>BSWB01000008.1:33045000-34341666 GCA_033239125.1 Fagopyrum homotropicum
ATGGGTGGAGCGGACGCGGAACTTGGACGGCTAGCGGTGCCTAGCGCGGGTCCCGAAGCTTTAATGGATGCTTAGAGCTCTCTACCATGGTTGATAGAATCATCAAACATCAATTCACTATTGAGCAATCCCAAATACCATAGCAAACCATTTTTACATTGTGAGAACCTTCTTTCACTCTCTTTACTTGTATACCACATTGGGGACAATGTGTTTCTAAGTATGGGGTGGGGTTCGCATGATCCTTTGCATGATGAGCATCTAGGATAGTTTAAAATCTTCACATATCTTGCATTGTACATACTTAAATCGAAAATACCATAAAAATCAGAAAATTTAAAAATTTTTTTGTGCTTTCTAGGCTTGGATATGATCCTAATGATGAATCTTGTCTTGTGAATTGGCTATGGATGGCCTCATGTGTTAGGATTAATGAACGCATATGTGGACTTGAAGTACTTCTCTTGAAATACTATGAATGATTTGTGACCATGATGTTTCCCTAGAAAGGATTGAGTAGTGAAGATCGAAATTACATGATAGTTCTTGCATACCATCTAGGAATGAATGAGGCAATTCATCTCTCTCTACTTCTCATCTTAATCATGATTGCTTGAACACCTCAATCGAGATAAATTTGACCTCTTTTAACCCATCCGGAAATAGGAGCATGCTAGTGTGTTGATGTGTGTGAAAAGCAAGTGTAAGTGAAGTTGTTGATGAAAAGAATATCATGCATAAAATACTGAATTTGTTGTGAAAAGTGTAGCCAAAAATATAGGTTTGGGGACATTGGTTTAAATGACAAGTAACTCGGTACACTTCACATAATCGGGTGTTGGTGCCTTGCCAAAGTCAAATGAACCAATAGTCCTAACGAGCTTTGGTATGTGTGCCCGGTGTGGATGCACCTCGAAAACTAAGAAAAAGCCCGAGGACGGCTAACCACCAAGGTTTTGGCTTTTGTACACCAATGCCATTGTCTCAAAAATAAGTTAAAGAAAAAGAAAAGAAAGAAAAGATAGAGGAAAATATACACTTGAGGGAAGTTGATCGAGGAAAAGATTGTGGAGTTAGTTCCGTTCCCGGATTAGCATCACATAACCTAGAAATCCCCACCAAATCACTACATTTCATGGCCCTTTTATCTCACAAGACCTTATGACCTATTTACATGTTTGTAAGACTTAGTGATTTAGATTGGATGTACTCTTGATCTTCTTGACTTTTTCATCTTTACATTTCAAGCATACTTTTGAGTTAAGTACAATTGTCTTTCCATGCTTTCATTTGTTCGATGCATGATTGCTTATCCTTTGCCATGGAACATGACTTTGAAGGTGATCCAATAATAGAAGCACAAACCCAAAAAGATTTTGCCATTTTTCTGCATACATAAATCATGGCATCTCTTAGTCTATAGTTGGGAGTTTGCTCGGGGACGAGCAACCCTTAAGTATGGGGTATTTTGATAACACGATTTATTGCTTAGATTTAGGTAATCATTTAGATAGATTTCGAACTCATTCATGCATGGTTTAGCACTAGTTCACGACGTTTTGCACTCAATTCATGTATTTTGCCGAGGTAGACGTCTACACGGACTTGTGCGTGTTTTATAGGTATTTCGGGAGATTTAGGAGCTAAAACGATACGTTTGAGGATCGTTCATCTAGATGACACACCCTCGGACTCATTAGGACACAAGCTAAAGGCTAAGGAGGACTCATGGAGCCTTGCCAACACAAGCCATGCACCAAATCACAGCTTAATGATCCAAAGCGAAGCTTCTGGAGCAAATCACGGTTCTCTGACACTCCACGGCCGTGGAATCACCCGTGGATTTTGCCAGATTCTTGTGACAGCTGTGCCACGACTCTCATGGCCAGCTCATGCAAAATTTGTTATAAAAGTGGTCCTTCATTGGCTGAGAAGAGCATCTTGGAGCAGCTCTCCATTATCCATTATCCTCTAACAAAAATATTCTCTCAACAAGAAGTCTTTCTAGGAAGGAAAGTGTCAAAGAGGAAGAAGAAGAGCTCCATTGAAGAGGAGGAGAAGAACACACACCATTACCACACTTGATAGTTTTTTATTGAAGAATTCCGGATTCTATTTCTAAGAGTTGTATGAATCATTTGAACCTTCTTTTGGAAGGATTGTGAGTTACTCTAATTCTATTTTCAGCTTGGTTTTGTTTTAGCTCACTTGTTCATCTCTTTCCCTTCATTATCTTGCAAATGGATGTCATGATTTTATGTTTGTTTGTCTCGATTTCTATTATGAACATTGTAGGCTAAATAGATGTGGTTCTAGGGTAGGGAAAGGATGGTTATGGCTAGGGCTATGATAGGACGGACTTAGATTTACCTTTGGATGACTTGTGTGTATGAATGTAGCTGCTGTTAGAAATCACGGGTAGTTCTTGCCTGACCACGGCCGTGGTTTAGGTAGAACAAACCGTGATTTTCCCTGGCTCGATGGATCTTGTCTTAGATTGTTAAGATGTTGAAATCCTAAGTGTTGTTGAGTTTAATCTACCCTAGGGTGACCTAGTGTTAGTAACTAAGTGTTAGGAGAGACTTACCCGGTAATCCTTACTCTTAGATTCCAAAGATAACAAACCTTAGGTAGTGGTGAGCCTAATAAGCCGCCATTGGATTAGGTGTGCTAGGATAGTTGTTTAGGACTTCCCTTTCCAAGACTTACCCGGTAAGGATAGGTTAGACCCCTAGTTAACAATCCGGTTTGTATAGAATTCCTATCCTTAGGTTCTTAGAGACTTACCCGGTGATGAGACGTTAGGAATGGACTAGTTGGACCATGAGACCTATCCGGTAATTGATCCCAATTTAGAAACGCTTAATCCCAACATATCATAGTTAATTCAAGGAATGAATAGATAGCTTGAGTCCTATGCCATAACCGGAACTTCCAACCCCTAGAATCCGTCTTTTCTTTCTTTGATCATTATCTTGTTAGCTTGTTTATTTGTGTTGATTCTTAGTTTAGTTTGATTGTTTACCTTGCATGAATTGTGATCTTTGATTGATCACCAAAAACCAACTAAAAACATTTGAGACTTTTCATTTCTTTCTTTTCTTTCAACCTAGGTCTTTACTAAACTCAATCACAAATCGAATCAATTTCACCTTAGTCTTTGTGTTCGACCTCGGAATACTATCCCTTCTACAAACGTCCCGTACACTGCGGGTTTTGCTAGGTAGTTAGGATTTAGTTCGAGTTATAAATTTAAAACCCATTTGCGCATCACGATCTTAGCGTAACAAGTTTTTGGCGCCGTTGCCGGGGACTAGGTCTAGATTGAGTCATTTTTGTGATTGTTTCTAGTGTAGATCTTTCTTGTTGCCTTTGATCTCTTTTTGGTTTGTGTCTTTGCTTTTCAGGACATCTATTACTCTTTAGGTGTATGCGAAGATCTCGTGGCAAGGATTTAGCTCCATTCGATCACGAACCGGAGAAAACCCTTCGATCTAGATCCAAGAGTATTAAAAAGGGAAAAGAGATGGCCGGAAGAGACCTCCAAGCTGAATTGGATGAAGCCTTAGAGCAAATAAGGCTAAGAGATGAGCTCTTGGAGGAAGAAAGGAGACTTGCCAATGAGAGGCAAGAGGCAACTAGGAGGGAGATTGATGAGATTAGGCAAGCCCTTGTTCAAGGAGAGCTTAATCGCCGACAACCTCCACCTCCTCCACCAGAACCGCAGCCGGCGGCTAATGTTAGGGTTGTACCCATTGCCATTGAAGAGCCACAAACCCTAGGGAGACGTATGAATCCAGCGCAAAGAGCACACCGTCCGGGTGTGAACTTAGGAGATCCCGCAGCCCACAACTATGAGCTCCGCCCTCAAGTTCTACAAATGATCCGGCAGAGTCAATTTGGAGGGATGGAAGGAGAGTCTCCTCATCAACATTTGATGAATTATGAGATCTTTATGGAGACTCTGAGACCGCCAAGATTGGAGAGCAACAACCATAAACTAAGGGCTTTCTCCTTCTCTCTTAAGGATAAAGCCTTGGCTTGGTATCAATCTATTCCACAAGGGCGAGTTGGTACTTGGGAGGAGATGACAACCGAGTTTTTGACTAAGTTCTTCCCACCTTCCAAGACTACCGAGTTAAGAGGGAAGATCAATGCCTTCATGATGAAGGATAGAGAGAGTTTATTCAAGTCTTGGGAGAGGTTCAAAGATCTTCTCCTTGATTGTCCACACCATGGCATACCGAAAATTGAGCTATTGGAGATCTACTTCAAAGGACTTGATGAAGATAGCCAATTCAAGCTCCAATCTCTTTCCGGTGGGACATTTATGGAGAAGCATGTAGATGAAGCTTGGGAGTTTGTGGAGAAGCAAGCTCTAGTGATTGAGAAGTACTCCCACAGGAAGAGTGAAGGAAGAAAGGCGGGAGCATATGAGGTGAGTGAAGTCACCATGAGCAATTTCAAGCTTGACGCCATCAACAACGAGTTGAAGTCCTTGAGGGAGTTGTGTGCTACAACTTTGAAGAACCAAGCAACTCCTCAAGTGCTTCCACAAGCCAACTTGTCTTCCAAGGAGGAGGATGTGAATTACATGGGAAGGGGCAACTTCAACAATTACCAAGGCCCAAGGAGTTTCAACAACAACCGGCAATTCAACAATTACCGGCCCAACCACAACCATCCCGGATTTTCTTACTCTAACCCGGATGGAGCCTTGAACCCTTCCTCCTCCACGAGCACAACTCCACCATCAAGAGCTTCACAAGAACCTCCACCCGGATTTACTCAACCTCCAAAGGATAGAACCGAAATAATGTTTGAGCAATTGCTTGGAAGGTTGAGTGGTCTTGAGAGCACGGTGACTTCAATTTCTAAGGCTCAAAAAGTTTTGGAAGCACAAGTGTTCCAAAAGGCGGGTGAAGCCCATAGAGATCCGGGAAAGCTTCCCGGAAGAACTGAAGACAACCCAAGAGGCCAAGTGTTGGCTATTACAACGAGGAGTGGGTTGAGTATGAAAGATCCTTTGCCCAAGGACAATGCTAAGGGAAAGCAAGTGGTGGTAGAAGAGGGAAGGTTGCAAGAAGATGGAGGCAAGAGCAAGGATGTAGAGCCAACCTATGTGGCACCGCCTCCATACAAGCCACCACTACCGTTCCCACAATCAAGAGCAAGAGCTCGTTTGGACAATCACTTTGGTAAGTTCCTTGAACTAATGTCCAAATTACATATTAACATTCCGTTCATGGATTCCATTTTAGGAATGCCGACATATGGCAAGTTTTTGAAGGAAATACTCTCCAACAAAAGGAAGTTGGAGGAGTATGGGGAGATAAGAATGACCAAGAGATCCTTGGAATTGATCCAAACAATAAAGGAGGAGATGCCTCCCAAGCTAAGAGATCCGGGCTCTTTTTGTGTCCCAATTGGAGTGGGAGATGTGAAGTACGAGGCCCTTTGTGATCTTGGGGCGAGTGTAAGCATCATACCGCTTGCACTTTGCAACAAGGTTGGGCTAGGAGAGCCGAAACCGGTCAAGAGGACCCTCTATATGGCGGATCGTTCTATCACTCATCCGGTTGGGATCTTATAGGACATTCCGGTGCAACTAGGAGGATTCTATGTGCCAATTGATTTTGTGGTCTTGGACATTCCGGCGGATTATCCGGTTCCCATCATCTTGGGAAGACCTTTCCTAGCCACCTCCGGATGCCTAGTGGATTGCAAGAATGGAACTCTCTCCTTCAACATTGAAGAGGAGAACATCAAATTCAAATTGTCCACAATGATGAAAGGGCCGACCCTTGATGAGGATGTCTTCAACATAGTCGAGCAAGAAGAATCTAGGGAAGTTGTGAGCTCGATCTTGATCAAGGATCCCTTGGAGAAGGTTCTTACCTTAAGTATGATGGAAGAAGGTGTTGAGGAGGCTTGCAATGAAGAGATCAAGGCCTTGGAAGCATTGGAAGAGGAGCCAAGAGTTGGATTTGAAGGCCACGAAGAGGTGTTGAACAACTGCAAGTTCCACGGTCGAGATTTATGTTCCACGGCCGTCAAACTTTCTGGACAACTCCGGGAAGCAAGCTTAGCAAGAACCACGGCCGTGGAAGTTGAGAAAACCGTGGTTCTAGCCGTGGTTTTCCCTGGACCAATCCTTGATGATGGTCAAGCTCTTAGGAGCCATGAGGAGTCTTCATTTGCTTTGGATTCATCTCATCCAACATTGTTTGGATCGTCTCCGATCGATAAAGGTCCTCCTCAACTTGAACTCAAACCCCTCCCCTCTCATTTAAAGTATGCTTTTCTTGGTGATAATTCTACATATCCGGTAATTGTGAATGCATGCTTGAGTGATGATGAACTTGCTAAGTTGTTGCATGAAGTAAGATTGCATAGGAAAGCCATTTGCTATACTATTGATGATTTGGTTGGCATTAAGCCTTCTTTGTGCATGCATAAGATAATGATGGAAGATAACCACAAACCCTCTATTGAACATCAAAGAAGATTGAATCCTATAATAAAAGAGGTAGTCAAAAAGGAAATCATTAAGTTGCTAGATGCGGGAATTATCTACCCTATCTCGGATAGTAAGTGGGTTAGTCCCGTTCATGTAGTTCCTAAGAAGGGTGGGATGACCGTAGTAACTAATGAGAACAATGAACTAATCCCGACTAGGACGGTTACGGGGTGGAGGATGTGCATTGATTATAGGAAATTGAACATGGCCTCTAGGAAAGATCACTTTCCTCTCCCCTTTATTGACCAAATGGTAGAAAGGTTAGCTCAGCACTCTCATTTTTGCTATCTAGATGGCTATAGTGGATTCTTCCAAATCCCTATCCACCCCGATGACCAAGAAAAAACAACCTTTACATGTCCATGGGGTACCTTTGCATATAGGAGAATGCCATTTGGGTTGTGTAATGCACCCGCCACCTTCCAAAGGTGTATGTTGGCTATCTTTTTGGAATACATAGAAAATATCATGGAAGTGTTTATGGATGATTTCTCTGTTTATGGTTCTTCCTTTGATAATTGCTTGGCTAACTTGTCATTAGTATTGCAAAGATGTGAGGAGACAAATCTTGTCTTGAATTGGGAAAAATGCCACTTCATGGTAAGTGAAGGCATTGTGTTAGGACGCTTGGTGTCTAACCGTGGCATTGAGGTTGATAGGGCCAAAATTGAAACGATAGAGAAGTTGCCGCCACCTACCTCGGTGAAGGGGGTAAGGAGTTTCTTAGGGCATGCCGGTTTTTACCGGAGGTTTATCCAAGATTTCTCTAAAATTTCTAAGCCTCTCACTAACCTACTAATGAAGGATGTTGATTTTGTCTTTTCCAAAGATTGTCTTGAGGCTTTTTGTAGGTTGAAGAACGCCTTGATCTCCGCACCTATCATGCAACCTCCGGATTGGAGTCTACCATTTGAGATCATGTGTGATGCAAGCGATGTAGCCGTTGGGGCTGTTTTGGGGCAAAGGAAAGATGGGCGCACTCATGCTATTTATTATGCTAGCAAGACGCTAGATGATGCCCAACTCAATTATGCTACCACCGAGAAGGAGTTGCTAGCGGTGGTGTATGCATTTGAGAAGTTCCGCTCATACCTTGTTGGAGCGAAGGTCATAGTTTATACGGATCATACTGCGATCCGTTATCTACTTACAAAGAAGGATGCCAAACCAAGGTTGATTCGGTGGATCCTTCTTCTTCAAGAGTTTGATTTGGAAATACAGGATAAGAAGGGATCCGAGAACTCCGTGGCGGATCACCTTAGTAGATTGCCTCCATTAGAGCTTGGAAGAGATGACATTCCAATTGATGACTCATTCCGAGATGAGCAATTGCAAATGGTGGAGGAATGCTTGTTCTAAGTGTCTAGAGGAAATGAGCCATGGTATGCCGACATTGTGAACTACTTAGTGTGTGAGGAAGTGCCTCCCGGATTGACATATGCACAAAGAAAGAAGTTCTTCAACGATGTGAGGCATTACTATTGGAGTGAGCCACTCTTGTTCAAGAAAGGCCCGGATGGAATGTTTAGAAGATGCATACCGGAAGATGAAGTAGAGAGTGTGATCCGGCATTGTCACTCCTTACCATGTGGAGGCCATGCTAGCTCACACAAGACGTGTGCAAAGGTATTGCAATCCGGTTTTTACTGGCCTAACTTGTTTAAAGATGTGCAAGGTTTTGTAGCGGCATGTGATGCTTGCCAAAGGACGGGCAACATCTCAAGGAGGAATGAAATGCCCTTGAACAACATCCAAGAAGTCGAAATATTTGATGTATGAGGTGTGGACTTCATGGGACCATTCCCTTCTTCATGTGGCAATCTCTTCATCCTATTGGCGGTGGACTATGTGTCAAGATGGGTGGAGGCAATCGCCTCTCCTACAAATGATGCCAAGGTGGTGGTGCGGTTCTTCAACCGGGTGATCTTCCCTAGGTTTGGAACACCAAGGGTGATCATTAGTGATGGAGGAAAGCACTTCACCAATAGGAATTTTGGGGCGCTTTTGACCAAGTATGGGGTGACTCATAAGGTGGCAACACCTTACCATCCCCAAACTAGTGGCCAAGTGGAGATCTCCAACCGGGAGATCAAAGCCATCCTTGAGAAGACGGTGTCTAGGACTAGAAAGGATTGGGCTATGAGGCTCAATGATGCCTTATGGGCATATAGAACCGCCTTCAAGACACCGATTGGCACCACTCCTTACAAGTTGGTCTATAGCAAGTCTTGCCACCTTCCGGTAGAGATGGAGCATAGAGCTTATTGGGCCATTAAGTGGCTAAATTTTGATCTCAAGGCGGCGGGAGAAAAGAGATTGCTTGAATTGAATGCCCTCGAGGAGATCCGGTTGGACGCTTATGAGAATGCCCGGATTTACAAGGAGAGAACCAAAAGATGGCATGACAAGAGGATCATCCCCAAGGAGTTGAGTGAAGGAGATCTTGTCCTTCTCTTCAACTCAAGGCTAAGGCTATTTCCCGGAAAGCTCAAATCAAGATGGACCGGGCCATATGTGGTGAAGAAGATCTTTTCCCATGGAGCCATTGAGATAGGAGGGGAACATTGTGGGAACTTTAAGGTGAATGGGCACCGGTTGAAGAAGTATATCCCGGGAGCTCCGGTGGAGATAATTGCCCCACTTCACCTTGAGTAGACGCCCCCGAGCTTGGTCAAGCTAATGACCTTAAAGAAGCGCTTGGTGGGAGGCAACCCATTGGTAACATTTTTCCTTTTCGTTTTGTTTTCGTTTTCAGATTTTTCTATCTTCGTGTGTGTTTTGTCTACTTTGTGTGTGTGCTAGAACATTAGTGGCATTGGAAGCCTTGCTTGACATAGGAATGATGATGATGAACCCCTCATCAATTATGGGTGGAGCGGACGCGGAACTTGGACGGCTAGCGGTGCCTAGCGCGGGTCCCGAAGCTTTAATGGATGCTTAGAGCTCTCTACCATGGTTGATAGAATCATCAAACATCAATTCACTATTGAGCAATCCCAAATACCATAGCAAACCATTTTTACATTGTGAGAACCTTCTTTCACTCTCTTTACTTGTATACCACATTGGGGACAATGTGTTTCTAAGTATGGGGTGGGGTTCGCATGATCCTTTGCATGATGAGCATCTAGGATAGTTTAAAATCTTCACATATCTTGCATTGTACATACTTAAATCGAAAATACCATAAAAATCAGAAAATTTAAAATTTTTTTTGTGCTTTCTAGGCTTGGATATGATCCTAATGATGAATCTTGTCTTGTGAATTGGCTATGGATGGCCTCATGTGTTAGGATTAATGAACGCATATGTGGACTTGAAGTACTTCTCTTGAAATACTATGAATGATTTGTGACCATGATGTTTCCCTAGAAAGGATTGAGTAGTGAAGATCGAAATTACATGATAGTTCTTGCATACCATCTAGGAATGAATGAGGCAATTCATCTCTCTCTACTTCTCATCTTAATCATGATTGCTTGAACACCTCAATCGAGATAAATTTGACCTCTTTTAACCCATCCGGAAATAGGAGCATGCTAGTGTGTTGATGTGTGTGAAAAGCAAGTGTAAGTGAAGTTGTTGATGAAAAGAATATCATGCATAAAATACTGAATTTGTTGTGAAAAGTGTAGCCAAAAATATAGGTTTGGGGACATTGGTTTAAATGACAAGTAACTCGGTACACTTCACATAATCGGGTGTTGGTGCCTTGCCAAAGTCAAATGAACCAATAGTCCTAACGAGCTTTGGTATGTGTGCCCGGTGTGGATGCACCTCGAAAACTAAGAAAAAGCCCGAGGACGGCTAACCACCAAGGTTTTGGCTTTTGTACACCAATGCCATTGTCTCAAAAATAAGTTAAAGAAAAAGAAAAGAAAGAAAAGATAGAGGAAAATATACACTTGAGGGAAGTTGATCGAGGACAAGATTGTGGAGTTAGTTCCGTTCCCGGATTAGCATCACATAACCTAGAAATCCCCACCAAATCACTACATTTCTTGGCCCTTTTATCTCACAAGACCTTATGACCTATTTACATGTTTGTAAGACTTAGTGATTTAGATTGCATGTACTCTTGATCTTCTTGACTTCTTCATCTTTACATTTCAAGCATACTTTTGAGTTAAGTACAATTGTCTTTCCATGCTTTCATTTGTTCGATGCATGATTGCTTATCCTTTGCCATGAAACATGACTTTGAAGGTGATCCAATAATAGAAGCACAAACCCAAAAAGATTTTGCCATTTTTCTGCATACATAAATCATGGCATCTCTTAGTCTATAGTTGGGAGTTTGCTCGGGGACGATGATACGCCCCAGCCAAAGGATCCAACGATGCAAGACAAACGAAAATCTAAAGAAAACATACACATGTGTTTTGGATTTGTGATAATTGAAAATAAAGTACAAGATATGTATTGCTAGAGCTTCAAGCATCTCACCATCCACTCTACAATACTCGCATCAACTCTCACAAGCCTCTCACCTATGAGAACTAATGCCTTCGCCCTCGCATCTCACAAAGGCAACCCACCCGGCATCTCACCAAGGAGGAGGTTTCGGCATCTCACCAAAAACCATGTAACCAAATTGTTTTCCAAATATTATCAACTCTCACTTATTTTTCTATGAACCAAGCAAACCTTTAAATAGGGAAAATAAGGCTAGCTAAAAGATCAAAAACAAGGCCAAAAGTCATAATAAATTATAGGCCTTAAAGATCCACATAATGAGGCATTGGTTTTGGACTCTTCACATCTTGACCATAAATCCGGCTGTTAGAAGAACTGAAATTAAGACCCATTGATTGGACGAATCTGCTGTTGAAGTCTTCATCAATATTGTAGCCCTTGAAAGCAGCTTTCCAACAAGTATTTACGGACCTTCATTGGATAAACGTAGCATTCGTTATGACCAAAATACTGAAGGGTCGAATTAAAGTGAAGCCGTTTGCATTGGTTTCCGGATCACATCATCCTCTCCACCTTTTAAAAAGATTCGTCCTCGAATCTTCATGCCTCTTATTGAATTGCATCGAATAAGGCTCTGATACCAAATGATACGCCCCAGCCAAAGGATCTAACGATGCAAGACAAACGAAAATCTAAAGAAAACATACACATGTGTTTTGGATTTGTGATAATTGAAAATAAAGTACAAGATATGTATTGCTAGAGCTTCAAGCATCTCACCATCCACTCTACAATACTCGCATCAACTCTCACAAGCCTCTCACCTATGAGAACTAATGCCTTCGCCCTCGCATCTCACAAAGGCAACCCACCCGGCATCTCACCAAGGAGGAGGTTTCGGCATCTCACCAAAAACCATGTAACCAAATTGTTTTCCAAATATTATCAACTCTCACTTATTTTTCTATGAACCAAGCAAACCTTTAAATAGGGAAAATAAGGCTAGCTAAAAGATCAAAAACAAGGCCAAAAGTCATAATAAATTATAGGCCTTAAAGATCCACATAATGAGGCATTGGTTTTGGACTCTTCACATCTTGACCATAAATCCGGCTGTTAGAAGAACTGAAATTAAGACCCATTGATTGGACGAATCTGCTGTTGAAGTCTTCATCAATATTGTAGCCCTTGAAAGCAGCTTTCCAACAAGTATTTACGGACCTTCATTGGATAAACGTAGCATTCGTTATGACCAAAATACTGAAGGGTCGAATTAAAGTGAAGCCGTTTGCATTGGTTTCCGGATCACATCAGACGAGCAACCCTTAAGTATGGGGTATTTTGATAACACGATTTATTGCTTAGATTTAGGTAATCATTTAGATAGATTTCTCACTCATTCATGCATGGTTTAGCACTAGTTCACGACGTTTTGCACTCAATTCATGTATTTTGCCGAGATAGACGTCTACACGGACTTGTGCGTGTTTTATAGGTATTTCGGGAGATTTAGGAGCTAAAACGATACGTTTGAGGATCGTTCATCTAGATGACACACCCTCGGACTCATTAGGACACAAGCTAAAGGCTAAGGAGGACTCATGGAGCCTTGCCAACACAAGCCATGCACCAAATCACAGCTTAATGATCCAAAGCGAAGCTTCTGGAGCAAATCACGGTTCTCTGACACTCCACGGCCGTGGAATCACCCGTGGATTTTGCCAGATTCTTGTGACAGCTGTGCCACGACTCTCATGGCCAGCTCATGCAAAATTTGTTATAAAAGTGGTCCTTCATTGGCTGAGAAGAGCATCTTGGAGCAGCTCTCCATTATCCATTATCCTCTAACAAAAATATTCTCTCAACAAGAAGTCTTTCTAGGAAGGAAAGTGTCAAAGAGGAAGAAGAAGAGCTCCATTGAAGAGGAGGAGAAGAACACACACCATTACCACACTTGATAGTTTTTTATTGAAGAATTCCGGATTCTATTTCTAAGAGTTGTATGAATCATTTGAACCTTCTTTTGGAAGGATTGTGAGTTACTCTAATTCTATTTTCAGCTTGGTTTTGTTTTAGCTCACTTGTTCATCTCTTTCCCTTCATTATCTTGCAAATGGATGTCATGATTTTATGTTTGTTTGTCTCGATTTCTATTATGAACATTGTAGGCTAAATAGATGTGGTTCTAGGGTAAGGAAAGGATGGTTATGGCTAGGGCTATGATAGGACGGACTTAGATTTACCTTTGGATGACTTGTGTGTATGAACGTAGCTGCTGTTAGAAATCACGGGTAGTTCTTGCCTGACCACGGCCGTGGTTTAGGTAGAACAAACCGTGATTTTCCCTGGCTCGATGGATCTTGTCTTAGATTGTTAAGATGTTGAAATCCTAAGTGTTGTTGATTTTAATCTACCCTAGGGTGACCTAGTGTTAGTAACTAAGTGTTAGGAGAGACTTACCCGGTAATCCTTACTCTTAGATTCCAAAGATAACAAACCTTAGGTAGTGGTGAGCCTAATAAGCCGCCATTGGATTAGGTGTGCTAGGATAGTTGTTTAGGACTTCCCTTTCCAAGACTTACCCGGTAAGGATAGGTTAGACCCCTAGTTAACAATCCGGTTTGTATAGAATTCCTATCCTTAGGTTCTTAGAGACTTACCCGGTGATGAGACCTTAGGAATGGACTAGTTGGACCATGAGACCTATCCGGTAATTGATCCCAATTTAGAAACGCTTAATCCCAACATATCATAGTTAATTCAAGGAATGAATAGATAGCTTGAGTCCTATGCCATAACCGGAACTTCCAACCCCTAGAATCCGTCTTTTCTTTCTTTGATCATTATCTTGTTAGCTTGTTTATTTGTGTTGATTCTTAGTTTAGTTTGATTGTTTACCTTGCATGAATTGTGATCTTTGATTGATCACCAAAAACCAACTAGGATCCATCCTAGTTGTTTACCTTGTTTATTTGTGTTGATTCTTAGTTAATTCAAGGAATGAATTGTGATCTTTGATTGTTTACCTTGTTTATTTGTGTTGATTCTTAACTTCCAACCCCTAGGATCCATCCTTTGGCCAAGAGTTCTTGGATCTTCATCTACACGAGCGGCTCTCGCACCCCCAGCTGGGACACGAGGAATAGCGGCTGGTGTTGGATTAATCCGGACTGGATTGATCGTTGGATCAATCTCTTCTAGTGCTGGCATATCCGGATCGAAATCCTCATCATCGGATGATTCCACTCTAATGGACTTAGTTGGCTTCTTGACCTTCTTCTTCCTTTTAGAATCATTCAGCTCCAACTTCATGTCCAACATCGTAACCCTGAGTTCATCAATTTGGAATTGATGACTCGTTTCCGCGGCTAAATGAGCTTTCTCACTCAACTTAAGTTGACGTTGAGATTCGTCTAATTCCGCTTGTATCTCTCTCTTTATTTTCAGCCATCTTTCTTTCCATGGCTTTTTTCCTAAGAGTTTTCTCAAGTTCCGGATCAAAAGGTACGAGGTCTTTTTTGGATCTAAACCTGCGCATATACGTAAAAGAACCTGCAAATAACACTCACAAGAGATATCAAATAACAAGAGCAAAGCTCCCAAGCTCGACAACCGAAAACCGAAGTTTGGTTTAGACCAAATCCCCGGCAACGGCTCCAAAAACTTGTTCGCCCTAAAACGTGCGTGCAATCAAGTCTTGAATTTATAAAACTAGAACAAAGGCAAGCGAACCCGCAGTGTACGGATCGGCGTAGATTAGCAAATATTCTAGAGTATCGATCACAGGGAATTGGTGAAACAAAATCCAATTTCAAGTTGTCAAGCAAATAAGATGTAAAGCTTTGCAAATATTGAGTCGATTGCCACAATTAGAAAGTATCTAATTGTGGCAATCAACTCAAGATATACTAAAGAACTAAGGACAGAGTTAAGAGTTGCAATGTTATGCTAAAGTAAAGAAATGTACGGTGAAGTTCCAAGGCTTTATATGACTTATCTAAGGACACTCTCTATAAAGGTTGTTGAGGCTTCAGTATAGAAAGGATCTATGAACAAGAATTAATCTCAAATACCCAAACTTGTAACCCAAGGATCAAGACGAACTAAAACGATTAAGGTTGTGACACTCAAAATCGAAATAGAGGGTGATGAGTCTCACTACTACCTAGAAAAGGGTAAACCCAGACTAGATTAAAGATAATCTTTAACCTTGAATCAAAGTAAAAGCAAAGTTCGTAAACTAGGGTAAATCACGGTCAGATCTTGAGAACCACGGCCGTGGAAGCCCAAGAACAGGCCGTGATTTGGGTTCGTCGACGAGATCTCTCTAACTCTCAGGGTCCAATCAAATTACGATCGATCTATCATTATCTAAGCCACAACTATCAACCTTCACCTTAGAATTGCTAAAGGGTTTTAGCCAATAACCATTATCATAATATCAATATTCAAATTAAAGAGAATGAAAGAAGAAAACCCTTGAATACTCAATAAACCTTCAATACCAATTCTCAAATCCGAAACACAAGATGCAATGTTTAATGGATTCAGAATGTATGACACAAAACCTCACAAGAATATAAGGCGAGTATGAAGAACAGGTTGTCAATCCGTCTTCAATGTCAAACCCTAAGAAAGAGGCTAAACGGTGAAGATGACGTTGTACATGGCGGATCAATCCATAACTCGACCCATAGGCATCATTGAAGACGTCCCAGTCAAGCTCGGTAAGTTCTATATTCCTATAGATTTTGTTGTGCTTGACATTCATGCAGATTGTCCGGTCCCGATCATACTCGGGATACAATTCTTGCAACCTCCAGTTGTATGGTGGATTGCAAGAACGCTAGATTAGCCTTCGATATAGGAGAAGAGAAGGTTGAATTTGTTCTCTCAACCTTGGTGAAAGAGCCTGCGCTCGGAGAGGATATGTTTAACATCTATGACGAAGAGGCATCTAGAGAGGAAGTAAGTTCGATCTTATTTAAAGATCCATTGCAAAAGGTTATAACCATGAGCATCATGGAAAAGGGAGAAGAAGAGGATTGCAATGCTGAGATTGAAGCTTTGGAGGAGCTCAAAGAGGTACAAGATGAAGAGTTCGAGAAATTATATGATGGCTTGGAAAACAGAAGAAACCATGGTTGTTCGCCCTAAAACGTGCGTGCAATCAAGTCTTAAATTTATAAAACTAGAATAAAGGCAAGCGAACCCACAGTGTATGGATCGGCGTAGATTAGCAAATATTCGAGAGTATCGATCACAGGGATTTGGTGAAACAAAATCCAATTTCAAGTTGTCAAGCAAATAAGATGTAAAGCTTTGCAAATATTGGAAAAACATCAACCCTAAAGATCCAGGTATCTAATTGTGGCAATCGACTCAAGATATACTAAAGAACTAAGGATAGAGTTAAGAGTTGCAAAGGTATGCTAAAGTAAAGCAGTGTACGGTGAAGTTCCAAGGCTTTATATGACTTATCTAAAGACACTCTCTATAAAGGTTGTTGAGGCTTCAGTATAGAAAGGATCTAAAGACAAGAATTAATCTCAAATACCCAAACTTGTAACCCAAGGATCA
Organism: Fagopyrum homotropicum; assembly: GCA_033239125.1. Taxonomy (NCBI): domain Eukaryota; kingdom Viridiplantae; phylum Streptophyta; class Magnoliopsida; order Caryophyllales; family Polygonaceae; genus Fagopyrum; species Fagopyrum homotropicum. The sequence continues at coordinate 33,061,517 of BSWB01000008.1, forward strand.
AGACGAACTAAAACGATTAAGGTTGTGACACTCGAAATCGAAATAGAGGGTGATGAGTCTCACTACTACCTAGAAAAGGGCAAACCCAAACTAGATTAAAGCTAATCTTTAACTTTGAATCAAAGTAAAAGCAAAGTTCGTAAACTAGGGTAAATCACGGTCAGATCTTGAGAACCACGGCCGTGGAAGCCCAAGAACAGGCCGTGATTTGGGTTCCTCGACGATATCTCTCTAACTCTCAGGGTTCAATCAAATTATGATCGATCTATCATTATCCAAGCCACAACTATCAACCTTCACCTTAGAATTGCTAAAGGGTTTTAGCTAATAACCAATGTCATAATATCAATATTCAAATTAAAGAGAATGAAAGATGAAAACCCTCGAATACTCAATAAACCTTCAAAACCAATTCTCAAATCCGAAACACAAGATGCAATGTTTAATGGATTCAGAATGTATAACACAAAACCTCACAAGAATATAAGGCGAGTATGAAGAACAAGTTGTCAATCCGTCTTCAATGTCAAACCCTAAGAAAGAGGCTAAACCTTTGGCGATCTTCAATCCACCCTAGGCAAGAATGCTCCAAGCAAGGTAAGCGGCCGTCCACGTCTCCGCGAGATCCAAGGCAAATGTAACGAGAGTAAGCGGGCGTAAGCGCGGATGCCAAAAACTCTCTTTTCCGACCTTTTTATAAGACGGGAAAAGAAATAACCGTCCAGGCCCATTACGTAAATAACGTGGCAAATAAAGACTCGTCAAAAGATTGCCTAAATCACGGTCTCAAGGGTTTCCACGACCGTGGTTTAGGGCGTGGAAATGGATTACGGTTTCTTGAGACTTCCACGACCATACTTTAGGCCGTGTAACTTACTTGGAGTACTCCACGCTCATGATGCCAAGATCCACGGCCGTGGTTTAGGGCGTGGACTCTTCTACGGCCGTAATTCAGGGCGTGGAAGTGTAGAATACTTGTAGTTTCCTTTGTGTCGTGACATTCTTCATCCTAGCTCCTTCCTTAGCTTACTTAATGTGTTCCTAATCCTCGAACATGATCGAATTCTCTCTTTTCTCTGTCAATAGCTCCTATTTACCTCCTTTTCGCCTACAATCAACACAAAGCTAGTGTAGACATCCATATCGACAATAATAGAGGAACAAGCCAACAATTGCTTCTAAACTTCATCCATGTACACAATAATGAGGGAAAAATAACTAAAATAGGTACCTATAATATCGCAATATTTCATGCTAACAATGGCTAGTCGTGCTATTCCACGGCCGTGGTTCCACAAATCCAACCCGTAGAGTGTTATTTTGAGAACATCAAAGACTTTCACGCCCTAAACCACGACCGTGGAGTAACAGGTGTGTCGTGGTTTTGGGAAATTCTGAGAATAATTCCGTCTTTCCTACAACCACTCTTGAGTCTTCTTCCACTACTCCCACATCCTTAGAGACTTCTGATAGCATGAATTATTGTCTATATTTTGGAGCCTGTTTAGACGTTTTATCTTCAATAATCTGCATGTTTGTATATATATTATGTGATTATATTGTCATTTCATCTACCTTTGCGGGAATCGAGGTCTACACCTAGTTTTGTTGTAATCGTAGGTAAAATGGCACGTTTTGCATCAAAAAGGAGCAAAAGGAGCTATGGAGTCATTGGAGCTACATTCAGGAGCTTAAGGAAGAATCCAGGAATCATGCAATTGGATTAAAGATTCACTTTGGACAAGATTTGAGAGATTTCACATTCAGTTGTGATTCACCTCGGTTGACTACAGAGTCACCTCGACCGAGGTGATCTAGAGGAGCCGACTCGACCGAGGCGAATACCTTGGACGCGGCAAGAATATTTTATTCTTGGCTGAGATCTTTTATCTTTGGAAAGAGGATCTTATATTTTTGGGCTGGATTCCTGGAAGGAAGAAGATAAGTTAGACCATATATTTTACCTATTTTTATGGGAAGAGATCTTTCTAAGATATCTTATCTTTGGAGAGTAATTTTCCTATAAAAAGGGTTGGATTTTCCACAAATCCATATCATGCTATACCACCGATTGTGTTTAGACATCCGCTGCAGCCATACTCCAGTTGGGAGATTTGAAGAACCTTTTTGAAGGTTGAAGGAAGAAAGTCTATAACTTTGATAGCTTTTTGAAGGGTTTTTGTAAGATCATCTTAGATTCCCTTCTTTGTTGATTGTCTTGTTGGATTTTAATCCAAGGAACGCTTGTTGTTTTGATAATTGATTCAGTTATTGAAGCCTTTCTCTTAAGGTTATCTTGTTCAATTATTCTCTTTCTTCCCATATATTTGATTAATACTTTCATGATGATGAGTGACTAATTTCTTTGTGTGATTCTAGGGTGATTGGCTGAAGGTTGTGGGAAAAACAATGATAGAATAATCTTAAATCACAGTAGGTCCCTGAAAGTTCGAGTCTTTACCTTAACCCTAAGCATCTCGCTCAGTCGATGAACATCTCGGCCGGGGTGGAATTTGGCTGACCGAGGTGACTTATCTGATCCGAAACTGAGAGTTTAGTGTTAGAGTTTGCCAAATCCTATTCTTATTACACCTTTCCTGGTTCAATGCAAGCCTAGGATGAGACTTACCCGGTAATTCCTTTGTTTGTTTACCTAAGATCATAAGCAATAGGTAATAAAGGTTTATCCTTTATTAGGGTTCGAGTGTGCTTTCATTCCATCTTTGTGAGTTAGCCTGAGACTTACCCGGTAAAGGTTGATTTTATTCCCTTAATTGGAGTGTTAGTTTGAGGTTATAGTTCTTTCCCTTAATTCCTTGAGACTTACCCGGTAATAGGAGTTACGGTTTGGGATTAGTGAGTAGTGAGACTTACCCGGTGATCTATTCCACTTAGTAACACCTTCCCTATGCAAAAATCTCAGCTTTGTCTGCTTATCTTTAGATCTTGAGTTGGAACCACAACTAGATGCTTTAATCCCTAGAATTGCATATTTTCTTAATTGACTTTTTATCATCCTTGATTGTTTTAATTGCTTTTGTGGTTAGTAATTACAAAGCTTACCTATTCCGACTTTGTTTCACTGAGTCCCTGTGATCAACCCCTGGAATTCCTTGCTTTTTACTACGATTGACCCGTACACTACGGGTTCGCATCCTTGTTTTAAGCTTACATCTAGGGTTATAAATTTAAAGCTTGCACACACCATTTGGAGTGAACAACTTCGAAGGAAGCATCGAGCACACCTCAAGACACATCAAAGGCATCAATTGCTTTGGAATTTAAGCTGCTTCCCACACATCTTCGATATGCTTTTCTTGGAACTAATTCTACCTTTCCCGTTATTGTTAGTTCCGATTTAAAGGAATATGAACTTGAGAAACTTATGGATGTTTTGAGGAAACATAGGAAAGCTTTAGGCTATACCGTAGAGGATCTTGTAGGAATTATACCATCTTTATGTATGCACAAGATTCTAATGGAGGAGGATTACAAGCCTTCACGACAACCTCAAAGACGGTTAAACTCGGTCATGAAAGAGGTCGTGAAGAAGGAAATCCTTAAGTTACTTGACACAAGTATCATCTATCCTACCTCCGATAGCAAGTGGGTGAGCCCCGTTCAAGTCGTTCCCAAGAAGGGAGGAATGACCGTTGTGACCAACAAGAACAACGAACTCATTACAACAAGAACCGTGACGGGTTGGAGGATGTGCATTGACTACCACAAGCTGAACAATGCAACTAGGAAGGATCACTTTCCGCTACCATTCATAGATCAAATGCTTGAAAGGTTAGCACAACACTCCTACTTTTGTTACCTTGACGGTTATAGTGGTTTCTTTCAGATTCCGATTCATCTGGACGATCAAGAGAAGACCACATTCACGTGCCCATGGGGTACGTTTGCTTATAGGAGGATGCCATTCGGACTTTGCAACGCTCCAGCCACCTTTCAAAGGTGTATGATGACCATCTTCTCGGAGTATATTGAGGAAATCATGGAGGTTTTTATGGACGATTTTTCAGTTTATGGTTCCTCATTTGACAATTGTCTTGCTAACCTTTCTCTTGTTTTGCAAAGATGTGAAGACACTAACCTTATTCTAAATTGGGAGAAGTGTCAATTCATGGTTAAGGAAGGCATTGTGCTAGGACATTTGATCTCTAATAGAGGGATCGAAGTTGACAAGGCTAAGATAGAGACGATAGAGAAGCTTCCTCCTCCATCTTCGGTGAAGGGGATAAAAAGTTTCCTAGGAAATGCAAGGTTTTATAGGAGATTCATCAAAGACTTCTCGAAAATTTCGAAATCACTAACTAATCTATTGATGAAGGATGCTGCTTTTGATTTTCGCAGGATTATTTAGATGCTTTCTATAAGATTAGAGAAGCTCTCATCTGAACCGTGATAATCCAACCTCCGGATTGGAACCTCCCATTCGAGGTTATGTGTGATGCAAGTGACGTAGCTGTTGGAGCGTTGCTTGGACAAAAGAAGGAAGGCCGCACTCATGCCATCTACTATGCTAGCAAGACGCTAGATGAAGAGCAGCTAACTACGCCACAACTGAAAAAGAATTTTTAGCCGTTGTATATGCTTTTGAAAAGTTTCGTTCTTATCTTGTAGGAGCGAAGGTGATTGTATACACGGACCATTCAACAATACGGTATTTTCTTGCCAACAAGGATGCAAAGCCAAGGCTGATTAGATGGATTCTTCTTCTTCAAGAATTCGATCTAGAGATTCGGGACAAGAAAGGTTCCGAAAATTCTGTTGCGGATCATCTAAGTCGTCTACCACACACCGACGACGACGATCTACCCATCGATGACTCCTTCCCGGATGAGCACTTACACATCATGGAATAAGATTTCTAGAGGTATCGAACCTTGGTTTGCTGATTTTGTAAATTACTTGGTTTGCTAGGAAATACCTCCCGGACTATCCTATGCACAAAGAAAGAAGTTCTTTAGGGATGTCCGCCAATACCATTGGAATGAACCTCTACTCTTCAAGAGAGGCCCCGACGGAATCATTAGAAGATGTGTGCCGGAAGACGAAATGCAAAGTGTCATTTGTCATTGTCATTCACTTCCTTGTGGAGGACACGCTAGTTCCCATAAAACTAGCACTAAGGTATTGCAATCCGGATTCTTTTGGCCTACTTTATTTAAGGATGTGAAAACCTTTGTTTCTTGTTGCGATGCTTGTCAAAGAACAGGAAATATCTCTAGGAGAAACGAGATGCCTCTCAACAACATTCAAGAGGTGGAAATCTTTGACGTTTGGGGAGTTGATTTCATGGGACCATTCCCATCATCTTGCGGAAACTAATACATACTTATCGTTGTAGATTATGTTTCGAGATGGGTTAAAGCTATTGCCTCTCGAACTAACGATGCTATGTTGGTTGTCAAGTTATTTAATAGAACTATTTTCCCAAGGTTTGGGACACCACGAACCATCATTAGTGACGGAGGTTCACACTTCATAGCCCGACGATTCGGAGCTCTACTAGCTAAGTATGGGGTGACTCACAAGATCGCCACTCCCTACTATCCGCAAACAAGTGGCCAAGTGGAGATATCAAATATAGAGATCAAAGGCATCCTTGAGAAGACGGTGTCAAAAACAAGGAAGGATTGGTCTTTGAAGCTAGATGACGCATTATGGGCGTATAGGACAGCATACAAGACTCACATCGGCACAACGCCATACAACCTTGTGTATGAGAAGTCTTGTCATCTCCCGGTAGAGCTGGAACACAAGGCGTATTGAGCTGTGAAGTGGTTGAACTTCAGCATGAAGGAAGCGGGTGAGAAGCGCCTCTTAGACCTTAACGAGCTAGATGAACTCCGCTTGAACGCCTATGAGAACGCCAAGATCTACAAAGAAAGGGCAAAGCGTTGGCATGATAAGCATATCATTCCAAAAGACCTCAAAGAAGGAGATCAAGTTATCCTCTTCAATTCTTGACTTCGACTCTTTCCGGGTAAGCTTAAATCTCATTGGACTGGACCTTATGTGATTAAACGTGTTTTTCCCCATGACGCAGTTGAAGTATGGGGTGAGAAGTGCGGAAGTTTCAAAGTGAATGGTCAACGACTTAAGAAGTACTCACCGGAGCTCCAAGCTGAGGAAATCGCGCCGATTGTCCTTATTTGAACATAGGAACGGTCTAGCTACGGACCCAAAACAAAGCGCTTCTTGGGAGGCAACCCAAGGTATTGCATTATCGTTTTTGTTTTCTTTCTTTCTTTCTTAGGTTAGTTTAGGTTAGATGTTGTTTCTGTTTGTTTTCCCCTCGATACCTTCCGGTATGTTGTGTTTTTGGATGCCAGGAATAAGGAATGAGGAAAGGAAAGAAGGAAAAGTCGGAAAGAATGACAAAACTTGGACTTTTGGCACAAATCAGAGAGTTCCACGATATCCATACAAAACCACGGCCGTGGAACACCCCGACTGGCCGTGATTTTCCAAGTTTTTGACACAAATCAGAGAGTTCCACGGGTGTCCGTACAAAACCACGGCCGTGGAACACCCCGACTGGCCGTGGTTTTCTAAAATTTTACGGCCACTATATATTTCCTTCTCCTTCACAAATATACACTCTTCTTCCCAAAACCATGCCCCAAAGAGCCGAAAATTGCCTCATCTCGTAATTCCTCATCCGGAGATCGATTTGAACGATTCTTCAACCAAAAATGGAGAAAATTGAATCATCTACAAGATCCATTCAACAAACTGAGCAAATAATCAACATTTGGGAAGGATTTAGGATTTTTTCAAATCCAAACCCTAGGTTTTCTCTCTTTCTCTTCTTGGTCGATTTGGTTCGTTTTTCTTGCAATTTTCTAGGAGAACTGGACGAAATTGGAATTAGAAGTAGTTTAGGACTGTGATTGCTGAGTTTCCTGTGAATTTGCTGAGTTTTTCAGGAATTTCGAGAATTCCACGGGTGCCGTACAAAACTACGGCCGTGGTTTCTGAAGAACAGACCGTGGTTTTCTCTGTTTTGAGCAAAAATGTTTAGGAGGAAGTCAAGTAGAAATAAGAAGCAAAAGGGAGATAGTTCTTCTTCTTCCCAACCCCCTCCTAGTGAACCACCATCACCACCATCCTCTAGAATCCCTACAATCCATGAGGATTATGAAAGGGCAAGGATAAAATCTCTAAGAGAGTTGTGATAGCACCTAGGTACATTATTTTAGAGGAGCTTGAAGAGCTGAATATTGTTAATGACTTGACTTGGCTATTAGATAGAGCCGGATTGATCATATTCTCCGCCATTAGGGAGGATGCTTATGAAGAGATCACAAGGGAGTTCATAACCTCCTTCGAGCATAGTGCCGTTAGCCGAACGATATCATTTAGGTGTATGGAGCGCAACTACGAGTTCTCCATAGTGCAGTTTGGAACCTTCTTTGGGTTTCAAGAGACCTTCAATGGAAGATTTCCTAGGGGAGTGAATGCTAAAGACTTTTGGGAAGAGATAGCCGTGATTTATGCTTCCGAGGACTGTTGGCAACCGGCCGATACTAAGGCCAAGCTCATATACCATTTTATCCACCAAGATAGCTCATAGGATCCTATCGGAATGCCTCTTCCCTAGAACCGAAACACCCCAAACGATCAACGTTGATGAGCTCTTCATCCTTAATTGCATGCTTACCGGTCATCCCGTGGATTGTGCCACTTTGCTTGCCTCTACCCTTAGTAAGGTGAAGAACAAATCGGCCGGAAATATAGGATATGGAGGTATGGTGACTCACATTACCAACCAGCTGGGCATTGACTATTCCGCTTGCACTAGGATAGCTGCAAGACCTTTGGGTCTCAATGGCCTCATGACTAGAGGACTTATCTTTCCTCGCCACCATGGTCCACCCACCGCAGCCATGCCTTGGGAGGAAAGAGGTGGTAGAGGCATTCCATGGCTTCTGGAGTACTCTCTCATGCTTGGCCGCCATAACTAGAAGGAGACCTTTGTTCCGATGCATGCCAATAGGTTAGTAGCTCCTCCTTATGTGCCCGATGAGGTTCTAGTTGATGCTGCAGATGATGAGGAGATGGGAGGAGGATATTATCAAGATGTAGGAGGGGTTGAGAAGGACTTTGGCTCATTTCCGGAGCAGCCAACCGACTTCCCGGAGCCAGCTAGGAGGTCTACTTACCAGCCGAGGCCTTCCGGTTCTTCTTCCTCATGCCGGGCTAGTGTTCGTGAGCGCCCGACTTGGATGGAATCTCCACCTTCTTGGTATGGACAGCAGCCATCATGGATGGGAGCTCCACCCCCTTGGTATTATCAGCCACTAGTTGCACCGACGCCTATTCAGCAGCAGCAACCGGAGTGGTTGCAGCAGCCTCCCGCATGGTATGAGCAGCAGCCGGCATGGACGACCGACCTTTCCAAGAGGGTGGGAGAATTGGAGATACACCAGCAGGCGCATGATATGGAGCGACAGGAGAACGCTGGGATCTTACGTGACGTATACCACCAGCAGTTTGGGCGTCCCTTCAACTCCGACTTCTTCCCATATCCGCCACCTCCTTCACAGTGATCGTTGATGGATGATTTGAGCCACTCTACCACCATTAGTGAGTTTTCTTTGTTTCTTTTCTTTTCTTTATTTTCTTGAACATTGAGGACAATGTGTACGTTAAGTATGGGGTGGGGTGTGACTCTCGTTTGTAATAACTCGATACACTTGCTTGCTTTTAATTCCATGAACACTTGTATCTTTCCTTTGTTTGTCAAACGTTTCATTATTGTATTGCATTGAAAAGCTTTGAAAAATCCATAAAAATTTTGAAAATTTTGAAAATTATTGTGCTTCTAAGATTAGAGATGATTTCTATGATGAATCTACTTGTGGAATGAGTTTTTGATGACTTTTGTATGCTTGAATTGAACTATGAATTGTGAAGAAATTGAGTATGTTGCTTAAATCTTTCTTACAAGTTTCATAATGTGAAAGTTTTATCTAAATCATATTGAGGAATGAAGGTTGAAATCACAATATAAGTTCTTATACTTCTTTATGAGATGATTATGGCACCTCGATTTTCTTGCTTCTTTCTTTGATCATTTAGCCCCTCAATGAAAATACTTGCCTCCTTTACCTATCCGGGATTTAGGAAGAGTTGATTTTGGCATGTTTGATGTGGGAGGGCCATGAAGCAATTGTTTGAATTCAAAGTATAGAAAAAAATGGGTTTGGGGAAGTGATAGCATGAATTATAGTCTATATTTTGGGACATGTTTAGACGTTTTATCTTCATTAATCTGCATGTTTGGATGTATATTATGTGATTATATTGTCGTTTCATCTACCTTTGCGGGAATCGAGGTCTACACCAAGTTTCATTGTAATCGTAGGTAAAATGGCACATTTTGGACTAAAATGGAGCTAAAGGAGCTAAGGAGTCATTGGAGCTACATTCAGGAGCTTAAGAAAGAATCCACGAAGCATGAAAATGGATTGAAGATTCACTTTGGACCAGATTTGAGAGATTTCACATTCAGTTTAGAGTCACCTCGATCAGCTACAGTACCATCTTGACCGAGGTGATCCAGAGGAGCTGCTCGACCGAGGCGAACACCTTGGACGCGGCGAGATATATTTTATTCTTGGCTGAGATCTTTTATTTTTGGAAAGAAGATCTTATATTTTTTAGGCTGGATTCCTGGAAGGAAGAAGATAATTCAGCTGATATATTTTACCTATTTTTTGGGAAAATATCTTTCTAAGATCTTTTATCTTTGGGAGGTAATTTTCCTATAAAAAGGGTCGGATTTTTCACAAATTCGACATCCGCTTACGGCTGGAAAACATCCACTACAGCAGGGAGATTTGAAGAACCTTTTTGAAGGTTGAAGGAAGATTGAAGGAAGAAAGTTGATAGCTTTTATAGCTTTTGTGAAGGGTTTTGTAAGACTTTCTTAGATTCCCTTCTTTGTTGATTGTCTTGTTGGATGTGATCCAAGGAACGCTTGTTTGTTTGATAATTGATTCAGTTATTGAAACCTTTCTCTTAAGGTTTTTGTGTTCAAATATTCACTTTCTTCCCTTATATTTGATTATTGCATTCATGATAATGAGTGACTAATTTCCTTGTGTGATTCTAGGGTGATTGGCTGAAGGTTGTGGGAAAAACAATGATAGAATAATCTTAATCACAGTAGGACCCTGAAAGCTCGAGTCTTTATCCTTAACCCTAGAACATCACGTTCAGTCGATGAACATCTCGGTCGGGGTGGAATTCGTCTGACCGAGGTGACCTTTTTGATCCGAAACTGAGAGTTAAGTGTTAGAGTTTGCCAAATCCTATTCTTATTATAATTTTCCTGGTTCAATGCAAGCTTAGGATGAGACTTACCCGGTAATTCCTTTGTTTGTTTACCAAAGATCATAAGTGTAGGTAATAAAGGTTTATCCTTTATTGGGGTTTGAGTATGCTTTCGTCCCATCTATGTGAGTTAGCCTGAGACTTACCCGGTAAAGATTGATTCTATTCCCTTAGGTGGAGTGTTGGTTTGAGGATATAGTTCTTTTTCTTAATTCCTTGAGACTTACCCGGAAATAGGAGTTACGGTTTGGGATTAGTGAGTAGTGAGACTTACCCGGTGATCTATTCCACTTTAGTAACACCTTCCCTTTGCAAAATCTCAGCTTTGTCCGCTTATCTTTAGATCTTGAGTTGGAACCACAACTAGATGCTTTAATCCCTAGAATTGCATATTTCCTTAATTGAATTTTTATCATCTTTGATTGCTTTAATCGCATTTGTGGTTAGTAATTACATTGACAACCTATACCTGCTTTGTTTCACGAAGTCCCTGTGATCGACCCCTGGAATTTCTTGCTTTTTACTACGATTGACCCGTACACTGCGGGTTCGCATCCTTATTTTAAGCTTACATCTAGGGTTATAAATTTAAAGCTTGCACACACCGTTTGGAGCGAACAAGATTTTGGCGCCATTGCCGGGGACTTGGTCTAGATCGAGCCGGTTGCGGTTGGCTTTCGGGGCGCTTGCCCCTGTTTCTACTAACCACTCTACTTGAGTGACTTTCGCAGGTTCTTTTTCTTATGTTTATGCGAAGAACCCGCGCTGGAAAGGAAATTGTTCCTTACGATCCCGAACCAGAAAAGACATACAAAAGACTCTTGAAAGAAGCAAAGATGGCCAATCAAGATAATCGAGATCTTGAAGCCAAATTGAAGGAGGCATTAGAACAACTACGGCTCAGCAAGGAAGAGTTGAGACTGGAAAGGGAAGAAACTCGCACAAGGACTGAGGCGATCGAAGCAGATATGGCGGCTTTACGAGACCAGTACCTACCTCGACCGAACCCAGATCCTCGACCGAGGCAAGACCCTGCTCTAGATCCTCGACCGAGGCAGAATCCAGTACCTGTTGCCCCGGTCGAGATACTTCCACCTCGGATGCCAGTCCGAGATGCTCTTTTTGCAAGTATTCCACAGACCCTAGCGCAAAGGATGGACCCCAATTAGCAACTGAGGCGTCCAGGAGTCAACCTAGGTGATCCAGCGGACCATGATTATGAGCTTCGACCACAAGTTCTTTCCATGATTCGCCAATGCCAGTTTGGAGGGCTAGAGAGGGAATCTCCGCATCAACATCTACAAAACTATGAGATCTTAATGGAGACCTTGAGACCTTCAAGAATAGAAAACAACAACTACAAGCTAAGACCTTTCTACCTTTCCTTTGAAAGATAGAGCACTTACTTGGTATCAATCTCTTCCTCCAAGAAAAATCAATACTTGGGAGGAGATGACAACGGATTTCTTAACTAAATTCTTTCCCCCCTCTAAAACTGCTGAAATGAGAGGGAAGATTAATGCATTCATCATGAAGGACAAGGAGAGCTTGTCCAAGTCATGGGAGAGATTTAAAGACATTCTTTTGGATTGCCCACATCATGGAATTCCAAATATAGAGTTGTTGGAGATATACTTCAAGGGACTGGACGGAAACACCCAGTTCAACCTCCAACTACTATCCGCCGGCACGTTCATGGACATGCCGATTGACGAAGCTTGGGAGTTCATAGAGAAGCAAGCTTTGCACATGGAGAAGTACTCCCACCAAGGAGCTGAAGGTGGAGTTAAAAGAGTCAACTTTCAAGATGCTCCACCTAAAAATGATCAACTCACTTTTTTGAAGAATGATGTGAAACAGTTGAAGGAACTCTTAGTTGCTCAAACCAAGAAGGAAGATCAAGGATCAAGGAACAACAATGGATACCGTAACAACAACGGTTCCCGGAACAACAACTACAACAACAATAGAGGATCCAACATCAATAATTGGAGGACAAACAACCAAAATTCGGGTAACCCTTACTCTAACTCCAATTCGAATGACTCCTCTAATCCTTTCCTCTCTTCTTCTTCTTCTTCTACTCCATTAAAGAGCCATGAGCAAGGATCGAGTTCGTCCCAGCCGGAAAAGAAAGATGCGGTGCTGGAGGCCATCTTGATCAAGCTCAACTCTATGGAGACATCCATGACTTCATTTTTGAAGGCACAAAAAGCCTTAGAACAACAATTCTTTAACAAGGCGAATGAAGCGCCAAGAGATCCAGGGAAGCTTCCAACAAGGACGGAAAGCAACCCTAAAGGACAGATCATGGCAATAACGACAAGAAACGGACTGAAGACTGCAGATCCAGTGCCTTAGTCGATGCCAGTACAGACAAAGACCACCTCAGTCCAAATACAGTCGAAGAACACTTCGGCCGAGATGCCAACCGAGGTGGAGCCACAGAAAGCGGAGGAGAAAACTGAAGTTTATATTCCACCTCCTGCATATAAACCACCACTTCCATTCCCCCAGTCAAGGGCCAGAGCACATCTAGACAAGCATTTTGGTAAGTTCTTTGACTTGATGAATAAACTACACATTAATATCCCTTTCCTTGATGCTATTCTAGGGATGCCCGCCTATGGGAAGTTCTTGAAAGAGATTCTATCAAGGAAGAGGAAGTTGGAAGACTTTGGTGAAGTGAGGATGACATCTAAATCCTCGGAGCTTATTCAAATCATGAAGGAGAAGATGCCACCCAAGTTGAGAGATCCCGGCTCATTTTGCATTCCCATTCAAGTTGGGGATATCACTTGTGAAGCCTTATGTGATCTAGGAGCCAGCGTGAGCATCATTCCGCTGGAGCTATGTGTGAAGATCGGACTTGGAGAGCCCAAGCCGGTGAAGATACGGTTATACATGGCGGACCGCTCCATTACCCATCCCGTGGGAATTTTGGAGGACGTTCCGGTTAAGTTAGGTAACTTCTATTTACCTATAGACTTTGTTGTGCTTGACATTCCCGCAGGTTATCCCGTTCCTATCATTCTCGGGAGGCCATTTCTAGCAACTTCGGGTTGCAATGTGGATTGTAAGAACGCCAAGCTAAAATTTTAACATTGGCGGAGATGAAGTGGAATTTGCATTACTTGCGGCAATGAAGGGAGAGCAGCTAGGAGATGATATCTTCAACATCTATGATGAAGAAGAATCAAGAGAATTGGTGAGCTCTATCCTTATTAAAGATCCACTTGAAAAAGTTATTAGTTTTAGCTTAATGGAGGAAGGTATAGATGCTTCTTGTGATGCAGGTATACGGAGCTTAAAGGTGCTGGAAGAAGATCCATGAGCTAAAATTGAAAGACTAATCCAGGAGAAGAAGATCTCCAGTTTCGGTTCCAGTTGCAGTACCTCGACCGAGGCACTTTTTGGACCAAGCGAGGTGACTGAAGAACATCTCGGTCAACCTCTCTGGACCTCGACCGAGGTTGAAAGCGAGATGATGTCAATTGAGACTTCTGAGAATAACAAACTTCTTACTCCCTTTTCAGACATTCATCCTCAGTTGGTGGAACATTCCCTCCACCAAATTTCTGATAATAAAGGACCTTGGTATGCTGATATTGTTAATTATCTTGTTTGCCAGGAAATACCACCCGAATTGACGTACGCTCAAAGGAAGAAATTCTTCAAGGATGTACGCCATTATGTTAGCATGAAATATTGCGACATTCTAGGCACTCTTTCTAGTAGTTTTTCACTCATTATAGTGTTCATTGATAAGGCATTGAAGCAATTGTTAGCTAGTTTATCTACATTGTCGATATAGAGATCTACATAAGCTTTGTGTTGATTATAGGTGAATAAGAGCTAAAACCAAACAAATTAAGAGAGGAAGGAGATGAATTAAGCACATCCAAGGATTGAGGACACATTAAAGAAGCCAAGGGAGATGCTAGGAGGAGGAATGGCACGACACAAAGGAAACTACGAGCAATTTACACTTCCACGCTCTAAATTACGGCCGTAGAGAAGTCCACGCCCAAAACCACGGCCGTGGATCTTGGCAACATGAACGTGGAGCATTCCAGAGAGTTACACGGTATAAAGTACGGTCGTGGAAGTTGTGAAGAACCGTAATCCACTTCCACGCTGTAAACCACGGCCGTGGAACTCCATGAAACCGTGATTTAGGAAATCTTTTGACGAATAAAATATGGACACATTGTTTACGCATTTGGGTCGGACAGTTATTTTATCCTTCCTTATAAAAGGGCTGAAGGAGGGAGAATTCGGCACCTTCGCTTACGCTCACTTACACGTTCCTAGGGTTTCATTGGACGTGCGGAGAATTGCATTTTTGCAATGGAGATTTACGAAGGCTTGAAGATTTGGAAGTTGTGTGTGGCAGAAGTTGCGCCTTTTACTCCTAGGTTTGATTTGAAGACGGATTGACATCCCTCTCTTTGTTCTTATCAAGGATTGTTATTGGTTTGTGTTATTCCAAATCTGTTACATTATTACCCTTGTTTGTGGATTTGAGATTGATTTGAAGTTTATTGAAGGTTTTCGAAGGTTTTCATCGTTCATTCTTCTTAAACTTGAATTTGATATCATAATGACTGTTGTTGGCTAAAACCCTTTAGCAATTCTAAGGTGAAGGGTTGATAGTTGTGGCTTAGATGATGATAGATCGATCGTAAACAGATTGGACCCTGAGAGTTAGAGAGATTTTGCCGACGCCCAAAATCACGGCTTGTTCTTGAGGTTCCACGGCCGTGGAACTCAAGATCTACCCATAATTTACACTAGTTTACGAACTTTTCTTTTTACTTTGATCCAAGGTTAAAGATTAGCTTTAATCTAGTCTTGGCTTGCCCTTTTCTAGGTAGTAGTGAAGCCTCAACAACCTCTACTTCGATTTCGAGTGTCACAACCTTAATCGGTTTAGTTATTCTTGATCCTTGGGTTACAACTTTGGGTATTTGATATTAATTCTTGTCTTTAAATCCTTTCTATACTGAAGCCTCAACAACCTTTATAGAGAGTGTCTTTAGATAAGTCATATAAAGCCTTGGAACTTCACCGTACATTGCTTTACTTTAGCATACCTTTGCAACTCTTAACTCTATCCTTAGTTCTTTAGAATATCTTGAATCGATTGCCACAATTAGACACCTGGATCTTTAGGGTTGCTATTTTCCAAATATTTGCAAAGCTTCATACTTTTACTTGCTTGACAATTTACAAACTGAATTTGTTCCCCCCAAATCCCTGTGTTCGATACTCTGGAATTCTTGCTTAACTACGTCGATCCGTACACTGTGGGTTCGCTTGCTTGATTCTAGTTTTATAAATTTAAGACTAATTTGCACGCACGCTAAGTGGCGAACAATTTTTTGGCGCCGTTTCCGGGGATTTGGTCTAGGCCGAATTCGGTTACCGGTTGTCAAGCTTGGGAGCTTAGCTCTTGTTATTTGATATCTTTTTTGAGTGATATTTGCAGGTTACTTTAGGTTTATGCGCAGGTCTAGGAACAACAAGGACCTCTTGCCTCTTGATCAAGAACTTGAGAAGACTTTGAGGAAGAAGCTCAAAGAAAGAAAGATGGCTGAAGAAAAGGAGCGGGATTATCAAACAGAGTTAGCGGAATCCGAAGCTCAACTTAGATGGAGCGAGAAGACTCGCAAGGAAGAATCGGACCGTCATCAATCGAAAATTGATGAGCTATCGGTTATGATGTTTCAAATGAGGCTGGAATTAAGAGACCTCAAGAAGAAGGAGAGGAGGAAACTGACAAGATCGGTTAGAGCCAACTCATCCGATGAGGATAGCGACTCCTCCATGCCATCCCTTGAAGACCTTAACCCGACGGTCAACATAAATCAATTTAATCCAAGACAAAGACCGGCTGCCAACTATCGTGTCCCGGCTGGGGGCGCGCGAGCCGCTCGTGTAGAAGAAGAGCCAAGAACTCTTGGCCAAAGGATGGATACAATTCAGCAACCACGCCGTCTAGGTGTGAACTTTGATGCCGATGATATGCAAGGGTTTAGCTTCAACCCGCAAGTTATTACCATCGTTCTCCAAAGTCAGTTTGGAGGAACGAATAGCGAGTCTCCACAACAACATTTACAGAATTTTGAGATCTTAATAGAGACAATGAAGCCAAAGAACGCAACCACCAACAACTACAAGATTAAGCCATTCTTCTTTTCTTTGAAAGGGAAAGCTTTATCTTGGTATCAAGCTCTTCCAAATGAAAGACTTAACACATGGGAAGATATTTCTTCGGAGTTCCTCACCAAATTCTTTCCGCCATCTAAAACGGCGGAGTTGAGAGGTAAGATTAACGCATTTTCTATGAGATCTAACGAAAGTTTGTTTCAATCTTGGGAAAGATTTCAGGATTTACTATTGGATTGCCCACACCATGGCATTTCCAAGTTGGAGCTATTGGAGATATACTATAAGGGGCTGGATGTGGAAACACAATTCAAGCTCCAATCCCTTTCATGTGGTACGTTCATGGACATGAGGAAAGATGACGCTTGGGACTTTATTGAGAAGCAAGCCCGAGTCATTGAGAAGTATTCTCACCGGAAAGTAGAAGCAAATCATGTGGAGCAAGGAGCAAAGCTATCACAAGCTGCTCAAACTCAAATCTTTTCTCTCAATACCGAGATTAAAGAGTTGAGGGAAGCCATTAAAACCAACTTTCCAAAGCAAAAGGGGCAAGATGTGGGTTATTTGGGAAATAACAATAACCACAATGGGAATGAGAATAAAAACTGCAACAACCGGAACAATTGGAACAACAACAACAACCGGAATAACAGTTGGAACAACAATAGGGGTTCAAACAACAATAATTGGCGGTCCAACCAACAACACAATTCCGGTAATTCTTATCCCAATTCAGGAAATTCACAAACTCCACCTTCTTCTTCTTCCATTCCTTTGAAAAGTCAGGAACAAGCATCTAATAGCGGAAGCACTTCGGGGAAAGAGAAGCCCGATCCCATGTTGGAAACAATATTGGGAAGGCTTCAAGGATTGGAGAGTCACATCATTAAGATCGATGATCACATTACTAAGGTTGATAAAGCCCAAAAGGTTTTAGAAAACCAAATGTTTAGCCATCTGAGGAAGTTCCTAGGAATCAAGGAAAACTTCCAAGAAAGACGGAGGATAACCCAAAGGGAAGGGTGATGGCTATCACAACTAGGAGCGGAGCAACAACCACCGACCTGCAGCCTAAGTTTGTAGAAGTTCCCGTCGAGAAGGAGAAAGATAAGGGGAAGGAGAAGGAAGACATCTACGTTCCTCCTCCAACTTTCAAACCTCCCCTACCATTCCCGCAATCTAGAGCAAGAGCGCATCTAGACAAGCAATTCGGTAAGTTTATTGAACTCATGAGCAAACTGCATATTAATATACCCTTCATTGATGCAATTGTAGGTATGCCTGCTTATGGGAAGTTCTTAAAGGAGATCCTCTCTAACAAAAGGAAATTAGAGGATTTTAGAGAGGTCAAGATGAGTTCGGATTCATCGGATCTCATCAAGACAATGAAGGAAAAGATGCCCCCAAAGCTGAAGGATCCGGGGTCATTTTGTATTCCCATAGGAGTGGGAGATGTCACATATGATGCATTATGTGATTTAGGAGCAAGCGTGAGTATCATTCCGCTTGCCTTATGCAGGAAGATCGGTTTAGGCGAACCTAAACCGGTGAAGATGACGTTATACACAGTGGATCGATCCATAACTCGTCCCGTCGGCATAGTTGAAGACATCCCGGTCAAGCTTGGTAAGTTCTATGTTCCTATAGATTTTGTTGTGCTTGACATTCCTGTAGATAGTCCGGTCTCGATCATACTCGGAAGACCGTTTCTTGCAACATCCGGTTGTATAGTTGATTGCAAGAATGCTAGACTCGCCTTCGACATAGGAGAAGAAAAGGTAGAGTTCGTTCTCTCCACTTTGGTGAAGAAACCAGCTTTCGATGAAGATATATTCAACATCCATGACGAAGAGCTATCTAGAGAGGAGGTAAGTTCGATTCTCTTCAAAGATCCCTAGCAAAAGGTTATCACTATGAGCATTATAGATATAGGGGAAGAAGAGGAATGCAATGAGGAAATTGAAGTTTAGAGAAGCAAAAAGAAGTGTATGAAGAAGAATTTGAGAAACTCTACGATGGGTTAGAAAACGTAAGAAATCACGGTCAGTCGTGCTATTCCACGGCCGTGGAATCCACCAACAAGACCGTAATTAGCTATTCAGAGGACTCCAGTAAGTTACACGGCCAAAACCACGGCCGTGGAACAAACAGAGGCACCGTAATTGAATTTCACGCCCAAAACAACGGCCGTGGAGGAAACAGGGAAGCCGTAAATTTGGGTGAATCTGAAGGAGATTGTGTCTTCTCCGCCACTTCTTTTGATTCTTCTCCAACATCTTCTACATCCTTAGACACTTCTACGGAAGCATTGGATACTCCTCAAGAGCCATTAAAGACTCCGATAGTGATGGACTTGAAGCCACTTCCTACACATCTAAGGTACGCATTTCTAGGACCTAATTCTACCTTTCCGGTAATTGTTAGTTCCGATTTGAGTATAGATGAACATAGTAAGCTCATGGTTGTTCTTAAAAAACATAGGAAAGCCTTAGGGTATACTATAGAGGATCTAGTAGGAATCAAACCTTCACTATGCATGCATAAGATCATAATGGAAGAAGACTTTAGAACTTCGCGACAACCTCAAAGGCGGTTAAATCCGACCATGAAGGAGGTTGTCAAGAAAGAAATTCTTAAACTACTTGATGCAGGTATCATCTATCCTATCTCCGATAGAAAATGAGTGAGTCCCGTATAGGTAGTTCCAAAGAAAGGAGGGATGACGGTCATTACCAACAAGAACAATGAACTCATTCCTACGCGAACCGTTACAGGATGGAGGATGTGCATAGACTACCGCAAGCTAAACAACGCAACGAGGAAGGATCACTTCCCACTACCCTTCATCGACCAAATGCTTGAGAGGTTAGCACAACACTCACACTTTTGCTATCTTGACGGTTATAGTGGTTTCTTTCAGATCCCGATACATCCGGACGATCAAGAGAAGACCACATTCACGTGCCCGTGGGGAACATTTGCTTATAGGAGAATGCCGTTTGGGCTTTGCAACGCCCCAGCCACCTTTCAAAGGTGCATTATGGCTATCTTCTCATAGTACATAGAGGAGATCATGGAGGTTTTTATGGATGATTTTTCTGTTTATGGTTCCTCTTTTAATAACTGTCTTTTTAACCTTGCTCTTGTTCTACAAAGGTGTGAGGACACTAACCTAGTTCTTAATTGGGAGAAGTGTCAATTTATGGTGAAAGAAGGCATTGTATTAGGATACTTAATCTCTAGTAGAGGGATTGAAGTGGATAAGGCTAAGATAGAGACTATAGAAAAGCTTCCTCCCCCAACTTCGGTGAAAGGGATAAGAAGTTTTCTAGGACATGCTGGATTTTATAGACGTTTTATAAAGGATTTCTCTAAGATATCAAAACCGCTTACTAATTTATTGATGAAGGATGCAGTTTTTGATTTCTCGCAGGAATGCTTAGATGCGTTTAATATGATTCGGGAAGCTCTAATCTCAGCCCCGATTATTCAACCTCCGGATTGGAATCTTCCATTTGAGGTTATGTGTGACGCAAGTGACGTAGCTATAGGAGCTGTGCTTGGGCAAAGAAAGGAAAGACGAACCCACGCTATCTACTACGCTAGCAAGACGCTAGATGAAGCGTAGCTCAACTACGCCACTACCGAGAAGTAATTTTTAGCAATTGTATATGCGTTTGAAAATTTTCGCTCTTATCTTGTAGGTGCTAAGGTGATTGTGTACACGGAACATGCTGCGATCCGGTATTTGCTTGCAAAGAAAGATGCAAAACCAAGGCTAATTAGATGGATACTTCTCCTACAAGAATTCGATCTAGAGATCCGTGACAAGAAAGGTTCGGAAAATTATGCCGCGGATCATTTGAGTCGTCTACCACATCTAGAGGACGACAATCTACCTATAGACGACTCCTTTTCGGACGAGCATTTACATATCATAGAGGAGTGCATCAACGTGATCACCAAAGGTAACGAACCATGGTTTACTGATTTTGTTAACTATTTGGTTTGCCAGGAATTACCACCCGGATTATCCTACGCACAAAGAAAGAAGTTCTTTAAGGATGTTCGGGAATACTTTTGGAATGAACCTCTCCTCTTTAAGAGAGGTCCCGACGGCATCATCCGGCGATGTGTTCCGGAAGATGAGATGCAAAGTGTCATCCGTCATTGTCATTCACTACCTTGTGGAGGACACGCTAGTTCGAACAAGACTAGCGCTAAGGTATTGCAATCTGGATTCTTTTGGCCTACTTTATTTAAAGATGTGCAAACCTTTGTTTCCTGTTGCGATGCTTGCCAAAGAACAGGGAACATATCTAGGAGAAACGAGATACCTCTTAACAACATTCAAGAGGTGGAGATCTTTGACGTTTGGGGAGTAGACTTCATGGGACCTTTCCCATCATCTTGTGGAAACCAATACATACTTTTAGTCGTAGATTATGTTTCGATATGGGTTGAAGCAATTGCCTCTCCCACTAATGATGCCATGGTTGTGGTTAAGTTCTTTAATAAGACCATTTTCCCACGATTTGGGACACCACGGACTATCATTAGTGATGGAGGCTCTCACTTCATTGCCCGACGATTCGAAGCTCTATTAGCTAAGTATGGGGTGACTCACAAGATCGCCACCCCTTATCATCCACAAACTAGTGGACAAGTGGAGATCTCGAACTAGGAGATTAAAGGAATCCTAGAGAAGACGGTTTCAAGGACAAGGAAGGATTGGTCTTTGAAGCTAGATGACGAATTATGGGCATACCGGACTGCATATAAGACTCCCATAGGTACGACGCCATACAACCTTGTGTATGAGAAGTCTTGTCACTTGCCGGTAGAATTGGAGCATAAGGCGTATTGGGCAATAAAGTGGTTGAACTTCAGCATGAAGGAAGCGGGAGAGAAGCGTCTCTTGGACCTTAACGAGCTTGAAGAGCTTCGCTTGAACGCCTACGAAAACGCCAAGATCTATAAATAAAGAGCGAAGCGTTGGCATGATAAGCATATCATCCCAAAGGACCTCAAAGAAGGAGATCAAGTTCTTCTCTTCAATTCAAGGCTTCGTCTCTTTCCAGGTAAGCTTAAATCTCGTTGGAATGGACCTTATCTAATCAAACGTGTTTTTCCCCATGGTGTAGTTGAAGTATGGGGTGAAAAGGGCGGAAGCTTTAAGGTGAACGGTCAACGACTCAAGAAATATTCACCGGAACTCCAAGCTGAAGAGTTTGCACCTACCGCACTTGAATAGGTGTAAGTACGGTCTAGCTACGGACCTTAAACAAGCGCTTCTTGGGAGGCAACCCAAGGTATTGCACTTACGTTTTTGTTTTGACTCGTAGTTTAGAGTAGTTTAGACGTTTTTGTTATGTTTTGCCTTCGATACCTTCCGGTATGTTCGTGTTTTTGGATGTAGGATCAATGGAAGAGGCAAGGGAGAAGGAAATGTTAGAAGAAATTGACGAAACTTGGACTTTGGCACATTACAGAGAGTTCCACGGCCAAAACCACGGCCGTGACAGCTACAGTGACCGTAATTTGCAAAAGCCTGAGAAAAATCACCAAAACCACGGTTCCGTACATTTCCACGGCTGTGGAAACCCCCGAGTGACCGTAATTTTCCAAACATTTTACGGTTACTATATAAACCACGTCTCTTCACAAAGAACACCAAAAATCCCCAATTCCACGCCCAAAATCGCCAGTTTGATCCCCCTCTCTCAAATCTCCGTTCGTTAATCGTTTCGAACGATTCTTTGACCAAAAGTGAAGCAAATTCAACCACCTACAATATCCAAGCAACAATTCGAGTGGAAAATCACCGGAGAAGACGGAATTTGGATTTTAAAAATCCAAAACCTAGGTTTTTCTTCTCTTCTCTCACTTTGTCGATTTGATTCAGTTTTCGTAAGAATTTTTAGGAGAACTGATTGGAACTGGATTGGAATTAGTCTAGGGCTGCTGTCTGTTGATTTTGGTGTTGATTGAGTGGATTTTGAGAAATTACGAGCCGAATCACGGTCACTGGGCATTCCACGGCCGTGGAAATTGAAGAACATACCGTGATTTTTGACAGAATATGGATTTGGTTAGGAGAATGTCCAATAGGAATAAGAAAAGGAAAGACAATGCTTCTTCCTCCTCCCAAATACCTCCTAGTGAGCCACCATCACCCCCACCCCCTAGAATTCCTAAGATTCATGAGGATTACCTCGATGCCTTAGAGAGGATCGAGAAGAGACCGGTCATAGGACCACAATATTTGCTGCTTGAGGAGTTAGAGCCACTGGATGTGGTAAGCGATCTTACTTGGTTGTTAGACAGGGCAGGCTTGATCATCTTCTCCGCCATTCGAGAAGATGTATATGAGGAGATCACTAGAGAGTTTGTGATCTCTTTTGAGCATAGTCATGTGGATAGGACAATTTCTTTCAGGCTGATGGAGAGGAACTATGATTTTTCGATCCGAGAGTTTGGAGCCTTCTTTGGGTTCCATGAGTCCTTCAATGGTCGATTCCCTAGTGGCGTGTACGCCAAGGATTTTTGGGAGGACATTGCCATGGTATCTGCTAGCAAGGACCGCTGACAACCTGCTGATACCAAGGCTAAGTTGATTTATCACTTAGCTTTGAAGATAGCCCACCGAGTACTTTCTGAGTGTCTCTTCCCTAGGACTGAGACTCCTCAGAAAATCAAGACTGATGAGTTGTTTCTGCTGTACTGTATGCTGCATGGTAGGCCGGCTGACTGTGCCACCCTCTTAGCTTCTACCATGAGTAAGCTAAAGAACAAGAGGGCCGGCAACATTGGATATGGTGGGATGGTCACCCACCTTGCTAGACAGCTGGATATTGACTTCTCCGCGTGCACTAGGATAGCGGCTAGACCTCTAGGACTTCAAGGCCTCATGATTATAGGTATTATCTTTCCTAGGCATAGAGGTCCACCTACCGCTGTCATGCCTTGGGAGGGTAGAGGAGGTAGAGGTGTTACATGGCTTCCCGAGTATTCCATTATGGCTGGATGCCATAACTGGAAGGAGACATTCGCTACTATGCATGTGAATAGATTGGTAGCACCTCCGTATGTTCCCTCAGAGATGCCAGCTGCAGATGAGGAGGAGATGAGAGGGGATGACGGTTTTGAGGGAGGAGGTGAGGAGCACGACTTTGGCAGTTTTCCGGATCAGCCGGACACATTTCCCGACCTCCCTAGGCAGTCCCCTGGCCTGCTAGAGCTTCTGGTTCTTCCTCTCGCCGTGCCAGCGTGAGTGAGAGGCCGACATGGATGGCGACCCCTCCCGATTGGTATAGCACGCAGCCGGAGTGGATGGGATCTCCACCGACATGGCATGCACAACCACCACCTGCACCAGCACCATCAGATGCACCAGCTTGGTATAGTCAGGCGCTGGAGTGGTCCGAGCAGCTACCGGAGTGGGCCACTGACCTTTCCAGGAGAGTCGGTGCTTTGGAGATCCGGCAGGACACTAGGGATGCACGAGCCGATGCACATGATAGGATGATGAGAGACATCTACCGCCAGCAGTTTGGGCGGAACTACGACCCCGGCTTCTTCCCGTTTCCACCACCACCAGCTCCTCAATGATGATCATGGATGATCGTAGCATTAGCCGCTCCACCGCCGTCTTGTGAGTCATTTTCTTTCTTTCTTTTCTTTATTTCTTTTTGAACATTAGGGACAATGTTTGTCTCAAGTATGGGGTGGGGCGTGACTATCGTTTGTAATAACTCTACTCACTTTTGCTTGCCTTGATTGAGAACACTTTGCATGTTTCATTCCATTGTTACACGTTTCATTATTCGCATTGCATGAAAAAGCTTTTGAAAAACCCATAAAAATCGAAAAATTTTGAAAATTTTGTGCTTCTAAGAATAGAGATGATTTTTATGATAATCACTACTTGTGAATTGACTTTTTTATGACAATTGTATGTCTAAACAAACAATGAATTGAAAAGAAATTGAATATGTTGATTATTCCTCTCTTGCAAGTTTCATAATGTGAAAAGTTTTATCTAAATCACATTGAGAAATCAAGGTTGAAATCACATGATAAGTTCTTATACTTCTTGTTGAAATGATTAAGGCAATTCGATTTTCTTTCTTCTTTCTTTGATCATTTAGCCCCTCAATGAGATAATGGCCTCCCTTACCTATCCGGGAATTTGGAGGAGTTGATATTTGGCATGTTTGATGTGGGAGGGCCATGAAAGCAAAATTTTGCATTCAAAGAATAGAAAGAACTTATCGGTTTGGGGAACTCAATCATGACGATGAGTAACTCGGCACCATTCACATAGCCGGGTGTTTGTGTCTTGCCAAAGTCGGATTGAGCGATATTCCTAACGGATTATGTTATGTGCATCAAGGGTTTGAGGCATCTCGCAAAAATTGAGAACCGTCAATCTCCTAGGCTTCGGTTTTTGTGCACCTCTGTCCATAACTCCAAAAGTAAAGTCGAAAAATAATGTGAAAAGAAGAGAGCAAAGCTCCAAGTTGAAAGTGTTGCAAAACCGCAAGAGAAAAAGAAGAGAGTTAGTTGTCCATTTTCCCGGATTCATGCACTACCTCCCTTATAGTTTTCCCTTCCTTTCCGCATTCTAGACCTTATTTGAAAGTCCTTAAGATCAAGAGAATGTTATATGACTTGGTGATCTAAATTGAAGTTTCCTATGTTTGATTTTGATAATGTTTGAAGGTTATGATGCTTACATTGAAGTTTGATCAATTCACGATGTTTCCTTTCTCTTTATTCTTTGCTTATGTATATGAGAGTCTCGTGAATGAATGAAGCAAGGTTTGAGAATGATCTATTGACTAGAAGCACATTTACCTAAAAGATATTTTGTCTTCGAGATTGCATGCATATTTCATCCTAACTTGAGTTCTAAAGCTTTTGAAAGACCTTGCTTGGGGACAAGCAAGTGGCAAGTATGGGGTATTTTGTTAGCATGAAATATTGCGACATTCTAGGCACTCTTTCTAGTAGTTTTTCACTCATTATAGTGTTCATTGATAAGGCATTGAAGCAATTGTTAGCTAGTTTATCTACATTGTCGATATAGAGATCTACATAAGCTTTGTGTTGATTATAGGTGAATAAGAGCTAAAACCAAACAAATTAAGAGAGGAAGGAGATGAATTGAGCACATCCAAGGATTGAGGACACATTAAAGAAGCCAAGGGAGATGCTAGGAGGAGGAATGGCACGACACAAAGGAAACTACGAGCAATTTACACTTCCACGCTCTAAATTACGGCCGTAGAGAAGTCAACGCCCAAAACCACGGCCGTGGATCTTGGCAACATGAACGTGGAGCATTCCAGAGAGTTACACGGTATAAAGTACGGTCGTGGAAGTTGTGAAGAACCGTAATCCACTTCCACGCTCTAAACCACGGCCGTGGAACTCCATGAAACCGTGATTTAGGAAATCTTTTGACGAATAAAATATGGACACATTGTTTACGCATATGGGCCGGACGGTTATTTTATCCTTCCTTATAAAAGGGCTGAAGGAGGGAGAATTCGGCACCTTCACTTACGCTCACTTACACGTTCCTAGGGTTTCATTGGACGTGCGGAGAATTGCATTTTTGCAACGGAGATTTACGAAGGCTTGAAGATTTGGAAGTTGTGTGTGGCGGAAGTTGCGCCTTTTACTCCTAGGTTTGATTTGAAGACGGATTGGCATCCCGCTCTTCGTTCTTATCAAGGATTGTTATTGGTTTGTGTTATTCCAAATCTGTTACATTATTACCCTTGTTTGTGGATTTGAGATTGATTTGAAGTTTATTGAAGGTTTTCGAAGGTTTTCATCTTTCATTCTTCTTAAACTTGAATTTGATATCATAATGACTGTTGTTGGCTAAAACCCTTTAGCAATTCTAAGGTGCAGGGTTGATAGTTGTGGCTTAGATGATGATAGATCGATCGTAAACAGATTGGACCCTGAGAGTTAGAGAGATTTCGCCGACGCCCAAAATCACGGCTTGTTCTTGAGGTTCCACGGCCGTGGAACTCAAGATCTACCCGTAATTTACACTAGTTTACGAACTTTGCTTTTACTTTGATCCAAGGTTAAAGATTAGCTTTAATCTAGTCTTGGCTTGCCCTTTTCTAGGTAGTAGTGAAGCCTCAACAACCTCTACTTCGATTTCGAGTGTCACAACCTTAATCGGTTTAGTTATTCTTGATCCTTGGGTTACAAGTTTGGGTATTTGATATTAATTTTTGTCTTTAAATCCTTTCTATACTGAAGCCTCAACAACCTTTATAGAGAGTGTCTTTAGATAAGTCATATAAAGCCTTGGAACTTCACCGTACATTGCTTTACTTTAGCATACCTTTGCAACTCTTAACTTTATCCTTAGTTCTTTAGTATATCTTGAATCGATTGCCACAATTAGACACCTGGATCTTTAGGGTTGCTGTTTTCCCAATATGTGCAAAGCTTCATACTTTTACTTGCTTGACAATTTACAAACTGAATTTGTTCCCCCCAAATCCCTGTGTTCGATACTCTGGAATTCTTGCTTAACTACGTCGATCCGTACACTGCAGGTTCGCTTGCTTGATTCTAGTTTTATAAATTTAAGACTTATTTGCACGCACGCTAATTGGCGAACACATTACTACTGGGATGAACCGCTGCTATTCAAGAGAGGGCCGGATGGGATGCTTCGAAGATGCATTCCGGAAGATGAAGTTAATAGCGTTATACGGCATTGTCACTCACTCCCTTGTGGAGGGCATGCTAACGCCAACAAGACATGTGCTAAGTTATTACGTTCCGGTTTCTTTTGGCCTACATTATTTAAGGATGTGCAAACGTTTGTTGTCTCTTGTGATGCATGCCAAAGAACAGGGAACTTATCTAGAAGGAATGAGATGCCACTCAATAACATACAGGAGGTTGAGATCTTTGATGTATGGGGAGTAGATTTCATGGGACCTTTCCCATCATCCGGAGGAAACCTCTACATTCTCCTAGTTGTCGACTACGTCTCTAGATGGGTTGAAGCCATTGCCTCTCCCACTAATGACGCCATGGTGGTTGTGAAGTTCTTTAACAAGACTATCTTTCCACGTTTTGGGACTCCACGCATCATCATCAGCGATGGAGGGACGCATTTCATCAACCGGAAGTTTAAGGCACATTTATCGAAGTATGGGGTAACCCACAAGGTAGAAACCCCTTATCACCCTCAAACAAGTGGACAGGTCGAGATCTCAAATAGAGAAATTAAAGCAATCTTGGAGAAGACCATCTCTAGGACTAGGAAAGATTGGTCCATGAAGTTGGACTACGCTCTTTGGGCTTATAGGACCGCATTCAAGACTCCCATTGGTACCACCCCTTATAATTTGGTATATGGGAAGTCTTGTCATTTGCCCGTTGAGTTAGAACATAAGGCGTATTGGGCGATCAAATGGTTGAACTTCGACATCAAGGAAGCCGGTGAGAAGCGGCTATTGGATATCAATGAGCTGGAGGAGCTGTGTTTGAACGCTTATGAGAATGCCAAGATCTATAAAGAAAGGACGAAGAAATGGCATGACAAGCATATCATTCCTAAGGAGCTTAAAGAAGGAGACTTAGTTCTACTCTTCAACTCCCGCCTCCACCTCTTTCTAGGTAAGTTGAAATCTAGATGGACCGGACCTTATATTGTGAAACATGTTTTCCCTTATGGTGCAGTTGAAATTTGGGGAGAAACAAGTGGAAGCTTCAAGGTCAATGGTCATAGACTTAAGAAATACAAACCGGAAGTTCCGGTTGAGGAGGTTGCACCGCTATAACTTGTTTGAGAGATACCGTACGGTCCAGCTAGCGACCTTAAATCAAGCGCTTCTTGGGAGGCAACCCAAGGTATTGCTTTCTTTTCCCTTTTTCTAGTCTAGCTTTAGATAGTTTGCTTTTGCTTTGCTTTGTTCTGTTTTTGGCGTCCTAGACGGACAACAGGTGACATCTAAGGAAGGAATACAACCCAGGAGCAAAACTGGAAGGACAGAAGTTCGAGAATTTGAGAAGACAGAGTCTGACTGAGACACATCTCGGTTGCTGTCACAGCACCTCGACCGAGATGATTCTTGAGCAACCGAGGCGACTAGGGTTACTGAAGACCCAACTCGGTCCGTACACCTCGTTCGAGTCGAGACCATCTCGACCGAGGTGACAGCAGTTCCCGAAAAGGGTATAAAAGGGGGCTGAGATTTCTCTCTCCTCCCTCTACCTCCTTCTCGACCGCGGCGCATATCTCATCTCGTTTCTTCGATTTTCACCCGTTTTCGACGATTCTCGCTTCTAAACTGAGAGGAAAGGATAGAGGATCAAATTGCAAGCGCCAATCTGCAGAGAAAACGCATGAAATCGGCCAAATCTGGGTAAAATTCGAGAAAACCCTAACCTCCTCTTCTCCACTGATTTCTTTCGATTTGGGCTTTGGTTTCCCCTGCATTTTGCTGAAAAAGGATTAAGTACCCCATAGGAACCTTTGGTAGTGATATTGGGGGAAAAGAGCTGGATTTTTGAGAGAATCGATCGCACAACACCTCGCCTCGGTCCAGTCGGCCTGTGCCTCGGCCGAGGTGTTCTTGAGATTTGTCAGAGAGACCGAGGTGGTCTGACAGTGATAGACAAAGATGAGTTCTGACAGGCAGTTGGTTCTGAGAGACAGATCTTCTCCTTCCCCTTCTTCCTCTTCACGCCGCTCTATACCGGTGATTCACGAGCGTCACCAGGTCGACTATGACCGCATAGCGGCACGTCCAGTGGTTGCACCACGTTTCCTGGAGATCTTTGCTTTCAACTGCCTCTATGTTGATGATGATCTGAGGCGGATGATCTCTATGGTGGGCTTGGAGCAGTTCATTGAGATTAGAGCTCCGGCCTACCTTGAGCCGACCTTGGAGTTTGTCAACTCCGTCAGCTACTTGCCCACCGAGCGCGCCATAAAGTACCGGTTGATGAACCGGAACTATTTAGTTCCCATGGACCACTGGCGGGATATCTTTGGCTTTCCGGCCCCTACTGTTGCTGACTTTCCCTCTCGAGTTGTAGCTCGAGAGTTCTGGGGACAGATTGCTCATGTGGTTGAGCACGCTGACAGGTGGCGACCTGGAGATTCCAAGGAGCGGATTATATTTCACTTGGCTTTTAGACTTGCTCACAGGATCTTTAGTGAGACTCTTATGGCGCGTACTGAGACGCCCTAGAAGATTAGACAGGGTGAGCTATTGAGTCTGTACTGCATGGTGACCGAAGGAGTTCCGGATTTTGGATTGATGCTGGCTGAGGATCTCCACGGGATAAAGGCGAAGGCAAAGGGAGATATCTGTTGTGGAGGGATAGTGACTCACATAGCGAGTTACATGGACATGAATCTGAGTGCATGCACTATGGTGGCGGCTTCCAAGCCGCTCGGGCTTCAGGAGATGATCACTCGGAGGATACTGGTTCCTCGCGGTCTTACTACGCCGTATGTGGCGATGCCCTGGGAGCAGACTGCACCCCAGGTTATTAGATGGTCAGCTCAGTTCTCCTTGTATGATCCGCATTACTGGCCGAGTGCATGGATTCCGCTGATGGAGGACGCCAAAGAGGCAGCAGCAGCAGCTCAAGGGCCAGTTGAGGAGGATGAGGCTGAGGAGGATGATGATGATGATGAGGATGGAGGTGTTGCCATGGATACGGGCACAGATACAGCTGGGACTAGTGCGCCGGTCATTGATTTAGATGACGACGAGACTGAGGAGGAGCCAACTGCAGCACCAGTACGTCCCGCTAGGCGTAGGGTACACAGGCAGAGGGATCCAGGTGCTCACCGTCGGATCGATGATCTGACGGATCAGATGATAGATTCCTATGTTGCCCTGTCTTTGGACATCAGAGAGATGCAGGAGAAACAGCATTACCAGCACGTGATGGTTGAGATTTAGTTTCATCATATCATGGGCTATTCATTCGACCCATCTCAGTACCCGTACGTGCCACCACCACCACCACCGGATCGGGATTATTGAGAGCTTGCAGGATTTTCTTTATTTATTTATTATGCAGCTCAGCTTTATCCGGTGAGTACTTTGTTTCCTTAGACTTATTTTGACCCATTGGGACAATGTGTCCCAAGTATGGGGTATTTGGATGTATTATCTAACTTATGTGGATGTATGACTTGACTCGATGGATATTTATGTTTTATTTTGCTCTATGTGTTTATCTGAGATTACATGCATGCATACAGGTTATTTGATTGAGAAAAACGTCAAAAATTGGTTTAAGAAAAAAAAAATTTGACCTCGACCGAAGTGATTCTGGCCAAACGAGGTGATTCACCTCGGATGACTTAGAACATCTCGACCGAGGTAGCTTAACTGGAACAGTTTTCGAAACAATTTTTGTGCTTCTTATCTAGATATGACCTCAGTGAAGATTTTGTTTGCTGACTGGTTTTAAAATCTTTATATGTTTCAAAGGTTTTATAATATGTTTAAGTTGCTAAATGCTTTGTTTGAAATTTTGGCATGTTTAATACTTTGTTTTTATCAAAATTATGTTAAATTTGAAGGTTGACACCACATGATGAGTTCTCTCACTTTCTTCGTGGAAAGACCAAGGCAATTCATTCTCTTCTCTTCTTCTTCTTGATCATACTTAGCCCCTCATATACATATTTGCCTCCCTTTACCTATCCGGGAATTTAGAAGCAAGCAAGTGAAAGAAAAGTTGAGATGTTGGCTGAAAGTTAGAAAGAAACAAATAGGTTTGGGGAAGTCAATCATGATGATGAGTAACTCGGCACCATTCACATAGCCGGATGTTTATGTCTTGCCAAAGTCGGATTGAGCGATATTCCTAACGGGTCATGGTATGTGCATCAAGGGTTTGAGGCATCTCGAGAAATTGATGATTGCTGATTTCCTAGGCTTCGGTTATTGTGCACCTCTGTCCATGCATCCCAAAAAGTAAAAAAGTGATAATAAGCAAAGCTTATTGGTGGAAGATGTTGAAATTCAAAGGAAGTGAAGTAAAGATCCTATTCCCGGATTCTAGCACCATATTCCCTATATACATCCCACCCTCACACGTTTCTTGACCTTTCATTTGGAAAGCCCTTGAGACCTCGAGCTTGTTGATTGACTTGGTAGTTTAAACTGAATTATACATGATTAATTTCGATGATTATGATTTATTATGCATTCTATGATTTTATGCAAAGATGAACAATTTTCTTATATTTATAAAATGTTTTGATCATATTTTGATTTTAAACTCTATGAAGCATTCTCTTAGAGTGATCTATGAGTGGAGCACACCACCAAAAATGTTTTGAAAGACTTTTTCATTGATCTTTATGACTTATAATCCATTCTATCTTGTGTCTAAGATTTGGAACTTGCTTGGGGACAAGCAAAGGCTAAGTATGGGGTATTTTGATAGCATGAAGTATAGTCTATATTTTGGGACCTGTTTAGACGTTTTATCTTCATTAATCTGCATGTTTGGATGTATATTATGTGATTATATTGTCGTTTCATCTACCTTTGCGGGAATCGAGGTCTACACCAAGTTTCATTGTAATCGTAGGTAAAATGGCACATTTTGGACTAAAATGGAGCTAAAGGAGCTAAGGAGTCATTGGAGCTACATTCAGGAGCTTAAGGAAGAATCCAGGAAGCATGGAAATGGATTGAAGATTCACTTTGGACCAGATTTGAGAGATTTCACATTCAGTTTAGAGTCACCTCGGTCAGCTACAGTACCATCTCGACCGAGGTGATCTAGAGGAGCTGCTCGACCGAGGTGAACACCTTGGACGCGGCGAGATATATTTTATTCTTGGCTAAGATCTTTTATTTTTGGAAAGAGGATCTTATATTTTTAGGCTGGATTCCTAGAAGGAAGAAGATAATTCAGCTGATATATTTTACCTATTTTATGGGAAAATATCTTTCTAAGATCTTTTATCTTTGGGAGGTAATTTTCCTATAAAAAGGGTCGGATTTTCCACAAATTCGACATCCGCTTACGGTTGGAAAACATCCACTACAGCGGGGAGATTTGAAGAACCTTTTTGAAGGTTGAAGGAAGATTGAAGGAAGAAAGTTGATAGCTTTTATAGCTTTTATAGCTTTTGTGAAGGGTTTTGTAAGACTTTCTTAAATTCCCTTCTTTTTTGATTGTCTTGTTGGATTGTGATCCAAGGAACGCTTGTTTGTTTAATAATTGATTCAGTTATTGAAGCCTTTCTCTTAAGGTTTTTGTGTTCAAATATTCACTTTCTTCCCTTATATTTGATTATTGCATTCATGATGATGAGTGGCTAATTTCCTTATGTGATTCTAGGGTGATTGGCTGAAGGTTGTGGGAAAAACAATGATAGAATAATCTTAATCACAGTAGGACCCTGAAAGCTCGAGTCTTTATCCTTAACCCTAGAACATCTCGTTCAATCGATGAAGATCTCGGCCGGGGTGGAATTCGTCTGACGGAGGTGACCTTTCTGATCCGAAACTGAGAGTTAAGTGTTAGAGTTTGCCAAATCCTATTCTTATTATACTTTTCCTGGTTCAATGCAAGCTTAGGATGAGACTTACCCGGTAATTCCTTTGTTTGTTTACCAAAGATCATAAGTGTAGGTAATAAAGGTTTATCCTTTATTGGGGTTTGAGTGTGCTTTCATCCCATCTTTGTGAGTTAGCATGAGACTTACCCGGTAAAGGTTGATTCTATTCCCTTAGGTGGAGTGTTGGTTTTAGGATATAGTTCTTTTCCTTAATTCCTTGAGACATACCCGGTAATAGGAGTTACGGTTTGGGATTAATGAGTAGTGAGACTTACCCGGTGATCTATTCCACTTTAGTAACACCTTCCGTTTGCAAAATCTCAGATTTGTCCGCTTATCTTTAGATCTTAAGTTGGAACCTGTTCGCCCCTAAACGTGCGTGCAAATAAGCTTTAAATTTATAAAACTAGAATCAAGCAAGCGAACCCGCAGTGTACGGATCGATGTAGTTAAGCAAGAATTCCAGAGTATCGAACACAGGGATTTGGGTGGGAACAAATTCAATTGCAGATTATCAAGCGAGTAAATATGAGAGGCTTTGCAAATATTGGGAAAACAACAATCCTAAAGATCCAAGTATCCAGCTGTGGCAATCGATTCAAGATATACTTAATGATATAAAGACAGAGTTGAGATATGCAAAGGTATGCTAATGTCTCTAATGTTCAAATAAAAGAAAGAAAAGCAGAAAAGAAAAAGAAACTCACAAAATGGCGGTGGAGCGGCTAAAACGAACGGTCATGCAAATCGTCACTGCGGCGCTGGTGGAGGCGGGAATGGAGAGAAGCTAGGATCATAAAACCGCCCAAACTGTTGGCGGTAGACATCTCTCATCATGTGATCGAGGTCGTCCAAGTGTCCATCTCTAGCATCGGCTCGAATCTCCAATGCTCCTACTCTCTCCGAAAGGCCAGTAGCCCAATCCGGCATCTGCTCATACCATCCCGGAGCATGACTGTACCATGCTGGAGCGTCGGACGGTGCTGGTGCTGGTGCTGATGCAGATGGTACCTGTGTAGACCATGGAGGTGGAGCTCCATACCATGCAGGAGGTGTGTCAGCCCATGTGGGTCTCTCACTCACGCTGGCGCGGCAAGAAGACGAGCCTGAAGCTCTGGCGGGACGTGGAGAACGTCTAGGCACGTCGGGGGCCGCATCCGGCTGATCCAGAAACGTGTCAAACTCCTGCTCGGCTCCTCCTCCACCCTCAAACTGATCCCTCATCTCCTCCTCCTCAACAACGGGTGGTGGTGGAACATATGGGGGAGCTGCAATCCTGTTCGCATGCATGGCAGCGAACGTCTCCTTCCAATTATGGCGTCCCGCCATAATGGAATACTCCTGTAGCCACTCAATACCCCTACCCCTCCTGCTCTCCCAAGGCATGGCTGCGTAAGGCGGACCTCTATGTGTGGGGAAGATGAGACCTCTAGTCATGAAGGCATGAAGTCCTAAAGGTACGGCTGGTATGCGGGTACACGCAGAAAAATCAACTCCCAAACTCCTAGCAAGGTGGGTAACTATCCCACCATATCCAATGTTGCCCTTCCTCTTGTTCTTAAGCTTGCTCATAGTAGCAGCTAAGAGGGTGGCACAATCAGCTCGGCGCCCATACAGCATAGAATAAAGCAGAAAGAGCTCATCCGTCTTGATCTTTTGGGGCGTCTCCGTCCGAGGGAAGAGACACTCCGAAAGAACACGGTGAGCAATCTGCAAGGCTAAGTAGTACATCAACTTAGCCTTGGTATCAACAGGTTGCCAACGGTACTCGTTGGCGTAGATCATAGCAACTTCCTCCCAAAAATCCTTGGCGTAAACGCCACTAGGAAAACGACCGTTAAAGGTCTCATGGAACCCAAAGAAGGTCCCGAACTCACGAATGGAAAAATCATAGTTCCTTTCCATAAGACGGAAAGAAATGGTCCTATCCACATGGCTGTGCTGAAAAGACGTCACAACCTCCCTCGTAATCTCCTCATAAGCGTCTTCCCGGATAGCTGAGAAGACAATTAGTCCGGCTCTATCCAAGAGCCAAGTAAGATCCTCTATGATGTTAAGAGGAGCTAGATCCTCTAACAACAAGTACCTAGGTTCAATCACAGCTCTCTCTTGGATCCTCTCGAATGCATCGAGGTGATCCTCATGAATAGTCGGTACTCTAGGGCTAGGAGGTGAGAGTGATGAAGGTGATGATGGAGGTGAAGGGGAAGAGGGTGGTGGTGCCCTAGAGGATGAAGAAGAAGAGGGATTACCCTTCCTCTTCTTGTTCTGGTCATTCTTTTTCTCCTTAATCCTACCTGAAACTCTCCTTACGAAATCCATCACTATTAAGAATCACGGTTTGTTCTTGCCTTTCCACGGCCGTGGTTCTGTTAGGAACCGTGGTTTGTTTGGTTTTTTCGCAAATCTCAGAAATCAACACTCAATCTCAGCAATCAGGCAGCCCTAGTCTAATTCCTTCCAATTTCAATCAGTTCTTCCTAAAATTTCTAGCAAAAAAACACCAAATTGACAAAGAACAAGAAGAGTGGAAAAACCTAGGTTTCGGATTTTAAAATCCGAATTGTGCATTCCTTGGTGAATTTCCGCTCGATTCGTCGCTTGGATCTTGTTGGTGGTTGAATTTGCTTCAATTTGGGAAGAAGAATCGTTGAAAACGATTAAGGAACGAGGAATTTGGAGGAGGTCGTGGATTCGGCGTTTTAGGGTCGTGGAAAGGGGTTTTTGTGAGTGTTTTGGTGAAGAACGTGGTTTATATAGTCACAGGCAAAATTTTGAAAACCACGGTCTATCGGGGGGTTCCACGGCCGTGCAATTGTACGGAACCGTGGTTTTGGTGATTTTTCAAAGGCTTTTGGAAATTACGGTCACTGTAGCTGTCACGACTGTGGTTTAGGCCGTGGAACTCTCTGTAAAGCTCCAAAGTCCAAGTTTCGTCACTTTTCTTCAACATTACCCTTCCCTTTTCCTTTTCCATCGTTCCTACATCCAAAAACACGAACATACCGGAAGGAATCGAAGGCAAAACAAAGCAAAAACGACTAAACTAAGCTAAACTATGA
Source organism: Fagopyrum homotropicum (assembly GCA_033239125.1). Lineage (NCBI taxonomy): Eukaryota > Viridiplantae > Streptophyta > Magnoliopsida > Caryophyllales > Polygonaceae > Fagopyrum > Fagopyrum homotropicum. Next base: position 33,097,697 of record BSWB01000008.1, read on the forward strand.
ATCGAAAACAAAAACAAAAATGCAATACCTTGGGTTGCCTCCCAAGAAGCGCTTTGTTTAAGGTCCGTAGCTAGACCAATCTCGCACTTATTCGAGTGCGGTAGGCGCGAACTCTTCAGCTTGGAGTTCCGGCGTATACTTCTTGAGTCGTTGGCCGTTCACCTTAAAGCTTCCGCCCGCTTCACCCCATACTTCAACTGCACCATGGGGGAAAATACGCTTAATTAGAAAAGGTCCGGTCCAACGAGATTTAAGCTTACCTGGGAAGAGACGAAGCCTTGAATTGAAGAGGAGAACTTGATCTCCTTCTTTGAAGTCCTTTGGAATGATATGCTTATCATGCCAACGCTTTGCTCTCTCCTTATAGATCTTAGCGTTTTCATAAGCATTCAAGCGGAGTTCGTCCAGCTCATTAAGGTCTAGGAGACGCTTCTCTCCCGCTTCCTTCATGCTGAAATTCAACCACTTGATAGCCCAAAACGCTTTGTGCTCCAACTCCACCGGCAAGTGACAAGACTTCTCATACACAAGGTTGTATGGTGTGGTTCCTATGGTTGTCTTGTACGCAGTCCGGTACGCCCACAATGCGTCATCAAGCTTCAAAGACCAATCATTCCTAGTCCTTGAAACCGTCTTCTCTAAGATTCCTTTGATCTCCCTATTTGAGATCTCAACTTGTCCACTTGTTTGTGGATGATAAGGGGTAGCGATCTTGTGGGTAACCCCATACTTAGCTAGAAGAGCTTCAAAGCGCTGGGCAATAAAGTGAGAACCTCCATCACTAATGATAGTCCTTGGCGTCCCAAATCGTGGGAAGATGGTTTTGTTGAAGAACTTAACCACAACCATGACATCATTGGTGGGAGAGGCAATTGCTTCCACCCATCTAGAAACATAATCTACCGCCAATAGTATGTATTGGTTTCCACAAGAGGATGGGAATGGTCCCATGAAGTCTACTCCCCAAACGTCGAAAATCTACACCTCTTGGATGTTGTTGAGGGGTATCTCATTCCTCCTAGAGATATTACCTGTTCTTTGACAAGCATCGCAGCAAGAAACAAAGGATTGCACATCTCTAAACAAAGTAGGCCAAAAGAATCCAGATTGCAATACCTTTGCGCTAGTCTTGTTCGAACCAGCGTGTCCTCCACAAGGTAGTGAATGACAATGGCGGATGACACTTTTCATTTCATCTTCCGGCACACATTGCCGAATGATGCCATCCGGACCTCTCTCTTAAAAAGGAGAGGTTCATTCCAAAAGTATTCCCGGACATTCTTAAAGAACTTCTTTCTTTGTGCGTAGGATAGTCCGGGTGGTATCTCCTGACAAACCAAAAAGTTAACAAAATCAGCAAACCATGGTTCGTTACCTTTGGAGATCACATCGATGCACTCCTCAATAAGGTGTAGGTGTTCGTCTGGGAAGGAGTCGTCGATGGGTAAGTGGTCGTCCTCTAGATGTGTTAGGCGACTCAAATGATCCGCAACAGAATTTTCTGAACCTTTCTTGTTGCGGATCTCAAGACCGAATTCTTGTAGGAGAAGAATTCATCTAATTAGCCTTGGCTTCGCATCTTTCTTCGCAAGGAGGTACCGGATCGCAGCATGATCCGTGTAGACAATCACCTTTGCACCTACAAGATAAGAGCGAAACTTGTCAATAGCGTAAACAATGGCTAAAAACTCTTTCTCGGTAGTGGCGTAGTTGAGCTGCGCTTCATCTAGCGTCTTGCTAGCATAGTATATGGCATGAGTTCGCCCTTTCTTTCGTTGTCCAAGAACAGCTCCTATTGCTACGTCACTAGCATCGCACATAACCTCAAAGGGAAGAGTCCAATCCGGAGGTTGGATAATAGGTGCTGAAATTAGAGCTTGCCGAATTGTGTTAAACGCATCCAAGCATTCCTGCGAAAACTCAAAAACTGCATCCTTCATCAATAGATTAGTGAGCGGTTTTGATATCTTAGAGAAGTCTTTAATGAAACGTCTATAAAATCCAGCATGTCCTAGGAAACTTCTTATCCCTTTCACCGAAGTTGGGGGAGGAAGCTTCTCTATGGTCTCTATCTTAGCTTTATCTACTTCTATACCTCTATTAGAAATTAAGTGACCTAATACGATTCCTTCCTTAACCATAAATTGACACTTCTCCCAATTTAGAACTAGGTTAGTGTCTTCACACCTTTGTAAAACAAGAGAAAGGTTAGAAAGGGAATCGTTAAAAGAGGAACCGTATACGGAGAAGTCATCCATGAACACTTCCATGATTTCCTCTATGTATTCGGAGAAGATGGCCATCATGCACCGTTGAAAGGTGGTTGGGGCATTGCAAAGCCCGAACGGCATTCTCCTATAGGCAAACGTACCCCATGGGCACATAAATGTGGTCTTTTCCTGATCGTCCGGGTGTATCGGAATCTGAAAGAAACCACTATAACCGTCAAGATAGCAAAAATGTGAATGTTGTGCTAACCTTTCAAGCATTTGATCGATGAATGGAAATGGGAAGTGATCCTTCCTCGTTGCATTGTTGAGCTTGCGGTAGTCTTTGCACATCCGCCATCCCGTTACGGTTCGGGTAGGAATGAGTTCGTTGTTCTTGTTGGTGATGACCGTCATTCCTCCTTTCTTCGGAACTACTTGAACCGGACTCACCCACTTACTATCGGAGATAGGGTAGATGATACCTGCATCAAGAAGTTTAAGAATTTCCTTCTTGACAAGCTCTTTCATGGTCGGATTCAACCGCCTTTGAGGTTGTCTTGAAGTTCTAAAATCTTCCTCCATTAGTATCTTATGCATGCATAGGGAGGGTTTAATTCCTACTAAGTCCTCAATAGTATAGCCTAAAGCTTTCCTATGTTTCCTAAGGACAATCATGAGCTGATTATGTTCATCTATGCTTAGATCGGAACTAACAATAACTGGAAAGGTAGAATTAGGTCCTAGAAAAGCGTACCTTAGATGAGTAGGAAGTGGTTTTAGTTCCATCGCTTTCGGAGCTTCCAATGATCCTTGAGGAGCATCCGATGTCTCCTTAGAAGTTTCTAAGGGTGTTGAATGTGTGGGAGAAGAATCAGAAGAAGTTGAAGAAGTGTCTCGATCACCCCTTTCCACGGCGAAAATTACGATTTCCCCATATCCTCCACGGCCGTGGTTTAGGGCGTGGAAAGGGAATACGGTTGTCATGTCTTCTCCACGACCGTATAACTCTCTGGAGTGGGACACGGTTTTGTTTGTGAAATCCACGGCCGTGGAATATAGTGTGTGGCCGTGGATTCTCACGTTTTCTGCCTCATCGTGGAGTTTTTCAAACTCCACTTCATGCATCTCTTCTTGTGCTTCTAAGACTTCAATTGCCTCATTACACTCTTCTTCTTCCCCTACATTTGTTAGACTCATAGTGATAACTTTTTGTAAAGGATCGTTAAAGAGAATCGCACTTACCTCCTCCCTAGACAACCCTTCTTCATCTTGGATATTGAATATATCCTCATCAAAGATTGGTTCCTTCACTAGAGTGGAAAGAACGAACTCTACTTTCTCTTCTCCTATATCAAAAGCGAGTCTCCCATTCTTGCAATCGACTATGCAGCCGGAAGTTGCAAGAAACGGTCTTCCGAGTATGATCGGGACCGGACTATCTGCAGGAATGTCAAGCACGACAAAATCAATGGGAACAAAGAATTTACCTAGCTTGACCGGGACGTCTTCTAAAATACCGACGGGGCGAGTAATGGATCGATCCGCCATGTACAACGTCATCTTCACCAGCAACGGCGCCAAAAACTTGTTCGCCCCTAAACGTGCGTGCAAATAAGCTTTAAATTTATAAAACTAGAATCAAGCAAGCGAACCCGCAGTGTACGGATCGACGTAGTTAAGCAAGAATTCCAGAGTATCGAACACAGGGATTTGGGTGGGAACAAACTCAATTGCAGATTATCAAGCGAGTAAATATGAGAGGCTTTGCAAATATTGGAAAAACAACAATCCTAAAGATCCAAGTATCCAGCTGTGGCAATCGATTCAAGATATACTTAATGATATAAAGACAGAGTTGAGATATGCAAAGGTATGCTAATGTAAGGTAATCGTACGGTGAAGTTCCAAAAACCTTATATAACTCACCTACAAGACACTCTCTATAAAGGTTGTTGAGGCTTCAGTATAGAAAGGTTCTAAAGGTAAGAATTAATATCAAATACCCAAACTTATAATCCAAGGATCAAGACTAACTAAACCGATTAAAGTTATGACACTCACAATCAAGGTAGAGGTTGTTGAGGCTTCACTACCACCTAGAAAAGGCAAGCCTAAACTAAGTTAAAGCAAATCTTTAACTTTGGATTGAAGTAAAAGCAAGTTCGTAAACTTAAGGGAAATTACGGGTGGATCTTGAGATTCCACGGTCGAGGAACTCAAGAACAAACCGGGATTTAGGGTTCGTCGACGATTCTCTCTAACTCTCAGGGTCTAATTTGTTTACGATCGATCTATCATCATCTAAGCCACAACTATCAACCCTTCACCTTAGAATTGTTAAGGGTTTTTAGCCAATAACAGTCATATTGATATTAAATTCAAGAATTAAAAGATTGAAAGATGAAAACTTCCGAAAACTTTCAATAAACTTCAAACCAATCTCAAAGTCACAATCAAGAACAAATATTGTCAATAGATTCAAAATAGAACAAACAAACACAATTTTAGGTAAGAAGGAAGAACGGGATGTCAATCCGTCTTCTAAATCGAACCTAAACAAGAAGAGGAATCTTCTTGCGAATAATCTTCCGAATCTTCGATCTTCCGTCAATCCGGAAATCTCAATCACAATCTCCACCAAAAGTGCGAGATTAGGGCAACTCCAAGAATGAGTGCAAAGTTGTCTTTTGCAAAAGTCGCAAGGATCTCTCAAGCGAGATGTGGCGAAAGTGCGTCTAAGCGGAGGTCGAAATAAGTCTAAGCCAAGGTGTAAAGCGAGGTGACGGAATCTCTCTTCGTCCGTCCTTTTATAGGGCAAGATAAAATATCGGCCCGGCCCAATCTTCTGAAAGATCGTGGCTTAAAGTGTGGCGAAAAAGATCGCCAAGATCACGGTCGTGGAAGGTTCCACGACCGTAATTTAGAGCGTGGAAATCAACACGGTTTGAACACATGATTCCACGACCGTAAAAGCTTTTGGAATGAACCACGCTTCTCCTGCATGGTTCCACGGCCGTGGAACTGAACGTGGAATGTAGTACGGCCGTATTTTAGAGCGTGGTTTAGGGCAAGAACGTGATTCTTCCCTAGCCTTGTGCATTCTCCAAGTTGAACTCCTTTTTGCTCCTTAGAATGCCCTCAATCCATGGACATAGTCAATCAACTTATACTTGCTAAATTCCGTTCGGAAATGGCTCTCAATCACCTATAATCAACATAAAGCTTGTGTAGACATCTATATCGACAATATAGGCAAACTAGCTCACAAATGCAACAATGCTCAATCAATGACTATCAATATGAATAAAATACACTTAGAAAACGTGCCTAAAATATCACAATATTTCATGTTAACAAATAACCCCATACTTGCAACTTGCTTGTCCCTAAGCAAGGTCTTTCAAAAGATTTTAAAACAAGAGTTAGGATGAAATATGTGTACCTTCTCAAAGCAATACTTCTTTTGGATGAATGTGCCTTCTAAACAATAGATCATTCTCAAATCTTGCTTCAATCGTTTATAGGACTTTCATACACTTAATCAAAGAGTAAAGAGTAAAGAAAGCTCATGAATCAATTAAACTTCCATACAAACATCATAACCTTCAAACATTATAAAAATCAATCATAAGAAACTTCAATTTAGATCACCAAGTCATATAACATTCTTTTGATCTTAAGGACTTTCAAAGGAAAAGGTCTAGAATGTGAAAAGGGAAGGAAACTTTTAGGGAATGTGGTGCGTGAATCCGGGAAAATGGACAACTACTCTTTTCTTTTCTTCTTACGGTTTCCGCACACCTTCAACTTAGAGCTTCGCTCTCTTCCTTTCATTTTTTGACTTTACTTTTGGAGTTATGGATAGAGGTGCACAAAAACCGAAGCCTAGGAGATTGGCGTTTCTCAATTTCCGTGAGATGCCTCAAACCCTTAGCGCACATACCATAATCCGCTAGGAATATCGCTCAATCCGACTTTGGCAAGACACAAACACCCGGCTATGTGAATGGTGCCGAGTTACTCATCGTCATGATTGACTTCCCCAAACCTACAATTTCTTTCTATTCTTTTGATTGCAAATAATTGCTCTCATGGCCCTCCCACATCAAACATGCCTTTTTCATTCACTCTTCCGAATTCCCGGATAGGTAAAGGAGGTCAATATTTCAATGAGGAGCTAAATGATCAAAGAAAGAAGAAAGAAAAATCGAATTGCCTTAATCATCTCAACAAGAAGTATAAGAACTTATAGTGTGATTTCAACTTCAATTTCTCAACATGATTTAGGTAATATTTATCACATTATGAAACTTGCAAAAGAGGTATAATCAACACATTCAATTTCTTTTCAATTCACCAATCGTTTAAGCATGCAATTGTCATCAAACTCAATTCACAAGTAGCGATTATCATGGAAATCATCTCAATTCCTTAGAAGCACAAAATTTTCAAAATTTTTCAATTTTTATGGGTTTTTCAAGTTCTTTTTCATGCAATGCAATAATGAAACGTGCAACAATATAATGAACATGCAAGATAGTCTCGAATAGAAGCAAACATAGTGAGTAAGAGTTATTACAAACTTTTAGTCACACCCCACCCCATACTTGGAACAAACATTGTCTCTAATGTTCAAATAAAAGAAAGAAAAGCAGAAAAGAAAAAGAAACTCACAAAATGGCGGTGGAGCGGCTAAAACGAACGGTCATGCAAATCGTCACTGCGGCGCTGGTGGAGGCGGGAATGGAGAGAAGCTAGGATCATAAAACCGCCCAAACTGTTGGCGGTAGACATCTCTCATCATGTGATCGAGGTCGTCCAAGTGTCCATCTCTAGCATCGGCTCGAATCTCCAATGCTCCTACTCTCTCCGAAAGGCCAGTAGCCCAATCCGGCATCTGCTCATACCATCCCGGAGCATGACTGTACCATGCTGGAGCGTCGGACGGTGCTGGTGCTGGTGCTGATGCAGATGGTACCTGTGTAGACCATGGAGGTGGAGCTCCATACCATGCAGGAGGTGTGTCAGCCCATGTGGGTCTCTCACTCACGCTGGCGCGGCAAGAAGACGAGCCTGAAGCTCTGGCGGGACGTGGAGAACGTCTAGGCACGTCGGGGGCCGCATCCGGCTGATCCAGAAACGTGTCAAACTCCTGCTCGGCTCCTCCTCCACCCTCAAACTGATCCCTCATCTCCTCCTCCTCAACAACGGGTGGTGGTGGAACATATGGGGGAGCTGCAATCCTGTTCGCATGCATGGCAGCGAACGTCTCCTTCCAATTATGGCGTCCCGCCATAATGGAATACTCCTGTAGCCACTCAATACCCCTACCCCTCCTGCTCTCCCAAGGCATGGCTGCGTAAGGCGGACCTCTATGTGTGGGGAAGATGAGACCTCTAGTCATGAAGGCATGAAGTCCTAAAGGTACGGCTGGTATGCGGGTACACGCAGAAAAATCAACTCCCAAACTCCTAGCAAGGTGGGTAACTATCCCACCATATCCAATGTTGCCCTTCCTCTTGTTCTTAAGCTTGCTCATAGTAGCAGCTAAGAGGGTGGCACAATCAGCTCGGCGCCCATACAGCATAGAATAAAGCAGAAAGAGCTCATCCGTCTTGATCTTTTGGGGCGTCTCCGTCCGAGGGAAGAGACACTCCGAAAGAACACGGTGAGCAATCTGCAAGGCTAAGTAGTACATCAACTTAGCCTTGGTATCAACAGGTTGCCAACGGTACTCGTTGGCGTAGATCATAGCAACTTCCTCCCAAAAATCCTTGGCGTAAACGCCACTAGGAAAACGACCGTTAAAGGTCTCATGGAACCCAAAGAAGGTCCCGAACTCACGAATGGAAAAATCATAGTTCCTTTCCATAAGACGGAAAGAAATGGTCCTATCCACATGGCTGTGCTGAAAAGACGTCACAACCTCCCTCGTAATCTCCTCATAAGCGTCTTCCCGGATAGCTGAGAAGACAATTAGTCCGGCTCTATCCAAGAGCCAAGTAAGATCCTCTATGATGTTAAGAGGAGCTAGATCCTCTAACAACAAGTACCTAGGTTCAATCACAGCTCTCTCTTGGATCCTCTCGAATGCATCGAGGTGATCCTCATGAATAGTCGGTACTCTAGGGCTAGGAGGTGAGAGTGATGAAGGTGATGATGGAGGTGAAGGGGAAGAGGGTGGTGGTGCCCTAGAGGATGAAGAAGAAGAGGGATTACCCTTCCTCTTCTTGTTCTGGTCATTCTTTTTCTCCTTAATCCTACCTGAAACTCTCCTTACGAAATCCATCACTATTAAGAATCACGGTTTGTTCTTGCCTTTCCACGGCCGTGGTTCTGTTAGGAACCGTGGTTTGTTTGGTTTTTTCGCAAATCTCAGAAATCAACACTCAATCTCAGCAATCAGGCAGCCCTAGTCTAATTCCTTCCAATTTCAATCAGTTCTTCCTAAAATTTCTAGCAAAAAAACACCAAATTGACAAAGAACAAGAAGAGTGGAAAAACCTAGGTTTCGGATTTTAAAATCCGAATTGTGCATTCCTTGGTGAATTTCCGCTCGATTCGTCGCTTGGATCTTGTTGGTGGTTGAATTTGCTTCAATTTGGGAAGAAGAATCGTTGAAAACGATTAAGGAACGAGGAATTTGGAGGAGGTCGTGGATTCGGCGTTTTAGGGTCGTGGAAAGGGGTTTTTGTGAGTGTTTTGGTGAAGAACGTGGTTTATATAGTCACAGGCAAAATTTTGAAAACCACGGTCTATCGGGGGGTTCCACGGCCGTGCAATTGTACGGAACCGTGGTTTTGGTGATTTTTCAAAGGCTTTTGGAAATTACGGTCACTGTAGCTGTCACGACTGTGGTTTAGGCCGTGGAACTCTCTGTAAAGCTCCAAAGTCCAAGTTTCGTCACTTTTCTTCAACATTACCCTTCCCTTTTCCTTTTCCATCGTTCCTACATCCAAAAACACGAACATACCGGAAGGAATCGAAGGCAAAACAAAGCAAAAACGACTAAACTAAGCTAAACTATGAATCGAAAACAAAAACAAAAATGCAATACCTTGGGTTGCCTCCCAAGAAGCGCTTTGTTTAAGGTCCGTAGCTAGACCAATCTCGCACTTATTCGAGTGCGGTAGGCGCGAACTCTTCAGCTTGGAGTTCCGGCGTATACTTCTTGAGTCGTTGGCCGTTCACCTTAAAGCTTCCGCCCGCTTCACCCCATACTTCAACTGCACCATGGGGGAAAATACGCTTAATTAGAAAAGGTCCGGTCCAACGAGATTTAAGCTTACCTGGGAAGAGACGAAGCCTTGAATTGAAGAGGAGAACTTGATCTCCTTCTTTGAAGTCCTTTGGAATGATATGCTTATCATGCCAACGCTTTGCTCTCTCCTTATAGATCTTAGCGTTTTCATAAGCATTCAAGCGGAGTTCGTCCAGCTCATTAAGGTCTAGGAGACGCTTCTCTCCCGCTTCCTTCATGCTGAAATTCAACCACTTGATAGCCCAAAACGCTTTGTGCTCCAACTCCACCGGCAAGTGACAAGACTTCTCATACACAAGGTTGTATGGTGTGGTTCCTATGGTTGTCTTGTACGCAGTCCGGTACGCCCACAATGCGTCATCAAGCTTCAAAGACCAATCATTCCTAGTCCTTGAAACCGTCTTCTCTAAGATTCCTTTGATCTCCCTATTTGAGATCTCAACTTGTCCACTTGTTTGTGGATGATAAGGGGTAGCGATCTTGTGGGTAACCCCATACTTAGCTAGAAGAGCTTCAAAGCGCTGGGCAATAAAGTGAGAACCTCCATCACTAATGATAGTCCTTGGCGTCCCAAATCGTGGGAAGATGGTTTTGTTGAAGAACTTAACCACAACCATGACATCATTGGTGGGAGAGGCAATTGCTTCCACCCATCTAGAAACATAATCTACCGCCAATAGTATGTATTGGTTTCCACAAGAGGATGGGAATGGTCCCATGAAGTCTACTCCCCAAACGTCGAAAATCTACACCTCTTGGATGTTGTTGAGGGGTATCTCATTCCTCCTAGAGATATTACCTGTTCTTTGACAAGCATCGCAGCAAGAAACAAAGGATTGCACATCTCTAAACAAAGTAGGCCAAAAGAATCCAGATTGCAATACCTTTGCGCTAGTCTTGTTCGAACCAGCGTGTCCTCCACAAGGTAGTGAATGACAATGGCGGATGACACTTTTCATTTCATCTTCCGGCACACATTGCCGAATGATGCCATCCGGACCTCTCTCTTAAAAAGGAGAGGTTCATTCCAAAAGTATTCCCGGACATTCTTAAAGAACTTCTTTCTTTGTGCGTAGGATAGTCCGGGTGGTATCTCCTGACAAACCAAAAAGTTAACAAAATCAGCAAACCATGGTTCGTTACCTTTGGAGATCACATCGATGCACTCCTCAATAAGGTGTAGGTGTTCGTCTGGGAAGGAGTCGTCGATGGGTAAGTGGTCGTCCTCTAGATGTGTTAGGCGACTCAAATGATCCGCAACAGAATTTTCTGAACCTTTCTTGTTGCGGATCTCAAGACCGAATTCTTGTAGGAGAAGAATTCATCTAATTAGCCTTGGCTTCGCATCTTTCTTCGCAAGGAGGTACCGGATCGCAGCATGATCCGTGTAGACAATCACCTTTGCACCTACAAGATAAGAGCGAAACTTGTCAATAGCGTAAACAATGGCTAAAAACTCTTTCTCGGTAGTGGCGTAGTTGAGCTGCGCTTCATCTAGCGTCTTGCTAGCATAGTATATGGCATGAGTTCGCCCTTTCTTTCGTTGTCCAAGAACAGCTCCTATTGCTACGTCACTAGCATCGCACATAACCTCAAAGGGAAGAGTCCAATCCGGAGGTTGGATAATAGGTGCTGAAATTAGAGCTTGCCGAATTGTGTTAAACGCATCCAAGCATTCCTGCGAAAACTCAAAAACTGCATCCTTCATCAATAGATTAGTGAGCGGTTTTGATATCTTAGAGAAGTCTTTAATGAAACGTCTATAAAATCCAGCATGTCCTAGGAAACTTCTTATCCCTTTCACCGAAGTTGGGGGAGGAAGCTTCTCTATGGTCTCTATCTTAGCTTTATCTACTTCTATACCTCTATTAGAAATTAAGTGACCTAATACGATTCCTTCCTTAACCATAAATTGACACTTCTCCCAATTTAGAACTAGGTTAGTGTCTTCACACCTTTGTAAAACAAGAGAAAGGTTAGAAAGGGAATCGTTAAAAGAGGAACCGTATACGGAGAAGTCATCCATGAACACTTCCATGATTTCCTCTATGTATTCGGAGAAGATGGCCATCATGCACCGTTGAAAGGTGGTTGGGGCATTGCAAAGCCCGAACGGCATTCTCCTATAGGCAAACGTACCCCATGGGCACATAAATGTGGTCTTTTCCTGATCGTCCGGGTGTATCGGAATCTGAAAGAAACCACTATAACCGTCAAGATAGCAAAAATGTGAATGTTGTGCTAACCTTTCAAGCATTTGATCGATGAATGGAAATGGGAAGTGATCCTTCCTCGTTGCATTGTTGAGCTTGCGGTAGTCTTTGCACATCCGCCATCCCGTTACGGTTCGGGTAGGAATGAGTTCGTTGTTCTTGTTGGTGATGACCGTCATTCCTCCTTTCTTCGGAACTACTTGAACCGGACTCACCCACTTACTATCGGAGATAGGGTAGATGATACCTGCATCAAGAAGTTTAAGAATTTCCTTCTTGACAAGCTCTTTCATGGTCGGATTCAACCGCCTTTGAGGTTGTCTTGAAGTTCTAAAATCTTCCTCCATTAGTATCTTATGCATGCATAGGGAGGGTTTAATTCCTACTAAGTCCTCAATAGTATAGCCTAAAGCTTTCCTATGTTTCCTAAGGACAATCATGAGCTGATTATGTTCATCTATGCTTAGATCGGAACTAACAATAACTGGAAAGGTAGAATTAGGTCCTAGAAAAGCGTACCTTAGATGAGTAGGAAGTGGTTTTAGTTCCATCGCTTTCGGAGCTTCCAATGATCCTTGAGGAGCATCCGATGTCTCCTTAGAAGTTTCTAAGGGTGTTGAATGTGTGGGAGAAGAATCAGAAGAAGTTGAAGAAGTGTCTCGATCACCCCTTTCCACGGCGAAAATTACGATTTCCCCATATCCTCCACGGCCGTGGTTTAGGGCGTGGAAAGGGAATACGGTTGTCATGTCTTCTCCACGACCGTATAACTCTCTGGAGTGGGACACGGTTTTGTTTGTGAAATCCACGGCCGTGGAATATAGTGTGTGGCCGTGGATTCTCACGTTTTCTGCCTCATCGTGGAGTTTTTCAAACTCCACTTCATGCATCTCTTCTTGTGCTTCTAAGACTTCAATTGCCTCATTACACTCTTCTTCTTCCCCTACATTTGTTAGACTCATAGTGATAACTTTTTGTAAAGGATCGTTAAAGAGAATCGCACTTACCTCCTCCCTAGACAACCCTTCTTCATCTTGGATATTGAATATATCCTCATCAAAGATTGGTTCCTTCACTAGAGTGGAAAGAACGAACTCTACTTTCTCTTCTCCTATATCAAAAGCGAGTCTCCCATTCTTGCAATCGACTATGCAGCCGGAAGTTGCAAGAAACGGTCTTCCGAGTATGATCGGGACCGGACTATCTGCAGGAATGTCAAGCACGACAAAATCAATGGGAACAAAGAATTTACCTAGCTTGACCGGGACGTCTTCTAAAATACCGACGGGGCGAGTAATGGATCGATCCGCCATGTACAACGTCATCTTCACCAGCAACGGCGCCAAAAACTTGTTCGCCCCTAAACGTGCGTGCAAATAAGCTTTAAATTTATAAAACTAGAATCAAGCAAGCGAACCCGCAGTGTACGGATCGACGTAGTTAAGCAAGAATTCCAGAGTATCGAACACAGGGATTTGGGTGGGAACAAACTCAATTGCAGATTATCAAGCGAGTAAATATGAGAGGCTTTGCAAATATTGGAAAAACAACAATCCTAAAGATCCAAGTATCCAGCTGTGGCAATCGATTCAAGATATACTTAATGATATAAAGACAGAGTTGAGATATGCAAAGGTATGCTAATGTAAGGTAATCGTACGGTGAAGTTCCAAAAACCTTATATAACTCACCTACAAGACACTCTCTATAAAGGTTGTTGAGGCTTCAGTATAGAAAGGTTCTAAAGGTAAGAATTAATATCAAATACCCAAACTTATAATCCAAGGATCAAGACTAACTAAACCGATTAAAGTTATGACACTCACAATCAAGGTAGAGGTTGTTGAGGCTTCACTACCACCTAGAAAAGGCAAGCCTAAACTAAGTTAAAGCAAATCTTTAACTTTGGATTGAAGTAAAAGCAAGTTCGTAAACTTAAGGGAAATTACGGGTGGATCTTGAGATTCCACGGTCGAGGAACTCAAGAACAAACCGGGATTTAGGGTTCGTCGACGATTCTCTCTAACTCTCAGGGTCTAATTTGTTTACGATCGATCTATCATCATCTAAGCCACAACTATCAACCCTTCACCTTAGAATTGTTAAGGGTTTTTAGCCAATAACAGTCATATTGATATTAAATTCAAGAATTAAAAGATTGAAAGATGAAAACTTCCGAAAACTTTCAATAAACTTCAAACCAATCTCAAAGTCACAATCAAGAACAAATATTGTCAATAGATTCAAAATAGAACAAACAAACACAATTTTAGGTAAGAAGGAAGAACGGGATGTCAATCCGTCTTCTAAATCGAACCTAAACAAGAAGAGGAATCTTCTTGCGAATAATCTTCCGAATCTTCGATCTTCCGTCAATCCGGAAATCTCAATCACAATCTCCACCAAAAGTGCGAGATTAGGGCAACTCCAAGAATGAGTGCAAAGTTGTCTTTTGCAAAAGTCGCAAGGATCTCTCAAGCGAGATGTGGCGAAAGTGCGTCTAAGCGGAGGTCGAAATACGTCTAAGCCAAGGTGTAAAGCGAGGTGACGGAATCTCTCTCCGTCCGTCCTTTTATAAGGCAAGATAAAATATCGGCCCGGCCCAATCTTCTGAAAGATCGTGGCTTAAAGTGTGGCGAAAAAGATCGCCAAGATCACGGTCGTGGAAGGTTCCACGACCGTAATTTAGAGCGTGGAAATCAACACGGTTTGAACACATGATTCCACGACCGTAAAAGCTTCTGGAATGAACCACGCTTCTCCTGCATGGTTCCACGGCCGTGGAACTGAACGTGGAATGTAGTACGGCCGTATTTTAGAGCGTGGTTTAGGGCAAGAACGTGATTCTTCAGCCTCGTGCATTCTCCAAGTTGAACTCCTTTTTGCTCCTTAGAATGCCCTCAATCCATGGACATACTCAATCAACTTATACTTGCTAAATTCCGTTCGGAAATGGCTCTCAATCACCTATAATCAACATAAAGCTTGTGTAGACATCTATATCGACAATATAGACAAACTAGCTCACAAATGCAACAATGCTCAATCAATAACTATCAATATGAATCAAATACACTTAGAAAACGTGCCTAAAATATCACAATATTTCATGCTAACAGAACCACAACTAGATGTTTTAATCCCTAGAATTGCATATTTCCTTAATTCACTTTTTATCATCTTTGATTGCTTTAATCGCTTTTGTGGTTAGTAATTACATTGACAAACTATACCTGCTTTGTTTCACTAAGTCCCTGTGATCGACCCCTGGAATTTCTTGCTTTTTACTACGATTGACCCGTACACTGCGGGTTCGCATCCTTGTTTTAAGCTTACATCTAGGGTTATAAATTTAAAGCTTGCACACACCGTTTGGAGCGAACAGGAAGTCAATCATGATGATGAGTAACTCGGCACCATTCACATAGTCGGGTGTTTGTGTCTTGCCAAAGTCCGATTGAGCGATATTCCTAACGGATTATGGTATGTGTATCAAGGGTTTAAGGCATCTTGAAATTGAGAAACGCCAATCTCCTCGGCTTCGGTTTTTGTGCACCGCTTTCCATATTTCCAAAAGTAAAGTCGAAAAATTATGTGCAAAAAGTAAAGAGCAAAGCTTTAAGTTGGTGGCTAGTTCAATTGGTGAAAAGAAAAGAGTTTGTGTTGTTTCTTTTTCTCGGATTCATACACCACATTCCTTTACAAGTTTCCCACCCTTTGCATATTCTTGACCTTACTTGAAAGTCCTTGAGATCATAAGAATGTTATTTGACTTGGTGATCTAAATTGAAGTTTCACATGTTTGATTTTGACAATACTTGAAGGTTATGATGTTTGTCTTGAAGTTTATGCAATTTATGATGTTTCCTTTGCTTTACATATTTTGGATTATGTATATGAACGTTTTCAAGGAGGCATGAAGCAAGATTTGAGGATGATATATTGATTACAAGCACATTACCAAAAAGATTGTTTTTGTTTTGTTTTGCATTCATATTTCATTCTACCTTATGTTCCAAGCTTTTGAAAACTTTGTTTGGGGATAAGCAAGCGACAAGTATGGGGTATTTTGATAGCATGAAATATGACTAATTTTTAGGCACTTGTTTTGATTGTTTTTCCCTCTTAGATGTGTACATGGATAGGAGTTTGAAGCATTTATGAGCACATTCACCTATTTTGTCTATATAGAGATCTACACTAGCTTTGTTATGTTTATAGGTGAATAAAGGCTAGAATTGGAGTATATATGAAGGGAATGGAGTATTAGATCATGCTAGATGGCAAGGAGATGCTTTGAAGAAGCTAAGGAACGAGCATGAGTTGATAACTTTACGAAACAAAGGCTTTCATAGCGGTTTTTGAGTTCCACGACCGTGGTTATGCATTGAGTTCATAGAAAGTGATTTTGGAGCCAGAAAATTCCACGCCTTAAACCACGACCGTGGTTTATTGCACATGACCTTTATTTTCATGACGTTATGACGTGTCATATTTTCCACGTCAGAGACGGTTATTGGGTCTTTCTGGTAACCCTATTTTTTCCCTATAAGAAGGCTGAAGACGGGAGAAAACGGGGGACCTCTCTTATCTTCGCTTACCTTCGCTTACATTTCGCTAAGGATCGCATACGCTTGCATTGACGACGGTTTATACCGAAGAGAGAGATTTTGGATCGTTGCTTGGGAAGATTCTGAGAAAGATGCAATTTGCAGATCGTGTACTTCGAGATTATCTTAGGGTTTACATTTGGAGACGGATTGACACTCCGTCTTCGTTGTTTGCTTAAGATTGTTGTGAGGATTTCTATTCCCTATTCTGCATTCATTAAACACATACATTGGTTGTTTGGATTTGAGATTGATTGTTTAGTTTTTATTGAGTTTTCGAGGATTTTACCTTTTCTCTTCTTAATTTGATATTTGATTCAATGACAATGATTGTTGGCTAAAACCCTTTAGCAATTCTAAGGTGAAGGGTTGATAGTTGTGGCTTAGATAATGATAGATCGATCGTAAACAGATTGGACCATGAGAGTTGTGAGAAACTTCGTCAACAACCTTTTCCACGGTCTGTTCTTGAAAACCACGGCCGTGGTTCTTCAAGATCTAGCCGTGATTTCCTCTGTTGTACGTATTTTGCTTTGCTTTAATCCAAAGTTAGAGATTTGCCTTAACCTAGCATTGGCTTGCCTTTCCTAGGTAGTAGTGAGACTCAACATCCTCTATTTCGGCTTCGAGTGTCACAACCTTAACCGTTTTGGCTTGTCTTTGATTCCTTGGGTTTGGGCATGGAAATTTGAGAGTAATTCTTATCCTTTGATCTTTTCTATACTGTAGCCTCAACAACCTTTATAGAGAGAGTCTTTTTGTGAGACGCATGGGTTTGGAACTTCACCGTACATAACCTTACATTAGATATACCTTTACAATCCCGACTCTTTCCTTACATCTATAGAATATCTTAAATCAACTGCCACAATTGAATACCTGGATCTTTCGGATTGTTGTTTCCCCAATATTTGCAAAGCTTCTATATTTTAGTTGCTCGATAATTTGTGAACTGAATTTGATCCCCCAAATCCCTGAGTTCGATACTTTGGAATTCTTGCTTTACTACGCCGATCCGTAGACTGCGGGTTCGCTTTGCTTACTTTCAGTTTTATAACTTTGAAGCTTATTTGCACGCACTCTTTGAGGCGAACAGCAGGTACTTACTACTTATGGTATGAGCATTCACTTCACGACGACTTTTTATCCTCAAACAGATGGTCAGTCAAAGAGGACTATATAGACCTTAGAGGATATGTTAAGGGCTTGTGTGCTAGACTGGGGACATGTGTGGTCAAATCATCTCCTCCTGGTCGAGTTTTCATACAACAACAGCTGGCATGCGTCGATCGGGATGGCTTCTTATGAGGCGTTGTATGGACGGAGATGTCGTACGCCTTTATTCTTGGATGAGCCGAGCAGTATTAGTGGGATAGCTCCTGGGCAGATACAAGAGGATGTCACTCGAGTAGCTTTGATTCGAGAGTTGATGTTGTCCGTGCAACCGCTAGAAGTCATATGCTGACAAGAGGCGTCAACCTCTAGAGTTCAGAGTAGGGGATCATGTCTGGTTGAGGGTGTCACCGATGCGAGGTGTCATACGTTTCGTCATTAAGGGGAAGTTGAGTCCCCGATGTCTAGGACCTTTTGAGATTCTAAATCGAGTTGGAGAGGCAGTATACCGACTCGTGTTGCCACCCAAACAGGAGGGAGTTCACCTAGTCTTTCATGTGTCTCAGCTGAGAGTGTATATACCGGTCTAAGACACATCATCAGTTTGAGGAAATAGTGGTGGAGCCGGACCACACATTTGTTGAGCATCCGGTAGCTGTTCTAGAGCGGAGTACGAGACGCTTGCACTCAAAGGACATCCCGATATTGAGGATTCAGTGGTCTAGAAGAGGAGCCGATGAGGCAACTTGGGAGACAAAGGATAGTATCAGGAGGAACTATCCGGAGTTTTATATAGAGATAGTTGCATCAACAGGATTGATGAGTGAGTGCTAGTTCTATCTTTGTTAAGTTTATGTGCTTATATGCTATTATGTACTATTTGCTTTTCGTACTAGATTGTGATATGCGATCTTATTAGATCTTGATGTGCTAGCAAGAGTTGCGTATGAGGGTAGATTGAATGCTTATACCTTCTTGAGATCATGTGAGTATACCTTGGTGTATGAGACCGAGAGGGTCAATGGTTATCCAAGTTTCGGGACAAAACTTGTTTTTAGGTGTGTGTGATGTAAAAGGTAGGATTTTCAAATCCTAGTTGATGATGATTAAGGGTAATTAACTTAATCATTGATAGTAAGTGACTCATAACTCATGAATAGTGTGTAAATGATGAGTATGGATTTCACCGTTATGTTCTTAACGAGACTTGGGACTTATGGGAAAAAATTTAAATTTTCCTCCGGCTAATTATTTTAATCCTCCGGTGTTATTTGAAACATTTAGGAGCTTCAATTTATAAAACTGTAGTTGAGATAAATGATCACGACATGTATGTTTTACCTCAGTTTCCCTTACATTGAAAGAGATTTATGTGCTTTTAAGCTTTGTTTCATATATATTTCGAAAATAGAGGTCTACACGAGCTTCGATTGAATTGTAGGTGAAAACGATGGATTTGGAAGCAAATAATGGAGCAAGGAATAGCTTGGAGTGCTAAGGAAGTATAAGAGACCATAAAAAGGAGCATAAAAGGGAGTTATGACACGACAAAGTATTTTCTGATACCGCGCGCCAGAGTGGGCTTTGATACCAGCGTGCTCAATTTCTTTTCAACCCAAATGTTTAGGGTTTTATCTTTAAACCCTAGATTTATCCCTATAAATGTTCTATAGCCTTCAACATTGAAAGACAGACTTGGACAGCTGTGACAACTAGCAGACAAGGACTCTCAAAAATAGTCGCACAACGCGAGATAGAGAGCATAAGATAGAGATTGGAGATTCTTGGAGAGAAAGATTGGTGGAGGGCGATAAAGTTGAAGATTCAAGAAAATTGTGAGATCTTTGATTATTGTTCGTTATTGCAATTTGTGAACACATATTGTTGAGTGCATTGAGAGATTCTTTTAAAGTTTTTAAGGACTAATTACAGATTTTGGAGATTCTTTGGATTTTATGCAAAGTTTGATTTTTATTTGGGTTTCTTTATTGAATCTTGATTTTGATTTGAAAATGAAAATGATTGGCTAAAAACCTTGTGATTCTGGGGAGAATAGTTGATGATTGAGGCTTAGATGAGGATAGACTGAACTCATTTAACCATTTGGATCTTGAGAGTTGAGATTTAACCTTTGCGTTTGCGAAAAATCGTTGTGTTCATGAGAAAATTGGCCGATTTTCCCTAGAACAATCTGATTTTTTTCTCTGACGTTCCTTCATTGTTTTATCCTTTAACCAAAGTTAAACCTTGCCTAAATCCTAGCCTTGCCTAACCTTTATAAACCTTATCCAAGTGTAAGAAGAGACTTCATCAATGATTCTTCACTTGGTAACCAAAGTTTGCAAGATTCGGGTAATAGAGAGACTCGCCATCCTCTATTAAGGTTCGAGTGTACCTTTCATCCTTACCTTCGAGAGTCATATCCTTGGGTTTTGGTGGGTGGTTTTGTGTGTTGATCCTTTTTTTGAGTACTTTTCTTGATGAGACTCAACATCCTTCGGGTTGAGAACTTCTAAGTTGGGATAAGTGAGTAATGGAACTTCATCGTACATTATTCCTTTCTTCGAAACACATAACCTTGGCAATGTCAACTCTGTCCTTTGATCTTTAGATTGTCTTGAATCGAAAGCCGCAGTCAGATACTTGAATCCTTGGAATCATTTGTCTCTTACATCTTTACAAAAGTTTTTACATCTTGCTATATATTTTTGAATCGATTATATTCTCACCGAATCTCTGAGTTCGACTCTGGAACTTCTTGCCTTACTACAGTTGATCCGTACATTGCGGTTCGCTTTTGCTTGAGTTTTGGATATAAATGTAAGACTTTGACGCACACACTTTTGAGCGAACAAAAGGCGAAACGGCTAAAGGAGTTGCTATTTCGTTTCTTAGCGACTAAGAAAGACGGCTTAGGAATACGTGTTTTCCGACGCATTTGCGGATTAATTATCCATACAATACTCCAGATTTATATTCCAATTTCGAGAAGTTTGGAGAAGGGGGCTCAAACCATATTGGGATCGGTGAAAGGATAATTATCGAGTTCGCTATAGGATAATTTTCGTCTTCGCTATAAAACGCGGAAAATCCTTTATTAATTCATTTATTTTCACGTTTCCTCGAAAAATCTCTGATTTCTCTCAACCTTCATATTCATATCTACTCTCCGTTTCTAATCTGATTTAAATTCCGTTTGAATTATTGGATTCCTCTCTTCATTCTCTTTATATCGGTACCGAGTTTTCGTATTTCTGAGTAAGTGAAGGCCTGGTCGAGCATATATTTTACTAGGTCATTTCCAACGCTCAGATTCCAGTAAATTTGATGTTGTCCGAGCTTAGCATGTGTCGTTGTGATTCCGAATCATCTTTTGGATCGTCAATCGGGTTAGTAACGAATAAGTTATGAATTTATTCGTTTTTGGTATTGCGATTTGGCCTAAATTGACCTTAGGCTTGTCAAAATGGATAATTGGAAATTCCATTATACTCGTTATATTATTCTGGAGATCATTGACTATTTGTTTGATGAGATCAGATGATAGGTGGGTTCAGAAATTACTTGCGGGCAAAATGTTATTCTGGTAAAATTTAATTAATTAAATTGGGATTCTAGAGAATGCAATAAGTTAAAATTAAATTCAAAGGAATGAATTTAATTGATATTTGAAGCGAGAGGTTTTATACGAGGAATTTGATATTCTCGACAGGTGGTGTTGGAGAATGGAGACGGTAAACTAACCATAACTTAGTTGCTTGGTGAGCGTATTCAGGTAAGTCTCATGAGCTTACTTAGCTGACTTCTGTGTGTTAGCATAACCGTAATACGATGTATGTTTTATATTTTATAACTATAAAGCGGACTAGGACAACCATATGTGTTAATTGACCCAAGTGCATTATAATCGAGCGGTGACAACCTATCCAGTTCAAAATTGGGTAATTGGGAGGTTCTTTGTGACCAGTCCAGCAGGCGATACTGATTGGCTCAGATCTACTCCTGTTTAGTTAAAGGGGATAGAGGCAAGGTCACGGTGATCTTCGTGTCACAATCTAAGTTGAATTAGTAAAATAAATCATTTAATGAAAGATAATAACTGACTTGTTGTGTGAGAGCATGCTTGTGTGATATCTTGCTTATGTGTTGTGTTTGCTATTACTGTTATTCTAATATATGGATGTTTATCTAACGGTTCATACCATGTTGTAGATGATTTGCAAGATAGGAGAGTTGTAGAGTGATCCGATGAGAGTGATCAACCGAGGGTTTCCATACATGTTAGGATGGTTATGAGCTTTGTATGTATAGATACGTGGTTGTACAGTTTTGATACTCGGTTGTGGTTTTTGTATGTATTTTGGTATATGATCTTTTAGTTTTATCAATGTTGGTTTTATATTTATTTGTGTCTTGTTGTAAGATCCGGTAAACTTGTTGTTAGGCTAGGATCAAGACCCATTGTAAGGTCCTAGCACGTGACATCCCGAGTCCTACAAATTTGGGGTGTTACATCCTAGACGCGTCCATGTGGTTGGTGCGTCAAAGTTGAGATTTGTGGAAAGTCATAATAGAAGGGAAGCTCCTTGGGTACAATTGTGTCCCACATAAAAAAAATATATGGGTTCAAAGTCTACCATATAAATGCATGAGTTATTCGTGTCAAAATCATACCGTACAAAATTTTCACATTTAGTAGTTCGTGAGATTTGCGAAAAAATTTCACCCCGAAATTATTATTTCATTTCTATCGGTTTTAAGCTTAGATATTCATATGAAGCGCGCTTCATTTTTACAGGCTGGTAGCAAAGTATATTATATGTCCAATTTGTATGTTTGTATGTATCATGTTTGTACGCCAAATTTTATGCAATATTCGCTCATAACTAGATTGAATATATCTAGTTAAAATTTGGTTCTATTTCTTTGCACCAAAAATTTTTTTTTGGTTCTATTTCAATTAAATTAGATATGATTTTCTAGTTGCATTTGATATTCTCCACTTGGTGCAATAATACACTTGTTAACCAATATTTCTTGTGCATTAAGAAGTTTGGGTCAATGGCATTGACGTCCACATTCTTCTATATCTCATCTTCTTGACATGCACAAAAGACACTAATTTTGGAGATAAAAGTCATAAAATTCAAAAAATTGTAGTCATCTTTCAAGTTGTCATTCATTTTTAGTTCGTCATCTTTTTTCCAATTAATGTTATCATACTTTAAAAAAGTATGAAGATTTATCGCCATTTGTTAGCATTATAAGTAACCATTTCAATGCCGATCACATATTTACTTTTGATTTGAAATTTTGTATCTACTTGTTTAATTTCTTCCTTTTTTTCAAGCACTTTTTAACCCTATTTGATATATTATGGAGCTCATTCGTATTCTAGGAGCTAGGAGTCATGCACATAGAGGCTTTCAACATTCCATGAGGTTGGAAAAATAGCCTAAAGTCGGAAAGATAGATTGAGAGCTCCTGAATAGACGAGAATTACATATAGGTCGCATAACTACGATTTTTACCATCTTACTATTGGACTTTTGTGTGAACTATAAAATTGTAGGTATCCAAAACTAGTACTCACAAGTACAATCTTTAGCTCTAACCAAAATATTCAATAAGTAATGGAGAGTCGCATCCTCTTAAAAGGGTGACATTTCCAATTGTTCCTTGAACATAACAAAGAGTGTGATGGACACCATTACAGTGAGATGGATAAGGATTTTGCATGAATTGAGTGAGTATTTGAAAAACAAAGCAGATATCTAAGAAAGTATGGGTTAAAAAAAATGTGTTTGCCAACCAATCATCGATAAGGAGAATTATGAATAGGAGCACCATCACCATGATGTAGTTTGAGATGTAGGAAAAGAGGTGTGTTGGTAAATTTTGAATGAGAATGTGAACATCTCGAAGAAACGCCCGAGTAAATTTATGTTTTAATGCCCTAGAAGAAATGAAAGGGTCAATATCTTTTATGCTAAAAGTGTTGTTAAAATATTTCTTGCGAGCTTGTATCTCAACTTGAATTGAGCCAATGACAAGTCTACATAAACAAAATAATGGTGATATGATGACCAACTTTCTTGATGAAAAAAGAGTAATAATTTTTTTGACTTGATGAAGCCTTAAGAGACCAAGGTAGTCGAGGCGCTGTAACCATTGTTTGGAGGCTTGTATCATCAAGTCATTTAAAGACTTCTTGAACTTGCAAAACATATGATTTGAAATTCTTGGAGGCATGTTCATATAAAGATCTTCACGTACATGGAGAAAATGAATTGTTTGACGAAGAGTCCATGCTTTAGAGGCATCAATGATATTATGCTTCTAACGGTGATCATCTTGATAATGAGGGAAGTTTATCATGATAATCAATGTCCTATTTTTGGATAGAGCTCTTGGCAACAAGTCTGATTTGTATCTTTCAAGACTTCCATATGCTTTGAGTTTAAGACAAATCGGCTTCTTGCTAACAAGAAACGAAACAAGGTCCCAAGTGTGATTGTGTTGTAGTTCTTAGTACTCTTTATCCGTAGTAGTAACCCGATGGGGATTAGAAGAGGCTTCTATAAAAGATGTAAGCTCAACATAGAAGGTTATATAGGAGATAAGAACGGAAAAAAAATAGAAGAGAGGTTATAATATAGAGGAGAGTGTTATACCTAGTGAAGAAGAGTTGAAGCTATATGTACAAACAAAATTTTGAAGATAAGATGGTGGATAAGAGAGACTCTAATGGACCTTGTAAGAGGTTAATGAGGAGGTGAATGGGAGTCAATGGGAAGGAGAGAGTGACAAAAGGAGGAGAAGAAGTTATATCGGGTGAAGAGGTTAAAAAAGTTTGAAGAATGATCGAGAAGTGTGTTAAAGATGGGAAGACCGAAAGAAAGGTGTGAATGATTTGAAGATGAAGGAAAGGTGACAAGTAGAAAAATTATGGAGTCACGAGAATAAAAGAGGATTGAAATAGGATGTTTGATTGGATGATCAAAAGATGTAGAGTGATGGAAAAAAAATAAAGTTTTATGAAAGTCCAAATCTCTAGAGTATATAATATCTTTAGTGTGAAACATAAGAGCCCTATAGCCTTTCTCGCCAAAGGTCAACCAAAAAAGACATAAGGAGTGGCTCTAGGCTGAAATTTATCTCGTTAATGAGACTTAATACTGACAAAATAGAGCAACCAACTACTCTAAGATGAGCATAGTCACGTATATACGGATAAGGAATTGAAATGGTTTATGATATGGACAACGATTAATGACATAGGTAGTTTCAAGGATGCATTATCCTTATAATTGGAGTGGGAGTTTAGCTTAAAAGAAGACGGATCCAGCAACTTTAACAAGGTGTTTGTGTTTTTCTCTCAACAACACCATTTGTTGGAAGTATTAGGACATTTGATATGGTTGATAATGTATTCTTGAGCATAGAAAGTGGATGTAGTAATGCATGTGAATTCTAAATCTAATTCCTTTATCGGTTGTTGAATTGTTGTTGTTACCTCTCTAGTTGTTTTTATAACTAAATTGATCTAAACGTTTTGTGAATATAGTGTAGTGGCATAAAAAACATTAGGTAAATTGGATTTCAAGCCTAACTACATTTCCTCTTGTAACACTAGTTGGTAAACCTCATTTAGATTAGACGTTGGATACATAATAATCAATCTTATGAAGGTGAACGAGCCATTCAATCCAACAAAAATGAATGACTTTATCCTTTGAAATTGCAAGTGTAGACATGTTTGAAACACAATCATCTAATTATAATCATCTCACAACTTCTTGATTGGAGTGAAATAAGTAGTTATAGATTTATTTCCTTCTTAGTTGATATCTTTACAAGTTTCATTCAAATCCGCGATCCTAAAAAATTCTAATTTTATTTTTTTCCTATAAATTTTCAAAATAACATTTTTTCTTCCTGATAATACATATTAAAAAAAAATCTACTTAATTTGATTATTATTCTAACAATTTGTATTTCTTCTATTATTGTAGACTACATACATATTTTTTAAAAAAATATTAATTGACAAATATCGTGTAGGGGACGAGATATAAAACTAGTTTCCTATAAAATAAAATTTTTATAAAAATAAAATAAAATAAACCAATTTATAAAGAAATAGGTAAACTTTTTCATTTTCATAATTTATACATTTATTATTAATACGTGACTACTCTTTCCTCCATCATCCACTATGATCACAATTTACTACATATTTATATAGCATAGGTAACAAAACTTACGTGTCAAGCCCACTTTCGTTTCGCCTACGTGTTGCGCTGAAAATTAAAACCACCGAATTCCTTTTTTTTTTATTATAAAATAATCTATTTAGGTTATATTTTACTTCTATTATTATTAAATAAAATAAAATAATTTCTATTTAAATTAGATAAAACTTTTATTTAAAAAATATCTTACTTTCATTTTGATCACAACTTCTAGTGAAAAAGGGAGAATTTGACATACTAAGCTTTTTTGAATTTTTATTTAAGAAAGTGTACCGCAAATTTTTTACCACTTTTATTTAATAGTAGGTAAAAATTATTAACCCTTCTATTTAAAAAGAAAGAATAAATGATGTTGTTATTTGTTATATAAGTATGAGTTTTAATTTTTAATTACTGAATTTATTTTCTTTTATTATTTTTCTTGCCTTTTTTTATATTTTTTTTCTTTTTTATTTTCTTTTTTATTTTCTGGACTGAATTTCATATACCAGAATTTCTCATACTAGAATTTCTCATACCAGAAATTTCATGCCAGAAATTTCATACCAAATGTTCATACCAGAAATTATCATACGAAAAGTTCATACCAAAATTTTGTCATACTAGAATTTCTACCATAACTTTTCATACCAGAATTTTTTCATACCTGAATTTTTTTCATACCTGGATTTTTTCACAACATATTTTTTTTCTGGTATGAGTTTTCTTCTATGAAAATCCATATCAGAAAACTCAAAGCAGCCTACTAACCAAATTTGCCCATATTTTAATAAAAAAAAGAATAATAAATGTTTGTTAGTTGTTACGTAAGTGTAAGTTATAATTTCTAATTCTTGAATTTGTTTTTTTTCCTTTATTATTTTTTATTTTTATTTTCTGGAATTAATTTAGGGTATGAAATTTTTCATACGAGAAATTTTTCATACCGGAAGTTCGTACCATAATATTTTCATACCAGAAATTATCATACCAGAAATTTTCAAACCAGAAATTTAATACCAAACATTTAATACCAGAAATTTAATACCAAAACTTATCATACTAGAAATTATCATACCAGAAATTTAATACCATAAATTTTATACTAGAAATTTTATACTAAAAATTTAATACCAGAAATTTAATACCATAAATATTATACCAAAATTTTTTCAACCACAATTTTTTATACCAGAATTTTTTAGTATCAAAATTACATACCAGAATTTAAAAATTTCAAGGTTTCACTCCACAAATCAATGCAGCACAATTTGCAACATAATTGTTATTCAGACAGGTTAGCGTAACACCGAACCTACAACATAAACAAGTAGCACACTGAAGAGGAGATCTTCTTCATCTTTGACATGCTTCGATGCATGATATCAGGCCTCAAGTAGTTCTTCCACCTCAGCCTGCAACTCTTTCAATCACGAAGCAAACCTCTATATATATATATTGAAAAATGGAAGGACTGAAAGTGAGAAGCTGAACTTTAGTGAGTAAAAATAGTGAAGTTGCTATGCTATGCACTTCACTTTCCTCACAGGAGGTAGAGACGGATGAGATCAAACATGAGCAAAAAGATTCTTTTGGATGTGAGAAAGAATCGATTGGAAAACTTCAAGATATTCAAATGAAGATCCAGAAAACTTCAAAATATTCAAATGAAGGCCTCAAGTTTTTTGTTCTCAAGTTCCAAATTTCCACATTGTCTAGTGAAACCAGAATTGCATTCCAAGCAGCCGGGTAGACCTACCAAACAATACAAATTTGTATCTCAAACTCAATTAAAAGAAATGGAACTAATAAAGATAATAAAACCAGGTTTTATAGCATTGAGGATAGAGCATTAGAAACCTTATAAAACCCAGTTGGATCTAAAGATGATGAGTCGAGCAAAACTTCCACTTGGCAGCTTGGAAACGTCTCAATCAAATACTCAGATATGCTGCTTGTACAACAATCAACCGCTCCACTATTCACTTGATTGTTTACATCATGGGTTATGGTAATACTTGTCTGTTGATTGTGGATTCGGGTTGAGTTGGTGGGTTGAGGACTGATGAGAAGCAGAAGCCATTGAAGAGAGTAAGGAGAGCTTTGCTCCTGTTAATGCAAATCTAACATGCTTCTTTGTAAGCTCGGTTTTGGTATGAATCGACACATCATAATCTACATATAGAATCTTTCTATCTTGTTGACAAAACAACAAGCCTTTTTTGTCCTGCACAAAATAACAAATTCACGTTACCTTTTAATGGAAAAATTCAGGAGAAAGCTGAAGCAATAGAGAATCATCACTCATCACCTAGATATCGTTTTCCACTGCGAAACTCGATTTCGCTACCGCAAAACCGAGCTCAAACTCTGGCAGGGAGATTGGCATCTGGCTCCGGATTAGAAGGTATAGGGAGAGAATCCTTGCAAGGCACTGCTCATTTTCTTCTTCGTCTTCGTCTTCCATTGTCTTCGTCTTCCGAATTTAGGCTCTGCTTGCCATTTGCGGCTACTAGAGAGAGAGGGGGAAGAGAGGAGAGGAGGGTTAGGGTTCATGGTTAAAAAAAAAAGGGGTCTAGTTACTTAACAAAAAATAAAAAAAGCCTAGTTACTAGTTGTAAATTAAAAAAAAGCCTACTTACCTAATTAGCCCAATTATATTATACTTACATTGTTATCTCATTCCATTTTAAAATAATAAAATAAAACAACTTAAAACTAGATTAAAATTTTAATTCGTTTTAACTACAATTTTTATATAAATTAGATATCACATCTACATTTTACATATGTTCGAGTATTTATAAAATCAAAATACACAAACTTTAATGGGCTAATTTGGTAACTAGGCTTTATTCAGTTTTTAATATAGTAAATAGGCCTTTTGTATTTTCAATTAAGTAAGTGTACCCCAAATCATTTTTTTTTACTGTTAACCTAATTTTAATTCTCATATGAGCAGCAACCCTCTACATTCTCTCGCTACAACACCCCCCCCCCCCATTTCTCACCTCTACATTCTCTCTCTCTCTCGCTTCAACACCACCCACAACAACGCCTCTACATTCTGACTCCCTACAACTCCTCGCCGATGTCGGATCGAAGACCACCACCACCGTCGTCGTTGTTGCTTCTCGTTGAGCCCTAATTTTTCTCTCACTTTGTTTCAGGTTGGATCTGGATTTATTCACTCTGTCTACCAAATGCAAATTCGAAGGAACTTTTTCCTGGTATCTACTAATTGGAGACATTGAGTTCAAAGGAACCTTTTCTGGTATCTACTAATTGCAAATTCGAATGACTTCAGCTAGTCAACTTTGTTGGTTAGAGAAGATCTTATACAAATACCATCTTTCAATCAACATCATTTAGTAGTAAAGCCTTAGGAGATTACGTACACCTAAATTGAGTATTGCAGCATATTTTTGTGGTCATCTTTGTATTGTTTTTCATCTTCTACATCTTGCGCTTGGACTTGAGAGAATTTGCAGATTGGGAATTGTTGTGCCAGTTTCGCTTCCTCTAGTTTATGAACTATTGACATTGGCCATGGCTCTACAATACCAGTTTTTTTTCTTCTTCCCTTAACAACTAGTTCTTCAGCAATTCTTCCTTGAGGTTCTTTTCTAGCGATGGTTTATTTGTTGAATAACATGGTATAGATTACTCAAAGTCATAATCGAAATAAAGTTTATACTATACAGATTCTTAGATCCAAGTAATGTTTAGCTATGTAATTTATGTTATCTAATTTCTGGTATTTAATTTCTAGTATCATAATTTCTGGTATGGTATGATGAAAAATTGTGGTAGTATGAAATTCTGGTATGATGAAAAATTATGGTATTATGAAATATTCTGGTATGAAAAATTCTGGTATGATGAAATTCTAGTATTATAGAATTCTGGTATTATAAAATTTTGGTATGATAAAATTCTGGTATGGGAAATTCTAGTGTGTAAAATTATGGTATGGGAAATTCTAGTGTGTAAAATTCTGGTATATAAAATTCTGGTATGTAAATTATGGTATGTAAAATTCTGGTATGAAAAATTATGGTATGAAAAAATTATGGTATGAAAAATTTTATGGTATGTAACTTTATGGTATGTAATTTTATGGTATGAAAATATGGTGTAAAAAAATTCTGGTATGACAAAATGTAATTTTATGGTATGTAATTTTATGGTATGAAAATCTGGTGTAAAAAATTCTGGTATGACAAAATTCTTGTATGACAAAATTCTGGTATGAACTTTTCGTATGATAATTTATGATATGAAATTTTTGGTATGAAATTTCTGGTATGAACTTTTCGTATGATAATTTCTGGTATGAAATTTCTGGTATGAGAAATTCCGGTATGAGAAATTTAGTCCAGAAAATAAAAATAAAAAAAATAAAAAAAGGCAAGAAAAATAATAATAATAAAAAAAAATTCAGTAATTAAAAATTAAAACTTATACTTATATAACAAATAACAAACATCATTTATTCTTTTCTTTCTAAATAGAAGGGTTAATAATTTTTACCTACTATTAAATGAAAGTGGTAAAAAATTTGGGATACACTTTTTTAAACAAAAACTAAAAAAGGCCTAGTATGTCAAATTATCCCAACTTTAATTCCAAAACTTTTAAAAATAAAATAAATTGTTGATATTAGAACAACCCGTACAATGTTATTATAATTAAACCCGCACAAGGTGCGGATATTAAAGCTAGTACTACATTAAAGCGAAAACCCTTTAAATCACATGAAATTCTCTTATACATGACAGTGTCATCTTTTCGGAATTTATATTTTGCTACTTATTATTTGTTCATTTATTATATCTATTTAATGACTAAGTTATTAACTAAAATTTAGTTGCGATGAAATTAAATTTAAAATGACTAATCCAAAAAAACATGGGCTAATTTGGTTAATAGGCCTTTTTGAGTTTTTATTTTAGTAAGTAGGCTTTTTTGTTTTATTGTTAGGTAAATATACCCCAAATATTTATTACTACTTAACGCTTCAACGTTTCTAGCTTCTCGCTTCTGCCTCTTCTCCTATATGATTTCTGGATCAAAGATGCCTCCTGCTTCAAGCTCAACATTCCAGGTACTCAAATTCTCTTCTATTATCAACGCTAATTTCTCTCTATATTGCAAATTCGCTCGAAATCTAAGCTTAATCTGGCCAGATCTAGATCTAGATCTAGATCCAAATATAGATCTAGATTTGACTTGTTGACAGGGGATCATGAGGTACGAGATGAAGAGTCTGGAAGTGGTGTTCTACAAGGTGAGGGCGGAGGAAGGGCTTCTCCGGCGGTGGAAGGACTACACAGGGCTCTGACGGCAAATGCAGAGAAAGGGCTCCGCTCTGATTTTGCCAATCTCATATACCTATATTGCTATGATGGGGTCCAAGGGCTTGACAGACGCATCCAAGATAGCTATCCTAAATGCAAATTGCATGGCTACGCGTTTGGAGGTGTGTGTTCTTTAACTTCTTACCTTGTTTATGAAATGCTTCCTATGGTGTTCATCATTTTTCATCTAAAAAATTGCAGAACCACCACCCTATCCTTTTTCGCGGTGTCAATGGGGCGTGTTCTCACGAGTTCATCATATATTTGAGAGGTTTTAAGGTAATTTTCACTCAATAGCGTATTTAAAATCACGTATTGTTACTTTGTTACAAAGACTGATGTTTTTATGTTATCATCATAGTACACTGCTAGTATAGAACCAGAGGACGTGGCCAAACAGCTCATGGACTACGGATTCCATGCACCAACCATGTCATGGCCTGTATGATGTGATCGAACTCGATTCGAACACGAGGATCCACCGGCATAAGTTTACAATCGGATTGGAATCGGTGAAATGAAACTCTCTTATTTTTTTTGGATTTTGAGTTTTTGGATATGAAGAGCAAATTCCCTCGGCCTCTCACTTTGGGAATCCCTCAACTCGAACGAACTACCCTCGGAATCTCACTTTGGGGCTCGAACCTTCGTTCATCGGCCTCTCACCTTAGAACCACCTAAGCATCTCACCTAGATGTTTGAAAACTAAGCATCTCACCTAGAATTCGGGTTTTGTTTTAAAGAAAACAACAACTTTGAAAGCACAAAGGCTAACTTACTTCATTTAACTTGACTTCTTCTTACAATGGGAGGATACTGATAGCATGAATTATAGTCTATATTTTGGGACCTGTTTAGACGTTTTATCTTCAATAATCTGCATGTTTGAATGTATATTATGTGATTATATTGTCATTTCATCTACCTTTGCGAGAATCGAGGTCTACACCAAGTTTCGTTGTAATCGTAGGTAAAATGGCACATTTTGTATCAAAATGGAGCTAAAGAAGCTAAGGAGTCATTGGAGCTATATCCAGGAAGCATGGAAATGGATTAAAGATTCACTTTGGACCAGATTTAAGAGATTTCACATTCAATTTAGAGTCACCTCGGTCAACTACAATACCATCTCGACCGAGGTGATCCCGAGGAGCGTCTCGACCGAGGCGAATACTCTGACGCGGCGAGATCTTTTATTCTTGGCTGAGATCTTTTATTTTTGGAAGGAGAGATCTCATATTTTTGGGCTGGATTTCTAGAAGGAAGATCATATATTTTGGAGATCTATTTATGAGATATGGATATATTTTATTAGGATAATATCTTTTCAAGATATTTTATCTTTGGAGGATAGTTTTCCTATATAAAGGGCTGGATTTTCCACAATTTAGCATCGGCGCATCACCGAAAAACCCGCTACCATCGCAGCATTGGAAGATTGAAGGGAGATTGAAGGAAGGAAGTTCATAGCTTTTTATAGCTTTTGTGAGGGGTTTTGTAAGACTTTCTTAGATTCCCTTCTTGTTGATTTGTCTTGTTGGATTCGTAATCCACAGAACGCTTATATTTGTGATATTTGATTCAGTTATTGAAGCCTTGTTCTTAAGGTTTTTGCGTTCAAATATTCACTTCCTTCCCGTATATTTGATTATTGCTTTCATGATGATGAGTGGCTAATTTCTTTGTGTGATTCTAGGGTGATTAGCTGAAGGTTGTGGGAAAAACAATGATAGAATAATCTTAAATTTCAGTAAGACCCTGAAAGCTCGAGTCTTTATCCTTAACCCTAGAGTACCTCGTCAGTCGATGAACATCTCGGCTGGGGTGGAATTCGTCTGACCGAGGTGACTTATCTGATCCGAAACTAAGAGTTAAGTGTTAGAGTTTGCCAAATCCTATTCTTATTACACCTTTCCTGGTTCAATGCAAGCCTAGGATGAGACTTACCCGGTAATTCCTTTGTTTGTTTACCAATGATCATAAGTGTAGGTAATAAAGGTTTATCCTTTATTGGGGTTTGAATGTGCCTTCATCCCATCTTTGTGAGTTAACCTGAGACTTACCCGGTAAAGGTTGATTCTGTTCCCTTAGTTGGAGTGTTGGTTTGAGATTATTATTCCTTTCCTTAGTACCTTGAGACTTACCCGATAATAGGAACTTTTGGTTTGGAGTTTGTGAGTAGTGAGACTTACCCGGTGATCTATTCCACTTTAGTAACACCTTCCCTTTGCAAAATCTCAGCTTTGTCCGCTTATTTTGAGATCTTGAGTTGGAACGACAACTAGATGCTTTAATCCCTAGAATTGCATATTTCCTTTAATTGACTTTTTATCATCTTTGATTGCTTTAATTACTTTTGTGGTTAGTTGCGAAATTGACTACCTATATTGGTTTTGTTTCACCTCCCCGGAATTCTTGCTTTTACTACGATTGACCCGTACACTGCGGGTTCGCATCCTTGTTTTAGGCATACATCTAGGGTTATAAATTTAAAGCTTGCACACACCATTTGGAGCGAAGAGATACAAGGCTTTATATAGCCACAAAACTCAGCCTAGAAACTCCCTAATTAAATGCTAGAAATATCAAAGGTTTATCAAAAGGAAATGCAAGAAATTCAAGAGTTTTTTCTAGGAAATTCAAACACATAAATGGCCACATTTCGCCTTTATTCAAAGATGACTCTTGGATCCTATTCTCTTCACTTGGACAACACATCAAGGATGGTCTAATCAAGTCTTGGACGTCCATATTGAATGAGAAGAAGACCATTGAACTACCTTGGCCTCCATTCAATGTATGTGTGTGAAGATGCCTTCAATGTTTGATTGAATGTTGACATGTTGACCTTCACATGATTAATACATAAATTCATGCATAATATATGAATAATATGAGCATGGTATTTTGCATGAAATATGTATGGGTGGGACGTGCATATGTTTTGTATAACCATCTTTCATGCCTCCATGCATGATCTTGTCCAACAATCCATACAAGTACCGTACTTGCTGCAATGTAGGGTCATTTTCATCCTCTTCCTCTTGCAATCTCGACTTTGAGTAAACTAGAAAGTTGTAGATATTGAAAATACCTTTCAAAGTAGTACTCATGGGTATTTTAATTCCATGTATTGCCTTAGTTATAGGCGATTTACTGAGAGTGTGCAAACTTGACAGCTTAGTCGGAGAGAGTGAAAATTGGCTTGCATTGGGCATGCTCGGAGCAAGCTTTTTCGGTTTGATTTCAATAGGTTTTGGCTCAGTTTTAGGCATGACCTCCAGCACGTAACTATTGATTTTGATAAGTTCCGGCTGACTTTTGACTTGGACGGTTGGTGACAAAATGAATGGTTCCGGCATATTGACGATGATTTCTTTTCCGGTGAGGAACACATCACTGTACCTGGTACTCTCATGATCGAACCCACATAAAATGAAAGCATGGTATGAATCATGAAAATAATGATTTTTAATTTCTTTTGTTTGCTTCCCTGATGTTTCGGGTCTGATTTGTATTGTGGGCCGAGTTGGACAGGTTCTATGATACCCTTATTTCCATTAGAGAGGAAATTGCTCAGATCGAGAGCGGGAAAGCTGATCTTCATGATAATGTTCTCAAGGTAAGAGCAAGCATACTCGAGTATAAACCACATCAGGATGCTCCTGACTAAAACTATGATTTTTCTGCAGCTTATGTCCATTGAGTATAAACCACATCAAGATGCTCCCGACTAAAACTATGATTTTGGAGTGGCCCGGAGATTTGCGCAAATTGGAAGAAGATTGTGATTCAAGGATCTGTTTGCTGGTGAGATCATTTACAATGAGCAAACGACGAGCCGAAACTTGTTGTGATGAAGACTTGGTCAATTATAGATCTAAAGAGAATGCGGGTGTTAGATTCAAAGAGGGGAAGAAAAGTTGAGGACTGATAGATATTCATACCTTTTGATAGTTATTTTGAAAGAGTAGTGGCAAGAAACTTTAGTAAATTGATAGATATTCATAATCTGCAGAGGAGTGAGCTTCTTGTTGTGATGGTCTTGTTGTATTTGTATGATCAAATAGATTGTAAATGTAATAAGTTTACCATATTATTCTGGCATGAAATTCATACTAGAAAATTCATATCAGAATTTTTTGTATGAATCTAATATGAAATATTCTAGTATGAAAAAAATTCTGGTATGAAAAAATTCTGGTATGAAAAAAAATTCTGGTATGAAAAAAAATTATGGTATGAAAAAATTTTGGTATGAAAAAAATTCTGGTATGAAATTCATACCATAAAACTCATACCAGAATTTTTTGTATGAATCTGGTATGAAAAAATTCAGGTATGAAAAAATTCTGGTATGAAAAAATTCTGGTATGAAAAAATTCTGGTATGTAAACATTCTGGTATGAGAAATAAAAATATTAATAATAAAGAAAATAAGAAAGACAAAAAATAAAATAAAATAAAATAAAATAAAATAAACAAATTCAGTAATTAAAATTAAAACTACACTTATCTAACAAATAACAAACATTAATTAATCTTTTTTTGAAATAGAGGGGTTAAATATTTTTACCTACCATTAAATAAAAGTGATAAAAAAATTATAGAGTACGTCTACTAAACACAAAACTAAAAAAAAGTCTAGTAAACCAAATTCTTTCAAAAATCATCTAACTAATTACCTTCTCAGTTTAATTTTGATAAAAAAATATTTGTTCTTTTTCTTATATGAGTGGGTATATTATATTTTAAATTTAAATTTTAAATTGCCGAAAATTATAATATACCATTTATAATTAACCATTGAAAATATACTTTTTAATTATAATAGTTAAAAAATATAATTATAAAAAAAATGTATTCAACGTTAATTCTTTTTAAAAAATAGTGCAAATTACGGAAATTGATGAGTATCACAATGATAAAAGCACAAGGATGAGAAGACAAAAATTTGTTAAAAGTGGTATATATGAGATATAGTGATGTAACAATTAAAAAGGTGGAATAAGCCTCAATAAAAATAAGATCCTACAGGCTCCCATATGAAAGGAAAGTGCAACGTGGCAGTTATTTAGTGGTAAATGAGGCAACGTGAATCACGAACGCCAAAACATGTATAATATATATATATATTGGATGAAAACGAGTAGAGGAGAAAGTGTGGGTGGTCGGCCGAAAATAAAAATAAGTGGTGGGAGTTAAGTGCTAATTTGCAATGGCCTTAAACCTTCCATTCAAAAGGCCAACGACTAGCCTTCCCCGATCACCTGCCCTTCCTTCTCCGTTCTATTATCTATCATTAAATCTCCAACCTATCTATATATAATCCGATGCAATCTTCCCCTATCACGTTACTCTCTCTCTCTTTTTTTTGGGAGTTTCTCATATATCTGTCTATATAATTTTATTTATGACTAGTTAATTAGTTCATCAACAATCCCTCTGTTCAAAAATGAAGTACAGCGGCAATATAGGAAAGTACCAGCTGGGGCAGACCATCGGAGAAGGAACCTTTGCCAAGGTCAAGCTCGCCAAGAACACCCTCAATGGCCAACAAGTGGCTGTTAAGATTATTGACAAGGATATGATCATTCAGAACATGCTCATGCATCAGGCAACTCTGCTCATCTTTACTTTTTTTTAAATTTGAATTGCAAATGACATAGAAAGTTGACGGGTAACAAAATCTCAGATCTGCCTTCAAACACCAAACTTTTTCTTTTCTTTCTAGTCAAAGGCTTCTTTTTCATGTCACAAAAAAGTCTGTGGATTTTGTAGGTTCAAAGAGAGATCAAAACAATGAAGCTATTGAATCATCCCAACATTGTCAAGATATATGAGGTATTTAATTGGGTACTCACCCTCTTCATTTTTCTCACCGCCCTTCTCATAAATCATTCTCTCGTGGATTTAGGTTCTCGGCACCAAAACAAAGATTCACATAGTAATGGAGTATGTATCCGGAGGGCAGCTCTCTGATAAATTGGTCAGCACACCTCTATAAATCCCTTTTCTCAACCTTAATATCATCAAAATCTCATCTTCCTCATCGCTCCTCCTAATCAGTCATATGCAACAAAGCTGGATGAGAAAGATGCAAGAAAACTTTTCCAACAGCTAATTGATGCAGTAGAGTATTGCCATTGTAGAGGAGTATATCATAGGGATCTAAAGGTACACAAACATCACAATAACAGTTTCAAAAATAATTCAACTGTATGAACATCATAAGGTTAATAGGATTGGAATTTCTTACTTACAGCCACAGAATCTCTTGCTTGACAGCAAAGGAAATCTAAAGATTTCAGACTTTGGCCTCAGTGCATTGACTCAGGTACTTGCAAAAACTTCTTGTCTGCTTCATATGTATTCGCAAGATTCTAAGTTGTACACTCTTCTTGAAACAATCATCACAGTCACAGCCTGAGAGGTTGTTAACAACAGCATGTGGCTCTCCTTGCTATGTAGCACCTGAGGTAAGAAAAACACCTGACAATCAATTGTTGAAGACATGTGTGTTCATATTCACACATATTGAAATCATTGATGAAACAGCTTATCAGGAATAAAGGATACGAGGGGGCAGCAGCGGATGTATGGGCCTGTGGTGTCATCTTATATGAAATACTGAGCGGCTACCTTCCATTCAATGACCTAAGTCTGGCAAAACTATATAAAAAAGTAACATTCTTTACATGAACTACTAGAATATGCTAAAGATGAATGTTTTCTGAATCTCATAGTTTTTTTTATTCTTATACTAAGATTTTGGAGGGAGAATTCACATGCCCACAATGGTTTAAAGAAGGACCAAAGAGGCTGCTCTCAAGAATATTTGAGGTTAATCCAAGAAAAGTAAGATTTCTAAACAAATGTTAACTTACAAAGTAAATATAATATCCAGGTAACCAACATTTTCTTTCTTTGCAGAGAATTACCATACCGGATATTATAGAAGATGAATGGTTTCAGGTTGATTACGAGGCGGCTATTGGAGTAGATTATGTTGAGGATATTGACTCAGATGATCAAGCAACTTCAGTTTCCATTGAGGTATATCATATATGTATAGCTAAATAGGAGGAGATGATTTTCTTGTAAGTAAGATTAATATACTGATCTAATTGTTTGAAATGAAATGCAGGATACAATGACAGGCAAGACAGAATCTCAATCACCCGGTTTCATTAACGCCTTTCAGCTAATAGCAATGTCACAAGACCTAAACTTGTCTGGTTTATTCGAAGAGACGGTATATTGTTCATAAAAAGAGCAGCATACAGATATTTCGGTTTTTAAAGATGATAGACTGATGAGATCAACCTTGTAAACATAGGAGGATGACAAAAAGAGGGTAATGCTCGGCTCCAAGCACACAATTACTGAAACTATAGAGAAAATAGAGGCTGCAGCGAAAGACTCAAGCTTCTTAGTTGAAAGGATAAACAATTCCAAGGTAAAAACTCACTTATCTTTCTTTGTTTCTTAAAAGAGATCTTGTCTGATAGTTTTGTCATGACATTTCAGATCAAGATGCATCCACTTCAGAAAATGAAAGCGTCTAGATCATCTGCTAATTTATTGGCACAGGTAAATTTTGCATATGACAAAATGCAATAAATCACTGCATCAAACTTACAACTTAACTGGAATCTATTCAGGTGATCGAAGTATCTCCCACAGATTGCGTGGTGGAACTATCGAAATCCAACGGAGAGCTAAGAATGTACCAAGAGGTATTACAACTGCATATATGAATCAATCATCTTCACTACAGCAGACTTACACAGTCAACATTTGTGAAACAGTTCTGCAAAAGTTTGTCGAATCTGCTAGTGAAAACATGGCAGCCATTGACGCGAAGAATGTCCAAGGATGATAGCGGTATTAACACTCAAACACAAGATAAGAGGTAAGACAAAAATCCTGCACATAAACACTTGTTAGGTTTATTATGTATGCTGATTATCTGTCATGATATGCAGCTTAAGGTCGACAGAGAGCACAAATCTTCGTGGATATTCATCATCATAGCAGCACATACGTCTCAAGTTTTCCTCATCTTCTGCAGAAAACGATGAGAAGTTGTTTTTTTATTAATTTGAACAGAAAGGTTTCGCATTTTTTTGCAACAATAAGTATGGATACAGCTTTGCTTGCTCTGTTTCAGTACTAACAAAGCTGTGTCTGTTCTTTCACATTTACACTAGCCAGACAAGCATATATATCGAATTGACCTCATAACTATTGTAAAGGTTGATAATCAAATTGATGTACAAAATGTTACATTACATTCCTTCGCCCGAAATTTACGGTATATGAATAAAGGTTACTTAAAGAAAATTAAAACCGTGATCATTATTAAATTGTTATTTATTTTAGGTTTCGGTCCGGCTAGTTAAATGTTGTCATTTCCTCGGCCACCAATTTATCATCTATTATCATATACTAAAACAGACTGCATTTTGCTCGTTTGTGTTTTTGTCAAAGGCATTGATCATGTTGTCTTCTTTGAGGAAGAAGAGATTAGTGATGTCAAGAGTGATTGGTAGTCATGAAGGTAGAAGGGATCACTAAGCATAAGCCTGATGAGTAGTATTTGATTAATGGGAAATTCTGGTTGATGCCACCTGTTTGGAACTTTTCGGATTTTGTCTGCCAGTTTTTTCTTTTCCAAAATATGGTCAATTTCGTCAAAACCTTTACCGCCCCGTTTGTAAAGTACAAAACTCAAAAAATAGAGAAAGAAAAGAAAAGAAAGGATTAAAATTGAAGTTAACATTAAACAAAATAAAAAAAAGATAAAATAAAAATAAGAGAAAACATGAGCAAAATAACCAGAAAATCAAAGAAAAACATCAGCAAATAAGAAGAGAAAATTTTTGAATAGGGATTCTTGAATCAAATTGATTTAGCCAAAACAGTGAACACATACAAATGTCATTCAACCACTCTTTCGTATCACTTTGACGTCAAGTCTTCAATTCAAATTTTAGATAAAATTATCACTCTCCTTCGATCTACTTCAGCAAACAATAATTCGAATCTTAAACGTATCATCTAGAGTTGGTTATGGCTACATTGCATTACAGGAACCTCAAAACAACATACTGCTTTTGTAAATTGAAATGCAAATCGTACAAGAGAAGAATCACAAACCAGAGATAGGGTTAGAGTTCTGAAGTGAGCCAAACTCCCAAATTAGATTTAGAATTAGAATTCAAAACAAGAGTCATTGCATTACGGCGAACCCAAACAAAAATCCCAAATCAGATTTAGGGTTAGAGTTCCGAACACATTG
Organism: Fagopyrum homotropicum; assembly: GCA_033239125.1. NCBI lineage: Eukaryota > Viridiplantae > Streptophyta > Magnoliopsida > Caryophyllales > Polygonaceae > Fagopyrum > Fagopyrum homotropicum. Next base: position 33,138,002 of record BSWB01000008.1, read on the forward strand.
AAACGAAGAAACGAGGGAAGAGAGCACACTTGAAGCTCCGTCATTGTCGAGTGCAAATGGCGGCATCCGTCATCTAGGACGAGAAGGGAGCGAGAGGAGAGACAGAGTACACACTAGAAGTTTAAACTAATTTGGTTATTTTTCCAAAAACATAAAAGTTCGAAAGGAAAAATCTCTTGGACGAAATTTGGAATACCCAAACTTAGGGGTATCGTCCGCAATTTTCTTTGATTAAATGGCATTAAGCCTAGGTCTTTTGACATTTTATCCAAAGAACTTATTCTTAGAAGTAGGAAAAGAAGAAGCATATTTGAGTAAATATATAGGAGAGGATATTAAGGAGAATAATACCGTAATACACTTTACACCTTAGCCTTCTAGTCATTAATATTTAGTGTGTAATTTCAATAAAGTTAAAAAAATCCTGAACTATTTGAAATGCATTTCATAAAAATCGGCATCTTACATTACTTAATGCTTGGATATTGTTTTTGAAAGACCCCCATTCCAATCCTTTCGGAAAATAAATCAACGCAAAACCAAACATTTTAAGAGCAAAATCCGGCAACTCCCTTATATCCAAATTCTGATTCCCATTCTTGTCATCTCTCACTTTCTTTCTATTTCAAATTTAGAAAAAAGAAAAAGTAACCCAAATGTCGTCCACCAGCGCCACAGAGGAGCTGCAGCAACCAATGCGCCACGTCGCAATATGCGCCTTCCCATTCGGGAACCACCCAGCGACTCTCCTCCAACTGAGCCGCCGCATCGTCGCCTCCGCTCCCGGAGACACCTCTGTAGTCTTCACCTTCATCAGCAGTGCCACCTCTAACGCCAAGCTGTTCGCTGATGGCGCCACAGTCCCGGACAACATCCAACCCCATGCAATGCCCATGCCGGAGGGGACTCCCGCCAGTGAGGTCGACACTTTCCTAGAGGGAGGGGCGGAGACGCTGCGGCGGAGCATTGAGGAAGCGGAGGCGCAGGTTGGGGTGCAGATTGGCTGCGTGGTTTCCGACGCCTTGCTGTGGTTCTGCCACTCGATTGCCGAGGAGAAGGGTGTGTCGTGGGTCCCTTTTTGGACTGCGGGCCTTCCTTCTCTCTCTGCCTATGTTTCTGCTCATCTCTTCCGCACCAAATTCGGCACTGAAGGTAACTCGCTTTTGCGTAATACCAGCTTTCATATGCATCTTTCGTGTCTTTGATACATGGGACCATTGTATGTTAATGGTTTAGGGTTAGGCTTTGGTGTCGACAAATGTATCCAACTCGATGATATATCAATTCACAGTACGCTAATAAGTTTGGAGGACAATTTTATTTATTTATTTATTATCTCTAATTGGTTTTGTGATTGAACTTATGTATTTGAGCTCTATGTGCGGCCAATTTTATGTATTTATTTATTTATTATCTCTAATTGGTTTTGTGATTGAAATTATGTATTTGACTCTATGTCTACAAAGTGCGATATAGACAAACTGTAAAGCGGGGTGTGCAAAAGAGTAGACATGGTCGTTAGATCCAACCCAATACATAGATCCGGAGTTTCCATCCTAAACTCAATTGATAATGACGGCAGTAGTCCACCGACCTTATATACTAGATTCAAAATATACCATTTTAAAAATGAGAACTTAATATCCGAACAATGTCTAATGCAGTGTGCTCGTATATACACAATCATAATCTGTAGTCTGATGGACTTAAATATGATACAATAGCCGCTAACTATAGGTGACTTTTAATTTGATTATGTGGCCTTTTGTTCAATGTCTAACTCAACTGGTTATCTTGTAGTTGTAGAAGATAATAAGTTCACAAAAAATAAAACGGAGACATATAGAACTTAGTATAAAAGGTTGGTAGTCTAAAGTCTGTCTGTGTCGGACTTTAACAATAACGTGCGGTAATAATTGTATCCCACATTGATAAACAAACCCTTACTTTTTATTTATTTATATTATTATCGATTGATCCGTTTTAGAATGAAATAACATTGTCTAGAATTTAAAAACGCAGGTATAGAAGGCAAAGAGCATGATTCTGCAGATCTCATCCCTGGATTCTCAAGCATACTTGCAGAAGACCTCCCCCAAGGAATTGTCTCAGGGGATCTTGCCTCTCCTACATGTCAAATCCTGCATAACATGGGCCTCAACATCCCCAAATCCGCAGCAGTCTCGATCAACTCCTTCCAAGAGCTCGAACCGATGATCAACCACGACCTTAAGTCGAAGCTCCCTGAGATCCTCAACGTGGGACCTTTCCAACTAACCTCACCATGCCCACAAAACAACAGCATAGATGACCATTCTTGCATGGCCTGGCTTGACCAACACAACAACAAACCTTCCTCTATAGTATACATCAGCTCCGGCACATCCACCGCCCCCTCTAAAGACGACATTAAGGCCATAGCCGATGCCCTTGAGGCCAAGGGTGTGCCCTTCCTATGGTCTCTAAGAAAAGAGAGCGAGCATTTACTTCCGGATGGTTTCATGGAAACGGTCAATGGGAAAGGAAAGATCGTTCCATGGACGCCCCAACTTCAAGTGTTGGGGCATCCTTCGGTGGGGGTTTTTGTGACGCATTGCGGATGGAATTCCGTTTTGGAGAGCATTGTGTGTGGGGTGCCGATGATTTGCACCCCATTTTTCCGCGATCAAATGTTGACGAGTAAGTTCATTGAGAGTGTGTGGAAGATTGGGGTCCGAGTTGAGGGAGGGAAGCTGACTAAGGAGGGTTTCGAGAAGGCAATGGGGAATGTGTTGACGGATGAAGGGAAGACAATAAGAGAGAACGTCCAAGCCATTAAAAAGAAGGCGAAGGAAGCCGCTAAGAACCCTAATGGAAGCTCAATGAAGGATATTGAAAAGTTGGTTGAGATTGTGATTGGTACGTCAAAGAAAGAGAATAAGGATACACGAAATGTTGCAGAACCCAAACAATGGAGAAAATGGTTTAGGGTGTTCAAAGTGTGGAGGCACTGAAGCCAACGTACAGAATAAATATTCAAAGTGACCAATCCTTGAGTATAGGCTAACAACAACTATGCTACTTTCTACGTGGTTTGTCACACTTCTTTTCTTCACTAGGCTTGTTGCAAACCGAGGTAAAAAGAATACTTATAAATGTTCATTTGGATAAACATGTCCTTCAATGTCATTTTTTGGTGAGATTATTGGAAACATACTTTTCCACTAGTTACTTTTTTGTTTTGTATTCTAATAAATGTGAATTTAATGTGGGATTGAAAAAAAGATCTGTATTCACAAGTCATGAAAAGTGAATATTTTAATATATGGATTGGTGTCATATGAAATATGACTATAACCAAGGTTTGAGAGTTAGTTAATTTACCAAAAAGGATATCAAAAAGTCGATTGTTGACGAGTCTATAAGATCACGACTCTCTTAGTAAAATCAAATATATTACTAGACTTGTAGTTAAAGGTTTTCATTAGGTAAAAGGAACTCAATGAAACCTTCTCTCTAGTTTCAAAGAAGGATTCTCAACTGAAGAACCGTTAGGTGAATATAAATGATAGAAATACTCCAGAAGGGGGTTGAATAGAGTATGAGAACTTTTCGCAAAAACCTATCTCAAGACTTTGAAACTGATTTCAAAGGCCTTGATGTCGATCTGAGCTCTTTGTGACACACTTTGATTTCAAGGGCTTTGAAAGTGATTTTAAGGGCCTTGACTTTGTAAACCTGCAAAACAAAGTTAGTCACAATAGAGCAGGATATGGTGCGAAATTGAAAAGATCGACACGAGGATATGTTTACGAAGTTCGGCTCTAAATATCATACTCTCCGCCCTAGGGTATAGCCGTAGGATCTAACTAGCTATTATCAGCTTCAAAGAGTCCTAGATACAAACTAGAAGAAATCTCCTTCTTCTCTTTCTGTAGCTAATGCTACGATCTAGCTCCAACTCTTCACCTTGCTATAATAGCCTAGTTACTTCGCAGAGTAACACACACTCTAGTATAACACTCTTTAGATATGCAAATGGAGCTCTCGAGTTTTATCTCTCTCTAGGGGATAAGGCTTTTGTCAAAAAAGAGAGAAAGATAAACTTGTTTGATCTAATGAAGATGCTTTGGATTGCTTGAAGACTTTGAATGCTTTCGTGTAAGCTTGTGTTTCTTTCTTCTTTAATCGACATCTTCATTTATAGTCTTCGATGGAGAAATCTTCTAGTCGTTGGGAAGATGACCGTTGTTGATGTTTCTTCTTCTCCATAGAAAACGCTTATTGGTTGAGATGAGATAGCCGTTGTATATCTTCTTTATCTACTTCATCTCCTAAAAGCACGTTGATTCTTCTTCTCCCTAATCTTCTAAAGCTGTTGAAGATCTTTTTCGTTTGAGCATTGAGATCTTGTTGTGATTTGTTGGATGAAGAACTTCGAATATTATTGAGAAAGAATCTTGCGCCTTTATTTGAGAATCTTTACGAGATCCTGTTGTGAACGAATCTTCTAGGTTGAGATCTTCTTGTTGAGCGTATCTTGTTAGCCAAATCTTCCTGGAAGATCTTCTCTTTGGTTGATTTGTTTGGTAGAGATTTGAACCCTTGCCGTTCTGTCCTTTGGCTTTTGATCCCTTGAAATGACGTTCAAGGCCTTCATGTTAATCCTCTTCAGACTCTGCGCTTGTCCCTTGTGTCTGGTTTCAAGGCCTCACTTATCCCTTGTTTCTGATTTCAAGGCTTCCGTCTGTCCCTTGAAATGCTTTCCAAGGCCTGCACATATTTAGACAAACCACCAAACAAACCCAACAACTAGAAATACAATCAATATTTTTGTTAGTATAAAAACCGCTTTATTTGTATTAAGTCTTCCATCATTACATATTCAAATATATACTCAAGGTGGAGTTTTCAATCTCCCCCTTGATGGAAGACAACACAAAATATCGTACCTGCATTGTAGAGTTAGCGATGCATATGAATATAAAAACAAACTTAAATGTAGAATACAGAAATATCGAAATGCCGGATCATAAATTTCTCCCCCTTTATCTCTCAATAAGGGAGAAAAACAGTTAAAGCAGGGGAGTTTTAAAGCAATCAATTACAAACCCATAAAAAGTATTTCCAAAAACCACTATAAAACCAAGTCTTTCAAAACACATATCAAGGCCTTGATATCAAAACCAAGGGGCTTTGAAATCGATATCAAGGGCCTTGCAATCTATGTTCAGGAAAAGAGTCTTCATTCATGGTACCACCTCGGATTTAGACGCCCTTTCCCGTAATACTCCTTCATGCACTTCTGCCTCCAACGGTCTTTAACATTTTGGAGGTCAAAGTTCTTGCTTTGTTCGTTGGTCCTTCGTTGGCCTGTAGCACCTTTGTATTTCTTCACAATACCAAACTCCTCGATTTCAAAATATCTGGATCCTCAAAAGAAGGTTGACTAATAGGCCGATTCTTGATAATTTTGTAACATTGATCCATAACTTTTTCAGCATCTTGAGTGGTAGCTTGACCATCCTTCTTTGTTAGCGGCTTAATGCTATTGGCAGCTGTGAGAGACAAAAGCATTGACTTGGAACATCTGATTGATCTTCTGATTTAAGATCTCAAGTAAATCCTGTGTCTCATCCAGACGATCAGTGATCGCAGATCTGAAGGTTAGGAGATCATGTCGCATAGAATCCAGACCTCTTTCCACAACTTTCAGTCTTTGTACAATTGTATAATTCCAAGCCGGTTTCTCTTTCAAAGTCCACTATCCTGTCTGTGTTCTCTTAAATGCCCATGCAGTCAAAGAATTATTCATCCAGTTCTCTAATAATATAAACTTGTTCCTCATCAGTGTAAACAATAGAAAAATATCGGAAAATTTTAGGGAGCAAGTTTGCATAAGGCAGAGAGGTATCACTTGGGGAGTTGATTGAGTGAAGCATATGGTTCAAAATAATTCCAAGAAGGTCAACATCCAGCCCATTCAACACATGGTACATAAATGCAAACAACTGGTTTGTAAGCACATCCCTATTATTAATCCTCGACACCACACATCTCACCAACAAAGCACACACTATTCTAGCCTCAAGAGTTAAACAGGTAACGGTAGGTTGTGGCAGAGAGTTGGACAGAAGAAAGTGCTCTTTGGCCATTTTATCAGTTCGAGAGGGAGTTGGATGGTCAAATGAGTTGAAGGTAGGAAGCCCTAGAATCTGAGCAATTATTGAAGAGGAAAGAATGATTTTCTTACCTTTAACCACTGATTCCAGAACAAGTTCTCCTCGTTCCCTTCGAGCTGTCAGGTTGACAAAGAACAACCTTGTTAACCTTGGATATGCTATCTCCCCGGGATTGAGAATCCACCAGATTGAACTGGCTTGAAGCACATTGAGACCTGGTAGGGTAAGAGAGACGAAGAGTTCCCAATCAACTAATTCGCACATGCATAACTCTCGTTCATTGAACCCGGCAAGCCATTTCTTAACTGCAGTTTGGCTCCCAAACCAGTGTGATGGAAGACCAATTTTAGTAAAAATTTCCACATCATCCATGGGAAATGAGGAATCGGAGCTTGAGTCGGAGTCGGGATGAGAGGTGAACAATCCTCGATCGTTTGGGAGTAGAGGATGAAGCGTCATCGATTGAAGATCTCTTGGAAGTCATGGATAATTTTTCAAAAAAGTTGAAGCATTTTTTGAAAATGAAAGAGTAAAGCAGAGGGTTATTAAAGAGAAGTTGAAGCGGAAGAGATAAAGAAAGAAGAAAGGTGGTATTTAAGGGAAGAAGTCACATCATCATCGGTTCACTAGGATCTTGAGAAAATCAAAATCTTGGGAGAACCAATTTTGATTAGAATTCTTTCCATAAATTATGTAACCACTATTCAAAATTCTTTGAATTTGAAAATAAAGGCTTTTGAAATTTTTAAAAAAAATCCTTCTTTAAAATAATTTAGGGATCAAAATATCTAAAAGATATTAACCCCTAAATAGATCCGTGAAATTTAATTTGCCCTTGAATTGCATTTCAAGGCCCTTGAAAACGAAAAGTGGGCTGCATACGAAGGAGAAAATAAAACGATTTACTCCCCCTACGTTAATGCTTCCTTGTTCAACACACCAAGCTCTAAACGAATAAAATTGAATTGATCTTGAGGTAGAGACTTAGTAAAGATATCTGCAAGTTATAAGTCAGTTGATATAAAAGAAATCGAAACATCACATTTCTCAACATGATCACGTATGAAGTGATGCCTTACATCGATATGCTTTGTCCTTGAATTCTCGATACTCCTTTTGTACAACACTTTTGCCATCTTTGTCATGGTCAAGCGAAAGTGTATAACTCATAGGAGTTTTTGCAACCTTGGATTAATCCATCTTATACTTCGTAAGTAAGTCCTTGGTATACTTGCTTTGATTGAGAAAAATTCCTTTCTTTGCTTGTGTAACTTGAAGTCCAAGAAAGAAATTTAACTCACCCATTAGGCTCATTTCGAATTCCCTGCACATAATATCTGAAAATTCCTTACGTAGGGAATCATTAGTAGCACCGAATAATATATCATCAACATAGATTTGTACTACTAGAATATTGTTGCCTCTGGTTTTGATAAATAAAGTTTTGTCAATCAAACCTCTTTTGAAATTGTTTTTGAGGAGATACTTGGACAATCTTTCATACCACACTTGAGGAGCTTGCTTAAGACCATAAAGAGCCTTTTCCAATTTAAAAACATGATCCGGAAAATCATCATTTTCAAAACCAGGTGGTTGAGCAACGTAGACTTCTTCTTCTAAGAAGCCATTTAAAAAAGCACATTTTACATCCATTTGAAATAACTTTATACTCATGAAAGATGCAAATGCAAGTAGCATACGTATGGCTCCTAACCTAGCAACCGGAACAAAAGTCTCCTCTTAATCAATACCTTCCTCTTGGTTATAGCCTTGAGCTACAAGTCGTGCTTTATTTCAAATGACTTTACCATTTTCATCCAACTTGTTTTGAAAAACCCATTTCGTGCCAATGACAGATTGATGCTTTGGTCTTGTAGTAAGAGTCCAAACCTTATTTCTTTCAAACTCATATAGTTCATTTTGCATGGCAATGACCCAATCGGGTTCTTGAAGAGCTTGAACATAATTCTTCGGCTCAATAAGAGACACAAACACCGAGGACACACATAGGTTGTTAGCTTTAGATCGAGTTTGAACTCCTGTGTTTGGATCTGAGATCACATTCTCTTATGGATGGTATGAAGAATGTTGAAACTTCCTTCGTTTGTAAGACGGAACAGATCTTGAAGATTGAGGCTCATATGCTTGACTGGATTCAGGTACCGTTGGATTGTTGCCCTTGGATCCTATATCCAGGCCTTGAAGTTGGGTTTCAAGGCCTTGAAACGGAGTTCTGACATCGCGGTTTTCTATTTCAAGGTCTTGAAGATGCAATTCAAGGTCTTGAGGGTTTTCTCCGGTATCTTGAATCTTTTCTTGCGTATTCTTTTCTTGATCTTATGGATCTTCTTTTTCATCAGAATTGTGATCTTTTCGTTGATTCAGATTAAGATCTGCAAAACTTTCACTCAAAGTACCATCATTGCTTTCATCAAATATGACATGTATACTTTCCTCAATAATTTTGGTACGCTTGTTATAAACCCGATAACTTTGCTATTTAAAACATATCCAATGAATATAGCTTCATCACTACGTGCATCAAATTTTTCAAGATTATCTTTGCCATTGTTATGAACAAAGCATGTACATCCAAAGGGTTTAAAATACGAAATATTAGGTTTTCTACCCTTAAAGAGTTCGTAAGGAGTCTTTTTCAAAATAAGGCGAATTAAACATCTATTTAAGATGTAATTAGTAGTGTTTACTTCTTCAGCCCAAAAAATTTTTGGCAAACTGTTTTCTAAAAGTATAGTCCGAGACATATCCTCTAGGGTGCGGTTCTTACATTCCACAACCCCATTTTGTTGAGGAGTTCTAAGAACTGAAAAGTTGTGTGAAATACCATACTTTGCACAAAACAAATCAAACTTTAAATTGATCAAATTTTCTACCATGATCACTTCTTATCGAAACGATAGGTAGGTTTTTCAAAGTTTGCAACTCCTTACACAATTTTGAAAACTCAAACAATGCTTCAGATTTTTCCCGTAAGAATGATATCCATGTAAAACGAGAAAAATCATCCACAATGACAAGGATGTATTGTTTACCTTTGACAGATTTGACACGCATAGGACCACAAAGATCCATATGTAAAAGCTCAATGGGTCGAGAAGAACTTACAACCTTCTTTGGTTTGAATGAACCTCTTGTTTGTTTACCTTGTGTACAAGCTTTACATAGCTCATCTACCTTGAAGTTTAGATTTGGCAATCCTCGTACCAAGTCCTTTGAGAGTAACTTCTGCATAGTATGCATGCTTACGTGATCAAGTCTTCTATGCCCAAGCCTTGGATCATCAGTCAAGGCCTTGAGACACTTTAACTAAATTTCTGAAACTCTATTAGTACTCACAGAATAAACATTGTTACATCTAGGAGTTGTAAGCACAATATCACCCGATGTCTTGTCTTGAACTTCAGATTTTTCTCAATCAAACATAACCTTGTTGCCTTTATCACATCTTTGAGAGATGCTAAGCAAGTTATCCTTCAAACCATCAACAAGATATACATCATCAAGAAAATTAGATGAATTATAATAGATATTACCAATGCCAATAATGCCACACTTTCCTTTATCACCAAACGTAATGGTTCCAGATGATTGATTCTTTAGATCAGTGAGCTTTTTCCACTCATATGTCTTGAGCAACCACTATCTAATATCCATTTATGCTCCTTTACCTTGGTGATATCCAGCAAAACAACAAACATCAACCTTTCCGGGTCGACCAAATGACATATTTTGGTCCATATTCAGGCTCAATCATGTTTGGTGGTCTAGTACCTTTATGAACCCATATTTGCTTGACCTGTTTCCTTAAACATAGAAGATAAGTGTTTCTAATGATGTAAGGGTCATTTCTTCTATATGGACATGTAGATTTGACATGACCCTTTTTACAACAGTAAAAATATGTGGGCATATGGATACTTCCTTTAACCTTGACAAAAGTGGTAGTTGTTTTTCTAGGAAAACTGACATGATATTCTATAACATTGAAGATTGTTGCTCACCCATCATCCTTTCAAGGTTGGCTTTTGAACGAGTGAATTGAATAAGTGCAGCCTTATGGTCTTGACACGTCACAGTTAGATCAACCTTTTCTTTCTCTAAATCGATATATCCTCGATGGAGAGAAGAAAGATTGCCCTTGAGAATCGCATATTCAGATTCCAAGACCTTGATATTGATATCAAGGTCTAACTTTTCGATGTTAAAATTTTCAATTTCTAGAGACATATCACTTAATCTTTTCTCTTGTTTGAGAAGCTTTTCTTTCAAGGAACTTATCCTTACCCTATGTTCTTTATCACATATGATAATGTCATTAAGGAATTGTGTGAGATCAGATTCAGGTTGGTTTATGATGGTACTTATATACCACATTATCAACGTAGAGATTTGAATCTTCTTCATGATCATCCATAAGACAGAGGTTTGCTTGTTATTTTTCGTCTTCTGATTCATTTGAGGAATCTAAATCACTCTATGAAGCTACCATAACTTTCTTCTTTCGATCATTCTTCTTAAAGTTGGTCCTCTTCTTCTGCAGACAGTCCTTAACGAGATGATCTGTTTCACCACATTCAAAACAAGTCAGAACTTTAGTTTTCTTGTTAGATTTAGAAAACTTACCTCGAGGCCTTGATGTTTGTGGATATTCTTTGTTGTTTGTAGACTATTTCTTTATTCTAAGAATCTTCGCGAGACCCCTGGAGATCAAGGCGATAGCATCTTCTTCATCATCATCATCATCATCATCACTGTCTTCCTCTTCAGATAGTAACTAATCCTTTTTCGATCTTAATGCCAAATTCTTTGTGTTGGATGAGAGTTCTCCATCTTCTTCACCAAGAACCATCTCGTGTGTGATGAGTTTTCCAAGGAGGTCGTCTAGAGGAAGAGTTGAGAGATTCTAAGTTTCTTCGATGGCAATCATCTTTGGTCCCCACTTAGCTTTAGGTATTCTCCTTAGAACCTTCATACCTTTTTCTTTGTTTGTGAAGACCTTTCCAAGTGAGTCCAGGTTGTTCACGATCTCAGTAAATCTTGTGATCATTTCTTTGACTGGTTCGTTTGGATTCATCTTGAATAGCTCATATTGTTTGAGGAAGATGATGATCTTTGTTTCCATGACATGACTTGTTCCTTCGTATGTGACAACGACTTTGTACCATATTTCTTTTGCACTTTTACATGATGAGATGCGGTTGAATTCATTTGCATCTAGTCCACAGTATAGCAGGTTCATGGCATTGTAGTTCTTTGACATACTATCCAAGTCGGTTTGTGTGAAGTCAGCTTCCTTCTTTGCGATTTGGACACCTTCAACTGTGGTAGTTGGGACTTTGGGGCCATTCTGAATAATGTTCCATAGTTCCATGTCCTAATCAATAATGAACATGCGCATTAGTGCTCTCCAATGGGCAAAGTTGTTGCCACAGAAGAGTGGTGGTCGAGATGAGGATCTTCCTTGGGCAAATCCTCCATCACCCACAGGATTCATGATTTGCCATCCCTCACTCGGATTTGGTTTTGCCTCTTTTCTTAGTTTCACCGACAATCTAGGGTTTCTTATTTTGCCCCTTTTCTTTCTTGATTAAAACAGGTTACAATCAGAGCCGCCACCGAGATGATAGTTGTAACAACCAATTTTCGCTGTCACCACCCCGCGGTGACAATGGCCGCTTCAACAGCAAGTCTTGGCTATCACCGCCCCCGCAGTGATAGTGACCCGCCCCTGCGGCTAGCCGCGGTCACAGTAGGGCTAACCGCCCCTGCGATTTTGCCTAGATTGTCCCGATTTGTTTTTATTCCATTTTTATTTCCTTCCATAGATAGAAGATCCGATCTTCTATCTTATGGGTCGGCTTTCCTATTATCTTCCTAAACCTAGAACACCTTTTCTTCTATATTTTCACCCTTCTCTATAATATCCCGCCTTCTTCCCGTTTTTCATGCCTCTTGCATACGTTTCTTCAACCCTGAGAGTTGCAACCATTTGCCCTTGCTTCTTGTGATCTTGCTGAACGTGTAAGTTCATCTTCCTTTGTTCTTTCTTACGTACACGAGTTGTTGTATCCCGTTCTCTTCTGTTTGGTTTTCTTCTTTCGTTCTTGCTTTTCTCCTTCTCAAAGAATCAAGTTTCAACCTTGATTCTTGCGGGCATCCCCGTTGTTGATTCATTGATGTTTACAAGCTCCCTTGTTTGAGTCTTGATGAGATTGGATCAAAGAATCAAGCTTTGGATCCCTTGCTATGAGTTTCTATCGAGAGAAACCCCGATAGTCGTTGTTGTCACGCCACTGCCCTCGCACGCTGTTCTACCGCCCCTGCGCCTCGTCCAACCGCCCTTGCGGTTTCCTCTACAGTCTCCCCGTCTTTGGTGAGCTGCTTTCTTCCTTGATTTAATCGTTCCTTTTCTTGGTAGTTGTTGATGTTGTTACCCCTTGAGAGCGCTATAAGACTAAGGTCGAGCCCTTAACATGTGGAGATCTCTTTTTGATCATTGAAACTAGAAGTTATAAACTTCTAGCAACCATTTTGTTCTGATTCGTGATGCCTTGTGTGAACAGGCTTTCCTTTGCTCCTTTCCCGAGGGAAACTGAGTGTTCACTGACCCTTCGAGTTTACCTTCGAGTGAGGTAATTCCCTTGGACTTACTTAGCTTCATTTCGTATATTGGTTTGAGTGTATTGGCTTGTTTGCATTGTTTATCGTCATAATGGATAAACCGGACTAGGATTGGCCTTTATAACTATAATTGGCCCAAGTGTATTATAACCGGGCGGTGACCACTTGTCTAGTTCTTCAGGAGACTAGAAGGTGCTTGTTACGTCTAGGAATAGATGCGCAATAAGCCTTAAATTTATACTCGTTATATTTCTCCTAACTCCTAGCGAAACCCACAGTGTACGGATCGTTATGTAGGAAGGAAAGTATTCCGAGGTCGAACACAAGGATTGAGGCGAAATCAAGTCATTCAATGATCAAAGATAGTGCGAATCTAAACTAAGAAAAGAGAAAGGAATAAAGAAATGAAAATCTTGATGTTTTTGGTTGGTTTTTGTGGTGATCAAGCAAGGATCACAAATCAAGCAAGGTAACAAAACAAACTAATAACTCAAGCTAGCAAAACAAACAAGTGACACAAACACAAGATATGAGATCAAAGATAGAAAAATGGATTCTAGAGGTCAAGATTTCCGGTTATGGCATTGGACTCAAGCTTTTAAAGATTTTAAGGATAAAGCTGCGGTGTTGGGAAAGGGTGTTTCTCTAATGGAAGCAATTACCGGGTAGGTCTCATGCTTCGCTAATCCCGCACCAAACTCTTATTACCGGGTAAGTCTCAAGGAGGTAAAGTTGGGAATTCTACACAAACTGGACACTACTTAAGGGGCAAACCTCTCCTTACCGGGTAAGTCTCGGAAAAGGTAAGTCTCAAGCAACAATCCTAGCACACTCAATCCAATAGCGGCTTATGAGGCTCACTACTACCTAGAGTTCATCATCTTAGGTATCTAAGATCGGAAATCACCGGGTAGGTCTCTTCCCTCACTTAGGTTACTAGCATTACGTCACCCTAAGCTATATTATGCTCAACAAACACTAGGATTTCAACAATCTAACATCCTAACATACAGATTCATCAATTAAAGAGCAACAGAAGGAAAAATCGGGTGGATCATAGTAGAAATCGGCCGATTTACTATGAAGAACAGGTCGATTTTTATGTCTAAGTTAGGTTTTGTGCATACGAATCATCCTAAACTAACATATAAGTCCATTCTATCATCACCCAAGCAATAACCATCAATCCATCACTCCAGAATCACAACAAACTAGCCAACAACATGCATTTCAAGATCTAAAATCATCATACAAGCATACATGAAATCCATAGCAAGAAGATGAAGTAAGGAAATGAAAGCAATGAAACTTAGCTGGATTTGAGCTCAAAACAAGTCTTTCAACACACCAAGTGTAGCTCCAAGTCAGATCTTACAACCTTCAACAAGTTTCTTCACAAAAATCACTCAAATCTCACTACGAAATTGAAATCTACACTAATCTCCCTCAAGAACACCCACAAGGGTGTCTTGAAGAGAGCTCCCAAATGGAAGAGTCTTTTGGAAGATGCTATAGGATGTGGGAGAGGAGAGAATGAATGAATATCTCAGCAACAGCTTGCAGGCCCACTTATATTCTCCACCAAGAGCAAGGCCGGACAAAGAGATCGTGGGACACGTGGCTTAAGCTGTTGAAGGCCAAAAATCGACCCAGTCAGGAAAATCGGCCGATTTTCCTGAGTGATGGTCCGATTTTCTTCAACAGAGGCATGTTATGATCGTCTAGCCATGAGTTGCTCCATTGCTTGCACCAATTATGGTCCTTGTGTCCTTTGTTGCTCCAATTATGTTCCTTCAAAGCCTTGGATGTGTACCACCATGAGGCTTGATCCTCGAATGTATCGATTAATGTCCAAAAGATCCCCGAAATACCTACAAAACCGACAAAAGCTCGTGTAGACGTCTTTTCTAGAAATATGCACGAAATGAGTGTAAACGTCGTGAACTAGTGCCAAACCGTGCATGAATAATGGGAAAAACTATCTAAATGTATGCCTATACTAACGTCATAAATCACGTTATCAAAATACCCCATACTTAAGATTTGCTCGTCCCCGAGCAAGATCTAACTATAGACTAAGAGATGACATGATTTATGCATGCAGAAAAACAACAAAATCTTTTTGGAATTGTGCTTCTAACATTGGATCACCTTCATAGTCATGTTTCATAGCAATGGACAAGCAATCATGCATCAAATGAATGAAGGCATGGAAAGACAATTATTCTTAACTAGAAAGCATGCATGAGAGGTGAAAATGAAGAAGTCAAGATGATCATGAGTATGTCCAATCTAGATCACTAAGTCTTACACACATGCATTTACGTCACAAGGACTTAGGAAAGAAGAGGCTAAAAAACGTTGTGATTAGGTGGGAATTTTTAGGTCATGTGATGCTAATCCGGGAAAGGAACTAACTCCACAATTTCGTTTTTGCTCAACTTCCCAACAAGTGTATAATTTTCTCCATCTTTTCTTTGTTTTCTTTTCTTTTTCACTTATTTTTGAGACAATGACATCGGTGTACAAAAGCCGAAACCTTGGTGATTAGCCGTCCTCGGGTTTTTTTTTATTTTTCGAGGTGCATCCACACCGGGCACACATACCAAAGCTCGTTAGGACTATCGGTTTATTTGACTTTGGCAAGGCACAAACACCCGATTATGTGAATGGTGCCGAGTTACTCGTCATTTAAACCAACGTCCCCAAACCTATATTTTTTTTCTATACTTTTCACAATAATTTCAGCACTTCATTCACAACATTCTTTCATCAACAACTTCACCCCACACTTGCTTTCCACACACATCAACACACTAGCATGCTCCTAGTCCCGGATGGGTCAAAAGAGGTAAAATTTTTCATCAATTGAGGTGCTCAAACAACATGATCAAGATGAGAAGTAGAGAAAGATGAATTGCCTTAATCACTCTTAAATGGTGTGCAAGAACTAGCATGTAATTTCGACTTTCAATCCTCAATTCAATCAAGGCAAACATTCATGATCACAAATCATTCATGGGATTCAAGATAAGTACTTCAAGTCCACATATGCATACATCAATTCAACACATAAGGCCATCCATAGCCAATTCACAAGACAATCTCATCACAAGGGTCATTCCCAAGCTTTAGAAGCACTAAAATTTTTTTAAAATTTTCTGATTTTTTGGATTTTTCGAAATATGTATGTACAATGCAAGACATAATGAAACATGTGACAATATTAAACTATCCTAGATGTTAGTCATGCAAGTGATCATGAAAACCCCACCCCATACTTAGAAACACATTGTCCCCAATGTGGAAACTAAATAAAGAAGTGAAAGAGAGTCCTCACAATGTAAAATTGGTGATGCTTTGGTATTTTGGTTCATATCGAATGATGATGGTGGATGATCGATCAAGGATGGTAGAGAGCTCTTGATGTTCATTATGGTGTCGGAACCCGCGCTTGGCACCGCAAGCCGTCCAACTTCCACGTCCACTCCACCCATGCTTGATTGGATATCGTCACTTTCCTTGACAGAAGGAAAAATCGGACCAGCTACCCAGGAAAATCGGCCGATTTCTGTGAAGAACAGTCCGATTTTCCTGGGTGCTTTCTTCCTCGTCCATGTGCTTGGATCTTGTACCTTCTTCTCAACAGTTCCATGAGGTTTTCACATGACCTCCAGCATCTCATCAGACATGACAACAACAAGATCTAGCACCCAAAAACACAAAAGAAAAACAAAGCACACCAAAAACAAAAACAAAAACGAAGACGAAAGAGAAAAGGGAAAGAGTTGTTACCCTTGGGTTGCCTCCCAAGAAGCGCTTCTTTTAGGTCATTAGCTTGACCAAACTCAGAGGATGTGTCAATCCACCTCAAATACCATGGTTTGCTTGAGGAGTCCAAGCAACCATCGCTTTCCGGCATCCATGATGACAAGCAAGGGCCACTTGATGCCCAAATAAGCTTTAAGTTTTCTCTTCACCGGTGAGTAGTAGACTCCGTCATCACCGCTCCCTTGATGATAGTATGGAGTTGCAACCATAGGTGCCAACCCATACTTAGACAATTAGTACTCCACGGTCACACCGGTGAGATGCTTGCCATCCTCATCCTCTATGATCCAAAGAAGGCCGGTTCTTGGAAAGAATTCTTCATTGAGGTGCTTCATAACCATCATGGATCCATCATGCTTGCTTCCATCATTCAACATGGGAGACTCCTTAGGAAAGGGACTCCAATCTTTGTGTGTACTCCGGGCAAGCAAGAAAGGATTGGAAGGAGTTGAAGTTAACTTAGGGCTCTCCCTCGTGAGCTCTTCAAGTGTGGTTCCGGGGTTGATGGCAAGGATGTCCGGGGATGAGAGTACTTCATTGCACTCCTCCAAAGGTGAAGGAGGTGGAGGTAAGCCTTGAAGGATTGTAGGATCTCCTAGCATAAGAGCATGCCTAATCTCCTCAATCTCCCTCCTCATTTGTTCTTCTCTCTCGACATTCAATCTTCTTGCATCCTCCAGGGCCAAATCCCTTAGCCACAATTGCTCCCGAGCTTCATTCAACTCTTCCTCAAGGTCTCTATTGGTTATGGTTGAATCGGGTAATTCTTGGATCTCCTCATGGTGAACCTCCTCTTGTTGAAATACTTCCGCTTCGAGCACCACGTGTGCACTCGAAATGGAAGAAAGGTTTCTTTCTAGATTATCCATCTTCCTCAACATTTCTTCTAGCATTGACTCCAATCGATCATTGTGAGGTTGATGGTGTAGTTCCACATAAGGCAATGTAGTCATGTGAGCTTGATCATGGGACTCATGATAGGCATTAAACTCCTCCCAATACTCAACTCATCATGGAGAGGTCATAGATCTTGGCTTTCCATCCACTCCTCATACTCCATGTTGTCAAGGTCGTCTTGGAAGTACAATCCGTCCATGGCAAACATGAAAAGGCAAAGACAAAAACAACACAAGATCAAAAGTAACAAGAAAGATAAACACTAAAAACGATCAAAAGCAAATGACTCAATCTAGACCTAGTCCTCGGCAACGACGCCAAAAACTTGTTACGTCTAGGAATAGATGCGCAATAAGCCTTAAATTTATACTCGTTATATTTCTCCTAACTCCTAGTGAAACCCGCAGTGTACAGATCCTTATGTAGGAAGGAAAGTATTCCGAGGTCGAACACAAGGACTGAGGCGAAATCAAGTCATTCAATGATCAAAGATAGTGCGAATCTAAACTAAGAAAAGAGAAAGGAATAAAGAAATGAAAATCTTGATGTTTTTGGTTGGTTTTTGTGGTGATCAAGCAAGGATCACAAATCAAGCAAGGTAATAAAACAAACTAACAACTCAAGCTAGCAAAACAAACAAGTGACACAAACACAAGATATGAGATCAAAGATAGAAAAATGGATTCTAGAGGTCAAGATTTCCAGTTATGGCATTGGACTCAAGCTTCTAAAGATTCTAAGGATAAAGCTGCGGTGTTGGGAAAGGGTGTTTCTCTAATGGAAGCAATTACCGGGTAGGTCTCATGCTTCGCTAATCCCGCACCAAACTCCTATTACCGGGTAAGTCTCAAGGAGGTAAAGTTGGGAATTCTACACAAACCGGACACTACTTAAGGGGCAAACCTCTCCTTACCGGGTAAGTCTCGGAAAAGGTAAGTCTCAAGCAACAATCCTAGCACACTCAATCCAATAGCGGCTTATGAGGCTCACTACTACCTAGAGTTCATCACCTTAGGTATCTAAGATCGGAAATCACCGGGTAGGTCTCTTCCCTCACTTAGGTTACTAGCATTAGGTCACCCTAAGCTATATTATGCTCAACAAACACTAGGATTTCAACAATCTAACATCCTAACATACAGATTCATCAATTAAAGAGCAACAGAAGGAAAAATCGGGTGGATCATAGCAGAAATCGGCCGATTTACTATGAAGAACAGGTCGATTTTTATGTCTGAGTTAGGTTTTGTGCATACGAATCATCCTAAACTAACATATAAGTCCATTCTATCATCACCCAAGCAATAACCATCAATCCATCACTCCAGAATCACAACAAACTAGCCATCAACATGCATTTCAAGATCTAAAATCATCATACAAGCATACATGGAATCCATAGCAAGAAGATGAAGTAAGGAAATGAAAGCAATGAAACTTAGCTGGATTTGAGCTCAAAACAAGTCTTTCAACACACCAAGTATAGCTCCAAGTCAGATTTTACAACCTTCAACAAGTTTCTTCACAAAAATCACTCAAATATCACTACGAAATTGAAATCTACACTAATCTCCCTCAAGAACACCCACAAGGGTGTCTTGAAGAGAGCTCCCAAATGGAAGAGTCTTTTGGAAGATGCTAGAGGATGTGGGAGAGGAGAGAATGAATGAATATCTCAGCAACAACTTGCAGGCCCACTTATATTCTCCACCAAGAGCAAGGCCGGACAAAGAGATCGTGGGACACATGGCTTAAGCTATTGAAGGCCAAAAATCGACCCAGTCAGGAAAATCGGCTGATTTTCCTGAGTGATGGTCCGATTTTCTTCAACAGAGGCATGCTATGATCGTCTAGCCATGAGTTGCTCCATTGCTTGCACCAATTATGGTCCTTGTGTCCTTTTTTGCTCCAATTATGTTCCTTCAAAGCCTTGGATGTGTACCACCATGAGGCTTGATCCTCGAATGTATCGATTAATGTCCAAAAGATCCCCGAAATACCTACAAAACCGACAAAAGCTCGTGTAGACGTCTTTTCTAGAAATATGCACGAAATGAGTGTAAACGTCGTGAACTAGTGCCAAACCGTGCATGAATAATGGGAAAAACTATCTAAATGTATGCCTATACTAACGTCATAAATCACGTTATCAGTGCTCTTGCAACCCATGCCCGCAGGTAACGGATAGTACTGATCTATTCCTGTTGGTAGACGAAAGCGAAGGCCAGATCATAGTGATTCTCATGTGAGAACATAAGTTGAATTAGTAAAGGAATTAACTTAATGTAAGATAATAACCGGTTGAGTGCTATCATGCTATATGTTTATATTACCTTATGTGTGTTTGTGCCCTTTACTGCCTTTCCGATATCTAGAATGTTAGCTAACAGTTTATACCGATGTTGTAGATATTCCACAAGTTCAGGATGCTGCTGAGTGATCCGGATGGTGTGGTCAGTCTGGGTTCCCGTACATTATAGGACGGGATCGGGTTTATATTTCTATTGTTGTTTTCTCCTTGTTTTGAACTCGGCTGCGTGTCTTTTGCGCTTCCCTTTGTTTAAACCTTTGATTTTATATTGAGTTTTGACTTTCATTTATCTGTGCCTTGTTGTCAAATCCGTTGTGTCGTTTCTACTTTGAGGGTCGGGACCCATTCTGAGGTCCTAGCCCGTAACGCATCGAGTTCCCAAAACTTGGGGTGTTACAATATGATATCAGAGCTCTAGGCTGGCAACAATGACACTCAGAATCTTCTAAAGGTCGGATAAATAAATAAAAAGAACCCGCAAGGGGTCTACGTTTTCAAAGGTGTTTTTGTTTTAAACTTGTCGGTATGTGATAGATGTAAGGGCAACCAACACTACCTTTACGGATCTCAACAGTGTAGTTTTCTTTTGTGTTGGCCTTTTATGTTTTTCTTGGATTTCTTCTTTAGTTGTAGCGTGACCTTATATATATATATATATATAGTAGATGGCGCATACTAGAGCTACATCTGCTATAGGGTAAGGAAGGGGTCGACCACCTCTTCCACCTGTAGTCCGAGGACGAGGACTTGCAAGACGACCTTCACTAGCTAGAGGTCGAGGCCAAGCCCTAGTTACTTATCCACCTATCGCTGAGTTGTCGAGATTGTTATTCCCGAAGAAGGGAATGAGACCACTGCTAGGTCCAGAGTGCAGAGAGCACAATCGACCGAGACCGATCGAGTGTCCATCGGAGCGTCCGCTTCTCAAGACTACATAAAGAGAGTCGAGGAGGCTACTAGGACTGAAGGACCTACACCAGCACCACCAATATCCGTGAGACCAACTGAGAATGTCAAGGTTCGAGATGAAGCGGGACTAGTGGTGGAGCTTTGGCTAGACCATATTGTTTCTACTTTGGAGTTTATATGGAGTATGATCTGGGATCGACCAGATTCCAGGAAAGCTTCTCAGGCAGAAGGTTGTGAGAAAAGATAGCGGATTGGACCAGCCAGTGCTGAAGTTAGAGCATCTGGATTCGGGCGTACGTAGTCAGACGCCGGGACACTCTGGTTTCCAGCCGACGAGGTAGATTCCCAAGAGAGGACGGAAGTTTCATAATTGCGGAGATGTGAGACACATCCGAGCTGATTGTATGAAGGCCGTAGTGATTTGTTTCTCTTGCGACAAGTCCAGACACAAAGTTGCGTTCTACTGTCAAAGAGGACGAGGTAGTGGTACTACCGACACCAAATATGCTTTAGTCAGAGTTTTCGAGTTGATGATTGAAGTGGAGCCGACAGAACCAACGACCACATGTACCATTCATATTAATGGTTTTTCCTGACAGAGTTATTTTCGATACCGATGCATGTATAGATAGATTGGCCTTAGTTACCGTAGAGGGGGGACCCTTCTTTATAGGATTACCCGATGAGGGTAAGATTAGAGGTACACGAGAGGTTCGGGATTGCCCTATTAGACTGGGAAGTTGCGATTGGCCAGCTGACTTCTTCATCATGTACTTAGTACATGAAGAAGTTATTCTGGGCATGGATTGGATGGATCGACATCAGGTTGTGTTGGACATCGGCAAGAGGACAGTAACGGTAACTACAGAGTCCGGCCATGTAGAGATTTTCCGAGGATGGGATCTCGAGAAGACCGGTACAACTATCATTGTAGTACGAGCTGCGAGACTTTTCGGTCAAGTTTGCGTGGCTTTTTGGCGTTATGCCATGAATGATAGTACGAGTCTAGCTTCGGATGAAATTCCGGTAGCTTGCGAGTTTACCGATGTTTTTGGAGAGCCATCGGGTTTACCTCCATAGAGGAGTGTAGACTTTGGCATTGATCTAGAGCTCGGGATGAGACCGATCTCGAAGGCTACTTATCGTATGACGCTTATCGAGATGCTTGAGCTTAAGAAGCAGCTCGAGGAGTTAGTTGAGAAGGGCTACATCCGCCCTAGTGTATCTCCTTTGGGCACACCAGGCCATTACTATTCGTCAGGAAGAAAGACGGGTCAATGAGTTTATGTATTGACTACCGAGAGCTTAAGAAGGTGACAATCAAGAATGAGTACCCATTGCCCCGTATCGATGATCTTTTGGATCAGCTACATGGAGCTGCAGTGTTTTCACGGATCGATTTGAGATCCGGATATCACTAGTTGAGGGTGAGAGAGCAGGATGTTAGCATGAAATATTGCGATATTCTAGGCACTTATTCTAGTTGTTTTTCATTCATTATTGTGTTCATGGATAAGACATTGAAGTATTTGTTAGCTTGTTCACCTATATTTTCGATATGGAGGTCTACATTAGTTTTGTGATTGAGTATAGGTGAATAAGAGCTGAAATCGGACCAATTGAGAGAGAAAAGAGAGAATTCGATCATATCCAAGGATTAGGAACACATCAAGGAAGCTAAAGAAGGAGCTAGGATGAAGAATGTCACGATACAAAGGAAACCACAAGTAATCTACACTTCCACGCCCTAAATTACGGCCGTAGAAGAGTCCACACTCTAAACCACAGCCGTGGATCTTGGCATCATGAGCGTGGAGCATTCCAGTAAGTTACACGGCCTAAAGTACGGTCGTGGAAGTCACAAGAGACCGTAATCCAATTTCACGCCCTAAACCACGGTCGTGGAAACCCTTGAAACCGTGATTTAGGAATTCTTTTGACGAATCATTTATTGCCACATCATCTACGTATTTGGGCTGGAAGATATCTCTTTCTCTACAGATAAAAAGGCGGGAAGAGGGAGTTTTCAGGGACCTTGCTTTGGAGAGTTCGCCATAGGGTTTTCGCGAGGAACTTTGCGGAAGCGCCGACAGTTTGGATTCCCGAAGATTGTGTGTGGCGGAAGTTGCGCTCCTTTCTTAGGTTTTGATATTGAAGACGGATTGACATCCCATTCTTCGTGTTTGCCGAAGATCATTGTGAGGTTTTGTGTTATATTCTGAATCCATTGAGTATTCCATTTTGTGTTTTGGATTTGAGATTGACTTTGAGTTATAATTGAGTTTTCGAGGGTTTTCATCTTTCATTCTTCTTAAATTGATTTTTGATATCATGATAATGGTTATTGGCTAAAACCCTTTAGCAATTCTAAGATGAAGGGTTAATAGTTGTGGCTTAGATGATGATAGATCGATCGTAAATTGATTGGACCCTGAAAGTTAGAGAGATCTCGTCGACGAACCCAAATTACGGGCTGTTCTTGGAGTTCCACGGCCGTGGTCCTCAAGATTTGACCGTGATTTACCCTAGTTTACGAACCTTGCTTTTACTTTCATCCAAGGTTAAAGATTAACTTTAATCTAGTCTTGGCTTGCCCTTTTCTAGGTAATAGTGAGACTCATCACCCTCTATTTCGATTTCGAGTGTCACAACCTTAATCGTTTTAGTTAGTTTCGATCCTTGGGTTACAAGTTTAGGTATTTGAGATTAATTCTTGTCCATAGATCCTTTCTATACTGAAGCCTCAACAACCTTTATAGAGAGTGTCCTTAGATAAGTCATATAAAGTCTTGGAACTTCACCGTACATTGCTTTACTTTAGCATACCTTTGCAACTCTTAACTCTGTCCTTAGTTCTTTAGTATATCTTGAATCGATTGCTACAATTAGATACCTGGATCTTTAGGGTTGTTATTTTCCCAATATTTGCAAAGCTTATTACATTTACTTACTTGACGAATTGTGAACTGAATTTGTTCCCCCCAAATCCCTGAGTTCGACACTCTGGAATACTTGCTAATCTACGCCGATCCGTACACTGCGGCTTCGCTTGCTTTTATTCTAGTTTTATAAATTTAAAACTTATTTGCACGCACGTTTTAGGGCGAACACAGAACATAGCCAAGACGACATTTCGGACCAGATACGACAACTACGAGTTTGTAGTGATGCCTTTCGGGCTCACGAATGCGCCCGCCGTTTTCATGGAGTTGATGAGCAGCATCTTCATTGACTTTCTAGACCAGTTTGTAGTTGTCTTCATAAATGACATTCTGGTATACTCTCGCAGTAGAGAGGAACATGCAGAACACTTGAGGATCGTACTCCAAGTCCTATAGGACAGAGAGCTTTACGTCAAGCTCTCTAAGTGGGAGTTTTGGATGTCCGAGGTGGTATTCCTTGGTCACATCGTTTCCGCCGAAGGGATCAAGGTAGATCCGAAGAAGATTGAGTCAGTAGCATCATGGCCGCCTCCTAAGAACGTTAAGGAGATACGCAACTTCTTAGGATTGGGGGCTACTACCGTCGCTTTGTTGAGGGCTTTTCAGTTATCGCCCGACCGCTCACTTCCTTGCTGAAGAAGACTACGAGGTTCGTGTGGTCCGAGCCGTGCTTGTAGAGCTTCGAGGAGCTGAAGAAGAGGTTGACCTCTGCTCCTATCCTAGCTCAGCTAGAGTGCATCGAGGACTTTGTGGTTTACAGCGATGCATCCAAGCTTGACTTGGGATGTGTTCTGATGCAGAGGGGTAAGGTAATTGCTTACACGTCTAGACTATAGTCCTAGGTAATTGCTGAGCTGGATGTACCTTTAGCATAGTTGTTGCGTTTCGGTTTCCTTTGTTGAGTTTTACGTACGCTTTTGTGACGTTTTTAGTTATGTGCCCCGAGTGAGAATTTATGAGTTGAGTTCAACTTTTCTGTGTTGTTGTTCTCATTGTTGTGTAATTTTGCAGATTGAAATATTTTGGATTCTCTAAATTCGACACCCTTAAACCCCTTATAATTCTATAATCTTTGTTTTAAAGTTTGATAGCTTAAAATTCTGGTATGAATTTTTTGGTATGATTTTTCGTACCAGAAAACTCTTACAGAATTTTCTAGTATGAAATTTTCATACTAGAAAATTCTGGTATGAGTTTTCTGGTACGAAAATTCATACTAGAAATTTCTGGTATGAAATTCATACCAGAAAACTCATACCAGAATTTTCTAGTATGAAAATTTCTAATATGAAAAAATTCTGGTATGTTCATTACAGAAAATAAAAAAATAAAAAAAAGAAAAAAGGCAAAAAAATAATAAAATAAAGTAAAAAAACAAATTTAATAATTAAGAATTAAAACTTACTCTTACATGATACTAACAAACATCTGTTATTTTTTTTAATATTAAAATAGAGAGGTTAATTATTTTTACCTACCATTAACTACCATTAAATAAAAGTGGTAAAAAAATTATTGGATACATTTACTAACAACAAAACTAAAAAAAGACCGAGTAGGCCAAAATCTTTCATTTTGTAATCAATAATAAAATACTTTTTATTTTAGATAGTAAAATCGCACAAGTTGAGGATAATAAACTAGTAAATTTTGAAATCCATCATCAGGCCTAGTTTGAGTTTTCTCTAGTTCGAGTTCCAGTATACAACAATTCGACGGTTTTCTTCCCGAGATCAATGGTTTACTCCCGTGTTGTTTCAATGTATCCGTTCTCAACATCTACAGTGTTTAATTGTATGTCTTTAAGCCTCTGTAATTAAGTATGTCATCAATATCTAAGAGCCCGTTTGGTTTTAACTCCGGAATGGAAACGAATTTAATCCATGCGTATACCCTTGTTTATAAAAGTTTTTGGAATCATTCCTTGTGGTTTGAAGTAATTGGAGTAGAGTTTGATTACTTTTGATACCCTGTAGGGAAACAAAATGGTGGAGAAGCAAGTGCATTTTGCATTAAAACACAAAGAATGATTGCATAAAATTTCATGAATAAGGATATATATATATATATATATATATATATATATATATATATATATATATATATATATATATATATATATATATATATATATATATATATATATATATATATATATATATATATATATATATATAGGGTGTGGTTCCCATGAGAACACCGTTAACGTGAGAACATGAGAACAATTGTACACCGTTGGATGTGAGTATTAAGGGTTCAGATTTAGAGTAGATATAAAAAATAATAATAACTACGAATAATAATAATTAGGAATCCAACAATAACTACGAATAATCCACTCAACCAACAATAACTACGAATAATACATTAAACGATATGACACATTCGTAACAAAACTAATAATAATTACGAATATGTTCTCATGTTCTCACGTTAGGGGGTGTTCTCATAAGATCTATACTCTATATATATATATATATATATATATATATATATATATATATATATATATATATATATATATATATATGGATTAAATTCGTTTTTATGCCGTTTTCGTTCTGGAGTTGGAACCAAACGGGCCCTAAATCTTAATCATTACATACTATCAGGTTTACACGCAATTGATGTTTATCTTCACAATTTGGTGCTCAAAAATCAATAGAAGATAAATTTGAAAAAGATTACATAGTTAATACACGACCATGACATCGACAAATTATTTTACAAATTCATAGATTATGGATTTGGACCGCTGGCCCATTTTTATAAACATCAACACTTATACAATGAAATTGCTATTTGGACTGCAAAATTAATATCTCACAGTTCATTTTATGAGCGCAAAAATGCCGCATGGATGCCTCAAGATTGCAGTGCTAATAGCAGTTCTCTTTATACACGCCATTATATATCGACCTAACTACGCAAGAAGCCGGCATTGACATTATTAATTCGCGTTGCAGATCATATTTCGCTATCCTTGCACATATGCTTGAACTAATAACGCATCGCATAATCCTGGAAGACGTCGTTGGAGGAGTGTTGAAGTGGAGACGACATAGACGAATCCCATGACATTATGTCAAGTTGATCCACAGACCACCAATTCGCCATGACCTCCGCGGATTTGAAGCACTCGTGTTCTTTGCTCGTTAGGTCATTGAGCTCGCTTGCTCCAAAAGTTGACGTTGCATGAATCTCGACACTAGGGTTGAAAGGCATTGAGCTATCAGAGGAAGTTGATCCATTGAAAGAGTTCTCCAATTCCTCACAAAACCCATCACTAATGCCATCTTGTTTCTTCTTAGGATAGAAATTAGGGTCAACAAGTTTTGCATTTGTTGTGATTTTGTTGGAGCAGTTAGATTGAAGGTTATGGATCATCTTCTGTTGGAGAGGGTGCAACTTAGGCCAAAGGGTGGTGTGATTGTTGTACATGGAGAAAGGGGTTTCAAGGCCTTGGAGTTGCATATGAAGTTGAAGCCTTTCAAGAGCCGAGTTGCTTAGCGTAGGTGTGTAAGATGAGCCGTTTTCACCATCCTTTGAAGAAAGCTTAGGCTGCTTGCCCCGACCGAGCAGCTTCTTCTTTAGTTTTGTGTTCCAGTAGTTCTTGATATCATTATCTGTCCTCCCCGGCAATTGGGCTGCAATGACAGACCACCTATATAGTATATTAATATAAGATCCCTAGACAATAACAAAGGACAAATGAAATTTTATGCATCCCCATCACTTATTACATGTTTTGTATCAGATTAAAGCTAGGGCTTTATTGTTTAATTCATCAATCCTTTGGGAGTTACCTGCTTCCAATGCTAATGTAGAGACTAAGAATGGTGTTGTCTTCTTCCTCTGTGAAGCCACCATGCTTGATATCTGGTCTCAAGTAATTCAGCCATCTCAGCCTGCAACTCTTCCCACATCTCTTAAGCCCTATTTTATCAATCACAAAACCCATTTCACTTAATAATCATAAACCCTAGATTGTTATATATATATATATAATCACTAACCAGTTAGAAGAAAGAAAGAAAGAATACAAATGATCGAATCAAGAGTATACCGATTTTCTGAGGAAGAGCGATCCAGTTGCCGCCTGTTCCATAGTTGTGAATATAATCCTTGAGCGTTGCATCTTCTTCAGGTGACCATGGCCCCTTCTTCACATTTGCCTTGTCACAGCATGGTGCTCTCCCCATCTTATTTTTTATCAAGGGAAAGTGTTTTAAGTTTGAGATTAAAGAGATGACTTAATTAGAGGAAGATGAAACCCTGGTTTTATAGGTTGAAAAATAAAGAATGGACAAAAGCAATGTCTTACATCATTCACCCTAGCTAGCTCTATTTTAAGCCTTTGCTAGCTAGGGCTTTCATTTTCTCATTGGATTAGTTAACTTTAGATATTTTATGATGACGTGTTAACAACCTCAACTATTAAATGAAGATTGTTCAAAGTACATTATCAATAAAAAATGAATAGCTAATAATTGTTTTTAATAAATATTGAGTTCTTTATTTAAATTAGAGATTATTTCATTAACAAAATAATAATTATTTGATGTTTTAAAACAAGTTATTTTTGGGAGACAAGTTCATTTATTTATAATAACACAATTAAAGGTGAGAAAGGAAAAATAAGTCCAAGAGTAAAATACTAAAAGTATTGATAAAAACCAGTTGTCAAATTGGTACACGTACCATTGATTAATTGCAATTAGAAAATATGCATGATCCGAGCTAATAGAAACTTCCAAAAGGAAAAGACCTTAATTGTGAATTATATACACTTTGAGGCATATATAATTCAAACCTTTCTATAATTCTTTCCCTTACTTTATGAGTGAGTTGTGCTATTCATTGACCTTTCATTATTTTGTTAATAATTTAAGCGATATACTTGTTTTTCTTCCTAGCTAATTAAGTAATCAACATAAAATTGAAGTTGATCTTTGTCAAAAATTAATATATTAATCATACAATTCCACAAGAGAAGAGTGAGAAGGTGAAGAACCCATCCCCACAAGCAAATTTACAAAACGGAAGATTACAAAGTTTGAAATAAAAGAATATTAACACTAGCTTGTATTCATTAAGCATGAAATCGACTCAGATCTTCGGGAAGAAGAAAAACATCCTTCTGTTTGTCATTCTCCTCCGCCCTCGAATCTCTCACATTTCGTCACCATCAAAGACTAGCCTTAGACTTTTGATTAAGTTAGGGAGAGAGCTGCATGAAAATTAGATGCTAGGGTGGTTGTCTTTAAATTTAAATTATAGACAAGAGATAAGATCAACGGTATTGATATAGAATTGACAAACTGTTGAGAGTTTGGGAGTTCTAGATAATGGTTTTGGATTGGAAATCTAATTCTCACATATTTGACAGATCAAGGTACTACAACAGAGTAGCCTTATCAATTAGATAGTTACAAGCGTCACTGTACTATTCTTATATGATACTATTTATTGGGCTAAGATGATTTGGGTTCACTAGGCCCACTATCCCCTCGATCCAAGCTGGTGAAGGTCCAGTTTAGAGCGTAGCATTAGAAACTTTGCAGCTAGCAGCGGTTTGGTCAGCACATCACCAATTTGATCATTTGTGGAGAGTAAAGCCACTTTGAGTGATTTCTTTTGAACTCTTTCCTGAACAAAATGATAGTCAAGGGAGGGGTGCTTAATTGTGTGATGAAGACCTGGTTTCATTGCGAGGTAAGTAGCCCAAAGATTATCACATCAGTGGATTGGAAGATGATGTAATCGTATCACTAGTACAAATTTTAAGTTTCTCGGGATAATTTTCTCGGGTGTTAAAAAAATCCCGTAAAAAATTAATACTCTCGGGACTTATTTTAAAACTCCCTTAAAATAATTATGAATTTATTTATTTGATAAACAAGCTAAGCTCTCGGGACTTTTTGTTAAAACTCCCTAGAACCGTATAACCTCTCTCTGGATTTTATTATAAAAATTCCCGAGAAAACGCACGCGCCTTAATTCCGTCAAAAAAAATATATTGAGAGTATTGCTCTTGGGAGTTATTTTGGTAAGAAACCCTAGAGACAAAAGCTAACCTAAATTGCCCGAATTTCTCTAGCGGTACTCGATACTCATGGTTGTCTACCCAAAAAATTGTTGAGAGCTGAGTATCGATGAAGGCTGGAATGGATTGATTCACTGGCTACTACATCAACTTGAACACTGCTTTTATCGATATTCTACTTGAACACTGCTTTTATCTATATACCCCATTTTGTCAGCAGTTTTTTGAATCCATAAGGTCTCACATGTGGCATATGCCAAGGCTCGATATTCTGCTTCAGTTGTTTCTTGGACTAACATGCGATGAGGTTCGAGCCAAGGTAATTACAATATGCTCTAGTTGACCGCCGGTCAGATTGATCACCTGTCTAGTTAGAGTCATAGAAATCCGGGAACAAGAGGCTGGAAGTAGATGAAATGGGAAATTGCAAAGTTGATTTGCAATTGAGATATTTGAGAATTCGTTTCTACTTGCCATTTTCCTTGCGTGGGGAATGCATAGATTGACAGACTTTGTTGACAGCAAATGAGATGTCTAGTCTTGTAAAGGCTAAGTATTGAAGGCTTCCTACAATACTGCGATAGAGGTGAGAATAATGAAATGTGTCTTTAGTTGAGGAAGAAGGTGTGTTGGATGTATCCATTGGTGTAGCTATTGGTTTGGCATGGTGCATCTAGGTCTTGACTACAAGATTTTTGATGTGCCGGAGATTGTGATAGATGGAAGCCGGTAAAGAGTCAAGTAACCTAGATGCCCAAAAAAAGTGTAAACTACCTAGATCTTTGACTAGGAATTTGGTGGCTAAGATCTGTATAAATTCACATGCAAGAACATCAATAGAAGCAACCAACAGAAGACCATCAACATACACTAGAATAAATATAGATTGGTTTCCATGGTGATAGGAGAACAAGGAAGTGTCTATAAAAGATGGTTTAAAACCGAGGGATATAAGTGTGTCACTTAGTTTCCCAAACAAGGCTCTAGGAGCCTCTTTTAGACTATATAGTGATTTATGGAGTTTGCAAACATAATTAGGGAATTGGGAATGAGTAAAACCCAGAGGATGTTGGACAAATACATCTTCATTCAAGTCGCCGTGTAGAAAAGTGTTTTGTATGTCAAGTTGTCGGACCGACCAATGATGGCTAGAGGCAATGGTAGTAGGTTTGGCAACTTGGATGATGGTTTCAGAATAATCAACTCCTTCAAGTTGATGAAAGCCTTTGGCTACAAGGCGAGCCTTTCGTCGTTCAGTGGTTCCATTGAGACGTCTGTAACACCCCGAATCCGCGGGACTCGGAGCGCTTGTTAGCATGAAATATTGTGATATTTTAGGCACGTTTTCTAAATGTATTTGATTCATATTGATAGTCTTTGATTGAACTTTGTGCATATGTGAGCTAGTATTACCTATATTGTCGATATGGATGTCTACACTAGTTCTATGTTGATTATAGGTGATTTGGAGCTATTTCCGAACGGAATCGAGCAAAGGAAAGTTGATTTGATATGTCCAAGGATTGAGGACATTCTTTGGAAGCAAATTGGAGTTTTAGCTTGAGGAATGCACGAGGATAGGGAAGAATCACGTTCTTCCCCTAAACCACGCTCTAAAATACGGCCGTACTACGAACCACGTTTAGTTCCACGGCCGTGGAACCCTGCAAAGGAAGCGTGATGCATTCTAGTAACTATCACGGCCGTGGAATACATGGTACAAACCGTGATCTAATCCACGCCCTAAATTACGGTCGTGAAAACTTCCACGACCGTGATCTTGGCGAATCTTTTCGCCACACTTTGAAGCCACGATCTTTTGAAGATTGGGCCGGGCCGATATTCTATCTTGCCCTATAAAAAGACGGACGAAGCAAGATTCTGTCATCACCGCTTAGACCCGAAATCTTCGCTAAGC
Source organism: Fagopyrum homotropicum (assembly GCA_033239125.1). Lineage (NCBI taxonomy): Eukaryota > Viridiplantae > Streptophyta > Magnoliopsida > Caryophyllales > Polygonaceae > Fagopyrum > Fagopyrum homotropicum. The sequence continues at coordinate 33,169,659 of BSWB01000008.1, forward strand.
ATCATTCAACCCCGCTTACCCTCATTTACAACCGCCATCTCCGTTGAAGGAATCTCAACGCCGTTTGGCCTTTGCTTGGAAGTATTGATCATCTCATTGGAGATTGAAGTTCGCATCTGGGAATTACCCTAATCTCTCACTTTTGGTGGAGATTGCTGTTGAGATCTCCGGATTGGCGGAAGATCGAAGCTTTTGGAAGATTTTGCAAGGAGATCTCTCTTCTTGTTTAGGTTTGAGTTGGAAAACGGATTGACATCCCGTTTTCCCTTCTTTCCTAAGGTTGTGATTGTTTGTTTTATTTTGAATCCCTTGACAATACTTGTTCTCTTTGTGACTTTGAGATTGGTTTGAAGATTATTGAAAGTTCTTGAAAGTTTTCATCTTTCTATCTTTTAATTCTTGAATTGATATCAACATGACTGTTATTGGCTAAAAACCCTTAACAATTCTAAGGTGAAGGGTTGATAGTTGTGGCTTAGATGATGATAGATCGATCGTAAACAGATTAGACCCTGAGAGTTAGAGAGAATCGCCGACGAACCCTAAATTACGGCCTGTTCTTGAGTCCACGGCCGTGGAACCTCAAGAACTAACCGTAATTTCCCTTAAGTCTACGAACTTGCTTTTACTTTAATCCAAAGTTAAAGATTTGCTTTAACTTAGTTTAGACTTGTCTTTTCTAGGTGGTAGTGAAGCCTCAACAACCTCTACCTCGATTGTGAGTGTCATAACCTCAATTGGTTTAGTTAGTCTTGATCCTTGGATTACAAGTTTGGGTATTTGACATTAATTCTTGCCTTTAGAACCTTTCTATACTGAGCCTCAACAACCTGTATAGAGAGTGCCTTATAGGTGAGTTACATAAGGTGTTTGGAACTTCACCGTACGATTACCTTACATTAGTATACCTTTGCATATCTCAACTCTGTCTTTATATCATTAAGTATATCTTGAATCGATTGCCACAGCTGGATACTTGGATCTTTAGGATTGTTGTTTTCCCAATATATTTGCAAACTCTCATATTTACTCGCTTGATAATCTGCAATCGTATTTGTTCCCACCAAAATCCCTGTGTTCGATACTTTGGAATTCTTGCTTAGCTACGTCGATCCGTACACTGCGGGTTCGCTGCTTGATTCTAGTTTTATAAATTTAAAGCTTATTTTCACACACCTTTAGGGGCGAACAAGTTTTTGGCGCCGTTGCCGGGGATTTGGTTTCGGCCGAATCCGGTTGCCGGTTGTCAAGCTTGGGAGCTTGCTCTCGTTATTTGATACTCCTTTGAGTGCATGCGCAGGTCTAGGAACACCGAAGATCTCTTACCTCTTGATCAAGAGCTAGAGAAAACCTTGAGGCAAAAGCGCAAGGAAAAGAAAATGGCTGAAGAACACGAACGTGATCTTCAAACGGAATTGGCGGAGAAGGAAGCTCAACTCCGATGGAACGAGACTCTCCGCCAAGATGAGATGGATCGTCACCAATCTCAAGTTAATAGTTTACAAGACATGATCTTCCAGATGAGGGTAGAAATGAGCGACCTTAAGAATAAGGGAAGCAAGAAATCCTCAAGGAAAGCATCAAGGTCTAGAAGAAAAAGTCACTCATCCGCTGATGATAGTGATTCTTCCATGCCTCCGCTGGAGGAGATTGATCCTACGATCAATGTAAATCCTTTCCATCCACAAGGAGCTACTAATCGCCGCATTCCGCCTAGGAATGTGAGGATCGAACGTGTGGATAATGAGCCAAGAACTCTTGGCCAGCGGATGGATCCAACGCAACAACCACGCCGCTTGGGTGTGAATTTTGATGCTGAAGATGTGCAAGGGTTTAGCTTTAACCCTCAAGTTATTACTCTTGTTCGCCAAAGCCAATTTGGCGGTACAAGCGCTGAATCTCCACACCAACACTTGTAAAACTTTGAGTGTATGATGGAGACGATGAGACCGAAGAGTGCTACCACCAACAGCTACAAGCTCAAGCCTTTCTTCTTCTCTTTGAAGGGGAAAGCGTTATCTTGGTATCAAGCTCTTCCTAGTCGGAAACTAGACACGTGGGAAGACCTTTCCGCGGAGTTTCTTACCAAATTCTTCCCGCCGTCCAAAACGGCGGAACTTAGAGGTAAGATTAATGCTTTTTCCATGAGACCTAACGAAAGTTTGTTTCAATCTTGGGAAAGGTTTCAGGACTTGCTCTTGGATTGCCCTCATCATGGCATATCCAAGCTTGCCTTTCTAGAGATTTATTACAAGGGGCTGGATGCGGGAACGCAATTCAACCTCCAATCCCTCTCAAGTGGAACATTCATGGACATGAGAGAAGATGACGCTTGGGACTTCATCGAGAAGCAAGCAAGAGTCATAGAGAAGTATTCCCACCGGAAAGTGGAGGGAAATCGTGTGGAGCAAGGAGCGAAGCTCACACATGAAGCTCAAAATCAGATTTTCTCCCTCAACAATGAGATCAAGGAGTTGAAGGAGGCTATCAAGACCAACTTTCCAAAGCAACAAGAGAAGGATGTTGGCTATTTGGGCAACAACAATGACGGTAATAACACCAACCGCAACAACAATAACCGGAACAACAACCGGAATAACAATTGGAATGGAAACAACAACAACCGGAAGAACAATTGGAACAACAATAGGGGTTCAAACAACAACAATTGGCGCTCCAATCAACAAAATTCCGGTAACTCTTATCCTTCCAACTCTAATTCACTAACTCCACCTTCCTCTTCCTCTACTCCTTTGAAAAGCCAGGGGCAATCATCTAATGGAGGAAACAATACGGAAAAGGAGAAGCCCAATCCCATGTTGGAAACAATTTTGGGAAAGCTTCAAGGGTTGGAAAACCGCCTCATCAAGGTTGATGATCAAGTTTCTAAGGTTGACAAAGCTCAAAAAGTTTTGGAAAACCAAATGTTCAACCACACGGAGGAAGTTCCTAGAAATCAAGGGAAACTTCCAGGAAAGACGGAGGACAACCCTAAGGGAAGGGTGATGGCGATTACAACTAGGAGCGGAGTGACTACTACCGATCCGCAGCCTACGTTCGTTGAAGTCCCCGTAGAGAAGGACAAAGAAAAGGGGAAGGAGAAGGAAGATGTCTATGTTCCTCCTCCAGCTTACAAACCTCCCCTACCATTCCCTCAATCTAGAGCGCGAGCGCGCCTAGATAAACAATTCGGTAAGTTCATAGAACTCATGAGTAAGCTGCATATTAATATACCCTTCATTGATGCTATTGTAGGTATGCCAGCTTATGGTAAGTTCTTGAAGGAGCTTCTCTCCAACAAGAGGAAGCTAGAAGATTTTGGAGAGGTCAAGATGAGTTCGGATTCTTCGGATCTCATCAAGACCATGAAGGAGAAAATGCCCCCAAAGTTGAAAGATCCGGGGTCATTTTGCATTCCCATTGGAATGGGAGATGTCACATATGACGCTTTATGTGACTTAGGAGCAAGTGTGAGCATCATACCACTTGCATTATGTAGGAAGATCGGTTTAGGCGATCCTAAACTGGTGAAGATGACGTTATACATGGCGGATCGATCCATCACTCGCCCCGTCGGTATTGTGGAAGACGTCCCCGTCAAGCTAGGTAAATTCTTTGTTCCCATTGATTTTGTCGTGCTTGACATTCCTGCAGATAGTCCGGTCCTGATCATACTCGGAAGACCGTTTCTTACAACTTCCGGCTACATGGTCGATTGCAAGATTGGAAGACTCGCTTTTGATATTGGAGAAGAGAAAGTAGAGTTCGTTCTTTCCACTCTAGTGAAGGAACCGATCTTCGACGAGGATATTTACGATATCCAAGATGAAGAAGGTTTATCTAGGGAAGAGGTAAGTGCGATTCTCTTTAACGATCCTTTACAAAAAGTTATTACTATGAGTCTAACAGATGTAGGGGAAGGAGGAGAGTGCAAAGAGGAAATTGAAGCCTTAGAGGCACAAGAAGAGATGCATGAAGTGGAGTTTGAGAAACTCCACGATGAGGCCGAGAATGTTAGAATCCACGGTCATACCCTATATTCCACGACCGTGGATTTCACAACCAAAATCGACCTCCATTCCAGGGGATTACACAGCCGTGGAACATATGGAGAGGCCGTATTTCTGACCGTGGAAGAAGGTGATCGGCATACTTCTTCAACTTCTTTTGATTCTCCTCCAAACTACTCAACATCCTTAGAAACTTCTAAGGAAACGTCGGATGCTCCTCAATGATCATTAGAAGCTCCGAAAGTGATGGAACTCAAACCACTTCCTACTCATCTAAGGTACGCTTTTCTAGGATCTAATTCTACCTTTCCGGTTATCGTTAGTTCCGAACTGAGCATAGATGAACATGAGCAGCTCATGATTGTCCTTAGGAAACATAGAAAAGCCATAGGCTACACTATTGAGGACTTAGTAGGAATTAAACCCTCCCTATGTATGCATAAGATACTAATGGAGGAGGACTTTAGAACTTCAAGACAACCTCAAAGGCGGTTGAATCCGACCATGAAGGAGGTTGTCAAGAAGGAGATTCTTAAACTTCTTGATGCAGGTATCATCTATCCTATCTCCGATAGCAAGTGGGTGAGTCCAGTTCAAGTAGTTCCGAAGAAGGGAGGAATGACGGTCATCACCAACAAGAACAACGAACTCATTTCTACCCGAACCGTGACTGGATGGCGAATGTGCATAGACTACCGCAAGCTCAACAACGCAACGCGGAAGGATCACTTTCCATTGCCATTCATTGATCAAATGCTTGAAAGGTTAGTACAACATTCACATTTTTGCTACCTTGACGGTTATAGTGGTTTCTTTCAGATTCCGATACATCCGGATGATCAAGAGAAGACCACATTCACGTGCCCTTGGGGTACGTTCGCCTATAGGAGAATTCCGTTCGGGCTTTGCAACACCCCAGCCACCTTTAAACGGTGCATGATGGCCATCTTCTCCGAATACGTAGAGGAAATCATGGAAGTCTTCATGGACGACTTCTCTGTATACGGTTCCACTTTTAACGATTGCCTTTCTAACCTTTCTCTTGTTTTGCAAAGATGTGAAGACACTAACCTAGTTCTTAATTGGGAGAAGTGTCAATTCATGGTTAAGGAAGGAATCGTATTAGGTCACTTAGTCTCTAGTAGAGGGATAGAGGTAGACAAGGCTAAGATAGAGACCATAGAGAAACTTCCTCCCCCAATTTCGGTGAATGGGATAAGAAGTTTCCTAGGACATGCTGGATTTTATAGACGTTTCATTAAGGACTTTTCTAAGATATCAAAACCTCTCACTAATCTATTGATGAAGGATGCGGTTTTTGAGTTTTCGCAGGAATGTTTAGATGCGTTTAACACCATTCGGCAAGCTCTAATTTCAGCACCTATTATCCAACCTCCGGATTGGACTCTCCCCTTTGAGATTATGTGCGATGCTAGTGACGTAGCTATTGGAGCTGTTCTTGGACAACGAAAGGAAGGGCGAACCCATGCCATATACTATGCTAGCAAGACGCTAGACGAAGCGCAGCTCAACTACGCCACTACAGAGAAAGAGTTTCTAGCCATTGTCTACGCTATTGACAAGTTTCGCTCTTATCTTGTAGGTGCAAAGGTGATTGTCTACACGGATCATGCTGCGATCCGGTACCTCCTTGCGAAGAAAGATGCGAAGCCAAGGCTGATTAGATGGATTCTTCTCCTACAAGAATTCGATCTTGAGATCCGCGACAAGAAAGGTTCAGAAAATTCTGTTGCGGATCATTTGAGTCGTCTAACACATCTAGGGGACGACCATCTACCCATTGATGACTCCTTTCCAGACGAACACTTACACATCATAGAGGAGTGCATCAACGTGATCTCCAAAGGTAACGAACCATGGTTTGCTGATTTTGTTAACTATTTGGTTTGCTAGGAGACACCGCCCGGACTATCCTACGCACAAAGGAAGAAGTTCTTTAAGGACGTCCGGGAATACTATTAGAACGAGCCTCTCCTCTTTAAGAGAGGTCCGGATTGCATCATTCGGCGATGTGTGCCGGAAGATGAGATGCAAAGTGTCATCCGCCATTGTCATTCACTACCTTGTGGAGGACACGCTAGTTCGAACAAGACTAGCGCAAAGGTATTGCAATCTGGATTCTATTGGCCTACTTTATTTAGAGATGTGCAATCCTTTGTTTCTTGCTGCGATGCTTGTCAAGGAACAGGCAATATTTCTAGAAGGAACGAGATGCCTCTCAACAACATCCAAGAGGTGGAAATTTTTGACGTTTGGGGAGTTGATTTCATGGGACCATTCCCATCTTCTTGTGGAAACCAATACATACTATTGGCGGTAGATTACGTTTCTAGATGGGTGGAAGCAATTGCCTCTCCCACAAATGATGCCATGGTGGTGGTTAAGTTCTTCAACAAGACCATCTTCCCACGATTTGGGACACCAAGGACTATCATTAGTGATGGAGGTTCTCACTTCATAGCCCGTCGCTTTGAAGCTCTTCTAGCTAAGTATGGGGTTACTCACAAGATCGCTACCCCTTACCATCCACAAACGAGTGGACAAGTTGAGATCTCAAATAGGGAGATCAAGGGAATTCTAGAGAAAACGGTTTCAAGGACTAGGAAGGATTGGTCCTTGAAGCTAGATGATGCATTATGGGCGTACCGGACTGCGTACAAGACTCCCATAGGAACCACACCATACAACCTTGTGTATGGGAAGTCTTGTCACTTGCCGGTGGAGCTGGAGCACAAAGCGTTTTGGGCTATCAAGTGGCTGAATTTCGGCATGAAGGAAGCGGGAGAGAAGCGTCTCCTAGACATCAATAAGCTGGATGAACTTCGCTTGAACGCCTATGAAAACGCCAAGATCTACAAGGAAAGAGCAAAGCGTTGGCATGATAAGCATATCATTCCAAAGGACTTCAAGGAAGGAGATCAAGTTCTCCTCTTCAATTCAAGACTTCGCCTCTTTCCAGGTAAGCTTAAATCCCGTTGGACCGGACCTTTTCTAATTAAGCGTATTTTCCCCCATGGTGCAGTTGAAGTATGGGGTGAAGCTAGCGGAAGTTTTAAGGTGAACGGCCAACGACTCAAGAAGTATACGCCGGAACTCCAAGCTGAGGAGTTTGCGCCTACCGCACTCGAATAAGTGCGAGATTGGTCTAGCTACGGACCTTAAACAAAGCGCTTCTTGGGAGGCAACCCAAGGTATTGCATTTTCGTTTTTGTTTCCGATTCATAGTTTAGCTTAGAATAGACGTTTTCGTTTTATTTTGCCTTGATTTCTTCCGGTATGTTCGTGTTTTTGGTTGTAGGATCGATGGAAAAGGAAAAAGGGAGAATAATGTCGAAGAAAAGTGACGAAATTCGGACTTTGGAGCTTTACAGGAGGTTCCACGGTCTAAATTACGGTCGTCATAGCTACAGTGGCCGTAATTCTCAAAAGCCTTTGAAAAATCACTAAAACCACGGTTCCGTACACTTCCACGGCCGTGGAACACACCGACAGACCGTGATTTTCAAAATTTTTCCTGCGACTATATAAGCCGCATTCTTCACAAATTTACCCCAAAAATTTCCCCTTTCCACGACCTAGGTGCCGAAACCCCACGACCCCTCTCAAATCTTCGTTTTCTAATCGTTTTCAACGATTCTTCATCCTAAACTGCGGCAAATCCAACCACAAACAAGATCCAAGCGACAAACCGAGCAGAAATCCATCAACAAACGCGCATTTCGGATTTTTCAATCCGAAAAAGAGGTTTATTCTTTCTTCTTGATTTTCGCCGATTTGGTTCGTTTTTGCTATAGATTTGTAGGAAGAACTGACAAAGACTGGAAGGAATTAGACTAGGACTGCTTGTTGTGGTGATTGTTGGTGCATTTGCTGAGATTCGTGAAATTCTGGGACGAATCACGGCCTCTAGGTAAACCACGGCCGTAATTCCTGAAGAACAGACCGTAATTTTGGTGAAAAATGGAATTCGTAAGGAGAATGTCGGGAAGGATAAAAGAGAAGAAGGGAGAGCAGAATAAGAAAAGGAAAGGCAATCCCTCCACCTCCTCATCCTCTAGGGCACCACCACCCTCGTCTCCCTCACTACCCTCCTCACCTTCACCTCCATCCTCACCTCCTCACCCTAGCATCCCGACCATACATGAGAACCACCTTGCTGTATTTGAGAGGATCACGGAGAGGGCAGTGATTGGCCCTAGGTATTTGCTGTTGGAGGATCTACATCCTCTCAACATAGTTGATGATCTTACATGGCTCTTGGATAGAGCCGGATTACTTGTCTTCACGAACATTCGTGAAGACGCCTATGAGGAGATCACCCGGGAGGTTGTGACGTCTTTCGAGCACAGCCACGTAGATAGGACCGTCTCTTTCCGCCTCATGGAGAGAGATTATCAGTTGAGTATCGTTGAGTTTGGGACCATTTTCGGGTTCCATGAGACCTATAATGGTCGATTTCCGAGTGGAGTTTACCCCAAGAACTTTTGGGAGGAAGTGGCTATGGTTTATGCCGACGAGGACCGTTGGCAACCCGCTGATACCAAGGCTAGATTGATGTACCATCTAGCCTTGAAGATAGCTCACCGCGTTCTTTCGGAGTGTCTCTTTCCTAGGACGGAGACGCCCCAAAAGATCAAGACGGATGAGCTATTCTTGCTCTATTGTATGCTTTACGGACGCCGTGCAGATTGTGCTACTCTCTTGGCTGCTACGATGAGCAAGCTCAAGAATAAGAAGAAGGGGAACATCGGGTATGGTGGGATAGTCACCCACATTGCTAGGAGTTTTGGTGTGGATTTTTCTGCTTGCACCCGCATACCGGCCGTTCCTTTAGGGCTACACGCATTCATGGTTAGGGGTCTCATTTTCCCCACACATGGAGGTCCGCCTTATGCGGGCATGCCTTGGGAGACTAGGACGGGTAGGGGTATAGAGTGGCTGCCGGAGTATTCCATTATGGCGGGACGCCATAATTGGAAGGAGACGTTCGCTGCGATGCATGCGAACAGGATAGTAGCTCCCCCTTACGTCCCACCACCGGTTGTCGAGGAGGAGGATATGGGAGATCAGTTTGAGAGTGGAGGAGGAGCGGAGCAGGAGTTTGGCACGTTTCCGGACCAGCCGGAGGCGGCCCCAGATGTACCTAGACGCTCTCCACGTCCAACTAGAGCCTCAGGCTCATCATCTCGCCGCGCTAGCGTGAGTGAGAGGCCCACGTGGATGGCCACACCTCCCACATGGTATGCCACCCCACCTCCTTGGTCCACGGAGCAGCCAGTAGCACCACCACCAGTACCAACACCATCCGACGCCCCCGCATGGTACAGTCACGCCCCGGGATGGTACGAGCAGATGCCGGATTGGGCTACCGGACTTTCAGAGAGAGTTGGAGCGTTGGAGATCCGGGCCGACGCTAGAGACGGACGCCTCGACGACCTAGACCACATGATGAGGGACCTCTACCGCCAGCAGTTTGGGCGGCACTACGACTCCAGCTTCTCCCCATTCCCGCCTCCGCCGGCGCCGCAGTGATTCGATGCATGACCGTTCGTTTTAGACATTCCCGCCACCACTTTGTGAGTTTCTTTTTCTTTTCTTTCTTTCTTTTGAACATTAGGGACAATGTTCGTCCTAAGTATGGGGTGGGATGTACTAAAAAGTTTGTAATAACTCTACTTACTATGTTCGCTTTCAATTGAGACTATCGTTGCATGTTCATTATGTGTTGCACGTTTCCTTATTGCATTGCATGAAAAGTAACTTGAAAAACCCATAAAAATTGAAAATTTTTGAAAATTTTGAGCTTCTAATGAATTGAGATGATTTCCATGATAATCACTACTTGTGAATTGAGTTTGATGACAATTGCATGCTTAAAAGGATTGTGAATTGAAAAGAATTTGAATGAATAAATTTTACCTCTTTTGCAAAGCTTTATAATGTGAAAATGTTACCTAAATCATGCTAGGAAATTGAAGTTGAAATCACATTATAAGTTCCTATAATTCTTGTTGAAATGATTAAGGCAATTCGATACTTTCTTCCTTCTTTCTTTGATCATCTAGCTCCTCATTGAAATATTAGCCTCCTTTACCTATCCGGGAATTTGGAGAAGTGAATGAGAAAAAGGCATGTTTGATGTGGGAGGGCCATGAGAGCAATTATTTGCAATCAAATGAATAAAAAGAAATTGTAGGTTTGGGGAAGTCAATCATGACGATGAGTAACTCGGCACCATTCACATAGCCGGGTGTTTGTGTCTTGCCAAAGTCGGATTGAGCGATATTCCTAGCGGATTATGGTATGTGCGCTAAGGGTTTGAGGCATCTCTTGAAAAATTGAGAAACGCCGATCTCCTAGGCTTCGGTTTTTGTGCACCTCTATCCATAACTCCAAAAGTAAAGTCGAAAAATGAAAAGAAGAGAGCGAAGCTCTAAGTTGAAGTGTTGCGGGAACCGCATAAGAAGAAGAAGGTAGTTGTCCACTTTCCCGGATTTATGCACCACTTTCCCTTAAAGTTTTCCCTTCCCTTCCATATTCTAGACCTTTTCTTTGACAGTCCTTAAGATCAAAAGAATGTTATATGACTTGGTGATCTAAATTGAAGTTTCTTGTGATTGATTTTGATAATGTTTGAAGGTTATAATGCTTGCTTGGAAGTCAAATTGGTTCATGATTTTTCTTTGCTTTTTACTCTTTAATTGAGTGTGTGAACGTTTGAAGAACGATTGAAGCAAGGTTTGAGAATGATCTATTCTTTAGAAGTCACATTCAACCAAAAGAAGGTACACATATTTCATCCTAACTCTTGTTTAAAAGCTTTTTGAAAGACCTTGCTTAGGGACAAGCAAGTGTTAAGTATGGGGTTATTTGTTAGCATGAAATATTGTGATATTTTAGGCACGTTTTCTAAACGTATTTGATTCATATTGATAGTCTTTGATTGAACTTTGTGCATATGTGAGCTAGTATTACCTATATTGTCGATATGGATGTCTACACTAGTTCTATGTTGATTATAGGTGATTTGGAGCTATTTCCGAACGGAATCGAGCAAAGGAAAGTTGATTTGATATGTCCAAGGATTGAGGACATTCTTTGGAAGCAAATTGGAGTTTTAGCTTGAGGAATGCACGAGGCTAGGGAAGAATCACGTTCTTGCCCTAAACCACGCTCTAAAATACGGCCGTACTACGAACCACGTTCAGTTCCACGGCCGTGGAACCCTGCAAAGGAAGCGTGATGCATTCCAGTAACTATCACGGCCGTGGAATACATGGTACAAACTGTGATCTAATCCACGCCCTAAATTACGGTCGTGAAAACTTCCACGACCGTGATCTTGGCGAATCTTTTCGCCACACTTTGAAGCCACGATCTTTTGAAGATTGGGCCGGGCCGATATTCTATCTTGCCCTATAAAAAGACGGACGAAGCAAGATTCCGTCATCACCGCTTAGACCCGAAATCTTCGCTAAGCATCATTCAACCCCGCTTACCCTCATTTACAACCACCATCTCCGTTGAAGGAATCTCAATGCCGTTTGGCCTTTGCTTGGAAGTATTGATCATCTCATTGGAGATTGAAGTTCGCATCTGGGAATTACCCTAATCTCGCACTTTTGGTGGAGATTGCTGTTGAGATCTCCGGATTGGCGGAAGATCGAAGCTTTTGGAAGATTTTGCAAGGAGATCTCTCTTCTTGTTTAGGTTTGAGTTGGAAAACGGATTGACATCCCGTTTTCCTTTCTTTCCTAAGGTTGTGATTGTTTGTTTTATTTTGAATCCCTTGACAATACTTGTTCTCTTTGTGACTTTGAGATTGGTTTGAAGATTATTGAAAGTTCTTGAAAGTTTTCATCTTTCTATCTTTTAATTCTTGAATTGATATCAACATGACTGTTATTGGCTAAAAACCCTTAACAATTCTAAGGTGAAGGGTTGATAGTTGTGGCTTAGATGATGATAGATCGATCGTAAACAGATTAGACCCTGAGAGTTAGAGAGAATCGCCGACGAACCCTAAATTACGGCCTGTTCTTGAGTCCACGGCCGTGGAACCTCAAGAACTAACCGTAATTTCCCTTAAGTCTACGAACTTGCTTTTACTTTAATCCAAAGTTAAAGATTTGCTTTAACTTAGTTTAGACTTGTCTTTTCTAGGTGGTAGTGAAGCCTCAACAACCTCTACCTCGATTGTGAGTGTCATAACCTCAATCGGTTTAGTTAGTCTTGATCCTTGGATTACAAGTTTGGGTATTTGACATTAATTCTTGCCTTTAGAACCTTTCTATACTGAGCCTCAACAACCTGTATAGAGAGTGCCTTGTAGGTGAGTTACATAAGGTGTTTGGAACTTCACCGTACGATTACCTTACATTAGTATACCTTTGCATATCTCAACTCTGTCTTTATATCATTAAGTATATCTTGAATCGATTGCCACAACTGGATACTTGGATCTTTAGGATTGTTGTTTTCCCAATATATTTGCAAACTCTCATATTTACTCGCTTGATAATCTGCAATCGTATTTGTTCCCACCCAAATCCCTGTGTTCGATACTTTGGAATTCTTGCTTAGCTACGTCGATCCGTACACTGCGGGTTCGCTGCTTGATTCTAGTTTTATAAATTTAAAGCTTATTTGCACACACCTTTAGGGGCGAACAGCGCTACGGGCGGATACCTCACAATGGGTCCCGACCTTTAGCTTGACAACAATTTTACCGGATCTTGCAACAAGGCACAAAGAAAGGCAAAACCAAAATACATTTTTCATGCAAGTGCGAGAGAACGAAATATGTAAGTCTACAACATAACAACATAAATCCATCCCCGTCCTATAATCTACGGAGACCCCGACTGTCCACTCCTCCACATCACTCGGCGACATCCCTAACCTGCATGGGCATCTACAACAATCGGTATAAAACCGTTAGCTCACATTCTAGGCATTATATAGATAGCGAGGGCACAAACACACATAAGTAAACATAACACACAACATGCTCACACACATACAATCCGATTCTTATCTTCATTTTAAGTCATTCCATTACTAGTTCCATTTAGCCATAGTGTGGCACGAGAAGTCTTATAACTCTCACCTCTGTCCCCGTGTAACCAACAAGAATGGTGTAGAGCTCTTCCTGTATACCATGTGGAATGGTGAAGAAGCCCGCCCGTATACCATGTATTGCTTGTTCGCAAAGAACCTCCTAGTCTCCCTCGGGAGCTGGGAAGTGATGTCACCGCCCAATAATAATAAACAATGGGCCAATCATTACATATATATATATCCAAGTCAACATAATCCGGTTTTCATGATTATAAACAAGCTAAAGCATACACTACCGTCACTCATCCAAATAATGCATAAAAGCGAGCTAAGTAAGTCCGGAGACTTAACTCGTCCCAACGATCAACCCAGAACAACCGAATCTCTCTTCCCGTAGAAATATAATCAAAGTCTGTTCAAGAAAAGGCACGATAATCAACAACCAGTCACAATACCAGAAGTCCTTAGACTTCTAGTCCAAACGATCTCGCAAGATCATAAACTAACTACACAAGCTAGGATACTCGATCTCGTCCTAATCTCCACAACCTCAACCGATATGTAAACACAACCTCTAAACCTCACAAGATTAACCCCAATGCTCATAACCGTATAACAAACTCAAGATCAACACACACAAGCCTTAGAATATCAATTCATCCTCAGAGACTCACTTAAGGTTCTAAGACACTACTTGACATTCACTCTAATTATGCTAGATCCAACCTAACATGATTCTACCACTAAAAATAACTAGATCGTAGAAGAAGGTACTCACACGAGGTCAAAGGCGGAATACGATCGACGGATGTCGAATATGGGTTCCTTGACCTTTATTAGGGCGCTTCCGAACCTAACACCAAAACTAAACAAATTTAGCTTACATGCTAAATTTGATCGTAATATATAAGGTATATTAATCTAAGGTAAAACTCATTTTCAAAAGCCAACGTTAAAAAAATCTCATAATTACCCCTTCCGGGGAAAAATTACAATACTAGAAACTTGGTCATAAAACCGTAATTAAGACCTTGAGCCGTAACCCGAAATTAATCCAACAAAGGGAATAATTGATAATTGTAAAACCTTGGTCAATATATGTAATTAATTTCTAGTACAGGGCATAAATGCAAACTTCCAAAAATACGGGTCAAAACTGCAATTACAAAAATATGGGTACATTTTGTAATTATACCAAAATTAGGGGGGCGATTTAATTATATAAAAGGGTTTCTTAACCCTATCCATGGTAGCGTGAAGGCAGATGCACAGTGGCGGCGGCCATGGCTCCGGAAGCTTGCAAGGTCTTTCCCGACGTCGAGGGATGCACATGCGTTATAAGGCTGGAACAAGACGGCTCCAATAGTGGAGATTCTCGGCGAGGTGAATGCGGAAAGGGCAAGGCAGAGCGATGGTGGCTCTGGTTGGTTTTGAAAAGGCTTCGATGGTGGCGGCAGCAACGCAGCGTTGCCTCTTTAGTGACGACGAGTGGAGGGCAGCTCTCCCACGGCTCGAAGAGGGTGGTAGTGGGAAGGAGATGGATGCTTGCTGCAAGACACAGGGGAGGGAATGGGTTGCTAAGGTTGAGATTGAGGGAAGATGTGGAGTGCTTGATGACATGATTTATGACACTAGTTGAGACACTCATTTAGATAGTTTTCCATTCCATTCATGCATGTTTCCGCATTTGTTCGTGACGTTTACGATTAATTCATGTATATTGTCGAAATAGACGTCTACACTTTTTGTCGATTTTGTAGGTGTTTTGGGCACCTTTGAGATGCTATTGATCATATCCGAGGTTCGAGCCTCATTTTGGTCCGGATTTATGGTTCCAAATGACCCATGCTTGGAGGAAAGAAGAAGGCAAGGACCCTAGTTGGTGCAAGGCTTGGTCTAACTCACGTTTAAGTGTTGTTTGGGGCTGTTTTAGAGCCATTTCGGTCCAGCCCTCACCCATCTCGGCCGAGATGCTCCCCTGGGGCAACCGAGATCCTCTACTGGACCACTACGACACTTGGGACCACCTCTCTTGTTCCGACCCTTGCTTTTGGTGGAGTACTTAAGAATTGTTGTAGGCTATTTTTGGGGATCTTTTGACATCTTTGGACAACCCCCCTTTGGTTCCTTGGACTCTTCCATTTGTAGATTCTCTTCCAAGCACCCTTGTGGGTGTTCTTGGAAGAGGTTAGTGTATATTAGTTTTGTATTGAGGTTTGAGTGGTTTTGAGTGAGGAAGCTTGTAATATTATCTTGGAGCTGCACTTGGATCCTTTGTAAGATTGTGGTAACTTCTATTCTAGCCTTGTTAATGTCTTTTCTTTGGTTCATTCTTCATTATCTATCAATGACTTGCAAGCATGCTTTATTTATGAAGTTTGATCTAGAAATGTATCTTGTTGGCTGAGTACATGTGATTTTAGGGTGAAGGAATGAATGTTATGCCTTGGACTATGATTGTGGACTTATATGTTAGCTTAGGATGGATTTGTGTTCGAAACCCTATCTCAATTTAGGATCTCGACCTGTTCTTCATCTCATTTCGGCCTAGATGTGTATGATCCACCCGAGATTGTGAGCTGTTGTTCTTTTGTTGATGAATCTTGATTTTAGGATGTAGATATGTTGAAATCCTATTGTTTATTGAGCCTAATTTAGCCTAGGGTTACCCTTGCTAGCATCTTAATTGAGGAATGAGACTTACCCGGTAATTTCCTCTCTTATATACATAAGATGATGAACTCTAGGTAGTAGTGAGCCTGACCAGCCTCTATTGGATTGAGTGTGCTAGGATCGTTGCCTAAGACTTACCTTTTTCGAGACTTACCCGGTAAGGAGGGGTTTGACCCTTAGGTAGTGGCCGGTTTGTGTAGAATTTCCATCCTTAGGTTCCTAGAGACTTACCCGTTAATAGGACCTTAGGTTTGAGACTAGTTGAGCATGAGACTTACCCGGTAATTGCTCCCATTAGAGAAACACCCAACTCCGAACAACCACATCTTCCTTTGATCATTAGATGCATGAGTCCATTGGCATAATTGGAATTCCGAATCTCTAGAATCCGCATTTCTTACCTCTTATCTCCTATG
The DNA here is from genome assembly GCA_033239125.1 of Fagopyrum homotropicum. NCBI lineage: Eukaryota > Viridiplantae > Streptophyta > Magnoliopsida > Caryophyllales > Polygonaceae > Fagopyrum > Fagopyrum homotropicum. Next base: position 33,185,839 of record BSWB01000008.1, read on the forward strand.
TTTTTGTTAGTGTGTTGTTTGCTTGTTTGTGTGCATATATTTTGTGATCCTTGTTTGATCACCCAAAACCAACAAAAAATATTGTGTTTTGCATTTCTTTATTCCTTGCATCTTGTCTCATTTTGGATTTACACTATCTTTGATCATTGAGTGGCTTGACTTCACCTCAGTCCTTGTGTTCGACCTCGGAATACTTTCCTTTTTACGTAACGATCCGTACACTGCGGGTTTCCCTAGGTAGTTTAGGATTTTAGTTTGAGTTTATAAATGTAAATCTTTTTATGCTACCTTTCTAGCGTAACAAGTTTTTGGTGCCGTTGCAGGGGACTAGGTCTAGATTAAGTCATTTGCTTTTGATTGTTAATAGTGTTTATCTTTCTTGTTACTTTTGATCTTGTGTTGTTTTTGTCTTTGCCTTTTCATGTTTTCCATGGACGGATTGTACTTCCAAGACGACCTTGACAACATGGAATATGGGGAATGGATGGAAAGCCAAGATCGAGGACTTTTTCCACGATGAGTTTGAGTATTGGGAAGAGTTTAATAGCTATCATGAGTCCCATGATCAAGCTCACGTGACTACCTTGCCTTATGCGGAACCTCCCCAACAACCTCGTGAAGACCGAATTAAGATGATGATTGAGGAAATAATGAGGAAGTTGGAGGACTTAATAGATAATGTTTCTTCCATTTCGAGATCCTACATGAAGCTTGAAGTGGAAGTGTTACGAAAAGAAGAGGTTCAACATGAGGAGATCCAAGAATTGCCCGAATCAACCATGATCATTAGAGACCTTGAAGAAGAGATGAATGATGCTCGGGAGCAAGTGAAGCTAATGGATTTGGCCTCGGAGGAAGAAAGAAGATTGGCTTTTGAGAGAGAAGAACAAATGAGGTAGGAGATTGAAGAGATTAGGCTTGCTCTTTTGCAAGGGGAGCTTACCCTTTTTCAAGCTTCATCTCCATCTCCTTCACCATTGAAGGAGTACAATGAAGGAATATCAGCCCGGGACATCCTTGCCATCAATCCCGGAACCAAACTTGACGAGCTCTTGGTGGAAGAAGACCAAAACGTGAGCTATATCGGTCCAGCCAAGTTCATTTCGGCCGAGATGCCCCATAAGCCAACCGAGGTGCCCATCCGAGGTCCCGTGGAGACATTTCCAAGCCCGATTCAGCTCCTTTTGATCCTTTCTTGCTTCCTCGGAGTGCAGTAGAAGGTTGAAGTCCCTATACTAAGGAGTCTCCCATATTGAATGAAGGAGGCAATTATGGAGGATCCATGATGGTTGTGGAGAACTTCAATAATGATATCTTTCCGAGAATCGGCTTTCTTCGGATCGTGTTGAATGAGGATGACAAGCATTTCACCGGTGAAACCGCGGAGTACCAATTGTCTAAGTATGGGGTGGCCCCTATGGTTGAAACTCCAGACTATCATCAAGTAAGCGGTGATGAAGTGGTCTACTGCTTACCGGTGAAGAATGAACTTAAAGCTTATTGGGGCATCAAGTGGCCCGTGCTTGCCATCATAGATGCCAGAAAGTGATGGTTGCTTGGAATCCTAAAGCAAACCATGGTATTCGAAACTCCAGACTATCATCAAGTAAGCGGTGATGAAGTGGTCTACTGCTTACCGGTGAAGAATGAACTTAAAGCTTATTGGGGCATCAAGTGGCCCGTGCTTGCCATCATAGATGCCGGAAAGCGATGGTTGCTTGGAATCCTAAAGCAAACCATGGTATTCGAAGTGGATTGACATATCCATGGAGTTTGGTCAAGCTAATGACCTAAAAGAAGTGCTTCTTGAGAGGCAACCCAAGGGTAAAACTCTTTCCCTCTTCATTTTTGTTTTTTCTTTTCTTTTGTTTTTGTGTGTTTTGTGTTTTGTGTTGTGTGTTTGAGTCTAGGTAAGAAGGAATCCTTGCAAACAAGTTGATGATGATGATCCCGTTTTCAAAGCAGACTTGAGACTTGAACGGCTTGAGGTGCCTTTGTGGGATGGAAGAGCTCCCATCTCTCATACACCTTGGCGCGGGTCTCGATGCTGGAATGACTATGTTGAGCTCTCTACCATGTTTGAACTATCATCCGTACCACCTCTCCACATGAGTTACCAAAATACCGAGACACCGCATTTTACATTGTGATAACTTCTTTCACTATTCTTTACTTGATTTGCACATTGGGGCCAATGTTGTTCTTAAGTATGGAGTGGGGTTTTCATGATTCTTAGCATGGCATGATCGTATCTAGGATAGTTTCAATTTATAGTCACACGTTTCTTTTCAAGTTTTGCATTGTATATACACATATCAAAATTTCCAAAAAATCGAAATTTTTAAAAAAATTTTGTGCTTCTAAGTTTGGACATGACCCTTATGATGAATTTTGTTTTGTGGATTGGCTATGGATGGCTTTGTGTGTTGAATGGATTTATTCATATGTGAAATTGAATACTTCTCTTGAATCCTATGTATGAATTGTGATTATGATGTTTGTCTTGATTGAATTGAGAATTGATAGTCGAAATTACATGCTAGTTCTTACACATCATCTAGGAATGATTAAGGCAATTCCTCTCTCTTCTTCTCATCTTAATCATGTTGTTTGAAGCACCTCACTTGATTGAAAATTTGACCTCTTTTGACCCATCCGGGAATAAGAGCATGATAGAGTGTTGTGTGTGAAAAGCAAGTATGGGGTGGTGAAGTTGGTGTATGAATGTTGTGAATGAAGTTGTTTAAAATGTGTTGTGAAAAGTGTAGAAAAAATATAGGTTTGGGGACTTTGGTTTTAATGACGAGTAACTCGGTACCATTCACATAATCCTGTGTTTGTGTCTTGCCAAAGTCGGATAAACCAAATGTCCTAACGAGCCTTGGTATGTGTGCCCGGTGTGAGGCACCTCGGAAAAATCCCGAGGTCCGCTAATCACCAAGGTTTCGGCTTTTGTACATCAATGCCATTGTCTCAAAAGAGAATAAAAATGAAAACAAAAAAAGAAAAAGAAAAATAAAAGACGAAAACGAAGTAGAAAAATGCACTTTGGTGGATGATGAAAGAATGTAAAGCTGTTGTGGTTTAGTTCCTTTCCCGGATTAGCACCACTTGACCTAGAAAAATTCCAACCTTATCATCACGTTTCTTGGCCTCTTCTTTCCTAAGTCCTTAAGACCTATTTGCTTATGTGTTTGACTTAGTGATCTAGATTTGATTTTCTCATAATCATCTTGACATTCTCATTTTTGCCTTTAATGTATGCTTCCAAGTTAAGCATGATTGTCTTTCCGTGCCTTCATTCATTTAATACATGATTGCTTGTCCATTGCCATTCAAGCATGTTTCCGCAGTAGTTCGTGATGTTTACGCTTAATTCATGTATATTGTCGAAATAGACGTTTACACGAGCTTTTGTCGGTTTTGTAGGTGTTTTGGGGACCTTTGAGATGTTATTGATCATATCTGAGGTTCGAGCCTCATTTTGGTCCGGATTTATGGTTACAAATGACCCATGCTTGGAGGAAAGAAGAAGGCAAGGACCCTAGTTGGTACAAGGCTTGGTCTAACTAACGTTTAAATGGTGTTTGGGGCCATTTTAGAGCCATTTCGGTCCATCCCTCACCCATCTCGGCCGAGATGCTCCCCTAGGGAAACCGAGATCCTTTGTTGGACACCACGACACTTGGCACCACCTCTCTTGGTCCGACCGTTGCTTTTTGTGGAGTACTTAAGCATTGTTGCAGGTTGTTTTTGGGGATCTTTTGACATCTTTGGACAACCCCCTTTGGTTTCGTGGACTCTTCCATTTGTAGATTCTCTTTCAAGCACCCTTGTGGGTGTTCTTGGAAGAGGTTAGTATAGATTAGTTTTGTAGTGAGGTTTGAGTGGTTTTGAGTGAGGAAGCTTGTAATATTATCTTGGAGCTGCACTTGGATCCTTTGTAAGATTGTGGTAACTTCTATTCCAGCCTTGTTAATGTCTTTTCTTTGGTTCATTCTTCATTATCTATCAATGACTTGCAAGCATGCTTTATTTATGAAGTTTGATCTAGAAATGTATCTTGTTGGCTGAGTACATGTGATTCTAGGGTGAAGGAATGAATGCTATGACTTGGACTATGGTTGTGGACTTATATGTTAGCTTAGGATGGATTTGTGTTCGAAACCCTATCTCAGTTTAGGATCTCGACCTGTTCTTCATGTCATTGCGGCCTAGATGTGTATGATCCACCCGAGATTGTGAGTTGTTGTTCTTTTGTTGATGAATATTGATGTTAGGATGTAGATATGTTGAAATCCTATTGTTTGTTGAGCCTAATTTAGCCTAGGGTTACCCTTGCTAGCAACTTAATTAAGGAATGAGACTTACCCGGTAATTTCCTCTCTTAGATACATAAGATGATGAATTCTAGGTAGTAGTGAGCCTAAACAACTGCTATTGGATTGAGTGTGCTAGGATCGTTGCCTAAGACTTACCTCTTCCAAGACTTACCCGGTTAGGAGGGGTTTGACCCTTAAGTAGTGGCCGGTTTGTGAAGAATTTCCGTCCTTAGGTTCCTACAGGCTTACCCGGTAATAGGACCTTAGGTTTGAGACTAGTTGAGCATGAGACTTACCCGGTAATTGCTCCCATTAGAGAAACACCCAACTCCGAAAAACCGCATCTTTCCTTTGATCATTAGATGCATGAGTCCATTGTCATAATTGGAATTCCGAATCTCTAGAATCCACATTTTTTACCTCTTATCTCCTATCTTTGTGTTAGTGTGTTGTTTGCTTGTTTGTGTGCATATATTTTGTGATCCTTGTTTGATCACCCAATACCAACCAAAAATATTGTGTTCTACATTTCGTTATTCTTTGCCTCTTGTCTCATTTTGGATTTTGCACTATCTTTGATCATTGAGTGGCTTGATTTCACCTCAGTCCTTGTGTTCGACCTCGGAATACTTTCCTTTCTACCAAATGATCCGTACACTGCGGGTTTCGCAAGGTAGTTTAGGTTTTCAGTTCGATTTTATAAATGTAAGATTTTTATGCTACCTTTCTAGCGTAACAGTGCTCGAGATGGTGATGAAGGAGAGGCACAAAGGGAGTGCTTAACGAAGGAGGTTGTGGTCCGATGGGGAGGACTGAGGGATTGTGGGAGGTGTTGTTGAGAGGCGTGAGGTAAGGGGTCGGGTAGAGACAGAACACAAACATAGGAGATGCAGGCTGTCAAGAGCAGAAGCAAGGACACGCCATCAAACTAGGCGGGAAAGAGAATTCAAGAAGAAAAAGAGGAAAAATAAAGGAAAAGGAAAAATATAATAACACAAGAAATCGGGAATTAGAATTAACTCGATCAAAACACTCCGAGCAGAATTTTCGGATAGGAAAAACTCCCAAACTTTTCCGTAAAATAAAATAAGGAATATATATATATGTAAGATATATAAACCCATAAAATTTAATTTGCAACGTGAAAATACTCATAAAAATATTTAAGCTAATAAAATATCGATAAAAGTAAGGGAAATAAATATCGAAATGCGCCTAGTAAATGGGGTGTTTCATCAGATCCCCCTAAAAAACAAGTTTTGTCCCCAAACTTGCTATACGCCGAACTTCTCGGCCCTTAAGGCCGAGGTATGAACTCTCAAACTAAGAAGGCTTAAACCTTCTAATCTAAACACACCATCTACTCAAAATACCACTGCAAGATATATCAGGTCATATAGTACATTCTAGTACAGGGCACAAACTACACATAACATCAGACATGCACATACTCAACCAAGGGAAGAACTATGTCTAACCCGTCGATTTTATCGATGCTACTAACTCAGCGTAAAACTCAACCAAAGATACTATCCTCCGTCTTCTATTTAGCATCATCGGTTCCTCGTCTGCCACTAGATCCTCATGATTGACAACATGTCTCGAGTCATGTATGTACTCTCTCGATTGATACAAATGAAACACCGGATGAACACCCTCTACTCTTGGTGGAAACGCCAACTTGTAAGCCACTTCTCCAACTCGTGCTAAGATTTCAAAAAAATCCGATATATCGGAAACTCAACTTCCTTCTCGGGTCTTTCTCAATACAACATTTCCATTTGTTTCTTCTTTGCTTGTCTCTAACAAAGAAGATCGAACTTCCGATTTACATCATCGGCTTTGGTTCTTGTCAAACCAAACTTTGATGTTACGTTTTCTCAATTCTTGTTGCAAGTTCCAAGTAATGAAGGAAGTATTTTACTTCACACTGCTTCTACTAACGAGACACGTTTGCTATTACTTTTACATCGTTCCTCAATACTCAATCAAGACCTTGTCTTGGAGAATCACTTGTACACTTCAAACCCATGAACCAATCATACCTTGAGGTAATTTAAATATAGTTGCACCAATGAATCTCCTCTTAAGTCTCAACAACTCCATTGTCAAATTTTGTCCCACTCAATTCTTCATTGTCATTCGGAGTAGGTTAGCCATAGATGGTGTTACTTGGAGAATCTATCCACAAATTCGGTAATGACCAACATATTCAAGAAAACTTGTAACTTCTTTCACATCCTTTGGGGGTTGTCATCCCGTGACAACTTGTCATACACCTCTCTTCTTCGAGAGAAGAACCAAAGTATCTTATCCGGAGCATTAGTAAGCCTATATAGAATCACCACAACTCGTAGTGACCATGGCTATTCCGGAATGCCGTATTTGGAATATCCCAGTCTCGAATTCTCAATTGGTGACAATCAGACCTTAAACCAATTTTAGAGGAGACTACCGACCCTTGCAACCGATCGAGTAGATCATCCATTCGTTGTAAGGGATACTTGTCCTTCACCATTATCTTGCTCAACTCACGGTAAGCGATGTTCAATGGAGAGAATTGTTTGTCTTTTTCACAATAATTCTTGTGTTCTCATAAAAACTTCAAATCAAGAGTTCAAGATATAATTAAATATGAAATTTACATCAAGAGCTCAAGATAACATTCGGAGTTCTCCATAGCCTTTTACTAATTCTAATGAACTCGTATCAATAAGTTCTTGCAATTGCTACTTCAATTGCTTCCACAACTCACGTCTCTTCACAAGGTCATTGTATATGGCGCCTTGAATTTCAGAGTTGAGTCAAACTCGGCCTTAGTGGTAAAATACTCATTCCGACGTTTTGGACTCCGTGATATCTCGGCTTCATTCTTTTCTTCTCGCATCACATAACCTAATAACCGACACAACCTTGTCTTAACACTTGGCAGGTGGTCATGTTACTAATGATCCACCCCAATATGTTGGGGTGACGTCCTTCAAACACGTGTGTTGCTCCATCTGTAGCTACAATGTTGACCGTCAGTCGAGCTATCGCTTCCTCTGGCGGTTATTCAACTCCTACCGAGTATATATATATATATATATATATATATATATATATATATATATATATATATGTATATATCACACCCTTGTGGTCTGGGAAAGTATGGCATGTTGCTCCATGAAAATATCGATATCGTTTTTAGAGCATGCAATAAAGCGGCTAACTCTAGACCCTTCATCAAGTAATTCTTCTCATTTGCCCATAGTTGTCTAAACACATAATTGAAACTTCTCTTGTTACTTCAAAAACATCCCGAGCCCCGCTTGGATGCATCACTATTTGTTACCAAGCCGACAAGACTCTCTGATTGTAGAAAATAGTTTAGAGCTCACCCACCTCTTCAACTTTTAAAGCTCCATGGAGACGGCTCGGACCACAAAAATCTAGAAAACTTCCTCGAACTAGAAGTGAGTGGTCGGACAATCAATGGAACCTTTCCGTACCCGGCGGTTATTGTCCACCAACCTAAAAACTGCATACCTCCCTAACATTCATTAGAGGTAGCTCCGAACATACCTCCTTGGTCTTTATTGGATCAACTTTTATTTCTCCATTTGTCACTACATGTCCTAGGAAGTCACCTCAGTCATCCCGACTCCTATTTATATAACTTCACTTATACTCTTATCCCGCATAGTTTGTAACACTATCGTCCTGTGTCAAGCTTTCTCCTCTCAACTCCAAGAGTTCAACAAGATATCGTCAAACGACACCACTACAACCCGATTCAAAAAAAAAACGATGAATACTCACTTATATAATCCATAAACTCGTTGAGCAAACTCGCGAGCCCAAAAGGCTTCACTACCACTTGTAGTGGCCATACTGGTCCAAAATGCCATCTCACGTAGGTCCTTTCTTTCCTTACTCTTAGTTGATGACATCCCAACTTCAAGTCGATCATAAAGAACATTGTAAGCTCATGAAACTTGTCTAGCGAGTTGTCTATTATGGGGCAAAGATATCTATACTTGTTGGTAACCTTACTTATCTCTCATAGCCATTGTACAACTTCACCGACTCGTCCTCTTTTCCTTACAACCTTACCAATATGCCCCGTGAAGAATGCTAGGCAAAACTCCCCCAACCACAATCACTAAAAGATCCGAATCAATACTTCATCAGGTACTAACCTCGTAGGCCCTAAGATTGAAGCGTTGCTAACAAAATTCCAGTTGCTCCGTTCCACGCCATAGTCACTATGGATCCTTCGCGTGAGTCTAGAAAAATCTTGACTCGCCTTTTTCTAATGACGACATAACTTCCGTTTCATTTGAATAAAAATACCATGCATCCTCTCTACATATATTTCCATATTTGTAAAGCCACACTGGAAGCCTCACCTTTCTCTTGGTCATCTAGTTCTTCCAACCCTGATCACACCTTAAAGTTTCTCATCCGTGTTGTTCCTCCACATGTCAATCCCATGACGTAATAAGGTTGCATAGGTTCGTTACATTCTCTCCCTAAGAGGTCTATTATAGTTAGATGCTTTGACCTCATTCCATGCTACTTGATTAAGACATTCGTGCTTACATTGGTCTGCCTCCTTACTGTTGACATTGAATTACTAGAAATACTCTAAGATCTTGTTACCTTTCCTATATAACCCCATAGTCTGGGTTACTCTTCTCATCCTTACTCATCCATTGATAACTCACACATACGCGTTCTCGGCTGTCACCGATTAGCTTATAGCTGGCCTTCTCCAAGTTCAACGTCTCACCATTTTTCCTACACTCCCTATTACCATACTTTTGAAGGCTACCCTCTCGGGGTATTGTGCCTTAAACTTCACTAGCTCATTTTACTTTCCACACTTCGTTCTCTTTATGAGATAACTATGTTCTCTCGGCCATGTCGTACGACCTACTTTATAGGCTTAACCGCGCTTCATGATATCTTGTAAGTGAGTCTTCTCAAATTCTGAACTTAGTTAGCGTCCACTCATGTCTCTCTTAGTTGGCATTTAATTATGTCGGCAATAAAAGTTCCTTGATGAGTCTGACATCTTTTTAAGACCATCATCTATACACGTTTCCTTCTTCTTGGCATTTCTTAGCCTTATCATCATAATGGCAATCGGTTGGTTCCTTAAGGAAATTCTACTATGTGAACTTTCACCTTGTGATTCTCCTCGTAACCCTTGTATATCTGAATAAGTCGCCCGCTTAGAATCCCATAATATTGACACTTCATCTTCTAGTATCTTCGTAAGCATAAATTATGGGCCTCTTAAATCTTTTGTAATTTGTTCGACCACACTTCTCATCTTGATTCCCATACATAGGAGTGCCTAGGGAAAACTTATCTTAATTGGAACACCACTTTTTTTTATCTTTGAGCGAGACTGTAGTCCTCTCTACTTGATTCGTGTCTTCAGTTTATCGTCATAACACTTGGAAGAACCTTAAGTTCATTAAACATGGTTGCTTCATTGATGCTCCATCACTGCTTCTTCGAAATCAACCCCATTTCTTCAATCGCTTCCCTTTCTTTTATAGCTTCAATCTCGGTTTTCCTTAAGTTGACTCAAAGTTCCCTTCTATTTGTTCGTCCTTCCCGTTAATGTTCTCTTTGTTCTTCAAATGGTTGCTTTGACATCCCTAAAAGGAGTCCGATGAATCGCCAGGGTGTTCGCCAGAACATGAAGCTCAACTCGGTACTTGAGTATACTCATCTTCGTATGTACACTATCCTAATCCAAACGGCGTTGTCCAAGGGGCGATGGTAGGTTTCTATCATCTTAACTATAAGGTCCACTATTACTAATAATACTAGTATACCATATGTATATGTATATGTCTATATAACTATATATATAAGTCCTATGTTCACATTACTACCAACATATCATAGACAGGAAATCCACTATAATAATACAAGGTCCAGAAACACAACTATAATCATACATAGTCCAAAAGACATAACTATAGTCAACATATATAACTATAATAAAAAAACCAAGCTACCGAGATCCGCGGAAGGAGTGGTGGTCCCGTACATTCTATCCAAACCAGACTATGCTCGTGATTTGAAAATGAAAATTCATTTTGAAAACTCAGAACCCTTGCGGGTTCTGTTTGTTTGCCTATTCGGCCTTTTTTGAAGATTAGAAGTGTCATTGTTGTCAACCTAGGGCTCTGATACCATATTGTAGCACCCTGAATCTGCGGGACTTAGAGCGCTACGGGCGGAGACCTCACAATGGGTCCCGACCCTTAGCATGACAACAATTTCACCGGATCTAGCAACAAGGCACAAATAAAAACCAAAACCGAAATACATTTTTCATGCAAGTGCGAGAGAACGGAAAACATTACAAGGTGGAAACTCAGCCGAGTCCTCAAAAGAACATATTTCAAATACAAATACATAAGTCTACAATATAACAACATAAATCCATCCCCGTCCTATGATGTACGGAGACCCCGACTGTCCACTCCTCCACATCACTTAGCGGCATCCCTAACCTGCATGGGTTTCTACAATAATCGATATAAAACCGTTACCTCACATTCTAGGCATTATATAGATAACAAGGGCACAACCACAAATAAGTAAACAAAACACACAACATGCTCACACACATACAATCCGATTCTTATCTTCCTTTTCAGTCTTTCCATTACTAGTTCCATTTATCCATAGTGTGACACGAGAAGTCTTATAACTTTTACCTCTGTCCCCATGTAACCACCATGAGTGGTGCGGAGCTCTTCCTGTATACCATGTGGAGTGGTAAAGAAGCCGCCCGTATACCATGCATGACATGGTCGCAGAGAACCTCGCACGATCACATCTATGTACCGCAGGTGCATCTATCTCGGCATAAAAATCTGGATAGTTCCTCTAGATACTATCCTCAGTCTCCCATGTAGCCTTATCAGATCCTCGTCTCAACCATTGTATCCTCAACATAGGGATGTCCTTCGAACGCAGGCGGCTCATACCTCGCTCTAGGACTACAATTGGATGCTCAACAAAAGTGTGGTCTAGCTCAACCACTAAGTCATCATAGATGTGTCTCGGATCTGGAATGTACTCCCTCAGCTGAGACTCATGAAACACTAGGCGAACACCCTCTAACCTCGGTGGCAAAGCCAATCTGTATACTTGTTTGCTCCAAAATGTGTGTGCAAGTTTTAATATTTATAACCCAAGAATTATGCTTGAACAATATGCGAACCCGCAGTGTACGGAACAATTATAATAAAAGCAAGAATTCCAGGGGTCGAACACAGGGACTATGGTGAAACAAAGATCGGAAATCAGGTTGTAAAATAACTAATAACCACAAATTAAAGCAATCAAAGATGATATAAAAGTCAGGTAAAGGGAATGCGGATTCTAGGATTAAAGCATCCAGTTATGGTTCTGACTCAAGATGTCAAAAGATAACGTGGACAAAGCCGAGGTTTGCAAAAAGAAGGTGTTTTCAAGGTGAGAATAGATCACCGGGTAAGTTTCACTACTCACTATCCCAAACCAAAGCTCCTTTTACCGGGTAAGTCTCAAGGTACTAAGGAAAGGAACTATAATCTCAAACCAACACACCATCCAAGGGAATAGAATCAACCTTTACCGGGTAAGTCTCAGGCTAACTCTCAAAGATGGGATGAAGGCACACTCAAACCCCAAATAAAGGATAAACCTTTATTACCTACACTCATGATCTTGGGTAAACAAACAAAGGAATCACCGGGTAAGTCTCATCCTAGGCTTTCGTTGAACCAGGAAAGGTATAATAAGGATAGGATTTGGCAAACAGATACTCTTAACTCAGATAAGGTTTAGGAACGGTTCACCTCGTTCAGTTATCTTCCATCCCGGCCGAGATGTTCAATGACTGACCGAGGTGTTCTACGGTTAAGGTAAAGGCTCGAGCTTTCAGGGTCTTGCTGGGATTAAGATCATTCTATCATCATCTTTCCCACAACCTTCAGCCAATGACCCTAGAATCGCATAAGAAACTTAGCCAACAATATCATGATAACAATAATCAAATTTATAAGAAAGGAATCAATATTCAAACAAGAAAACCTTAAGACAAGGGTCTCAATAACTGAATGAATCAAACAACAAATCAACGTTCCTCAAGTCAAAATAAGAAAAGACAATAAAACCAAAAGCAATCTAAGAAGATCTTACAAACTCCTTCAAAAGCTAACTTCAACTATGATTCCTTCCTTCCTTGAACTTCAACTTTCAAACTTCCTTCAACTCTTCCTTCAACTCTTCAAAAAATACTCCAGAAATGTTTGATCCCAAGATGGCTGAATTGTAGAAAATCAGCCCATATATATATAGGAGAATTATCTTCCAAAGATAAAATATCTTAAAAAGATAATTTCGTAGAAAATATATCCATATCTCTCAAAATAAATCAGCCAAATATAATATCTTCCTTCCAGAAATCCAGCAAAAAATATATGATATTCTCCTTCCAAAAATAAAAGATCTCAACCAAAAATAAAGATCTCGCCGGCGACAGGGTGTTCGCCTCGGTCAAGACGCTCCTCAAGATCACCTCAGCCGAGGTAGTACTGTAGCTGACCAAGGTGAGTCTCAGCTGAATGTAAATCATCTCGAATCTGGTCCAAAATCAATCTTATAAATCATTTCCATGCTTCTTGAGATCTTCTTTAAGCTCTAGAATGTAGGTCCAATGACTCCTTAGCTTCCTTAGCTTCCTTAGCTCCATTTTGGTCCAAAACTTGCCATTTTACCTACAATTACAATGAAACTAGGTGTAGACCTCGATTCCCGCAAAGGTAGACAAAACAACAATATAATCAAAGAATATACTTCCATACATGTAGATTTATGAAGATAAAACATCTAAACCAATTCCATAATATAGACTATAATACATGATATCAATACTGCTCTTCCAACTCTGTCCAATATCTCAAAAGGACCGACATATCGGGCACTCAATTCCCATTTATGCCAAAACGTCTGACGCCTCGCGTCGAAGATACTCTCAGCCAGACATGAGCTCCAACTCTGAACTCTAGAGGCCGACACCTCTTGTTTGCATATGACTTCTGGAGACTTTGTGCAACCATCATTCTCTCTTTGATCAATGCTACACGGGTAATATCATCCTGAATATGATCAAGTGCCAGACCAATAACACTGTTAGGCTCATCCCAGCATAACGGTGTACGACATCTCCGCCTATATAGTGCATCATATGGGTCCGTCCAAATCGATGCATGCTAGTTGTTGTACGAGAACTCAACCAATGGGAGGTGATTTGACCATCCATGTCCCCAATCCAACACACAAGCTCGCAACAAATCCTCCAGGGCTTGAACGGTCCTCTCTAACTGACCATCTGTCTGAGGATGAAATGCAGTCATGAAGTGCAAACTCCTCCCTAGGGCAGTCTGAATCTGCTGCCAAAACCTTGAGGTAAATCGTCCATCTCGATCTGAGACGATTATCCTTGGCACACCATGAAGTCTCACTATCTGCCTAGTGAACACCTCACCTAATCTGCTTACTGGCCACGTTTTCTTTGATAGGGACGAAACATGCAGTCTTCGTCAGTCTGTCAACTACAACCCAGATGTCATCTAAGCTCCTACTCGGCCTCAATCTTGTCATAAAATCCATGGAGATGTCCTCTCACAACAAAACATAAATCAATTTATTGGGATATGAGTTATTATTTAAACAAATCATGTATTTACCTCTTCTTGTTTTACAATATCTGATTGGTTATCTATAGTCTTCTGGAGTGATGATTCTTCTAATGACATCTTAACACGGTGAGCCTTAACTTGAGCTTGAGCTCTAACAAGTGCTTGAATACATTTGAGTGTCATTGTAGCTTGCTTTCTCACTAGCCACCCGCGAACTACAGCTTGAAGTCTTACTATGCCTTTCAAGGCCCTCAATGCATGTCTTGCCTTAAAATCAATGAATATCAGATTAGATTTGAATTTTTAAGAATAACTTTCAAAAATCATTTATGGGATAACACGATATGATGATCAATGTTATAAACCCTAATGTAAGGGATTGAAGAGATCACCAGAAGGGTCCGGAAAGCGGTTTGGATCCGAATAGCAACCCATTCTTGCCTTATGACGAGGAAATATTTTGGCGGAGCTCTGACTAGAGTAGCCATGGCAGCACTGTATACATCATCAACAGTTGGCAATTCTGATGACTCTGAGGCTGCCATATGTACTCTATTGATTGATGATTTACCGTCCTTAGATGACTCAGACGAAAAAGAACTCCTCCATAGCTTCCATTTCTTGTTCCTTTTTCCACACAACACAACAGATATCTCCCTTGGCTTTCCCCTTCACTCTATGCGGCTCCTCTGTAAGCATAGAAGCAAAGTCCGGGATGCCTCCTGTTACCATACAAAAAATGCTAAACAGCTCACCCTGTCGGACCTTCTAGGGAGTCTCAATATGCGCCAAAAGCATCTCACTGAAGATCCGGTGAGCAATATGGAAGGCAAGATGGTAGATAACGCGCTCCCGAGAATCCCCCCACTTCCATCTGTCACGGTGGGAGGTGACGTGAGCAATACTCTCGCAGAAACTGCGAGCCTGCGTTCAAGAAGCAAAGTTTGTAGCTGTAGGGGTGTGAAAGCCAAATATCTCCCCAAACTGCTCAAGGGGGACGATGTAGTTCTTGTTCAGCATCCGTACTTTATTCCTTTGTTCTCCAGCATGTGAGTCACCGAGCTAAAAAACTTGAACGTCGGCTCCAAATAAGCCGACATTCAGATAGCCATAAAATCCTCCAAACCAACCATGGAGACCATCTTCTGCAGGTCCTCCACTACGTGCAAGCACTCAAAGTCAGCAATGTCGACATATCTAGGGGCGACAATCGGGCAGCTACAAATCCGGTCAAAGTCCCTCTGAAACCTCTCATGAGTCACTGGGACAGTAGGCTGTGGAGGAGGGGAAGGAGAGGACTATCGGGAACTACTCGGGCATTCACTAAGAGCTAACTACGATAAGATCTCCTCAAATTCTCTATTTCTGAAAATCACCTCGGTTGCTCTCAAAAACACCTCGGCCGAGACACAGCAGATCCAACCGAGGCGAAGTACTACTTCGATCGAGGCTAAAAAACTGGGAGCTTTTCCCCCAAATTTCACTACCACTTGCTTCCTATGGGGTACTTATACACTTTTCGACAACAACTAACAGCAAACAACGCCAAATCTGCACAGAATCGAGAGAAATGAACCAAGTTAGAGTTTGGAGTGAAATACCCAAAATGCAGTGAATTTTGGTGCTATTTGATGCTTGAAAATTGTTTCTCTCGCTTCCCTCGATGATTTGGAGCCAAGAATCGTAACAAACGAGCGAGATTTGAGAATTTAAGAGCTTGAGAGGCCGCGGTCGAGGTGAGAGCAAAGAGGCAGTAGGGTAGCGAGGAGAGAGAAATTTGATCTCCTTTTATACCCCTCACAGAATTTGATTTTATCTCGGTCGAGGTATTTCTGGACGGACCAAGGTTTCAGAACGAGGTGGTTGTCAGATAACGACACCTCGGTTGGCGAAGAACATCTCGGTCGAGGTGCTTTGATTGCACCCGAGATGTGTCTCGGTCAAACTCCGTTTTCTCAATTTCTCTAAATCAATCCTTTCATGTAGTTCCTGAGTTGTAATTTCTTCTTTGGAGAACACCTTATTCCTGTCTAAGAGGACACACAAAACACAAGCAAACTATCTAAACTAAACTAGAAAGGGAAAAGAAAGCAATACCTTGGGTTACCTCCCAATAAGCATTTGGGTTAAGGTCGCTAGGTGGACCGTATGTGACACTCAAGTGAGATGCAAAGGTGCAATCTCCTCAACTGAAACTTCTGGTTCATACTTCTTCAACCTATGACCGTTGAACTTAAAGCTTCCGCTAGCTTCACCCCATACTTCAACTGCACCATGGGGAAAGACATTTTTCACAACGTAAGGTCCTGTCCATCTAGATTTTAACTTACCTGGAAAAAGGCAGAGACGGGAGTTGAAGAGTAGAACAAGATCTCCTTCTCCAAAATTGCTTTGATTTCTCTATTAGAGATCTTCACCTGCCCACTTGTTTGAGGATGATAAGGGGTTGCTACCTTGTGGGTCACCCCATACTTCGATAGAAGTGCCTTGAACTTCCGGTTGATGAAATGTGTCCCTCCATCGTTGATGATGATTCGTGGTGTCCCAAAATAGGGAAAGATAGTTCTATTGAAGAACTTCACAACCACCATGGCGTCATTAGTGGGAGAAGCATTGGCATCCACCCATCTAGAGACGTAATCAACAATTGAGAGAATGCAGAGGTTCCCTGCGGATGATCGGAAAGGTCCCATAAAATCAACTCCCCACACATCCAAGATCTTGACCTCCTGGATATTGTTGAGTGGTATCTCGTTCCGCCTAGATATATTTCATGTTCTTTGGCATGTATCACAAGAAACAACAAACACTTGCACATCTTTAAATAAAGTAGGCCAAAAGAAACCGGAACGTAAGACCTTAGAAAACGTTTTGTGAGTGATAGCATGTCCTCCACAAGGAAGTGAGTGGCAATGCCGTATGACACTAGTGGTTTCATCCTCCGGAACGCATCGTCGACGCATCCTATCCGGGCCTCTCTTGAATAGAAAAGGTTTATTCCAATAGTAGTGACGTACATCTTTGAAGAATTTCTTTCTTTGAGCCTATGTCAATCCTGTAGGTATCTTCTAACAAACAAGATAGCTAACAATATCAGTATACCAAGGTTCTTTACCATCAGAAACTTGGCGGAGCCAATGCTCAACAAAATGCACTTGTTCATTAGGGATTGAATCATCAATAAATAGATCGTCCTTCTCGAGGCATCTATGGTTAGGCCGAGGTGGTGAACTAAGGTGGTCTTCAGTTGACCCCATCTCACTTGCTTTGAAAACTGTCTCGGTTGTGGTCCGAGGTGATGGACCGAGGTACTTTCCAGAGAAGGTCACCTCGCTTGCTCCGGAAATCATTTTCGTCAAGGTACAAGGAAGGTGACCGAAACCTAATGTACTTTTCGTCTCCTAAATGAGTTTGTCAAATCCAGCTCCTGGATCCGCTTCCAATACTTCCAAGCTTCGTACATCTGCATCACACAAAACATCTACACCTTCCTCCATCATACTAAAACTCAAAACTTTCTTAAGAGGGTCTTTAATTAAGATAGAGCTCACCAATTCTCGAGAATCTTCCTCATCATAGATGTTGAAGATGTCATCCTCTAAGGGTTCTCCTTTTATCGTAGTTAAGAGTGCAAACTCCACTTGGTCGTCACCAATATTTAATGACAACTTGGCGTTCTTACAATCAACTTTGCAACCCGATGTTGCAAGAAATGGTCTTCCAAGAATGTTAGGAATAGGATAATCTTAGGAATGTCCAACACAACAAAGTCTATAAGTATATAGAAATTACCTAGCTTGACGGGAACGTCTTCTAGGATTCAAACAGGACGAGTATTAAAACGATCCACCATGTATAAAGTCATCTTCATGGGTTTGGGATCTCCAAAACCGATCTTCTCACAAAGTGCTAGAGGAATGATGCTCACACTAGCTCGTAGTACATCATAAGTCACATCCCCAACTTCGATGGGAATTCCAAATGAACCAGGATCTCTCAACTTGGGTGGCATATTTTCCTTCATGATTTGAATGAGCTCCGAAGATGTAGAGGTCATCCGCACTTCTCCAAAGTTTTCTAGCTTTCTCTTCCTTGACAAGATCTCTTTCAGAAACTTCTCATAGGCGGGCATACCTAGGATAACATCAATGAAAAGGATGTTAATATGTAGCTTTTTCATAAGGTCAAGAAACTTACCAAAGTGCTTGTCTAGATGTGCCCGTGCCCGTGCCCTAGATTGAGAGAACGGGAGTGAAGGTTTGTAAGCTGGTGGTGGAACATAAACATCAAACTTCTCCTTCGCTTTCTGGGGATCCATATCGGTTGGCACCTCAACCGAGGTGTTCTTCGTCTGGTCGTGTTCCGACCGAGGTACTAGATCAACTGTCTTCAATCCACTTCGTGTGGTGATTGTCATGACTTGTCCTTTTGGGTTGTTCTCTATCCTTCCTGGGAGTTTACCAGGATCTTTTGGTGCTTTATTAGCCCTATTGAAAACTTGATGTCCCAAGGCTTTTTGTGCCTTCGAAAATGTGTTAATAGAATTCTCCACAGCGTTGACCTTGGTTATAATAGCTTCCAGTACAACATTTGTCTTCTCCTTAGGCTGTTGGGATGAGCTTGGTGACGGCTCTTTGTTCGCCCCTAGAGGTGTGTGCAAATAAGTTTTAAATTTATAAAACTAGAATCAAGCAAGCGAACCCGCAGTGTACGGATCGACGTAGTTAAGCAAGAATTCCAGAGTATCGAACACAGGGATTTGGGTGGAGCGAATTCAATTGCAAGTTATCAAGCAGGTGAATATGGGAGTTTTACAGATATTGGGAAAACAACAATCCTAAAGCTTCGGGTATTCAGTTGCGGCAATAGATTCAAGATATACTAATGATGTATGGACAGAGTGGAGATATGCAAAGGTATACTAATGTAAGGTAATCGTACGGTTGAGGTTCCAAAAACCTTATGTAACTCACCTAAAAGACACTCCCTGTACAGGTTGTTGAGGCTCAATATAGAAAGGTTCTAGAGGTGAGAATTAATGTCAAATACCCAAACTTGTAATCCAAAGGTCAAGACTAACTTAACCGATTGAGGTTGTGACACTCACAATCGAGGTAGAGGTTGTTGAGGCTTCACTACCACCTAGAAAAGACAAGTCTAAGCTAAGCTAAAGCCAATCTTTAACTTTAGATTAAAGTAAAAGCAGGTTCGTAGACTTAAGGTAAATCACGGTTAGTTCTTGAGGTTCCACGGCCGTGGACTCAAGAACAGCCCGTAATTTGGGGTTGTCGGCGATAATTCTCTAACTCTCAGGGTCTAATCTGTTTGCGATCGATCTATCATCACCTATGCCACAACTATCAACCCTTCACCTTAGAATTGTTAAGGGTTTTTAGCCAATAACAGTCATATTGATATCAATTCAAGAATTAAAAGATAAAAGATGGGAACTTTCAAGAACTATCAATAATCCTCAAGTGAATCTCAAAATCACAGTCAAGAACAAATGTTTATCAAAAGATTCAAAACGGAGTAAACAATCACAATCTTAGGAAAGAAAAGAAACGGGATGTCAATCCGATCCTAAATCAAACCTAAACAAGAAGAGGGATCTTCTTGCAAAACCCTCCAAGAACTTCGATCTTCCACCAATTCGAAAATCACAAAACAGCAACTCTCCAATACGAACTTTGATCTTCAATAAGATCCCCAAATTACCTCCAAGATGAGGGTTTATGCGTTGCTAAACGTGGATTCTCGGCGTACGTTTGCCGCTAAGCGAAGGTTGAAAGGTCGTAACCGAGGTGACGGAATCTTGCTTCGTCCGTCTTTTTATAGTGTAGGGTAAAGTGTCGGCCCGGCCCAATCTTTCAAAAGATCATGGCTTCGAAGCGTGGCGAAAAGATTCGCCAAGATCACGGTCGTGGAAGATTCCACGACTGTAATTTAGGGCGTGGAAACAATTACGGTTAGTTCCACGGCCGTAGAATCCCCTGGAATGAACATCGAATTCTGACTCTGAATCCACGGCCGTAATTCTGAACGTGGTTTGTGATACGGCCGTGTTTTAGGGCGTAATTTAGGGCGAGAACGTGATTCTTCCCTGAACTCGTGCATTCTTCAATCTAAGACTCCAAATTGCTTCAAAAAGTGTCCTCGATCTATGGACATATCAACTCAACTCTCCTTTGCTCGATTCCGTTCGGAAATAGCTCCAAATTACCTATAATCAACATAGAACTAGTGTAGACATCCATATCGAAAATATAGGCAATACTAGCTCACATATGCACAAAGATCAATCAAAGACTATCAATATGAATCAAATTCATTTAGAAAACGTGCCTAAAATATCACAATATTTCATACTAACAAATAAGCCCATACTTAGCACTTGCTTGTCCCTAAGCAAGGTCCTTTGAAAAGCTTTAAAACAAGAGTTAGGATGAAATATGTGTACCTTCTTTTGGATGAATGTGACTTCTAAAGAATAGATCATTCTCAAACCTTGCTTCAATCGTTTTTCAAACTTTCACATACTTAATCAAAGAGTAAAAGGTAAAGAAAATTCATGAATCAACTCAACTTCTAAACAAGCATTATAACCTTCAAATATTATCAAAATCAATCATAAGAAGCTTCAATTTAGATCACCAAGTCATATAACATTCTTTTGATCTTAAGGACTTTCAAAGAAAAGGTCTAGAGTATGGAAGGGAAGGGAAAACTTTAAGGGGAAATGGTGCATAAATCCGGGAAAGTGGACAACTACCTTCTTCTTCTTATGCGGTTCCCGCAACACTTCAACTTAGAGCTTCGCTCTCTTCTTTTTGACTTTACTTTTGGAGTTATGGATAGAGGTGCACAAAAACCGAAGCCTAGGAGATTGGCGTTTCTCAATTTTCATGAGATGTCTCAAACCCTTAGCGCACATACCATAATCCGCTAGGAATATCGCTCAATCCGACTTTGGCAAGGCACAAACACCCGGCTATGTGAATGGTGCCGAGTTATTCATCGTCATGATTAACTTCCCCAAACCTATAATTTCTTTCTATTCAATTGATTGCAATTAATTGCTTTCATGGCCCTCCCACATCAAACATGCCTTTTTCTCATTCACTTTTCCAAATTCCCGGATAGGTAAAGGAGGCTAATATTTCAATGAGGAGCTAGATGATCAAAGAAAGAGGAAAGAAAGTATCGAATTGCCTTAATCATTTCAACAAGAAGTATAGGAACTTATAATGTGATTTCAACTTCAATTTCTCAACATGATTTAGGCAATGTTTTCACATTATAAAACTTGTAAAAGAGGTAGAATTCATTCATTTAAATTCTTTTCGATTTACAATCCTTTTAAGCATGCAATTGTCATCGAACTCAATTCACAAGTAGTGATTATCATGGAAATTATCTCAATTCATTAGAAGCTCAAAATTTTCAAAATTTTTCAATTTTTATGGGTTTTTCAAGTCACTTTTCATGCAATGTAATAAGGGAACGTGCAACACATAATGAACATGCAATGATAGTCTCAAATGAAGCAAACATAGAGAGTAGAGTTATTACAAACTTTAGTACATCCCACCCCATACTTAGGACGAACATTGTCCCTAATGTTCAAAAGAAAGAACAAAAGAAAGAAAAGAAAAAGAAACTCACAAGTGGTGGCGGGAATGTCTAAATCAAACGGTCATGCATCGATCACTGCGGCGCCGGTGGAGGTGGAAATGGAGAGAAGCTCGGATCATAGAACCGCCCGAACTGCTGGCGGTAGACGTCCCTCATCATGTGGTCAAGGTCGTCTAGGCGTCCGTCTCTAGCATCCGCCCGGATCTCTAGCGCTCCGACTCTCTCTGAAAGTCCGGTAGCCCAATCCGGCATCCTCTCATACCATCCCGGGGCGTGATCATACCATGCGGGGGCATCGGCTGGTGCTGGTGCTGGTGGTGGTGGTGCTGCTGGCTGCGTCGTGGACCAAGGAGGGGGTGTGTCGTACCAAGTGGGAGGTGTAGTCATCCACGTGGGCCTCTCACTCACGCTGGCGCGGCGAGATGACGAGCCTGAAGCTCTAGCTGGACGTGGAGAGCGCCTAGGTACATCCGGGACCGCCTCCGGCTGATCCGGAAATGTGCCGAACTCCTGCTCCGCTCCTCCACCACTCTCGTACTGCTCTCCCATCTCCTCCTCATCCTCAACCCGTGGTGGGACAAAAGGGGGAGCTACAAGCCTGTGCGCATGCATCGCAACGAACGTCTCCTTCCAATTGTGGCGTCCTGCCACAATGGAATACTCTGGCAGCCACTCAATACCCCTGCCTGTCCTACTCTCCCAAGGCATGCCCGCATAAGGCGGACCTCTATGTGTGGGGAAGATGAGTCCCCTAACCATGAATGCATGTAATCCTAGAGGTACGGCGGGTATGCGGGTGCAAGCTGAAAAATCTACACCAAAGCTCCTAGCTATGTGGGTCACTATCCCACCATATCCAATGTTCCCTCTCGATTTGTTCTTGAGTTTACTCATCGTTGCCGCCAAAAGAGTAGCACAATCTGCGCGGCATCCATAAAGCATGGCGTAAAGAAGGAATAGCTCATCCGTCTTGATCTTTTGGGGCGTCTCCGTTCTAGGAAAGAGACACTCCGAAAGAACACGGTGAGCTATCTTCAAGGCTAGATGGTACATCAATCTAGCCTTGGTATCAGCTGGTTGCCAACGGTCCTCGTCGGCATAAATCATGGCCACTTCCGCCCAAAAATCCTTGGCGGAAACGCCTCTAGGAAGTCGACCATTGTAGGTCTCATGGAACCCGAAAATGGTCCCGAACTCAACAATGCTCAAGTGGTAGTCTCGATCCATAAGACGGAAGGAGACGGTCCTATCTACTGGGATGTGCTCAAAGGACGTCACAACCTCTCGGGTAATCTCCTCGTAAGCGTCTTCACGAATGTTCGTGAAGACAAGCAATCCGGCTCTATCCAAGAGCCATGTAAGGTCATCAACTATGTTGAAAGGATGTAGATCCTCCAACAACAAGTACCTAGGGCCAATCACTGCCCTCTTCTCTATCCTTTCAAATGCAGCTAGGTGGTTTTCGTGTATGGTTGGGATGCTTGGGTGAGGGGGTGAAGATGGAGGTGAAGGTGAGGATGGTAGTGAGGGAGATGAGGGTGGTGGTGCCCTAGATGTGGAGGGGTTGCCCTTTCTTTTCTTATTTTGCTCCCCTTTCTTCTCCTTTATCCTTCCTGAAACTCTCCTTACGAAATCCATTTTCAGCAAAAATCACGGTCTGTTCTATAGAAACCACGGCCGTGGAACCTCCAGAGACCGTGATTCGTCACAGAATCTCGTGAATCTCAGCAAATTCACCAAATATCACCACAACAAGCAGTCCTAATCTAATTCCTTCCAATCTTTGTCAGTTCTTCCTAAAAATCTATAGCAAAAACGAACCAAATCCGCGAGAATCGAAGAGAAAGAGATAACCTCTTTTTCGGATTGAAAAATCCAAAATGCGCGTTTGTTGATCGATTTCCACTCGATTTGTTGCTTGGATCCTGTTCGTGGTTGGATTTGCTGCAGTTTAGAGCGAAGAATCGTTGAAAACGATGAGAGAATGAAGAATTGGGAGAGGCTGCGGGTTTTCGGTATCTAGGTCGTGGAATTGGGGGAAGAATTGTGGTGGTTTTTGTGATGAAGTGTGGCTTTTATACTCGCAGGCAAAATTTCAAAAATCACGGTCTGTCGGGGCATTCCACGGCCGTGGAAGTGTACGGACCCGTGGTTTTGGTGATTTTTCACAGGCTTTTGAGAATTACGGCCACTGTAGCTATGACGACCGTAATTTAGACCGTGGAACCTTCTGTAAAGCTTCAAAGTCCAAATTTTGTCACTTCTCTTCGACATTATCCCTCCTTTCTCCTTTTCCATCGATCCTACAACCAAAAACACGAACATACCGGAAGAAATCGAGGCAAAATAAAGCGAAAACGTCTATTCTAAACTAATCTATGAATCGAAGACAAAACGAGAATGTAATACCTTGGGTTGCCTCCCAAGAAGCGCTTTGTTTAAGGTCCGTAGCTAGACCAAACTTGCACTTATTCGAGTGCGGTAGGTGCAAACTCCTCAGCTTGGAGTTCCGGCGAGTACTTCTTGAGTCGTTGGCCGTTCACCTTAAAACTTCCGCTAGCTTCACCCCATACTTCAACTGCACCATGGGGGAAAATACGCTTAATTAGAAAAGGTCCAGTCCAACGAGATTTTAACTTACCTGGGAAGAGGCGAAGTCTCGAATTGAAGAGGAGAACTTGATCTCCTTCTTTGAAGTCCTTTGGAATGATATGCTTATCATGCCAACGCTTTGCTCTTTCCTTGTAGATCTTAGCGTTTTCGTAGGCGTTCAAACGGAGTTCATCCAGCTTGTTGATGTCTAGGAGACGCTTCTCTCCCGCTTCCTTCATGCTGAAATTTAGCCATTTGATAGCCCAAAACGCTTTGTGCTCTAGCTCTACCGGCAAATGACAAGACTTCCCATACACAAGGTTGTATGGTGTGGTTCCTATGGGAGTCTTGTATGCGGTCCGGTATGCCCATAATGCGTCATCCAGTTTCAAGGACCAATCCTTCCTAGTCCTTGAAACCGTCTTCTCTAGAATTCCCTTGATCTCCCTGTTTGAGATCTCAACTTGTCCACTCGTTTGTGGATGGTAAGGGGTAGCGATCTTGTGAGTAACCCCATACTTGGCTAGAAGAGCTTCAAAGCGACGGGCTATGAAGTGAGAACCTCCATCGCTAATGATCGTCCTTGGTGTCCCGAATCGCGGAAAGATGGTCTTGTTGAAGAACTTAACCACCACCATGGCATCATTTGTGGGAGAGGCAATCGCTTCCACCCATCTAGAGACGTAGTCTACCGCCAATAATATGTATTGGTTTCCACAAGAGGAAGGGAATGGTCCCATGAAATCGACTCCCCAAACGTCGAAAATCTCTACCTCTTGGATGTTGTTAAGGGGCATCTCGTTCCTTCTAGAGATATTGCCTGTTCTTTGACAAGCATCGCAACAAGAAACAAAGGATTGCACATCTTTAAATAAAGTAGGCCAATAGAATCCAGATTGCAATACCTTTGCGCTAGTTTTGTTCGAACTAGCGTGTCCTCCACAAGGTAGTGAATGACAATGGCGGATGACACTTTGCATCTCCTCTTCCGGCACACACCGCCGGATGATGCCATCCGGGCCTCTCTTGAAGAGGAGAGGCTCGTTCCAATAGTATTCTCGGACGTCTTTGAAGAACTTCTTCCTTTGTGCGTATGACAGTCCGGGCGGTATCTCCTGGCAAACCAAATAGTTAACAAAATCAGCAAACCATGGTTCGTTACCTTTGGAGACTACCTTGATACACTCCTCTATGATATGTAGGTGTTCGTCCGGAAAGGAGTCATCAATGGGTAAATGGTCGTCCTCTAGATGTGTTAGACGACTCAAATGATCCGCAACAGAATTTTCCGAGCCTTTCTTGTCGCGGATCTCAAGATCGAATTCTTGTAGGAGAAGAATCCATCTAATCAGCCTTGGCTTCGCGTCTTTCTTCGCAAGGAGGTACCGGATCGCAGCATGATCCGTGTAGACAATCACCTTTGCACCTACAAGATAAGAGCGAAACTTGTCAATAGCGTAGACAATGGCTAAAAATTCCTTCTCTGTGGTGGCGTAGTTGAGCTGAGCTTCGTCTAGCGTCTTGCTAGCGTAGTATATGGCGTGGGTTCGTCCTTCCTTTCGTTGCCCAAGAACAGCTCCAATGGCTACGTCACTAGCATCACACATAATCTCGAAGGGGAGAGTCCAATCCGGAGGTTGGATAATGGGTGCTGAAATCAGAGCTTGCCGAATGGTGTTGAACGCATCTAGACATTCCTGTGAAAACTCAAAAACCGCATCCTTCATCAATAGATTAGTGAGAGGTTTTGATATCTTAGAAAAGTCCTGAATGAAACGTCTATAGAATCCAGCATGTCCTAGGAAACTTCTTACTCCCTTCACCGAAATTGGGGGAGGAAGTTTCTCTATGGTCTCTATTTTAGCCTTGTCTACTTCTATCCCTCTACTAGAGACTAAGTGACCTAACACGATTCCTTCCTTAACCATGAATTGACACTTCTCCCAATTTAGAACTAGGTTAGTGTCTTCACATCTTTGCAAAACAAGAGAAAGGTTAGAAAGACAATCGTTAAAAGAGGGACCGTAAACGGAGAAGTCGTCCATGAAGACTTCCATGATTTCCTCTACATATTCGGAGAAGATGGCCATCATGCACCGTTGAAAGGTGGCTGGGGCATTGCAAAGCCCGAACGGCATTCTCCTATAAGCGAACGTACCCCAAGGGCACGTGAATGTGGTCTTCTCTTGATCATCCGGATGTATCGGAATCTGAAAGAAGCCACTATAACCGTCAAGGTAGCAAAAGTATGAATGTTGTGCTAACCTTTCAAGCATCTGATCGATGAATGGCAATGGGAAGTGATCCTTCCGCGTTGCGTTGTTGAGCTTGCGGTAGTCTATGCACATTCGCCATCCAGTCACTGTTCGGGTAGGAATGAGTTCGTTGTTCGTATTGGTGATGACCGTCATTCCTCCCTTCTTCGGAACTACTTGAACTGGGCTCACCCACTTGCTATCGGAGATAGGATAGATGATACCTGCATCAAGAAGTTTAAGAATTTCCTTCTTGACAACCTCCTTCATGGTCGGATTCAACCGCCTTTGAGATTGTCTTGAAGTTCTAAAGTCCTCCTCCATTAGTATCTTATGCATGCATAGGGAGGGTTTAATTCCTACTAAGTCCTCTATAGTATAGCCTATGGCTTTTCTATGTTTCCTAAGGACAATCATGAGCTGTTCATGTTCATCTATGCTTAATTTGGAACTAACGATAACCGGGAAGGTGGAATTAGATCCAAGAAAAGCGTACCTTAGATGAGTAGGAAGTGGTTTGAGTTCCATTGCTTTCGGAGCCTCCAATGATCCTTGAGGAGCTTCCGATGTTTCCTTAGAAGTTTCTAAGGATGTTGAATGGTTTGGAGAAGAATTAGAAGAAGTTGAAGGAGTATGCCGATCACCCTCTTCCACGGTCAAAATTACGGTCTCCTCTGGCATTCCACGGCCGTAATATCTTCTGGAATGGAGGTGGATTTTGGTCGTGGAATCCACGGTCGTGGAATACAGAGTATAACCGTGGATTCTAGTATTCTCAGCCTCATCGTGGAGTTTCTCAAACTCCACTTCATGCATCTCTTCTTGTGCTTCCAAGGCTTCAATTTCCTCTTTGCACCCTTCTTCTTCTCCTACATCGGTTAGACTCATAGTAATAACCTTTTGTAAAGGATCGTCAAAGAGAATCGCACTTACCTCCTCCCTAGATAAACCTTCTTCGTCTTGGACATTGTAAATATCCTCATCAAAGATTGGCTCCTTCACTAGAGTGGAAAGAACGAACTCTACTTTCTCTTCCCCAATATCAAAAGCGAGTCTCCCATTCTTGCAATCGACCATGCAGCCGGAAGTTGCAAGAAACGGCCTTCCGAGTATGATCGGGACCGGACTATCTGCAGGAATGTCAAGTACGACAAAATCAATGGGGACAAAGAACTTGCCTAGCTTGACTGGGACGTCTTCTACAATGCCGACGGGACGAGTAATGGATCGATCCGCCATGTATAACGTCATCTTCACCGGTTTAGGGTCGCCTAAACCGATCTTCCTGCACAATGCAAGTGGTATGATGCTCACACTTGCTCCCAAGTCACATAAAGCGTCATATGTGACCTCTCCCACTCCAATGGGAATGCAAAATGACCCCGGATCTTTCAGCTTTGGGGGCATTTTCTCCTTCATAGTCTTGATGAGATCCGAGGAATCCGAACTCATCTTGACTTCTCCGAAGTCTTCTAGCTTCCTCTTGTTAGAGAGGAGCTCCTTCAAGAACTTGCCATAAGCCGGCATACCTACAATAGCATCAATGAAAGGTATATTAATATGCAGCTTGCTCATGAGTTCTATAAACTTACCAAATTGTTTATCTAGGCGCGCTCGCGCTCTAGATTGAGGGAACGGTAGGGGTGGTTTGAAAGCTGGAGGAGGAACATAGACGTCTTCCTTCTCCTTCCCCTTTTCTTTGTCCTTCTCTACGGGGACTTCAACGAACGTAGGCTGCGGATCGGTGGTAGTCACTCCGCTCCTAGTTGTAATCGCCATTACCCTTCCCTTAGGGTTGTCCTCCATCTTTCCTGGAAGTTTCCCTTGATTTCTAGGAACTTCCTCCGCATGGTTGAACATTTGGTTTTCCAAAACCTTTTGAGCTTTGTCAACCTTAGAAATTTGATCATCAACCTTGATGATGCGGTTCTCCAACCCTTGAAGCTTTCCCAAGATTGTCTCCAACATGGGATCGGGCTTCTCCTTTCCCGTATTGTTTCCTCCATTTGATGATTGCCCCTGGCTTTTCAAAGGAGTAGAAGAAGAAGAGGGTGGAGTTAGTGAATTGGAATTGGAAGGATAGGAGTTACCGGAATTTTGTTGATTGGAGCGCCAATTGTTGTTGTTTGAACCCCGATTGTTGTTCCAATTGTTGTTGTTCCGGTTGTTGTTGTTTCCATTCCAATTGTTATTCCGGTTATTGTTCCGGTTATTGTTGTTGCGGTTGGTGTTATCACCGCCGTTGTTGTTGCCCAAATAGCCAACATCCTTCTCTTGTTGCTTTGGGAAGTTGGTCTTGATTGTCTCCTTCAACTCTTTGATCTCATTGTTGAGGGAAAAAATCTAATTTTGAGCTTCATGTGTGAGCTTCGCTCCTTGCTCCACACGATTTCCCTCCACTTTCCGGTGGGAATACTTCTCTATGACTCTTGCTTGCTTCTCAATGAAGTCCCAAGCGTCATCTTCTCTCATGTCCATGAACGTTCCACATGAGAGGGATTGGAGGTTGAATTGCGTTCCCGCATCCAGCCCTTTGTAGTAAATCTCCAGCAAGGCAAGCTTGGATATGCCATGATGAGGGCAATCCAAGAGCAAATCCTGAAACCTTTCCCAAGATTGAAACAAGCTTTCGTTAGGTCTCATGGAAAAAGCATTGATCTTACCTCTAAGTTCCGCCGTTTTGGAGGGCGGAAAGAATTTGGTGAGAAACTTTGCGGAAAGGTCTTCCCACGTGTCTAGTTTCCCATTAGGAAGAGCTTGATACCAAGATAACGCTTTCCCCTTCAGGGAGAAGAAGAAAGGCTTGAGCTTATAGCTGTTGGTAGTAGCGTTCTTCGGTCTCATCGTCTCCATCATACACTCAAAGTTTTGTAAATGTTGGTGTGGAGATTCAGTACTAGTACCGCCAAATTGACTTTGGCGAACAAGAGTGATAAATTGAGGGTTAAAGCTAAACCCTTGCACATCTTCAGCGTCAAATTTCACACCCAAGCGGCGTGGTTGTTGTGTTGGATCCATCCGTTGGCCAAGAGTCCTTGGCTCATTATCCACACGTTCGACTCTCACATTCCTAGGTGGAATGCGGCGATTAGTAGCTCCTTGTGGACGGAAAGGATTCATGTTGATTGTGGGATCAATCTCTTCTAACGGTGGCATGGAAGAATCGCTATCATCAGCGGATGAGTGGCTTTTTCTTCTAGACCTTGATCTCCTTCTCGAGGACCTCTTGCCTACCTTATCTTCAAGGTCGCTCATCTTTATCCTCATTTGGACGATCATGTCTTGTAGACCGTTGACTTGAGATTGATGACGATCCATCTCATCCTGGCGAAGAGTCTCATTCCATCGGAGTTGAGCTTCCTTCTCCGCCAACTCCGTTTGAAGATCGCGTTCGTTTTCTTCAGCCATCCTCTTTTCCTTGCGCTTTTGCCTCAAGGTTTTCTCTAGCTCTTGATCAAGAGGTAAAAGATCTTCTGTGTTCCTAGACCTGCGCATGCACTCAAAGGAAATCAAACAACGAGAGTAAGCTCCCAAGCTTGACAACCGGCTACCGGATTCGGACGAAACCAAATCCCCGGCAACGGCGCCAAAAACTTGTTCGCCCCTAGAGGTGTGTGCAAATAAGTTTTAAATTTATAAAACTAGAATCAAGCAAGCGAACCCGCAGTGTACGGATCGACGTAGTTAAGCAAGAATTCCAGAGTATCGAACACAGGGATTTGGGTGGAGCGAATTCAATTGCAAGTTATCAAGCAGGTGAATATGGGAGTTTTACAAATATTGGGAAAACAACAATCCTAAAGCTTCGGGTATTCAGTTGCGGCAATAGATTCAAGATATACTAATGATGTATAGACAGAGTGGAGATATGCAAAGGTATACTAATGTAAGGTAATCGTACGGTTGAGGTTCCAAAAACCTTATGTAACTCACCTAAAAGACACTCCCTGTACAGGTTGTTGAGGCTCAATATAGAAAGGTTCTAGAGGTGAGAATTAATGTCAAATACCCAAACTTGTAATCCAAAGGTCAAGACTAACTTAACCGATTGAGGTTGTGACACTCACAATCGAGGTAGAGGTTGTTGAGGCTTCACTACCACCTAGAAAAGACAAGTCTAAGCTAAGCTAAAGCCAATCTTTAACTTTAGATTAAAGTAAAAGCAGGTTCGTAGACTTAAGGTAAATCACGGTTAGTTCTTGAGGTTCCACGGCCGTGGACTCAAGAACAGCCCGTAATTTGGGGTTGTCGGCGATAATTCTCTAACTCTCAGGGTCTAATCTGTTTGCGATCGATCTATCATCACCTATGCCACAACTATCAACCCTTCACCTTAGAATTGTTAAGGGTTTTTAGCCAATAACAGTCATATTGATATCAATTCAAGAATTAAAAGATAAAAGATGGGAACTTTCAAGAACTATCAATAATCCTCAAGTGAATCTCAAAATCACAGTCAAGAACAAATGTTTATCAAAAGATTCAAAACGGAGTAAACAATCACAATCTTAGGAAAGAAAAGAAACGGGATGTCAATCCGATCCTAAATCAAACCTAAACAAGAAGAGGGATCTTCTTGCAAAACCCTCCAAGAACTTCGATCTTCCACCAATTCGAAAATCACAAAACAGCAACTCTCCAATACGAACTTTGATCTTCAATAAGATCCCCAAATTACCTCCAAGATGAGGGTTTATGCGTTGCTAAACGTGGATTCTCGGCGTACGTTTGCCGCTAAGCGAAGGTTGAAAGGTCGTAAGCGAGGTGACGGAATCTTGCTTCGTCCGTCTTTTTATAGTGTAGGGTAAAGTGTCGGCCCGGCCCAATCTTTCAAAAGATCATGGCTTCGAAGCGTGGCGAAAAGATTCGCCAAGATCACGGTCGTGGAAGATTCCACGACTGTAATTTAGGGCGTGGAAACAATTACGGTTAGTTCCACGGCCGTAGAATCCCCTGGAATGAACATCGAATTCTGACTCTGAATCCACGGCCGTAATTCTGAACGTGGTTTGTGATACGGCCGTGTTTTAGGGCGTAATTTAGGGCGAGAACGTGATTCTTCCCTGAACTCGTGCATTCTTCAATCTAAGACTCCAAATTGCTTCAAAAAGTGTCCTCGATCTATGGACATATCAACTCAACTCTCCTTTGCTCGATTCCGTTCGGAAATAGCTCCAAATTACCTATAATCAACATAGAACTAGTGTAGACATCCATATCGAAAATATAGGCAATACTAGCTCACATATGCACAAAGATCAATCAAAGACTATCAATATGAATCAAATTCATTTAGAAAACGTGCCTAAAATATCACAATATTTCATACTAACACTCTTCACTCTTCAATGGAATAGATGAAGAAGATGGGAAAGATAGAGCATTTTCAATATGAGAATAAGGGTTACCGGGATTTTGTTGATTTGATCTCCAATTATTGTTGAAATTCCTGTTATTGTAATTGTTGTTCCTCGGCCCTTGATAGTTTCCTCTCCCCAAGTATCCAACATCTTGTGCCTTGGATGCTACCTTAGTTTGAGCTAATAAAAGCTCCTTCAAAGCTTTGACTTCATTGTTGAGCATAGTTAGTTGAGCAACACTTGAATTTGTAAGATTCAGATCCGGAAATCTAACTCGTTTTGCTCTATCTTCAACTCTTCGATAGGAGTACATCTCCATGTGTAAAGCTTGCTTCTCAAAAATCTCCCAAGCTTCATCAACCGGTGTATCCATAAATGTGCCAGCAAAAAGTGATTGGAGTTTGAATTGAGTTTTCTCATCCAACCCCTTGAAGTAGATCTCTAGCAACTCAATCTTTGGAATCCCATGGTGAGGGCAATCCAACAAAAGGTGCTTGAACCTTTCCCATGATTTGAACAAACTTTCTCAATCCTTCATGACAAAAGCATTAATCTTACCCCTCAACTCAGCGGTTTTTGATGGGGGAAAGAACTTAGTAAGAAACTCCATAGTCATCTCTTCCCATGTGTTAACTCTTCCAACTGGAAGAGATTGATACCAAGCTAGCGCCTTGTCTTTCAAAGAGAAGTAGAAAGGCCTTAGCTTGTAGTTTTTGTTCTCCACTCTTGATGGTCTCAAAGTCTCCATAAGAATCTCATAATTTTGCAAGTGTTGATGTGGAGATTCTCTTTCCATGCCTCCATATTGACATTGTCGAATCATTGTGATGACTTGAGGTCGAAGCTCATAGTCATGCTCAGCTGGATCTCCTAGATTAATACCGCAACGCCATACTTCTTGATTCGGGTCCATCCTTTGACTTAGGGTTTGCGGCTCTCCAGCGAATAGGTTACCTCGGTCAACCCTAACCGGCAACTGAGGTGGTGGATGTATCTCGGCTTGTGCATTTAGGTCAGGATTCTGCCTCGGTCAAACAACTGGGTTCGGTCGAGGTAGAAGTTGTGCCTGTAGTTCGGCCATGTCAGCTCGGATTTCTTGTGTTCTTGCACGAGCTTCCTCTCTTTCTCTTTGTAAAGCTTCGTTACTCAGCCGATTTTGTTCTAATGCGACCTTCAATTCAGCTTCAAGATCGTGATTATCTTGGTCAACCATCTTAGCTTCTTTCAATCTACTTTTGTATGTCTTTTTTGGTTCGGGATCGTAAGGAACGATTTCTTTCCCAACACGAGTTCTTTGCATAAACTTAAAGAAAGATCATGCGAAATCACTCAAGTAAAGTAATCAATAGCAACAAGGACAGTAGCCCTAAAAGAGAACCAAATATTGGACTTGGTCGTGACCAAGTCCCCGGCAACGGCGCCAAAAACTTGTTCGCTCTCACACGTGTGTGTGACCGTGAATGAAATAGCTTTAAATTTATAACCTAAAATATAAGTCTGAAATAATATGCGAACCCACAGTGTACGGATAAATTGTAATAACAACAAATACTCTAGGGTCGAACACAAGGACTATGGTCAAACAAAGCACGGTATATCAGGTTTTCAATCAAAAGCAAAGCAACAAAACAAGATCATGTAATAATCAGATAAAGGAATGCAGATTCTAGAGGTCAAAGCATCCAGTTGTGGTTCCGACTTAAGATCTCAAAGGATAACGTGGACAAGCTGAGGTTTGTAAGGGAAAGTATTTCTGAGGTGGGAATAAATCACCGGGTAAGTCTCACTACTCAATATCTCAAACCAAAGATCCTCTCACCGGGTAAGTCTCAATGAACTAAGGAAAGGAACTATAATCTCAAACCAACACACCTCCTAAGGGAATAGAACTAACCATTACTGCGTAAGTCTCAGGCTAACTCACAATGGTGGGATGAAGGCACACTCAAACTGATAGCATGTATTATAGTCTATATTTTGGGACTTGTTTAGACGTTTTATCTTCAATAATCTACATGTATGGATGTATATCATGTGATTATATTGTTGTTTCATCTACCTTTACGGGAATCGAGGTCTATAATTAATGAAGAAGATCTACTTTGGACCAAATTTGAGAGATTTCACATTCAGTTGAGATTAACCTCGGTCAGCTACAGTGTCACCTCGACCGAGGTGATCTTGAGGAGCGCCCCGACAGAGGCGAATACCCTAGTGCCGGCGAGATCATATTTTTTGGCTGAGATCTTTTAATTATGGAAAGAAGCTATCTTATATTTTTGGGCTGAATTTCTGGAAGGAAGATCTTATATTTAGGAGATCTATTTTAGAGATATGGATATATTTTATAGGAAATTATCTTTTGAAGATATTATTATCTTTGGAAGATAATTCTCCTATATAAAGGGTTGGATTTTCCACAATTAAGCCATCATCTTTTGATCATCGAATATCTTTCATTCTCTACACCATATTCTACACAGCAGTTAGGAGATTTTTTGGAAGTTGAACGAAGCTTTGAAGATTGAAGGAAGGAAGAGTCATAGTTTTTGAGATAGCTTTTGAGGGAGTTTGTAAGACTTTCTTAGATTCCCTTTGGTTTATTGTCTTGTTTGATTTGTGATTTAAGGAATGCTGATTTATGAATTATTTGATTTAGTTATTGAAGCCTTGTTCTTAAGGTTTTTGTGTTCAAATATTCATTCCTTCACCTTTTATTCGATTATTGTTTTCATGATGATGAGTGGCTAAATTTCTTGTGCGGTTCTAGGGTGATTGGCTGAAAGTTGTGGGAAAGACAATGATAGAATGATCTTAATCCCAGTAGGACCCTGAAAGCTCGAGTCTTTAACCTTAACCCTAGAGTACCTCGCTCAGTCGATGAACATCTCGACCGGGGTGGAACTTGACTGACCGAGGTGACCTATCCTGATCCGAAACTGAGAGTTAAGTGTTATAGTCTGCCAAATCCTATTCTTATTACACCTTTCCTGGTTCAATGCAAGCCTAGGATGAGACTTACCCGGTGATTCCTTAGTTTGTTTACCCATGATTATAAGTGTAGGTAATAAAGGTTTATCCTTTATTGGGGTTTGAGTGTGCCTTCATCCCATCATTGTGAGTTAGCCTGAGACTTACCCGGTAAAGGTTGATTCTATTCCCTTAGGTGGCGTGTTGGTTTGAGATTATAGTTCCTTTCCTTAGTACCTTGAGACTTACCCGGTGATAGGAACTTTGGTTTGGGATAGTGAGTAGTGAGACTTACCCGGTAATCTATTCCCACTTTAGAAACACCTTCCCTTTGCAAAATCTCAACTTTATCCACGTTATCTTTAGAGATCTTGAGTCGGGACCACAACTAGATGCTATAATCCCTAGAATCCGCATTTCCCCTTATTTGACCTTATTATCATCTTTTGATTACTTTAATTGCTTTTGTGATTATTAGTTGCATTGACAACCTATTCTTGCTTAGTTTCACCTAAGTCCATGAGATCGACACCCCGGAATTCTTGCTTTTTACTATAATTGATCCGTACACTGCGGGTTCGCATCCTTATTTTAAGCATATTTCTTGGGATATAAATTTAAAGCTTGCACACACCGTTTGGAGCGAACAAGTTTTTGGCGCCGTTGCCGGGGACTTGGTCTAGACCAAGCCGGTTGCGGTTGTCTTTCGGGGCAATTGCCCTTGTTGCTACTAACCACTCTACTTGAGTGCTTTCGCAGGATCTTTTTGTTAGGTTTATGCGAAGAACCCGTGCTGGGAAGGAAATCGTTCCTTACGATCCCGAACCAGAAAAGACATACAAACGACGCTTGAAAGAAGCTAAGATGACCAATCAAGACAATCGCGATCTTGAGGCCGAATTGAAGGAGGCGCTGGAACAACTACGCCTCAATAAGGAAGAATTATAGCGAGAAAGAGATCTGACTCGCACCAGAGCTGCAGAGATCGAAGCAGATATGGCCGATCTACGAGCCGAAATTCTGCATCGACCAGATCCTTGACTGAGGCAGGACCTAGTCCCAGTTGCCGTAGCCGAGATACATCCACCTCGGATGCCTGTCCGAGATGTTCTTTTTGCAGGAATTCCACAAACCCTAGGACAAAGGATGGACCCCAACCAGCAAGTGATGCATCCAGGAGTCAACCTAGGTGATCCAACGGAGCAAGATTACGAACTTCGACCGCAAGTTCAATCCAGATCCGCCAATGCCAGTTTGTAGGTTTAGAGAGGGAGTCTCCGCATCAGCATTTGCAAAACTACGAGATCCTGATGGAGACCTTGAGACCTTCAAAGTTGGAAAACAACAACTACAAGATAAGGCCTTTTTACTTTTCTTTAAAGGACAGGACGCTTACTTGGTATCAATCTCTTCCACCCGGAAAGATCAATACTTGGAAAGAGATGACGACGGAGTTTTTAACAAAGTTCTTTCCCCCCTCCAAGACCGCTGAAATGAGAGGGAAGATTAATGCATTCATCATGAAGGACAAGGAGAGTTTTCCAAGTCATGGGAGAGATTCAAAGATGTTGTATTGGATTGCCCACATCATGGGATTCCAAAGATAGAGTTGTTGGAAATGTACTTCAAAGGATTGGATGGAGCTACTCAATTCAATCTTCAACTACTTTCCGCTGGCACATTCATGGATATGCCGATTGACGAAGCTTGGGAGTTTATTGAGAAGCAAGCTTTGCATATGGAGAAGTACTCCCACCAAGGAGCCGAAAATGGAGTTAAGAGAGTTAATTTCCTGGAAGCTCCATCAAATGATAATCAACTCATCTCCCTCAAGAACGATGTGAAGCAATTGAAGGACCTTTTGGTTGCTCACACAAAGAAGGAAGAAGGAGGCTATCAAGGATCAAGAAACAACAACCAAGGGTCCAGGAACAACAATTACAACAATAATAGAGGGTCCAATAGCAACAATTGAAGATCTAATCAACAAAATTCGGGTAACCCTTATTCTATTTCAAATTCTAATAATTCTTTTAACCCTTGTTCTTCTTCTTCTTCTTCTTCTACTCCATTGAAGAGCCAAGAGCCTGGATCAAGTTTGTCCCAGCCAGAGAAGAAAGATTTAGTGCTGGAGGCCATCTTGATCAAGCTCAACGCTATGGAGACGTCTATGACTTCATTTTCGAAGGCACAAAAAGCCTTAGAGCAACAATTCTTTAATAAGGCGAATGAAGCGCCAAGAGATCCAGGGAAGCTCCCAGCAAGGACAGATCATGGCAATAACGACGAGAAGTGGAATGAAAACTGCAGATCCAGTACCTCGGTTGGTACTAGTGTAGACGAAGAACACCTCGGTCCAGGTACAAACGAGGAACATTTCGGTCGAGGTGCCACCCGAGGTGGAGTCCCAGAAAGCGAAGGACAAATCTGAAGTTTATGTCCCACCTCCTGCATATAAACCACCACTTCCATTCCCTCAGTCAAGGGCCAGAGCACATCTCACTACTAGAAAGACCCCTTCTAGACCTTGCTTATGTTGGAGCGGTTTGAAAAAACCGGGATCAAGGATATTTTCGGACCACGTTTATATGCATAACCGCAGTAACTGTATTTTTGTAAAAAATAAATAATTTCAGACCCCGGTTATACAAACTAACCGGGGTATAATATTATTTTTTCGAAGAATACCCCGGTTATCATGAAAAACCGCGGTAATACAAGATTCTCGGATCCCGTTTATTAGAATAACCGTGGTACAAGTTCTGTGAGAACCCGGATCTATTTTCCCCGCTATTTTGTTCACCGAGTTTTTTTTTACTTCCCTCTCTGACCTTCATTTCTCCCTCTACGAAACCCTACCCGTCCCCTTTGTCTTCTCCTTCAACAACCTCATCCAGGAGGGTCTTCCGGCGCCACCGCACTAGTTCGGCCACCACTTGCCGACTGTCTATACCTCCGCGCAACCAGGAGGCCATCGTAACCAGCTCCGCACCAACAACTTCGAAATGCGCGAGCCTATAGTCGTGAACCAATCGTCGCTCGCAGTCCCGTTTCCACTATTGTGTGAGCCTAGTACAGCCGTTCCGCCACCGTCAGTGACCTCTAGCGTTGTCCTCCACCCCAGGAATACCTGGATCTATTTTCAATCGGCTTCCATTCTTCCTCTACCGGGTGATTTGTTTTCTTTGTTTTTAGGGCTTACTAGCCTTCGGTATGAACATGTGTTCTAGGGCTTCAATTACTTTATTTTTTCTATTTTTAGGACTCCAATCACTGTTTTGTAG
Organism: Fagopyrum homotropicum; assembly: GCA_033239125.1. Classification (NCBI taxonomy): domain Eukaryota; kingdom Viridiplantae; phylum Streptophyta; class Magnoliopsida; order Caryophyllales; family Polygonaceae; genus Fagopyrum; species Fagopyrum homotropicum. The sequence continues at coordinate 33,223,961 of BSWB01000008.1, forward strand.
AGCGGGTTGATGATAGACCCATTGAGGTAGTTTATTTAATTGCAAGTTTTTAAATTAAGCTGGTCAGTGAGGAAAAAAATCCTCTATGGTGAAGTGATTTGAATTTCTTACACGTCTATTGTCTAGTTTCTTGTTATGCCAATACTCATTGTAGAACTTTTATTGGTTGAAAAGATTTCAACTTCTTACTACATGTGTATCTTCCATTGTAGTACTTGTCAATGAAGGCTGTTGCAGTCGACCCAAGAACTGATTTCAATCTTGATAGCCTATTGTCAGTTGGAGTAAGTGTTTTCTGTATTTATGTAAGTGATGAAAGTAATGACTTGTTTTCTTTTTCCTTTCATCATATCATTATAGTATTGTGATGTTGTTGTTTGCTTTTAGAAGTCGAACCAATGAGAGACCATAAGTTGCAGTTGCAACTTGGATTTACCATAATATGCTTTTGTTGGCTTTGTCTGTTGGGTTACTGATATATATAGCTAAAATCAAGAATGACACATGAAGCTTAGGGAAGTGAACTTGCAATCAGTATAATGAGTTAATTGTTAGTCAATAGTTCAATAGAAACGATGGATTTAAAACTTAAACATAAAAATATAAGAAATAACTAATATGGTTATATTTAGACTTAAACCCATGATCAATTAGTTTGAAAAGTGTACTTAAGATTTATTAAGTGTTGGCATCTGATTTCATATTACCAATTTGGCATACATTTTAATATTCTATACCTTTACTAATTGCAATCTTAGTTAACATATGCTAACGCGAACAGATCCTATTGATTGTTTTCCACCTCAATTCTTACAGTAGGTTTCTATAGTTAGAATCAAAGGACACTAATATTATTATAGTAAGACTTAAGCCCTAATGATTGTTTTCCACCCAAATTCTTATAGTACAAGACTTTATGGAGTATGGACACAAGGAGTGAGATATTAGTGTCGCAAGGTTTAAGAAGGTAAGTATCAAATCGTTTTAATTGATTGCTTACAAATACAACGTTTTATCCTTTTTACCATGATTTATAGAGTTATAGATGATTTTTTCTGTTCACAAGCTATATATGTTTCTTCCCTCATGTCGACTGTTGTCTTTCATCCGTGCACTACAGGTTTGTCCTTTTTACCATGATTTAATTCATTGTTTACAAATACAACTTTTGTTTGTTGCTGATTCATTTGGATTCAAGGATCATATATGGTCTCTTTGAACCCTGGCATTTTTACAAGTAAGTCTCTTGTAAAAAATCAATCTCTAGGTTTAGGTTTGAAATAATATCGATGCTGTTTTTTTCTGTAGCACTTAAAAAGTGGTTATGTTCCTTGAAACTAATCTTCTCAAGATGTGGTTCCTAGCTGCATGCCATATGAGAAACGAAAGAGAAGTATTTTTAAAAATGACTGATAAGTTGGAGTATGATGCATATAAGGGCTGAATTGATATTGATTGATCTTCCATGTCTTATATACACATGATGAAAAATTTAACTTATTTCTTCACAAATTTTCATATTTTGGATCAATTTTGATGTCAGTAGTTCAACAATGGCTTTGTTGCCTAGGTGTGGTGTTGATTTGGAACCTTTGCAGCCTTTATTAAAGAAGGACATTGGGCTTCTTTCAACTGAAGTGATGCCACATTTCAATCACGCTCTGACCACGCAAGACCAAGATTAGAATTTGACTGTATGACTGCATGGATCGGTATTAAGGCAACACAGTTTATAATATCAAGTGAACACCCAATCGTTTTTATAAATTTTTTACTTGTATATGTTAGATATATATTCTCGTGTTTTGAGACTTAAAATTGTTCCATAGTGATTGCGTAGATTAATGGTTATTTTGAAAAGTGAGTTTTGTTGTAAAATTTCCAAACAGTGAGCATGTCAGTTCAGAGTTTCAACTTTATAATTGCTTCTATTTCCTTTAGTTGACTAATGATATAAATGAGTTTTCTCTCTGCAAGTTTAAGTAGATCTGAAATGGTAGTGATTTGTCTCCCAAAAATGTTGGTTGTTATAGTTGTTTTAGTGGATTGAGAACATATCTTGTGTAATCAGCTATTTCAGTTTCTTTCACTAAACTAACCTTCTCTATGCATTCTTAACTTTTTGCTGATATATTTTTCTTTATCATCATAGCTAGGAGAATTGAAGCTTGGAGTGATTTTAGATAGCTCGTCCACCGGCTTGGATGAGGCCATTGGAATTTTCAAGGTTATTAAAAGTCATACATGATGCTAATTATGTGATTGGGAATACTCTTTTTAATTTCTAAGGTGTTGGTACTTAATCTCCTATCAGGTCATGTAATTTCTTGATGCACTAGAATACTGTATGTTTACTCGTATATTTATTGATACTACACCAACAGTGAGTAAATTTATTCAAGCAACTAGGATTTCATCTGCGACAACCTCTAACTTTTCCTTAATTCTTACCACATGGTCTTTGCACGATAACACAAGGTTATTGTCTTTGACAGATTTTCTTGATGCTTCCATTGGTGAAATACTAAAAGTTAGTGCCAAATTTGGGTACTGCGCTTTCAAGGTGACACGAGCACCTTGTACCCCCTTCTACAGATAAATGCTCATTTGGAAGAAACTCGCAAGAAGTTATGGCTTGTGGACTCAAAGGTCTCTTAAATTTGCTAAAATAAGTCTTGCTGGACACAACACATCTGTTGCAACTTACTTTTAGACTCATATATTTGCACTAAGATGAGAATAAATCTGCACATTTTTAGGGTTTGATTGTAAGTTCTAGAAAGAATTCTCTCCAAGATTTCAAGAAGAGATGGGCTCATGAACACGAACCTGCCAATGAGAATAAATAGATGAATGACAAAATGTCCTTGTTGCTAAGATGAGAATAAATCTGCACAGTTTCATATATTTTCACTAGGTGCTGTTAAGGTGGGTGCTTGCATGATATAAGTAGATAAACGACAAGATGTCCTTGTTTCTAAATTTGTTCGGTTTCTTTCTGCAGACAATTAAGCCTACAATCTTAATTGGATCATGTGGAGTTGGAAAGGGTCATGAAGATCGCGCTAGTGGAAGTTCATTTGACCCGGTTATATACGATGGAAAGGTCTTTGTTCATGGCCAGGTAATGCACAACATCTACAATCCAAAGTGCTACCATATATCCTAATCTTCATAAGTTGTTAGATGCTGATTTTTCATTTTTATGTTCTTAAGGCAAACAATGCTTATATCTTTCCAGGATTCGGTTTGGGTGTGGTAATCTCTGGTGCAGTTCGAGTGCACAATGAAATGTGTTCGCCACTTAGCGTGCGTGCAAATAAGCTTTAAATTTATAAAACCAGAATCAAGCAAGCGAACCCGCAATGTACGGATCGACGTAGTTAAGCAAGAATTCCAGAGTATCGAACACAGGGATTTGGGGGGAACAAATTCAATTGTAAAGTTGTCAAGCAAGTAAATGTATAAGCTTTGCAAATATTGGGAAAACAACAACCCTAAAGATCCAGGTATCTAATTGTGGAAATCGATTCAAGATATACTAAAGAATTAAGGACAGAGTTAAGAGTTGCAAAGGTATACTAAGGTAAAGCAATGTACGGTGAAGTTCCAAGGCTTTATATAACTTACCTAAAGGTACTGTCTATAAAGGTTGTTGAGGCTTCAGTATAGAAAGGATCTAAAGGCAAGAATTGATCTCAAATACCCAAACTTGTAACCCAAGGATCAAGACTAACTAAACCGATTAAGGTTGTGACACTCGAAATCGAAGTAGAGGTTGTTGAGGCTTCACTACTACCTAGAAAAGGACAGTCCAAGACTACATTAAAGCTAATCTTTAACTTTGGATCAAAGTAAAAGCAAAGTTCGTAAACTTGTATAAATTACGGGCAGATCTTGAGTTCCACGGTCGTGGAATCTCAAGAACAAACCGTGATTTTGGTTCGTCGGCGAGTCTCTCTAACTCTCAAGGTCCAATCTATTTACGATCGATCTATCATCATCTAAGCCACAAACCATCAACCCTTCACCTTAGAATTGCTAAAGGGTTTTAGCCAATAACTGTCATTATAATATCAAAATCAAGTTTAAAAAGAATTGAAAGATGAAAACCTTCGAAAACCTTCAATAAAACACAAATCAATCTCAAATCCACAAAACAAGGATAATAATGTATATCAGATTTGGAATAAACACAAACCAATAACAATCCTCGATAAGAACGAAGAACGGGATGTCAATCCGTCTTCTAATCAAACCTAAGGACAAAAGGCGCAACTTCCACCACAAACAACTTCCAAATCTTCAAACCCCTCGCGAATCACGTTGCAAGTCCAAATCTCCGGACATCTAATGCATCTTTAAGCACGTGTAAGCCGAAATGCCGAAATCTCCCCCCTCCAGCCCTTTTATAAGGAATGGTAAAATAACCGTCCGGCCCATATGCGTAAATGATGTGTCAATATTTTATTCGTCAAAAGATCGCCTAAATCATGGTCTCCTGGAGTTCCACGGCCGTGGTTTAGAGCGTGGAAATGGATTACGGTTCTTCATGATTTCCACGACCGTACTTTATACCGTGTAACTCTCAGGAATACTCCACGTTCATGTTGCCAAGATCCACGGCCGTGGTTTTGGGCGTGGACTTCTCTACGACCGTATTTTAGAGCGTGGAAGTGAAATTTGCTTGTGGTTTCCTTTGTGTCGTGCCATTCCTCATCCTAGCATCTCCCTTGGCTTCTTTGATGTGTCCTTAATCCTTGGATGTGCTCAAATCTTCTCCTTTCTCTCTCAATTGGGTCGGTTTTAGCTCTTATTCATCTATAATCAACACAAAGCTTATGTAGACCTCTATATCGACAATGTAGACAAACTAGCTAACAATTGCTTCAATGCCTTATCAATGAACACTATAATGGATGAAAAACAACTAGAAAAAGTGCCTAGAATATCGCAATATTTCATGCTAACAAAATACCCCATACTTGTCACTTGCTTGTCCCTAAGCAAGGTCTTTCAAAAGCTTTAGAACTTAAGTTAGGATGAAATATGCATGCAATCTCAAAAACAAAACATCTTTTAGGTAAATGTGCTTCTAGTCAATAGATCATTCTCAAACCTTGCTTCATTCATTCATGAGACGCTCATATACATAACCAAAGAATAAAGAGGAAAGAAACATCATGAATTGATCAAACTTCAATGTAAGCATCATAACCTTCAAACATTATCAAAATCAATCATAAGAAACTTCAATTTAGATCACCAAGTCATATAACACTCTCTTGATCTTAAGGACTTTCAAATAAGGTCTAGAAGGCGGAAAGGAAGGGGAAACTATAAGGAATGTGGTGCATGAATTCGGGAAAGTGGGCAACAAACTCTTTTCTTTTTCTCTTGTGGTCTTGCAACACTTTCAACTTAGAGCTTTGCTCTTCCCTTTTTACATCATTTTTCGACTTTACTTTTGGAGTTATGGACAGAGGTGCACAAAAACCAAAGCCTAGGAGATTGGCGTTTCCCAATTTTACGAGATGCCTCAAACCCTTGATGCACATACCATAATCCGTTAGGAATATCGCTCAATCCGACTTTGGCAAGACACAAACACCCGGCTATGTGAATGGTGCCGAGTTACTCATCGTCATGATTGACTTCCCCAAACCTACAACTTTTTTCTATTCTTTGAATGCAAAATTTTGCTTTCATGGCCCTCCCACATCAAACATGCCAAAATTCAACTCCTCCAAATTCCCGGATAGGTAAGGGAGGCAATTATTTCATTGAGGGGCTAAATGATCAAAGAAAGAAGAAAGAAAATCGAATTGCCTTAATCATTTCAAAAAGAAGTATAAGAACTTATCATGTGATTTCAACCTTGATTTCTCAATATGATTTAGATAAAACTCTTCACATTATGAAACTTGCAAGAAAGGAATAATCAACACATTCAATTTCTTTTCAATTCATTATTCGTTTAGGCATACAATTGTCATCAAAAACTCAATTCACAAGTAGTGATTATCATAGAAATCATCTCAATTCTTAGAAGCACAAAATTTTCAAAATTTTTCAATTTTTATGGGTTTTTCAAAAGCTTTTTCATGCAATGCGATAATGAAACGTGTGACAATGGAATGAAACATGCAAAGTATTCTCAATCAAGGCAAGCAAAGTGAGTAGAGTTATTACAAACGATAGTCACACCCCACCCCATACTTGAGACAAACATTGTCCATAATGTTCAAAAAGAAATAAAGAAAAGAAAGAAAGAAAATGAACTCACAAGACGGCGGTGGAGCGGCTAATGCTAACAATCAACCATGGTCATCACTGAGGAGCTGGTGGTGGTGGAAACGGAAAGAAGCTGGAGTTGAAGTTCCGCCCAAACTACTGGCGGTAGATGTCCCTCATCATCCTATCGTGCTCGTCGGCTCGGACATCTCTAGCATCCTGTCGGACCTCCAAAGCACCTACTCTCCTGGAAAGGTTAGTAGCCCAATCCGGTAGCTGCTCATACCACCCCGGTGCCTGACTGTACCAAGCTGGTGCATCGGATGGTACTGGTGCTGATGGCTGTTGTGCATACCAAGTCGGTGGAGCTCCTATCCACTCCGGTTGTGTCCTATACCGATTGGGAGGGGTCGCCATCCATGTCAGCCTCTCACTCACGCTGGCACGGTGAGAGGAAGAGCCGGAAGTTCTAGAAGGGCAGGGAGACTGTCTAGGGAGGTCGGGAAATGTGTCCGGCTGATCCGGAAAAGTACCAAAGTCGTGCTCCTCACCTCCCCCCTCAAAACCGTCATCTCCTTCTCATCTACTGCTGGCACCTCATGGGGAACGTAAGGAGGGGCTACTAATCTGTTCGCATGCATAGCTGCGAATGTCTGCTTCCAATTATGGCGTCCAGCCATAATGGAATACTCAGGGAGCCATGTCACACCTCTACCTCCTCTATCCCCCCAAGGCATGGCAGCGGTAGGTGGACCTCTATGCCTAGGAAAGATCATACCTCTAGTCATGAGGCTCTGAAGTCCTAAAGGTCTAGCTGCTATCCTGGTGCATGCAGAAAAATCAATCCCCAACTGTCTAGCAATGTGGGTGACCATCCCACCATATCCAATATTGCAAGCCCTCTTGTTCTTTAGCTTACTCATGGTAGAAGCTAAGAGGGTGGCACAGTCAGCAGGTCTACCGTGCAACATGCAATACAACAAAAATAACTCATCAGTCTTGATCTTCTGAGTAGTCTCAGTCCTAGGGAAGAGACACTCAGAAAGTACTCGGTGGGCTATCTTCAAGGCTAAGTGGTAGATGAGCTTAGCCTTGGTATCAGCAGGTTGCCAGCGGTCCTCGCTGGCGTAAATCATGGCAATGTCCTCCCAGAAATCCTTAGCGTATACACCGCTAGGGAAACGACCATTGAAGGTCTCATGGAACCCCAAGAAGGCTCCAAACTCTAGGATCGAAAACTCATAGTTCCTCTCTATCAGCCAAAAGAAACTGTCCTATCTACGTGACTGTGCTCAAAAGAGATCACAAACTCTCTAGTGATCTCCTCATATGCATCTTCCCGAATGGCGGAGAAGATGATCAAACCAGCTCTATCTAGCAACCAAGTAAGGTCACCTACCACATTCAGTGGCTCTAAATCCTCAAGAAGCAAACATAGTGTGGTCCTATGACCGGTCTCTTCACGATCCTCTCTAAGGTATCAAGGTAATCATCATAGATCTTTGGAATTCTAGGGGGTGAGGGTGATGGTGGCTCACTAGGGGGTGCCTGGGAGGAGGAGGAAGCATCCCCTTTACTCTTCTTGGTTCTAGCAGACATTCTCCTAACAAAATCCATTTTTTGTCCAAAATTACAGCCTGTTCTTGAACTTCCACGGCCGTGAAATGCCCAATGACCGTGGTTCGGCTCGTAATTTCTCAAAATTCACTCAATCAACACCAAAATCAACAAACAACAGCCCTAGACTAATTCCAATCCAATTCCAATCAGTTCTCCTAAATTCCGTCTTCTCCAGTGATTGTCCACTCGATTTGTTTCTTGGATCTTGTAGATGGTTGAATTTGCTTCACTTTGGGTTAAAGAATCGTTCGAAAAGATTAACGAACGGAGATTTGAGAGAAGGGGTCGTTTTCGGCGATTTTGGGGCGTGGAATTGGGTGTTTTGGTGTTCTTTGTGAAGAAACGTGGTTTATATAGTAACCGTAAAATTTTTGGAAAATTACGGTCACTCGGGGGTTTCCACGGCCGTGGAAATGTACGGAACCGTGGTTTTGGTGATTTTTCTCAGGCTTTTACAAATTACGGTCACTGTAGCTGCCACGACTGTAATTTTGGCCGTGGAACTCTCTGTAATGTGCAAAAGTCCAAGTTTTGTCAATTTCTTCTAACTTTACCTTCTCCCTTGCCTCTTCCATTGATCCTACATCCAAAAACACGAACATACCGGAAGGTATCGAAGGCAAAACAAAACAAAAATGTCTAAACTACTCTAATCTACGAATGAAAAACAAAAATATAAGTGCAATACCTTGGGTTGCCTCCCAAGAAGCGCTTGTTTAAGGTCCGTAGCTAGACCGTACTTGCACCTATTCAAGTGCGGTAGGTGCGAACTCTTCAGCTTGGAGTTCCGGTGAGTACTTCTTGAGTCGTTGACCGTTCATCTTAAAGCTTCCGCCCTTTTCACCCCATACTTCAACTACACCATGGGGGAAAACACGTTTGATTAGATAAGGTCCAGTCCAACGAGATTTAAGCTTACCTGGAAAGAGACGAAGTCTTGAATTGAAGAGGAGAACTTGATCTCCTTCTTTGAGGTCTTTTGGAATGATATGCTTATCATGCCAACGCTTCGTTCTCTCTTTATAGATCTTGGCGATTTCGTAGGCGTTCAAGCGAAGTTTTTCAAGCTCATTAAGGTCCAAGAGATGCTTCTCTCCCGCCTCCCTCATGCCGAAGTTCAACCACTTTATTGCCCAATGCGCTTTATGCTCCAACTCTACCGTTAAGTGACAAGACTTCCCATATACAAGGTTGTATGACGTAGTACCTATGGGAGTCTTATATGCAGTCCGTTATGCCCATAATGCATCATCTAGCTTCAAAGACCTATCCTTCCTTGTCCGTGAAACCGTCTTCTCTAGGATTCCTTTAATCTCCCGGTTTGAAATCTCCACTTGTCCACTTGTTTGTGGATGGTAAGGGGTGGCGATCTTGTGAGTTACCCCATACTTAGCTAATAGAGCTTCGAATCTTCGGGCAATGAAGTGAGAGCCTCCATCACAAGTGATGGTCCGTGGTGTCCCAAATCGTGGGAAAATGGTCTTGTTAAAGAACTTAACCACAACCATGGCATCATTAGTAGGAGAGGCTATTGCTTCAATCCATCTCGAAACATAATCTACAACTAAAAGTATGTATTGGTTTCCAAAAGATGATGGGAAAGGTCCCATGAAGTCTACTCCCCAAACGTCAAAGATCTCCACCTCTTGAATGTTGTTAAGAGGCATCTTGTTTCTCCTAGATATGTTCCCTGTTCTTTGACAAGCATCGCATCAGGAAACGAAGGTTTGCACATCTTTAAATAAAGTTGGCCAAACGAATCCAGAGTGCAATACCTTAGCGCTAGTCTTGTTCGAGCTAGCGTGTCCTCCACAAGGTAGTGAATGACAATGACGGATGACACTTTGCATCTCGTCTTCCGGCAGACATCGTCGAATGATGCCGTCAGGACCTCTCTTAAAGAGGATAGGTTCATTCCAAAAGTATTCCCGAACATCCTTAAAGAACTTCTTTCTTTGTGCATAGGATAATCCGGGTGGTAATTCCCGGCAAACCAAATAGTTAACAAAATCAGCAAACCATGGCTCATTACCTTTACTAATCTTGTCGATGCACTCCTCTATGATATGTAAATGCTCGTCCGGAAAGGAGTCATCTATGGGTAGATTGTCGTCCTCAAGATGTGGTAGACGACTCAAATGATCCGCAACAGAATTTTCCGAACCCTTCTTGTCACGGATCTCTAGATCGAATTCTTGTAGGAGAAGAATCCATCTAATTAGCCTTGGCTTCGCATCCTTCTTTGCAAGCAAATACCGGATCGCAACATGATCCGTGTATACAATCACCTTTGCACCTACAAGATAAGAGCGAAAATTTTCAAATGCATATACAATTGCTAAAAATTCTTTCTCGGTAGTGGCATAGTTGAGCTGCGCTTCATCTAGCGTCTTGCTAGCGTAGTAGATAGCGTGGGTTTGTCCTTCCTTCTTTTGCCCAAGCACAACTCCTTTATAAAGCGTCTATAAAATCTTGCATGTCCTAGAAAACTTCTTATTCCTTTCACCGAAGTAGGAGGAGGAAGCTTTTCTATAGTCTCTATCTTAGCCTTATCCACTTCAATCCCTCTACTAGAGATCAAGTGTCCTAATACAATGCCTTCTTTCACCATGAATTGACACTTCTCCCAATTAAGAACTAGGTTAGTGTCTTCACACCTTTGTAGCACAAGAGCAAGGTTAGAAAGACAATTATCGAAAGAGGAACCATAAACAGAAAAATCATCCATGAAAACCTCCATGATTTCCTCTATGTACTCCGAGAAGATAGCCATCATGCACCTTTGGAAGGTAGCTGGGGCGTTGCAAAGCCCGAACGGCATTCTCCTGTAAGCGAACGTACCCCACGGGCATGTGAATGTGGTCTTCTCTTGATCGTCCAGATGTATCGGGATCTGAAAGAAACCACTATAACCGTCAAGATAGCAAAAGTTTGAGTGTTGTGCTAACCTCTCAAACATTTGGTCGATGAAGGGTAGTGGGAAGTGATCCTTCCTCGTTGCGTTGTTTAGCTTGCGGTAATCTATGCACATCCTCCATCCTGTCACGGTTCGTGTAGGAATGAGCTCATTGTTCTTGTTGGTGATGACTGTCATCCCTCCTTTCTTTGGAACCACCTGTACGGGACTCACCCACTTGCTATCGGAGATAGGGTAGATGATACCTGTATCAAGTAGTTTAAGAATTTCCTTCTTGACAACCTCCTTCATGGTCGGATTTAACCACCTTTGAGGTTGTCGCGAAGTTCTAAAGTCTTCTTCCATTAGGATCTTATGCATGCATAGTGAAGGTTTAATTCCTACTAGATCCTCTATAGTGTACCCTAAGGCTTTCCTATGTTTCTTAAGAACAACCATAAGCTTACTATGTTCATCCATACTTAGATCGGAACTAACAATTACTAGAAAGGTAGAATTAGGTCCTAGAAATGCATACCTTAGATGTGCGGGAAGTGGCTTGAATTCCATCACTATAGGACTCTCTAATGGCTCTTGAGGAGTGTCCATTGCTTCCTTAGAAGTTTCTAAGGGTGTATAAGTTGTTGGAGAAGAATCAAAAGGAGTGGCGGAAAGAACACAATTGCCTTCAGATTCACCCAAAATTACGGCTCCCCTGTTTCCTCCACGGCCATGGTTTTGGGCGTGGAAATCAATTACGGTGCCTCTGTTTGTTCCACGGCCGTGGTTTTGGCCGTGTAACTTACTGGAGTCCTCTGAATAGCTGATTACGGTCATGTTGGTGGATTCCACGGCCCTGGAATAGCACGACTGGCCGTGATTTCTCACGTTCTCTGACCCATCGTAGAGTTTCTCAAATTCTTCTACATACACTTCCTTTTGCTTCTCTAAAGCTTCAATTTCCTCATTGCATTCCTCCTCTTCCCCTATGTCCATAATGCTCATAGAGATCACCTTTTGCAAGGGATCATTGAAGAAAATCGAACTTACATCCTCTCTAGATAGCTCTTCGTCATGGATGTTGAATATATCATCTTCAAAAGCTGGTTCTTTTACCAAAGTGGAGAGAACGAACTCTACCTTTTCTTCTCCTATGTCGAAGGCGAGTCTAGCATTCTTGCAATCAACCATACAACCGGATGTTGCAAGAAACGGTCTTCCGAGTATGATCGGGACCGGACTATCTGCAGGAATGTCAAGCACAAAAAAATCTATAGGAACATAGAACTTACCAAGCTTGACCGGGACGTCTTCAACTATGCCGACGGGGCGAGTTATGGATCGATCCGCCATGTATAACGTCATCTTCACCGGTTTAGGTTCGCCTAAACCGATCTTCCTGCATAAGGCAAACGGAATGATGCTCACGCTTGCTCCCAAATCACATAATGCATCATTTGTGACATCTCCCACCCCTATGGGAATACAAAACGACCCCAGATCCTTTAGCTTTGGGGGCATCTTTTCCTTCATTGTCTTAATGAGGTCCGATGAATCCGAACTCATCTTGACCTCTCCAAAATCCTCTAATTTCCTCTTGTTAGAGAGGATCTCTTTTAAGAACTTTCCATAAGCTGGCATACCTACGATTGCATCAATGAAAGGTATATTAATATGCAGTTTGCTCATGAGTTCAATAAACTTATCGAATTGTTTGTCTAGACGCGCTCTTGCTCTAGATTGCGGAAATGGTAGGGGAGGTTTGTAAGTTGGAGTAGGAATGTAGATGTCTTCCTTCTCCTTCCCCTTCTCTTTCTCCTTCTCGACGGGTACTTCCACAAACTTAGGCTGCGGGTCGGTGGTTGTTGCTCCGCTCCTAGTTGTGATTGCCATCACCCTTCCTTTTGGGTTATCCTCTGTCTTTCCTGGAAGTTTTCCTTGATTCCTAGGAAGTTCCTCAGCATTGCTAAACATTTGGTTTTCTAAAACCTTTTAGGCTTTATCAACCTTAGTGATGTGATTATCGACTTTAGTAATGTGACTCTCCAATCCTTGAAGCTTTCCCAAAATTGTTTCCAACATGAGATCGGGCTTCTCTTTCCCGGAAGTGCTTCCACTATTAGATGATTGTTCCTGACTTTTCAAACTAATGGAAGAAGAGCAAGGTGGAGTTAGTGAATTTCCTGAATTGGGATAAGAATTACCGGAATTGTGTTGTTGGTTGGAACGCCAATTGCTGTTGTTTGAACCCCTATTGTTGTTCCAATTGTTATTCCGGTTGTTGTTGTTGTTCCAATTTTTCCGGTTGTTGCGGTTTGTATTCTCATTCCCATTGTGGTTATTGTTGTTTCCTAAATAACCCACATCTTGCCCCTTTTGATTTGGAAAGTTAGCCTTGATGACTTCCTTCAATTCCTTAATCTCGGAGTTGAGAGAAAAGATTTGAGTTTGAGCGGCTTGTGTTAGCTTTGCTCCTTGCTCCACTTGATTTGCTTGTACTTTCCGGTGAGAATACTTCTCAATGACTCGGGCTTGCTTCTCAATGAAGTCCCAAGCGTCATCTTCCCTCATGTCCATGAATGTACCACATGAAAGGGATTGAAGCTTGAATTGTGTTTCCATATCCAGCCCCTTATAGTATATCTCCAATAGCTCCAATTTGGAAATGCCATGGTGTGGGCAATCCAATAGTAAATCCTGAAATCTTTCCCAAGATTGAAATAAACATTCGTTAGATCTCATGGAAAATGAATTAATCTTACCTCTCAACTACGCCGTTTTAGATGGCGGAAAGAATTTGGTGAGGAACTCCGAAGAAAGATCCTCCCATGTGTTGAGTCTTCCATTTGGAAGAGCTTGATACCAAGATAAAGCTTTCCCTTTCAAAGAGAAGAAGAATGGCTTGATCTTGTAGTTGTTGGTGGTTGCATTGTTTGGCTTCATTGTCTCCATCAAGATCTCAAAATTCTGTAAATGTTGATGTGGAGATTCGCTACTCGTTCCCCCAAACTGACTTTGGCGAACGATGGAAATAACTTCTGGGTTGAAGCTAGACCCCTGCATATCATCAGCATCAAAGTTCACACCTAGACGGCGTGGTTGCTGAATTGGATCCATCCTTTGGCCAAGAGTTCTTGGCTCTTCATCTACACGAGCGGCTCTCGCACCCCTAGCCGGGATACGATAGTTGGCAGCCGGTCTTTGTCTTGGATTAAATTGATTCATGTTGACCGTCGGATTAAGATCCTCAAGAGATGGCATGGAAGAGTCGCTATCCTCATCGGATGAGTTGGCTCTAACCGATCTTGCTGGTTTCCTCCTCTCCTTCTTCTTGGAATCGCTCAATTCTAGCCCCATTTGAAACATCATAACCCTTAGCTCATCAATTTGCAATTGATGACGGTCCGATTCTTCCTTGCGAGTCTTCTCGCTCCATCTAAGTTGAGCTTCGGATTCCGCTAACTTTGTTTGATAATCCCACTCCTTATCTTCAGCCGTCTTTCTTTCTTTGAGTTTCTTCCTCAAAGTCTTCTCAAGTTCTTGATCAAGAGGTAAGAGGTCCTTGTTTTTCCTAGACCTGCGCATATACCTAAAGTAACCGGCAAATATCACTCAAAGGAGATATCAAATAACAAGAGCAAGCTCCCAAGCTTGACAACCGGTAACCGAATTCGGCCTAAACCAAATCCCCGGCAACGGTGCCAAAAACATGTTCGCCACTTAGCGTGCGTGCAAATAAGCTTTAAATTTATAAAACCAGAATCAAGCAAGCGAACCCGCAGTGTACGGATCGACGTAGTTAAGCAAGAATTCTAGAGTATCGAACGCAGGGATTTTGGGGGAACAAATTCAATTGTAAAGTTGTCAAGAAAGTAAATGTATAAGCTTTGCAAATATTGGGAAAACAGCAACCCTAAAGATTCAGGTATCCAATTGTGGCAATCGATTCAAGATATACTAAAGAATTAAGGACAGAGTTAAGAGTTGCAAATGTATACTAAGGTAAAGCAATGTACGGTGAAGTTCCAAGGCTTTATGTAACTTACCTAAAGGTACTGTCTATAAAGGTTGTTGAGGCTTCAATATAGAAAGGATCTAAAGACAAGAATTAATCTCAAATACCCAAACTTGTAACCCAAGGATCAAAACTAACTAAACCGATTAAGGTTGTGACACTCGAAATCGAAGTAGAGGTTATTGAGGCTTCACTACTACCTAGAAAAGGACAGTCCAAGACTAGATTAAAGCTAATCTTTAACTTTGGATCAAAGTAAAAGCAAAGTTCGTAAACTTGTATAAATTACGGGCAGATCTTGAGTTCCACGGCCGTGGAATCTCAAGAACAAACCGTGATTTTGGTTCGTCGGCGAATCTCTCTAACTCTCAGGGTCCAATCTATTTACGATCGATCTATCATCATCTAAGCCACAAATATCAACCCTTCACCTTACAATTGCTAAAGGGTTTTAGCCAATAACTGTCATTATAATATCAAAATCAAGTTTTAGAAGAATTGAAAGATGAAAACCTTCGAAAACCTTCAATAAAACTCAAATCAATCTCAAATACACAAAACAAGGATAATAATGTATACATATTTGGAATAAACACAAACCAATAACAATCCTCGATAAGAACGAAGAACGGGATGTCAATCCGTCTTCTAATCAAACCTAAGGACAAAAGGCGCAACTTCCACCACAAACAACTTCCAAATCTTCAAACCCTTGCGAATCATGTTGGAAGTCCAAATATCCAGACATCTAATGCAGCCTTAAGCACGTGTAAGCCGAAGTGCCGAAATCACCCCCCTCCAGCCCTTTTATAAGGAACGTTAAAATAACCGTCCCGCCCATATGCGTAAATGATGTGCAATATTTTATTCGTCAAAAGATCGCCTAAATCACGGTCTCCTGGAGTTCCACGGCCGTGGTTTAGAGCGTGGAAATGGATTACAGTTCTTCATGATTTCCACAACCGTAATTTATACCGTGTAACTCTCTGGAATACTCCACGTTCATGTTGCCAAGATCCACGGCCGTGGTTTTGGGCGTGGACTTCTCTACGACCGTATTTCAGAGCGTGGAAGTGAAATTTGCTTGTGGTTTCCTTTGTTTCGTGCCATTCCTCATCCTAGCATCTCCCTTGGCTTCTTTGATGTGTCCTTAATCCTTGGATGTGCTCAAATCTTCTCCTTTCTCTCTCAATTGGTTCGGTTTTAGCTCTTATTCACCTATAATCAACACAAAGCTTATGTAGACCTCTATATCAACAATATAGACAAACTAGCTAACAATTGCTTCAATGCCTTATCAATGAACACTATAATGGATGAAAAACAACTAGAAAAAGTGCCTAGAATATCACAATATTTCATGTTAACAAAATGCTACTAGCTGCATGTAAGTATGCAGCTGTTACATAATCTTCCTATATTCTAGGAAACAAGCAATCGTCATATGGTAATTTTTCATGCTAAACCCGCAGAAGCTTTAGCTGGACAAGTAACCCAAGAGCACTATTACATAATCTTTCTGAAGAACTGTAGTTAATACAAGTTTGTAATTAAACTCACTCGATTTTGATTGTATGTTCCAGAAATTTTGTTCATATGATTTGTAAGTAGCAGCAAACTTGTAATACAAGTTTGTAAGTATGCAGCTGTTAGGTGTTACATAATCTTCCTGAAGAACCGTGGTGTAATTTTGTTGATATGATTTGTAAGTAGCAGCAAACTTGTATATGATCTATAAGTAGCAGCAAACTTGTTGATATGATTTGTAAGCTCGTCAATGTTTGATGAGCTTACACAAGATTCTTGCAATCACGGTTTATTAAAGAACCGTGGTGTTTTTTTTAAAAAAATTTAGATCTGGGACCACGGTTATTTAAAATAACTGTGGTCCGACATTTGTAAATTTTTTTTTAAAAAAATTGTTTTGGTACCACGGTTTTTGGGATTGTAAGAACGCCAAGTTGCAATGTGGATTGTAAGAACGCCAAGTTGAAATTATACGTTGGCGGAGATCAAGTGGAGTTCGCATTGCTTGCTGCAATGAAAGGAGAGCCGCTGGAGGATGACATCTTCAACATCTAGGGTGAAGAAGAATCAAGAGAATCGGTGAACTCTATCCTTATTAATGACCCTCTTGAAAGAGTTATTAGTTTTAGCTTAATGGAGGAAGGTATAGATGTTTCTTGTGATGTAGATATACGGAGCTTAAAGGCATTGGAAGCAGATCCATGAGCTAAGATTGAGAAACTGATCCAGGAGAGGAGAAATTTGAGTTTCGCTTCCAATTCCAATACCTCGACCGAGGAACTTTCTGGACCAAGCGAGGTGTTCTTATCTGAAGAACATCTCGGTCACCCACTTTGGACCTCGACCGAGGTGGCAAGCGAGATGATGTCAACTGAGACTTCTGAAAGTCTTGTTCTTCGATCTAAGTCTACTCCAATGAAAGTAGGAAGCAAGGATCCCCCTTAGAAAGCACCCCCAGATGTGGAGGTTAAGCCACTTCCAAGTCACTTGAGGTATGTTTTCCTTGGACCGGATTCTACATATCCCGTTATTGTAAGTGCTTCCCTTTCCAAAACTGAATTTTCTAAACTGATGCATGTCCTGAGAAAAAATAAAAAGGCTTTGGGATATACTATTGATGATCTTATTGGTATTAAGCCTTCTTTCTACGTGCATAGAATACTAATTGAAGACGATCATAAGACTGCACGGGAACCTCAAAGACGGTTAAATCTGATCATGAAAGAGGTTATAAAGAAGGAGATTCTTAAATTATTGGATACAAGTATCATATTTCCTATCTCGGATAGCAAGTGGGTGAGCCCAGTGCATGTAGTTCCGAAGAAAGGAGGGATGACCGTTGTGACAAATAAGAACGAGTTGATTCCAACTAGGACCGTTACGGGCTGGAGGGTGTACATCGATTACAAAAAGCTGAACGTGGCCACTCGGAAGGACCATTTTCCACTTCCCTTCATCGACCAAATGCTCGAACGGTTAGCTCAACATTCCCATTTCTGCTATTTAGATGGTTATAGTGGCTTCTTTCAGATTCCTATCCATCCGGATGATCAAGAGAAGACCACTTTCACTTGTCCATGGGGACATTCGCTTATTGGAGGATGCCATTTGGATTATGCAATGCACCCGCTACCTTCCAGCGCTGCATGATGACTATCTTTTCTGAGTACATAGAGGAGATCATGGAGGTATTTATGGATGATTTTTCAGTATATGGTTCCTCTTTTGGTGATTGCCTATCTAACCTATCTCTAGTGCTACAACGATGTGAAGACACTAATCTCGTTTTGAATTGGGAGAAGTGTCACTTTATGGTTAGTGAAGGAATTGTGCTAGGACACCTCGTTTCCAACCGAGGTATTAAGGTCGATCGAGCTAAGATCGAGACTATTGAGAAACTCCCTCCCCCTTGTTCTGTTAAGGGTGTGGAGAGTTTTATCGGGCATGCAAGTTTCTACAGGAGGTTCATCAATGATTTCTCGAAGATTTCAAAACCACTCACTGAACTCTTGAATTAGGATGTTGTTTTTGAGTTTTCACAGGAATGTCTTGATGCGTTTTACAGGATAAAGGAAGCGTTGATTTCCGCTCCCATTATTCAATCTCCGGATTGGACCTTTCCCTTTGAGACCATGTGTGATGCGAGTGACGTGGCCGTAGGAGCTGTACTTGGACAAAAGAAGGATGGCCGGACCAATGCCATTTACTATGCTAGCAAGATGCTAGATGAATCTCAACTTAACTACGCCACCACCGAAAAGGAGCTTTTGGCGGTTGTATATGCTTTTGAGAAGTTTCGCTCTTACTTAGTGGGAGCGAAAGTTATTGTTTACACTGACCATGCAGCTATTCGTTACTTACTTGCTAAGAAGGATGCAGAGCCGCATCTTATTCGATGGATTCTCTTGCTTCAAGAGTTTGATCTAGAGATTCGCGATAAGAAGGGGTCGGAGAATTCTGTTGCGGATCACCTCAACCGGCTACCTCCCTCCTCACGAGAGAAGGACGACATACCCATAGATGACTCATTTTCCGACGAGCACTTGCATTTGCTGGAACGTTTGATAGACTTCTTTATCTCACCCCATGATGAAGGTGAAGTATGGGGTGAAGATACCTTCCAGCACGTTCAGGGATCTCGTACGGTCCAACTAGCGACCTTAAATCAAGCGCTTCTTGGGAGGCAACGCAAGGTATTGCATTCTTTTCCCTTTTTCTAGTTTAGTTTTAGATAGTTTGCTTTTGCTTTGCTTTGTTTTGTTTTTGGCGTCCTAGACAGAAACCAGATACTTTTAAGAAAGGATTACAACTCAGGAGCAACACTAGAAGGACAAAAGTTCGAGAAATTGAGAAGACGGAGTTTGACTGAGACACATCTCGGTTGCTGTCACAACACCTCGACCGAGATAATTCTTGAGCAACCGAGGCGACTAGGTCTGACAATCCAGTCAGCCACCTCGGTCCAATTGGGGCCACCTCGACCGAGGTGACAGTAGAATGGGCGAGGGGTATAAAAGGAGAAAGATTTCTCTATCTTCCCTCCCAACCTCCTTCTCGACCGCGGCGCACTCTCCACCTCACTTCTTCGTTTTTCGATCATTTTCCACGATTTTTACTCTGATCTCGCAAGAAAAGGCAAGAGGATCAGATTGCAAGCAAAAAACTGCAGGATAAATGCCTCGAATCGATCTAATTAGGGGTAAATTGTTGGAAACCCTAAACTCCTCTTTCTTTAATGATTTGGGCGATTTTTGGCATTGGTTGCCACAATTTATTATTGAAAAGAGTATAAGTACCCCATTGGAAGCAATTGGTAGTGATTTTGGGGGAAAACAACTAAAAATCAGAGAGGAGATATCGAACAACACTTCGCCTCGTTCCAGTCGAGCTGTGTCTCGGCCGAGGTGTTCTTCAGTCTGTCAGACCGACCGAGGTGATCACGTCAGCAGATATGAGTTCTCAATCGGATCGTCAGCTGGTTTTGAGAGATGCTCCCAATAGTTCCTCTCCTTCTCATTCTTTTGGACCTTCTATCCCGCTGATACATGAGCATCACCAGGCGGACTTTGATCGCATATCCGGGCGTCCCGTCATTGCCCCGCACTTTTCGGATGTTCCAGCCTTCGAGTGCCTCCATGTGGTGGACGACTTGAAGAAGATGATATCCATGGTAGGGTTGGAGTGGTTTATGGAGATCCGAGCTCCAGCTTACCTTGAGCCGACCTTGGATTTTGTGAGTTCTGTCACTCACATGCCTTAGAGGAACATCATCAAGTACCGATTGCTAAACCGGAATTACATGATTCCTATGGATCAGTTCAGAGATATTTTTGGCTTCCCGACACCTACAATTCCCGACTTTCCTTCTCGAGTAGTGGCTCGACAGTTTTGGGGGCAGATTGCCCACGTGGTAGAGCATGCAGACAGATGGAGATCTGGAGACTCCAGGGAGCGCATCATATTCCACCTAGCTTTCCGACTGGCCCACCGTATATTTAGTGAGACTCTTCTGGAGCGTACTGAGATGCCTCAGAAGATTAGACTGGGAGAGCTGCTGAGTTTGTTCTGCATTGTTACTGGAGGAGTGCCTGACTTTGGAGGCATGTTAGCTGAGTATCTACATCGGATCAAGGGCAAGGCAAAATGAGATATTTGCTGTGGAGGATTGGTGACTCATATCGCTACAGTTATGGGTCTAGACTTGAGTGCTTGTACATTGGTGGCGGCTGCAAAGCCGCTTGGACTTCAGGAGATGATCACGAGGAGGATACTGGTTCCTCGTGGCCTCACTACACCATACGTAGCGATGCCTTAGGAGCAGACTGCCCCTCAGGGGGTCCCATGGTTAGAACAGTTTTCAGTCTTTGATCCACAATATTGGTCCTCTGCATGGTAGCCCTATATAGAGGATGCGAGAGATGCTGCCCCAACTGTAATGAAGGAGGAGTATGATGATGGCGGAGCTGCCATGGAGACTGGTACATATACAGCTGGCCCTAGTGTGCTAGTTGTCGATTTAGACAACGAGGCGGTAGAGGAAGAGGCAGATGCAGCACCATCACGACCTGCTAGGCGTAGGGTCCGCAGGTAGAGAGATCCCGTAGCTCACCGACAAATTAATGAGCTGACGGACCAGATGATCGACTCTTACGCCGCCTTGTCATTGGAGATGATGGAGCTCAGGGAGAGCCAACACTACCAGCAGAGGATGATGGAGATCCAGTTCCAACACACTATGGGTTATCTGTTTGACCCATTTCAGTATCCCTTCATCCCATATCCACCACCACCACCACCAGATCAGGACTAGAGCAGCATGGATTTTCTTATTTATTTATTTTCACACCTCAGGTATGTCCGGTGAGTTCTCTTGTTTTAGACTTATTTTGACCCATTGGGACAATGTGTCCCAAGTATGGGGTATTTGTGTGTATGATTTGACATTGTGTATGCTTGTATGACTCGGTTCGGATATTTATGATTTTCTTTATGCTCTATGTATTTATTTGAGATTACATGCATGCATACAAGTTATTTGATTGAGAAAAACGTTAAAAACTGGTTTAAGAAAAAAAATTTTTATGACCTCGACCGGGATTATTCTGGCCAAACGAGGTCAAGTACCTCGGTTGACCTAGAACATCTCGACCGAGGTGGTTTAACTGAGAGAGTTTTCGAAACGATTTTTGTACTTCTTTTTTGGATATGACCTCAGTGATGATTTTGTTTGCAGATTGGTTTTAGAATCTTTATATGTTTGAAAGGTTTTATGATATGTTTAAGTTGCAAAATGCTTTGTTTGAAATTTTGGCATGTTTAATACTTTGTTTTTATCAAAATTATGTTGAATTTGAAGGTTGACACCACATGATGAGTTCTATCACAATCTTCCTGGGATGATTAAGGCAATTCATTCTCCTCTCTTCTTCTTCTTGATCATGCTTTAGTCCCTCATATACATATTTTCCTTGCCTTACCTATCAGGGAACTTGGAAGCAAGCAAAGAAAAGCAAGTGAAAGAAAAGTTGAGATGTTGACTGCAGTTTAGAAATAAACAAATAGGTTTGGGGAAGTCAATCATGATGATGAGTAACTCGGCACCATTCACATAGCCAGGTGTTTGTGTCTTGCCAAAGTCGGATTGAGCGATATTCCTAACGGGTCATGGTATGTGCATCAAGGGTTTGAGGCATCTCGAGAAATTGATGATTGCTGATCTCCTAGGCTTCGGTTATTGTGCACCTCTGTCCGTGCATCCCAAAAACTAAAGTAAAATAAGCAAAGCTTATTGGTGGAAGATGTTATGTTTCAAAGAAAGTGAAGTAAGATCCTTTTCCCGGATTCCAGCACCACATTCTCTATATACATCCCACCCTCACACGTTTCTTGACCTCTTTTAGAAAGCCCTTGAGACCTCGAGCTTGTTGATTGACTTAGTGGTTTAAACTGGATTATACATGATTAATTTCGATAATTATGATTTATTATGCATTCTATGATTTTATGCAAAGATGAACAACTTTCTTATATTCATAAAATGTGTTGATCATGTTTTGATTTTATTTGTCATGAAGCATTCTCTTAGAGTGATCTGTGAGTGGAGCACACCATAAAAAATGTTTTGAAATGCTTTTCATTGATCTTTATAACCTATAATCCATTCTATCTTGTACTTAAGATTTGGAACTTGCTTGGGGACAAGCAAGGGACAAGTATGGGGTATTTTGATAGCATGTATTATAGTCTATATTTTGGGACTTGTGTAGACGTTTTATCTTCAATAATCTGCATGTATGGATGTATATTATGTGATTATATTGTTGTTTCATCTACATTTACGGGAATCGAGGTCTACACCAAGTTTCGTTGTAATCATAGGTAAAATGGCACGTTTTGGACTGAAATGGAACTAAGGAGCTAAGGAGTCATAGGAGCTACATTGTGGAGCTCAAAGAAGAACTCAAGAAGCATGCAATTAATGAAGAAGATTTACTTTGGACTAGATTTGAGAGATTTCACATTCAGCTGAGATTCACCTCGGTCAGCTACAGTGTCACCTCGACGGAGGTGATCTTGAGGAGCACCCCGACCGAGGCAAACACCCTGGCGCCGGCGAGATCATATTTTTTGGCTGAGATCTTTTAATTATGGAAAGAAGATATGTTATATTTTTGGGCTGGATTTCAAGAAGGAAGATCTTATATTTGGGAGATTTATTTTTCCACAATTCACCCATCAACTTTTGACCATCGAATATCTTTCATTCTCTACACCATATTCTACACAACAGTTTTAGGAGATTTTCTGGAAGTTGAAGGAAGCTTTAAAGATTGAAGGAAGGAAGATTCATAGTTTTTGAGATAGCTTTTGAAGGAGTTTGTAAGACTTTCTTAGATTCCCTTTGGTTTATTGTCTTGTTTGATTTGTGATTTAAGGAACGCTGATTTGTGTATTATTTGATTCAGTTATTGAAGCCTTGTTCTTAATGTTTTTGTGTTCAAATATTCATTCCTTCACCTTTTATTCGATTATTGTTTTCATGATGATGAATGGCTAAATTTCTTGTGCGATTCTAGGGTGATTGGCTGAAAGTTATGGGAAAGACAATGATAGAATGATCTTAATTCTAGTAGGACCCTGAAAGCTCGAGTCTTTAACCTTAACCCTAGAGTACCTCGCTCAGTCGATGAACATCTTGGCCGGAGTGGAACTTGACTGACCGAGGTGACCTTTTCTGATCCGAAACTGAGAGTTAAGTGTTATAGTTTGCCAAATCCTATTCTTATTACACCTTTCCTTATTCAATGCAAGCCTAGGATGAGACTTACCTGGTGATTCCTTAGTTTGTTTACCCATGATCATAAGTGTAGGTAATAAAGGTTTATCCTTTATTGGGGTTTGAGTGTGCCTTCATCCCATCTTTGTGAGTTAACCTGAGACTTACCCGGTAAAGGTTGATTCTATTCCCTTAGGTGGTGTGTTGGTTTGAGATTATAGTTCCTTTCCTTAGTACCTTGAGACTTACCCGGTGATAGGAAATTTGGTTTGTGATAGTGAGTAGTGAGACTTACCCGGTAATCTATTCCCACTTTAAAAACACCTTCTCTTTGCAAAATCTCAGCTTTGTCCACGTTATCTTTAGAGATCTTGAGTCAGGACATCAACTAGATGCTTTAATCCCTAGAATCCTCATTTCCCCTTATTTGACCTTATTATCCTCTTTTGATTACGTTAATTGATTTTGTCGTTATTAGTTGCATTGACAAAATATTCTTGCTTAGTTTCACCTAAGTTCCTGAGATCGACACCCCAGAATTCTTGCTTTTTACAATAATTGATCCGTACACTGCGGATTTGCATCCTTGTTTTAAGCATATTTTGGGATATAAATTTAAAGCTTGCACACACCGTTGGGAGCGGACACAAACCCTAATAAAGGATAAACCTTTATTACCTAACACTCATCATCATAGGTACATAAGCAAAGGAATCACCGGGTAAGTCTCATCCTAGGCTTGCGTATGGACCAGGAAAGGTGCAACAAGGATAGAATTTGGCAAACTATAACCTAAACTCAGGTATGGATCAGATAAGGTAACGCCTCGCTCAGTCTATATCCGATCTCGGTCGAGATGTTCTATGAACCGACCGAGGTGAGGTTCGGTTAAGGTTTCACTCGAGCTTTCAGGGTCCACTAAGGTAAAGTCTCATTCTTTCATCGTCTTTCCCACAACCTTCAGCCAATCACCCTAGAATCGCACAAGTGTTTAGCCAATAATCATCATGATAATAACAATAAAATATATGTAAAAAGAAGCAATATTAAAACAATAAAACCTTAACACAAAGGTCTCAATAATCACTCAATCAAACAAACAAACAATCCAAACAACCAGCAAACTGTGTTCCTCAATAACATACCAAAAGAAAACAATCAAAGAACCTAAGAAAACCTTACAAATTCCTTCAAAAGCCTTCAACTTTCACTTCAAAGCTATCTTCCTTCAACTTCCTTCCTTCCTTGAAATATCTTCAATCTTCCAAACTAATTAGTTAACTAGACATACTTCCATCTAGAAAATATCTTCCAATTTATAGGAAAATCACTTGCCAAAAATAAAAGATCTTATGAGCCATGAGCCGTGCGTCTCGATCCAAGCCCAGCGAAGTATCTCGGTCGAGGTGATTTTGGGGTCAACCGAGGTGAACTTCAACTACTTGCAAATCTCTCAAAACTGGTCCAATATCAAACTTCTGTCCAACTTCCATGGTTCCTATACCTTTCTTGTAACTTCTCAATACTCCAAATGGAGCTCCAATGGTTCCTTAGATCCCTTTGCTCCATATTACTCCAAAATGTGCCATTTTTCCTACATTTACAACAAAACTAGGTGTAGACCTCGATTTTCTTGCTAAGATAAACAAAACAACATAATGATCAAGAATATACATCTATGAATGCAAATTTATGAAGATAAAACGTCAAAACCAACCCTAAAACACAAACTATAATGCATGCTATCATTCGCCTTCCCTGAATGGTACAAAATCTCAATATCAAAATCCTTGATCAGCTCAAGCCATCTACGTTGGTGCTTATTCGATTTCTGCTGCGTGAAAATATACTTCAGAATCTTACGGTCTGTGAAGATCTGACATGTAGCACCATACAGGTAATGTCTCTAGATCTTCAATGCATGAACTACCGTTTCCAACTCCAGATCATGAGTCGGGTAGTTCTCCTCATACGTATTCAGTTGTCTAGATGCATATGCAATCACTTTGCCACGCTGCATCAGAACGCATCCCAAGCCTAGCTTGGATGCGTCATTGTAGACCACAAAGTCCTTTGTTCCCTCCAGCTACGCTAAGATGGGAGTGCAAGTCAGACGTCTCTTCAACTCCACAAAAATCTGAAACCATACAAACCGGACAGTCTTCCTCAACAGGCTAGTAAGTGGACGGGCAATCACAGAGAATACCTCCACAAACCGTCGGAAAGAACCGGCTAAGCCAAGAAAGCTGCGTACTTCCTTGACGTTCGCCGTTTTCGTCCATCCTGGTACTGACTCGATCTTCGCCGGATCAACCTTGATTCCATCGGTGAAGACAAGATGACCTAGAAATGCTACCTCTAGCATCCAGAACTTGTACTTAGAGAACTTTACATACAATTCTCTATCACGCAAAACTCGCAAAATTTTCCTCAGATGTCCTGAATGCTCCTCTCTGCTACGAGAGTACACCAGGATGTCGTCAATGAATACTACTATAAACTAATCCAAGAAGTGGATGAAGATGTTGTTCATCAACTCCATGAAGGCTACTGGGCATTCGTGAGCCAAAATGGCATCACTACAAACTCGTAGTGTCCATTCGGGTCCAAAATGCTGCCTTATGCACATCCTGCTCTCTCACCCTTAACTGGTGATATCCCGAGCGCAAGTCAATCTTTAAGAACACAGTCACTCTTTGAAGCTGATCTAACAAGTCCTCCATATGAGGCAATGGATACTTGTTCTTGATGGTCACCTTGTTCAGCTCTCTATAATCGATACACAATCTCAACGATCTGTTCTTCTTCCGCACGAAGAGGAAAGGTGCTCCCAACGGGGATATGCTAGGGCGGATGAAGCCCTTCTCATCCAAATATTCGAGTTGCTTCTTTACCTCTAACATCTCGACAGACGCCATATGGTGTGGGGCCTTCGATATTGGTCTCGTATCAGGATCCAACTCGATGCCGAAGTCCACACTCCTCTTAGGTGGTAAACTGGACGGCCAAGCAAGCACATTTGTAAACTCGTAGAATATGGGAATGTCCTCTAATGCTGGACTCTCGCCCTCCTTCATGGCATATCACTAGAAGACATCACAACCCTATGCGATCAATCTCGTTGCCCATACGACGCTGATAACCATACCTGATTTTCCAAGGACCCAACCTCGAAAAATCTCAATCTGACCCGACTCGGTGGAGACTATCACGATCCTTCTACCAACATCACAGTGGATTAGCCTTACAACAAGTTCACTTGATCTTACCACAAGGCATAAATAGATTAAAACCAAATACATAAAACTGTATTAAATATATGCATTAAAAGGTTTATAAAACACAGCCGAGTATAAAACGGCAACATCATACAGAAATGTATACAAAGATCCCATAACCCTCACACAACCTAGTGTACGGAAGCCCTCGGCTGATCACCCATCTGGCTCACTCTACAGTCTTTCTATCCCGATGAAGATCTAGAACACGTATAAACCCTTAGCTAACAGATCGTAGATAAGAATGAAGCCGTAGTACATACATCATATCATCATATCATATCATGCAATGTCACATACACAACCCTTTATTATCTTTAATTATGATATACCATTACTAATTCATTTCCTTGTGACACGCGGAGTAAACTCCCAACGCCTCTGTCCCCATTCCCCTCAGGTTTGGAATGGTGTTAATCATCACCACCTGGAGGTCTGGTCGCAGAGAACCTCTCTAGCCTCCATATCCTGTGCTAGACAAGTCAGACCACCCGTTATCATACACTTGGGCCAATAATATGCATGTAGGGTCATCCTAGTCCAGTTAGGTTATAAATGCAACACACATATGTACACACACAACCACAATACACACAACCACAACACACACTCAAACCCATAATCGCTCGCTAAGTAAGTCCAACGGACTTACCTGTCACAACGTCGATCTTGTAACACCCAAAATCTGTGGGACTCGGAATGTCACATTGGGCTAGGATCTCACAGTGGATCCTGACCCTAGCCTAACAACAAGTGCACTGGACCTTACAACATTACACTGATAGGATTAAAACAAATACATAAAACTATATAAACTGTACATCAAAAGGTATACAAGATCATAGCCGAGTATACAACATCATCCTCAGACCGGAGGTATACAAAACATCACCCTCACGCAGGAGGTACATAAACATCCCCAAAACCATAATAACCTAATGTACGAGAGTCCTTGGCCTGTCACCCTTCCAAATCACTCTGTAGCTCTCGTATCCTGCAAGACATCTATAACACGATATGAAATTGTTAGCTGTCCATACATATATAAGGTAATGCATAAGCACAAACACAGGTCATGAAAGATAAATACATAATCATGGTGTCACACATTTATCCATTTTGTTATCTTTATATAAAAGGCATTCACTCAAATCGTATATATATAGATATATGCAACTAAGTGACACGAGGACTGTATCATCCTCGTCTCTGGGCCTGCTATCCATCTAGAAGTAGTGTCGGTGACACAACCCGTGTACCCTATGGGAGTGGATTGCGCCCTTCTTGTATACCAGGTGACCTGACGCCAGAGAACCTCCCAACTCCTTACAAGATGAAAGGGAAAGGTTATCACTGTCACACAATGGGGCAATCAATAAAACATAGGTCAGTAATAATCAACATCACATGCTATCATATCAAGCATATAACACACACACCACACATACAAACACGCAATATAAGGATGGTAGCTAAGTAAGTCCTATGAACTTACCTCAACATTGTACAAACTCAACCACAATCAACCTCCAATCTTGAAAGGGACATTGCTTAATAACAAGACATAGAGATATATCAATATCCTATCAATCAAAGGGGTCACACCTAGACCCAAGGGATCCATAGGATCATCCTCAACCTAAGCCTCTCAACCTACTAATCCTCAAAGCCGTACAAGGCATAACATGATCATAACATCATCATCACACTCGCATCTATACCTAGCATGATATTACACACTCATACTACGAGAGGAAGGGACAATGTCATCCTTAGGCAAGCCCGGAAGCAAGACACACGTGCGTGGCAAGAGCAAAGCAAAGCTGGAATGCAGAAAGGCACAGGGGCGGTGGTATACCAGGCGCAGAGGCGGCCCTGAGGTGGCGCAGGGGCGGCTGTACAACAGTGGGCTCGTCCTCGACTTCTCTTCGATCCTTCACTTGCCTCTCTTCACTTCTTTAGCATCCAATAGCCCAAACGTACATACATACACACACACACACACATATATATATATATATATATATATTTATATATTTATATCAAACAAAGCCTATGAAGGTTGCCACAAGATCAAATCTTGTGGAACCTAAGCTAGAAAGAAAGAAGAGAAGAAAAGAAGAAAGAAAGAGGAAAGGAGATAAGATCTCACCAAGATGAACCTAACAGAGGAAGAATCCTCACCACAACCTTAAGGTTGGCTCATCAAAAGAACAACAACATCATACTCCATCATTCTCAT
The DNA here is from genome assembly GCA_033239125.1 of Fagopyrum homotropicum. Taxonomy (NCBI): domain Eukaryota; kingdom Viridiplantae; phylum Streptophyta; class Magnoliopsida; order Caryophyllales; family Polygonaceae; genus Fagopyrum; species Fagopyrum homotropicum. The sequence goes on from BSWB01000008.1 coordinate 33,253,049, forward strand.
CATCCAAGCATCAAACTCTCATCAAAACTCTTGCAAAATCAAGGGAAAACAAGAAGAAGATTCAAAGGAAGAAGAAGGAGAAGAGAAGAGCGTATGAGAGAAGATGGAGCTAGAGAGAGATGAGAAACGTTTCACATGAAGGAAGGATGAAGCTTATATAGGAAGTCATCCAAAAGCATTGGTCAAGGTCAACAAAACCGGTTGTAGCACCACAAACTGCAGGGGCGATCATGGTGGCCGTAGGGGTGGATCTGAGATGGCACCGGGGCACCTAGCCTGGTCGCAAGGGCTGTTCAGGCCAAATTTGCACAACTCGGCACCTCTAAGACTAAGGCTCTTACATCTCACCCCTTAAAAAAAATTTCGTCCCGAAACTTGGAAATTTCCAAATCCTCTCCAAGCCATATGCCGAGGTATTACTCTCTTTATCAGAGGTATCACATCTCCGTTTAAAAGGTCACAACCTATAACAATCTATAACCTGAAACACAAGCATGGAGGAATCATCAACTCCAGAAATCAGGATCATAACGCTATCCAAAGGCATAGAGGAATCACATCTCTTGCCAAACTCATATCACAAGGCATAGAGGAAGCACGTCTCTAGTCATACTCACATCACAGGGCATAGAGGAAGCACATCTCTAGCCAGATCATACTCATACACAAAACATGGAGGAAAAACATCTCCAGCAAGACTATGTCCATTAAAATAGAGTTGAGGAAAGAACCATCTCCAGCTAAATCCTAATCACACTCAGATGGCATGGAGGAAAGAACCATATCCAGCCAAAATCATAAATCACGCTAGCACATCAAGATCTAGTAAGAACATATATCACATCATAGCCAGGACCAATATAAACACATCAAGGCATATAAGCACATAAGGACATAATCACAACACTCACCAAGATAGCACTAAGATCTACTCGGTGATCCTACAGGTGCATCTATCACAGCTTAAAACTCTGGATAGTTCCTCTGGATACTATCGTCAGTCTCCTATGTAGCCTCCTCAGGTCCTCGTCTCTACCACACTATCCTCAACATGTGAATGTCCTTCGAAAGCATGCGTCTCATACCTTGCTCTAGGACTGCAATCGTGTGCTCTGAAAAAGTGTGGTCCGGCTCAACCACCAAATCATCATAACTCATAATGTGTCTCGGATTTAGTATATACTCCCTCAGCTGAGACACATGGAACACCTGATGAACACCCTCTAACCTCGGAGGCAAAGCTAATCTGTGTGCTACCCTCCCAACTCTATCAAGTATCTAAAAAGGACCGACATATCGGGGACCCAGCTTCCCCTTTATGCCAAAACGTCTGACGCCTCACGTCGAAGATACTCTCAGCCAGACATGAGCTCCCACTCTGAATTCTATCGGTCGACGCCTCATGTCTGCATATGCCAAAACGTCCGATGCATGCCATAAGTTGTTGTATGAGAACTCAACCAATGGGAGGTAATCTGACACACAAGCTTGCAGCATATCCTTAAGGGTCTGGATGGTCCTCTTGGACTGACCAAAGCAGTATGAATCTGTCTCAGAATGGAACGCAGTCGTAAAGTGGGGACTCGGCCCCTGAGTAGTTTGAATCTGCTGCCAAAACCTTGAGGTAAATCGCCCATCTCGATTAGACACGATCGTCCTCGGTACACCATAGAGTCTCACTATCTGCCTAGTGTACTCATCAGCTAATCTACTCTTTGGCCACGTCTCTTTGATAGGGATGAAACGTGCAGTCTTCGTTAGTCTATCAACAACAACCCAGATAGCATAAAAAATCCTATTGGGCTTCAATCCCGTCACAAAAACCATGGAGACATCCTCCCACTTCCACTGCGGCACTAGTAGTGGATGATTCTCACCTCCTGGTCTGCAATGCTCTATCTTGACCTGCTGATAAGTCGCGCATTGTGCCACAAATCTGGCCACATTGGGCTTCATCTCTGCCCACCAATATGATAGTCTCACATCATGGTACATCTTACTCGTACCTGGATGTACTGAGTAAGGTGTATAGTGAGCCTACTGTAAGATCCTTTTTCTCAACTCTGCATCAGCGGGTACACAGATGCGGTTGCGGAGTCTCATTACTCCATCTGCTCATATGGACAGTTGTGGTGCCTCACCACGAGACATCCTCTCTCTAATCCTCATCAGGATCGGGTAGGACCTCATCCAACAGATCAGGTAGAACCTCTAAAGCGTACAACCGGGCATCTTCATCAGGAAACTGGATGTCCATCTCTACCCAAGCTAGATCCCTCTGAAGCTGGGCTGAATTGTGAGTCTCGCAATCGCCTTCTCTCGAGGCGTCTTCCTACTCAAGGCTTCGGCGATAACGTTCGCCTTCCCTGGATGATAAAGAATTTCAAGGTCAAAGTCCTTGATCAACTCGAGCCATCTACGCTGGTGGTTATTCAACTCCCGCTGCGTAAAAATGTTCTTTAGACTCTTATTTTCTGTGAAGATCTGACATGTAGTACCATAAAAGTAATGTCTCCAGATCTTCAAAGCATGAACTACTGCTGCCAATTCCAGATCATGAGTCAGGTAGTTCTCCTCATACGTCTTTCACCTTTCTAGACGCATAAGCAATCACTCTGCCTCTCTGCCTCAACACACATCCCAAGCCTAGTTTGGATGCATCACTGTAAACCACAAAATCATCAAAACCCTTTGGCTGTGCCAAAATAGGAGCAAAAGTCAAACGCCTCTTCAACTCCTCAAAACTTTGGGCATCTTGCTCAGACCACACAAATCTGGTAGTCTTCCTCAGTAGACTCGTAAGTGGACGGACGATCATAGAAAATCCTTCCACAAAGCGTCGGTAATAGCCGGATAGGCCAAGAAAGCTACGAACTTCCTTGATGTTCGTCGGTATCGTCCATGCTGCAACAGACTCGATCTTCGGTAGATCAACCATGATCCCATCGGCGGAGACGATATGACCTAGGAAAGCTACCTCTGATATCCAGAACTTGCACTTAGAGAGCTTGGCATACAACTCTATATCCCACAAAAGCTATAAAACCGTCCTCAGATGACCGGCATGCTCCTCTCGACTACGAGAATACACAAGAATGTAATCAATAAAGACCACCATAAACTGATCAAGGAAGTTGATGAAAATACTGTTCATCAACTCCATGAAAACACTGTTGCTCCCTTACCCTCAACTAGTGATATCCTGAACGTAAGTAAATCCGGGAGAACACTGTTGCTCCCTAAAACTGATTAAGCAGATCATCAATACGAGGCAATGGATACATGTTCTTGATGGTTACCTTGTTAAGCTCTCTATAGTCAATGCACAGTCTCAACGATCCGTCCTTCTTTCGCACGAAGAGGACGAGTGCTCCCCACGGGGATACGCTAGGGCGGATGATGCCCTTTTCAGCCAACTCCTCGAGTTGCTTCTTCAGCTCCAACATCTCGACAGGCTCCATACGATATGGGACCTTCGAGCTCGGTCTCGTACCAGGCTCCAACTCAATGCTGAAGTCCACACTCCTCTGAGGCAGCGAGATAGACGGCTAGCGAACAAGTCTATAAACTCACAGACCATTGGAATATCCTCCATTGCTGGACTCTCTCCATCCTTCATGGCATAACACCAGAAGACATCGCATCCCTGGGCTATCAATCTCGCTACTCATATGGCACTGATGACATAGCCTGTCTTCCTAAGGTCCCAACCTCGGAAGACCAACACATTTATTAGAAATAAAGGAATGCATAGCACCCGTATCAAATAAAACTCTAACACGTAAACCATGAAGCAGAATGGTACCAGTAGCAGCCAGTACAGGTGGCTCCTCTATACTCCTCAGCTCAAAGACTCTACCTTGAGCTCCTCTAGTGTCGGTGGTACTCCCACCATGATCTCTACCTCTACTCGGCCCGGGAGTAGATCCTTGAGTAGAAGGACAATCTGGGACTCTCTACAGTCCCTGTGTCTGCTGTTGAGGTGTCCTCTGCCCACCTCCTGTCACAATGGCGGGAAAGAACCCTATTGTGATGAACTCCACCGTGCCTATAGAAGGCAGCTCTATGACCTGGTCTACCACAAGTGTAGCAAGCCACTGGTGGCCTCGTACACTCTGCTTGCAAATGTCCAGGATCACCATAGTTATAGCACTATCGTCCCTTCTCTGCAGTCAATACAGATGAGGGGTAACCCAAACGTCTTTGGGCGGTGAAGGTAAAACGCTTGATCTTCTTCATGGCCGCAGGGGCAGCTTGGTAATTCCGCTGGGGCGGATCTTCAATGCTCTTCAAACGTCTGATCCTTCGACTTCCTGATGTTTCTAATGCCAAGCCGCCGGGGCGTCCCTATGTCAACGCAGGGGCGGTGAAACAGCCTCTTCGTCTTCTAGCTCCTAGGTTGAGGCGCAAGCAGGGGCGCAGTGGGAGGCGCAGGGGAGCTGGTCTTCGTCCCTTCAGGGTAGGTCACCGCAAGGGCGCCAAGGAGTGGCGTAGGGACGGTGACATACTTCATGGCAAGCGCTGGTGAAGGTGCAGGGAGCGCTCCGGTGTAAGACGTCACCCGTAGGGGCGGTGGCAAGGCTCTACTAGGGCGGTGAGGCAACAGAAGCTTTGCTTCGTGATCGATCTTCACTTCTAAGTGCTTATAACTCCTTCCTTAGCTTCTTTTAGTCTTCTTCTTCTGGACCAAGGAGTTAGTAGCATAAACCGACACAAATGCAATAAAAAGACTCTAAAAACTATCCTAAATGATAGTGATTTTATCACCTATCAAACTCCCCCATACTTAGACCTTTTACTCGTCCCGAGTAAAACAAATGACAGCAACTAGACTCAAAGGCCTCAGGAAGCATGGGTAAGCAAGAAAAGACAATGAAAACAAGAGAAAAACCAAGAAAGAAAGTAGGAAAAGAGAGGAAATGTGAGAAAAAAGGGAGAGACTACCATCCTTATTGCTCCAAGAGTGGCCTACCCAGACAACCTCCTTATGACTCCCCTTCTTATGTCGCCAAATACCGGGAGGAAAACCTACACTCGGCGTCGCTCATTTTGCCAAGGCGCCCTTTCGGGTTTTCACCTTGCCACTCTTCTTCTTTTGATGATCTCACTTTAACTCACATCTCTCAAGTCCAATTTATCACCAACCTAAGGTTGGTCGGACTACCTTCTTTTTGCCTAAACTGCCCTTTCGGGTTTTCGGTTTATCCAAGGATATTTTTATGCCTCTTTTCATTTTCTTTGGCTTTTTCTTTTTTTTTTTTTGTGAATTTCAATCTGAATTCAAAATGCAAAACAAAACAAATCAAAAACTCAATGAACTGTACAAGCAATGATATGGTCTCCCCTCATACTTGAAGTACACTTTGTCCTCAAAGTGGAAATGAGGCAAAGATAAATGTGGGAGAAAGGAACAGAAATGTACCCCTCAGTGGGGTGGTCCGGATGGACCACCAGGACCATCCTCCGGTTGGTAAGGAAAATTGCGGAAGAAGTGCTCCTGCCGCCGGTAGATGTTATCTATGCGGTTCTGTTGAGCTGTCATCCGGCGGCCAAATGAGGTCTCAAAACTGGCCTGCCAAGCCAGCTGCTGCTATTGGGCTGCTAGGCTGCTAGGCTGCCTACCAAGCCTCCAGCCTCTGGTCAAAGTGGGAGGTCATGGAGGCGGCAAAGCTCGTCTGCCAGCTCTGCTGCTGCTCCAGCATAGTCTTCTGGTAGTCAGACTGCCAACTTCGGTGTTGGGTGGTCATAGCCGCCATTTGAGCCTGAAGGCTCGCAAGGGCCGGGTCCTCCTCTGGTGCCGCAGTGAGCATCTCCTCGTCGTCGTCGGGAATGGACAGGTGCTCCTCCTGATGAGCCCGGCTAGAGCTGGCAGCATGCCTCTCCACAATGGCCACTAGTGGCCTCCTTGGCACGAAAGGATCTACCAGAATGTAAAGCACGGAGAGCTCACCTCCTAATGGTAAAGGCCGAGGGAGGTTGGTGAGGTGGCTCCCATCTGCAAGGGAGATCTAAAATAGGTTCTCCCTGTCCCGCCGGAGGAGCTTGCACCTCCTAAGCATCCCCTCAGTATAGAGAGGAGCCGCCATCCCGTCCTCTAACTCGGACAAGTCCATCACATATGAGGCGATCAGGGAGATCACCCCACCGCCGATAATATCCCTCGGCTCGTCCCTCCTAATCCGCTTCAAAGCGGCAAGGAAAAGAGACGGCCAATCCATCACCTTCTCACTCTGTGGAAGACAGGAGTAGAGCAGTGGGAGGTCCCAGAGGGCAACCTTGTTTTCCTCTTTGTGTCCATAGAAGACACTCATGAGGATCTTGGAGATGAGCCTCAAGCTGGGGTGAGTGAGTTTGTTGGAGTACTCACCCCTAGCATGGAATTCTGACCCGGTAGTTGCCTGCCAAAACTCACACAGGTCCGAGGTCGGGACTGGATCCCACCAGTTTATAGAGGGGTTTAGAGTCACCCCAAAGGCCTCTTGTAGGTCGGCGAAGTCAAGTGTGTATTTCACCTTGTTGAACTTGAAGGTTAGGCCGATACACACATGGTCTTCCTTCTCCATTGTGAAAGTGGAGATGAATTGTCTGCTGAGCATGGGATATGTTGGAGCACTCTTCTGTAGGAAGTCTCCGAGCCCAGCATTCGCCAAAAAAGCTTGCATTATCTCCAGCATGCCTAGTTTCTCCAAAGTCGGAATATGCAAAAATCGAGTTGCATACACAACTCGATCCTGCACAATCATGTAACACTCCTTCTCTGCTTCGGTCATCTTGTATTTCCTTGGTGCTCCCATTCTTGAAGATGATTGAAGTAAAAGATTAGTAATGGACGAAACAAGGAAAAGAAATCGACCTTTCTGATGTGATTTCCGCAGGGGCGGCTGTATAGGCGCAGGGGCGGTGAGGCGTAGGTGCGGGTACTTGCAGGCGCATGGGCGGCACGACACAGGGGAGGAGGCTTGCAGGCGCAGGGGCAGGCGAAGAGCATAGGGCGATTTGGGAGTTCGGCGAAGGTGGTGGCGATGGGGCTGTTCCGGCGTCTAAATTGTTGTTTCAAACTTCGCCGGAGGTGGGGTAGTGGAGGTTGAGAGTGAGAGGATTGAGGTGGTGTTTGTGTGTGGTGGTGGAGAGGGTTGGTGTCGCAAAGGGGGGGTGACACTAGGTTGTCGGAGGCGACGCAACAGCGTCTGGACAGAGCGGTGCGAGAGCTTCCGGAGGGCGCAAGGGCGTGGGAGGCGAGGCGACTAGGTTTCGAAGAATCAATGGAGAGGGAGTGAAGAGGGCGGTAGATGTAGGTTATTTTTGGGAACTGTATTTCTTTTCTTTCCTTAACAAAACCGCAGGGGCGGCGTTTGTCAACGAGGGGGCGGTGACAAGGGAGAGGGGGTACGCAGCCTTAGCGCCGGCGGCGGAGCTGAGGATGCTTGTCAAAGGAGGCCACCGCAGGGGCGTCGGGTGTCACCGCTGGGGCGGTGGCCAACGTGAGCGGACGCTGGCTCAACGCCGGGGGCGGCACTGGCCATGGGTGTCACCGCAGGGGCGGGGACTCTGAGCTGCAGGGGCGGTTTTCTTGACAGAAACTCCTCTTCTTATTCCTTCGGGTTGCCTCCTGAGCAACGCCTTTGTTTTATGTCGTTGGCTCGACGTAGGGACTCTTCCTCTATGATTGAGCCTCTTTCAGCATCACCTTTGGGTTTATAACCGTTTGAGTAGGTAATCTTCCGGAGGCCCTAGTTTCAATTCTTGTAATGGCTTCCACCATTTGACCAACTTGTTTTTCAAGGTTCTTGATGCTAGATTTTTTTGTTTGGACATGAGTAGCAAAGTGTTTAGTCAAAACCTGCAACATATCTTCAATTTTGTGTTACTTACCTTGACGGGGCTGCTGTTGTTGGTTTTGTTGATCCCTCCAACAAAACTTTTGTTGGTCACGCCAGTTTGGCATGAAATTTTGTGCATAGGGATCGTTCCTAGGCCTTTGCTATTGTGGTTGTCCATAACCCATTGCATTTACCTCAGCATCGTCATCCTGGACTTGTGGACACATGTCCGTTGGATGATATGGGTCAACACAAACTCCACAAGCTTTGAGCTGCTGTGGGGTTCCCATAAGTGTTAGTCTCTTCACCATTTCCTTCAACTCCGCAAGCTCGGTGGAAATCTCGCTCTTCCCGGAACTCACAGCATGAACTCCTTTCTTAGCCGGGGTCGTTCCAAAGTTCCGAGTACCTTCCGCTAGTTCCTGTATCTTTTCCAAAGCAAGGTCATGAGTAGAGTTAAGAATATTACCAACGCAAGCCGCATCGACGATCCTCCTTTCATTGTCTAGCAAGCCATTGTACAAGTGCAAGACTAGATCTTGAGTTGAATATCCGTGAAAAGGACAGCTGGATCAGAGGCGTGCAAAACTTTCGAAGTACTAGTAAAGAGTTTCATTTGCCTCTTGCTCGATGTTGCATTAAGCTTTCTTCAAGCTATTGGCCTTCTTGGCTGGAAAGTATTTCTCCAAAAACGACTTGTGAAGGTTCTCCCAAGTGTCGACACTCCCGGATGGAAGGTGGTAATACCAATCATCCGCGGAATCTTTGAGTGTGAAGCCGAATGCCCTCATCTTGATTTGTTCTTCGGTAATGTTGGCCGGCTTCATGCTCATACACACGGTATGGAACTTCCCAAGGTGCTTGATGGGGTCTTCACCAGTTAGCCCATGGAAGGATGGAAGCAAGTGAATGAGGCCCGGCTTAAGCTCAAAGTTGATTCCTTCCCCTAATGCCGGTATAGTGACCGCAAGAGGGTTTTGAGCCAAGGTGGGTTGCGTAAGTTGACGAAGAGCATGGTCAGCCATCTCTTGTTGAAGTTGTTGTTGTCTTCGTTGCCGGATGTGCGTCCTCTCAATTTTTGGATCAAAAGAAGCAAAGCCGGAATTAGTAGCACGGGTTGAAACCATAAAAATGGTTCAAACCAATAATCAATAATAACAATAAAACACTAAAACTCCCCGGCAACGGCGCCAAAATTTGACCGAAGGTATTTCTATGGTCGTCTATACCCAATCAAAAGTAAATCCCAACTTAGCACCAAAAACAAGTATAGTGGTTAAGTAAGGGTCGAACCCAAGAGAGTTAAGGTGTTTTAGATGCAATTATCGATTATAGTAACTAGTAACAAAAGGGCGAGGGGGTTTGGTTGAATTGATACGCACAAAAACTTATGAAAATGATTAATGAGACAAGTAAAACAATCATGGATGAATCTACACTAGGTTGATTCTAAGCATGCAATTGCTACTTTGGTGAGTTCCTTTTACAAGTTTTCAAGTAATCTCCCGTCTCGATCATATATATGTGTTGAGCCAACCGGCATCAACACAACTTAACAGGTTAGTGTTTCGTGAACCTACAAGAACAAATAACAAGTTAGCTTTCAAACAAAGACTAAGGGATATAAAGAGAAGATTAAAAACATTAAACTTATCTTTATATTTGTGTTCCTTTTCTTTAAGTAATTACAACCCGTTATTACTCAAAGTTGCTACTAGATTAAAGACCCGAACCCGGAACCTATTAATCCTAGTTGTTTGCATGCACTTTAGAACCTAAGTGATCAATCTCAAGCAATATTAAACATGCAATTAGACGATGGAGATCAAGGAAACACAAAGTATTATTGAATGAAAACTTATATTAAAAAGAACTTACAACCAAAGTAACAATGCAGCTTCAAACCAACCCAATGTAGCAAGGGAGTTAGCAACTCATTACAAAGGTAGCAAGACACTCCTACTAGTCAGGGATTAGCTCTAGGACAGGGATAGTAGAGAGTCCTAGACACACCTGCTACTCAGGGTTCTTTCATTGCAGGTGCAGCAAAAGGTGGACTGAGACCGCCTCAGAATCAGGCACAAGGGCAGTAGAGAGTCCTAGACACACCTGCTACTCAGGGATCAACTCTAGGACCGAGTAGAGGTAGAGGTAGAGATGCTGGTATCAATGATGCTCGAGGAGCTCGAGGTCGTGTTTTTGAGTTGAGGAGTGCAGAGGAGCCGCCACCACTAGTTGCTACAGGTACCATTCTGTTACATGGTTTACCTGTTAGAGTTTTATTTGATACGGGTGCTACATATTCCTTTATTTCTACTGCTAGTGTTGAGTGTTTGAGTTTGTCTACCATAGAGGGGACACCCTTTACTCTAGGGGACCCGATGGTAGTAGGGTCGGAGGCACCCAGGAGATACGTAGTTGTCCCCTACGTTTAGGGACTCGTATATTGCTTGTTGACTTCTTAGTTATGCCCTTGATGGATGAAGAAGTCATATTAGGTATGGATTGGATGCGTAGACACCGTGCAGTGTTAGATGTGGGTAAGAGAACTATTACAGTCTCTAATGACATAGGTCCGATAAAGGTCTTCCGGGGTTGGGACCTTGGGAAGACAAGACATGTTATCAGTGAAATACGAGAAGATAGACTGATTGCACAGGGATGTGATGCCTTCTGGTGCTACACCCTGAAGGATGGAGAGAGTCCAGCTTTGGAGGACATACTAGTAGTCTATGAGTTTATAGACGTGTTTGTAGAGCCGTCTAGCTTGCCGCCTCAGAGGAGCGTAGACTTTGTTATTGATTTGGAGCCTGGCATGAGACCCATCTCGAAGGCCCCATATCGTATGGCACCTATCGAGATGTTGGAGCTGAAGAAGCAACTCGAGGAGTTGGCTGAGAAGGGCTTCATAAGCCCTAGCGTATCACCATGGGGTACACCTGTCCACTTCGTGCGGAAGAAGGACGGATCGTTGAGACTGTGTATAGATTACAGAGAGTTGAACAAGGTGACCATCAAGAATAGGTATTGACCTATGGTCGTCTATACCCAATGAAAAGTAAATCCCAACTTAGCACCAAAATCAAGTATAGTGGTTAAGTAAGGGTCGAACCCAAGAGAGTTAAGGTGTTTTAGATGCAATTATCGATCATAGTAACTAGTAACAAAAGGGGGGGTTTTGGTTGAATTGATGCGCACAAAAACTTATGAAAACGATTAATGCGACAAGTAAGACAATGATGGATGAATTTACACTAGGTTGATTCTAAGAATGCAATTGCTACTTTGGTGAGTTCCTTTAACAAGTTTTCAAGTAATCTCCCGTCTCGATCATATATATGTGTTGAGCCAACCGACATCAACACAACTTAACAGGTTAGTGTTCCGTAAACCTATAAGAATAAATAACAAGTTAGCTTTCAAACAAAGACTAAGGGATATAAAGAGAAGATTAAAACCGTTAAACTTATCTTTATATTTGTATTCCTTTTCTTTAAGTAATTACAACCCGTTATTACTCAAAGTTGCTACTAGATTAAAGACCGGAACCCGGAACCTATTAATCCTAGTTATTTGCATGCACTTTAGAACCTAAGGTGATCAATCTCAAGCAACAGTAAACATGCAATTAGACAATGGAGATCAAGGAAACACAAATTATTACTAAATGAAAACTTATATTAAAAAGAACTTACAACCAAAGTAACAATGCAGCTTCAAACCAACCCAATGTAGCAAGGGAGTTAACAACTCATTACAAAGGTAGCAAGACAATCTAAGTGGATAATTTATTGGATAACAAGATGGATCATTCTAGCAATTAACCAAGGACTATTTATACTACAAAAGACACTAAATAGGAGTAAATGGCTTGCCTAAAACAACCACCTTTAATGCCATAAAGGTGGTGTAAACAGCCGAAGTAAAGCTTCTGGCGTTAAACCGCAGGGGCGGCTTGGTAATTCCGCTGGGGCGGATCTTCAATGCTCTTCAAACGTCTGACCCTTCGCTTCTTGACGTTTCTGATGCCAAGCCGCCAGGGCGTCCCTATGTCAACACAGGGGCGGAGACACAGCCTCTTCGTCTTCCAGCTCCCAAGTTGAGGTGCAGGCAGGGGCGTAGTGAGAGGCGTAGGGGAGCTGGTCTTCGTCTCTTCAGGGAAGGTCACCGCAGGGGCGCCAAGGAGTGGTGCAGGGGCGGTGAAATACTTCATGGCCGGCGCAGGTGAAGGCGTAGGGAGCGCTCCGGTGTAAGACGTCTTCCGTAGGGGCGGTGGCAAGGCTCTGCTAGGGCGGTGAAGCAACAGAAGCTTTGCTTCGTGATCGATCTTCACTCCTAAGTGCTTATAACTCCTTCCTTAGATTCTTTTAGTCTTCTTCTTCTGGACTGTTCGCTCAAAAGGGTGTGCGTCAAAGTCTTAATATTTATATCTAGAACTCAAAAGCAAAGCGAACCCGCAGTGTACGGATCAGCTGTAGAAAGGTAAGAATTCCAGAGTCGAACTCAGGGATTTGGTGAGAATAATTCCGATTTCAATTATCTAGCAAAAAGTGCGAACAAGCTTTTGTGATATGATAAAGAGAGAAATGATTCCAAGGATTCAAGTATCCGATTTAGGCTTTCGATTCAAGACACTTCTATAGGTATAGGACAGAATTTATATTGCCAAGATTAAATGTTCAAAGGTAGGATTCGTACGATGAAGTTCCGAAACCTATATGACTAATCTATAGGTTCTCTCTATAAGGGTTGTTGAGGCTACAATATAGAAAGATCTAAAGACAAGAATTACATTCAAACTAACTATCTAAAACTCCAGGATATGACTCTCCAAAGTATGAATAGAAAGCACACTTAAAATCTTAATAAAGGATGTTGAGTCTCTTTATTACCCAAATCTTTCAATCTTAATCTAATAAATATAGAAACAGGTTTGAAATGCATTCATACATTCAATTAGAGGGTAAGAAGATTAATCAAGATAGGGGTTTAGGCAAGGATTAGTTTTGATTAAAGATTAATTCAATTAAAGTTCATCAGAAGAATAAATCGCCCTGTTCATAAGAAAAATCGGCCGATTTTCCTCAAGAACAGCCCGATTTTCCTGTTTGTCGCAAAACTAAATCTAAACTCTCAGGGTCCTAATGTTCAATTGAGTTCAGTCTATCATCATCTAAGCCTTAATCATCAACTATTCTCCCCAGAATCACAAGGTTTTTAGCCAACCATTTTCAAAATCGAATCAAATTAATTATTGAAGAAGATATCGCAAAGAAACCAAATCTTGAACGAAAAATTCAATAACTTTCAAATCTGTAAAACAATCGTCAAATCTGTTCAATGTATCTCTCAAACAACTCAATTTCGTGTTCACAAACCACAAACAAGACAATGGAACAAAGAAATCTCACAATCAAAGATCAAGAATGACTTTCCGGCAAAAGCTCTTCAATCTCTCTCCAAGAATCGTTGATTTCTTCAAAACGTGTAAAGATTATCTGGTGCGACCTCTCCGTCTTCGTTCGTAGGGTTCTCTTCTATAGTTTCTTGCAGATGGGCCATTTGGCAAAACTCTCATCTAGCCCAAATTAATTGGGCTTTATGTCGTCTTTTCATTTGGCCGAATCGTGAAGAAAATCGACCCAGTCGATTTTGGTACAAAACCGTTCGATTTCAATGTGTGAAAATCGTCCGATTTATGTGTACATTAGAACGATTTTCTTCAACAGAAAGTGTTCTTCCTTTGGTTCGTCTTCTATGCTTCTCCTTTGCAATCCCTTAGCCTTTTGTGTTCCTTCTAAGACTTCTTTAGATTCCTTAACATCCTTAGATGCCTCTTGCTCCATTTTTTTTTTTGCTTCCAATTCAACTCTATTTACCTGCAATTCATCAAAATCTCGTGTAGACCTCTATTTCCGACAATTGGTTTAATAGAACATAAAAGGTATGCAAAATCCCTCTAAATGCAAGGTAAATAGAGATAATGTGCTGCAATATGCATGAATATGATGATACATAATTCATGTCATCAAAATACCCCATACTTGCCTCTTGCTTGTCCCTAAGCAAGACTCAAATTCAGAATATAAGATGCCATGGATTATGCACGTATGAAACTCAAAAACTTTTCTTTTGGTAGTGCTCCTTTTCATTGGATCGCTCTCAAAGTGATATTTCAAGGCATAAAAGGGGCAAAGCATATATCAATGGTGACTATAAGATGAACAAACTCCCTTTTCTTTCTTGAAGCCATAAATAAAGAACATGATAAAGGTGTAGAGGCAATCAAATTCAAACAAATCTAAGCCATTAAGTCTTAAACACATGCATAAAAGTCTCAAGGTCTTCTAATCAAAGAAAGGGTTCAAGAAACGTATTAAGGGAAGGAGTTCTTTTTGGCAATTGTGGTGCTAATCCGGGAAAGAGGAACACATAACACCTTCAAGAATTTTCTTCACCGCACATGCTTCGCATGTAGAAAGCTTTGCTTTCATTATACTTTACTTTTTGAGAGTATGGACAGCGGTGCACAAAAACCGAAGCCTAGGAGATTGGCGTTTCTTAATTTCGAGATGCCTCAAACCCTTGATGCACATACCATATCCCGTTAGGACTTGTCGTTCAATCGGACTTTGGCAAGACACAAACACCCGGCTATGTGAATGGTGCCGAGTTACTCATCCTCATGTTCAACGTCCCCAAACTTATGAAATTTTGCACTTTTTTCAATACATTTTCCTTGGCCCTCCCACATCAAACATGCCTTTTTCAATCACCTATCCTAATTCCCGGATGGTAAGAGGAGGGTTACATATTTCATTGAGGAGCTAGCATGATCAAGATGTGAGAAAAGAAAAGAAGTGAAATGCCTTAGTCATCCTTAAATGATGTAAAAGAACTTGCAATATAGCTTCGACTATTATTTCATTTTCTCATCAAAACAACTAAATCATATAACTTATTCATGTATTCAAGTAACAAAAGCAATTTCATTCATGCTATAATCAAGATCTCAACACAACTAAGCATCTTTTTACCTATCCATATGCACAATTTTCATCATAGAGGTCATTTCCATATAAGAAGCACTTAAAATTCTTGAAAATTCATAGGTTTTGAAAAAGTTCATGCAAATGCGAGTGTCATAATAGAAAGCAAGCCGTGCAAGAGTTATTACAAGCCAAATTGTCAAGAGTAGTGGAAAGTACATAGAGTGCTAGAATGAAACATAAGGTATTGTAAGTACCCCCACCCCATACTTGACATCCACATTGTCCCCAATGTGAAAATCAAGCATAAGAAGGAGAAAAATACTTACAATGTAAAAGAAGTGGAAGCTCAATCCTCTGTCGGTGGTGGAGGTGGTGGATATGGATACATCGGTGCTGAGGGATCGTAGAAGTGGCCGAATTGGTGGTAGTACATGTCCCTCATCTGGCCATCATAGGATGAATGCCTAGCGTCCGTCTCCTCCCTGTAGTTCCTGAACTGTGTGTTCAGGGTGTCATAATCGGTGCGGAGGACACGGTAGTCGGTGCTGAGGCTCTGGAAGCTAGTGACTAGCTCCCTGAAGTGGCATGGAGCTCGGCGTCCTCGTCTAGGGCCTGGAGCATGTGCATAAGAGTGTCGAGGTGGCTGCATGTCATCCTCCGTCTCCTCATCCTGCCTACTAGTCCTGCTCGGTCCTGCTCCATGAGTGTCAGTGTCCATGGCATCCGTGGCATGCCCGTTGTGGGTATCGCTCTCAAAATCGAGCATGGTCTCCTGTCCTCCATCCTCATCCTCCTCTGAGTCACCTGCATCATCATCATAGTAAGTAGGAGGTGAGAACTCCTCAAGCATCGCCTCAAAGGTCTCCTTCCAGTTCCTCTTATTCCGAATGGTGTATTCGGATTTCCATATGATCTCGGACGGCTTCTTCTTCGGATCCCTATGTCATGGCATCGGTACATGAAGAGTTCCTCTCCCTCGAGGAATCAAGACCTGTCGAACCACCAACCTCTGTGAGCCTAAAGGAAGGGCACTCTCAGCTAGAGTGCATCCCGAGAAGTCATAACCTAGAGTCCTAGCCACATGAGTGACCAAGCCTCCTGCACATATGTCACCCTTGGCTTTGTTGGCTATCTTTCCTAGATAGTCAGCAAGCATGGTGGAGATGTCGGGAGTGGTGGTGGATGTCATGCAGTAGAGGATGAAAAGCTCATCAGCCTTGAGCTTCTGCGGAGTCTTAGTCCGGGCAAACAAACTCTCACTGAGTATCCTATGCACTACCTTGAAGGAAAGGTTGTACATGCTTGTCTCCTTGGAGTTTCCGGGTCTCCACTTATCCCCGCCGTACTCTCCTACGGAAATAGCCTCCCAAAAATCACTAGCATTGAGGCCTCTAGCAAATGTGCCTGCATCTGAATAAGAAAAGCCAAACAAGTCGCCAAAAGCATCAATAGACAAAGTGTGGTCCTGGCTCATGAGGCGGAAAGTGACCATCCTTTCCCTAGGATCGTGCTCAAACGTGCTAAGGAATTCTAGGGTGATCTCCCTATAAGCATCTTCCCTGATCGTAGCAAACTGTCTCAACCCTGCTCTATCAAGCATCATATCAACATCCTCTCGAACATATAACGAATCTAAGTCATCAAGTACAATGTAGCGAGGAGGGGTGAATGGGCGATCTATAATGCGTTCATAGCGTTTCTTATGCTTGGATAGGGGAGGGGGAAGCTTAGGGATGTTGGTAGGTGGTGGTGGAGGTGGGGCAGGGGTTTTGGAAGAAGATCCCTTCTTCTTCCCCGTGTTTCTAGTTATCCTCTTGACAAGATCCATTCTAAGTCCTAAAAATCGACCTGTTCTTCACAAAAATCGACCGATTTTTCTGGGCTGGGTCGATTTTTATCTCGATTCCAACGATTCTCACAATTCTGTAAAGTTTTGTTCAATCTATCACCGCACACAGTTCTCTACAATGAATCCTAAGCAAATTCCTCTATCAATTCCAACAACAAAGCACTTCCTAGGCAACTTCGATTTCAAGTGAGAAAACTTAGGTTTTGGAAAGAAAAACCTGAATTCCTTATGGAGCAGTCGATTGCCGTGCGTGTTGTTGTTAGATCCGTGTTCCTTGTTGAAAATGCTTCAGTTTGGAGCCAAGAATCTCTTGAAATGGTTAAGGAATGAGGAATTGAGGGTGTGGCGATTTTTCGGCGTTCTTGAGAGAGGGAAATCGAGAGTTGGAGATGTGTGAATGAAGAAGATCGAGTGTGAAGTCCTTATATAGGGTCGACGATTTCTGAAGAAAATCGGCCGATTTTTCTGGTCGATTTATTTGTCGGGGCGATTTTTCTCTCTGACTGAAAAAAATCGGACGATTTATTTTGGCAGGTCGATCTCCAGGTCGATTTTTGTTTCTGTTGTGAAAAATCGACTTGCTCTGTTACGGAATCAGACGATCTTCTTATGGTAGGTCGATTTCCTTCCTTGTTTTTCTTGAATCTCGAAGATATAACTTAATTGTGCTCCATTCTCCGTGAATCGCTCACATTTGAACCTAGTTTCCTGCGATTAATGACACGACAAACCAAGAGTGCATCGAGGAACATATAAAAACGAAAAAACGAAGCAACAAAGCAATTAATCTATTCTAACTAAGTGAGGGAAAGAAGGGAAAACTATACTATCATTGGGTTGCCTCCCAAGAAGCGCTTTATTTATCGTCTTTAGCTGGACGGTGTATGATGTTGTGTTCAATGGAGGAGGATAGGAGCTATCTCCTCGACCGGAGCTTCCGGTGTGTATTTCTTCAGTCGTTGGCCATTAACCTTAAAACTTCCGCTTTGTTCACCCCATACTTCAACTGCACCATCGGGGAAAATCCTTTTAATCACAAAAGGTCCTGTCCAACGGGATTTGAGCTTACCTGGAAATAGACGCAGCCTTGAGTTGAATAAGAGGACTTGGTCTCCTTCCTTCAAGTCTTTCGGGATGATGTGCTTGTCATGCCAGCGCTTTGTCCGTTCCTTGTAAATCTTTGCGTTCTCATACGCATTCAGTCGGAGCTCATCTAGCTCATTGATGTCTAAGAGCCGCTTCTCTCCGGCTTCTTTCATGTCGAAGTTGAGCCACTTGATAGCCCAATAAGCTTTGTGTTCTAGCTCTACAGGAAGATGACATGATTTACCATAAATGAGATTATAGGGAGTCGTACCTATTGGTGTCTTGAAAGCTGTCCTGTATGCCCATAGTGCATCGTCAAGCTTCATTGACCAATCTTTCCTTGTTTTAGAGACGGTCTTCTCTAAAATCCCTTTAATCTCTCTATTGGATATCTCGACTTGTCCGCTGGTTTGCGGATGGTAAGGTGTAGCTATTTTATGGGTCACCCCATACTTAGCTAATAGAGTCTCGAATCGACGGGCTGTGAAATGCGTTCCTCCGTCACTAATGATGGTTCGGGGAGTTCCGAACCTTGGGAAGATCGTTTTGTTGAGGAACTTCACCACTACCATTGCATCATTAGTAGGGGAAGCGATTGCCTCCACCCATCTTGAGACATAATCTACGGCAAGAAGTATATACTGGTTGCCGCATGAAGATGGGAAAGGTCCCATAAAGTCGATGCCCCATACATCAAAGATCTCTACTTCTTGTATGTTGTTGAGAGGCATCTCATTCCTCCTGGATATATTACCTGTCCTTTGACAAGCATCACAAGAAACAACAAACTTTTGCACATCCTTGAAAAGTGTAGGTCAATAGAACCCGGAGCGAAGTACCTTAGCACAAGTCTTGTGGGAACTAGCATGTCCGCCACATGGTAGAGAATGGCAGTGTCGGATGACACTATCTATCTCATCTTCGGGAATACATCTCCTGTAGATGCCATCTGGACCTCTTTTGAATAGAAGAGGTTCGTTCCAATAAAAATGCCGGACGTCTCTCAAGAACTTCTTCTTTTGAGCATATGAAAGTCCGGGTGGAATCTCCTGACAAACAAGGTAATTTACATTGTCAGCAAACCATGGGTCATTACCTTGTGATATGTGTTGAAGACACTCTTCAATCTCGTGCAACTGCTCGTCAGGGAAGGAGTCGTCTATCGGAAGCTCATCCGACTCGCCGGTGAGTTGCGGAAGACGACTAAGGTGATCGGCGACGGAGTTCTCCGATCCTTTCTTATCACGGATCTCTAAATCAAACTCTTGTAAGAGTAAGATCCATCGTAGAAGCCTTGGCTTCGCATCCTTCTTTGTGAATAAGTATCGGATTGCGGAGTGGTCCGTATAGACTATCACTTTCGCACCTACAAGATAGGAACGAAATTTCTCAAATGCATATACTACGGCTAAAAGTTCCTTTTCCGTAGTTGCGTAGTTGTATTGAGCCTCATCTAGCGTTTTGCTAGCGTAGTAGATGGCATGAGTGCGACCATCTTTCTTCTGTCCAAGAACGGCTCCTATAGCGACATCGCTTGCGTCGCACATGACCTCGAAAGGAAGAGTCCAATCGGGTGGTTGAATGATTGATGCTGAAATCAAAGCTTCTTTGATCCTGCAAAAAGCATCTAAGCAATCTTTTGAAAATTCGAAAGTCGCATCTTTCATCAAAAGATTAGTCAAAGGTTTTAAAATCTTAGAAAAATCCTTTATGAATCTCCTATAGAAGCCTGCATGTCCTAAGAAGCTTCTAATTCCTTTTACTGATGAAGAGGGAGGTAACTTCTCAATGGTCTCTATCTTTGACCGATCTACCTCTATTCCCCTTTGTGACACTAAGTGACCTAACACAATTCCTTCGGTGACCATGAAATGACACTTTTCCCAGTTTAAGACTAAGTTAGTGTCCTCACATCTCTTAAGAACTAGTGAAAGGTTATAGAGACAATTATCAAAGGAAGAACCATATACCGAAAAGTCGTCCATGAAGACTTCCATGATATTCTCTACATATTCAGAGAAGATTGCCATCATACACCTTTGGAAGGTGGCTGGAGCGTTGCATAAACCGAATGGCATTCTTCTATAGGCGAACGTACCCCATGGGCACGTAAAGGTTGTCTTCTCTTGATCATCCGGATGAATTGGTATCTGAAAGAAACCGCTGTATCCATCTAAATAACAAAAGTAGGCATGTTGGGCTAACCTTTCCAACATTTGATCGATGAAAGGAAGGGGGAAGTGGTCCTTCCTTGTGGCCACGTTCAGTTTGCGGTAGTCGATGCACATTCGCCACCCTGTAACTGTCCGTGTAGGGATGAGTTCGTTGTTCTTGTTGGCAACAACGGTAATGCCTCCTTTCTTGGGTACTACTTGTACCGGACTCACCCATTTGCTATCAGAAATCGGGAAGATGATACCTGCATCAAGTAGCTTAAGGATTTCTTTCTTCACGACCTCCTTCATTGCCGGGTTTAACCGTCTTTGAGGTTGGCGTGAAGGTTTGTAATCCTCTTCCATTAATATTTTGTGCATACATAGAGAAGGCTTTATTCCTACTAAATCATCAATGGTGTAACCTAGTGCTCTCCTATGTTGCTTCAAAACATGCATGAGTTTCTCTAATTCATCATCATTCAAATTTGCATTGACTATAACTGGGTATATGGAATTAGTGCCAAGAAATGCGTACCTTAAATGCGTGGGAAGTTGCTTCAATTCTAATGATGGAGGTACCTTGGTTGGTGATGAATCGTGGCTTTCGGATGTTGTGGGAGAGGTCTCTATAGGTGTGGGTACTTCATCATTAGATTCGGAAGCGGCTGCGGTGAAGTCCGGAGAATCCATAGCAGTCATGTTCCACCCCTTCCTCCATGATGCTCATGCTAAGAACCTTTTGAAGAGGGTCCTTCATCAAGATCGAACTTACTATCTCTCTAGACTCTTCTTCCTCAACAGTTTCAAAAACGTCATCTTTCAAGGCTGGCTCCTTGATTAAGGAAGATAGTGTGAACTCTATCTTTTCTTCACTGATGTGGAAGGTTAGCTGGCCGTTCTTGCAATCTACCATGCATCCAGATGTGGCGAGGAATGGTCTCCCAAGGATGATGGGAACCGGGTAATCTGCAGGTATGTCAAGAACGACAAAATCTATAGGTATGTAAAACTTACCTAGCTTTACCGGAATGTCTTCTAATATTCCCACCGGCTTAGTGGTGGAACGATCAGCCATGTAGAGTGTGATCTTCACCGGTCTAGGCTCTCCTAGACCAACTGCCTTGCATAGAGCTAGAGGTATGATACTCACACTTGCTCCAAGGTCACAAAGATCATCATAGGTAGCTTCTCCCAAGGTGATGGGTATGCAAAAGGATCCTGGATCGCGGAGCTTGGGTGGCATATTCTCCGTCATAGTCTTGATGAGTTCGGATGACTCCATACTCATCTTGACTTCTCCTATATCTTCCAACTTCCTCTTGTTGGAGAGGATCTCCTTGAGGAATTTCCCGTAAGCCGGCATACCTAAAATCGCATCCATAAAAGGTATGTTAATATGGAGCTTACTCATAAGTTCAACAAACTTACCGAAATGTTTATCTAGGCGTGCTCGCGCTCTAGATTGAGGAAAAGGTAGAGATGGTTTGTAAGCGGGAGGAGGAACATAGACTTCTTCCTTCTCTTTTGCCTCTCCTTCTTTTGTGGAGGTATCAACTACTTTAGGTTGAGGGTCGGCGGTTGTCTTCCCGCTCCTAGTAGTTATAGCCATAACCCTTCCCTTTGGGTTATCTTTTGTCTTTCCGGGAAGCTTCCCTTGATCTCTTGGAACTTCTCCGGCCTTGTTGAATACTTGGTTTTCTAAAGCTTTGTGAGCTTTGTCAACCGAAGTTATGTAACTCTCCAATCCTTGTAGCTTGCCTAGGATCGTTTCTAACATGGGATCCGGTTTGTTTGATCCGCTTGATTGTTCCTGGCTTGTAGAAGGAGTAGAAGAAGATGGAGGTGTTAGAGCCTTTTCAGCATATGAGTAAGGATTACCTGAACCTTGCTGATTTGACCTCTAATTGTTGTTATTCGAGTTCCTATTGTTGTTGTTGTTCCAATTGGAGTTTCGGTTGTTATTGTTGTTGTTGCTCCAATTGGAATTCCGGTTATCATTCCTTTGATTGTTGTCTCGCCCCATGTAGTTGGCTTCTTGCTCTTTATTCTTTTGAAGACTCGTTTTGAGCACTTCTCTCAACTCTTTCATGTCATCTTTGAGGGAGAATATTTGTGTTTGAGCCGCTTGATTCAACTTGGCTCCCGTATCGCCTTGATTCCGGCTATTTGATTCCACCTTCCGGTGGGAATACTTCTCAATCACTTGGGCTTGCTTCTCAATGAAGTCCCAAGCATCATCCTCTCTCATATCCATGAATGTGCCGCAAGATAGAGATTGGAGGTTGAATTGTGTCTCCACATCCAACCCTTTGTAGTAGATCTCCAATAATTCCAGCTTGGAAATGCCATGGTGTGGGCAATCCAACAAGAGATCTTGAAACCTTTCCCAAGATTGAAACAAGCTTTCGTTAGGTTTCATAGAGAAAGCATTTATTTTACCTCTCAATTCCGCCGTTTTGGATGGCGGAAAGAACTTGGTGAGGAATTCCGAAGACAATTCCTCCCATGTAGCTAACTTCGCAGCCGGAAGTGTTTGGTACCAAGCTAGAGCCTTGTCCTTCAATGAGAAGAAGAACGGCTTGATTTTGTAGTTGCTTGTGGTAGCCTTCTTCGGCTTCATGGTCTCCATGAGAATCTCAAAATTCTGCAAGTGTTGATGCGGAGATTCAGTACTTGCTCCGCCATATTGACTTTGGCGAACCATAGTAATGACTTGTGGTGAGAAGCTAAACTCCTGGATGTCTTCAGCTCCGAAATCCACACCTAGACGGCGCGGTTGCTGAATTGGATCCATCCGTTGCCCCAAAGTTCGGGGTCTATCTTCGTTATTGACAGCTCTAACATTCCTAGTCGTAATGCGAGGGACGACCTTAGGTGTTGGAGTGTTTCGGTTAGGACGAAGTGATGGATCAATCTCTTCAAGTTCCGGCATATCCGGATCAATCTCGTCATCATCGGACGAGTCATCTCGAATGGACTTAGTTGGTGTCCTGACTTTCTTCTTCTTCTTGGAGTCGTTCAACTCCAACTTCATGTCCAACATCATAGCTCTTAGTTCATCAATCTGAAATTGATGACTTATTTCAGCTTCCTTTCGAGCCTTCTCACTCAGCTGGAGTTGGCGTTGAGCTTCGTTCAGTTCAGCCTTGTAGTTTCTCTCATCGTTTTCAGCCATTTTCTTCTCCTTCAACTTTCTCCTCAAAGTTCTTTCTAATTCGGGATCGAAAGGAATTAGATCTTTAGTGGATCTAGTCCTTCGCATATACCTAAAGAACCTGCGAGGATCACTCAAGTAGACAAATCAAATCACAAGAGCAAGAGCTCTCAAGCTAGACAACCGAAAACCGGATTTGATCTAGACCAAATCCCCGGCAACGGCGCCAAAAACTTGTTCGCTCAAAAGGGTGTGCGTCAAAGTCTTAATATTTATATCTAGAACACAAAAGCAAAGCGAACCCGCAGTGTACGGATCAGCTATAGAAAGGTAAGAATTCCAGAGTCGAACTCAAGGATTTGGTGAGAATAATTCCGATTTCAATTATCTAGCAAAAAGTGCGAACAAGCTTTTGTGATATGATAAAGAGAGAAATGATTCCAAGGATTCAAGTATCCGATTTAGGCTTTCGATTCAAGACACTTCTATAGGTATAGGACAGAATTTATATTGCCAAGATTAAATGTTCAAAGGTAGGATTCGTACGATGAAGTTCCGAAACCTATATGACTAATCTATAGGTTCTCTCTATAAGGGTTGTTGAGGCTACAATATAGAAAGATCTAAAGACAAGAATTACATTCAAACTAACTATCTAAAACTCTAGGATATGACTCTCCAAAGTATGAATAGAAAGCACACTTAAAATCTTAATAAAGGATGTTGAGTCTCTTTATTACCCAAATCTTTCAATCTTAATCTAATAAATATAGAAACAGGTTTGAAATGCATTCATACATTCAATTAGAGGGTAAGAAGATTAATCAAGATAGGGGTTTAGGCAAGGATTAGTTTTGATTAAAGATTAATTCAATTAAAGTTCATCAGAAGAATAAATCGCCCTGTTCATAAGAAAAATCGGCCGATTTTCCTCAAGAACAGCCCGATTTTCCTGTTTGTCGCAAAACTAAATCTAAACTCTCAGGGTCCTAATGTTCAATTGAGTTCAGTCTATCATCATCTAAGCCTTAATCATCAACTATTCTCCCCAGAATCACAAGGTTTTTAGCCAACCATTTTCAAAATCGAATCAAATTAATTATTGAAGAAGATATCGCAAAGAAACCAAATCTTGAACGAAAAATTCAATAACTTTCAAATCTGTAAAACAATCGTCAAATCTGTTCAATGTATCTCTCAAACAACTCAATTTCGTGTTCACAAACCACAAACAAGACAATGGAACAAAGAAATCTCACAATCAAAGATCAAGAATGACTTTCCGGCAAAAGCTCTTCAATCTCTCTCCAAGAATAGTTGATTTCTTCAAAACGTGTAAAGATTATCTGGTGCGACCTCTCCGTCTTCGTTCGTAGGGTTCGCTTCTATAGTTTCTTGCAGATGGGCCGTTTGGCAAAACTCTCATCTAGCCCAAATTAATTGGGCTTTATGTCGTCTTTTCATTTGGCCGAATCGTGAAGAAAATCGACCCAGTCGATTTTGGTACAAAACCGTTCGATTTCAATGTGTGAAAATCGTCCGATTTATGTGTACATTAGAACGATTTTCTTCAACAGAAAGTGTTCTTCCTTTGGTTCGTCTTCTATGCTTCTCCTTTGCAATCCCTTAGCCTTTTGTGTTCCTTCTAAGACTTCTTTAGCTTCCTTAACATCCTTAGATGCCTCTTGCTCCATTTTTTTTTTGCTTCCAATTCAACTCTATTTACCTGCAATTCATCAAAATCTCGTGTAGACCTCTATTTCCGACAATTGGTTTAATAGAACATAAAAGGTATGCAAAATCCCTCTAAATGCAAGGTAAATAGAGATAATGTGCTGCAATATGTATGAATATGATGATACATAATTCATGTCATCATGGACCAAGGAGTTAGTAGCATAAACCGACACAAATGCAATAAAAAGACTCTAAAAACTATCCTAAATGATAGTTATTCCATCACCTATCAGTTATTGACCTCTGTTGGTATTAAATTTTGGAAATGTTGTTTATGGATATACATACTAGGAGGTGGTAAAGTTTGAGAGCGATCCGTGGGTCTAATCCGGATTTGTGATGTTCCGAAGTTGGGTATAAGTATAGTTTGGTTTAGAAGAGTTGTGAAGAACCGATAGGTGATATAAATGAGATAGATAATACTCTAGAGGGGGGGGGTTTGAATAGAGTATGGGAACTTTTCACAAACCAAATCTCAAGGCCTTGAAACTCCTTTCAAGGGCCTTGATGTCAATCTGTGCTACTAGTGAAACTTTGATTTCAAGGACTTTGAAACTCTATTTCAAGGGCCTTGACTTCTTGCTCTTGCAAAACAAAGTTAGTCACAGTAAAGTATATATGGTGCGGAATTGAAAAGATTGACACGAGAATATGTTTACGAAGTTTGGCTCTAGCCTACTCTCCTTCCCAGGGTATATCTGTAGGATCTAACTATCTATTAACAGCTTCAAAGAGTCCTAGATACAAACTAGAAGAAATCCCCTTCTTCTCTCACTGTAGCCAATGCTACGATCTAGCTCTAACTCTTAACATAGCTATAATAGCCTAGTTACTTCGCAGAGTAACACACTCTAGTATAAAACTATTTAGATTTTCCAATGGAGTTCTAGTGTTTTCTCTCTCTAAGGGGATAAAGCTTTTGCGTGAATAAGAGAAAGAAAAACAACAAATGAAGATGATTAGGTTGCTTGAGGATGCAAAGATGTTTTCCGGTGTAAGCTTGTGTCTCTCTTCTTCGACCATCATCTTAAATTATATCTTCTATGGAAAGGTCTTCTAGCAGTTGTAGAGATGACCGTTTGAAGATCAATCTTCTTTTCCATGAAGATCGTAAGGTAGACATTGAAAGTCTTCACCCCCTACGAACACGTTGAGCCTTTTACTCCTTGATCTTCTCATCTTCTGTTGGATAAGAGAGAGAAGATATTTTTGCCATTTTGTTGTTTAGAAAATCTTCTAGAAAAGATTCTGTATTCTTCGGTTGAGATCTTCCTTCGGTTGACAAAATCTTTGGTCGATGAGATCTTCTTGTTACAGAATCTTCAACGAAGATCTTCACTTTATTTGAATCCTTGTTCCGAGCACCTTAGATTCCAAGGCCCTTGATTTCGTCCTTTTGAACTTGTTATCTTCCTTTGTTCTTGAGTCCAATTTCAAGGCCCTTGACATGTAGATATACAACATGCACTGAATTCAAACCAACCAAATATCTAGAAATATAATCAAGTACATTATTAGTATAGCCAACTGCTATATTTGTGTGAAGTCTTCCATCATCAAACCTATAAACCATTTTAATCAAGATGGAGTTTTCAGTCTGATTACCTCCCACTCATTGAGTTCTCATACAACAACAACTGGCATGCATCTATTGGGATGGCTCCTTATGAGGCACTGTATGGACGTAGATGCCATACACCTTGATGTTGGGATGAGCCTAGCAGTATCAGTGGAATAGCGCCATAGCAGATTCAGGATGATATGGCTCGAGTAGCGTTGATTACAGAGAGGATGCTGGGTGCACAGAGTCGCCAGAAGTCGTATGTAGATAGGAGGCGTCGACCTCTAGAGATCAAGGTAGGAGCTCATGTCTGGTTGAGACTATCTCCGACGCGAGTTGTCAGACGTTTTGGCATAAAGGGGAAGTTGAGTCCCCGATATGTCGGTCCTTTTGAGATATTGGATAGAGTTGGGAGGGCAGCCTACAGATTAGCATTGCCTCCGAGGTTAGAGGGTGTTCACCCTATATTTTATGTGTCTCAACTGAGGGAGTACATACTAGATCCGAGGCACATTGTGAGTTATGATGATCTGGTAGTTGAGCCGGACCACAAAATTCAAAGATAATAAATGAATATGTGTGACATTGCATGTATGAGATGTGGATGTGTGTTTGTGCTATTACCTTCATACTTATTCATTTTTGTAGCTAACGGTGTATACCGTGTTGTAGATGATATGCAGGTTAGGAAGACTGTAGAGCTAGCAAGATGGTGTGACTAGCCGAGGACTTCTGTACATTAGGACTGCGTGGGATATGGGATCTTTTGTATTTGTGTTTAGGGGTGTTGTTTTGTACTCGGCTTTTTGTTTGTAAACTCTTTTGATATATCATATACAGCTTTTATGTATTTAGTTTTAATCTACTTGTGTCTTGTTGTAAGATCTAGTGAACTTGTTGTAGGGCTTTGGTCAAGAACCATTGTGAGATCCTAGCCCAATGTAGCACTCCGAGTCCAATGGATTTGGGGTGTTACAATAGTCTTACTAGAGATGTTTTACCTCCATGCGTTGTGTGTGAGTATATTTTGGCTAGAGATGTGCTTCCTCTATGCCCTGTTGATAACATGTATTATAGTCTATATTTTGGCATTGGTTTGACGTTTTATCTTTATAAATTTGAATGTATGGATGTATATTATTTGATTATATTGTTAATTTGTCTACCTTTGCAAGAATCAAGGTCTACACCTAGTTTCGTTGTAATTGTAGGAAAAATGGCACGTTTTGGAACGAAATGGAGCTAAGGAAGCTAAGGAGTCATTAGAGCTACATTCTGGAGCATTGAGGAGTCATACGAAGAGCTCATGAAGCATGAAAATGATTTGGAAGATTAATTTTGGACAAGATTAGAGAGATTCACTCTCAGTTGAGACTACCCTCGGTCAGCTACAGTGGCACCTCGACCAAGGTGATCTTCAGGAGCGTCTGGACCGAGGCGAAGTGATGAACGACCATAAGATCTTTATTTTTGGCTGAGATCTTCTATTTTTGGAAAGAGAATATCACATATTTTTGGATGGATTTCTGGAAGGAAGCATATCTTGTTGGTTGATATATTTTGGAAGCAAAGAAGATTGCAAGATAATTTAAAGAAGGAAATTATCTTTTTAAGATATTTTATCTTAAGAAGGTGATTCTCCTATATAAAGAGGCTGATTTTCTGGAATTCAGCTATCTTCGGATCACCAAATCTCGGAAATTCCGGATCAGAAGAACAGTAGTTCTCCAGTGTTGAAGGAAATTTTGAAGGAAGTTTTGAAGGTTGAAGATCAAGGAAGGAAGGAATCTAGTTGAAGTTGGCTTTAAAGGAAGTTTGTAAGATTTTCTTAGTTGGTTTGGTTTTGTTGTCTTTTGTGATTGTGATTGAGTAACGCTCATTGTTTGTTTGCTTCATTAAGTTATTGAGACCTTTGTGTTAAGGTTTTCTTGTTTGAAAATTGATTCATTTCTTATATATTTGATTATTGTTATCATGATGATTGTTGGATAAGTTCTTTATGCGATTTTAGGGTGATTGGCTGAAAGTTGTGGGAAAGACAATGAAAGAATGAGCCTTTACCTAGTGGCCCCTGAAAGCTCGAGCCTTTACCTTAACCGAAGAACACCTCGGTCAGCTGTGAAACATCTCGACTGAGATGGCATATGAACTTAGCGAGGCGAGCCCTTTCCTGATCCTTATCTGAGTTGAGGTTTCAGTTTCCCAAATCCAATCCTTGTTATACCTTTCCTGGTTCAAAAAAAGCCTAGGATGAGACTTACCCCGTGACTCCTTTGAATGTATACCCAAGATCATGAGTGTAGGTAATAAAGGTTTATCATTTATTAAGGTTTGAGTGTGCCTTCATCCCATCTTTGAGAGTTAGCCTGTGGCTTACCCGGTAAATGTTGATTCTATTCCCTTGGGTGTTGTGTTGGTTTGAGATTATAGTTCCTTTCCTTAGTGCCTTGAGACTTACCCGGTGAGAGGATCTTTGGTTTGGGATAGTGAGTAGTGAGACTTACCCGGTGATATGTTCCCACCTTAAAACACCATCCCTTTGCAAACCTCAGCTTTGTCCACGTTATCTTTCGAGATCTTGAGTCAGAATCACAGCTGGATGCTTTAATCGCTAGAATCCACATTCCCTTTACCTGATTCTTACATCATCTTTGATAGTTTTGCTTTATTGCGTGTTTGTTATTGACAACCTGAATTAGCGATCTTTGTTTCACCATAGTCCGTGTGTTCGACACTGGAATTCTTGCTTTTCTTACAATCGATCTGTACACTGCAGGTTCGCTTATTTGCAATTATTATTGGTATAAATATTAAAGCTTGCACACACCTTTTGGAGCGAACAAGTTTTTTATGCCGTTATCGGGGACTGTTCTTGCTTTTTGTACTGATCTTTGTGCTTGAGTGTTCTTGCAGGTTTGTGTTTTTAGGTACATACGAAGTTCTCGTTCCGGCAACAGAACCGAGTTTTGCCAAAGGACAAGTTTTTTGCGCCGTTGCCGAGGATTTGGTCAAGACCGAGTTCGGTATTTGGTTGTCTAGCTTGGAAGCTTTTGCTATTGCATTTGATCTTTTCATATGAGTTTTATAGTTTTCAGGATTTCCAATAGCTGCGAGTCACTATGAACTTACATTTGATCCAGTTTGGAGAGCAAGACAACTTGCTAGGGTGGATCATTATGAATATTTGTTGCGCTTATTTACATTCATCGAATTTAATGATGAAAGGGAAAGAGAAGAGGCTATTGAGGATGAGCTTGCGATATGCGATGAGTTGAATGTCCCTAAAAAAATTTTATGAGCAACCTCTTGAAGATTCGCTTGGGTCAAAATGGGAGAAGTTGATGAAGAAGGTGGAGAAGCTCAAAGAAAGCTCCCTACCCTATGCTAAGCCGAAAGAGGTGTATAAAGAAGTACTACAAGTTTCAAGCATCCCTCCGCTTGAATATGAAGCTCCTCTTGACGTCCTCGCTGAAGAAGAGGAAGGTATGGAATACCTCGACCCAATTGTTATAACTACGGTTGAGGTGGAAGAAGAATCTGCTGAGTTGGAAGTGGAAGAGAATGTGGAGAACCTTGGCCAAATCAGTGAAACTGTGGCCAAGGTTGAAGAAAGATCAGCCAAGTTGGGAGAAGTTTTATGTGTGGATTGTCTTCCTAAGTCAAATCTCGTCCCAAGTTTTGAAATGCTTTACAAGGTAGTTTCTCTTACTCCCTTTGAAATTCCTATTAAAATTTCTAATTTTTTCAGGAATGCACCGAAGAGTTGGAGGTCTTTTCCGAAGGAATCTCCTAAGGTCAAGATGAAACCTCCCTTATATCTGCTGAAAGAAGATGCTCCTTGGACTACGAGGAACGGAGCTAGAAAGAACTTCACCGTAAAGGCGATGAAGTGTCTTTTGTTCAAGTATGGGGTCATTCACATGACAAAGACCATACGTAATCCCCAAGCTGGAGATGGGGAAGCAAAGAGGATTTATGAGAAGTTGATTTGTAGATCTAGGAAAGGATGGGATGCAAGGCTAGAATATGTCCCATTAAAATGCAAGAAAGCTAGAAGTATTCCGGTGAGAATCAAACCGTACAAGCTTGTACGCGAGAGATCCCACCATTTGGCGGTAAAATTTGGAACAAGAACCTTTTAGGAAGAGTTTTATTGCGGATGTGATGAGCACTCCAAGATATAGGAGGTACATTGAGTAAATCCATGGGGAAAGGTCCAGCTAGTGACCTTAAAACCAAGCGCTTCTTGGGAGGCAACCCAAGGTATTGCTTTCTTTTCCCTTTTCTATCTTAGTTTAGATAGTTTGCTTCGTGTTTTTGTGTCCTCCTAGACAGGAACCAAGTACTCTCTAAGAAAGGATTACTGCTCAGGAGCTACACTGGAAGGACAGAAGTTCGAGAAATTGAGAAGACGGATCTTGACTAAGACACATCTCAGGTGTAGTCACAGGACCTCGACCGAGATGTTCTTGGTCAACCGAGGCGATTAGGTTTGACAATCCACTTTGACACCTCAGTCCTCTCAGGAACATCTCGACCGAGGTATAATCAAATTCAGCGAGGGGTATAAAAGGCGACACGGTTTCTCACTCTTCCCATCTTTTCCCTCTCTACGACCAACCTCGACCGCGGCGTCTTCCACTCCCAAATTCTCGATTCTTTCTCGTTTTCCACGGTTCTTGACTCGAAATCACCGGAGGAAGCATGAGATTCAGTTTTCGAGAAACAAACAGCAAGGAAAACGCTTCATTTTGCAAAATCTGTGGTATTTCGTTCCAAACCCTAACTCCCTCCTTCTTTTGTCTATTTTATGCAGATCTGCCTTTGGTTGCCATAGTTTGTTTTTAAAAAGATATAAGTACCCCATAGGAAGCTTTTGGTAGTGATTTTGGGGAAAAAGATTACAGATTCAGAGAGTGCATTCGAACAGCAGTTCGCCTCGGTCCAGTCGACTGTGTCTCGGCCGAGGTGTTCTTGGGCAACCGAGGTGTTCTTCGTTCTTTATCATGAGCAACATATTTGATCGAAAGTTGTCCCTGAGAGACAAGCCCAACAATTCACACCATTCTTCCTCTTCCTCAACTTCTCAATTTTCGATCCCAGTGATCCATGAGCGACACCAGCGGGACTATGATCGCATTTGTGGGTGCCCTATCATTGCCCCACGATTTCTAGATGTTGATGCCTTCGAGTGCCTCCATGTGGCGGAGGACTTGAGGAAGATCATCTCCATAGTTGGTCTGGAGGAGTTCATGGGTATTAGAGCACCGACTTATCTGGAGCTGTTAGCATGAAATATGAATATATTTTAGGCACTTGTTTTGATTGTTTTTCCCTCTTAGATGTGTACATGGATATGAGTTTGAAGCATTTATGAGAACTTTCACCTATTTTATCGATATAGAGATCTACACAAGCTTTGTTATGTTTATAGGTGAATAAAGGCTTGAATTGGAGCATAATATGGAAGGATAACAGTATTTGATCATGCTAGATGTCAAGGAGATGCTTTGGAGAAGCTAAGGAAGGAGCATGAGTGAAGAACTTCACGAAATAAAGGCTTTCACGAAGGTCTGAGAGTTCCACAACCTAAACCACGAGCGTGGTTATGGATGAGTTCGTGAGAGTGATTTTGAAACACATCAGAGGATTCCACTCCCTAAACCACGGCCGTGGAATCTTGTACTAGGCCGTAATTTTCATGACGAAGTGACGTGTCATATTTGCCACGTCAGTGACGGTTATTGGGCTTTTCTCGTTACCCTATTTCGCTCTATAAGAAGGCTTGAAAAGGGAGTACCGAGGATGGCCTCTTAGGGTTTCATTTCGCCTTCACTTACAATTCCGTGCTGAGGGTTGATACGAAAGATTAGAGATTTCGGATCGTGGCTTGAGAAAGACGCAATATTGAAGATTGTGCACTTCAAAATTTTCTTAGGGTTTGCTTTGGAGACGGATTGACACTCCGTTCTTTGTTGTTTCTTAAGATTGTTGTGAGGATTCCTGTTTCATATTCTGAATTCATTAAATATTATACTTTGTTGTTCGGATTTGAAATTGACTTTGATTGTTTATTGAGTTTTCGAGGGTTCTTCCCTTTTTCTCTTCTTAATTTGATATTTGATTCAATGACAATGATTATTGGCAAAAAACTTTTAGCAATTCTAAGGTGAAGAGTTGATCGTTATGGCTTAGATAATGATAGATTGATCGTAAACAGATTGGACCCTCAGAGTGTGAGAAACCTCGTCGACAGCCTAATCCACGACCTGTTCTTGAGAACCACGGCCGTGGTTCTTCAAGATTCAGCCGTGATTTCCTCTTTTTTACGACTTTTGCTTTTGCTTTAATCCAAAGTTAAAGATTTTCTCTAACCTAGCCTTGGCTTGCCTTTCCTAGGTAGTAGTGAGACTCAACATCCTCTATTTCGGTTTCGAGTGTTACAACCTTAACCGTTTTAGTTTATCTTTGATTCCTTCGGTTTGGACATGGGTATTTGAGATTAATTCTTTTCCTTAGATCCTTTCTATATTGTAGCCTCAACAACCTTTATAGAGAGTGTCCTTGGGTGAGATATATAGGGTTTTGGAACTTCACCGTACATAACCTTACATTAGTTATACCTTTGCAATCTCGACTCTGTCTTTATATCTATAGAATATCTTGAAACGATTGCCACAATTGAATAGCTGAATCTTTAGGATTGTTGTTTTCCCAATATTTGCAAAGCTTCTATACTTTACTTGCTCGATAATTTGTGAACTGAATTTGATCCCCAAATCCCTAAGTTCGATACTCTAGAATTCTTGCATTACTACGCCGATCCGTACGCTGCGGGTTCGCTTGCTTTGATTTCAGTTTTATAAATTTAAAACTTATTTGCACGCACACTTTTAGGTGAACAAGTTTTTAGCGCCGTTTCCGGGGATTTGGTCTAGACCAAATTTCGGTTTTCGGTTGTCGAGCTTGGGACCTTTTTCTCTTGTGATTTGATTAGTCTTTTTGAGTGATTTTTGCAAATTCTTTAGGTATATGCGAAAGACTAGATCTACCAAAGATCTAGTTCCTTTCGATCCAGAACTTGAGAAAACTTTGAGAAGAAAGTTGAAAGAGAAAAAGATGGTTGAAAACAATGAGAGAAACATCCAAGCGGAGTTGGATGAAGCTCAAGCTCAACTCAAATTGAGTGAGAAAGCTCGTATGGAAGAATTAGAGCGTCATCAAATCCAAATAGATTAGCTCAAGGCTATGATGCTAGACATGAAGTTGGAGATGAATGATGCTAAGAAGAAGAAAGTCAAGAAACCTAAATCCATTAGAGCTGAATCATCCGACGATGATGAAACGCCGGACCTAGAGGATATTACACCACTAGTTGGTCCAGTTCGTGATAATCCTAGACCACACGTTAATCCTCCCGTTCCCGTTGGAGATGTGAGAGTTGCTGATTAAGCGGATGAACCACGAACCCTTGGACAAAGGATGGATCCAATTCAGCAACCACGCCGTCTAGGTGTGAATTTCGGAGGTGAAGACGTCCAGGATTTCGGGTTTAGTCCGCAAGATATTACCATGGTTCGCCAAAGTCAGTTAGGTGGAATGAGTGCTGAATCTCCACACCAACATTTGCAGAATTTTGAGATTCTCATGGAGACATTGAAGCCTAAGAGGGTTGTGAACAGCCACTACAAGATCAAGCCGTTTTTCTTGTCTGTGAAGGACAAGGCTTTGTCTTGGTATCAAGCTCTTCCAGGTGGAAGACTTAATACTTGGGAGGATTTATCTTCGGAGTTCCTCACCAAGTTCTTTCCGCCATCCAAGACGGCGGAGTTGAGAAGTAAGATTAATGCATTTTCTATGAAACCTAATGAAAGTTTGTTTCAATCTTGGGAAAGGTTTCAGGATCTCTTATTGGATTGCCCACACCATGGCATTTCAAAGCAGGAATTATTGGAGATCTACTACAAGGGGCTGGATGTGGAAACACAATTCAAGCTCCAATCTCTTTTTTGTGGTACATTTATGGACATGAGAGAAGATGACGCTTGGGACTTCATTGAGAAGCAAGCCCAAGTGATTGAGAAGTATTCCCACCGGAAAGTGGATCCGAATTACCGGAATCAAGGGGATCCGGGGGCTAAGTTGAATCAAACTGCACAAACTCAAATATTCTCCCTCAACAATGAGATCAAAGAGTTGAAGGAAGTCTTAAAAACTAGCCTTCAAAAGGCGAAGGAGCAAGAGGCCAACTACCTAGGGATAGACAACCACCAAGGCAATAGGAATGACTACCGGAATAACAACCGGAACAACTGGAACAACAACAATTGGAGATCCAACCAACAAAATCCAGGTAATCCCTATTCACATGCTGAAAATGCTTTAACACCTTCATCTTCTTCTACTCCTTTGAAAAGCCAGGGTCAAACATCGAATGGCTCGGGCAAGCCGGTGAAGGACAAACACGATGCTATGATGGAGACAATCCTAGGAAAGCTCCAAGGATTGGAGAATCACATCACTTCGGTTGATAAGGCACAAAAAGCCTTAGAAAACCAAGTGTTCAGCAAGGCCCGAGAAGTTCCTATAGATCAAGAAAAGCTTCCCGGAAAGACGAAGGACAACCCGAAAGGAAGGGTGATGGCGATCACTAGTAGGAGTGGTGTAACAACCACTGATCCGCAGCCCAAGTTTGTAGAAGTCCCAGCTGAGAAAGGAAAAGATAAGGAGAAGGAGAAGGAAGATGTCTATGTTCCTCCTCTACCTTACAAACCTCCTCTACCCTTCCCGTAATCTAGAGCAAGAGTGCGGCTAGACAAGCAATTCGGTAAGTTCATTTAACTAATGAGCAAACTACATATTAACATACCTTTTATTGATGCAATTGTAGGTATGCCCGCTTACGGGAAGTTCTTGAAAGAACTCCTCTCTAATAAGAGGAAGCTAGAAGACTTTGGAGAAGTCAAGATGAGTTCGGAATCTTCGGAGCTCATCAAAACGATGACGGAGAAGATGCCCCCACAGCTGAGAGATCCGGGGTCATTTTGCATCCGAATATGAGTTGGAGAAGTCACACATGATGCTCTTTGTGACTTAGGAGAAAGCGTAAGCATTATCCCGCTTGCTTTGTGTAGGAAGATCAGTTTAGGTGAACCTAAACCGGTGAAGATGACGTTGTACATGGCGGATCGATCCATAACTCGACCCGTAGGTATCATTGAAGATGTCCCAGTCAAGCTCGGTAAGTTCTACATTCCCATAGACTTCGTTGTGCTTGACATTCCTGCAGATTGTCTGGTCTCGATCGTACTCGGGAGACCATTTCTTACAACCTCCGGTTGTATGGTTGATTTCAAGAATGCTAGACTAGCCTTCGATGTAGGAGAAGAGACAGTTGAATTTGTTCTCTTAACTTTGGTGAAAGAACCTGTACTTGGAGAGGATATGTTCAACATCTATGACGAAGAGCCATCTAGAGAGGAAGTAAGTTCAATCCTATTCAAGGATCTATTGCAAAAGGTTATAACCATGAGCATCATGGAAAAGGGAGAAGAAGAGGATTGCAATGCTGAGATCGTAGCTTTGGAGGAGCTAAAAGAGGTACATAATGAAGAGTTTGAAAAATTCTATGATGGCTCGGAAAACAGAAGAAACCACGGCCAGTCGTGCTATTCCATCGCCGTGGTTTCACCAAAACAGCCCGTAGAGTGATATTTTGAGAATAAATAGAGACTTCCACGCCCAAAACCATTGCCGTGGAAGTAACAAGTGTGCCGCAATTTTGGGAAATTCAGAGAACAATTCCGTCTTTTCCACAAACACTCTTGAGTCTTCTTCCACTACTCCCACATCCATAGAGACTCCTAAGGAAGCATCTAGCACGCCTGAAGACACGTCAAAGGCACCAATTGCTTTGGAATTGAAGCCGCTTCCCACACATCTTCGGTACGCTTTTGTTGGAACTAATTCTACCTTTCCCGTTATTGTTAGTTCCGATTTAAAGGTATATTAACATGAGAAACTTATGAATGTGTTGAGGAAACATAGGAAAGCTTTAGGCTATACCGTAGAGGATCTTGTCGGAATTAAACCATCTTTATGTATGCACAAGATTCTAATGGAGGAGGATTACAAATCTTCACGACAACCTCAAAGACGGTTAAACCCGGTCATGAAGGAGGTCGTGAAGAAAGAAATCCTTAAGTTACTTGACGCATGTATCATCTATCCTATCTCCGATAACAAGTGGGTGAGCCCCGTTCAAGTCGTTCCCAAGAAGGGAGGAATGACCGTTGTAACCAACAAGCACAACGAGCTCATTCCAACAAGAACTGTAACAGGCTGGAGGATGTGCATTGACTACCGCAAGCTGAACAATGCAGCTAGGAAGGATCACTTCCCACTACCATTCATAGATCAAATGCTTGAAAGGTTAGCACAACACTCCTATTTTTGTTACCTTGACGGTTATAATAGTTTCTTTCAGACTCCGATTCACCCGGACGATCAAGAGAAGACCACATTTACGTGCCCATTGGGTACGTTTGCTTATAGGAGGATGCCATTCGGACTTTGCAACGCTCCAGCCACCTTTCAAAGGTGTATGATGGCCATCTTCTTGGAGTATATCGAGGAAATCATGGAGGTTTTTATGGATGACTTTTTAATTTATGGTTCCTCATTTGACCATTGTCTTGCTAACCTTTCTCTTGTGTTGCAAAGGTGTGAAGACACTAACCTAGTTCTTAATTGGGAGAAGTATCAATTCATGGTTAAGGAAGGCATTGTGCTAGAACATTTGATCTCTAATAGAGGGATCGAAGTTGATAAGGCTAAGATAGAGACTATAGAAAAACTTCCTCCTCCATCTTCGGTGAAGGGGATAAGAAGTTTCCTAGGACATGCAGTAATTTATAGGAGATTCATCAAAGACTTTTTGAAAATTTCGAAACCGCTAACTAATCTATTGATGAAGGATGCAATTTTTAACTTTTCGCAGGAATGTTTAGATGCTTTCTATAAGATTAGAGAAGCTCTCATCTCAGCCCCGATAATCCAACCTCCGGATTGGAATCTTCCATTCGAGGTTATGTGTGATACAAGTGACGTAGCTGTTAGAGCGGTGCTGGGACAAAAGAAGGAAGGCCGCACTCATGCCATCTATTACGCTAGCAAGACGCTAGACGAAGCGCAGCTCAACTACGCCACAACTGAAAAAGAATTATTAGCCGTTGTATATGCTTTTGAAAAGTTTTGTTCTTATCTTGTAGGAGAAAAGGTGATTGTATAAACGGACCACTCAACAATACGGTATTTGCTCGCCAAGCAGGATGCAAAACCAAGGCTGATTAGATGGATTCTTCTCCTTCAAGAGTTCGATCTAGAGATTCGGGACAAGAAAGGTTCCGAAAACTTTGTTGTTGATCATCTAAGTCGTCTACCACACACCGACGGCGACGACCTACCCATAGATGACTCCTTCCCGGATGAGCACTTACACAACATGGAAGAGTGCATCGACAAGATTTCTAGAGGTAACGAACCTTGGTTTGCTGATTTTGTAAATTATTTGGTTTGCCAGGAAATACCTCTCGGACTATGTTATGCACAAAGAAATAAGTTCTTTAGGGATGTCCGCCAATACCATTGGAATGAACCTCTAATCTTCAAGAGAGGTCCTGACGGCATCATTAGGAGATGTGTGCTTGAAGACGAAATGCAAAGTGTCATTCGTCATTGTCATTCACTTCCTTGTGGAGGACACGCTTGTTCCAATAAAACTAGCGCTAAGGTATTGCAATCCGGATTCTTTAGGCCTACTTTATTTAAGGATGTGCAAACCTTTGTTTCTTGTTGCGATGCTTGTCGAAGAACAGGAAATATCTCTAGGAGAAACGAGATGCCTCTCAAAAACATTCAAGAGGTGGAAATCTTTGACGTTTGGGGAGTTGATTTCATGAGACCATTCCTGTAATATCCGGAATTTTTATTCCGTTTGATTCCGAATCAAATCGGACTTCGAGCCATTGACGGTTTCCTATTCTATCTAATATTTCTTCTTTCACAAATTTTATTATTTTATTTAGAATTTAATTCACATAAAAGGATAAAATTATATCAAGCTCTAATTCTTATAATTATGTATTATTTTATGTAGAATTTAATTCACATAAAATGATAGATTTATATCAAACCCTAGTTATTATAATTCATTCTTATCGATGACTTTAGACGAGATCATGACAAGCTGTGACGAGATCATGACTAAGCTGAGACGAGACCATGACAAAGCCCGACAAATCTGTGACAAACTCATTAATAATCATGGGCCTGACAAGGCCATGACGAGTTTTGACAGATTTTTGACAAACATTTCAGCCCGCCTTTCTTGCCTTACCTCATCCCACTTTCTCTCTTGTTTTCAGCCAGCCTTGCCTCATCTCAGCCCATTTATGTGCATGCTCCCAGCCTGCTCTCGACCCGGCCCAACAGTAGATTGCCCATCTGCCTCATCCCAACTCACGCCGCAACACAACAACCCTAATTCACCGTCACGCCGGAAGATACTCCGGAGCTCTCTCCTTCCTCCTTCGACAAGCATGGCCGCCTCGTTGCCATACCAGGAGCGAACATCTCGCTGCTAACCTAACGCCTCTCCTCGCCTCCTGCATTCGACTGAAGCCGTCTCCTTCTCCCCTTCGTTCCAAGACAACAGGCGGCCTTCCATTCCCTTCGGTTCGTGCACAGCAGCGCCAGGAGAACAGCAGATGGTGCGTGTTTGCTCTAGCCGCTGGGCAGTTGAGAACCAGGTTGTGGGAGCGCCGCACTAGGGCCGCGGGTGCACCTTCTGGGCCACTATCGCACCGCTCTCCAGCCCTCCAATCACGCAGCTACAACGACACAACATAGCCATCCCTAGAGTGCGTGTCATACTCACTGCAGATGCGCCACAGGGACAGCAGCAGCCTTCGGGCCATCTTCCTTCATGCCTTCGAGTCTCGGAATCGGGTAAGGCTTGTAACCCTTGCTACGCTACACTTCAGTCCACCTTTTCCTTGCCTAACGTGTACCCGTTTCGTCTGTTAAACCTACTCAGAACAACCGTAGGAGAGCTGTACAGATTCTTGCGTTTTCCAGAATTTTCGGAAGTGTTGAGCAGTCAACTTCGGTTCCATTTTTGGGTACGCTAGACTCTTCCTTTCTGGCTGATTTTCGGATATGTTTTAGTTGATATTGTATAGTGTAACATACTAAAATTTTAGAGGAATCCGAGCTACGGTTTGAGAGTTATTGTGTTCCAAAGTTGACGGCTCATGCAATTTATATATATGTGCTGAGTGTTGGGGAAAACAGCAAGTGATGCTGTTATGTGAGATGGTTTTGAATAAAAGCTCTTGGTCTCCGTTGGGCTTCAATTTTGGATATGATATAGTTGACATATTGTTGTAGAACATATTAAAATTTGAGAGGAATCCAGCGAGTGGTTTGGGATTTATGATTTTTCCAAGTTTGAGTCGTAAGCAGTTTTTCTGTTGTGCTGAAATTCGGTTTTGTGAGATAGTTTTAAATAGGATTTTGATCTCCTTTGCATCTGAATTTTGGATATATTAGAGATAAGATTTTATACTAGAACATATCAAAATTTGGGATGAATCCAGCGAGTAGTTTAGGAGTTATGATTTTTCAAAGTTAAGACAATGTGCTGCTTGTTAGTTATCATAAATAACGAAATCAGATTAGGCCGGCTTTATTATTTACGTAATTGACCCAAGTGTATGATAACGGGTCGTGACATCATCTGCCTAGCTCTTGCGAGAGTCTAGGAGGTTCCCTGCGACCGGCCCAGTCAGGTAGACGGTCATATGCATTAGTACCATTCTGCGTTGGTAAACGGGGACAGGGGCGAGGTTTGGGAATCCCTCGTGTCACAAAATATGTATCATTAGTAATAACCTATCACCTAATTAAAGATAATAAAAGGATTGAGTGTTGCATGTTGATTGTGTATGTTGTGTGTTTGTGCTTTTACCTTTATACTTATGCATAGAATGTTAGCTAACGGTTTTATACCGCTTGTAGATGCCTTGCAGGTTAAAACAGTTGTAGAGAGATCCGAAGGGAATGGTCAGCCGGGTCCACGTACTTATATAGTTGGGGACGGGATGTCTTCTGTTCTTCTTATGTGTTGTTTTGGTACCTTTGCTTTGTAAGGCTGATGCATATTCTTCATGTATATATTGTTTAAGGTTTTCAAATATTTTAAATACTTTTGTGCCTTTTTGTAAGATCCAAGTTAAATTGTTGTCAAACTAAGGTCGGAACCCATTGTGAGGTCCTAACCAGTAGCTCCCCGAGTTCTCAGAATTTGGGGTGTTACAATATGGTATCAGAGCTCTGGGTTGGCAACAATGGCACTTGAAATCTTCTGAAAGACCAAATGTATAAAATAACTAGAACCCGAAAGGGGTCTAAAATTTTCAAAACGGATTTATGTTTTCACACGCGCGCATAGTCGGGTTGTTGGGTTAGTAGTACGTTGGACCACCATCGCTCTCCGTGGATCTCTACAACTTAGATCGATATGAGTTAGCATACGGACTTATTATGATGAGTATTAATGTATGTTATATATATGTGTATGTGTAGTATGTTAGTATCCTAAAGGATTTATTATATCCTTTAGTGGTGATATCATGAAGCGATTATCGCCTCATGATAAATCGGTAGCAGACTTGAAGAGTTTTCAACACGAGACAAAGGACTCGGACCTTGGATCAAGTATTATACTCGGGTGGGCGTCCTAGTAACCCTTGTTAACCATCCAAAGAACTAATAGGCGCAGAAGTAAAGATGTGGAGATAATTTTGACCATAAGTATAATCAAATGAGGAAGAATTACTGAGTCAACTCAGATAGAAAAAATAGAAGGTCATACAAGGGACTTGGTTGTATGAAGCCGAGAGATGAATTATAAGAATCATGCAAGAGACTACAAGAGTGCGGAGTAGAGATAACAATATTGGAACGAGACAAGTAGAATTGAGTACAACCAAGATTGCGGAATCAAGGACATTACCATCGAGGCGGATGCCCCATAGACCATTATTGGCATTAGAAACCAGAAGAGACAGAGTGTCAATCTGGGTGTGATAATCTAAGGTGCACCGAATGAAGACCTACAATTGAGTGTAAAAGCGAAAAGGCAGACCCCACCAGCGTGGGGAGGTTTTGACCTACTCAGAGATATAAGAAGTTTGAAAGAAACAACGACGCCAATATCCAAAGAATGGAAGCCGTTAGCAGGGTCAACGGAGTTTCAGGAAGGCGATATTACCACCAATACCAGTGAAGAAATCTGTATGGGAGAATGGCCTAGCTAGACTCGAGAGTCCAGGGTAACCCGAATTATCACGGGACCTAAGCCATCAACACAAATAGTCCATGCAAAAAGAACTACAAGTGTATGATCATTACGGCCATAAGAATTTCAAAGGCGCTTGCAAGCTATCGTGGAAACTTGAAATGACTATTTATGCCAGATGAATGACACAATCGGACTTGAGAAAGATAGTTGTCCCAAGGGAAGTAGAAGAGTGAAAGATAAGGCAAAATAAAGAAGGATAAAAGGATTAATCTAGTAGGTGATGTGCACCAAAAGTTTAATACGAGTAAAGGTATGAAATTGAGATAAGTCAATTATAGACTGACCGATGTCAACCAAAGACGTACAAATATTGTTTGATATTGACAAGTTATGTGTCGTTAAGAAGAGATATTTGTGATTGTGCATCTATGGAGTAGCTTTACCGACGCCTTAGAGGATTTCCTCAAGTAGGCAACGGCAACCTTCTTGGATGAATTAAAGGTATAAAGAGAAACATTTTAAGGGTTACTTCTTGGCTAGTTAAGATCAAACTCCGGTCAAGTCAGGGAGTTTGGATCCGTGGTAGAAGAATTAAGAAAGTAAGTGGAAGAAGTTGTTTTTCAATCGTTGTTTTATTTTCTTAAGGCAAGTAAAGAAGGTACTTGGTATTTCATCCGTATAAGACTCATGGTGTAATTGGAAGAAAGAGTTTTGGGGTCAATCATTTTATATTTAACAGAAAAGGTCCTTATGATTAATGAGTGACAATAGGATAGTCAGAGTAGCGCAGCGGAAGCGTGGTAGGTCCTAACCCATGGAGTGAGAAGAAATGGTACAATATGGTGACGTGTCGAGGTTAAGATAATGGTAGTTGGTGACATGCGTTTTGATGAGAACAAACACGAGAGGGGCTATGCGGAGTGACTATAAATGTTGGTGGAAGAATTGTACCAACATCAAGGTACACGAGAAGGTACATGCATGTAGAGGTTATGGAAAGAGATTGGTACCCCATTATGGATCCCAGTAAAACATGAAAACTCCGTCACACGTCGATAGATAAGTTTTGAGAGTGTATTTCCATTGGAGGGAGAAAATAATTCACGATAGTATTAAGGTATTGTGCGTGGTCTGCACTAGAAAGCTCAAAGTACGTAACCACCTTTCGGATTCGAAAGTTACATAAGAAAGAGAAGCGACGAGAGTATAGTTGCAACCAGTAACCGTACTTAAATAAAGCGACGAGAGTATAGTTGCGTTTTGAGTTAGAGGGATATTACTAGTCCGATAAAAGTGGAAGGTACAAGAGTTCAATGTTGATGGTGTGTTAGCATGTATCGAGTATTTATGATCAAATAACTGTGATATAAGATCGCTTTGTGTCTAATACCGTCATTCCGGACATATTCTATGTCACTTAAGGTCTTGGGTAATGCGTCGGAAGCCTGGGTTAGAGCTAACGATATATTAGAGACCTATAAATAATATAATAATGCCAAGTAAACAAAGAGCATGACCCCTAGATTTGATTCTTAGTTGCCCCGAGTGTAGACCAGGAAAAGGGTAAAGGTGACGGTTTCTTACCTGAGGAAGAAGATAATTAAGTAATATTAAAAGACAAGACCAAGTGGGCCGTGATACGAGGAGCATTGAGCACGTGGTAAGTGTTGGTGGATGTTCAAGACCTGGGATCTGATTGTGTAGTCAGAACCTTTTTAGAAGGCCGGAAGCAAGTGGTCATAACGAAGGGAAGGAAGTTGAATAGATTATTTTCCGTAGGG
Organism: Fagopyrum homotropicum; assembly: GCA_033239125.1. NCBI lineage: Eukaryota > Viridiplantae > Streptophyta > Magnoliopsida > Caryophyllales > Polygonaceae > Fagopyrum > Fagopyrum homotropicum. The sequence goes on from BSWB01000008.1 coordinate 33,296,549, forward strand.
TTATCAAAGGATCTAGAAGTGATTTGTGTAAGGAAAACCATTGGAAGTTTTAAAGCGGTCTAAAAGTGACCGATGGACTAGTTTTCCTCACTCTATTGGAGAGTGTAACTACGGTTTTCCACGGAGACTAAGTTTGGGAACTGAGTTTGAAAACTTAAGTTGGAGAGATCCCTACCAGACACGAGTTAGGTCATCAGATTAGAGGGTCAAATAGTTGAGCAGGATAATACCAGTGAGATATCCGGTAACCACTCTAGAACGTGGTAACAGGCGCTTGTGATCTAAATACCTGAAAAGATTTAAGATTTAGCGGTTTTACGAGAAGCCGATAAGGCTACCTAAGATATTGGGGATAGTAAGAGACGTAACATTTCAAAGACTTATGTACGGATAGCTGTAACCTCGGGAGTAACGAGTTAGGGCTTGACCTTGTATGTGTGATATTGTTTGACTGCTTGTTTATTTCATGATTGAGTGTTTAGTCAGTGATGTGTTATTTTGGTAACCGTTATGTGCGGGATACTTAGATGTGGAAACGACAAGACTTTTGTGTAGTGACCAAACACACCCTTTTGGTGCCTTAAAGGCCGATCAGGATTGTCTTACCCTAAGTTTCGGGACAAAACTTATTTTGAAGGGGATTTGATGTAACGACCGGTTTTTTCGTTATGCCTTGATAGGGTTAGAGACGTTTAGGGAAACGAATAAAAATTTAATGAGACTAGGACATACCCGTTTATTTATGGAAGTCATTTAATTAAGTACCTTGTTCTAAGTTTCGGGACAAAACTTATTTTAAGGGGGTACTGATGTAATATCCGGAATTTTTATTCCGTTTAATTCCGAATCAAATCGGACTTCGAGCCGTTGACGGTTTCCTATTCTATCTAGTATTTCTTCTTTCACAAATTTTATTATTTTATGTAGAATTTAATTCACATAAAATGATAAAATTATATCAAGCTCTAATTCTTATAATTATGTATTATTTTATGTAGAATTTAATTCACATAAAATGATAGATTTATATCAAACCCTAGTTATTATAATTCATTCTTATCGATGACTTTACACGAGATCATGACAAGCTGTGACGAGATCATGACTAAGCTGAGACGAGGCCATGACAAAGCCCGACAAATCTGTGACAAACTCATTAATATTCATGGGCCTCACAAGGCCATGACGAGTTTTGAAAGATTTTTGACAAACATTTCAGCCCGCCTTTCTTGCCTTACCTCAGCCCACTTTCTCTCTTGTTTTCAGCCAGCCTTGCCTCACCTCAGCCCATTTCTGTGCATGCTCCCAGCTTGCTCTCGACCCGGCCCAACAGTAGATTGCCCATCTGCCTCATCCCAACTCACGCCGCAACACAACAACCCTAATTCACCGTCACGTCGGAAGATACTCCGGAGCTCTCTCCTTCCTCCTTCGATAAGCATGGCCGCCTCGTTGCCATACCAGGAGCGAACATCTCGCTGCTAACCTAACGCCTCTCCTCGCCTCCTGCATACTCGACTGAAGCCGTCTCCTTCTCCCTTTCGTTCCATGACAGCAGGCGGCCTTCCATTCCCTTCGGTTCGTGCACAGCAGCGCCAGGAGAACAGCATATGGTGTGTGTTTGCTCTAGCTGCTGGGCAGTTGAGAACCAGGCTGTGGGAGCGCCGTACTAGGGCCGCGGGTGCACCTCCTGGGCCACTGTCGCACCGCTCTCCAGCCCTCCAATCACGCAGCTACAACGACACAACATAGCCATCCCTAGAGTGCGTGTCATACTCACTGCAAATGCGCCACAAGGACAGCAGCAGCCTTCGGGCCATCTTCCTTCATGCCTTCGAGTCTCGGAATCGGGTAAGGCTTGTAACCCTTGATACGCTACACTTCAGTCCACCTTTTCCTTGCCTAACGTGTATCTGTTTCGTCTGTTCAACCTACTAAGAACAACCGTTGGAGAGCTGTACAAATTCTTGCGTTTTCCAGAATTTTCGGAAGTGTTGAGCAGTCAACTTCGGGTCCATTTTTGGGTACGCTAGACTCTTCCTTTCTGGCTGATTTTCGGATATGTTTTAGTCGATATTGTATAGTGTAACATACTAAAATTTTAGAGGTATCCGAGCTACGGTTTGAGAGTTATTGTGTTCCAAATTGACGCCTCATGCAGTTTGTATATATGTGTTGAGTGTTGGGGAAAACAGCAAGTGATGCTGTTTTGTGAGATGGTTTTGAATAAGCTCTTGATCTCCGTTGGGCTTCAATTTTGGATATGATATATTTGACATATTTTTGTAGAACATATTAAAATTTGAGAGGAATCCAGCGAGTGGTTTGGGATTTATGATTTTTGCAAGTTTGAGTCGTAAGCAGTTTTTCTGTTGTGCTGAAATTCGGTTTTGTGAGATAGTTTTAAATAAGATTTTGATCTCTTTTGCGTCTGAATTTTGGATACATTATAGATAAGATTTTATAGTAGAACATATCAAAATTTGGGATGAATCCAGCGAGTAGTTTAGGAGTTATGATTTTTCAAAGTTAAGACAATGTGCTGCTTGTTAAGTGTTGTAACCAACTTTAGAAATTTTTGTAGAAGCGATGCTTTAACAGTTTTAAAAAATTCTTTCTCCTATGAGTAGATGGGATATCATAGATGATCTAGGGAATTATTTCGGAATTTTTATAAGATTATTCGAATTTTATATTTGAAGTTGTAGTTGGACTTTAGTGACTTTTCCGAAAATAGGGAAATGGGTAAATTGCCAATTTGTTACCAAACTCATCTTTAGGAGTTAGAATATGACTCTTTAGTCTCAAATAAGAGTTTAGGCATGAATTAGGGAATTTTTTGATGTTTTGAGACCAAGGGTAAAATAGTCATTTTATCATAATATAATACTGTAATCAATTTCGTTCTATTAAGACCTACTATCTTAGAAGTCTTAAACTTCTAATCACCTAGAAAGTGTGCTGACACACTTGCCTCCTTTGACAGGCCACTGAATCCCTACTGTACAGATCGATTTGCGAATTAGAAAGTCGAGATCTGATTCAGGTAAGTCCACGGACTTACTTAGCTGACTCTTGTATGATTGTAATGTGTATGAGTGGTGTTTGTTAGTTATCATAAATAACGAAACCGGATTAGGCCGACTTTATTATTTACGTAATTGATCCAAGTGTATGATAACGGGTCGTGACATCATCTGCCTAGCTTTTGCGAGAGTCTAGAAGGTTTCCTGCGACCAGCCCAGTCAGGTAGACGGTCATATGCATTAGTACCATTCCGCGTAGGTAAACGGGGACAGGGGCGAGGTTTGGGAATCCCTCGTGTCACAAAATATGTATCATTAGTAATAACCTATCACCTAATTAAAGATAATAAAAGGATTGAGTGTTGCATGTTGATTGTGTATGTTGTGTGTTTGTGCTTTTACCTTTATACTTATGCATAAAATGTTAGCTAACGGTTTTATACCGCTTGTAGATGCCTTGCAGGTTAAAACAGTTGTAGAGAGATCCGAAGGGAATGGTCAGCCGGGTCCACGTACTTATTTAGTTGGGGACGGGATGTCTTCTGTTCTTCTTATGTGTTGTTTTGGTACCTTTGCTTTGTAAGGCTGATACATATTCTTCATGTATATATTGTTTAAAGTTTTCAAATATTTTAAATACTATTGTGCCTTGTTGTAAGATCCAAGTTAAATTGTTGTCAAACTAAGGTCGGGACCCATTGTGAGGTCCTAACCAGTAGCTCTCCGAGTTCTCGGAATTTGGAGTGTTACAATTCCCATCATCTTGCGGAAACCAATACATACTTCTCGTTGTAGATTATGTTTCGAGATGGGTTGAAGTTATTGCCTCTCCAACTAATGATGCCATGGTTGTTATCAAGTTCTTTAATAGAACTATTTTCCCAAGGTTTGAGACACCACGAACCATCATTAGTGACGGAGGTTCACATTTCATAGCCCGACGATTCGAAGCTCTACTAGCTAAGTATGGGGTGACTCACAAGATCGCCACTCCCTACCATCCACAAACAAGTGGTCAAGTAGAGATTTCAAATAGAGAGATCAAGGGCATCCTTGAGAAGACGGTGTCAAAGACAAGGAATGATTGGTCTTTGAAATTAGATGACGCATTATGGGCTTACAGGACAGCTTACAAGACTCCCATAGGTACAACACCATACAACTTTGTGTATGGGAAGTCTTGTCATCTCCTGGTAGAGCTGGAACACAATGTGTATTGGGTTGTGAAGTGGTTGAACTTCAGCATGAAAGAAGCGGGCGAGAAGCGCCTCTTAGACCTTAACGAGCTAGAAGAACTCTGCTTGAACGCCTATGAGAACGCCAAGATTTACAAGGAAAGGGCGAAGCGTTGGCATGATAAGCATATCATTCCAAAAGACCTTAAAGAAGGAGATCAAGTTCTCCTCTTTAATTCTCGACTTTGACTCTTTTTAGGTAAGCTTAAATCTCGTTGGACTGGACCATATTTGATTAAACGTGTTTTTCCCCATGGCGTAGTTGAAGTATGGGGTGAGAAGTACGGAAGCTTCAAGGTGAATGGCCAACGACTTAAGAAGTACTCACCGGAGCTCCAAACTGAGGAAATTGCTACGGTTGTCCTCAATTGAATATAGGAACGGTCTAGCTACGGACCCAAAACAAAGCGCTTCTTGGGAGGCAACCCAAGTTATTGCATTATCGTTTTTGTTTTCTTTCTTTCTTAGGTTAGTTTAGGTTAGATATCATTTTTGTTTGTTTTCCCCTCGATACCTTCTGGTATGTTATGTTTTTGGATGTCAGGAATAAGGAATGAGCAAAGGATGGAAGGAAAAGTTGGAAAGAATGACGAAACTAGAACTTTTGGCATAGATCAGAGAGTTCCACGGTTGACCTTACAAAACCACGGCCGTGGAACATACCGACTGGCCGTGATTTTCTAAGTTTCTCCAAGTTTTTGACAAATCAGAGAGTTCCACGGCCAAAACCACGGCCCTGGAACACCTCGAGTGACCGTGGTTTTCCAAAAATTTACAGCCACTATTTAATCCCCTTACCTTCTCATAAACACACCCATCTTTATAACCACGCCCAGAACCACGCCCAAAATTGTCGGCCTTCTCCCCTCTCCCGTAATCCTTCATCCGGAGTCCGATTCGAGCGATTCTTCAACCAAAACTGGAGCATTTTCAATCCTCTACAAGATCCAAACAACAAATTGAGCAAACAATCCACATTGGTGAAGGAATTTGGATTTTTCAAACCAAACCTAGGTTTTATTCTCTATTCTCTTGTTGGTTGATTTGGTTCGTTTTTGTAGCAATATTATAGGAGAATTGAACGAAATTGGAATTAGAAGTAGTTTAGGGCTGTGATTGTTGAGTTTGGTGTGCATATGTTGAATTTTGAGAGAAATAGACAAATTCCACGGGTTTTGTACAATTCCACGGCCGTGGAAATTGAAGAACAGACCGTGGTTTTCTTTGTTTTGAGTAAAAATATTTAGAAGGAAGTCAAGCAGAAATAAGAAGCAGAAAGGTGATAGTTCCGCTTCTTCCCAACCCTCTCCTAGTGATCCACCATCACCACCATCCTCTAGAATCTCTACTATCCATGACGATTTTGAAAGAGCCATGGATAGGATTTCTGAAAGACCGATAATAGGACCTAGGTACCTTGTCTTAGAGGAGCTTGAAGAGCTCAATGTAGTGAGTGACTTGACTTGTCTTTTGGATAGAGCCGGATTGATCATCTTGTCCACCATTAGAGAACATGCTTATGAGGAGATAACAAGGGAGTTTATAACTTCCTTTGAGCACAACGCCGTTAGCCGAACGGTGTCTTTTAGGTTGATGGAGCAAAACTACGAGTTCTCCATAGTTCAGTTTGAAAACTTCTTTGGGTTTCATGAGAGTTTCAATGGAAGGTTTCCCGGGGGAGTGAATGCCTCGGACTTTTGGAGAGATATTGCTATGATTTATGCATCCGAGGATCGTTGGCAACCCGCCGACACTAAGGCTAAACTCATATACCACTTAGCCTTAAAGGTAGCCCATAGAGTCCTATCGGAATGCATTTTCCCTAGGACCGAAACACCACAAAAGATTAAGGCTGACGAACTCTTCATCCTCTATGGCATGCTTACGGGCCTTCCTGTAGATTGTGCCACCTTACTTGCCTCTACCCTTAGTAAGATAAAGAACAAAAGGGCCGGGAATATAGATTATGGAGGTATGGTGACTTACATCGCCAACCAGCTGGGCATTGACTACTCCGCTTGCACTAGGGTAGCTGCAAGACCTTTAGGTCTCAATGGACTTATGACTAGAGGCATCATCTTTCCCCGCCACCGAGCTTCACCTACCGCTGCCATGCCATGGGAGGAGAGAGGTGGTAGGGGCATCCCATGGCTTCTGGAGTACTCTATCATGCTAGGCCGTCACAATTGGAAGGAGACTTTCGTACCGATGCATGCCAATAGACTAGTAGCTCCTTCATATCTGCCTGATGAGGTTCCAGCTGAGGATGACGAGGAGATGAGAATAGGACATTATCAGGATGCAGGAAGGGCTGAGCATGACTTTGGCTCATTCCCGAACCAGCCGGCCGACTTCCCGGAGCCGCCTAGGAGATCTCCCTATCAGTCTAGACCGTCCAGATCTTCTTCCTCATGCCGGGCTAGTGTGAGTGAGCGCCCGACATGGATGGAGACTCCACCTGCTTGGTATGGACAACAGTCTTCTAGGATGGGAGCTCCACCTCCTTGGTATGATCAGCCACCAGTTGCGCCCACACCTATCTAGCAGCAGCAGCCGGAGTGGTTGCAGCAGCCTCCAGCTTGGTACGGACAGCAACCAGCATGGGCGAGTGATCTTTCTAGGAGAGTAGGAGACCTAGAGATACACCAGCAGGCTCATGATGTGGAGCGGCAGGAGAACGCCAAGATACTATGAGATTTGTACCGACAGCAGCTTGGCCGTCCCTTCAGCTTCGACTTCTTTCGATACCCACCACCGCCTTCACAGTGATCTCCATGGATGCTTTGAGCCACTCCACCACCATTAGTGAGTTTCTTTGTTTCTTTTCTTTTCTTTATTTTTCTTGAACATTGAGGACAATTTGTATGTCATGTATGGGGTGGGGTGTGACTCTCATTTGTAATAACTCGATACACTTGCTTGCTTTCAATTCCATGAACATTTGCATCTTTCATTTATTTGTCACACGTTTCATTGTTGCATTGCATTGAAAAACTTTGTAAAATCCATAAAAATTTTGAAAAATTATTGTGCTTCTAAAATTAGAGATGATTTCTATGATGAATCTACTCGTGGAATGAGTTTTTGAGGATATTTGTATGCTTGAATTGAATTATGAATTTTGAAGAGATTGAATATGTTGTTTATCCTTTCTTGGGAGTTTCATAATGTGAAAGTTTTATCTAAATCATATTGAGAAATGAAGTTTGAAATCACAATATAAGTTCTTATACTTCTTTATGAGATGATTAAGGCACCTCGATTTTCTTACTTCTTTCATTGATCATTTAGCCCCTCAATGAAAATAATTGCCTCCTTTACCTATCCGGGATTTAGGAAGAGTTAATTTTGGCATGTTTGATGTGGGAGGGCCATGAAAGAAATTGTTTAAATTCAAAGTGTAGAAAAATAGGTTTGGGAAGTCAATCTTGATGATGAGTAGCTCGGCACCATTCACATAGCCGGGTGTTTGTGTCTTGCCAAAATCGGATTGAGCGATATTCCTAACGGATTATGGCATGTGCATCAAGGGTTTGAGGCATCTTGAAATTGAGAAACACCAATCCCCTAGGCTTCGGTTTTTGTGCACCGCTGTCCATATTTCTAAAAGTAAAGTCGAAAAATTATGTGCAAAAAGTATAGAGCAAAGCTCTAAGTTGGTGGTTAGTTCAAATGGTGAAAAGAAAAGAGTTTGTGTTGTTCCTTCTTCCCGGATTCATGCACCACATTCTTGACCTTACTTGAAAGTCCTTGAGATCATAAGAGTGTTATTTGACTTGGTGATCTAAATTGAAGTTTCACATTTTTTTTATTTTGACAATGCTTGAAGGTTATGATGTTTGTATTGAAGCTTATGCAATTTATGATGTTCCTTTGCCTTGCATATTTTAGTTTATGTGTATGAACGTTTTAAAGGATGAATAAAGCAAGATTTGAGGATGATCTAATGATTAGAAGCACATTACCAAAAAGATTGTTTTGTTTCATTTTGCATTCATATTTCATTCGACCTTATATTCTAAGCTTTTGAAAACCTTGTTTGAGGACAAGCAAGTGACAAGTATGGCGTATTTTGTTAGCATGAAATATGACTATATTTTAGGCACTTGTTTTGATTGTTTTTCCCTCTTAGATGTGTACATGGATATGAGTTTGAAGCATTTATGAGCACTTTTACCTGTTTTATCGATACAGAGATCTACACAAGCTTTGTTATGTTTATAGGTGAATAAAGGCTTGAATTGGAGCATAATGTGGAAGGATAGGAGTATTTGATCATGCTAGATGTCAAGGAGATGCTTTGGAGAAGCTAAGGAAGGAGCATGAGTAAAGAACATCACGAAACAAAGGCTTTCACGAAGGTCAGAGAGTTCCACGACCTAAACCACGACCGTGGTTATGGATGAGTTCGTGGAGAGTGATTTTAAAGCACATCAAAGGATTCCACGCCCTAAACCACGACCCTGGAATCTTGTATTAGGTAGTAAGTTACATGACAAAGTGACGTATCATATTTGCCACATCAGCGACGGTTATTGGGCTTTTCTCGTAACCCTATTTCGCTCTATAAGAAGGCTTGAAAAGGAAGTTTCGAGGACGGTCGCTTAGGGTTTCATTTCGCCTTCACTTACAATTCCGCGCTAAGGGTTGATACGAGAGATTGGAGATTTTGGATCGTGGCTTGAGAAAGACGCAATATTGAAGATTGTGTACTTCGAGATTTTTTTAGGGTTTGCTTTGGAGACGGATTGACACTCCGTTCTTTGTTGTACCTTAAGATTATTGTGAGGATTCTTGTTTCATATTTTGAATTCATTAAACATTATACTTTGTTGTTCGGATTTGAGATTGACTTTGATTGCTTATTGAGCTTCCGAGGGTTTTTACCTTTTTCTCTTCTTAATTTGATATTTGATTCAATGACAATGATTATTGGCGAAAATCTTTTAGCAATTCTAAGGTGAAGGGTTGATAGTTGTGGCTTAGATAATGATAGATTGATCTTAAACAAATTAGACCCTGAGAGTGTGAGAAACCTCGTCGACAGCCTAATCCAAAGCATTTTCTTGAGAACCACGGCCGTGGTTCTTAAAGATCCAGCCGTGATTTTCTTTGTTTTACGACTTTTGCTTTTGCTTTAATCCAAAGTTACAGATTTGCTTTAACCTAGCCTTGGCTTGCCTTTCCTAGGTAGTAGTGAGACTCAACATCCTCTATTTCGGTTTCGAGTGTCACAACCTTAACCGTTTTAGTTTATCTTTGATTCATTGGGTTTGGGCATGGGTATTTGAGATTAAGTCTTGTCCTTAGATCCTCTTTATATTGCAACCTCAACAACCTTTATAGAGAGTGTCCTTGGGTAAGATATATAGGGTTTTGGAACTTCACCATACATAACCTTACATTAGTTATACCTTTGCAATCTCGACTCTGTCCTTATATCTATAGAATATCTTCAATCAATTGCCACAATTGAATACCTAATCTTGAGGATTGCTGTTTTCCCAATATTTGCAAAGCTTCCATACTTTACTTGCTCGATAATTTGTGAACTGAATTTGATCACCCAAATCCTTGAGTTCGATACTTTGGAATTCTTGCTTTACTACGGCAATTCGTACATTGCGGGTTCGCTTGCTTTGATTTCAGTGTTACAAATTTAAAACTTATTTGCACGCACACTTTGAGGTGAACAGGAGCCGACCATGGAGTTTGTGAGTTCGGTGACTTACGTGTCGGAGCATCATGGGATCAAGTACCGGCTGCTGAATAGGAACTACGCAGTTCCTATGGATCAGTTTAGAAAGATTTTCGGCTTCCCTAAACCTGCTGTTGCTGACTTTCCTTCCCGAGCGGTGGCTCGGAGTTTCTGGGGTGAGATAGCCCATGTTACAGACCATAGAGACAGATGGCAGTCCGGAGAATCCCGGGAGCGTATCATTTTCCACCTTGCATTCCGCCTAGCTCACCGGATCTTTAGTGAGACACTTCTGGCACGTACTGAGACGTCCTAGAAGATCCGACAAGGGGAGCTTTTGAGGTTGTTTTGTATGGTGACAGGAGGAGTGACGGACTTTGTTGCCATGTTGGCAGATGATTTACACAAGATCAAGGGGAAGTCGAAGGACGATATCTTCTGTGGTGGGTTGGTGACCCCATCGCCACTTTCATGGGTTTAGATCTATCAGCTTATACACTGGTCGTGGTTGCGAAGCCGCTGGGATTGCAGGAGATGATCATTCGTCACATTCTCGTCCCTCGTGGCCTTGGCACACCTTACGTTCCCATGCCATGGGAGACGAAGTCACCACAAGGGATTATGTGGTCATCTCAGTTTTCTGTCTTTGACCGTCAGTTTTGGTCTGTTGCCTGGTTCCCTTATATACAGGAAGCTAGAGATGCACATGATGATGATGATGATGATGAGGAGGAGGAGGAGGAGGAGGAGTATGGAGGAGGAGCTGCCATGGAGACCGGTACTGACACCGGCAGACCTAGTATTCCCACCGTTGACCTTGATGACGAGGCGATGGAGGATGAGAGAGCAGCACCACCACCACCGCCACCTCAGTGCTGATCCCTCTGCCGTAGAGATCCCGAGGCCCACCGACGGATTGATGAGCTTACAAATCAGATGATTGATTCCTACGCAGCTATGATGGTTGACATCTCCCAGCGCTTTGTTGATGAGCACCGACACACTGATGGATGGATGCATCATATGGAGGAGAGCCAATATTACTAGTGTCGTATGATGGAGCTACAGTATCAGAATGTCATGGGCTATCCATTCGATCCTTCCCAGCATCCTTACATACTACATCCACCAACGCCAGCTGACGAGGACTAGAGCTTCATGGATTTATTTTCTTTATTTATTATGCAATTCAGCTAGGTCCGGTGAGTATTATGTTCCTTACACTTATATTTGACCCATTGAGACAATGTATCCCAAGTATGGGGTATTTGGATGTATTTATGTGACCTTATGTGCTACTATGGTTTGTATAACTCTCTTGATGGATATTATTGTTTTATTTGGCTCTATGTTCATTATCTGTCATTACATGCATATATACAGGTTTATGTTTGAGAAAAACGTCAAAAAGTAATTTGCAAAAAAAAAATATTGGCTCGACCGATACGTTCTTGGCCGAACAAGGATGAACACCTCGGATGGCGTCAGAACACCTCGACCGAGATGGTTTTTAACTGAAAGATTTTCGAAATGGTTTTGTGCTTCGCTTTTGGATATGACCTCAATGATTATATTTGTTTGCAGATTGGCTTTGAAATCGTTATATGCTCGAAATGTTTTATGATATGTTTAAGTTGCAAAATGCTTTGTTTGAAATTCTAGCATGTTTAATACTTTGTTTTTATCAAAATTATGTTGGATTTGAAGGTTGACACCACATGATGAGTCTATCACATTCTTCCTGGGATGACTAACGCAATTCATTCTCTTCTCTTCTTCTTCTTGATCATGCTTTAGCCCCTCATATACATATTTGCCTCCCTTTACCTATCCGGGAATTTGGATGCAAGTGACGAAAAGCAAGTGAAAGTGAAGTTGAGATCTTGGCTGAAAGTGTTAGAAAGAAACAAATAGGTTTGGGGACGTTGATATTGATGATGAGTAACTCGGCACCATTCACATAGCCGGGTTTTTGTGTCTTGCCAAAATCGGATTGATCGATAGTCCTAACGGGTCATGGTATGTGCATCAAGGGTTTGAGGCATCTTGAGAAATTGATGATTGTTGATCTCCTAGGATCCGGTTATTGTGCACCTCTGTCCATGCATCCCAAAAAGTAAAAAAAAAAGTGAAAATAAGCAAAGCTTATTGGTGGAAGATGTTGTGATTCAAAGAAAGTGAAGAAAAGATCTTATTCCCACATTCTAGCACCACATTATCCTATATACATCCCACCCTGACACGTTTCTTGACCTCTTTTGGAAGCCCTTGAGACCTCAAGTATGTTGATTGACTTGGTGGTTTAAATTGGATTATACATGATTGATTTCGATAAATAAGATTTATTATGCATTCTATGATTTTATGCAAAGATGAACAACTTTCTTATATTTATAAAATGTTTTGATCATGTCTTGATTTTATTTGCCATGAAGTATTCTCTTAGGGTGATCTATGAATTGAGCACACACCAAAAGGTTTTGAAATGTTTTTCATTGATCTTTTTGATGACTTACAATCCATTCTATGTTGTATCTAAGATTTGGATCTTGCTTGGGGACAAGCAAGGGACAAGTATGGGGTATTTTGATAGGATGTACTATAGTCTATATTTTGGGATTTGTTTGGACGTTTTATCTTCATAAATCTGAATGTATGGATATATATTCTTTGATTATATTGTTGTTTTGTCTACATTTGCGAGAATCGAGGTCTGCACCTAGTTTCGTTGTAATTGTAAGAAATATGGCACGTTTAGGAACGAAACGGAGCTAAGGAAGCTAAGGAGTCATTGGAGCTACATTCTGCAGCATTGAGGAGTCATAAGAAGAGCTCGGGAAGCATGGAAATGATTTGGAAGATTAATTTTCGACCATATTAGAGAGATTCACTCTCAGCTAAGACTCACCTCGGTCAGCTACAGTACCACCTCGACCGAGGTGTTCTTCAGGAGCGTTTGGACCGAGGCGAAGTGATGAACGGCCATAAGATCTTTATTTTTGGCTGAGATCTTCTATTTTTGAAAAGAGAATATCACATATTTTTTGATGGATTTCTGGAAGGAAGCATATCTTGTTGGCAGATATATTTTGAAAGCAAAGAAGATTGCATGATATTTTAAGGAAGGAAATTATCTTTTTAAGATATTTTATCTTAGGAAGGTGATTCTCCTATATAAAGAGGCTGCTTTTCTGTAATTCAGCTATCTTCGGATCACCAAATATCAGAAATTCTGGATCAGAGGAGCAGTAGTTCTCCAGCGTTGAAGGAAGTTTTAAAGGTTGAAGATCAAGGAAGGAAGGAATCACCTTGAAGTTTGCATTGAAGGAAGTTTGTAAGATTTTCTTAGTTGGTTTGGTTTTGTTGTCTTATTTGATTGTGATTGAGGAACGTTGATTGTTTGTTTGCTTGATTCAGTTATTGAGACCTTTGTGTTAAGGTTTTCTTGTTTTAATTTTGATTCATTTCTTATATATTTGATTATTTTTTCATGATGATTGTTGGCTAAGTTCTTTATGCGATTACAGGGTAATTGGCTGAAAGTTGTGGGAAAGACGATAAAAGAATGAGGCTTTACCCCAGTGGACCCTGAAAGCTCAAGCCTTTAGCTTAACCGACGAACACCTCGGTCAGTTGTGGAACATCTCGACCGAGATGGCACATGAACTGAGTGAGGCGAGCCCTTTCCTGATCCTTATTGTAGTTGAAGTTTCAGTTTGCCAAATCCTATCCTTGTTATACCTTTCCTGTTTTAACGCAAGCCTAGGATGAGATTTACCCGGTGATTCCTTTGTTTGTATACCCAACATCATGAGTGTAGGTTATAAAGGTTAATCGTTTATTGGGGTTTGAGTGTGCCTTCATCCCATCTTTCATAGTTAGCTTGCGACTTACCCGGTAAAGGTTGATTATATTCCCTTGGGTGGTGTGTTGGTTTGAGATTATAGTTCATTTCCTTAGTACCTTGAGACTTACCCGGTGAGAGGATCTTTGGTTTGGGATACTGAGTAGTGAGACTTACTCGGTGATCTGATCCCACCTTAGAAACACCTTCCCTTTGCAAACCTCAGCTTTGTCCACGTTCCCTTTACCTGATTCTTACATCATCTTTGATAGCTTTGCTTTATTGCGTGTTTGTTATTGACAACCTGAATTACCGATCTTTGTTTCACCATAGTTCTTGTGTTTGACCCTGGAATTCTTGCTTTTATTGCAATCGATCCGTACACTGCGTGTTCGCTTATTTGCAATTATTCTTGGTATAAATATTAAAGCTTGCACACACCTTTTTTAGTGACACCTGTGATGTGAGTATGGCAAGAGATGTTATTCCTCTATGCCTTGTGATGTGTTTATAGGCTGGCTAGAGATGATTTTCCTCTATCCCTTGGATAGTGTTATGATCTTGATTGCTGGAGTTGATGATTCCTCCATGCATGTGTTTTGAGGTTATCGGATGATATAGGTTGTGACCTTTTTGAGCGGAGATGTGATACCTCCGATAGAGACAATAATACCTTGGTATATGGGTTTGAGAGGATTTGGGTTTGTTCAAGTTTCCGGATGAAACTTGTTTTTAGGGGATCTGATGTAATAACCGGTGTTATTTGGAGCATTTGAGAGCTCCAATAAATAAAGTTTTAGTTGAGAGTTATGACCGGGACATCAAATATGTCCTAGATGTGATATAATATAAAAAGTCAAATCGGATAAAAGAGTCGCCATCCCGATTCTTAACGGTTAAGAAAGGTGGCTTAAGAATGCTATATTTACGAGATAGTTATGGATTTATTATCCCGATAATTTTCCGGATTGTATATTCCGATTCGGTAAAGTTTGGAAACCAAAAAATTATAACCGCGTTTCAATTAAATAGTTCGGATCAATATCATATATATATATATATATATATATATATATATAAATGAATTGAATTGGCGGCTGCTATATAGATGTATATGAAAGTTACAGCAATTTGCTTTTGAAGTATAAGTACAATTTACAAGGCAAATGAGAAGGCGGCTACTATCATCTTCACCCTTTCATTTATTTTTTTTCGATTCCAATGTTATAGAGCGAAGAAAGCTGAGATTAAATACATGCGTACCAATCTATCTCAACCTCTTACAAATCCATCGTCTTTGATCCATTTTCAAATCCGCTTGTACCAACGAGTCCCTTATCTTGTCCTCTACATCGTGGTACAAATCTATTTTCCGTTTGTTAGCTTTTTGGTAAAGCTTCTGTTTACCGCTATCGGAACACGGAAGACCACCGCAAGTCATCGGACGCGGAGTTTCATACCGTGCTCTTACTCCATGCTTTGCCAGGAGTTAGTATCTTCTTCCGGATCGTATATCGCGTTAGTAATGAATAAGTTATGAGTTTATTCTTTTTCCGTATTGCGGGTTAGTATAAATTGACCTTAAGTTTGTTAAAATGATTAATTGGAAAATCCATTATGCTCGTTACATTAATTTGGTAATTATGGGCTTTTAGTTTGATGATGATATCATGAGTTGGATATATGCCTTGATGTGGCTTTAAGGTTTAGCATGTTATTCAAGGCTTATGATGATTACGATCCCTATGGATCCCTTGGGTCTAGGTGTGACCCCTTTGATTGATAGGAGATTGATATATCTTCTTGCCTAATTATTAGGCAATGTTCCTCTCCAATTTGGAGGTTGATCGTGGTTGTGAGTTGTACGAGGTTGAGGTAAGTCCGTAGGACTTACTTAGCTCCCATCTTTTTATTGGATGTTTGCATGAGTGGTGTGTGTGTGTGTCATATGCTTGATATGATAGAATGTGATGTCGTTTATTGCCGACGTATGTTTTATTTATTCCCCATATGCGTGGTTGTGATAACCTTTCCCTTTCATCCCACCGAGGATCTGGGAGGTTCTCTAACGTCAGGCCAGACTAACTTTACAGGAAGGGCGCAATCCACTCCCATAGGGTACACGGATTGTGTGACCGATACTAGTACAGCTCACTAGAAGGCCTAGAAGCGAGGATGATACGGTCCTCGTGTCACATAGTTTCATCTATCTATATATATACGATTTGAGTGATTGAGTATTATATAAAGATGATAAAATGGGTAAATGTGTGATAGCATGATGATGTGTACCTTCCATGATCCGTGTTTGTGCTTATGCTTTACTCTTTATATATGTATGGTTAGCAAACAGTTTCATACCGTGTTGTAGATGTCTTGCAGGGTAAGAGAGATGTTGAGTGATCTGGAAAGGTGACAGGCCGAGGATTCTCGTACATTAGGTGGTTGGTTTTGGGTTGTTATGTTTCCCTCCTGCGTGAGGTGATGTTTTGTATACCTCCTGTGTGAGGATGTTGCTTTACACTCGGTTGTGATCTTGTTTACCCTCTTGGTTGTACAGTTTTATGTATTTGTTTTATCTATCAATGACATGTTGTAAGGTCTAGTGAACTTGTTGTCAGGCTAGGGTCAGGATCCATTGTGAGATCCTATCTCAATGTGGCATCCCGAGTCCCGCGAATTCGGGGTGTTACAACAAGGCAGGGGATGGGCTGTAAAGGTTGAAATTGAGGGGAGATGTGGAGTGCTTGAGATGGGGATGAAGTTGAGGCACAGAGGGAGTGATCAGCGAGGGAGGTGTTGGTCTGATGTGGAGGACTGAGGGACTGAGGGAGGTGTTGTTAAGAGGCGTGAGGTGAGGGGTTGGGTAGAGACATAGCAAAGACAGTTAGGAGATGTAGGTTGTCAAGAGCAGAAGCAAGGACATGCCATCAGACTAGGCGAGAAATAGAGTCCAAGAAAGAAAAGAGGGAAAAGTAAAGGAAAAGGAAAAATAAAATAACACAAGAAATCGGGAATTAGAATTAACTCGACCAAACACTCGGAACAAAATTTTCTAATCGGAAAAAATTCCAAACTTTTCCGTAAAATAAAATACAGAATATATATATAAATGTAGAAACCCATAAAATTTAATGGACTTTTCCTCTTGGTGCCATCAAGGTTTGAACTTTTCCTCTTGGTAACCACTAAGTTTTAAAATTCTTCTTGGTGCCCTTAAAGTTCCATTTGTTTCCTCTCTATACCCATTCTTAATATATTACATTAAAATTCATTAAAAAATTATAAGAAAAACTAGAAACATAAATTTAAAATAGATTATAACTTTAATTAATAAATTTGCAATATAAATAGTTTATATATATATATATATATATATATATATATATATTCTTTTATTTTTTGAAATAAATATATTTTTATTTTTGAATTAAAATATCTTTTTATTTTTTACTTTCGATTTAAAAAATATATATAATTTAGTTTAATAATATTTATTAAAAAGCAAATGAACATCAGTCAAATCGTATTTTCTGTGCAACCATCATCATGCATACCTGTTTCATTTGCTTTTTGATTATCTTTATTCTAAATATATATACGGTAATTTGGACAAGAGAATAGCACGAACCAGCTAATTAGTACACGTTTCTTCACAAATGTGTTTAAAATCACAATTAAAGTTTGTAGATTAACATAATTAAAACATTTTGTTTATAAATATAAAAAACGCACCTAATAAATGGGGCGTTTCAACGTCTTTTTGTCACCAAAGATATTGGAGGAGGTAAGGGGTTGAACGAGAGTCTAGGTGTTAGTAGGAAGGAGGGCATTAAATTCACTAGACATTTCTTCTCGCTACTCATAAAACTTAGAGGTCTCTTGTAATTTGGTGGTTCATCAGAGACGATGGTTGAAACAACACATGGAAGGTGGTAGGAGGCCATGGGATGATACTATCATGTCGAATAAGAGGTTTTTAGATGTTTTCACTGAGGCGTTTTAGCATATGATGAACTGAGGATAGTAGTAATAGGTCAGATGGGGTATCATTGGTTTGAGATTGCGCAATCCCAAAAATGTTGGTTGACAAACATTGGGAAAGAGGATCATTACTAGGCTGGAAAAAATTTAGGGTTAAGTTGTTAATTTCAGAGGCAATGGGATTGGGATCTAGTAATGAAAATATGGGAAATGATAAATGAGTTTCGGAAAGTGAAGGATTTATTTTGGAGATGGAGTTGGCAAAGGGAAAATGTGTTTCATGGAAGATAACATCCCGGGAGATTTGGAATTGATCCAATCATAACAAATGTAGCTCTTGAGATGGGTAGCATAGCCAAGGAATACGGTGGGTGTGGATCAAAAATTGATTTTTCTGTTGTTATAAAGTCTAAGATTTGGAAATGCAAGGCAACCAAAAACTTTAAGGAAGTCGTAATCCGGGATAGAGTGGAAAAGAAGTTCAAAGGGGGGGTTTGTGTTGAATTATTGGTGTGGGGGTATGGTTAATGAGGTAAGCGGAGGCCTCAAAGGTAAAATCCCAATATGAAAGGGTAATTATGAGTGTTTTAGAATGGTGAGTCCCATGTCTACAATTTGACGGGTCTAGCTTAAACACTTATGTTTTGATGATGGAAATAAGGGCAAGTAAAAAAGGGGTAAGATAGGCTTGAACACAGTGCCATCTCCATTTGGATAGATTTGATATTTGTGGAAATTGATTTGTAACATGTTTAATGAAGGAACTGAAAATCGGTGTGACTTGGGATTTCGTAGACATGGGAAACAGCCAAATAAACTTAGACCAATCATCAATATTAGATAGTATTTATTGTCTTCTAGAGATACTAGTACAAAAATGGACTCTCTCAGGGGTGATTTCTCAGGGGTCAATAAAAACACTTGGGTGTTTTTAGTTTAAGCAAGAACCAAGCTTTCTTCTAGTTCTTGGGATTCTACAAGCAACAACAACAATCAAGCCTTCTCCTAGTTCTTTGGATTTATACAAGCAACAACAACAACCAAGCCTTCTAGTTCTTTGGATTTCTACAAGCAACATTAACAACAAAGAACCTCTTTGAGTAAGTTTGATTGACTTTCTGCTTCATTTATTTCGTTGCACTTATGTTGTACATGCTAGGGCTAGGGTTGAGAAGTGTAATAACCGAAAATTTTAAAGTCCGTCAACCTTTATCCTTAAATTAAGTTAAAATGAGATTTAATTCTATCATTTTATGTGACCTTAATTCACATAAAATGATAAATGACGTAATCGGAAATAATTTACGTACCTTTAAAATAAAATAATAACTTATATTAGACGGAAAATAATTCCGTAAAGTTTCCGCAAATTTTCTTTCGATCCGGGACGATTAACGAGTTTTCATATCCCTTATTCTAATGGGAGAGCAGTCCGGTGCTGGCCCAACACTAGGCCCAAGCCCACCAGCCCACCTCCTTAAACTAATCCTAACCCAAAAACTTAGCCCTAACCTAATTAGCTTAACCTAATCTAAGTGACGCTCTAATCCTATCTCACCCTCCTCATAGTGCCGCTTCCTGCTTCTCTCTCTGTACAAAAGACAGAAGCAACAACGCGCAACACAGGAGCCGCCACCGAGCCACTGCGGCGTCTCTGTCGACCACCGCCCAACGCCGTCGCAGTCTCACGCCCTTCCCGACGGGTACACCCATAAGAACTCGCCCTCTCGAGTTGTCTCCATAGTTGCAGCCTTCGAATTTTAACCCCTTCACACAACAATTAGCCAAACCATGTGACGCGGCTGAGGAGCTAGGGCCGAAGGATGTGACTTCGCAACAGCCACCAGCACAATCCTGCACGCTAGCCGACCGGCGACGACAGTGCTGTTGTAGAAGGTGAGTCACTATTGCTTCCTTTTTCCCTCCTTCTCTGTCTATTTTACGACATAAAATAACGAAGGGTTGGGCTATTCCTGTTTCCTGCAGTGACAACCCTGAACGCGAGTACATCTGTGGAGGGCAGGCGAGTCGGTGAACAAGCCGACTTGGGACTTCGCTGCTGCGCCCATCCTGTGAACCGGACCACCTTCCACAGTATTGGTAAGCCCCTCTGCAGATCTTCTGTCGATGTTGTAGGGGTATAAAAGAGTAGGTTGCTGAGTCAAATTGTTTCCAGTATAGTTGGGGTGGAGTTTTGAACTCACGACCACTTGCAAACCTTGCTGAATTGTTGTGTAAATGCACAGCAGCTGACTAGTTGAGAGACATAATTCGATACCTTAGGATAAAGATCCACCGTTCAATTTTTGATATATGATAGCTGGAAATACGTAGTTTAATGTGTTAGAGTTTGGAAGAAAGTTAACGGTCGGATTAAATTTTATAGGGTCCCGAAGTATAATACTTGAGCTGTTTTGAAACTAGAAATAATTGACTAAGTATAGAACCTTGGCTTCTAGTCCAACCTTAGAAGTTATATGGGAGTTATGGTTGCCTTCTAGTCCAACCTTAGAAGATATATGATAGCTGGAAATACGTAGTTTATGGTTGTTTCTTGAGAGACCTTTATAAGCAGTTAATGGAAATCTAGGATTTTGTATACCTCTTGTACTGCAGTATTAGATTCCTCCTTAAGAACCGTAATATGAGAATAGGCTCTAAAGTAGAGTTGGAAGTAACTTATTTGAAATCTTAGATTTTTGGGATCAGGAGAAAAATAGTCCTTTAATATAAGAGAGTTGTTTTCGTGAACTTTCCTCTTGAGCTTTGTATCTCTTAGAAGTTGATAACTTCTAAAGAGTATTGGATGAAATGTTGATACACGTGCCTTGTTTAACAGGCGTTTGAGTTACCACGGGTACGGACTGAATTGAGAATTGAGAAAGTGATATTTGATTGAGGTAAGTCCTTGCGACTTACTTAGCCAGTTTCTAGATATTAGTTGAGTGATAGTGGTTGTTTGTGTGTGCGATGTGAGTGATTATAATAATAAAAACTTGCTAGGACGACCGTTATTATTCTGTTTAAGGCCCAAGTGTATGTATAACGGGCCGTGACATCACTGCCCAGCTCTGACAGGAGACTGGGAGGTTCTCTATACCCAGACCAGGCAGGTACAAGGTGAGATGCATCGGATCCATTCTTGATGGTTACACGGGGGCGGAGGCGAGGTTTGGGAATCCTTCGTGTCACAAAATAAGTATTATTAGTAAGAGTGAATAACTTAACTGAAGATAATAAACGGACTTGTTTGAAAGCATGATGGGTGTTTATATTTTATGTGTGTGTGTGCTATTATTACTCTCTTAATATTTAGATAACTAGCTAATGGTTTCTCTTGTTGTGTTTTTACATTTACCACAGGTTAGACCAGCAGTTGAGTGATCCGGAAGTAGTGGTCAGCCGGGTGTCCGTACTCCTTAGAGTGGGGGTTGGGGTTGTTATTTGTCATCCTTTCTTTTGTTAAGACAGATTATCGTTTTCTCTTTGTTTAAGTACTTTAGGCTGCTAGACCGTGTTGCATTCATTCCTTTAAAAATACTATTTCATGAATTTTAGTTTTTCTTATTTGTGTCTTGTTGCAAGATCTTAGTAATATTGCTGTCAAACTGAGGTCGGGACCCATTGTGAGGTCCTAACCAATAACGTTCCGAATTCTGAGAATTCGGGGTGTTACAACATGGTATCAGAGCTCTAGGTTGGCAACAATGACACTTGAAATCTTCTGAAAGACCGAATAAGTATTAAGCAGAACCCGAAAGGGATTTGAGATTTAAAAAGGGAACTTTTAGTTTTCAAAGGCATGCATAGTCTGGTTGGGAATAGAAAAGTACGGCTGACAACCACTACTACCGTGGATCTCAGTATGCTTAGTATGGACTTTAGGTTTTACTGTAGATGGACTTATTAGGACGTATCAGATAGTTATATTTATAGTTGTTATTCCTCGCGCAGATGGCACGTACTAGAGCTACGCTAGCTACTGGTTGAGGTAGAGGTCGTCCACCTCTCCCTCCAACTGGACCAGGTAGGGAAGATGGGACCCCTATAGTTAGAGGACGCGGCCGTGGAGGTAGAGCTCCACTAGCACGAGGCCAAGGTCGAGCTCCTCGAGAGGATCCACCAGCAGTGATCATGCCAGAGGCTGGAGTGGAGGAGGTGGCTGAGAGTGTAGCTTCCGAGGTCAGGAATGAGACCGTTGCTAGGTCTGGTGCGCAAAGAGCACGTTCGACGGAGTCAGCACGTGTTTCTATTGGAGCAACGGAGTACAGAGAGTACCGAGCATACGTCGAGCGTATGGAGGAGGCTGCTAGGACAAAGAGACTTACCCAGGTACCACCAGTACCGGCTAGATCTGTTCAGGTGACACAGGGAGTGCCTCAGGTGCCGGTTGTACCTAAGAGGAGAGTTGTGGCTGATAGAGCTCCTACTGGGTCTAGAGCACCGAGGCCGGATGAGTGGTTGAAAGCTTTCAACTCTCAAAAGGTCCCCTCCTTTAGTGGAGAGATAGGACTGGAGGTGGAGCACTGGATTGGACACGTAGAGACTGCATTAGAGGCGATACGTTGCCCAGAGGATCGACAAGTGGATTTGGTGCAGACATGTTTCACTGAGGATGTTCATTCCTGGTGGCGGACCATACGTAGTCGAGTCACCAGTTGGGAGAAGATGAGGAGCATTGTTAGAGACAGATACTGCCCTGTCTCGTTGAGGAGAGAGAGGTTTTAGGACTTCATTGAGGCATGATTTGAGGACATTCCGATTGCTGCTGCCATCAAGAAGTTCCAGAAGGAATTGACACTACTTGGACCAGCTACACCTCTTGAGGAGCAGCTTGTGTATCTCTTTTCACGGAGATTGAGGGAGAGCACTCGTTCCTATCTGGCAGGATTTTACTGTGAGACTTTGTCAGACTATCAAGATAGGGCATCTGCATATGAGAGAGATAGACCAGTCCAGAGGAGAGTTGCTCAGTCAGACAGGCCGGATAAGCGGCAGAGGACAGGATATGCTAGTGGTAGTACAGGAGTAGCTGTTTTTGGACGGGGACAGACTCAGGAGCAACATAGTCATACCGCTACTAGTCAGACTTCAGTTGGTGGCTTACAGTGCCACAACTGCAGTGGCTATGGACACATGTGATCGAACAATACGAAGCCGTCAGTGACCTGCTTCCAGTGCGACAAGGTTGGACATAGGGCTACATTCTGCCGCCAGGGCAAGGCTCCATCCCAGTAGGGTTCTTCCCCTACAGGTCTATCAAGTAGTGTACAGAGACAGCCACAGTACCGAGCTCCGAGTCAACAACAGCAGTACCGAGCCCCAGGTCAGCAGTAGTCTTATAGGGCTCCAAGACACACATCTTCACAAAGCTCTATGCAGGGATCAGGTCGGGGCAGAGGACATGGCAGTGTAGCTGATACTAGAGGAGCTCAGGCACGGGTGTTTGAGTTGAGGGACGTTGATCAGCCAGATGCACCGACTGCCACAGGTATGATCCAGATCCATGACTTACCCATACGAGTTTTATTTGATACGGGTGCTACACACTCCTTCATATATGATGCATGCGTAGATAGGTTGTCCTTAGCTACTGTAGAGGGGATACCTTTTATGATAGGCTTACCTGATGGGAGTAAGGTAAGAGGGACTAGAGAGATCTATGGATGTTCTGTTCGTATGGGAGATCGTGACTGGCTGGTAAAATTTCTAGTCATGCCCTTAGCTCATGAGAATGTGATTTTAGGGATAGATTGGATGAAGAGACACGGAGCAGTCTTAGACATTGGTAAGAGGACAGTGACAGTTGCTACTGAGGAGGGTCATAGAGTGATATTCCGAGGTTGGGACCTCGAAAAGTCCGGCACAGTTATCAATGCAGTGAGAGCAGCGAGACTGATAGCATAGTGTTACGAGGCCTTCTGGTGTTATGCCATGAAGAAAAGCAAGAGCCTGACCATAGAGGAGATACTTGTTGCATGCGAGTTTGTAGAGGTATTCAGTGATGACCTGCCAGGACTACCCCCATAGAGGAGCGTTGATTTCAGCATTGACTTAGAGCCGGGCACGAGACCGATCTCGAAAGCTCCGTACCGTATGGCACCGATAGAGCTGCTTGAGCTGAAGAAGTAGTTAGAGGAGCTAGCAGAGAAGGGTTTCATACGCCCTAGTGTGTCTCCTTGGGGCACGCTAGTGTTATTTGTGAAGAAGAAGGACGGATCGATGAGGTTGTGCATAGACTACAGAGAGCTGAACAAAGTAACCATCAAGAACAAGTATCCACTGCCGCGTATAGACGACCTGTTGGACCAGTTGCATGGAGCGTCCGTGTTTTCGAGGATAGACTTGAGGTCCGGTTATCACCAGTTGCGGGTGAGAGATCAGGACATACCGAAGACGGCATTCCGGACTAGGTATGGTCATTATGAGTTCGTAGTGATGCCTTTTGGGCTCACTAATGCACCAACGGTGTTCATTGAGTTGATGAATGGGATATTCATTGACTTCTTAGACTAGATTGTAGTGGTCTTCATTGATGATATCCTAGTGTACTCTAGGAGTCGAGAGGAGCATGCCGGACACTTGAGGACAATATTGCACGTTCTGCAAGATAGCCAGCTGTATGCTAAACTATCCAATTGTGAGTTTTGGATGTCAGAGGTGGCTTTCCTAGGCCACGTGGTGACTTCTGAGGGTATTAAAGTCGACCTGGAGAAGATAGAGTCAGTATCTTCTTGGCAACCTCCTAAGAATGTTAAGGAGGTTCGCAGCTTTCTAGGTTTGGCAGGTTACTACCGCCGGTTTGTGGAAGGGTTCTCCTTGATTGCCCGACCACTTACTTGTCTTCTGAGGAAGACTACTCGGTTTGTCTGGTCGGAGCCGTGTCACCAGAGTTTTGAGGAGCTGAAGAGGAGATTGACGTCTGCTCCGATTTTAGCACAGCCTGAGGGTACCGATGACTTTGTGGTATACAGTGATGCATCCAAGCTAGGGTTGGGGTGTGTTTTGATGCAGAGGGGTAAGGTCATAGCCTATGCGTCTCGACAGTTGAAGACGTATGAGGAGAACTATCCCACACATGATCTAGAGTTGGCTGTAGTAGTTCATGCTCTTAAGATCTAGCGTCACTATCTCTATGGGGCGACATGTCAGATCTTCACAGACCATGAGAGTCTGAAGTATATATTCACTCAAAGAGAGTTGAATAACCGCGAGGCGGTGGTTAGAGTTGATCAAGGACTTCGACCTTGAGATTCTTTACCACCCCGGGAAGGCGAATGTGGTAGCTGACGCTTTGAGCCGGAAGACGCCTAGGGAGAAGGCGATAGCCCGGTTGACAGTACGGCCACAGTTGCAGAGAGACTTAGCTTGGTTAGAGATAGAGATTCAGTTTCCCGATACTGATAGTCAGTTAGCTACTTTGGAGTTACTTCCTGATCTGTTGGACGAGATCCGACAGAAACAGGAGACTTGCCCGACTTTGACCAAGATCCGAGATAGGATGTCTCGAGATGAGGCACCACAGTTCACTATTGGAGCGGATGGAGTGATGAGACGTCAGGACCATGTTTGTGTGCCATCAGACAGTGAATTGAGACAGAGGATACTGGGTGAGGCTCATGCTACCCCATACTCAATACATCATAGAGCGAGTAAGATGTACAAGGATGTGAGACGGTCCTTCTAGTGGGGTGGTTTGAAGCCCGTTGTGACTCGGTATGTAGCTCAGTGTGCGACCTGCCAATAGCTCAAGATTGAGCATCGTAGGTCTGGAGGAGAGCTCCACCCACTTCTAGTACCACAGTGGAAGTGGGAGGATATATCTATGGATTTTGTCACAGGTTTGAGACTCAGCAGAGGTTTTGATGCTATTTGGGTAGTGGTAGACCGTCTGACGAAGACCGCACGTTTCATTCCGATTAAGGAAACGTGGTTGGTAAGTCGTCTAGCTTAGGAGTTCACCAGACACATTGTGAGACTCCACGGAGTACCGAGGACTATCGTCTCTGACAGAGATGGACGTTTTACCTCGAGATTTTGGCAGCAAGTACATACTGCTTTGGGGACGAGTCTCCACTTTACTACCGCCTACCACCCCCAGACCGATGGTCAGTCAGAGAGGACCATCCAGACATTAGAGGACATGCTATGGGCTTGTGTACTAAATTGGGGACAGGTATGGCCAGATCATCTCCCACTGGTAGAGTTTTCATATAATAACAATTGGCATGCGTCTATTGGGATGGCCCCTTATGAGGCTTTGTACGGGCGGAGATGTCTCACGCCATTATGCTGGGAGGAGCCTAGCAGAGCTGATGGAGTAGCTCCAGATCAGATACAGGATGACATCGCTCGGATTACCCTAGTCCGGGAGCGGATGTTGGCAGCTTAGAGTCGTCAGAAGTCCTACGCCGACAAGAGGGGTCGACCCTTGGAGTTTAGGGTGGGTGCTCAGGTGTGGTTGAGAGTGTCACCTACGAGAGGAGTCAGGCGTTTCGGCATTAAGGGGAAGCTGAGTCCCCGATATGTCGGACCTTTTAAGATCTTGGAGAGAGTTGGAGAGGTGGCCTACAAATTAGCATTACCGCCGAGACTAGAGGGTGTCCATCCGGTCTTCCATGTATCTCAGTTGAGAGAGTACATTCCGGATCCAAGACACGTCATCAGCCATGAGGATCTGATAGTTGAGCCCGATCACACTTTTGTAGAGTACCCAGTAGCTGTCTTGGAGCGCAGCACTAGACGTCTGCGGTCCAAGGAGATACCTATGTTGAGGATCCAGTGGTCTAGACGAGAAGCTGATCAGGCCACTTGGGAGACCGAGGAGAGTATTAGGCGTAACTACCCCGAGTTCTTTGCGGGGTTAGAGGTTACTTCTGTATCGACGAGTTAGTACTCGGATGTTGTGTTGTCTGACCATTCAGGTTTTTATATTGGATTCGGTGATTATGTTTTATGTGATGCATGTTTGATTATGATGATTAAGTAGTTGCATGGTAGGAAATGGAAAATGTTGAAAATTAAGTATATTAAGAAAAATCATGTGAAGAGGTATATTATCCTAAGTTTCGGGACAAAACTTCTTTTAAGGGGACACTGATGTAATAACCGAAAATTTTAAAGTCCATCAACCTTTATCCTTAAATGAAGTTAAAACGAGATTTAATTTCTATCATTTTATGTGACCTTAATTCACATAAAATGATAAATGATGTAACCGGAAATAATTTACGTACCTTTAAAATAAAATAATAACTTATATTAGACGGAAAATAATTCCGTAAAGTTTCCGCAAAATTTCTTTCGATCCGGGACAATTAACGAGTTTTCGTATCCCTTATTCTAATGGGATAGCAGTCCGGTGCTGGCACAACATCAGGCCCAAGCCCACCAACCCACCTCCTTAAACTAATCCTAACCCAAAAATTTAACCCTAACCTAATTAGCTTAACCTAATCTAAGTGACGCTCTAATCCTATCTCACCCTCCTCATAGTGCCGCTTCCTGCTTCTCTCTCTGTACAAAAGACAGCAGCAACAACGCGCAACACAGGAGCCGCCACCGAGCCACTGCGCCGTCTCATGCCCTTCCCGACGGGTACACCGGTAAGAACTCGCCCTCTCGAGTTGTCTCCATAGTTGCAGCCTTCGAATTTTAACCCCTTCGCACAACAGTTAGCCAAACCTTGCGACGCGGCTGAGCAGCTAGGGCCGAAGGACGTGAGTTCGCAACAGCCACCAGCACAATCCTGCACGCTAGCCGACCGACGACGACAGTGCTGCTGCAGAAGGTGAGTCGCTGCTGCTTCCTTTTTCCCTCCTTCTCTGTCTGTTTTACGACATAAAATAACGAATGGCTGGGCTATTCCTGTTTCCTGCGGTGACAACCCTGGACGCGAGTACATCTGTGGAGGGCAGGCGAGTCGGTGAACAAGCCGACTTGGGACTTCACTGCTGTGCCCATCCTGTGAACCGGAACACCTTCCACAGTATTGGTAAGCCCCTCTACAGATCTTCTATCGATGTTGTACGGGTACACCGGTAAGAACTTGCCCTCTCGAGTTGTCTCCATAGTTGCAACCTTCGAATTTTAACCCCTTCGCACAACAGTTAGCCAAACCTTGCGACGCGGCTGAGCAGCTAGGGCCGAAGGACGTGACTTCGCAACAGCCACCAGCACAATCCTGCACGCTAGCCGACCGGCGATGACAGTGCTGCTGTAGAAGGTGAGTCGCTGCTGCTTCCTTTTTCCCTCCTTCTCTGTCTGTTTTACGACATAAAATAACGAAGGGTTGGGCTATTCCTGTTTCTTGCGGTGACAGCCCTGAACGCGAGTACATCTGGGGAGGGCAGGCGAGTCGGTGAACAAGCCGACTTGGAACTTCACTGTTGCGCCCATCCTGTGAACTGGACCACCTTCCACAGTATTGGTAAGCCCCTCTGCAGATGTTCTGTCGATGTTGTAGGGGTATTAAAGAGTTGGCTGTTGAGTCCAGTTGTTTCCAGTATAGTTGGGGTGGAGTTTTGAACTCAAGATCACTTGCAAACCTTGCTGAATTGTTGTGTAAATGCACAGCAGCTGACTAGTTGAGAGACAGAATTTGATACCTTAGGATAAAGATCCACCGTTCAATTTTTGATATATGATAGCTAGAAATACGTAGTTTAATGTGTTAGAATTTGGAAGAAAGTTAACGGTCGGATTAAGTTTTATAGGGTCCCGAAGTAGAACACTTGAGCTGTTTTGAAACTAGAAATAATTGACCAAGTATAAAACCTTGGCTTCTAGTCCAACCTTAGAAATTATATGGGAGTTATGGTTGTTTCTTGAGAGACCTTTGCCCTATGATTAGTATAAATATATATTAGAGAAATTAGAGAGTGTTCCGGAATTCTTAACTTTTTAATCTAAATCTTGGATTCTTAACTCAAATCGGACTTTATAAGCAGTTAATGGAAATCTAGGATTTTGTATACCTCTTGTACTACAGTATTAGATTCCTCCGTAAGAACCGTAATATGGGAATAGGCTCTAAAGTAGAGTTGGAAGTAACTTCTTTGAAATCTTAGATTTTCGGGATCAGGAGAAAAATAGTCCTTTAACATAAGAGAGTTGTTTTCGTGAACTTTCCTCTTGAGCTTTGTATCTCTTAGAAGTTGATAACTTCTAAAGAGTATTGGATGAAATGTTGATAGACGTGCCTTGTTTAACAGGCGTTTGAGTTACCACGGGTACGGACTGAATTAAGAATTGAGAAAGTGATATTTGATTGAGGTAAGTCCTTGCGACTTACTTAGCCAGTTTCTAGATATTAGTTGAGTGATAGTGGTTGTGTGTGTGTGCGATGTGCGTGATTATAATAATAACAACTTGCTAGGACGACCGTTATTATTCTGTTTAAGGCCCAACTGTATGTATAACGGGCCGTGACATCACTGCCCAGCTCTGACAGGAGACTGGGAGGTTCTCTATACCCAGACCAGGCAGGTACAAGGTGAGATGCATCGGATCCATTCCTGATGGTTACACGGGGGCGGAGGCGAGGTTTGGGAATCCCTCGTGTCACAAAATAAGTATTATTAGTAAGAGTGAATAACTTAACTGAAGATAATAAACGGACTTGTTTGAAAGCATGATGTGTGTTTATATTTTATGTGTGTGTGCTACTATTACTCTCTTAATATTTAGATAACTAGCTAATTGTTTCTCTTGTTGTGTTTTTAGATTTACCACAGGTCAGACCAGCAGCTGAGTGATCCGGAAGTAGTGGTCAGCCGGGTCTCCGTACTCCTTAGAGTGGGGGTTGGGGTTGTTATTTGTCATCCTTTCTTTTGTTAAGACAAATTATCGTTTTCTCTTTGTTTAAGTACTTTAGGTTGCTAGACCGTGTTGCATTCATTCCTTTAAAAATACTATTTCATGAATTTCGGTTTTTCTTATTTGTGTCTTGTTGCAAGATCTTAGTAATATTGTTGTCAAACTGAGGTCGGGACCCATTGTGAGGTCCTAACCAGTAACGTTCCGAATTCTGAGAATTCGTGGTGTTACAAGAAGGTGGGTCAGATGGATGCATTTAACTTATTTGATGAAATGTCTGAAAGACAAAAAGAGAGATTATATGCAGATGTTTGCATTTAACTTATTTGATGGCTTAGGAACTTCATCTAGCTAGTTATTATTTGGTATAGTTGAGTAAGGTAATATGTTGATGCTTGCCATGATTGCAGCTTGTGTTAGCAAGAGAATCTTGTGTAGGCACTAATGCAGGATCCCATTTTTTTTTGTAGCCATAAATGTTTATTCGTATATGCTAGTATAAGAACGCCAATCTTTACCAATTGAACCTATATGCCCTTTATGAACTTTGAACCATGTTGGACAATCAAAGAGTGATCCTAACCCAAGAAGTTAACTCAAAGCTAATGCCCTTGATATTCAGGAACTTGTTGATCAGTTAAAGCTAGGGCCCAAATTTATATCTAATGGTCTATCCCTTGGAACTTATCCCGTTTGGGTTTCCTTTAGTACATATTCCACTAGTTCTTGTTTTACAAGTTGACTGGTGCCGTATTTATGGTTCCCATTATTAGTTCATGGTGGGTGGTGGCCATCCCGTGAGAATTGTACAGTGAGGTTTATGTAAAACCTGTCTTTGAATGTCGGAATTTGGTAGAATATGTCTTTGAACATAAGACATTATATCTTATTTTTTGTGTGGAAACCAACCCTTTTGGGCTCGAACTGATTCATGAATATTCCGCTATCCTTTTGAGAACTGGTATGAACAAAAAAGTTTATAAGAGTTGAATGATGACACATATGATGTTGATGGAGTTTCTCTCTTTCAAGTATTTGGAATATATCCTCATTACAATACATTGGTTCAAGTTGGCCCGGTATGATCTTAGGAAATATATTAGTATCATGGAGAGAAAGTTTGACCAATTAATGGTGGAACTTCCTTGTCGGGAGTAGTTGATACTTACAAGCATCTTGTCTCCATTTTTTCCTTACTTCATACTTTCGGAGCTGATGACAGGCCTGAGGTACTTCATTGTATCCGGATCCCATATCCTTTTTGTAATGTGAAGGCTGTAAACTCATACAAGTTGGAAAAATCCAACTTATGAAATGCTATTAAATCCATTTATATTTACCATGTTAAATCTTTTGATGGATATTTTAATTTATTATACTTAGCTGAAAATTTCTATATTTAAGGTGTGTTTGGCAACATAGTTAAAACATGATTTATAATGAAAGAAAGGTTTTTTTTCCTTCTTACTACTAACGAGTAGGACTCAATGAAAACAGTTTATAAATGTGTTTTTTTTTTTTTTTTTTGAAAATGGAAAGCAGTTCGAAACATTAGACGACATACCGTCTAATGAATCGAAAGGCCGAAAAAGATCGGCAGACGGACTCACCGTCATGAATGACAACAACAAAGAAAAAAGAAACGCACAAAAATACAACATAAGACCCGAAAGCTAGAAAATCTTCAGGGGAAAGCAGAATGATTCAGTCAATAGGAAGCGACGAGCAACAACGTTCATCTTCGAAGGAAGTACACAGGTATGAAGCCTGGGGAACAACTGTGGACACCTCAGATTTGGGCTGTAGCAGAGCCGTCAGGAGTCGATCACAAATCCACGCCCCCTTCTCGACAAACGCTCGAACCGCAACCAAATGAAAACATCACAACTGAGAAGACGATGCAGCAGAACACGGGTATCATGATATAAATATGTGAATAACTTTGATGGTTATGAGAAAAAAGATTTACAAGGAAAAAGTTGTTCAAACAGAGGTGGATAAAAAGTTGTTTAACACACATGGTGCCGTTAAGCTAAGATCGGTGCCGTTAGGCCGCGAGAAAAGTGCGCTTTAGTCGAGGAAATAACTCTTTCTTGTGATATCATTCCCAGTTTATATTAATATTAATATTTTATTTTTAAAATTTCTTATCAAT
Source organism: Fagopyrum homotropicum (assembly GCA_033239125.1). Lineage (NCBI taxonomy): Eukaryota > Viridiplantae > Streptophyta > Magnoliopsida > Caryophyllales > Polygonaceae > Fagopyrum > Fagopyrum homotropicum. Next base: position 33,328,308 of record BSWB01000008.1, read on the forward strand.
ATTAATATTTTATTTTTAAAATTTCTTACCATATTGTAGTATTATTAGCATTCAAGGCACAAGGGTCTGAGAACCGCTCCTTTTTTTTTTTTTTAATATACCAGTGGATTGAGAACAACTTGAACAAAATTGAAGGGTTTTGGACTTGATCTGATGGCCTCAATAAGTGAGACGAGTTTATTAAGTGAGACAAGCTTTTTGATAAAAGATGTAACTAAGAGTCGCAACTCTCAAAAATGTGCCGGTAAAGCTACTATTGTTCACAAGTAAGGGTTTTCACCTTCTGATAGGTCGATGGTCCAAAAATTCTCATAATTGCTCATATGTTATAGCTTTGACAATGAAGAGAAAAGATAGCTTATGGAACACTAGCAAGAAGCCCCAAATTCAAATCAATTTTTAAGGATTTCCCCAGTGAAAATCGTGCTTGTAGCAAATGAGTCGGTTGTCTGTCGGAGACACCCAAGAATGAGGCTTGTAGGCCAGTTTGTAGGAGCGAAAATTTGTTAAAAAAAACTCCGTAGTCTCCGTTCCAATCCGCTTTTGCCAGACCTCAGCAAGGAAAGGAACCAAAGGCGTCAAATCCAGCGAGATTGAAACAAAAAAAGGTCAGGAAGGGAAAGCAACAGCAAGGGGATGACGCCGGAAAAGCATACCCCGACAGGAAATGTGAAGAAACAAAAAACGCAGGGTTCGGCTAGTTTTTGACCGGAAAAGTAAAGCCGGATCTTGAGATTGGTTGAAAAAATCGGGGTTGCCGAAATCAAGAACTCGATTTGGTCAAGGAAAAAGGAAAGAAATGTTGGATTCAACAAGAGGCGGAAAGAGAAACCCATCGGCACCGAGAGACGAGGGCGGAGATGCGAAACAAACTTCCCGGTAGGCGTTGAACAGGGTACCAAGCTCGCCCAAAAGGATGATCAAGACCAAGAGGAAGAGGTTGGTGACGTCCACTGTGGTGATATCGGGCCACTAGGACAAATCGAAGTCGACGATGCTTTCGAGGAGGAAGAAGGTAGAGACTCCGATCCAAAGGCTGGCCATAACCCAGCCGGAGCGAGTTCGTTTGTCGGGCTTGGTGAGCCATAGGACCTTGTTGGTGAGGATTGGGTCAAACCGGTAAGGTATTGTTTCCGCTTGTGGCGGCTAGGGTTTGGAACCCACCTCAAGAGATTGAAAAACCCTTTAGGTTTTTGTACAGTAGAGAGAGAAGAAGTTGTCACTTTTTGCTTGTTTAGTTTATAAATGTGTTGTTAATTACATCTTTACTCTCATATAGCTTGCTTGTATACCCTCTAAAGGTGGAGTTCCTATGAAACCCTTGTATACACTATGTGTTTGTTTGAATATCATGCTTAGTGTTGGAATTTACCGTTCTAAATTACTGTATTTTGTTTCTTAGGTTGTGGTAGCTCACTATTAGGCTTTATTATTTTGATATGTTTTAGATGCTATAGGTAATAGATTATGTTTCCTTGGCTACTTTTCTGATATATCTATCTTTTGGGTTTCCTTTTCCCTTGTATTTATTCTCTGGCTCTTGCCATTGTAAAACACACATACATATTAGCTTTCCTTCTCTTGTTTACTGACATGGTATCAAAACCTATTCCCATAAAGTATCACTATTCTTATATATTTCTCGCCATGTCTCAAAACTGCTAATCCAGTAACCGTCATTGTTGCCTAATAATTAGCCTTCAGATACCTCAAGTCGAGAGTCTTCTGCAACAGCTACAACATCTAAGCTCAAGATAAGATGCCACTTATTTTAGAAAATATTTTAAGTCATTCCTATTATATTTTGGATTGTGGATTAGTTACGAACACCTTTTATAGTTGAAATTCTTTCTTTGTTTCTTATGTTACAGCTTACTCTTATTGGCGATCTTGCTCAGCATATCCGTCAGCATAGCAGGAAAGTCGGGTACCTCACCGCTAGTCATACACCATAGAGCGAACAACTCTCCCGCCTTGGTTTTCTCAGGCGTCTCGGTCCGGGCAAGCAAGGTCTCACTGAGTATACGATGTGCAAGCTTGAAGGCTAAGTGATAGATATTCTTTTCCTTAGAGTCCCCGGGTTGCCAATAATCGGCACTAGTCTCGGTCAATGCAATGCTCTCACAGAACACCCTAGTTTGGAATCTCGAGTGGAAAGAGGTAGCGGTAGGAGGTGAGAAACCAAAAACAGCACCAAAGTTATATAAAGTAATCGTATAATTCTTGTTCATGAAGCGGTATTTCACACCCCTAGCTTCCGGCACATAAATCAATCGGCTAAAAAACTCGTATGTCATCTCCACAGAAGCCGGATCCCTAATGGAAACGAACCCCTCCAGACCAATAGTCGTAATCATGCTACGCAGATCATCAACAACATGCAAACAAGCAAAATCCTCAAAATCCAGATACCTAGGAGCTATAATAGGACGTGCACAAATACGATCGTACCTCGTTCAGTGACAATCCTGAATGATCGGTAGCTGTGGATATGGTGGAGGTGGAGGAGTATCCTGTCGTGCTCCAGCACGGTCACACACCACAATTCCTTGCTCAAAACGACGCACGTTTTCCATTGTAGTGATGAATCTCGGGAAGTTCTTGGATAGATCTCGGCCGAGATGACTGGAGTGGACCGAGATTGCTAGGTTTTGATCGCAGTGACGAATTTGTAATGATTTCGTCCTAACAACACTCCCAACAGATTATCACAAGAATTTCGGCTTGTCTCCACTATAGAAAATCAACTATCTTGTCCAAAATCAACCAAAATGAAACAAAACAAAGTTTTAGGGTTTTGGAGCGAGATTACACGATTTCTTGCGATTTTGATGGATTTAAGTTCCGGTTGATGCTGGAAAAGAGTATATCGCACCTTCCTTGTCAATTTCGGTCCAGGAACGAGCCAAAACGAGCGAGGAACGAAGATTTGAGGTGAAAGGGGCGATTTCGGTCGAAGAGGACGAAGGGTTAGGGTTTATGTTAGGAGAGAGAGTCTCGTTCCCCTTTTATACCCCGCAAAATTTAAAACCAAATCTCGGTCGAGATCCTTGTAGGCAACCGAGATGGTCAACAGAGATTGGTCCCTGTACACTTTTCCTCGGTTGGGAGAGATTGATCTCGGTTGAGATCCCTGTGGGCAACCAAGATTTCTCCAGTTTCTGATCTTTTCTCAAATTATCGAACCCTGAGCTATCTCCATTTATTTCATTTAGTTATTCTCTTCGAAGGGTACCTAGTTCCTGTCGTCACAGACACAAAAAACGCAATGACTAACTAAACTAATCTTGAAAGCAAAAACAAAGAAATACCTTGGTTTGCATCCCAAGAAGTGCTTGTTTTAAGATCACTAATTGGACCGTACTCCCTTATGATCAAGTGAGGTGCAGGTAGCAATCCTCTCGACCGGAACTTCCGGTGTGTATTTCTTCAACCGATCTCGTTCAGTTTGAAATTTCAGAAATGTTCACCCCATACTTCACACTGCACGATGAGGAAAAACATGTTTCACAGTATAAGGTCCCGTGCATCTAGATTTCAACTTACCCGGAAGAGGCGAACGCGGGAATTGAAGAGAACGAAAATGTCTCCTTCTTTGAGCTCCTTTGGAATGATATGCTTGTCATGCCATCTTTTTGTTCTCTCCTTGTATATCTTTGCATTCTTATTAGTATTCAAGCGAATTTCCTCCGATTCATTGATGTCTAAGAGCCTTTGCATTCTCTATTTGATTAACCTGTCCACTAGTTTGAGAATGGTAAGGAGTTCCTACCTTATGAGTGATCCCATACTTTGATAGAAGTACTTCAAACTTCCGGGTGGTGAAGTGTGTCCCTTTGTCACTAATGATGACTCGAGGTGTCCCAAATCATGGGAAAATCGTCCTATTGAAGAATTTCACTACCACCATGGCATCATTAGTGGGAGAAGCAATGAATTCCACCCATCTCGAAACATAGTCGACCGCCAAAAGTATGCATAAATTCCCTGCACATGATGGGAATGGTCCAATGAAGTCAACTGCCCATTCATCGAAAATCTCGACTTCTTGAATGTTGTTGAGGGGCATCTCCTTCCTTCTAGATATGTTCCCTGTTCTTTGGCATGCATCACAAGATTAGTGTCCTCACATCTTTGTAGCACTAGAGAAAGTGTCCTCACATCTTTGTAGCACTAACCATAAAATGACACTTTGTAGCACTAGAGAAAGGTTAGCCAAGAAATTATCAAATGGTGAACCATATACAGAAAAATCATCCATACATACCTCCATGATCTTCTCGATATACTCGGTGAAAATAGCCATCATGCAGCGTTGGAATGTGGATGGTGCGTTACACAATCCAAATGGCATCCTCCGATAAGCAAACGTACCCCAAGGACACGTGAAAGTGGTCTTCTCTTGATCATCCAGATGGATAGGAATTTGGAAGAATCCACTATATCCATCCAAGTAGCAAAAATGGGATTGTTGTGTTTATCGTTCAAGCATTTGATCAATGAAAGGAAGGGGAAAGTGATCCTTCCTTGTTGCTACATTCAATCTCCTATAATCAATGCACATTCTCCATCCCGTCACATTTCTTGTAAGAATCAACTCGTTGTTTTCATTGGACACGGCGGTCATTCCTCCTTTCTTTGGCACCACATGCACGGGGCTCACCCATTTGCTATTCGAGATTGGGAAGATAATTCCTGCATCAAGCAACTTAAGCACTTCTTTCTTCAAAACCTCTTTCATGATCGGGTTTAACCGTTGTTGAGGTTCTCTTGAAGGTTTATGATCATCTTTCTTTGCAACCTCTTTTATGATTGTGCATCATCTTCCACAGTTCATTATCAGTAATCTTAGCACTAACTATGACCTGATAAGTTGAGTTTGGACCAAGAAATGAGTACCTTAGGTTTAGTTGAAGAGGTTTTAGCTCTAAGATAGGAGGTTCCGTAGGTGGATGTTCTGCACTTCTAAGATCATCTTGCGAAGCTTCGGAAGCTTCAGGAGAGGTATAGTTGAGGCTGGAAACGCTTGCAATTAACGTGTGAAGAAGTGTCGAAGACTTAGGAACCTCGACCTGCCTAGAAACACCGTGACCAAGATGTGGATTGCGGTTACTCCCTGCACAGTTTACCTCGGATGCCCCCAATTTCATCTTGACCAAGATTCATAGGAGTGGTCCGCGATCAATACAGTTTTTCATCCCTCGTTCGAGCTATTCAAAGACAACCTTTGGATCCTTTTCCAAGGCTTTTAAACTTCTTATTTTTGCATCACAAATTTCATCTACACCTTCCTCCATAATACTAAAACTTAATACCTTTTCAAAAGGATCTTTGATTAAGATTAAAGTTACCAATTCCCATGATTCCTCTTTGTCGTAGATGTTGAAAATGTCTTCCCCGAGAGCTTGACCTTTCATCACTGTTGAGAGCGTGAACTCTATGGGCTCCTTGCCAATGTTGAAGGATAGTGTGGCGTTCTTGCAATCAACCATGTAACCGGAAGTTGCAAGGAACTTTCGTCCAAGAATAATTGGAATGGGATAATTTGCAGAAATATCCAACAACACAAAATCTATAGGTATGTAGAACTTAATCAATTTTACGGGAATGTCTTCCAAGATCCCCACCGGACGTGTTATGGATCTATCCGCCATGTATAAGGTCATCTTCACCAGTTTTGGTTCCCCAAGTCCGATTTTCTCGCCCAAAGCAAGGAAAATGATACTCACACTTGATCCTAGATCACATAATGCATCATAGGTGACTTCTCCAACGCCAATAGGGATACAAAAAGATCCGGGATCTCGTAGTTTTGGAGGCATCTTTTTATTCATAATCTTGATGAGTTCGGATGATCTATAAGTCATCTTTACTTCTCCAAATCCTTTAGCTTCCTCTTTCTAGAGAGGATCTCCTTCAGGAACTTACCATAAGCGGGCATACCTACAATTGCATCAATAAAAGGTATATTAATGTGCAGTTTGCTCATAAGGTCAAGGAACTTAGTGAAATGTTTATCTAGACGCACTCTCGCTCTAGATTGTGGGAATGGTAGTGGAGGTTTATATGGTGGAAGAGGTACATAAACTACTTCTTTTTCCTTCTCCTCCTCAACTTGTACCGGGATTTTGTCCGCCATGGGCTGTTTTCCTTTGTCAACACTCTTGGGTAGTGGTTCATTAATCTTCAAACTGCTTCTAGTAGTAATGGCCATGACTTGACCCTTGGGGTTATTCTCCGCCCTTCTCAAAAGTTTTCCTAGATCTCTAGGAACTTCCCCAACCTTACTAAACACTTGGTTTTCCAAATCTTTTTGACCCTTAGAAATAGATGTCACCAAACTTTTCAAGCTACTAAATTTTCGCATCATTTGCTCAAACATAGCTTTCATCTTGTCTTTGGGTGGTTGATTTGATCCATGAGGAGATTCTTGACTCTTTAGTGGAGCATGACTAGAAGAAGTTGGTGGGTTGAGGGCGCCATCACGATTAGAGTAAGGGTTTATGGGGTTATTGTGATTAGAGCACCAATTGTTGTAATTCATGTTGTTGTTGTAGTTCCTTCACCCTTGATAGTTCCCTCTTCCCATGTTGTTAACGTCTTGATCCTTGGGCGGCAATCTAGCTTGTGCCGGTGCTTGTGTTTGTGACTTCAGTAACTCCTTCAAAGCTGTAACTTCATTGTTGAGAATATTAAACTGAGCACTACTAGAGGCAGTAAGATTTAACTCTTGGACTCCGGGTCTACGGTGTCTATCATCAATCCTCTGATGAGAATACTTTTCAATAACTAGAGCTTGCTTCTCCACAAATTCCCATGCTTCATCAACGGGATTCTCCATGAAAGTCCCTCCTGACAGGGATTGTAGTTTGAATTGAGTTTCCTCATCCCATACCTTGAAGTAGATTTCGAGCAGCTCGATCTTAGGAATCCCATGATAAGGACAATCCAACAAAATATCCTTGAATCTTTCCCATGACTTGAACAAACTTTCTCTACCTTTCATCCCAAAAGCATTTATCTTACCCGTCGACTCCGTGGTCTTTTATGGTGAGAAGAACTTAGTGATAAATTCTGTAGTCATCTCCTCCCATGTACAAATCCTTCCGAACTGTAGTGATTGATAACATGCAAGAGCTTTCTCCTTCGAGGAGAAAGAGAAACCCCTCAACTTGTGATTATTATTTTCCAACATTAGAGGTCTCAACGTCTCCATAAGAATCTCATAGTTCTATAAGTGCTGATGTGGAGATTCTCCCTCTAATCCTCTAAATTGATTTTGTCGGATGATTTGAAGAACTTAAGGGCGAAGCTCATAATTATGCATTGTTGGATCTCCTAGATTAACGCCCGGACGGCGTACTTGTTGGAATAGATCCATCCTCTGACCAAGAGTTTGCGGCTCTCCCATAAACGGATCAATCCTCTCATTCCTCGCCGGATAGCAAGGTGCAGGTGGTGGTGCAACTAGAGGTGCGACGGGTGGGTCTACCTCGATCCTAGCATTTTCCCTTCTGTCAAGGAGCAATCGCCTCATAGTATCTTGCATTTTTGCAAAATTAGCTCAAAATTCTTCCTCTCTTGCGCGTGCACTAGTTCTTTCTTCAACTAGAGCATCATCTCGAAGTTTCAGTTGTTCTAAAGCATCTTCATACTCAGCTTGGAGATCTGTTTCTTCAATCAAAGCCATCTTAACTTCCTTTAACTTCCTTCTATAAGTCTTTTTTGGCTCGGGATAGTAGGGAACGATTTCTTTACCAACTCGAGATCTATACATAAACCTAAAGAGAGGTCTTGCAAGAACACTCAAGTAGAATGATCAGTAGCAAAGGGCAAGTAGCGCCCAAGACAACCAAGTACTGGCTTGGCCTAAACCAAGTCCTCGGTAGCGGCGCCAAAAACTTGTTCGCTCCAAAACGTGTGTTTATACGAGAGAAAATAGTCCTAAATTTATACCAAGAATAAGCAAATAAGCGAACCCGCAGTGTACGGATCAATCACAATACTAGAAAGTATTATATGGTCGAACTCAAGGACAATGGAAAAATCAAGCAACGGTATATCACTTTAGGTTTAGACAATCTCAAGCACCAAGAACAAGATATTTGATAATCAGATAAGGGGATGCAGATTCTAGAGATCAAAGTATCCGGTTGTGGTTTCGACTCATGACTTCAAAGGACAAGTGTAGACAAAGATGAGAATGCTAAGGAAAGGTTTTCCTTGTTCGCTGTAAAGTGTGTGCGTCAAAGTCTTAAAATTTACAAAAATTAAAATCAAGCAAATCGAACCCGCAGTGTATGGATCGGCGTAGTAAAGTAATAATTCCAAAGTATCGAACTCAGGGATTTGGGGGGATAAATTCAGTTCACAAAAATCGTCAGGCAAATAACAAAAGCTTTTTATAAAGATAATTTGGAAAACAACGATTCTAAAGATTCAGGTATCCAATTGTTTCAATCGATTCAAGATGATCTAACTATATAAGGACAGAGTCGGGATTGCAAAGGTATATCTAAGGTAGGGAATTGTATGGTGAAGTTTCAATCCCAATTGTCTCCCCCAAAGAATCTCACTATAAAGGTTCTTGAGGCTATAATATAGAAAGGATCTAAGGATGAGATTAAACTCTCAAATACCCATGCCCAAACTCAAGAGAATCAAAGATAAGCCAAGACGGTTAAGGTTATGACACTCGAAACCGAAGTAGAGGATGTTGAGTCTCACTACTACCTAGAAAAGGTAATCCAAGGCTAGGTTAAAGCAAATCTTTAACTTTGGATCAAAGCAAAAGAAAAGAACGTACGATAGAGGAAAACCACGGTCGGATCTTGAAGAACCACGGCCGTGGAACTCAAGAACAGGTCGTGGAAAGCCTCGACGACGAGGTTTCTCGCAACTCTCAGGGTCCAATCTGTTTTGGTTTAATCTATCATCATCTATGCTACAACGATCAACCCTTCACCTTAGAATCGCTTAAGGGTTTTAGCCAAAAATCATAGTCATCAATTCCAAAATCAAATATAAAAGAGAGAAAAAGGGAAAAACCTTGAAATCTCAATAACAAACACAAAACCAATGTTAATCAAACACAAAAATCGTAACTTGCGTTCAATGGATGTAGAATAAGGTAGAAATCTCTCACAAATCTCAAGGAACAAAGAAGAATGGGATGTCAATCCGCCTTTAAGATGAAACCCTAAGATTTTTTTCGAGTACGCAATCTTCAAATGCGTACTTCTCCAAATCTTCCTTCTACACAATAAAATATCCTCGAAATCTCTCTAAGCAATGCTGCGAAATGTCGCTCTAGCCGATGATCTAATGATAGCAGATGATCTATTTCTCTCTTTCTCTAGCCTTCTTATAGGATGAAAGTAGGGTTACAAAATCCCAATAACCGTTGATGGCATCGCAAATATGACACGTGGTGACCGTTAGAATAACCACGGCCTAGAGCAACTTTCCACGCCCTGGAACCACCGTGGTATGGCTTCCTTGCTCTTGGCATACTTTTCCACAATCCTAATAAATAAACCACATCCGTGGTTCCTTTGTGCTTGGCCGTGGAAAGTCTAAATCCTTCGTAAAATCCTTTGTTTTGTAAGGCTTTGTAATCATCCTCCTTCCTTAGCCATTCCAATGCATCCCCTTGATGCCTAGCATGATCAAATACTCCTACATACTCCATTTATGCTCCAGTCCAATCCTTTATTCACCTAAAAACACAACAAAGCTTGTGTAGATCTCTATACCAACATAATAGGTGAATGTGCTCACAAATGCTTCAAACTCATATCCATATACACAAAAGAAGGGGAAAAACAACCAAAACATATGTCTAAAATATGGTCATATTTCATGCTATCAAAATACCCCATACTTGCCTCTTGCTTGTCCCCAGGCAAGGTTTTCAAAAGCTAGAACATAAGGTAAGATGAAATATGAATGCAAAACAAGGTAAAACAATCTTTTTGGTATTGTGCTTCTAATCAATAGATCATCCTCAAGTCTTGCTTCATGTTTCCTTGAAAACTTCTATATACATAAACTGAATCATGTCAAACAAAAGAAACGTCATATATTGCAAAAACTCCAAGACAAACATCACAACCCATGTCAAAATCAATCATGTGAAATTCTAATTCTGATCACCAAGCCAAATAACATTCTAATGATCATTAGGACTTTCAAGCAAAGGCTAAGAAACGTGAATAGGTGGGATTTTTCATAAGGGAATGTGGTGCAAAAATCCGGGAAAAAGGAACAACAAAAAATAACTCTTTTTGCAACTTGAATCAACCACCATTTGAGAGCTTTGCTCTCCCTTTCTAGCAAAAAATTCTTTTTCGACTTTACTTTTTGGAAGCATGGACAACGGTGCACAAAAACCGAAGCCTATGAGATTGGCGTTTCTCAATTTCGAGATGCCTCAAACCCTTGATGCACATTTCATAATCCGTTAGGAATATCGCTCAATCCGACTTTGGCAAGACACAAACACCCGGCTATGTGAATGGTGCCGAGTTACTCATCATCATGATTGACTTCCCCAAACAAATTTTCTATACTTTCAATGCACAATTTTTTCTTTAATGGCCCTCCCACATCAAACATGCCAAAACTCCTCATCTTCATAATTCCCAAATAGGTAAAGGATGCAAAAACTCATTGAGGGGCCGGATGAATAAAGAAGAATCAAGAAAATCGAGGTGCCTTAATAATTTTATAAAGAAGCGCAAGAACTTATAATGTGATTTTAACCTTCATTCCTCAATATGATTTAGACAAAAACTTTCACATTATGAAACTAGCAAGAAGATCAAATCATACATTCAATTTCTTCACAATTCACAACTCAATTTAAGCACATAAATGTCATCAAAAATCAATCCACAAATAGATTCATCATAGAGGTCATTTCCAATCTTAGAAGCACAATAATTTTCAAAAATTTTCAAATTTCTATGGGTTTTTCAAAGGTTAAAAATGTAATGCAATAAGGAAACGTGTGACAATAAAATCAAAGATACAAGTGTTCATGGATAAAGTGAAGCAAATGTATCAAATATTACATCAACGAGAGTCATACCTCACCCCATACTTAAGATACACATTGTCCCTAATGTGCTGAAAAAAGGAAAAAGAAAAAGAAAAAGAAACTCACAAAGGCAGTGGAGTAGCTCGAACCAAGCGATCAGCTCATCACATAGGAGTGGCGGGTATGGAAAGAAGTTTTGGTCAAATGGACGCCCAAACTGCTGCCGGTAAACGTCATGGAGGATCCTTACATTTTCCTTGCGCTCATCCTCTTGCTTGTCAAAGTGGGTCTCAAGGGCATCCATCCGATGCGTTAGTCCGGTAACCCACTCTGACTGTTGGTCCATCCATGTCGGTCGCTGCTGCATCTACTCCGGTGGCGCTCCCATCCAAGATGAAGGAGCCTCCATCCAAGTCGGCGGACACTCAATCCATGTAGGGCGCTCACTCACACTAGCTCGTCGGGAAGAGGAAGAAGCGGAAGGCCGCTGCTGGTAAGTGGATCTCCTAGCCAGCCCCTGGAAATTCGCCGGCGGATCCAAAAAGTCTCCAAAAGCTCCCTCAGCACCTCCAATATCAGGGAACTCATCACCTCTCATCTCCTCATCAGCATCATCATCATCATCATCATCATCATCAGCCGTTGGCACATCCTCGGGAATGTGGGGTGGAGCTCCTAAGATGTTGGCATGCATCGGAACAAATGTAGCCTTCCAATTCTGCCGGTTCTTAATTGAGTAATCAACACTCCATGGAATCCCTCTACCTCCCTTGTGCTCCCAAGGCATGAAGACAAAGGGTGGACCACGGTGACAGGGAATCAAGAGCCCCCTAGTCATAAATCCATGAAGCCCCAAAGGCCTCGCTGCAGCAACCATCTCACAAGCTGAAAAATCAATCTCAAACTGCTTAGCTATGTATGTAACTATCCCTCCATAGCCAATGTTTCCTGCTGATTTGTTCTTAATCTTGCTAAGGGTGGAAGCAAGCATAGTAGCATAATCCGGAGAATGACCGGCCGCCATACAATAGAGAATGAAAAGCTCATTAGCCTTGAGCTTTTGGGGAGTCTCGGTCCTAGGGAAAAGGCACTCGAAGAGGATCTTATGGGCAATCTTAAAGGATAGGTTGTAGACAAGCTTGGCCTTCGAGTCGGCCGGTTGCCAATGGTCCTCATGACCAACCACCATAACAATCTCTTCCCAAAACTCCTTAGCTCTTGCACCCTAGAAAATGTACCAATGAAGGTATCCTCCAACCCAAACAATGCTCCAAACTAAGCAATAGACAAATGGTAGGTATGTTCCATCAACCGGAAAGATACTGTTCGGTTAACGGCGCTATGCTCAAAGGAGGTAATGAATTCCCTAGTTATCTCCTCATATGCATCCTCTCTAATTCCAGCAAAGGTAGTCATCCCTACCCTATCCAACATCCATCTCAAATCATCAACAACATGCAACTCCTCAAGTTCTTCAAGCACAATATACCTAGGAGCTATCACTTTGCGTTTATGGATATTTTCAAAAGCTTCAAGGTAGTTCTCATGAATGGTGGGGACCCTAGGGATAGGTGGGATATTGGGAGGATTTTGGGAAGAGGAGCCTCCACCCTTCTATTTCTTATTTCTGTTCGACTTACGTGTCCCAAATATATTCAGAGAAAACCACGGCCTGTTCTTCAGTTTCCACGGTCGTGGAATTGTAGGGCTACCCGTGGAAATCCTCGATTTCTCTCAAAACTTCAGAAACACCACAACAATCACAACAACAACAACCCTAAACTACTTCTAGGGTCAATTCCGTTCAGTTCTCCTAAAAATTTTCAAAGAATACTAATGAAATCAACCAAAGAGAAGACTGAGAAAAAACCTAGGGTTTGGATTTGAAGAAATCCAAAATCTCGCCTAATCGCTGAATGTTCGTGTTGTTTGTTGCCATAATCAGTTATAGAATCAAATTTGCTTCAATTTGGAGCAAAGAATCGTGCAAAACGATCGCCGAATGAAGAAATGAGGGATTGAGAAGATTGACGTGGTTTTGGGCGTGGAAGAAAGTTGGAGTTGTGAGAAAATTGTGAAGAAGAAGAACTTATATAGCCCCGTAAAATCTTCAAAAACCACGGCCTATAGGGCAGTTCCACGGCCGTGGATGTAGTAGTATGGCCGTGGAAATGGGTCTTTTTATTTGGTTGCTCTCCACATGGTTTTCCACGGCCAAAATTAAGCAAACCACGGCCATGATTTTGCCTTTTTGCTAGTGGAATCCTCTGTTCTTGCCAAAAATCCAAGTTTTGTTGTTCTTTCGGCTTTATTCACTTCTTTTGCTCGTTTTTCAACCATAACATCCAAAGACACAAACATACCGGAAGGTATCGAAGAAAAACAAATAAAAACATCTACTCTAATCTAATCTAAGAAAATCAAAACGAACAAAAGCGAGAATGCAATACCTTAGGTTGCCTCCCAAGAAGCGCTTTGTTTTAGGTCCGTAGGTAGACCAAACATTTATGCTTACGTGAGGACAATCAGTGTGATTTCCTCAGTTTGGAGGTCCGGTGAGTACTTCTTGAGTCGTTGGCCATTTACCTTGAAACTTCCACACTTCTCACCCCATACTTCAACTGCACCATGGGGAAAAACGTGTTTAATTACTTAAGGTCTTGTCCGAGATTTAAGCTTACCGAGAAAGAGTCGAAGTCTAGAATTGAAGAGAAGAACAAGGTCTCCTTCTTTGAAGTCCTTTGGAATGATATGCTTATCATGCCAACGCTTCGCTCTCTCCTTGTAAATCTTGGCGTTCTCATAGGCGTTCAAGCGCAGTTCCTCTAGCTCATTAAGATCCAAGAGACGCTTCTCTCCTGCTTCCTTCATGCCAAAGTTCAACCACTTTACAGCCCAATATGCCTTATCTTCCAGCTCCATCGGAAGATGACAAGACTTCCCATACACAAGGTTGTATGGTTTTGTGCCAATGGGAGTCTTGTATTCCGTTCTATACGCCCACAATGCGTCATCCAGCTTCAATGACCAATCCTTCATTGTCTTTGACACCGCCTTTTCCAAAATTCCTTTGATCTCCCTATTAGAAATCTCCACTTGTCCACTTGTTTGCGGATGGTAGGGTATGGCGAATTTGTGAGTCACCCAATACAGTAGAGCTTCAAATTGACGGGAGAAGAAGTGTGATCCTCCGTCACTAATGATGGTTCGGGGTGTCCCAAAACTTGGGAAAATAGTTCGGTTAAATAACTTAACAACCACCATTGCATCATTAGTTGGAGAGGCAATAACTTCAACCCATCTTGAAACATAATCTACAGCTAGAAATATGTATTGGTTACCACAAGATGATGAGAATGGTCCCATGAAGTCAACTCCCCAAACGTCAAAGATCTCCACCTCTTGGATATTGTGGAGAGGCATTTCATTCCTCCTAGAAATATTCCCTGTTCTTTGACAAGCATCGCAACAAGCAACAAAGGTTTGCACATCCTTAAATAATGTAGGCCAAAAGAATCCAGATTATAATACCATAGCACTAGTCTTGTGACAGCTAAAGTATCCTCCTCAAGGAAGCAAATGACAATGACAAATGACACTTTGCATTTCTTCTTCAGGCACACATCTCTTAATGATGCCATCAGGACCTCTCTTAAAGAGTAGAGGTTCATTCTAATAGTATTGGCGGACATCCCTAAAGAATTTCTTTCTTTGTGCATGGGATAATCCGGGAGGTATTTCTTGACAAACCAAATAATTCATAAAATCAGCAAACCAAGGTTCGTTACCTCTAGAAATATGATCGATGCACTCTTTCATTAGATGCAATTGTTCATCCGGGAAAGAGTCATCAATAGGCAATTCGTCACTTGCTGTATGTGGTAGACGAGTCAAATGATCCACAAAAGAATTTTCGGAACCCTTCTTGTCACGAATCTCAAGATCGAACTCTTGAAGGAGGAGAATCCACCTAATCAGCCTTGTCTTAGCATCTTTCTTGGCAAGCAAATACCGAATTGCTGAATGATCCATGTATACAATCACCTTCGCTCCTACAAGATACGAACGGAACTTTTCAAATGCATATACAGCAACAAGAAATTCCTTTTCCGTTGTAGCGTAGTTGAGTTGCGCTTCATCTAGCGTCTTGCTAGCATAATAGACGGCATGAGTACGACCATCTTTATTTTGTCCAAGCCCCGCTCCAATAGCTACGTCACTTGCATCACACATGACCTCAAATGGGAGATTCCAATCCGGAGTTTGAATTATTGGGGCTGATATTAGAGCTTCCCGAATCCTATAAAAGGCATCCGAACATTCTTTTGAAAATTCAAAAACAACATCCTTCATCAATAGATTAGTTAGCGGTTTAGAGATTTTCGAAAAGTCCTTAATAAATCTCCTATAGAATCCAACATGTCCTAGAAAACTTCTAATCCCCTTCACCAAAAATGGAGGAGGAAGTTTCTCTATCGTCTCAATCTTATCCTTGTCAACCTCAATCCCTCTATTAGAGATCAAGTATCCTAAGACAATGCCTTCCTTAACCATAAAGTGACACTTCTCCCAATAGAGAACTAGGTTCGTGTCTTCACACCTTTGTAGAACAAGAGATAGGTTACCAAGACAATCATCAAATGAGGAACCATAAACAGAAAAATCATCCATAAAAACCTCCATGATTTCCTCAATGTACTCTGAAAAGATGGTCATCATACACCTCTGAAAGGTGGCTGGAGTGTTTCATATTCCGAATGGAATCCTTCTATAAGCGAGAGTACCCCATGGGCACATGAATGTGGTCTTTTCTTGATTGTCCGGATAAATCGGAATCTAAAACAAACCACTATAACCGTCAAGATAGCAAAAGTATGAATGTTGCGTTAACCTCTCAAGCATTTGATTAATGAAGGGCAGCGGGAAGTGATCCTTCCTCGTCGCATTGTTCAGCTTGCGATAGTCAATGCACATCCTCCATACTATCACCGTTCTTGTTGGAATGAGTTCGTTGTCCTTGTTGGCCACTACGGTCATTCCTCCCTTCTTTGGGACAACTTGAACGAGGCTTACCCATTTTCCATCGGAGATAGGGAAAATAATACTTGCATCAAGCAATTTGAGGATCTCCTTCCTCGCGACCTCTTTCATGATCAAATTTAACCGTCATTGAGGTTGAGTTTAAGGCTTATAATCCTCTTCCATTAGAATCTTGTGCATACATAAAGATGGTTTAATTACTACAAGATCCTCTATGGTGTAGCCTAAAGCTTTCCTATGTTTCCTCAAAACAATCATAAGTCTATCATGCTCATCTTAACTTAAATTAGAACTAATTATGACGGGAAACGTAGAATTAGTTCCAAGAAATGCATACCTAAGATGTGCGGGAAGTGGCTTCAATTCCAAGGTTGTTGATGCCTTTGGAGTGTCATGAGGGTTGTTCAAGGTCTCCTTGGAAGTCTCCAAGGGTGTGGAAGTGTTAGAAGAAGAATCAAGAATGTTAGTAGAAAGAACGGAATTATCCTCAACATTTTCCAAAATCACAGTGTCACTGTTACTACTTCCACGACCTTGGAAGGTGTCTTGGGGGCCGTGGAAAGGGGTGTCAATTAAATCTTTTCTCTCGACATACTTTTCCACGGGCGGAATAGGTGAAACCACGCCCGTGGAAAAGAACGAGTGGTTGTGGTTTCTAACGTTTTCCGAGCCATCGTACAATTTTTCGAATTCTTCAACTTGCACTTCTTCTAGCTCCTCCAAAGCATCAAACTCAGCATTACAATCTTCCTCCTCTCCTCTTTCCATGATGCTCATAGTGATAACCTTTTGTAACGGATCTTTGAACAAGATCGAACTCACTTCTTCTCTAGATACCTCTTCATCATAAATGTTGAACATATCCTCTCCAAGTGTTGGTTCCTTTGTCAATGTTGAGAGGACAAATTCAACCTTCTCTTCTCCAATATCGAAGGCCAATCTAGCGTTATTGCAATCAACCATACAGTCGTAAGTCGCAAGAAAAGGTCTCCCGAGTATGATCGGGACCAGACAATTTGCAGGAATGTCAAGCACAACAAAGTCTATAAGGATATAGAATTTACCGTGCTTAACCGGGACGTCTTCAATGATGCCAACGGGTCTAGTAATGGATCGATCCGCCATATATAATGTCATTTTCACCGGTTTAGGTTCACCTAAACCAACCTTCCGACACAAAGCAAGTGGAATAATGCTCACACTTGCTCCCAAGTCACAAAGTGCATCATATTTGACTTCTCCTACTCCTGTTGGTATGCAAAATGACCCCAGATCTCACAACTTTGGGGGCATCTTTTCTGTCATCATTTTAATGAGCTCCAAAGATTCCGAACTCATCTTAACTTCTCCAAAGTCCTCCAGCTTCCTCTTGTTAGAGAGGGTCTCTTTCAAGAATTTCCCATAAGCGGGCATACCTAAAATCGCATCAAGAAAAGGTATGTTAATATGCAGTTTGCTCATAAGATCAACAAACTTACTGAAATGCTCCTCTAGATGCGCTCTCGCTCTAGATTACGGGAATGGAAAAGGAGGTTTATAAGCTTGAGGAGGAACATAGACATTATCCTTCTCCTTTTCCTTTCTTTTTTCCTTTTCAGCGGGAACTTCGACGAACATGGGCTGCGGATCGGTGGTTGTTACACCACTTCTAGTTGCATGTAATCGCCATCACCATTCCTTTCTGATTGTCCTCCGTCTTTTCGGGAAGCTTCCCTTGGTCTCTAGGAACTTCTCCAGCCTTGCTGAATACTTGATTCTCTAAAGCTTTTTGAGCTTTATCAATCGAAGTAATGTGATTCGCCATTCCTTCGATCTTCCCCAAGATTGTCTCCATCATAACCTCGAGTCTATCCTTCTCCGGTTTTCTTGAACTATTTGATGTTTGCCCTTGACTTTTCAAAGGAATAGAAGAAGATGGTGATGTTACTGCATTTTCAGCATGTGAATAGGGATTACCGGGATTTTGATGGTTGGATCATCAATGGTTTTTGGAGTTCTTGTTGTTCAAATTATTGTTCCGGTAATTGTTCCTATTTCCTTGATTGTTCTCCCTTCCTAGATAGCCAACATCTTGCTCCTTCGTATTTTGAAGGATGGATTTTATGACTTCCTTCAGCTCATTAATCTCATTGTTGAGGGAGAAGATTTGAGTTTGAGCTTCTTGATTTAACTTTGCTCTTGGATCTCCCAATTGATTCCCACCGTAAGATTTCCTATGGGAATATTTCTCAATCACTTGAGCTTGCTGCTCAATCACTTGAGCTTGCTGCTCAATCACTTGAGCTTGCTTCTCAATGAAATCCCAAGCATCATCTTCTCTCATATCCATAAATGTTCCACAGGAAAGGGATTGAAGTTCGAATTGTGTTTCCACATCTATTCCCTTGTAGTAAATCTCCAATAATTCCAGCTTTGAAATGCCATGGTGCGGGCAATCCAATAGAAGATCTTGAAACATTTCCTAAGATTTAAACAAATTTTCATTAGGTTTCACAAAAAAAGCATTTATTTTACCTCTCAATTCCACTGTTTTGGATGGCGGAAAGAACTTGGTGAGGAATTCTGAAGTCAAATTCTCATGGGTATTAAGTCTTCCCGTTGAAAGAGCTTCATACCAAACTAAAGCTTTGTTCTTCAAAGAGAAGAAGAACGGTCTCAACTTGTAGTTGTTGTTGACAACCCTTTGAGACTTCAAAGTCTCCATAAGAATCTCATAATTTTGCAAATGTTGATGCGGAGATTCAGCTTCCATTCCACCAAACTGATTTTGGCGGATCATAGTAATGACTTGTGGGCGCAATCCAAAGTCATGATCATCTTGATCTCCAAGATTCACACCTAAACGGCGTGGTTCTGAATTGGATTCATTCGTTGCCCAAGGGTTCATGGTTCAGCCACGACATTAGCAGCTCTCGCCTCTCTAGCATGAGGGTGAGGATCAACATAGGCTCGAGGATTAATTCGTGGTATATCCTCCAGCTCCGGCATATCATCATCATCGGATGATTCAGCTCTAGATGATTTAGCTCTCTTACTCTTGGTGCCACTTTTATCAAATTTCATTTCTAAAATCATCGCCTTAAGCTCATCCATTTGAGCTTGATTTCGCTCTCTACGAGCGACAGCTTATTCTTCAATACGCCTTCTCTCACTAATATTGAGTTGCGCTCGAGTTTCATCTAACTCCTCTTGGATGTTCCTTTCATTATGTGCAACCTTCTTTTTCTCCCTTAACTTTTTCTTCAAAGTTTTTTCTGGTTCAGGATCAAAAGGAACAAGGTCTTTCGCGGATCTAGACCTTCGCATATACCTAAAAATTCTGCAAAATCACTCAAGTAGATAGATCAAATAACAAGAGCAAAAGCTCTCAAGCCTGACAACCAAAAACGGAATTTGGCCTAGACCAAATCCCCGGCAACAGCGGCAAAAACTTGTTGTTTGGAAAGTGTGCGTCACTAGTTTTACATTTTAAAAACTGAAATCAAGCAAAGCGAACCCGCAGTGTACGGATCGGCGTAGTAAAGCATGAAATCCAGAGTATCGAACTCAGGGATTTGGGGGGATAAATTCAGTTCACAAAAATCGTCATGCTAATAACAAGAGCTTTTAATAAAGATAATTGGGAAAACAACGATTCTAAAGATTCAGGTATCCAATTGTGGCAATCAATTCAAGATGATCTAAGGATATAAGGACAGAGTCGGAATTGCAAAGGTATATCTAAGGTAGGGAATCGTACGGTGAAGTTTCAATCCCAATTGTCTCCCCCAAAGACTCTCTCTATAAAGGTTGTTGAGGCTGCAATATAGAAAGGATCTAAGGATGAGATTAAACTCTTAAATACCCATGCCCAAACCCAAGGGAATCAAAGGTAAGCCAAAACGGTTAAGGTTATGACACTCAAAACCGAAGTAGAGGATGTTGAGTCTCACTACTACCTAGAAAAGGCAAGCCAAGGCTAGGTTAAAGCAAATCTTTAACTTTGGATCAAAGCAAAAGCAAAGAACGTACGACAGAAGAAAACCACGGTCGGATCTTGAAGAAACACGGTCGTGGAACTCAAGAACATGCCGTGGAAAGCCTGGACGACGAGGTTTCTCGCAACTCTCAGGATCCAATTTGTTTTAGCTCAATCTATCATCATCTATACCATAACTATCAACCCTTCACCTTAGAATCGCTTAAGGGTTTTAACCAAGAATCATAGTCATCAAATCCAAAATCAAATATAAAAGGTAAAACCTTGAAATCTCAATAACAAACACAAAACCAATGTTAATCAAACACAAAAATCGTATCTTGCGTTCAATGGATGTTGAATAAGGTAGAAATCTCTCACAAATCTCAAGGAACAAAGAAGAACGGGATGTCAATCCGCCTTCAAGATGAAACCGTTACGCTAGAAACGTGTAGCACAAAAAGCTTTAAATTTATAAACTCGATATATTTCTCCTAACTCCTAGCGAACCCGCAGTGTACGGGACGTTTTGTAGTAGGGGTAGTATTCCGAGGTCGAACACAAAGACTAAGGTGAGATCAAGTCAAACAATGGTAATAGATATTGTGGATCTAGTCTAAGAAAAGAGAAAGGAACAAAGAAATGAAAATCTCGATATTTTTGGTTGGTTTTTGTGGTGATCAATCAAAGATCACGAATCAAGCAAGATAATAAAACAAACTAACAACTCAAGCTAGCAAGGCAACAAGTGACACAAACACAAAAAAATGTGATCAAAGAGAGAAAAGTGAATTCTAGAGGTCAAGATTTCCGGTTATGGTATTGGACTCAAGGTTCTAAAGATTCTAAGGACAAGATTGTTGTGTTGGGAAGGGGTGTTTCACTAATGGAAGCAATTACCGGGTAGGTCTCACACTTCACTAATCCCGCATCAAACTCCTATTACCGGGTAAGTCTCAAGGAGGTAAAGTAGGGAATTCTACACAAACCGGACACTACTTAAGTGACAAACCTCTCCTTACCGGGTAAGTCTCGGAAAAGGTAAGTCTCAAGCAATAATCCTAGCACACTCAATCCAATAGCGGCTTGTGAGGCTCACTACTACCTAGAATTCATCATCTTAGGTATCTAAGTTCGGAAATCATCGGGTAGATCTCTTCCCTCACTTAGGTTGATAGCATTAGGTGATCCTAAGCTAAATTGAGCTTAATAAACACTAGGATTTCAACAACCTAACACCCTAACATACAGATTCATCAATTAAAGAGCAACAGAGAGGAAAATCGGGTGGATCATGGAAAAATCGGTCGATTTGACTAAAGAACAGCCCGATTTTTCCTTCTGGAATGGGTTTCGTGCATACAAATCATCCTAAACTAACGTATAAGTCCATCCTATCATCACCCAAGCCATAACCATCAATCCATCACTCCAGAATCACAATAAACTAGCCAATAATATGCATATCAAGATCCAAAATCATCACACAAGCATACATGATTTTCATAGATGGATGATGAAAAATAAGCAAGTAAAAACAATAAATCTCAGCTGAATCTAAGTTTTAGCAAGACTTACAACCCTTCAAATGAAGTTCCAAAACGTTCCTAACAATCCTTGCAATAGTTCTTCAATCAAAGACTCCAAAAATCACTCAAAATCACTTGAAAACCTCACTATCACTCTAAGTTTGGTGTTCTTCTTCTTCCTTCAATTTGAGAGAGTTTTTCTTCCTCTCCAAGTCTATCCCCAATGGAATCAGCTGTCAATGAGAGAATGTGGGAGAGGGGATGCTCAGCAACAGCTTGCAGGCCCACTTATATTCTCCACCAAGAGCAAGGCCGGACAAAGAGATCGTGGGACACGTGGCTTAAGCTGTTGAAGGCAGAAAAATCGACCCAATCAGGAAAATCGGCCGATTTTCCTGAGTGATGGTCCGATTTTCTTCAACAGAAACATGTTATGATCGTCTAGCCATGAGTTGCTCCATTGCTTGCACCAATAGTGGTCTTTGTGTCCTTTGTTGCTCCAATTATGCTCCTTTAAAGCTTTGGATGTGTACTACCATGAGGCTTGACCCTCGAATGCATCGGTTAATGTCCAAAAGACCCCCGAAATACCTACAACACCGACAAAAGCTCGTGTAGACGTCTTTTCTAGAATTATGCATGTAATGAGTGTAAACGTCGTGAAATAATGCCAAACCGTGCATGAATAATGGGAAAAACTATCTAAATGTATGCCTATACTAACGTCATAAATCACATTATCAAAATACCCCATACTTAAGATTTGCTCGTCCCCGAGCAAGATCCAACTATAGACTAAGAGATGACATGATTTATGCATGCAGAAAAACAACAAAAACTTTTTGGAATTGTGCTTCTAATATTGGATCACCTTCATAGTCATGTTTTATGGAAATGGATAATCAATCATGTATCAAATGAATGAAGGCATGGAAAGACAATTATACTTAACTAGAAAGCATGCATGAGAGGTGAAAATGAAGAAGTCAAGATGATCATGAGTATGTCCAATCTAGATCACTAAGTCTTACACACATGCAATTAGGTCACAAGGACTTAGGAAAGAAGAGGCTAAGAAACGTTGTGATTAGGTGGGAATTTTTAGGTCATGTGATGCTAATCCGGGAAAGGAACTAACTCCACAATTTCGTTTTTGCTCAACTTCCCAACAAGTGTATAATTTTCTCCATCTTTTCTTTGTTTTCTTTTCTTTTTCACTTATTTTTGAGACAATGGCATTGGTGTACAAAAGCCGAAACCTTGGTGATTAGCCGTCCTCGGGTTTTTTATTTTTCGAGGTGCATCCACACCGGGCACACATACCAAAGCTCGTTAGGACTATCGGTTTATTTGACTTTGGCAAGGCACAAACACCCGATTATGTGAATGGTGCCGAGTTACTCGTCATTTAAACCAACGTCCCCAAACCTATATTTTTGTCTACACTTTCTCAACAAATTCAGCACTTCATTCACAACATTCTTTCATCAACAACTTCACCCCACACTTGCTTTTCACACACATCAACACACTAGCATGCTCCTATTCCCGGATGGGTCAAAAGAGGTCAAATTTTTCATCAATTGAGGTGCTCAAACAACATGATCAAGATGAGAAGTAGAGAAAGATGAATTGCCTTAATCACTCCTAAATGATGTGCAAGAACTATCATGTAATTTCGACTTTCAATCCTCAATTCAATCAAGGCAAACATTCATGATCACAAATCATTCACGGGATTCAAGATAAGTACTTCAAGTCCACATACGCATTCATCAATTTAACATATAAGGCCATCCATAGCCAATTCAGAAGACAAATTTCATCATAAGGGTCATTCCCAAGCTTAGAAGCACTAAAATTTTTAAAATTTTCTGATTTTTTTTTGGATTTTTCAAAATATGTATGTACAATGCAAGACATAATGAAACATGTGACAATATTAAACTATCCTAGATGCTAATCATGCAAGTGATCATGAATACCCCACCATAATGAAACATGTGACAATATTAAAATATCCTAGATGCTAATCATGCAAGTGATCATGAAAACCCCACCCCTTACTTAGAAACACATTGTCCCTAATGTGCAAACTAAATAAAGAAGTGAAAGAGAGTCTCACAATGTAAAATTGGTGATGCTTTGGTATTTCGGTTCACATCGAATGATGATGGTGGATGATTGATCAAGGATGGTAGAGAGCTCTTGATGTTCATTAAGGTGTCGGAACCCGCGCTTGGCACCGCAAGCCGTCCAAGTTCCACGTCCGCTCCACCCATGCTTGATTGGAGATCATCACTTTCCTTGACGGAAGGAAAAATTGGCCCATAACCCAGGAAAATCGGCCGATTTCTGTGAAGAACAGTCCGATTTTCCTGGGTGCTTTCTTCCTCGTCCATGTGCTTGGATCTTGCACCTTCAACAGTTCATTTAGGTTTTCACATGACCTCCAACATCTCATCACACATGACAATCAGCAAGATCTAGCACCCAAAAACACGAAAGAAAAACAAAGCACACCAAGAGTAAGATCAAACAAAAACAAGAAAAACGAAAGGGAAAAATATGTACCAATGGGTTGCCTCCCATTAAGCGCTTCTTTAAGGTCATTAGCTTGACCAAATTCAGGAGCGTTTCACTCAAGGTGAAGTGGGGCAATCACTTCCACCGGGGCTCCCGGGATGTACTTCTTCAAACGGTGCCCATTCACCTTGAAATTGCCACAATGATCTCCTCCTATCTCCACCGCTCCATGAGGAAAGACCTTCCTCACAACATAGGGACCCGTCCATCTTGATTTGAGCTTTCCGGGAAAGAGCCGCAGCTTCGAGTTGAACAGAAGCACTAAGTCACCCTCATTCAACTCTTTTGGGATGAGGCGCTTGTCATGCCAATGCTTGGTCCTCTCCTTGTAAATCCGGGCATTTTCATAAGCATCCAACCGGATCTCCTCAAGGGCGTTCATGTCTAGCAACCTATTCTCACCGGCCTCCTTGAGGTAAAAATTCAGCCACCTTATGGCCCAATATGCTCTATACTCCATCTCCACCGGAAGGTGGCAAGACTTGCCATAAACTAGCTTGTAAGGAGTGGTGCCAATTGGTGTCTTGAAAGCGGTTCTATATGCCCACAAAGCATCATCGAGCTTCATAGCCCAATCCTTTCTTGTTCTAGAAACCGTCTTCTCAAGTATCCCTTTTATCTCCCGGTTGGAGATCTCCACTTGGCCACTAGTATGGGGGTGGTAAGGTGTTGCTACCTTATGAGTCACACCATACTTAGCCAAAAGTGCTCCAAAGTTCCTATTAGTGAAGTGCTTCCCTCCATCACTTATGATCACCCTTGGTGTTCCAAACCTAGGGAAGATTACTCGGTTGAAGAACCGCACCACCACCTTGGCATCATTTGTGGGAGAGGCGATTGCCTCCACCCATCTCGAAACATAGTCTACCGCCAATAGGATGTAGAGGTTGCCACATGAAGAAGGGAATGGTCCCATGAAGTTCACACCCCACACATCAAATATCTCTACCTCTTGTATGTTGTTCAAGGGCATCTCATTCCTTCTTGAGATGTTGCTCGTCCTTTGGCAAGCATCACAAGCTACTACGAAGTTTTGCACATCCTTGAACAAACTTGGCCAAAAGAAACCCGATTGCAACACTTTAGCACATGTCTTGTGTGAGCTAGCATGCCCTTCACATGGCAAGGAATGACAATGGCGGACACACTCTCCATCTCATCCTCCGGTATGCATCTTCTAAAGACTCCATCCGGCCCTCTCTTGAACAAAAGTGGTTCACTCCAATAGTAGTGCCTCACATCCTTGAAGAATTTCTTCCTTTGGGCATATGACAAACCGGGAGGCACTTCCTCACACACTAGGTAGTTCACAGTGTCGGCATACCATGGCTCACTTCCTCTAGACACTTGGAACAAGCACTCCTCCACCATTTGCAATTGCTCATCCCGGAATGAGTCATCAATCGGGATGTCATCTCTCTCAAGCTCTAATGGTGGGAGTCTACTAAGGTGATCTGCCACTGAATTTTCGGACCCCTTCTTGTCCCGGATTTCCAAATCAAACTCTTGAAGAAGAAGGATCCACCGAATCAATCTAGGTTTGGCATCCTTCTTTTTAAGGAGAAAACGGATCGCAGCATGATCCGTGTACACAATGACCTTCGCCCCAACAAGATATGAGCGGAACTTCTCAAAGGCATACACCACCGCTAGCAACTCTTTCTCGGTTGTGGCATAGTTGAGTTGGGCATCATCTAGCGTCTTGCTAGCATAATAGATGGCATGTGTACGCCCATCTTTCCTTTGTCCTAAAACAGCCCCAACGGCCACATCACTTGCATCACACATCACTTCAAATGGTAAGCTCCAATCCGGAGGTTGCTTGATAGGTGCGGAGATCAAAGCATTCTTTAACCTACAAAAAGCCTCAAGGCAATCTTTGGAGAAAACAAACTCAACATCCTTCATTAGTAGGTTAGTAAGAGGCTTAGAAATCTTAGAGAAATCTTCAATAAACCTCCGGTAAAAACCGGCATGCCCTAGAAAGCTCCTTACCCCTTTCACCGAGGTAGGTGGTGGCAACTTCTCTATCGTTTCAATCTTGGCCCTATCAACCTCAATGCCGCGGTTGGAAACCAAGTGTCCCAACACAATACCTTCACTTACCATGAAGTGGCATTTTTCCCAATTCAAGACAAGATTTGTCTCCTCACATCTCTTAATTACCAAAGACAAGTTAGCTAGGCAATCATCAAAAGAAGATCCATAGACGGAAAAATCATCCATAAACACTTCCATGATATTCTCAATATATTCAGAAAATATGGCCATCATACACCTTTGAAAGGTGGCGGGTGCATTACACAACCCAAATGGCATTCTCCTATATGTAAAGGTACCCCAAGGACATGTAAATGTGGTTTTCTCTTGGTCATCGGGGTGGATAGGGATTTGGAAGAATCCGCTATAGCCATCTAGGTAACAAAAATGAGAGTGTTGAGTTAATCTCTCTAGCATTTGGTCAATGAAGGGAAGAGGGAAATGATCTTTCCTAGAGGCCACATTTAGTTTCCTATAGTCAATACACATCCTCCATCCCGTAACCGTCCTAGTTGGGATTAGTTCATTGTTCTCATTAGTTACTACGGTCATCCCACCCTTCTTAGGGACCACATGTACGGGACTAACCCATTTACTATCCGAAATAGGGTAGATGATTCCCGCATCTAGCAACTTAATGATCTCTTTCTTGACTACATCTTTCATTATAGGATTCAATTTTCTTTGATGTTCAATAGAGGGCTTATGGTTATCTTCCATCATTATCTTATGCATGCACAAAGAGGGCTTAATGCCAACAAGGTCATCAATGGTGTATCCTATTGCCTTTCTATGCAGTTTCAATTCATTCAACAATCTACTAAGCTCATCAGCATTCAAAGATGCATTCACAATCACCGGATAAGTAGAATTTGAACCAAGGAAAGCATACTTTAAATGAGAAGGAAGATGTTTAAGATCAAGTTGAGGAGGACCTTTTTCGGTTGGATATGATCCATACAATGTAGGTTGAGATGATTGCAAAGCCATGGAAGCCTCCCCTAAGTCCCTTGATGATTGCTCACAAACACTTGGATAATGCTCAAAAGACTCAGGAAAATCGGCCCAGTCAGGAAAATCGGCCGATTTTCCTGAGTGTAGGTCGATCTGAGTTTCTGTATTTGCAGAATTTGATGAAACTTCAGGATAAGTACAAAAATTGGCCGATCTAGCCCTCTCTGGCCGATTTTTCTGCCTGCTTCTCTCTTCTTCTAGTACTTTAAATCCAAAGATTTTTTCCAAGTACGCAATCTTCAAATGCGTACTTCTCCAAATCTTCCTTCTACGCAATAAAATCTCCTCGAAATCTCTCTAAGCAATGATGCGAAATGTTGCTCTAGCCGATGATCCGATGATAGCTGATGATCTATTTCTCTCTTTCTCTAGCCTTTTTATAGGATGAAAGTAGTGTTACAAAAGCCCAATAACCGTTGCTGACATATCGAATATGACATGTGGCGACCGTTAGAAGAACCACGGCCAAGAGCAACTTTCCACGCCCGTGAAACCACCGTGGAATGGCTTCCTTGCTCTCGACATACTTTTCCACGGCCCTAATAAATAAACCACGGCCGTGGTTCCTTTGTGTTTGGCCGTGGAAAGTCCAAATCATTCGTAAAAGCATTTGTTTCGTAAGGCTTTCTATGCATGCTCCTTCCTTAGCCATTCCAATGCATCCCCTTGATGCCTTGCATGATCAAATACTCCTACATACTCCATTTATGCTCCAATCCAAGCCTTTATTCACCTAAAAACACAAAAAAGCTTGTGTAGATCTCTATACCAACATAATAGGTGAATGTGCTCACAAATGCTTCAAACTCATATCCATATACACAAAAGAATGGTAAAAACAATCAAAATATATGCCTAAAATATGGTCATATTTCATGCTATCATTACTAAGATTGGATAAATCATGAGGGAGGTCCTCACTACATACTATCCTAAACCAAAGATCCTATTACCGGGTAAGTCTCTTGGATCTAAGGACAGGAGTTATAATCTCAAACCAACAACTCAACCTAAGGGAAGAGAACTAACCTTTACTAGGTAAGTCTCATGTAAACTCATAAAGGTAAGGTGAAGGCAAACTCAAACCTAACAAAGCATAACCTTTGTTACCTAACACTTATCATTGTAGGTAAATAAGCAAAGGGATCACGGGGTAAGTCTCTTCCTAGACTTGGATATAAACCAGGAAAGGTACAACAAGGATAGGATTTGGCAAACTATAACCTAAGCTTAAAGATCAGCCGATTAGGTCAAATCTTGTTCTGTTCAAACTCAATCTCGGTTGAGATTCCTGAAGAAAGGTCCGAGATACGTAACTGCAAAGGTTATACTCAACTTTCAGGATCCACTCGATATAAAAGGTCTAGTCTTTCATCATCTACACCACAACCTTCAACTAATCACCCTAGAATCGCAAGAGATTTAGCCAACAATGATCATTTTCAAAGCAGTCAAAAAATATTCAATCAAACTATCAAGAAAAGGGAATGAAATACTTAGAAAAAGGGTTGCAATTGTCAAAAGGGAAAAATAATCAAACAAACTATTAATCTTGTGTTCCAAAGTATGAAACCTAGAAACTAAGCATCCTTCCTCCAAGAAATTTGACAAAGTGTCTTCAAATCTTCTTCTCCTTAACCTTGATCTTGATTTCACAAGTTCTTCAACCAACGAGTCCTTCGAGCGTACTAACTAGACAAAAGCCACAGAAAAGAGAATCTACTCCCACCCACCGGGCGATCCCAGATCAATATGCAACCTTCCATTTTTATACAAATACTTAAGGTATAATATTTTGTGGGCCGTCGATCTCTATCGAGCCCAGTGAAAGCATTTCGGTTGAGATAGTTTCCACTCATCCGAGATTTGCCTCAATTACATACTTTTCTTCAATTATTCTCTTGATTCCTTCTTGTATCCATCTTCTAGGATCCTTGCTCTCCTTTTTGCAGTCCAAGATGTTCCATAATGTTGTTCTCTAGACTCCTTATGCTTCCATGCACCTTTTTGATCCAAAATATGCCCTAATTCCTACAAATACAACCAAAGTAGGTGTAGACTTCGATTCTCGCAAAGTAGGCAAATAATAGCATAATCAATATGAATATATGCCCATGCATGCAAAATAATGAAGAGAACCCGTCAATACGCATGCCATTACTTAGATCATAAATCATGTCATCAAAAGGTGTCCGTAGAAGCAGAAATCCAAGTTATCACCACTAGGAGATGGACCACTCAAGGTATGTATTGGAGCTTCTAAGTTATCAAAACCCAAATAATGAATTACCTTTAAGCTCTAGACATTCTAAAGGTATCTTTTATCTTATATATATCTTTAGGATTATTTTTGTTCTTTTATTTAGAGGATTTTTAGGATATAAAAGGCTCCTTAGGATCGATTTCTAGGTAGATTTTTCAGTCAAATATTTTGAGAGATACTCGTTACTTCTTCCATGAAGTTTTTGTTTTATTCATTCACCTTCAATCAAAAAGAGAGACTTTGATTGAATCGTTGTGAGTCCTTGCTGGTTGTTTTTATTTGTGTTAATCTCCTTAGAGATTGATGCCCCTAGTCGATTTTAGTCCATCCTTGTGCTTGTCTTGATTTTAAGACTTGTGTAAGGTTAAAGAAGGAAGGGTTAAGGTAATTCATAGTTGGGGTTTTGATCCAATCAATCAAGATTCTAGCAAGTATATCTATGTTCTTCTTGACCTATATTTCATCAATCCATCCATACCATATTCATATTTACTATATCCACCATCGTCACATATCTCGCCATCCACCACAAAAGTCTCGCCCTTTCTCTTACTTTCGTAAATGTCGTTCGCCATCTCAGTCGAGATTCTGCAGCCATGATTTGTCACCTTTGAACGTTTTTGAGGACTTCTTACCTATATATATTATTGCGGCCTCAACCCCGCATCAGAAAGGGTTAAGGTAATTCGTTGCATTGGTTTTTTATCCAGTCGATCAAGGTTCTAGCCAGTATATCTTGGTTTTTCTTGATCTATATTTTCATCAACTCATCCATTTCATCCCCTTGTCTAATCAAGTCATCCATCCCATCATTATTATCTTTTCTTTTTTTTTTGGAAATATTTTTATTTACTCATCTCGCCCCTGTCAAAATTTGCCAGCCAAGATTTGTTGATTTTCTAAGGTATTTGAAGGAATTCCAATCTGATCCAACCATTACGGCCTCAACCCCGCTTCACCTTTCTTCATGGCTTCCATGGTGATGATCTTGAAGCGTTCTAGGTTCGGAGATGCTCCCGCATCATACAATTTTTACATCAAACCCTAAGATGGAAACAAGAACCCCAACCCGTAAATAATAGATAAGATTTGATTTCGGAGAAGTAGTGACGGCAAAGGAAGCCGTCTGGCATCCTACTTGAGAATTAAACTAGAAAAAGTTGTAGCTCACTAAATTCTAGACGGTCATGAAATGGCATGGCCTGACTGACCGTTTGGCATGTCATCTCATCCCGTCTAGTTCATCCAGTCATCGTGGAGATATAGGGTGGGTTCTGCATGGTGGATCCGGAAAGAGTATGTTGCAAAGATGTCTTGGGATGGTGATTTGTTGTGGACTTTAGTTGGTGGTTTCATAGGGATGGGCCGTATTGGAGTTGCATGGATGACCTAAGGAGGTACATTTTCATAGTTTGTCCGTTCCAAGGAGGACTTTGCATGGATAGGCCGATGATGTACGTGTGCATGGCTAGCCCACTCCAAGGTGGGCGTTGCATGGCTGGTCCTAATAGGTGAGTTTACATTGTTGACCCAAAATGGAGGGGATGTGTGCATGTAAGGCGTGATTGAAGTGAACCGGGGTTGCTCCAAAATGGCATGAGTGGGAGCGGGTCTCTTTATATCAATGAATGGTTGAGTTGGAAGATCTGTAGATATGACCTTTCATATGCAGGTGATCAATGAATCTTTTTCTCTTGATGTGTGGATGATTGAGTATATTCTCATGCATCCTTGAGTATATTCTTCTGTTCTTATTGGTCATGCCTTTCCCCTTATCCTAGGTGTTGGAGTCCATAGATTCTTGTTCTTCCCTCTTCTTGCTTATTGTGAGAATGAGAAGATTGGATAATTTCCCCTTAGGGTTTCCATCGACTGATGGTTCATATTAATAAATATGACGATTTTATATAATTACACAAGGCAAACCTCTATTTACAATAATTACTTTTTTTAATATACCCCGCAGTCAAAACGGGAGGAGACATTGCAGTGAGACTGGATCTAAAATCTAGAAACAGTTGTCTTGGTAGGTCCTTTGTAAAGATGTCTACATACTGAAAAGCCGAAGGTACGCGAAGAACTCGAACGTGACCGCGGGCAACCTTATCTCGGACAAAATGAATATCAATCTCCATATGTTTGGCCCGTTGGTGTTAAACCGGGTTGTTGGCAAGATAAGTAGCAGAAATGTTGTCAGTGTTGACAATAGATGCCATGGCAAGTGAGCTATGAAGCTCAAGCAAAAGATTGCTTAACCACGAATACTCAGAAACAATATTGGAAACTCCTCTATATTTTGCCTCTACATTGGACCGGGAAACCACAGAATGCCTTTTGGCAGACCACGAGATGAGAGTGTCATTGAAGAACACACAGTAACCTGATGTTAGTCGTCGTGTATCAGGACAACCAGCTCAGTCGGCATCTGTATATGCAATGAGGTCAGATTTCGGAGAAGGAGAAATGGTGATGCCTAATGATGGCGTTCCAGAGATGTAGTGGATGATACACTTGAGAGCAGCAAAGTGAGGCTCTCGAGGATCATGCATGAACAAACATATCTGTTGGACAGCAAAATTGATGTTAGGTCTTGTGAAAGTGAGATACTGAAGTGCCCCTGTCAAGTTGCGATACAAAGTCGGATCACTGACAAGAGGTCCAAAGGAGGCGTTGAGCTTGATAGTGGTTTCATCAGGCATGACTGCAGGTTTGCATGCATTTATCGTTGCTCGTGCAACAATCTCTCGAGAAAACATGTCTTGAGACAAGAAAAGACCTAAAGATGATCGCTCAACAGAGATGCCAAAAAAATATGATAGCAGGCCTAAATCAAACATAGCATGCTATTTACTGAGGGAAGAAGTGAGGGTATTGTTAGAGGTCATCGGATGAAGCAATTAGAATAATATCATCAACATATAGTAATAGGTATGCAAAGTGATTTCCAGTTCGATATATGAAGAGAGAAGAATCGCTCTCACTGCCAATAAAACCAATGTTGAGGAGATGGCCTGCAAAACATTGATACCAAGCCCGGGGTGCCTGCTTGAGGTCATATAATGATTACTTCAATAAGCAGACATGAGAATGGCGAGTAGAGTCAATGAATCCAAGAGGTCAAACCATGTGTATTGTCTCCTTGACGTGCCCATGAAGGACGGCATTCTTGATGTCAAGTTGATGAATAGACCAAGAACGAGATACAGCTAAACTGAATACCGTCCGTATAGTAGCCGGCTTAACAATTGGACTAAACGTTTCTTCACAATCTATTCCAACCTGTTAGGAATATCCGTTAGCAACTAGGCGTGCTTTATAGTTCTCAAGAGAGCCATCGGATAAGAATTTATGACGGAAAATCCACATACCACCTCACAATATTTGTCTACTCAGGATGAAGAACAAGAACCCAAGTACCATTTCGTATAAGGGCACGGTATTCGTTGAGCATGGTAATGGACCATTTTGGATCTTGAAGAGCTGCTTTATGTGATGTGGGTATGGGGGATAAGGCGGATGTGGTGGTCTAGTGGAGGTCAAAATTTTTGTTGAGGTTTGAAAATATCACTAAGAGAGCGGGTATTGGGTCAGTTTATATTTATGGGGGGTTGATTTTGGGTAGCTGCATTAGTTGGTGTGGGACAGGGCTGAGAATGGGGCGGGCTGTCCAAAATATCTGAAACTAGAGATGGGCCAGCAGGGGGAGAGTTTGAAGTTGGGCCGGTGATGGTAGTGGTCTGGGAGGGGGAGCACCGCTGGGTAGATTGTAGCGTTGGGGTAGTAATCACCACCGTGGGAGGGGCTGGGGAAGAAGAAGGCACAGGAGGAAGGTGAGGCGGGCTGGGATGGGCCTGTTGTGGGTGGGCCTGAGAAACAATTTGTTGGGCCAAATGATAGGGGGAGCAATTTGGTTCAATATACAATACCATAGGAGAAGACACAGATTTAGTGAAAGGCAAGACGGACTCATCGAACGTTACATAACAGGAAATGATAATCT
This sequence comes from Fagopyrum homotropicum, assembly GCA_033239125.1. Classification (NCBI taxonomy): domain Eukaryota; kingdom Viridiplantae; phylum Streptophyta; class Magnoliopsida; order Caryophyllales; family Polygonaceae; genus Fagopyrum; species Fagopyrum homotropicum. The sequence goes on from BSWB01000008.1 coordinate 33,361,779, forward strand.
TATTAGACTTCAAATCTTAACATTTATACCCCCGATGATGAGTACGATACCATAAAAAGACACAAGGAGTGGACTGATGAGTCAATTTGTAGGCAATAGTTGCGTTTCGATTCGGGTAGCAAAGACACCCAAAAACACGGAGATGATTAAAGGAAGGTGTTGAATGATACAACGCTTGGGTGGGTATTTGATTTTGGATTGTGGTGGAAGGAAGAATGTTAAGAAGAAAACAGGGCATGTCAAGAGCATGAGACCAAAGAGAAATTGGTAACGAAGCATGACAAAGAAGAGAATGCGTCATATTATTGATGGTCTGGATGACCCGTTCAACTTTTCCATTTTGTGGTGAGGTGTGAGGACAAGAGAACCAAAAATTAATGTCATGGAGGGAGAAAAAGAAGTAAAATTGGGGATTATTAAACTCGCGACCCATGTCACATTGGAAGTTTTTAATTGGCGCATTGAATTGAGTTTTGATGAGTTGATGAAATTGCACAAAAAGATCAAATACTTGAGATTTGTATTTAATTATAAAAACCCAAAGAAAATGTGAAAAATCATCAAGAAATAATAGGTAATATTTGAAACCTTCCCGACTACGAATTGGAGAGGCCCAAAGATCACTGTGAATGATGTCAAAAGGTGCAATTGTATTATTAAGGGAACGTTCAAACGGGAGCCTATGATATTTCCCAAGTTAACAAGCATGACAAAGCGAGGAGTCGTGCTCCTTATTAAAATGAAGAAAAGAAAACTTCCTAAGAACATCTAGAACCGGCGCGCCAGGATGACCTAGACGAGCATGCCAGAGACTCGATGAGTGAGTGGAAAGAGCATGAGCTGACGCGGAACCCGTGGTAACTAGATAAAGATCCCCATAGCTATTGCATCTCAGACGGACTGTCCCCGTGTGTAAATCCTTCACAAAAAAACAAAAACGGTCAAACTCAATACTAGCTTAGTTATCGGTCGTGAAGCAACGAACCAAGACAAGTTTTCAATGATTTGTGGAGCAATAAAAACTTTGCACAAACGGAGAGGTTGAGTAGGACTGCAAAGGTGAGTTTCCCCAAGACTTGTAGATGGTATCCGCATGCCATTTCCGACAATTATCGAATTTAAATAACCATTATACGAGATGGACGAGAGGTTCCCTGAATTAGTTGTCATGTGAGAAGTAGCGTCGGTGTTCATATACCAAAGATTATCAGCGGGATTTTAACGTCATTGATCCGAAAGCTTGATCAATGGAGGTGGGCTGCGTGGAGTCATCTGCAGCAGTAAAATGGGCATGTTGTCCACCAAGCTACGCAAGAGAAGGGCCCATCAGCCCATGTTGTGATGGGTAAGGAGATGGAGGGCGCTGATGGACCTGAGAAGAAGGGAAACTCTATTGGGCCTGTTGCTACAACTGGGCCGGAGGTGGGCCAGAAGGTACTGGAGCCCAACCGGAATCAGGGCAAAAGACGAAGCATGTGGGGAACATTGGGACTCCACTGTTGGGGCGGCCACGACCCTTCCGACTTCGATTCCGGTGGCGGGGTTGTTTAGGTATTTTGGGGACCTTTGTCAGAATAGGCGTCTACACGAGATTTTGTCGGTTTTTTAGGTATTTTGGGGACCTTTGAGACATTATTGATCATATCCGAGGTTTATGCCTCAAGATGGTCCGGAGTTGAGGTTCCAAAAGACTCATGCTTGGAGGAAAGAAGAAGACAAGGACCCTAGTAAGTGCAAGGATTAGACTAAGTCTTGATCAAGTGGTGTATTGTGCTGAAATTGAGCAATCTCGGTCCAAGGCCAACCCATCTCCGCCGAGATTCTCCCTAGAGCAACCTAGATCCTTCTCTAGACCACCCACGACACTTGGAACACTTTCTCTACGTCCGACCCTTGCTTCCCTTGGTGTATAGAGGTGGTTTTGCAGGCTATTTTTGGACATATTTAGACTCTCCCATAGCAGCTCTCTTCCAAGCACCCTTGTGGGTGTTCTTGGGAGAGATTAGTGTAGAACTTTGTTTCATTGAGATTTAGAGTGAGTTTTGAGTGGTTTGAAGTGAGGTTTTCTTGGAAACTTGTAAGATCTCCTTGGTGCTGCTCTTTATTTGTTGTAAGACTTGTGTGAACTTATTATCCACCTAAGTAATATTTCTTTCTTTGGTTTTATCTTCATTTTCTAGCTATGAAATGCATGCATGCTTGTATGATGAAGTTTAGCCTAGATATGTATGTTGTCACTGAATAGTTGTGATTCTAGGGTGAAGGAATATTGGTTATGGTTTGGATTATGATTGTATGGACTTGTATGTTAGCTTAGGATGGATTTGTGTTCGAAACCCTAGCTTAGTCCATGATCTCGTTCTATTCTCCATCCTATTTGGGCCGAGATGTTCATGATCCACCCGAGATTATGTGTTCTTGTTCTATTGTTGATGAATTTGGATGTTGGGATATAGATGTGTTGAAAACCTATTGTTTATTGAGCATAATATAGCCTAGGGTGACCTTTTCTAGAAAAATAATTGAGGAATGAGACTTACCCGATGATTTCCGCTCTTAGGTATAGAAGATGATGAACTCTAGGTAGTAGTGAGCCAAAAAAGCCGCAATTGGATTGAGTGTACCAGGATCGTTGCCTAAGACTTACCTTTTCCGAGACATATGTGGTAAGGAGGGGTTTAACCCTTAGGTAGTGGCCGGTTTGTGTAGAATTCTCGACCTTAGCTCCTTGAGACTTACCCGGTAATAGGACTTAGGTTTGAGACTAGTGGAACATGAGACTTACCCGGTAATTGTTCCCATTAGAGAAACACCCTTTCCCGACAACCGCAGCTTATCCTTTGATGTTTAGAAGGATGAGTCCAATGCCATAGCCGGAATTCTTGATCTCTAGAATCCGCACTTCTTAGCCTTATCACCTATCCTTGTGTTTGTGTGTTGTTTGTTTGCTTGTTTTGCATATCTTTTAATCTTGTTTTATCACCTCAAAAACCAACTAAAAACATTATGATTTTTATTTCTTTATTCCTTTATCATCTCTTAGTTTAGATTTGCACTATCTATGGTCGTTGAATGATTTAATTTCACCTCGGTCCTTGTGTTCAACCTCTGAATACTTTCCTTTCTACGAAACGACCAATACATTGTGGGTTCGCTAGGAGTTTACGAGAATAGATCGAGTTATAAACTTAAGACTTTGTGTGTGCACGTTTTTGGCGAACAAGTTCTTGGCACTCTTGCCTTGGATTTTTCTTGCACTAAACTTCTAGACTAACAAGTTTTGGTGCCGTTGCCGGGGACTAGGTCCAGATTAAGTCATTTGTGTTGGATTGTTTATAGTGTAGATCTTTCTTGTTACTTTTGATCTTGCTTGTTTGTGTCTTTGCATTTCCATGCTTGTCATGGACGGATTGTACTTTCAAGACGACCTTGAGGACATGGAGTATGAGGGATGGATGGCAAGCCAAGATCCCGGACCTCTCCATGATGAGTTTGAGTATTGGGAGGCGTTTAATGACTATCATGAGTTCCATGATCAAGCTCATGTGACTACTTTGCCTCATATGGAACCTCCTCAACAACCTCATGAAGACCGATTAGAGATGATGTTTGAGAAAGTAATGAGAAAGTTAGAGGACTTATAAAAAAAAACGTCGCTTCCATTTTGAGTGCCCAAATGGAGCTTCAAGCGGAAGTGTTTCAACAAGAAGAGGTACACCATGAGGAGATCCAATAATTTCCTGAATCGACCATAATCAATAGAGAACTTCAACAAGAGTTGAATGATGCTTGGGAGCAAGTGCGGCTAAGGGATTTGTCCCTGAAGGATGAAATTAGAGAGAGAAGAACAAATGAGGATGGAGATTGAGGAGATTAGGTTTGCTCTTTTACAAGGCAAACCTACCCTCTTTCAAGACTCGTCTTCACCTTCTTCACCTTTGGAGGAGTGCAATGAAGAGCTCTCAGTCCTAGGCATCCTTACCATCAATCCCGGAACCACACATGATGAGCTCTCGGTGGAAGAAAATGAAAAGAGCAACAATCTCGGTCCAGTCAGCTTTATCTCGGCCGAGATTGTAACAACCGGTGTTATTTGAAGCATTTTAGAGCTCAAATAAATAAATCTGCAGTTGAGAGAAATGATCGGGGTATCGGATATGTCCTAGATGTGAATTTATTCGTTTATCGCTATCAGAACGCCGACGGACCACCGCAAGTCATCAAACATAAGGTTTCATACCGTGCTCTTACTCCCCGTATCGTTAGGAGTCCGTACCTTCTTCCGGATCGTATATCGGGTTAGTAACGAATAAGTTATGAATTTATTCGTTTTCCGTATTGCGGGTTAGTATAAATTGACCTTAAATTGGTTAAAATGGATGATTGGAATTTCCATTTTGCTCGTTACATTATTCTTGTAATTATGGGATTTTTAGTTTGATGATGGTATCATGAGTTGGATATATGTTATGATGTGGCTTTAAGGTTTAGCATATTATTCGAGGTTATAGGATGTATATGATCCCTAAGGATCCCTAAGGATCCCTTTGGGTCTAGGTGTGACCCTTTGCTTGATAAGAGATGTGACATCTCTTTATGCCTTGTCTATAGGTTGTGTTGTTCCCCCAGTGTTGAGGTGATCGAGTTGTGGTTGAGCTTCAAACGAGGTTGAGGTAAGTCCGTATGACTTACTTAGTTAAAGTTGATAAATGGGTAAATGTGTGATATCATGCTGATGTGTTTATCTTTTCCATGATTGTGCTTATGCATTACCTCATATATGTTTGGTTAGCTAACGGTTTCATACTGTGTTGTAGATGTTTACAGGATAGGTGTTGTTGAGTGATCTGACAGGGTGACAAGCCGAGGACTCTCGTACATTAGGTGGTTTGTTTGGGTTGTTTATGGTTCCCCTCCTGCGTGAGGATGATCTTCTGTACCTCCTGTGTGAGGATATTGTTCTATATACTCGGCTATGATGTTGTTTACCTTCGGTTGTACAATTTTTTGTATACAGCTTTATGTATTTGTTTTTATATCTGTCAGTGCCATGTTGTAAGGTCTAGTGAACTTGTTGTCAGGCTACGACCAGGATCCAATGTGAGATCCTAGCCCAATGTGTCACTCCGAGTCCCGCGGATTCGGGGTGTTATAGAGTTGGTATCAGAGCCTTAGGTTGACAACAATGGCACTTGCTACCTGCAATGAGGTCTGATAGGTAAAATAAACAGAACCCACATGGGATCTGACGTTTTCAAAGGTTTTGGTTTTAAATGTGGTTTTAGGTTAGATGTACGAGAAGTCGTCACTCCTGCTATGGATCTCTGCAGTGTAGACATGCATATATGTATGATCGATTATGTGTGTATGTGTTGAGTATATATGTATATATATATATATACATATGACATATATATAGCCTTATAAGCTTAGGTGCGTATATCCTACAGATGGCTCATGCTAGAGCAGTATTTGTAGTGGGACGAGGTAGGGGTACATCCCCTCTTCCTCTAGTAACGCCAAGTCAGGGACTAGTTTCCGCTGTTGTTTCGCCTATGGAAAAGAACGAGTTTGAAGAGGCCGATCATGTCTTCATGAGTAGATTCGAGTTTCAAGAATATATGCGCCAAGTATATGAGGTTGTAATAGTTGGTAGACCTATACCGGACTTACCGACATCTGCGGGGCCAACTGAAGCTTCCAGATCAAAGAAGAAACAACGGGTTGAATCAGTGAAAGATGAAGTAGGGTCTTCAGGTGGTGAACCGAGCCCGACTTGTGGATGTTTGAGTACTTCTCGTTTCACACGGACTTTTGGTGAGACGAGGACCTGTTATAATTGTGGGAAGTCTAGACATATACGACCCCAGTGTCCAAGATCGTCAATGACTTGCTTTACCTGTGGCAGACCAGGTCATAGAGCTGCCTTTTGTAGGCAAGTTGGAGTTGCATCATGACAGGGTTTTTCTTTTCCCAGTATGACTGGAGGTGGTCAAAAGACACCTCAGCAGCAGACGCGTGGACAACAGAGAGTCCTAGATTGTCCTTCTACTCAGGGATCCATTCCCGGGCCGAGTAGAGGTAGAAGTCGTTGTGGGAGTACCACGGACACCAAAAGAGCTCAGGGTAGAGCCTTTGTGTTGAGTAGTGCAGAGGGGTCACCCATACTAGCTGCAGAGATGAGACGGTTATGTTTTAACTGTGGCTATCCAGATCATTTGCGCTCTGAGTGCCCTTGAGAACCTATAGCTTGCTTCACCTGAGGCGAACTAGGCTATCTGGCCCCTTTCTGTCAGCAAGGTAGTGTTTCTTCTCAACAAGACCTTCCTCTTTTCGGTGCAGAAAGAGTAGAAGTGGAGGCTATGGCGATAACCTCAGTGATGCCCGAGGAGCATAGGTCTGAGGTTGAGTGATGATATACAGTTGAGCTTTTGACGTTAGCTGTTATAGGTACCATTCTCATTAATGGTTTACCTAGTGGAGTTTTGTTGGTTGTGAGTGTTATACACCTCTTGTCTTTTGATGCATGCGTTAATAGTTGACTGTGGGCATGGTAGAAGATAGACTTTCTTTTACAGGATTATCAGTTAGGGGTCTGAAGTACCCGCGAGATATGTGATTGTCCCATTTATTCTGGGACTTGTGTATGGCTTGTAGACTTCCTTGTCATGCCTTAGGTGCATGAGAAGGTCATCATGTGTATGGTTTGGACGAATAGATATCATGTTGTGTTAGATATTAGTTGGAAAACCGTTATAGTCTCAACTAAGATAGAGTGGATAGAGGTCTCCCGAGGTTATGACCTTTGCATAGTTTTGTCATTAGTGTCATACGTGCAGCGAAGTTGATAGCACAAGAAGGTGATACTTTCTAATGTTATGCCATGAAGGAGAAAGATAGTTCCACGTTGGAGGATATTCCATTGGTTCATGAGCTTATAGATGTGTCATTAAACCGTCTAATTTGCCGCTTCAGCGGAGTGTGGACTTGGTATCGAGTTGAAGGATGGTACAAGACTGTTTTGAAATGCCCATATCGTATTGCGCCTATTGGAATGTTAGAGTTGAAGAAGCAACCTAAGGAGTTGGTTGAGACGGGCTTCATTCGCCCTAGTGTATTTATTGTACGTATTGACGACTTGTTGGTTCAACTTCAGGAAGCAAGTGTGTTTTTTAGGATTTTTTTGTGCTCAGGATATCACTAGTTGTGGGTGAGAGAGCAGGATGTGCATAGGATAGCACTTCGTACCCGTTATGGACACTACGAGTTGTAGTGATGTCATTTGGGTTGACGAATGCTTTTACAGTCTATATGGAGTTGATGAACAATATATTCACTTACTTCCTTGATCAGTGGTGGTGGTCTTTATTGATGACATTTCGGTATACTCTCGTGGAAGAGAGGAGTAGACCGATCATCTGAGATCAGTTCTGCAAATTTTGAGTGATAGAGGGATGTATGCTACACTCTCTAAATGCGAGTTGAGTTGCCTGAGGTAGCCTTCTTAGGCCATGTTGTCTCCGCTAGTAGGATCATGGTTGATCTAGCGAGGATTGAGTATGTTGTAGCACGGATGATGCTGATGAACATTAAGGGAATAAGTAGTTTCTCGGCTCAGCCGATTACTACCAATGCTTTGGGAAAGATTTTATATGATTGAGTATCCATTTACGAGTCTTCTGAGGAAGACCACAACAATTGCATGGTCAAAGCAGTATGCTAGAGCTTTGAAGAGTGGAAGAGGCCCTTGACCTCTGCTTATATTCTGTTAAAGGCAAAAGGTTCTGGGGATCCCGTGATTTAAGGTGGTGCACCCCAGCTAAGCTTAAGACGTGTATTAATACAGAGGAGTAGAATTATTAATACGTGTGTCTACAGCTGAAGATGTACGAGGGGAACCACCCGACTTATGATCTAGAGTTAGTAGTAGTAGTTCAAGCCTTCAAGATTTGAAGACAGTACATGTAAGATAATTCATGTCAGACTTCCACAGACCATTGGAGTCTGAAGCACATTTTATGAAACAGGAGTTGAGATACCATCAGCGTCAATGACTTGAGTTGATCAAGGATCTTTAACCTAGAGATTCCATATCATTTAAAGAAATTGAATGTCGTCACCGACAACTTGAACAGGAATACGCCTCAAGAGAAGACTATTGTGAGACTGATTATTCTGCCTCAGTTTCAGAAGAATCTAGCTTGGCTAGAGCGAGACATCCAGCTCCCTGATGAGGATACCCAGTGATACGCTTCAGAGGTTCTACTTGGTCTATTGGATGAGATCCCGCAGAAGCAGGGGACCTGTCCGACCTTGATAAGGTTTAGAGAGAGGATGTCTCATGGTGAGGCACCATAGTTCCCCAATGGAGTAGATGGGATAATGAGACGCCGCGACCGCATTTGTGTACCTGCTGATGTAGAGTTGAGACAAAGAATCTTATAATACACTCATTGTACTCTCTACTCAGTACATCCAGGTACGAGTAAGATGTATCACGAGGTGAGACGATTATATTGATGAAGAAGATTGAAACCGATGTAATCAGATTTATGACACAATGCGTGACTAGTCCGCACATCAATATAGAGCATTACCGACCTGGAGATGAGCTCCATCCACTACCAATATAGTAGTGAAGGCAGGAGGACATCTCTATAGACCTTGTGACAAGATTGAGGCCTAGTAAGAGTTTTGATGTTATCTGGATTGTTGGTGACAAACTAACGGAGCCGGAACGTTTCATTCCTATTTGAGAAACGTGGCAAGTGAGTGGATTGGCGGAGAAGTATACTTGACAGATACTGAGACTCCATGGTATATCGAGGACAATCGTCTTTGATCAATATGGGTGATTTACCTTGATATTTGGCAGCAGATACCGACTGCTTTGGCGATAAATTTACACTTCATGACTGTGTTTCACCCCTAGATTGATGGTCAGTCAAAGAGGACCATCTAGGCCCTTGAGAATATACTATAAGTTTGTGTGTTGGATTGGAAACATGGATGGTTAACTTACCTTCCATTAATGAGTTTATTATATCACAAAGATTGACGTGCATCTTTTGGGATGGCCCCTATGAGGCATTATATAGACATAAATTCCATATACCTTTATGCTAGAATTGACCTAGTAGTATTAGTGGAATAACCCCTAATCAGATTTGAGATTTTATAGCTCAAGTAACGCTGATTAGAGGAAGAATGCTGGTTGTACAGAGTCGCCAGATATCATATGCACACAAGAGGCGTCGACCTCTAAAGTTCCGAGTGAGAGCTCTTGTCTTAATGAGAGTATCTCCGATGGCAGACGTCAGACGTGTTGACATAGAAGGGAAACTGAGTTCCCAATATGTCTGTTTACTGGAGATCTTGAACAAAATTGTGAAGCAACATAACGATTAGCTTTACCTACGAGGTTAGAGGGTGTTCACCCTGTGTTCCATGTGTTTCAACTGAGAGAGTATATACCAGATCCCATACGTCTTGTGAGTTATGATGATCTGGTGGTTGAGCCGAACCCCACCTTTGTTGAGCATTCGATTACATTCCTAGAATGATATATGAGACGCTTGCATTCGAAAGACATTTCCATATTGAGGACGTAGTGGTCGAGATGAGGACCTAAAGAGGCCACATGAGAGGTTGAGAATGGTATCTTGAGGAACAATCCTGAGTTTATGTCGGGACAGATTCATCTGTGGGAGCATGAGTAGATCTTAGTGTTATCTTGATTAATGATGTGCTTAGGTGCTTATATGTCTTGATGTGCTTATTCTCTGCTAGTTATGATGTGATTTATGATCTTAGTAGATCTTGATGTGCTAGTAGGATGTATGTCATAGTTGGAGATGACTATTTCCTCCACGCTATCTGAGTATTATTTATATTTATGGCTGGAGATGGTTCTTTCCTCCATGCTATCTGAGTGTGATTAGGATATAGCTGGAGACAGTTCTTTCCTCCATGCTACTTGATGGACATAGTTTCAGTGGAGATGTTATTCCTCTATGCGATGTTTATGATTATGTTTAGTTCTAGAGATGTACTTCCTCTATGCCTTGTGTTGTGGTATGGCGGGAGATGTGATTCCTCTATGCCTTTTGGATAGCGTTATGATCCTGTTTTCTGGAGTTAATGATTCCTCCATGATTGTGTTTGAGGTTATAGAATAATATAGGTTGTGTCCTTTTTGAGCGGTGATGTGATACTTCCGATAGATAGAGTTATACCTCAGCATATGGGTCCGAGAGGATTTGGGTTTGTTCAAGTTTCGGGAAGAAACTTGTTTTTAGGGGATGTGATGTAACAACCGGTGTTATTTGAAGCATTTGAGAGCTCCAATAAATAAATTTGCAGTTGAGAGAAATGATCGGGATATCGGAAATGTCCTAGATGTGAAATAATGTAAAAAGACGAAACGGACAAAAGAGTCGCTATTCCGGTTCTTAGCGATTAAGAAAGGTGGCTTAGGACTGCCCCTTTTACGAGATAGTTATGGATTAATTATCCCGATAATATTCCGGATTTTCTATTCCAATTTGATAAGTTTGGAGACCGAAAAATATAACCGCGTTTTAATTAAATAAATTGGATAAACGTATATATATATATATATATATATATATATATATATATATATATATATATATATATATATATTACATTGAAAAATGATGAAAGAAGGTTGTTGTCTCCACTATCAGTATATATATATTATATGTAAAGACAAATGAGAAGACGCGGTTTAGTTCAACTCTCATTTCACATTCGTCTTCAAAGTTTCAGAGGTGAAGCGAAGGTATCGATTCATTTTCAATATTACATAATTCACTCGTTTTTCATCCAATTTCAAATCCGTTTGTACCAATGAGTCCCTTATCTTGTTCTCTTCAACGTGGTACCAATTTATTTCCCGATTGTTAACTTTTTGGTTAAACCTCTGTTTATCGCTATCAGAACGCCGACGGACTACCACAAGTCACCAAATGTAAGGTTTCATACCGTGCTCTTACTCCCCGTATCGTCAAGAGTCCGTACCATCTTCCGGATCGTATATCGGGTTAGTAACGAATAAGTTATGAGTTTATTCATTTTCCGTATTGCGGGTTAGTATAAACTGACCTTAAGTTGGTTAAAATGGATTATTGGAATTTCCATTGTGCTCGTTACATTATTTTGGTAATTATGGGATTTTTAGTTTGATGATGGTATCATGAGTTGGATATATGCTATGATGTGACTTTAAGGTTTAGCATATTATTCGAGGTTATAGGATGTATATGATCCCTATGGGTCCATTTGGGTCTAGGTGTGACCCTTTGCTTGATAAGAGATGTGACATCTCTTTATGCCTTGTCTATAGGTTGTGTTGTTCCTCCAGTGTTAAGGTGATCGAGTTGTGGTTGAGCTTCATACGAGGTTGAGGTAAGTCCGTAGGACTTACTTAGCTACTATCCTTATATTGGGTGTTTGCATGAGTGGTGTGTGCTTCATATGGTTGCTATAATAGTATGAGAAGTCGTTTATACTAACCTATGTTTTATTTACTGCCCCACTGCGTGGCGGTGATAACCTTCCCCTTTCATCCCGCCGTGGAGTCTAGGAGGTTCTCTGATGTCAGGTCAGACCGGTTTACAAGAAGGGCGCAATCCACTCCCATAGGGTACACGGGTTGTGTGACCGATACTAGTACGGCTGGCAAGCAGGCTCAGAGGCGAGGATGTATCGGTCCTCGTGTCACATACTTTCATATATATATATACACACGATTAGAGTGAAGGACTAATAAATAAAGTTGATAAATGGCTAAATGTGTGATAGCATGCTGATGTGTTTATCTTTTCCATGATTGTGCTTGTGCTTATTCATTACCTCATATATGTTTGGTTAGCTAACAGTTTCCTACCGTGTTGTAGATGTTTACAAGATAAGTGTTGTTGAGTGATCTGACAGGGTGACAGGCCGAGGATTCTCGTACATTAGGTGATTGGTTTGGGATGTTTATGGTTCCCCTCCTGCATGAGGATGATCTTTTGTACCTCCTTTGTGAGGATGTTGTTTTATATAATCGGCTATGATGTTATTTACCTTTGGTTGTACAGTTTTTTTTTTACAGTTTTATGTATTTGTTTTATATTTGTCAGTGCCATGTTGTAAGATGCAGTGAACTTGTTGTCAAGCTAGGGTCAGGATCCACTGTAAGATCCTAACCCAATGTGGCATCCCGAGTCCCGTGGATTCGGGGTGTTACAGAGATCACCCATGAACCATCCGAGATGCACTCAACAGTGGCTCAGCTTGATCCACATCTCGGTCTGATCAACCTAGATGGCCATCCTAGATCCTTTGGAGAGAATCCCAAGCTCACTTCAGCTCCTTTCGATCCTTTCTCCCTTGCCTGGAGTGCACCCGAAGGTTGAGGGTCCTTTCCTAAGGAGCCTCCTATGGTTGACATAAGACTCCCCCGGTTAGAGAAGATGGATCCATGATGGTTGTGGAACACTTCAACCAAGCAATATTTCCGAGAGTCGACTTTCCTTGGATCATAGTGAATGAAGGAGGCAAGCATTTCACTGGTAGGACCGTAGAGTACTGATAACACGATTTATGACGTAGGTTTAGGCATCCATTTAGATAGTTTTCCCAATTAATCATGCATAGTTTGACATTAGTTCGTGACGATTTGCACTTAATTCATGTATGTTGTCGAGATAGACGTCTACACGGACTTTCGCTTGTTTTGTAGGTATTTTGGGAGCTTTTGGAGCTTAATCGATATATCCAAGGAACGTTCCTCACAATGACACGCCTTGGGACTCATTGGGAAGCAAGTTAGGAGCAAGGGAGAACACATAGGACCTTGTTGGTGCATGCCTTGCACCAACTCGTGGCTTGATGACCCATAGAAGTCTGAATCACCAAAACCATGGCCACTGGGACTTCCACGGGCGTGGAAATAGGCAGTGGTTCTCCCTGCACAACTGTGATAGCTGTCCCACGATCTCCATAACCGACCCTTGCCCTTGATGGTGTATAAAAGGTGGTCCTGAAGGCTGTTGAGGGCAGACCCCATCATTCCATTCTCTTCCATGCTCTCACCATTGGATTGGAGCTACCCTTGGAGGAGAAGAACACTATCATTTGGAGAAGAAGAAGAAGCACACTAGTTTCATAGTTTTCATACTTTTTGAGTGGTTTTGAGTGAGTTTTGTTAAAGACATTTGCTAGGGTTGTAAGAAACGATTCGAACCTTCCCTTGAAGGGTTGTAAGTCCATCTTGACTTTGATTTAGCTTGGGTTTCTTAACCTACTTGTTTCGTTTCTCTTTCATTTCATACTCTTGCTAATGGAAGCCATGAATGTATGCTTGTTGAGTTTAATTGTTATGATGCATGTTGTTGGCTAAATAGATGCGATTCGAGGGTAAGGGAAAGATGGTTATGGCTTGGACTATGATAGAATAGACTTTAATGAATCTTTGGATGATTTACTTGCTCGTACTTGAGTGTTGTTAGAAATCACGGTCTGTTCTAGCCAGACCACGGCCGTGGTTCTTAGGAGCTGACCGTGATTTGCTTCTGTTGATCTTTAATGATGATAAATCTGCATGTTAAGATGTTATATTGTTGAAATCCTAATGTTTATTAAGCTTAATCTAGCCTAGGGTGACCTAATGCTAGCAATCTAAGTGAGGGAAGAGACCTACCCGGTGATTTCCGATCTTAAGTACCATAGATGATGAACTTTAGGTAGTAGTGAGCCTCATAAGCCGCTATTGGATTGAGTGTGCTAGGATTGATGTTTAGGACTTGCCTTCCCGACACTTATCCGGTAAGGAGAGGTTAGATCCCTAGATAGCAATCCGGTTTGTGTAGATTTCCCAACCCTAGGCTCCTAGAGACTTACCCGGTAATAGGACCTTAGTTGCGGGATTAGTGGATCATGAGACCTACCCGGTGATTGGTTCCATTTGAGAAACACCCTTTCCCAACATACTATAGTTGATCCAAGGAATGATTAGAAGCTTGAGTCCAATGCCATAACCGGAACTCCTAACCCCTAGAATCTGATTTTCTCTCTTTGATTACCTATCTCGTGTTTGTGTTTGCTTATTTGTTTTGGTAGCTTAATAGTTTGTTAATTCTTGCATGATTTGTGATCCTTGATTGATCACCATAAAACCAATCCAAAAACATTGAGATTTTCATTTCTTTATTCCTTTCTCTTTTCTTAGCCTAGATCAACACTATCCTTAGTCACTATTGATTCAATTTCACCTTAGTCTTTGTGTTCGACCTCGGAATACTATCCTTACTACAAAACGACCCATACACTGTGGGTTCGCTAGGAGTTAGGAAAAATATATCGAGTTATAAATTTAAGACTTTTCCGTGTCACGTTTCTAGCGTAACAAGTTTTTGGCGCCGTTGCTAGGGATTAGGTCTAGATTGAGTCTTTTTGTGATTGTTTATAGTGTAGGTCTTTCTTGTTGCTTTTGATCTTGTTTGGTTTGTGTCTTTGCATTTTCAGGACATCTCTCATTCTTTAGGTGCATGCGAAGATCTCGTGGCAAGGATTTAGCTCCATTCGATCCCGAACCGGAGAAAACCCTTAAGGCTAGATCTAAGAGCATTAAGAAGAAGAAAGAGATGGCCGCAAGAGATCTTCAAGCTGAGTTGGATGAGGCTTTAGAGCAAATTAGGTTAAGAGATGATATCTTGGAGAATGAAAGGAGACTTGCCAATGAGAGGCAAGAAGCAACTAGGAGGGAGATTGAAGAGATTAGGCAAGCTCTTGTGCAAAGAGAGCTTAATCATCAACAACCTCCTCCACCACCACCACAACCGCTGCCGGCGGTTAATATTCGTTTTGAGCCGATAATGATTGAGGAGCCACAAATGTTAGGGCATGGTATGGATCCGGCTCAAAGAGTGCACCCTCCCGGTGTGAACTTAGGAGATCCCGCAGCCCATGATTATGAGCTCCGCCCTCAACTTCTACAAATAATCCGGCATAATCAATTTGGAGGGATGGAAGGAGAGTCCCCTCATCAACATTTGATGAACTACGAGATATTGATGGAGACTCTAAGACCGCCTAGGTTGGAGAACAACAACCACAAGCTTAGGGCTTTCTCCTTTTCACTTAAGGATAAAGCCTTGTCTTGGTACCAATCGATTCCACTAGGGCGTGTGAGTACTTGGGAGGAAATGACAACCGAGTTCTTGACTAAGTTCTTCCCACCTTCCAGGACTACCGAGCTAAGAGGGAAGATCAATGCCTTTGTAATGAAGGATAGAGAAAGCCTATTCAAGTCTTGGGAGAGGTTCAACGACCTTCTCCTAGATTGTCCACACCATGGTATACCGAAAATAGAGCTATTGGAGATCTACTTCAAAGGACTTGATGAAGATAGCCAATTCAAGCTTCAATCTCTTTCCGGTGGGACTTTCATGGAAAAGAATGTGGATAAAGCTTGGGAGTTTGTAGAGAAACAAGCTTTGGTGATTGAAAAGTACTCCCATAGGAAGAGTGATGGGAGGAAAGCGGGAGCATATGAGGTGAGCGAAGTCACCATGAGTAATTTCAAGCTTGATGCAATCAACAATAAGCTTAAGTCTTTGAGGGAGTTGTGTGCTACAACTTTGAAGAGTCAAGCTAGCCCTCAAGCGCAAGTGCAAGCAAACTTGTCTTCCAAGGAGGAAGATGTGAACTATATGGGAAGGGGAAACTACAACAACTATCAAGGCCCAAGGAACTTCAACAACAACTGGCAATTCAACAATTACCGACCTAACCACAACCATCCCGGGTTTTCCTATTCTAACCCGGACGGAGCCTTGAACCCTCCCGCTTCCACAAGCGCAGCTCCACCACCAAAGGCCTCACAAGAACCTCCACCCGGATTTACTCAACCTTCAAAGGATAGAACCGAGATGATGTTTGATCAATTGCTTGGGAGGTTGAGCGGTCTTGAGAGCACGGTGACTTCCATTTGTAAGGCTCAAAAGGTGTTGGAAGCACAAGTGTTCCAAAAGGCGGGTGAAGCTCATAGAGATCCGGGAAAGCTTTCCAGAAGAACCGAAAATAACCCAAGAGGCCAAGTGTTGGCCATCACTACAAGGAGTGGGCTGATCATGAAGGATCCCTTGCCTAAGGGAAATGATAAAAGGAAGCAAGTGGTGATAGAGGAAGAGACATTGCAAGAAGATGGAGGCAAGAGCAAGGATGATGAGCCAACATATGTGACACCACCTCCATACAAACCACCACTACCATTCCCACAATCACGAGCAAGAGCTCACTTGGACAAGCACTTCGGTAAATTCCTTGAACTTATGTCTAAATTGCATATTAACATTCCGTTCATGGATGCTATTCTAGGTATGCCGGCATATGGCAAGTTCTTGAAGGAAATACTCTCCAACAAAAGGAAGTTGGAAGAGTATGGGAAAGTGAGGATGACGAAGAGGCCCTCGGAATTGATCCAAACCATGAAGGAGGAGATGTCTCCTAAGTTAAGAGATCTGGGATCCTTTTGTGTGCCAATTAGAGTGGGAGAAGTGAAGTATGAAGCCGTATGTGATCTTGGGGCAAGTGTAAGCATCATACCGCTTGCACTTTGTAACAAGGTTGGGCTAGGAGAGCCAAAGCCGGTCAAGATGACCCTTTACATGGCGGACTGTTCAATCACTCACCCAGTTGGAATCTTGGAGGACATACCGGTGCAACTCGGGAAGTTCTATGTGCCGATTGATTTTGTTGTCTTGGACATCCCAGCGGACTATCCGGTTCCTATCATCTTAGGGAGACCTTTCTTGGCTACATCCGGATGTTTGGTGGATCGCAAAAATTGGATTCTCTCCTTCAACATTGGAGAAGAGAATATCAAGTTAAAATTATTCACAATGATGAAAGGGTCAGCCCTTGGTGAAGATGTGTTCAACATTGTCGAGCAAGAGGAGTCTAGAGAAGTTATGAGCTCGATCTTGATCAAGAACCCCTTGGAGAATGTTCTTAGTTTAAGTTTGATGGAGGAAGGAGTTGAGGAGGCATGCAATGAAGAAATCAAGGCTTTGGAAGCATTGGAAAAGGAGACAAGAGCTGAATTTGAAGCACACGAAGGTGTGCTGAATTCCTGTAGAAATCACGGCCAGGTAGGGGAAACCACACCCGTGGTTTGTCCCGTGGAACTCTCTGGAGTGCTCCACAATGCTAGCTTAGCAAGTTCCACGGCCGTGTTGTGCCAGAGGCCGTGATTTTGCCCGTGGTTTTTCCAGAAAGTGCCTTAGTGGTTGATCAAGCTTCAAGGAGTCTTCCAAAGCTTTGGATTCATCTCAACCTACATTATATGGAACGTCTCCAATCGATATAGGTCCTCCAAAACTTGAACTTAAACCCCTCCCCTCTCATCTTAAGTATGCTTTTCTTGGTGATAATTCTACATATCCGGTGATTGTTAATGCATGCTTGAATGATGATGAGTTGAATAGATTGTTGCATGAGTTGAGATTGCATCGGAAGGCTATTGGTTATACCATTGATGATTTAGTTGGCATTAAACCTTCTTTTTTCATGCATAAGATCTTAATGGAAGATAATCATAAACCTTCAATTGAACCTCAACGAAGGCTAAACCCCATCATGAAAGAGGTAGTAAAGAAAGAGATTCTTCAACTGCTAGATGCGGGAATCATTTTCCCGATTTCGGATAGTAAATGGGTTAGTCCCGTGCATGTAGTTCCTAAGAAGGGTGGGATGACCGTAGTGACTAATGAGAATAATGAATTAATCCCAACTAGAACGGTTACGGGATGGAGGATGTGTATAGACTATAGGAAACTAAATGTGGCCTCTAGGAAAGATCACTTTCCTCTTCCCTTTATTGACCAAATGCTAGAGAGATTAGCTCAACATTCTCACTTTTGCTACTTAGATGGTTATAGTGGAGTCTTCCAAATCCCTATCCACCTCGATGATCAAGAGAAAACTACATTCACATGTCCTTGGGGTACATTTTCATATAGGAGAATGCCATTTGGGTTGTGTAATGCACCCGCCACCTTTCAAAGGTGTATGATGGCCATCTTTTCTGAGTATATTGAAAACATCATGGAAGTGTTTATGGATGATTTCTCTGTTTATGAATCTTCATTTGATGATTGTTTAGCTAATTTGTCTTTGGTGCTTATTGGTTGTGAGGAGACAAATCTTGTCTTGAATTGGGAAAAATGCCACTTCATGGTAAGTGAAGGCATTGTGTTGGGACACTTGGTGTCCAACCGTGGCATTGAGGTTGATAGGGCTAAAATAGAGACGATAGAGAAGTTACCACCACCTACCTCAGTGAAGGGGGTAAGGAGTTTTCTAGGACATGCCGGTTTTTACCGGAGATTCATTAAAGATTTCTCTAAGATTTCTAAGCCTCTTACTAACCTACTAATGAAAGATGTTGAGTTTGTTTTTTCCAAGGATTGCCTTGAGGCTTTTTGTAGGTTGAAGAATGATTTGATCTCCGCACCTATCATGCAACCTCCGGATTGGAGTTTACCGTTTGAGATCATGTGTGATGCGAGCGATGTAGCCGTTGGGGCTGTTTTGGGACAAAGGAAAGATAGGCTTACACATGCCATCTATTATGTTATCAAGACGCTAGATGATGCCCAACTCAATTATGCTACCACCGAGAAGGAGTTGCTAGCGGTTGTGTACGCATTTGAGAAGTTTCGCTCGTATCTTGTTGGAGCGAAGGCCATTGTGTATATGGATCATGTTGCGATCCGTTATCTCCTTACAAAGAAGGATGCCAAACCTCGTTTGATTCGGTGGATCCTTCTTCTTCAAGAGTTTGATTTGGAAATACGGGATAAGAAAGGGTCCAAAAATTATATGGCGGACCATCTTAGTAGGCTTCCACCGTTAGAGATTAAAAAAGATGACATCCCGATTGATGACTCATTTCGGGATGAGCAATTGCAATTAGTGGAAGAATGCTTGCTTCAAGTGTCCAAAGGAAATGAGCCATGGTATGCCAACATTGTAAACTACCTTGTGTGTGAGGAGGTGCCACCTAGTTTATCCTATGCCCAAAGGAAGAAGTTCTTCAAAGATGTGAGGCATTACTATTGGAGTGAACCGCTTTTGTTCAAGAGAGGGCCGGATGGAGTCTTTAGAAGATGCATACCGGATGATGAGGTGGAGAGTGTGATCCGCCATTGTCATTCCTTGCCATGTGGAGGACATGCTAACTCACACAAGACATGTGCAAAGGTGTTGCAATCCGGGTTCTATTTGCCGAGTTTGTTCAAGGATGTGCAGAATTTTGTGGTAGCATGTGATGCTTGCCAAAGGACGGGCAACATCTTAAGGAGGAATGAGATGCCCTTGAACAACATACAAAAAGTGGAGATATTTGATGTGTGGGGTGTGGACTTCATGGGACCATTCCCTTCTTCATGTGGCAACCTCTACATCCTATTGGCGGTGGACTATGTGTCGAGATGGGTGGAAGCAACCGCTTCTCCCACAAATGATGCCAAGGTTGTGGTACGGTTTTTCAACCGAGTGATCTTCCCTAGGTTTAGGACACCAAGGGTGATCATAAGTGATGGAGGAAAGCACTTCACTAATAGGAACTTTGGGGCACTTTTGGCTAAGTATGGGGTGACCCATAAGGTGGCCACACCTTACCATCCCCAAACTAGTGGCCAAGTGGAGATCTTCAACCGGGAGATAAAAGGAGTCCTTGAGAAGACGGTTTCTAGAACGAGAAAGGATTGGGCTATAAAGCTCGATGATGCCTTGTGGGCATATAGAACCGCTTTCAAGACACCGATTGGCACCACTCCCTACAAGCTAGTCTATGGCAAGTCTTGCCACCTTCCGGTGGAGATGGAGCATAGAGCATATTGGGCTATAAGGTGGCTAAATTTTGACCTCAAGGAGGCCGGTGAGAAGAGATTGCTAGACATGAACGCTCTTGAGGAGATCCGGTTGGATGCCTATGAAAACGCCCGGATCTACAAAGAAAGGACCAAACGATGGCATGACAAACGTCTCATCCCAAAGGAGTTGAGTGAAGGCGACCTTGTCCTTCTCTTCAACTCAAGGCTGCGGCTCTTTCCCGGAAAGCTAAAGTCAAGATGGACGGGTTCTTATACGGTGAAGAAGATATTTCCCCATGGAGCGGTGGAAATAGGAGGGGAGCATTGTGGAGATTTTAAGGTGAATGGGCACCGGTTGAAGAAGTATATCCCGGGAGCTCCGGTGGATATGATTGCCCCACTTCACCTTGAGTGAGATGCCCCCGAGTTTGATCAAGCTAATGACCTTAAAGAAGCGCTTGGTGGAAGGCAACCCATTGGTAGACATCTTTCCCTTTTCGTTTTCGTTTTTGCTTTCATTTTTCTGTTTTTGTGTGCTTTTGTGTGTTTGGAGTTTGTGTGTTAGAGTCTAAGTAGCATGGAAGCCTTGCATGGCATATGGATGATGATAATGAGCCCCTCATCAATTATGGGTGGAGCGGACGCGGAACTTGGACGGCTAGCGGTGCCTAGCACGGGTCCCGACGCCATAACGATCACCTTGAGCTCTCTACTATCGTTAATAGGATCATCCACCATCAATCCATTTGAGTGAACCCAAATACCGAAGCAAACCATTTTACATTGTGAGGATCCTCTTTCACTCTTCTTTACTTCATTTACACATTGGGGACAATGTGTTTCTAAGTATGGGGTGGGTTTTCATGATCACTTGCATGATTAGCATCTAGGATAGTTTAATATTGTCACATGTTTTGCATTATACATAGATATTTCGAAAAATCCCAAAAAATCAGAAAATTTAAAAAATTTTAGTGCTTCTAAGCTTGGGTATGACCCTTATGATGAAATTGTCTTGTGAATTGGCTATGGATGGCCTTATGTGTTGAATTGATGGATGCATATGTGGACTTGAAGTACTTATCTTGAATCCCATGAGTGAATTGTGATCATGAATGTTTGCTTTGATTTGATTGAGGATTGAATGTCGAAATTACATGTTAGTTCTTGCACATCATTCAGGAGTGATTAAGGCGATTCATCTTTCTCTACTTCTCATCTTGATCATGTTGTTTGAGCACTTCAATTGATATAAATTTGACCTCTTTTGACCCATCCGGGAATAGGAGCATGATAATGTGTTGATGTGTGTGAAAAGCAAGTGTGGGGTGAAGTTGTTGATGAAAGAATGTGGCGAATGAAGTGCTGAATTTTTTGTGAAAAGTGAAGAAAAAAATAGGTTTGGGGGCTTTGGTTTTGATGACGAGTAACTCGGCAACATTCACATAATCGGGTGTTTGTGCCTTGCCAAAGTCGGATAAACCGAATGTCCTAACGACCTTGGTATGTGTGCCCGGTGTGAGGCACCTCGGAAAAATCCCGAGGTCCGCTAATCACCAAGGTTTTGGCTTTTGTACACCAATGCCATTGCCTCAAAAATAAAATAAAAAGGAAGTGAAAAAGAAAAGAAACAAAGAAAAGATGAAGAAAATATACACTTGTGGTGAAGTTGATCAAAAATAAATTTATGGAGCTAGTTCCTTTCCCGGATTGGCATCACATAACCTAAAAAATCCCACCTAATCACAACGTTTCTTAGCCTCTTCCTTCCTAAGTCCTTGTGACCTATTTGCATGTGTGTAAGACTTAGTAATCTAGATTGGATGTGCTCATTATCATCTTGCCTTCTTCATTTTTACCTTTCATGCATGC
Source organism: Fagopyrum homotropicum (assembly GCA_033239125.1). Taxonomy (NCBI): domain Eukaryota; kingdom Viridiplantae; phylum Streptophyta; class Magnoliopsida; order Caryophyllales; family Polygonaceae; genus Fagopyrum; species Fagopyrum homotropicum. Next base: position 33,383,540 of record BSWB01000008.1, read on the forward strand.
TTTTTAGTTAAGTATAATTGTCTTTTCATGCTTTCATTCATTTGATGCATGATTGCTTGTCCACTTGCCATGAAACATGACTATGAAGGTGATCCAATATTAGAAGCACAACTCCTAAAAAGATTTTGTTGTTTTTCTACATGCATAAATCATGTCATCTCTTAGTCTATAGTTGGGACTTGCTCGGGGACGAGCAAACCTTAAGTATGGGGTATTTTTGATAACACGATTTATGACGTAGGTTTAGGCATCTATTTAGATAGTTTTTCCCATTAATCATGCATAGTTTGACATTAGTTCGTAACGATTTGCACTTAATTCATGTATGTTGTCGAGATAGACGTCTACACGGACTTTTGCTTGTTTTGTAGGTATTTTGGGAGCTTTTGGAGCTTAATCGATATATCCAAGGAACGTTCCTCACAATGACACGCCTTGTGACTCATTGGGAAGCAAGTTAGGAGCAAGGGAGAACACATAGGACCTTGTTGGTGCATGCCGTGCACCAACTCGTGGCTTGATGATCCATAGAAGTCTGAATCACCAAAACCACGGGCATGGAAATAGGCCGTGGTTCTCCCTGCACAGCTGTGACAGCTGTCCCACGATCTCCATAACCGACCCTTGCCCTTGATGGTGTATAAGAGGTGGTCCTGCAGGCTGTTGAGGGCAGACCCCATCATTCCATTCTCTTTCATACTCTCAACATTGGATTGGAGCTACCCTTGGAGGAGAAGAACACTCTCATTTGGAGAAGAAGAAGAAGCACACTAGTTTCATAGTTTTCATAGTTTTTGAGTGGTTTTGAGTGAGTTTTGTTGAAGACATTTTCTAGGGTTGTAAGAAACGATTCGAACCTTCCCTTGAAGGGTTGTAAGTCCTTCTTGACTTTGATTTAGCTTGGTTTTCTTATCCTACTTGTTTCGTTTCTCTTTCGTTTCATACTCTTGCTAATGGAAGCCATGAATGTATGCTTGTTGAGTTTGATTGTTATGATGCATGTTGTTGGCTAAATAGATGCAATTCTAGGGTAAGGGAATGATGGTTATGGCTTGGACTATGATAGAATAGACTTAAATGAATCTTTGGATGATTTGCTTACTCGTACTTGAGTTCTGTTAGAAATCACGGTCTGTTCTAGCCAGACCACGGTCGTGGTTCTTAGGAACTTACCGTGATTTGCTTATGTTGATCTTTAAATGATAAATCTGCATGTTAAGATGTTATATTGTTGAAATCCTAATGTTTATTAACCTTAATCTATCCTAGGGTGACCTAATGCTAGCAATCTAAGTGAGGGAAGAGACCTACCCGGTGATTTCCGATCTTAAGTACCATATATGATGAACTTTAGGTAGTAGTGAGCCTCATAAGCCGCTATTGGATTGAGTGTGCTAGGATTGATGTTTAGGACTTGCCTTCCCGAGACTTACCCGGTAAGGAGAGGTTAGATCCCTAGATAGCAATCCGGTTTCTGTAGATTTCCCAACCCTAGGCTCCTAGAGACTTACCCGGTAATAGGACCTTAGTTGCGGGATTAGTGGATCATGAGACCTACCCGGTGATTAGTTCCATTTGAGAAACACCCTTTCCCAACATACTATAGTTGATCCAAGGAATGATTAGAAGCTTGAGTCCAATGCCATAATCGGAACTCCTAACCCCTAGAATCCGCTTTTCTCTCTTTGATTACCTATCTCGTGTTTGTATTTGCTTATTTGTGTTGGTAGCTTAGTACTTTGTTAATTCTTGCATGATTTGTGATCCTTGATTGATCACCATAAAACCAATCCAAAAACATTGAGATTTTCATTTCTTTATTCCTTTCTCTTTTCTTATCCTAGATCAACACTATCCTTAGTCACTATTGATTCAATTTCACCTTAGTCTTTGCGTTCGACCTCGGAATACTATCCTTACTACAAAACGACCCATACACTGTGGGTTCGCTAGGAGTTAGAAAAAATATATCGAGTTATAAATTTAAGACTTTTGCGTGTCACGTTTCTAGCGTAACAAGTACTATTTGTTTCAGTATGGGGTGGCCCATATGGTTGCAACCCCATGTTATCATCAAGGAAGCGGCCATGAAGAGTTCTGCCAATTGTTGGTGAAGCGAGAACTTAAGATTTATTTGGGCATCAAATGGCCCATTCTCATGATTAAGGATGCCAAAAAGCGATGGTTGTTTGGACTCCTCAAGCAAACCAAGAATTCTAAGGTAGATTGAGGCATCATTGAGTTTGGTCTAGCTAAAGACCTTAAAGAAGCGCTTCTTGGGAGACAACCCAAGGGTAAACTCTTTCCCTATTTCGTTTTTGCTTTTGTTATTTGTCTTTGTTTGTTTTGTGTTTGTCTGTTAGAATCTAGGTAATAAAGAAGCCTTGCAAGGCAAATTGATGATGATGATGATGATGATGCCGTTTCAACCATGGGTGGAGCGAACGTGAGACTTGGGCAGCATAAGGTGTCTTGGAAGGATGAAAGAGCTCCAATCTCGCATACACCTTAGTGCGGGTCCCGATACCGGAATGACCATATCAAAAGCTCTCTACCATGTTTGATCGATCATCCGCACCACCTCTCAACATGAGTGAACCAAAATACCGAAGCACCGCAATTTACATTGTGAGGATCTTGTTTCACTCTTCTTTAGTTGATTTGCACATTGGGGATAATGCGAATTTTAAGTATGGGGTGGGGTTTTCATTATTCTTTGCATGATTGCATCCAAGATAGTTTCAATTTATTGTCACGCGTTTCTTTTCATGTTTTGCATTGTATATACTTATTTCAAAAATTCCAAAAAAATCAAAAAATTTTAAAATTTTTGTGCTTCTAAGTTTAGATATGACCCTTATGATGATTTTTGTTTTGTGGATTGGATATGGATGGCCTTGTGTATTGACTGAATTTATGCATATGTGGACTTGAATACTTCTCTTGGATTCCATATGTGGATTGTGATGATGATTGTTGTCTAGGTTAGATTGGGAATTGATGCTCGAAATTGCATGATAGTTCTTACATGTCATGTTGTTTGAAGCACCTCACTAGATTAAAAATTTTACCTCTTTTGACCCATCCAGGAATTAGGAGCATGTTAGTGTGTTGAGTGTGTAAAAAGCAATTGTGGGGTGATGTGGAGTGAATGAATGTTGTGAATGAAGTGGTTGAATGTGTTGTGAAAGTGTAGAAAAAAATATAGGTTTGGGGACGTTGGTTTTGATGACGAGTAACTTGGCACCATTCACATAATCGGGTGTTTGTGTCTTGCCAAAGTCGGATTAACCGATTGTCCTAACCAGCCTTGGTATGTGTACCCGGTGTAAAGCACCTCGTAAAAATCCCGAGGACCGCTAATCACCAAGGTTTCAGCTTTTGTACACCAATGCCATTATCTCAATGAATAAATATAAAAAGAAAAAGAAAAGAAAGAAAAGAAAAGAAGGAGAAAATACATTTTGGTGGATGAAGAACAAAAATGAAGTAATGGTTTAGTTCCTTTCCCGGATTATCACCACTTGACCTAGAAAATTCCCGCCTTTTGGCACGTTTCTTGGCCTCTTCTTTTCTAAGCCCTTAAGACCTATTTGCATATGTGTTAAGACTTAGTAATTTAGATTGGATTTTCTCATGATCATCTTGATACCCTCTATTTGCCTTTCATGTATGTTTTCGAGTTAAGTATGATCGTCTTTCCGTGTCTTTATCTTTTGATGCATGATTGCTCATCCATTGCAATGAAACATCACTATGAAGGTGATCTATGACTTGAAGCATATTTTCAAAATTAATTTTTATTTTTCCGCATTTATAACTCATGCCATCTCGTAGCTCAAATTTGAATCTTGCTCGGGGACGAGCAAGTGACAAGTATGGGGTATTTTGATGACATGATTTATGACACTAGATTAGGCACTCTTTTAGATAGTTTTCCCTTTCATTCATGCATGTTTCCACACTAGTTTGGGACATTTACGCTTATTGAGTCATATTGTCGGAATAGACGTCTACATGAGCTTTTGTCGGTTTTGTAGGTATTTTAGGGACCTTTGAGACATTATTGATCATATTCAAGGTTCATGCCTTATGATGGTCCGGAATCGAGGTTCTAAAAGGCTCATGCTTGGAGGAAAGAAGAAGGCAAGGACCCTAGATGGTGCAAGGATTGGACTAACTCTTGATCAAGTGGTCTATTATGCTGAAATTGACCAATCTCGTTCCAAGGCCAACCCATCTTGGCTGAGATGCTCCCTGGAGCAACCGAGATCCTTCTCTGGACCACCCACGACACTTGGCACAATTTCTCTATGTCCGACCCTTGCTTCCCTTGGTGTATAGAGGTGGTTTTGCATGCTGTTTTTGGACATCTTAAGACTCTCCCATTGCAGCTCTCATCCAAGCACCCTTGTGGGTGTTCCTGGGAGAGATTAGTGTAGAACTTTGTTTCATTGAGATTTAGAGTGAGTTTTGAGTGGTTTGAAGTGAGGTTTTCTTGGAAACTTGTAAGATCTCCTTGGTGCTACTCTTGATTCGTTGTCAGACTTTTGTGAATCTCTTATCCAACTAAGTAACATTTCTTTCTTTGGTTTTATCTTCATTTCTAGTTATGAAATGCATGCATGCTTGTATGATGAAGTTTATCCTAGATATGTATGTTGTCAGCTGAATAGTTGTGATTCTAGGGTGAAGGAATGATGGTTATGCTTTGGATTATGATTGTATGGACTTGTATGTTAGCCTAGGATGGATTTGTGTTCGAAACCCTAGCTCAGTCCATGATCTCATTCTATTCTTCATCCCATTTCAGGTGAGATATTCATGATCCACCCGAGATTATGTGTTGTTTTTCTATTGTTGATGAACTTGGATGTTAGGATGTAGATGTGTTGAAAACCTATTGTTTGTTGAGCATAATCTAGCCTAGGGTGACCTTTGCTAGCAAAAAAATTGAGGAATGAGACTTACCCGATGATTTCCGCTCTTAGGTATAGAAGATGATGAACTCTAGGTAGTAGTGAGCCAAAAAAGCCGCTATTGGATTGAGTGTGCTAGGATTGTTGCCTAGACTTACCTCTCTGAGTCTTACCCGGTAAGGAGGGGTTGGACCCTTAGGTAGTGGCCGGTTTGTGTAGAATTCTCGACCATAGCTCCTTGAGACTTACCCGGTAATAGGACTTAGGTTTGAGACTAGTGGAACATGAGACTTAGCCGGTAATTGTTCCCATTAGAGAAACACCCTTTCCCGACAACCGCAACTTATCCTTTGATGTTTAGAAGCGTGAGTCCAATGTCATAGCCGGAATTCTTGATCTCTAGAATCCGCACTTCTTACCCTTATCACATATCCTTGTGTTTGTGTGTTGTTTGTTTGCTTTTTTTCATACCTTTTAATCTTGTTTGATCACTCAAAAACCAACCAAAAACATTGTGATTTTCATTTCTTTATTCCTTTCTCATCTCTTAGTTTAGATTTGCACTATCTATGGTCGTTGAATGATTTAATTTCACCTCTGTCCTTGTGTTCGACCTCGGAATACTTTCCTTCCTACGAAACGACCCATATATTGTTGGTTCACTAGGAGTTTAGGAGAATAGATCGAGTTATAAATTTAAGACTTTGTGTGTGCACGATTTGGGTGAACAAGTTCTTGGCACTCTTGCCTCGGATTTGTCTCGCACTCACTTCTAGCTTAAAAGGCACCATGGTGGTCCGTCGATGGTTGTTTTGGAACGCCGCCGGTTGAAGCATGAAAACCCGCAAAATCCTTGCTTGTGGATTGTTGCTTGGCCATTCGAATTTCTTCAAGAGTAAGTTGCGAACGTGTTTTGTGATACGAAGGCAACGGATCCTCTTGCTAAATGTAACTCGCAACGGTGTTGTACTCATCCGGTAAGCCTAACAATAGTTGAAGGACTAACCGATTTTCAAAGATCGGAGAATCGACTCCTTTGAGCTGATCAGACAATGCCTTCATTTGTTGACAGTAAGCGGACATGGAAGCAAAATTGGTGAGTTTGCAATTGGAAAATTCATGTTCCAGATACACTGCGCGCGTGTGCTTGTTGTCCTGAAAGATGTCCTTTACTCGACCCCATGCTTTGAGAGCAGTGTCCTCCGGGTCGAGAATTTGAAGAAGAATATCCTTTGAAACCGTATTGTAGATCCATTGAAGAACAATAATGTCTACCTGATTCCATAGATCATCGTCAATGTCTGTGGGACGTGGAGCTTTCATGTCAATATGATTCAAGACGTTGTGCGCCTTGGCGATGACGAAAAATAGAGTAACCCAGGATGCATACGGTGTGTCATGATCTAGAACGAGAGCGATGTTGTTCTTGATGTTGGATATCCCAAGATCGGAATGAAACTTATGTTTCTTCTTCGTAGTCATCGGGGCCGGTCAAGGAAAGAAAGAGACGGAGAGCACGCAACGGCGGTAAAGGGATGGTGCCGGTGTGGAAGGCGGAAACGTGGAGGAGAAGGGTTACGGATCGTAACAACCTGATATCATGTGAGAATGAGAAGAGTGGATAAAATTTGCAGTAATGTTGTTATGTGTTGTCTATTGCTTTGATAGACTATGATAAAAATACTAAGGATATTAGGCGACTATGTTATATTCGACACATATTGAGCTTTTGCCAAACTATTATTATGTAATATTGGACCAATTGGTTCTTTTGGGTTAAATTAAATCTTAGTGGGCTTTGGTGGGCCAATACTAGCATTAAAGAAACCAGAGGAAAAGGTGAATTGTGAGGGTTTTTACTAGTGATCATAATTATTCGAGTTGTCACATATAATTTTTATCTGATCCGTCATTCCACCCGTAGCTTTTGTCACCAGTACCTGTATTCGTAGGGTAAATGGATACCGTAGATCGGGTTTGTTCGGTTAAAATTTAATCTGATTTTTAAAAGCTAGTACTCAACCAAAACTTCAAACAAAGTTAAATTATACAAACTAAATTAAATATACGGTTCAATCTAGTTTAAGCCTTAACTCCTAACATGATTCTAATGAAAATATAAATCCGAAATATCTAGTTTAAAAATATAAAATAAACCGAAAGTGAAAAAAACAAAAACATCAACCCAATAGCATTATATATTCGACTCTTAAAATGTTAAAAGACAACATGGTTTGTCAAATCGTCCGTTTTAATAAATATAATTTTAGGTGTGACAAAAATATTGAATGTTTGCAGGTGCAAAGGTAATTAAGGCAGCAAGACAATAAAATATTATATTTAAAATATGTTGGCCATAAATCTTATTTATTATGAAAATATAAAAAAATCATTATAGTAAAATGATTGATGAATGCATGCGTTTGGTGCGATGGTGGGTTGGGTGAGGGGTCTTGAGTTACTCACCAGTATGTGATCCGCCCTATCAATTATCGGGTTTTTATCCGTTATTGGCACTCATAGGACGCGGGTGATATTGACATCCCTAGTTTTTGCTATCACAAAAAAAAAAGAGAATCACAAGAGAGTGTTGTGTCGAACAAGAAGAGTGTGTTGCTTTTCATCTCGGGATTCTTAGAAGTTATTTTGTGGAACCAAGGACGAAGATATGGTGAGAACGCGAAGACAGTGATTCAAAACTGGTGAAAGATTTGATGTACATTGCATTGGTGGTGTTCTGAACCATTTATTTCTAGATCTGTTTTCTTGTTCGATGGTTGGGTAGATATATGTTGGTGTGCTTTGTTTTGTAGCAAGTGACATTGTAAACCTTCTACCTAATGGATTTTGGGTGCATAAGGCTCCGCGGAGTAGGTTTATCTCTAACCACGTTGATCACCATCTCATCTGTGTTTGTTTCTCTTCTTACAAGTGACATTGTAAACCTTCTTTTATCTTAATCTTGTATGTTTGTTTGTGTATATTCTAAACTGAATAATATAAACTTAACAATAAAATTCTTAAATCGGATTCACAATAACATTAATTAACAACAACTAACCACTTTCACAACAAGAAGTTATAAAATTCCAACATAAACAGTTGTACCCAATTTCTGTAAAAGAAGGATGGGTTTATAATCAACATGGTGTTTTAACAACCTTGGCTCTAAGTCCATATTTGGTATGAAGGATTATGGAGATCTCAGGCTCAACTTTATGTTCATCGATCACCCGGAGACGATATCCATTGAGGAGCACGGTGGCAGCCACCGCCTTCATCTGTAGAAACGCCATGTGCTTTCCTAGACATGTCCTTGGCCCAGCATTAAAGGCCAGGAACTTGTAAGAAGGCTCGTGTTTGATCTTCCCTTTGTCGGTTATCCACCTTTCCGGCTTGAACTCCTCGGAGTCATCTCCCCATATAGATTCACTCCTCCCCATGGCGTACAAGCTAAAGATGATCTTCGTACTCGTGCTCACGCGCTGGCCGCTTGGCAAAACATCCGGCCCGAGAGGAGACTTTAGCTCTAACGGAACCGGAGGGTATAGTCTCAAGGTCTCACACAAGGCCCCGTGGAGATAAACGAGGTTTTCAACCTCTTCGATTTGGAAAACGGTTGTAATGGACTCGAGTTCTTGGCAAATCTTGGCTTCCACACTTGGGTTTTTATGTAGGAGAAAGAAGAACCAAGTTAAGGCTGCACTTGTTGTGTCACGGCCTGCTATTAGTAGGCTCAAGAACATGTCCCTCAAGAACTTGTCGTTGGATTTTGATTCTTGCATTGAAAGAGTGAGTAGATCAAGACCTTGATCTTGGTCGAGGCATGGTTTATGAGTTTCAGTGACCTTTTTTTTCAAGGAAGTATAAATAAATCCATCTAGCACTTGCCATGCTCGGCTTAGCCTCTTCTCGCTCCCTATCCCCAACGAGCGTTGAAGCTTCCAAACGGTCTCGGGGACGACGTGCCTAAGAAACAACACCTCCTCGGCCTCATCGAGGGCCTTGCAGAACGGAGAGTCAGGGAGGTCACTAGAGAGACAGCATGGATCACTTCCGGTTACCAACGTACATATTGTATCAAAGGTGAATCTCTGGAACAAGTCTTCAAGATCCACAACCCGACCCGAGTTATACCCGCTATCCAAAATGGGGATTAGTCCGTTCTCCACCTTGTGGGAGATAGTTTTGGCTAGGAAGCGGTGGAAAGAGGGGTGCGTGAGGAAGGAGTGGACGAGCTCTCTTTGATACCTCCATAGCTCGAAGTCGGCGTTGAAGATGCCGTCGCCGAGGATGTCGAATATTTGGGAGAAGTCGCGGCCCTTTGGGAAGTTGGGGAAGTTCTTGCTCATGACGTAGTGAACGTTGGCGGGGTCGGTGGTGACGAGAATGTCCATGGTGGTGAACCAAGGTCCTTTGAAGACGAAGGTGCCGTTGACGAGTTTTAGGATTCCGGTAGACCAATCATGGAAGCGGTGTGTATTGAGGAGAAGGTGTGGGAGCATACCCACAATGGGCCAGTTGATGGGTATGACGACGGTGTTTCGGGTTTTGTTGAGAAGGTAGTTTGAGAATAGGAAGAGGAAGAAGATGGCGGAGATTGGATAAAGGTATGCTTCCATGGTGATTATGTTTGACAAGTAAGTTGTGTTCTAAAGAGTCACAAAGTTGATTGCTTTAATAATGATCTTCATTATTTACTGATCAGTAACTTTGATCCATTGGAGTGAAGAGAGACAATGAAATGAGTGATTCCGACGGTTCACAAATGACAAGTCGTATTCATTTGGTAAAAAAAACTCAAATAAATCTGGATTAAGAGATGTGATATTCCATTTACCAAACAGTCCCTAATTTGTATGGTTGCCATCCAATTAGAGATGGAATGCTAGCTGCTACTGTGATTTCTAAAGACTAATTATTGAGTTGAACACATCCATTGAATCTCCCCCGTGTGACCGTACGAAAAAATTGGACCCTCATTTGCCCTGTGAATTCCAGTTCCCAACTTCATGCTCTTCCAACAAGTTTATAAGTTGAGATTGATGTTAGAGTACGATTAGCTTTATCCATTAGTTATTTTTATCGTTTTACCACTTTATATTTGTCTATATAGATTTTATTTGCTCAATCAAATAAAAAAGATTTCTAGTTCACAAATCCCTACATAGTACAAAAGCACCTTCCTCAATTATGTGATTACGCACAAAATAAAACTCTAACCAAAAAGTAACCCTTTTGTCGTATGCAACGATATCATAAACGATTTTTGCAGCTGGTATGAGAAACGACTTTGGCCTGTATTACGATCGCCACAATTATTGGGAGCTGTGGGGCAATTAGTTGATGCTACTCATTGGAACACCGTCTTATTTGCTTTGAACTCCTATATATCTCATTTGTCCTACGATGCCACTTCCGACATTAGTTCGTCCATTGGATCCTTGATTTTGGGTCTCTTTTCATATGACAGGGAATCGTTATCTACTTTCCTCGCTCACACCGATAATCACATGTCTGATCAAACTTCTAATGTATCTCTAGTCTCAACAGGACACACAAGGAAGTTGCACCTCAATAACTCGCTTCACTTGCCTCATGTATTATTTGTTTCGTGACTTGATGGTCATCTCCTTTCCCTGAATCAGTTAACTACGGAATTGAATTGTGGTTTTATGATAACTAATAAACTTTGTGTTATATAGGACCGTACTTAGAGAATAGTGATTGAAGTGGGTGAAGCTCATGATGGAATCTACTGACTTCGTTGGATGACAAACGTTCCTCTTCCCTTTTCATGTCTTACCACTATCGACACTACCACCTACTATAACCTCCTTGGTCATCCTTCAAACTCCGTAACCACCTATCCTTGTGACATATGTCTTCGGGCCAAACTACCTAGATCATCTTTTCCTATTAGTAGTTATCATGCTTCGAATTAGTTCACTTAGATATTTGGGGTCCCTATCGCAGTCTTTCTACTTTCGGTTGTATCTATTTTCTTATCATTTGGGATGATTACTCCTGTTGTAATTAATAAAGAGAAAAACTGAAGCTCCCTCTTTAATTCAAAATTTTCGTGTCATGGTTGATACTCAATTCCGTATATGTGTCAAAACCTTTTGTAGTGATGATGTCAAGGAATTTTTTCTGTCTTCGATCTTTTCTTTAAGGCAAGGGTATTAGCCTAGAAAGTTCATGTACTTACCCACCACAACAAAATGGGAGGGTAGAAAATGTCGCTCGAGCCCTTATCTTTCGAGGGCAATTACCTTTATCGCTTTGGGGAGAATATGTCTTCACTACTTCTTACCTTATCAACCGCACACCTGCACGTGTACTTCATCACAAAACTCCTTACGAGCTTCTTTCTAGCTCCCTACCTTCCCTTGACTATCTTCGGATTTTGGGTGGTCTTGCTTATTGTTCGGTTTTTCCTTGATCTTCTAACAAATTTAGACCCCGGAGTAGAAAGTGTGTCTTCATAGCTATTCATTGTATCAAAAAGGGTGTAAAATGTTAGATCCAGATGCTTAAGATTATTTTGTCACATGTGAAGCGTGTTTTTATGAGACCATTTTTCCGTTCTCTAAAACGGATTCACATCAACCTAACCATAACCCTGAAACAAATTTATTTCCTCTTGAAACTAGTTGTTTTACTCCCTCTAGCGTTGATGACGCTATCACAGCTCCACCCTCAGCAGAAACAACAATGGACCCCAACCCCTATCAGACCCCTTCCCTGCGTCACCCCCAACGGGCACTGTCTTAGCCCCCACCTTATCTCCCTTATCCATTGACATTCTACCCATTTCCCCTTACATACCCTCCCCAATTGCTGACCCCCTACTTTAACTCCTACCGAACCCCTATCAATCACTCAGTAACTCCACCGGCCACTACTACCCCAACAAATCCACCACCACTTCGCAGTCTCGAATTAACCAAACCCTTAACCCTTTTACGAGATTATGTTTGTCAAAAGGTAAGCCACTTCGATCTTTGATCTAGTCAACTTTCTCCCTCACTGAAATCAGGTACCCGATATTCCATTGTGGAATGTTTATCATATGAACACCTTTGGCTATCAAGAACAAGAACCAACCTCTTCAAGAAAGTAGTTGCAAACCCAAAATGGCAAAAAGTTATACAAGATGAAATTTATGCCTACAACGCAACAACACGTGGGGATATGTTGATCTCCCTACTGATCGTAGAGGTATTGACTCCGAATGGGGTTTTTTTGCATCATTTAACTCTGATGGTAAAATTGAGCGATCTAAGGCATGTTTAGATGGATCACCATTCATATTTATAACTGTGAACTTCATCAAATGTATGCTTCTTGTTGCTAATTCGGTCCACTTGAATGTAAGCGTACATCTTTCCCGATGTGTGTTGACCGCGGCCTTCGATTGGATTTTTTTGCTCTACTTGATGATCCTCAAAAATATCGTCGTTTGGTTGGACATCTTATTTACTTGTTCATTACTTGTCCTGAACTTGCATACTTTGTTCATATGCTTTCCCAATTTATGGTTTCTCCACACCGTGTACAGTGGGATACTACCTTGAAGGTTCTTAGTTACCTAAAGTCAGCACCTACTCAGGGTATTTTCTTATCTTGTTCTAGTGATATGTGGAAACTTATGCCGAGGCTGAATATAGATCAATAGTAGCTACTACATGTGAGCTTTTCTAGATTTTCTCTCTCCTTGAGTCACTCTGTTTTTCGCACAAGGCTCTTATGCGTCTCTTTTGCGATAATCAGTCCGCTATGCATATTGCCAACAATCCAATCTTTCATGAACGTACCAATCATATTGAGTACGAGTGGGCACCAATCCTGGTTAATCTCGTCCCGTCCCGATCCCGGCAGGATTTGGAAAAATGTATATCCCGTCCCGTAATAAATTTGCGAGACACGACGTGGGACGGAAACTTCTCATCCCGGTTAATCCAGTCACATCCCGCATTACTATATAAATAATTTTTAAGTGTTAAAAAAATATATAGATAAATATATATAAATAATAATTTTATATTGATAAGAATTATAAAATTAATAAAATACTAAAAGATAACATTCTTTTAGATGTTGTGATTTACAACCTGTGAAAGAATGTTACATTTTTTAAACTATAATTGGTGTAGTGGAGTGCTAGTACTTTTGAATGTGAATCGGTAAAACACAATTTAGTGTAACTTGTATTGGTTTTAAATGTACTAACTACTAATGTTTGTCTTTTGAATTGGTGGGTATTGATATTTTTAATTATTTGTGTATTTAAATATGAGAAAAACATATACAAATATTAAATATAATCCGTGCATTGGATTATATTGGATCGTATATTGAATTTATATCTTATTTGTTTATCGTTTTAATCCTTTGTATTTGTGGGTATAAATATTATTTGATTAATATAAATTATATAATAAATAAGTTTTCAATTGAGAAATGTCTAAATCGAGTGTATGAAGGGATCGGAACATTTGGAAAATCCTGTCCTAAGTAGCGAGGAGTGCAAGCAGTGACACCTAATACCCGTACAGGAAGCAGCTAGCTACGGTGCAAGTGAGTCGGGACCCTTTTCCTAGTTGATGCTCAAAATAAAAACAAATGGGTCGTTGAGAAGTACAACAAGTATTACTAAAAATTAATGGCACAGCTATGGGAGAGTGGGTGTTAACCCCTAATCCTAGAGTTTGATCATGGTATGGTTGTATGGTAGTTAGTAGTAGCTATCATTATGTACCTTCTGTTGTAAGACTCCACACACTTAATTGCTTCATTACTTACAGCTCACCAATTTGGGTCTATTCTAATGAAGACAAACCATGAGACCACGGCTCTCATACTTCCGTTTGGTACCCTTAAATTTTTAGCTTTTTCGGATAGTACTCAAAGTTTTTCACGTTTCCGCTTGATACCCCTAAGATTTCGGTTTTCCGTTCGGTACTCTTTTTTCTTTTTTTTTTCTCCTAAAATAACGTTTTTTTATATTAAAATTATTTTAAAAAAAATATATATATAATAACAACTTTATATTATAAATTTCTAAACTATGATATTTCTTAAATTATATAAGATTTTTACCTATTATTTTATGAATTTTAATATATTTATTACTATTTGATATTTTATCATATTTTGTATTTTGTATTAAAACATGAGAAATGTATTATGTTTTATATAAAATATAAGAAATTTAATTTATATGATATTTTAATCAAAAATTTTAAAATTAAAAACTAATACGTACGTATGTAGCATCATTCTTACCGAAAAGGTTCCGCATAAAATAAAATTTTGTGAATGTTGCGGATACACTAGATGCAGAGTTTATCCTATCAACTGGAGATAACTTCTATGATAATGGTTTGAAGGGCACTGAAGATCCAGTTTTTGATGAGTCTTTGTGAATGTTTACAATACTTTGAGTTTGCAGAAACAATGGTACAACAATACGTATCATTCTGAGGAAATATTCAAATGAGAAGAAGATAACTTGGGAAAATTAACGCTCGTTAATGGATGTGTTTTTGTATTGCAGTTCTGGGAACCATGATTACAGGGGCAACGGCCGCTGAAGCATAATTGAGTGATGAGCTTAGGTAGAAGGATAAGATAAATATATTTTAATTAAATTTATTATGTTTTATTATATTATGTTTGATTTTAAAACTTTTGATTAAAATATCATATAAATATAAATTAAGTTTCTTATATTTTATAAAACATAATAAATTTCTCACGTTTTGATACAAAATATGATAAGATATCAAATAGTAATAAATATATTAAAATTCATAAAATCATAGGTAAATTCTTATATAATTAAGAAATATCATAGTTTATTTTAATTAAAATATATTTATCTTTAAAATTTATAATATAAAATTGTTATTATATATTTTTTCCTTTTTTAAAAATAATTTTGAAATAAAAAACGTTATTTTAGGCAAATAATAAGAAATAAGGGTACCGAACGGAAAAATCAAAACATCAGGGGTACCAAGCAAAAACGTGAAAAACTTTGTACACCATCTGAAAAAGCCAAAAACTCAAGGGTACCAAACGGAAAAATCCTAACAAATATTACATAGAAAATTCACTCTTTAGATTATGGGTCCGGATGCTAAAACCTTATTTATTGTAGTTGATTTTGGACGTATTCGCTTCAATGTGTTTATAAACAAGCATGGCTCCACTTTTTGGAGTGGCAAATTGGATTTTGACAACTCCAAAACTCTACTTATTACTTTCCTTGCTTACAATTAATCATATATGTTTTACCTTTACATGTAAAAAAAATTATGAAAACAATGAATATGTAAACATAATGATATTCAGTTTAATGAGAAGGATGGGTGTATCGTGGAACCTCCGGTGTAGACATATAAGATGAAGTTCCTCCTGTAGTATCCCTATGAAAGAAGTATGGGTTAACAACTACTTTATCCATTATGCTAGAACCTTGAATTGACACGTAGTTGCAATATGCGTCCACGTTTAGGCTCAACCCATCAAGATCTTG
Source organism: Fagopyrum homotropicum (assembly GCA_033239125.1). NCBI lineage: Eukaryota > Viridiplantae > Streptophyta > Magnoliopsida > Caryophyllales > Polygonaceae > Fagopyrum > Fagopyrum homotropicum. Next base: position 33,399,005 of record BSWB01000008.1, read on the forward strand.
TGAACTATGTAGATGACGAACATTGTTTTCCGTTTCTTGCCCCCCACTCATACATCGGTCACGTATTGTCCCTAAGAAAAAGGAGAATATTAGAACTTTGAGTATAAATGCTTATAACTATATTTCACATTGATTACCATCATGTACAAATCTGGACCCATCGGATGATGATATCCAACTGGATTTAGCCCTGCCTTGGAAATGAAACGGCAACGGTTTAAAACTGTGGGTTCATAATGCTTTAAAGCATCTTTGTTCCACCTACCAATTCACGAGTTGGGTTAATAAATTCGGTTCACAAAACCCGCAGTTTCAAACTGCAAGTTTGTGTGAATTTCTTCGGCCCATTAAAGGCTTGTTTGACCATTGTAAAATTCGTAGTTTGTCACAATTGAAAACTCATGAAGAACTCGCAACTTCAAACCGCGAGTTTCACCATTTATATTTATATATATATATAATAAAAACTTGTTATTCACATAAATCCACAGTTTAAAATGACGGGTCCGCTTCACTCTAATTACTTACTATTGTCGGAATAAGTTCCATCCATGCCTAGTATGATGATTTGTTTCATTTTGTTATTATTTTGGCAAAAAAAAAAAAAAAAAAAAAAAAAAATCAGATTTCTGGGCCTGGAAATTGTAAAAGGGAGTTGACAATTATGCTTGGATATAAACAGTAGTTGTGCAAGTTAGATACAATATATATATATCCCATTGCAGATATTATTCGATCGTTCCCCAATATCTTTATATACCTATGGGAGGATCCATGCTGTATATGTAACAATCAATCTCTCAAACAGTAGTATAGGCAGTGAGTATTGTGTAATGCCACTCAAAAATGCAGTATTTTACATTCAGAAGCCGTTACACACTGGCCTGCTAACCACAGGCAACTCAGCTAAGTCATAATCTGCTGCTATATTCAGCCTTGTCTTCAACTCTTCTACTTCTGATTGATTCTCTGTGACAAGGGACTTGGCCACTTCCTGCTTCACCGGAGCAACATGGAAACATGGTTGGTTTGTTGACGAGAGTAGACGAGCCCACATTCGAGCAGTTATACCCACATGGTTATGTTTCTCAATTATTTGCTGTCCAACACCAACTAACTGATCAGTAAATCAACATGAGCAAGATAAGTTAGTTGAATGCAGTATCAAGAAACTCACCTGGAAAGGTATGTAGCATTGTCTTCCATTCACTTGGCCAACTGTAAAGCCAGTATAACCCGCCATTGCTCCGTGCACAGCGCTCTGAGCAAGCAAAGTACAGTAAACGTTGTCCGACGCATTACTTGGAATTGCTCTTATCATATAAGTAGGATCTGTAAAATCCATAGATCAACCAAAGAAATATTTATCATTAGTCGCGGCTGCTGTGAAGTCGGTTATAAACATAAACGGCCACCAACCTATGTACTTAAGAACTATATCCATTTTGTTAATCTTCCGAAAATGACCCTGCAAAGAAACATTCAATCAACTCTTTAAGTGCAAATGTTCAGATTATAAATGAAACAGAAGTGATAGAATCAATACCTTGATCATATCAGCCAACCATTGGCCTACATCATTGTGAAGAACATTTCCGGATTGATCAACATGAGCACTTTTCTCCCCTGCACCCTCGGCAACCACAATGACCATGTGGCCGTTTTCCTTGAGCCGTTTCTCTATGAATTCGAAGAGTCCTCCTGGGCCTTCAAGGAAGAAGGGTGACTCGGGAATCAAGCAGCAGTCTACATCTCTGTTGGCAAGTGTAGCATACATTGCAATGAATCCTGCACACAATTTCAACATCATTATGTACAATAATACTGTTTTTTTTGGCTCTGCATTCATCCTAATTCTTAGAAGCTGAAAATCTTACCGCTATGGCGGCCCATTAACTTGACAAGACCAATCCCATTCTCAGCACTTTCGGCTTCAACATGAGCTGCGTTTAAAGCACGTTGTGCCTCCTCCACTGCAGTATCAAACCCAAACGATTTGTCTATAACCTACAGACACAAAACATATGTACTAGTAAGGAGCCATGAGATTCTTGAATGAATGACAGAGGTGAAAGTAAGCTATGTTTTTACAGGAATGTCATTATCTATGGTCTTGGGAATGGCTGCAACCGAAACCTGAAGACCTCGCCTTCGTATCTCCTGCAGTTTGAATGAATGCAGTTGTTAGATCAAAGCAGGGAGGCTTTTGAATTGAAATAAAGCAGGCTATTGAATTAGAATTACCTCATATATAAGTGATGCCCCCTTTTGAGTTCCATCTCCTCCTATGATGTAAACCTGATTGATTCCGCGATCTTGGATACTGTCAACGATCTTTGAGGTGACATGGCCGCCTCTTGAAGTCCCGAGTATAGTTCCGCCCCTTTTGTGAATGTTGTTGACACACTTGGGAGTCAAAGGAATTGTATCTCTTGAATAGAAGCCTCTGTATCCTCCCTACATAAGCAACGACAAGATGAGATGAATAATAGTAGCTAAAACACAAAATCTTAATGAAAATGGAAATTTTACCTGGATACCCATGATTGCCTTGACGCCATACATGTGATCCAAGCTGCAAACGATTTCCCTGATGACAGTGTTGAGGCCTGGACAGAGACCTCCACATGTAACTATACATGCTCGTACGCCTTCTGATTTGAAATGCACCTGATATTGAAATGGGAGAAACTCAATATTAGATGATGAGGGTTGAATTGTAGTGAAATAAATGAATGAATGAATTTGCCTTCTGACGGGGGCCTGCTCGTCGAAAATGCATCCCCCTTTGACCATCTTTGTGCTGAATTGCCTGCAAGTGGGTACAAGTATTAGCAGAAGCGGCATAGACAGACAGAAGATGATCGATGATGGATGAAGAGGAGGTTTACCCTTTGCACGACTGTGTCTTCGTAGTCGACAAAGTATTGCCTGAGATAGAGAGTGTGTCAGATTGATGGCTTATAAAGTGCAGATGTTTTAAGATTATTTTAGTCAACTTACTTGACGCCCGCATAAGCAGGATTTTTCTCCAGAGGGTTTGAATAGAACTGTATTCATTAAAGTGAGCTTATTGTAACATGCAAAACAGAAATCATGAAAGAAAGAAAGAAAGAAAGTGTTACAGGGAGGTTGGGCAGGTAATCGGAGAGATGAGGAACATCCTCAAGAACATATCCACAGTCTCCATTGACAAGAAGCTTCTCCTCAGTGCTTTGCAGGTACGAACCCATACTCAAAGTGAAGAGAATCCAATAAGCGCTTTTGCCTCTTAGGTGATAAGCAGCCCTTATCTGTGATAAAGAAACTTGTTGGAACAAAAGGGTAGTTGAGGGGTTTGACTAATCACGAGCGAGGTAGGCTGCAAAACATGAATTATTCAACTCCGATTTATAAAGTCGTCAATCGGCATGCCTACATGAACCAAATAACGGATTTCAAAAGAATATGCTCTATAAATCGTTTTTTTCCTCTCCCACACCAAACGTCGCTCATCAGTTATTGGAAATCAAAAACTCCCTTTTCATAAATAATTATCTTTTTAACATTTGCACATTTATTAAAAAAAACTATGATATATATTATTTTATTCTTAATTATTTTTTTATTTTTTGCCTTTATTAAAACTCACAACTAAATATTTATTAATGATTAGAAGGGTAAATGTGTAAAGTGAAAATCAAAATAGCTAAAATGACAATTATTCTTTAATAAAATTATGAGACTAAAACGACAATTATTTATGAACGGAGGGAGTATATGTTTATTAAGGCTCTTCAATGTTCTCAACCTTTGCTATGAAAATTAGGGTTGATTCACTTAAATGGGCTCTATTAGTACCGAGGTACGGAGTAATGAACCGTAACAGGTTCAACGTTTTTGTTTAAATTTTAATAATATAACTTTTTTTTTGTAACTGAACATTAAATTTATATTTTATTAATTAAATGTTCATATTTATACAAAAATAATTATTTCTAAAAATGAATATAAGATAAACTATTATTGGCTTATTGTGCACAATATCAACTGATATTCTAATAAAATATTTTTTTATAGAGGAAATTACCGGAAACCACCCGTTAAATAAGTCATATTGCAACTAACCACCCGCTCTATCACTATTTACCGGAAACCACCCGTAAAACGTACTCCGTTACCAAAACACCACCACGTGTCAGTTTTCCGTCAAAAATCCGTCTTGTTGGCCCCATTTTATAATAAAATAACATTTTCTTTCTTTTTTCAGTTTTTCTTTCTTAAACTTGTAATTGTTTTATTTTTCTTTCATTAATATATGATTATAGCTAATTAAAAGAGAATGTTTAACGAATAAAACCGCCCCCTTTTTAACTCTGTCTAAATTTCTAATTGAAACCCTAAATCGAAAAAAGAAAGGGAGAAAGTGAAGAGAACTCGATCCCAATCCTGGAGAAGTGAAGAGAAGAACTCGAGCATCATCTTCATCAAAAAAACTCGATCCTGGGGTTTCCAAATGACAAGGTCAAGCTCAAGCTCTACAAAGGAACAAGGTACTCCAAGATCGACATATTCTCAACCTAGGCTATGTCACCATGGTTTGTCAGAGAGACATTCTACTGCTCGAACAAAGGAACATTATGGAAGAAGGTTTTTTGGTTGTCCTTCGTACAAATTAGGAGGAAAGTGCAATCATTTTGTGTGGGATGATGAGAAATTTACTCTAAGATTGACATATGTTATCCAACAGTTGGTGAGGGAGAAGGAAGAACTGAATGCTGCTAACATGGAGTTGAGACAATCAAGAAGAGTTGAACAAGAGAAGATTGGGAAGATGCTTGAAGAGCTTGCTTCTAAAAACAAGTTGATATCTGAGTTGGAGATGGAGAATGAGCAATGTAGGTTGAAAAATGATAATTTTGTGAGAAAGTTAAAGAATGAACATAATAGTCGTTTGATGATGACAATTATTGGATTGTTGTGTATGATATTGTGTTTGGTAGTTGTTGTGAAACTGTAAGGTTGTAAAATGTTTGATGATCTTTTAGTTGTTGTCATTAAGGTCGGTTGTCAAGCTTTTAGTAGCTTGGTTCATGTAATATGACAGCAATAAGATTACAAATTAATGAATGAGCAGTTGTTTGATCCTTGTTTATGAGCAATTGTTTTATAGCAATTTAAGGTCTGTTTATGAGCAATTGTAAAGGTTTTAGTAGCTTTGTTGTCTCTCATATTGTCAAGGTTTAAGTGCAATTTTTTATGAGCAACAGGTTGATAGATGCAATTGGATGATATTTTGGTTTGCTGTCAAGGTTTTTATGATGCAATTGGATGATATTTTGGTTTGCTGTCATGGTTTATACCTTGACAGTGTAATAAAATGACCATGAAATTCATGTACAGATTGTAAATGTTGTCCCTCAGATTGACAAAGGCTACACTAATAGACTCACATTGACAGTGTAATCAAATGACCATAAAATCATGTACAAATTGTCATCAAATAACCACAAGAACATTGACAGTACTAAACAAAAACATTGACAGTACATAAGAAACCATTCATAAAACCCTTGACACATTGATAGTGTAATCAAATGATCATGAAATTCATACACTAACAGATTGTCAATGTTGTCCCTCAAATTGACAAATGCTACACTAATAGACTCACGTTGACAGTGTAATCAAATGATCATAAAATCATGTATAGATTGTCATCAAATAACCATAAAAACATTGACAGTACATAAGAAACCATTCATAAGACCCTGCAATAACATTGACAATAACCATGACAGTACAAAAGGCCAACACATTGGCAATATTTTAACTAAGTTAGACAATACCAAAGGCTAAGACAGTCATAACAGTACAAAAGACTAACAGATTCATAACAGACAATAGGCTAACAATACAAAAGACTAAGAAAACATATTTTATGGTCCTCCTAAATCTTGAGTTGATGCTTGTTCTAGACCTTGACTTGATGAACTCCCTCCAGGTGCAGTTGAGCATTGTGTTCCTACATCTTGTCCTCCTAATATGCTCATAACAAAGCTCTATTTAGGCTGCAAGAAAACAGATTCCAAATTAGGTTAATCAAACAAAATGAAGAGCAATTTAAAGCTTTAAAAGAAGGTTACCTTCTTTGTGTATTTTCTTTTCTGAGAGCCAACCTCCATAGTGTTAGCATTCCTTGACCTCCCACCATGATTCACAGGCTTTGGTGGTGGTGGTGCTTTAGGTGAATTTTTACACCTGTTTTTGTAGTGTCCTTCTCCTCCACAGTTTGAGCACTTCACCTTGCCAGATCGAACCCTACTTGGTGGATCTTCTCCCATTGACTTTCTCCTAATTTTTTTAGGCCTCCCAGGTTGTACAATGTACTTTGGTGGACCTGACTTTAGGTAACTAGTGCATTCCCATTCTGATTCTCCAGGTTGAGGGTGAATTATACTGTCATATGCCCTCATGTAAGTCTCCCTTGTGTAGTAAGAGTGCACAAAATCATCCAACTTCCTTCTGTAGTTTGTAATACAACACATGTCATGTGGGCATGGTATTCCAGTCAAGTCCCACTTATAACAACCACAAGTTTTCTGAGCCAAATCAACAATAAAGGTCATGTCCAGATGATCAACTTCAAACTTGTCTCCACCACCCCAAGTAGGTGTACAAGCCTTCACACCTTCTTCCATTGCAAACTCTATCTTCTTCAAAGCTTTTGGTGTATACTTCCCTTCATACTTGATAATTCCCTGTTTTTTGGTGACAAATCTTCTCATCAACTGCCTTCTAATAGACTCACACATTGACAGAATAGGCTTCTCCCTTACTTGAAGTATGAAAGAATTGAAGCTCTCACACACATTATTGAGTAACATATCTGACTTGGTGTATGATTTAAATCTATGCTTAGACCAAGTTGTAGGGTTTGCTTCCATAAGGTATGCCCAAGCATCAGCATCTAATTCTTTCACCTCATTCATTGCATAGTTGAAATCAACAACAGTTGTTGCTCTTGCTGCAGCCCATAGAGCATCCTTAAAACTCTTCCCAGAAAATCTTTGCTTGAAATTATTGTATAGATGCCTAACACATACTCTAGTGCCAGCTGTTGGAACAACCTCATGAAGAGCCTCAATTAAACCCTGTAATTACATAGAAATAAAAGGAAGAAATGTGAGAACATTAAACTTAAATGAAAATATATAAGCAAGGCAATCACACTCACCTTTTGTCTATCTGAGATAAATGTGGGATTGCTTTCCCCAACATCTCTCATCAAAATCTCAATAAACCAACCCCATGTTTCCTTTCTTTCTGCTTCAACAACAACAAAAGCAATTGGAAAGATATTGTCATTCCCATCTTTGCCAACTGCTACCAAAACTTGTCTTGTGTAAGCCCCTCTTAAATGGCACCCATCAATACCTATGATTGGCCTGCAACCCAACATAAACCCTCTCTTGCAAGCATCAAGACACACATACAACCTTTAGAATAAGGGCTTTTCTGGATCATCTAGACAAACTTTCACAAACACAGAGCTTCCTTCATTGTATTTCTTCACTGTTGCAGCATAATCCCAAACCCTACCATACTGTAATCTAGCATCTCCTTGTGTCATTAACATTGCCCTAAACCTAGCTCTCCAAGCCTGGTTATATGAGATCAGAATTCTATAATCTCTTTTCATTGTAGCTATAAACCCTTTCAATTTCCATTCTGGATCAGCTCTATAATGCTCAAGGTATTTGTCATCTAGCCACATTGAGGTTATCTTAGTGTTTCCATGTTGTCATCCACACTCATGCTTAGGGTTAAAACTCTTAAGCTGAAATGTACCATCTTTTCCCATTTTCCTAGCACAAGCTCTAAACTTACAGAAAGTCTTTCCATACTTACACACTTTTCTAGCATGCTTCATAGGGCAATCACACTTATTCTTACAGTATACAGAGACTTTGGTTTTATCATTATGCAACTAGTAATAATCACCCCTATTCTCTATAGCATACTGCCTTAATGCTTTCCTAAATATATCATTAGACCCAAATCTCATCCCCATAACTAAACATATTTTTCTCTTAAAATCTACAATTGGATTAAACTCAGGATACCTGAAAGATGATTTACCATCAGAATCTATCACACTATGCAAATCATCAAAATCTAGTGATTTCTCATCAATAGAAACCTCATCCACGCCAACTTCTTTAGCTACATCACCAACAGTGGGATCAACATTATTCTCAAATAATTCACCATCTTCATCTTCACTGTCTTTGAAAGTGAATTCTTCCCCTGAAGAAGAAGACTCCTCACCTAACACCTCTTCCCCATCTTCTGAACCTTCTTCTGAACCTTCTTCCAAACCTTCTTCATCTAAGCAATATCCTTTAATTGGTACTTCACAAGAAGCATCCTCGACTAGGGTTATGGCATTAGATATAGGGGTTCTGGCATTAGATGTTGGGCTCAGTGGGTAGTTTAGGGATGAGCTATGTTGGTTGAGGTTATCTTTTGGGCCTTGGGGTCTCAAATAATGTGGGCTAGGCTCATCACCTTGAACAACATACAAGTGGACTAGTTTATCACTCCCAACACAGCCTACCATTTTCAAAATGTCACTGCCATCTCTCACAATTGTTAACCCATTATGTATGGTTTGACATGGTTTAGAGTACCATATCTCTTCCAATTCCAACAACCCAACCTCTTCCTTTAACATTGTCTCTAACATAATTTTGGACAGTAAATCAGGATCAACATTTGGGTACAAATAAATTTTAGATTTCCTATAAAATAACTGATCATCATGCCCTGTGTAAAATTGTCCATCATACATAACCCTCAAATTGATTTTCAGTCCTGAAAAAACAATAAGAAAATCCCTAATTAAATAGCATTCACATGTTTCCTAATTCAGTCAACTTTGCCATTAAACAAATAAGAAGTGGTCGTACACACAAACATGAATCACCTTGTATAAACAATATAAAAGCCCTAATTCAATTCACTTTCCGTTTACAGATTCTTTCACATCACTACTGTACAAAAAAGCTCAGTCAATGACCCTACATTCTGCCATACCATTTAAGATGACTTAAAGTGACATGAAAAAACTCAAAATGAGACAACACATATGCAACATCACAACACAGATGCAACATCACCAACAGAGGTGAAATTACTTCAATCAGAAGATGAAAAATTTCTTCAATCAAAGAGGAAATTACACAGATGCAGCAATGGAGAGAGATACACTCAGAAGATGCAAAATTAGGGCTTCAATCAAGGCGAAATTACACACAGAAGCAAAACTACTTCAATCAAGTAGAAGTAACACAAAAGCAAGGAGATAGATACAACATTACTAATTAGGGCTGGAGAAGAGTAGCTACATACCCGATTCTGTTGCTTCCCTTGAGTGCGATCTTGCATTCTTTGTTCGAACCATCTCAAAGCAAAATTCTTCGCAAACGAACTTGGAGAAGAGTCTCTTCTTCGACCAAATCAAAGTGACAGAGGGTGGTTGAGAGTAAGAGGAGTAATGTAAGGCGGTTTTATTCGTTAAACATTCTCTTTTAATTAGCTATAATCATATATTAATGAAAGAAAAATAAAACAATTACAAGTTTAAGAAAGAAAAACTGAAAAAAGAAAGAAAATGTTATTTTATTATAAAATGGGGCCCACAAGACGGATTTTGACGGAAAACTGACACGTGGTGGTGTTTTGGTAACGAAATACATTTTACGGGTGGTTTCCGGTAAATAGTGATAGAGCGGGTGGTTAGTTGCAGTATGGCCTATTTAACGGGTGGTTTCCGGTAATTTCCTCTTTTTTATATTTTGTTTACAAAAAAATATAATATATTTTTGGGCTAATTAGGTAACTAGGCTGTTTTTTTTAATTGTACACTAAGTAGGTTTTTTTCAGTTTTTCAATTAGTAAATGTACCCCAAATTTTTTTTAACCGTGGAAACCCTAACCTTCAATTCCTCCGCCTCCTTCAGCTCTCCCTTCGTTTGCATATCCTTCAATTTCTTCCGATTCCATTCCGGCTTTCCGTAGAGGTCCTTCAGCTCTCCCTTCTTCATCTCTCCCGGCGGTCGGTGGTCCCCTGGGCCTAACGCCGACCCTCCCCTCCCTCTCCCCTGGCGGAATCCTCATCGATACGACGACCTCCGATCCCTCTCTATTTGTCTCCGTCTCTGAAGTTGCCTCCTCCAAAAGTTGCTACTCAATTGATGCCCCATTTCCGGAGAAGATCACGGTGCCCGGAACGCCTCTCTGTCCATATTCGCCGGCGGAGATGAGTCAATCGTCTCCAAATTGGCTCCTGTGTTCAAGCTATTGGGAATCGTTTCCAAATTGGTTGAAGGGGTGGTGTACACCCATAAAGCCGGGCTAAATCTAGGGTTATTTCTGGAGGCGATTTCAAAAGGTGTCGCTGGTTCGAAGTCGTTGAAATTGTACGGAGATTGAATTCTGAAGAGGGATTTCGAGCATTTGTAGGCCAAATTGAAGAGGTATGAAAGTAGATATTTTTCTTCCAGGATTGTACTGGAGTTAAGTGATTACCTGTGGGCCTATTGGATCTGAATATTATTTTCCTTAAGTTCCAGTAATCTAAGATATCCTTGTAGTTTTTATTGATTAACAAGAAAATGTTTTCATCTTTTAGAGTTGATTTTGCTTATACACCTGATGTGTAGCAGAGGATCATTGTACAAAAGACTTGGTTTTACTTGTAGGCCTGATTTAACTCATAAAAAGGAGATAGTGATCTAGATGCATTGTTCATTTTTATTCGAAGTTCAGATTATGATTATGTTGTGTAGTTTTATGGTATGCAGTTTTACTTTATGGTTTGTAGTTTTATGGTATGCAGTTTTATGGTATGTAATTTTATGGTATGAAAATCTGGTGTAACAAAATTCTGGTATGACAAAATGTAATTTTATGGTATGTAACTTTATGGTATGTAGTTTTATGGTATGTAATTTTATGGTATGAAAATCTAGTGTAAAAAATTCTGGTATGATAAAATGTAATTTTATGGTATGTAATTTTATGGTATGAAACTTCTGGTATGAAATTTATGGTATGAAATTTCTGGTATGAAATTTCTGGTATTTAAATTATGGTATGAAAATTTATGGTATGAAAATTTATGGTATGAAAAATTATGGTATGAAATTTCTGGTATGAAATTTTTAGTACGAACTTTTCGTATGATAATTTCTGGTATGAAATTTCTGGTGTGAAATTTATGGTATGAAATTTCTGGTATGAAATTTCTGGTATAAAAATTTTGGTATGTGAAATTCTGGTATGAGAAATTCCGGTATGAGAAATTTAGTCCAGAAAATAAAAAAGAAATAATAAAAAAACAAGAAAAAAAAAACAAATTCAGTAATTAAAAATTAAAACTTATACTTATATAATAAATAACAAACATCATTTATTCCTTTCTTTCTAAATAGAAGGGTTAATAATTTTTACCTACTATTAAATGAAAGTGGTAAAAAATTTGGGGTACACTTTCTTAAACAAAAACTCAAAAAAGCCTAGTATGTCAAATTCTCCCTATATTTTTTTGGGGGAAAAAATCATACTTATTACTGATAAGTCAACATTTTTGTTGATATAGTTCACATATTAAAACATTTAGTTCAACTATCCCTAAAACTTTCTAAATTACATAAGCAAATCTTGTGAATTATTGTAAAATATTTTTTAACCATCCATAAAGCTTCCAAGTTCCAACAAGAGACATGAGATTGTTTTATCCTCTATTGATACGGTAAGATAAAAAAACAAAATAATGCTTAATTAAATTTATAATTTATAAAAACAATTTTTATAATGTTAATTGTGGTCTCAATTACTTATGCTTTAGAATTGACTAATTATAAATGCCCACACTTTATGCGCTATAATAAAATTATTAAGAAAGAATTATAAATCGTATGAATGTTTGGGAAGCTAAGTATGCTAAATTGTATTAAATATTGTCACAATTCTCATATTTGTAGGAATTCTCATATTTCTCGAATCAAAAACTCAATCTAAGAAAGTCCATCCAAACTAATGATCAATTTGACTTATCTATTATACATGCTAAAAAGAGAGTACATATTGGGACGACGTGAAGATGTGAAAGTAGAGATGGAAGTGGGTGCACAACCACCCGATCCAACCGGTCAATCGACCCGAATTCGTGGGTGAAAACCCGAAGAATTCCGGGTGGTGGGCGGTTGACGGGTGAAACTGATGGGTGGTGGGTGGGTATGGGTATAGGTACAACCACCCACCAACCGAACCGTCCACCACCCGCCCCACCCACCCCGCATCACCCGCATAAAGTATTTAAAAAAATCAAAATATAAAACCTTAAATTCTACCCTTATAAAAATTATTAAAAATATAAATACATAAAAACCCTAAATTATCAAGAGAAAAGAGTGCACTTACATCACCATCCACCTCGCTATTTCGCTAGTCGCTAGACTCGCTAAAACCTTCGGTCCTTCGCCAAATCGTCATCCTTGACTGCCTCAGTTTATCACCGCCGAGCCACACGCTCCCTTCCCCGTTCGGTCACTCTCTTTTGCGCATCGCTTGCTTGATTCTCTCAATAGGTATTTAATATTCACTAGTGTCTTCTCTCCATCCTCTCCTCAGATCTATATTCGATTTTGGAGTCACACACTCCCCTCAACACAACACTCATTTCAGGCGTTTAAGTCAGTTATATTATACATACATGCATCTTCTGAGTTCTTACCATGTGTTTGCATTACTGTTTTCGTTTGATAATTTTGGATGAAGGCAGCTTCTTTGCAAGCGATTCCATTATTCAATCATGGGTGCCATTACATTTTGCGGAAACTTGTTCGTATTGTCTCTCTATATGATACCAACCCAAATTTTTGGACCTTTTAGAATATGAGAGTAGACATGTTGATGGTCCATAGTAGCTACGATTTTACCATGTTGTTTGCGGAAGATTGCAGGATCACTACATCGAGCTCTAAAGGAGTTTGATTGTAGTATATGCTGATTTACGTTTGTTGTATGTAAAAATATTTCGTTTATTTGCATAGTTTTGTACTAATTGGAATTCATTTTCCATGTTTTTTGGTAATGTTGGATAATGTTCCGTAATTAGTAGAATTATATTTGTGTTACGTTAAAATATAAATTACTTTATACATGTAAATGTTTAAAAGTGAAAAATATACTACACAATACACACCCGGTTATTTCACCCGAACCACCCGAACACCCGGTGGGTGATGGGTGGGTGGGTGACGGGTGAAGTGTTAGGCGGGTGGTGGGCAGGGTGGGTGAGAGTTTAAGTAACGTGGGCGGTTGGTGGAAGTGGAACTTCCACCCATAAACCGACCCATTTCCATTCCTATGTGAAAGTAGTAATCAGATGGAGCTCCCACAATTTTTTGGCTAATATAGCTTTATTTTTTAAGCTAGAAAATCTTTTTTTTTACTAAACTAACATTATGTTATTGAAAGATTGTACGTAATTTTTTTTCCAACCAACCTATTTTTTGGACAAAAAAATCTTTATTTCTAAACTATTTATTTAAACTAGAGAATCTTTTGTTATCCGCATCATCTACTTGCATTAAATGTTTTGAAATATTTTGTTATTCCACATCGATTAGCTACTTGCATTGAATATTAAAATGATCTATTTAGTTAAATATTTTGAGGGTTTTTGTTGTCCCACATCGGTTAGCTATTAAGCTTGATGGTTTTAGAACTTGTATAAATGGGGAGTCTAAAGAGTATACAAATAATATATTTCTTGACGTTTGAATAATGCTTTGTTTTTTGGATCGTTAACCTACAATTATATGTGGGTCGTAATTGTGCACCTCGAGTTTTAGACAGTCTTATCTATTTACGTTAAATATTTTCAATATTTTGACTATACAATAATACATTTTTGGCTAATAAATCTTTATTTTAAACTATTTTTTAAGACAAAGAATCTTTTGTTAACAAAATTAACAAAATGTTAGTGGAACTATTTCACGTTACTTTTTTATTGTTGGAACCAATTTATTTTTCGGATAATTTTTTAAATAAAAATAAATGTACTCTGATTTTTTTCTTGTTGGTTTTCAATTTATATTTACGTTAAATACTTTCACGTTATTTTGGTTAAGTAATCGTACCCCTCAAGTTTATTTTTTTAGGGAAGATTTTTTCTTTTTTCAAATGATTATTAGGCTGATCTATTTACGGTAAACTTTTTGAGGAATTTTGTTATCCCACATCGATTAGCTACTAAGGTTGATGGTTTTTGAACTTATATAAATAGGGAGTCTAAGTATTATACGAATAATACATTTCTTGGCATTTTGGTTAAGTTCAAGTATAATTATTATTCATATCGGAATAATAATTTATTTTGGGATCTTTAACTTACAATTATGTGGGCATAACGTTTTTTTTAAAGTAATCGTACCCATAAAGTATTATTTTTAGGGAATATTTTATTTTTGGGATCGTTAAACTACAATTATGTGGGTCATAATATTCTTCCCTAAAGTAATCTTGGCTTTTTGGTTAAGTTCAATTTCTATTTACGTTAAAAATTTTCACGTTACTTTTATATAAATAACCTTATCCCTAAAGTTTTATTTTTAGGGAAGATTTTTTTTCTCAAAATGATCTATTTAGTTAAATTTTTTGAGGGTTTTTTTGTCCAACTTCGATTAGCTACTAAGTTTGATGGTTTTAGAACTTGTATAAATAGAGAGTCTAAAAAGTATACAAATAATACATTTCTTGGCGTTTTGGTTAAGTTCAAGTATAATTACTATTCATATCTGAATAATGTTAAAGTGACGCCTCCACGGTTTTTTTTCCAAATTAAATCTTTTATCAAATCACAAATTAAGCCAATAATTTTTTTTTATTAAAACATAATTATTTTGTAAACTATAAAATTTGCTATCCCACCTCGATTATCAAGAAAACATGACCCTTTGAAAAGTTGTATAAATAAACTCAAAAGTTTGAAGATTAATGTTATCTTATGAGTTTACAATTATTTCATTTTCTATCAATAATATAAAGTGATCATACCTTTTGAGTTTACACTTATATCAAGTTTATTTTTTTTCTTTTCCAGAATTGGATTGTCGCACATGTTTTCGAGATTTCATGACAAATGTTATCTTCTGGATTTGTATTATATTATATTTGCACAATTTTATTTATTTTTTGAATTAATTTATTTTGAATATATGTTTGCATTTCATAGATGTCGTTTATTATTTGACATTTATTAAAATCACATATCTATTTTTTGACATTGATTAATATTGTGGTTTTTATAATATAGATACAGTGAACACTTTTGGTTTGGTATGCTCACAAATGTAGTCATATTTATATGACGAACTAGGTCAATAATTATGTTGTTATTATTTAATAAGCGTATACTCTATTACATAAACATTCATAATCAAATCAACAAAATATAATAAGAAAATGACATCTATAAAAAATTATTCACACAAAAAAATAATAAAAATACATTTTTAAATAACCGTGCAAGACACGGGTACTAAACTAGTTTATAGGAAAAGGCTAGTGCAAGATCTTCTATCAAAACATAAAAATATCCAATAACTAAAAGATAGCTCAAAATAAGAGTTATGAGAAAAGAAATTCCGAATAGGCTCAATCATGTACAAAATCTAGGGTAGTTCTTCTTTATTTCTTAAGCTCTCGGTACTCAATCAATGTAGGCTTGACCTTGACTTCGTCGATCTCAAGGAGAACTTTAGCTAGTTGTAGACGTTCGTTCGATTTCACTACTATCCCATCCAAAATGGTCTCGAACACATGTATTTTCATACAAGAACCATTAATCTCCAAAATAGCAAAATCAAGGGATTCTACTATAAAACCATGCAAAACTACATTATATCATAAGGATATGAATGAGAATCGTGACGAAAAACTAATTTAAAAATGGATGATGATAAATACATATACTTGAACCTTACTTCTACTCAAGTAAGATCCGTAGACATCTATATGTAAATGACTTTAGAAGCCTGAACTAAGAAGATATAACACTAAGAGCAATCACTCTTAAATTCAATATCATCATTACATATCATAATAATAAATAAGAATCAAGTATCAATGATTCCAAGACCTCTCAAGAAAATGCGTATAACTCCTTCACCATGTGCTTAAGGATAACCAATAGGGTTCATACTCAACACATATGCAATATTTTCTACCATAAACTTACCGAAACGTTCTTAATCTTCAATACACATTTTCTTGCAAATACAATATAACTTAAGAGGTCTTTTATAGCTCGTACATACCCAAGGGTAACGAGTAAAAAGGTCAATCGGTCGTCATCAACCAAGTGATTGCTCCATTCGATCGATTCAATCAAGTCTTATATTTGCAACTTTTGTTTGGATTCTTCACACTTTAAATCAACATTCGCTACACATCACTTTTGTCACTTGCACACTTTGTGACCTTTTGAAAGTCATTTAATTTTTCTATAAAAATAGATCCAACCGGTTCACAAAACTCATATATGATATAAGAACAATTTTTTATTTTATTTATGCACAACACCTTTACAATAATGATCAATACCTACACAAGTAAGGACAATGCATGTCTCTTTTGCTTAATACCTCATACTTCAACTTCATTCACTTCTTCATTCTCATACCTTCACCTCCTCATTTCCGGATAAGGTCAAGTATAGTTGAACATGGCTAAGAAAACTTTTACGGATCTTCAAAGAAAGGGTTAATCAAGCCAAAAGGGACTAATAAGACGGATAATCACAATATGTAAGAAGAAAAATAATAGGTTCAACAAAGACATGTTTTGATCATATTTATATTTATAGCATATAAGTAAGGACAAACATGCAATCTCAAAAAAAATTCGGTAATAAGCTCTAGAGAATATGAAGTATATTGGAGATCACTCCCGAGAGACACTTGTATAATAATGTATATAGGCTCAAAGAAACATCAAATGGTATTATCATGCAATAATATCACTTTTCATTGGATAGAAAACTCAACGACATAAATATAGTCTAGAGCAATCACTAAAGCTACACAAGCACATATATAGTTATAGAGTAATATCTTATTTTTTATGGTTAATTATAATCATATCTTTTAGATTTTTTATAGTTGATTTAGAGTAACCGTTATATATGTCAACATAACATTTAGATGTATAGAAACGTTGCGTTGACCAACTGTATTGATTACGTATCGGGCTGTGATGCATTTTATTTTTGAATATTCTTTGAGAATAAATTATACATGGTTGCCCAAACTAAAGTCATGAAAAATGTGGAAATGACTAATGAGGTCATGACTCATGCGATTGCGTACACATTTACCTATTCGTTGCACGCCTGCAACATGCGCAAAACAAAAAATGTACTAAACCCCACCATATTGGACCATACAAAGAGGAATGGCATCAATAATTGTGTGCAGGGGAGTTCATTTCTCGATTCAAACCGATATGTTGGACCCAATCGGGCCGGATTGAAGACTGACTTGAACCGGAAAATCAATTTGCATGGAACTTGGCCCCAATTTGGTATGAAGTGGTCACATAAATTTCAAATATTCCCCCATTTTAAATAAATGAAGCTTGCTCCAACCGATTCACCGGTATTCGCTAGTCTACCCACTGGATTTTTAACCAGCAGTCTGTTTGAGAACCACAAACTTATTGTAGGTGAAACCGTTTAAGTAGTTGATTCACCTAGCTGATTTATTTTGATAAGTTTTTTGGACGTTTGAGAACTACGAGTTTGCTGATATAAACATAAATTACGAAAAAGAGCTTCATCTATATTCTAATTTTAATTTTTTGTAAATTTTAAATTGAGATTGTAATTAAACATTATTATAACAACCAAATAATGCTATTCTATAATAATTTGTAATATGACTAATGAAAATATGAAAGTGTTATTTTAAAATTATAAGTTGGTTTTATTAGACTTAATTTATTAGTTTGTTTTCAAAGATAAATTAAAAATAATATGTAACAACATTATTATCAGCTTTAAAAAAAATTCATTTAAAAAAAGAGTTGGATTTATTAAAATCATGTAGTTAAAGATTATTATAACAACTACATAATGTTATTTTATAATAATAATTTGTAAATTGTCTACTTAAAGTATGGAAGTGTTGTTTTAAAATTATAAGTATGTTTGTTAGACTTAATTTATATGTTTATTTTCAAAGATAAACATAAAATGATGTGTAACAATATTATTATCAGCTAAAAACAATTTAGTAAAAAAAGGGTTTAATGTAGGATAAAAAATCAAACACAAAAATAGGGCAAATTTCACCACCGAAGAAAGAGGAGATGTTGCCTTCTCCCGGGCTTCATCTTCTCTCGTTCAGATTGAGGATTTGTGAAGCAGTTGCTCGACTCATTCGCAACACCGAGTACCAGCTTGAAGGCGTGATGAGCAACAACGACGTCTCAGGTAAACCAATTCCACAACCTTCATTGTTGCTTATTATATCTATTTGAAATTAGGGTTAGGATGAATCGAAGTGTTGCTTGTATTAGGATTAAATTGAATACAAAATTATGGTTAGGGTTCACTTGCTTACCTTTTATGTCAGAAGACTACCAATACGCAGTTTGCAAATAGAGTTTGAATATTAGGATTAAATTGAATACAAAATTATGGTAAGTTACCGTCGCCGTTTAGTTTGCGACGGAGTGCGTCGGCACCAACCGTCGCAAAAAAGGGGTTCCGTCGGCGCCAAATTTAATGTTCGCGACTGTTTACGCCGTCGCCAAAATCGATGACGTGTAATTTTTCAAATGTTTGCGATGGAAAGGGCCGTCGCAAAATCCGTCGCAAAAAAAATATATGACGAACCGAAATAAACTTGTGACGGCTATCTCCCGTCGCAAATAGTATAACCGCTGCATTATTTAAAACCTGTGATGGTACGTTGCTAACGCAAATGTTACACCTGAATCGCATAATTGTGATGATTTGGAGCCGTCACAAACCTAAAGTTTACTTTCATGCTATTTTAATATGCAATAATTTCACATTAATGAAAGAGTAATCAAATAATAGAAGTTCAATATAGCATATTCGACATTAAAAGTACAATATAGCATATTACATTAGTTTAAGTCATTGTGAACAATCCACCAAAAAAAAAGTCATTATGAACAACACAAAATGAAACCTACTTCAACGTTTTCATTTGGATTTTCTTCTTGAGAGACTTCTTCAACGGCGGACTCTCTTTGACCTTCTCCAATAGACTCATTTTGATGAACATTTGTTCTACCCTACAAAACCAAAATTCTCTACATTAACATCAAAATATGATATTCAAGCATTTGTCAATAATAATATTAACAACACTACACATTAATATCATTATCACTAAACCAAGTACCAAGTACCAGCTATCCACAAGTAATAAATTACTTATGCTGATTAAACACAGGTGTTATCCCCTTTGCTTTAGCATGTGCAACAGAAAAAAAAAATGAATTTGTAAGTTTTTTTGGAATGTGGGTGGGGGAAGAATAAAATTCTATATGCTATTTAAGCTAGTGATACCTTTCAGAGAATGATTTCCATTAAGTCCCCAAAACCTATCTGCAAGAAATTGTTAGGCACATGGGGTTAGAGTGACTTGGAAAGGGCTAGAACTTAGTTGTTTATGACTCTGCAGGTATTTGCCTCAGGTCACCTACTGTTACATTAGGTCTTAGTCATTGTTATCCAAAGAATATGTTGCCTTGTTGCCAGTTCGAAGCATTAGGCTCATCTAATGGCCAGTGGAAAAGTTTTGACCGGAAAAATTCTTCTAAATCCCCTTCGTCTTCCTTAAGTTTCTGTCTTTGTTTGAACCAATCTTGAGTATTGAGTGTTTAGATGTTGATTCAAATTTCCAAGTCTATCAGAATCATAGCATTTTAATAGAAATTGTGCCTAAGGCTGTCAAGCACCATCATCTATATGACTTCTAGAAGGAAATTATGTGCCACTGCAGACCAAAAATAATCGAATCTTGTGGCAATGTCAGAAAACTAACAGGACAGAAAATTAAGATCACAGTACAGAGATCGACGCACTGTGTCGTGACTTTTTTGTGGAGATATCTCCAATTTCTTTCCTTTTTCTAAGAATCTGTTCACGCATTCGTGCATTGAAGCTTGTCTCATTATCATCGTCGTCATCCTCTCTATCATTGTGTTTATGGTCAACAGGAAGATCAACTGTGGAGTCCTGTAACCGTCCCTTCTTCGCTGTCAGGGTTTCTCTTATCGATAACTTCATGTCCCTTGCATGTTGTGCTTTCTCAGAGTTCTGACACCAAAGTTGGTTGAAATTAATTATATAAATCGACTTGGAATGCATAAAAACAAAAGTTACGCTGAATCATTATTTTGTCAACAGTACTTACAACCCTAAAGTGAATCTCATAGACTTGCATTTCATAAATAAATAAGAAGCAATAAAAAAGAATTGCTAAGCATGAGAAAGAAAAATTAAGAATGAAATGAAATGTTGGGTTTGCATCCTATACAAGTACAGTAACATACAGAAGCTACCATAACCATATCTGTCGGGAGAAACGAGTAGAATTGAACCCAACACAAGCACACACATAAGGATGAACCCATGGCTACTAGAACAACCTTGTAAGAGAAAGAAATCCCTTTTAGGAGTAACAACCTTTACAAATTTAAGGAAGTATTTAGGATGCCTGATACTAGAGGTTGGGGTCAATATAAGCCAACTCAAATTATCACCACCAGCAAACTTATAAAATCAACATCAGAACACTAGACAACTCAAATTATGCATCATAACAAGCACTAAGAAATTAAAGAGGCTTTGTCCAGGAAGAATCATATACTCCCTCTCCATTTGTGATCAAGTAATTGTGATTTATTATATGAATATTTGCTAATAATAATAATAATCAGTAAACCAGTACAAAACATTCAAAGATGAAATATCCAGGTACGGCTACCCTCGCATGGAAAATCCTAGTTTACCTTATAAATTTACCAAAAATCCTCTCTTATTAGGTGAAACGATGTATCATGTATATAGTACACAAGTATTATATGTATTCCGTATTCGGAACCAATAGAAAAGAAATAAGAAAAACAGAGAATTGTAGTACATCACACTTGTAAACTTGGAAAAGAAAAGAGTGGGGGACCTTCTTTTACATTATCTGCCAATTCATCAAAGTCTCTCCGGTTTGCTGAAGGAAAAATCAGTGTTTTCACATCACTCCTCCTTGCTGCTATAGTTTTCTCCTTAACCTAATTTCAGAGAAAAATTACAACAGTGAATGCATGATCATGGGCAGTGCACAATTTCAAGTACAAAAACAGTTTTTCTAACCTATGCCCTCATAAATGTGATAAAAAGAAACCAACTTGTACAAAATTTTTATAGCATATATATTCACTTACCCCACCGATTGGAAGTATCTTCCCCGTGAGTGTTACTTCACCAGTCATTGTAAGAAATCACTAAAAAGGGTGAAAGTTCTAAAGTCAATTCTGTTAGGAAGTGACTCTGTGAGATTTGGGTGCTGATGTCACCACTGGTGACTTAAGTAGATGATATTCTATAAATAAGGGTACTACACCTAAATTGCATTTTATCCTATACTAATACTGGCATTGGGTATTCATAAGAACCTTTAGGTGGTTTGCCTAATGGTTTTGGGAGTAAACTGTTGGTAATTTAGAGTTTTATAGAATGCTTTGAGGCGTGAAAAGATCACTATCGTTAAAGTGATATTTGTCCCCTCTAATTGCTGTTAGGGTTGCAGACAAATTCACCTCCTAGGATACAACAAAGCCCTTAAAGAAATCAGACAACAAATCTGAGTTTCTTTCTTATTTTTCTAGTGAAGAATCTTTCTCTATTTATAGAGAA
This sequence comes from Fagopyrum homotropicum, assembly GCA_033239125.1. Taxonomy (NCBI): domain Eukaryota; kingdom Viridiplantae; phylum Streptophyta; class Magnoliopsida; order Caryophyllales; family Polygonaceae; genus Fagopyrum; species Fagopyrum homotropicum. Next base: position 33,421,011 of record BSWB01000008.1, read on the forward strand.
TTCTCTGAACTGTCTGCGACAGTTAATTCAGTTTTACAGTTAGGATTGCAGTTAGGAGGGCAGTTATATATTCCTTCATGCGAAAGATCACAACCATTGACCTTTCAAATATATTAATGTTTAATCTCAGCCACAAAATTACTTGAAATATGTCTAGTCTCTTTAAATACAGAATCTGTATAAGTCTTATTAATAGACTTTTACCAACAATCCCCACTAAGTCTATAAATCAGACTTTGTGAATAATGTCATACATAATGAAAGTGTTTTTCAACTTAAACTTCCAATTAGTACAACTTTATCAAAATGTTAACAGATTAAATGGTGGTTAGTTCCTTAAACCATTTTTCTTTTATCAACATCGGATAAAGCATACATATAACATTTTCAGCTTCTTCACTAAACTTCTTTTGACTTGAGTTCACCTACATTCATAGAAAACTTACAAAACAATTGGTATTGTTTAAGAGTAACTCCACTCTTATGTGATCTATATAGGTAAGATCCTATGAAACCGTAATCATTAAAGAATCTTATTAAGAGTAGCCTTAGTACTCAACCTCCCTTTTATTGCACTAGCGTGCATCCCAATCACTTATCAACAACTTGTTGTTACCCTTTAAACTTCATAACTAGAATCTCTAGAAAGAGGTTGGGTTCCCGTTGTGGTGATTTCATATTAATTTCAACCCCATTGCAGCTGAGGTATTTCTTACCATTTCTCTCGAGAGTGCTTTTGTAAATGGGTCAGCCAAGTTTTTACAAGACTTGACATAAATAATGGTAATAACACCTTCTTCAATCAGCTGCCTAACATAAGCATGTCTTAAACTAATGTGTCTAGACTTTCCATTATAAATTTTATTATAGGCTCTAGACAATGTTGCTGCACTGTCACAGAACACAGAAACAGGTGGCATTGGTTGTGGCCACAACTGTATATCCAGAAGAAAATTTCTCACCCACTCCGCTTCCTTTCCTGCTGCAGCCAATGCAATAAACTCTGATTCCATTGTAGAATGTGTTATGCAAGTTTGTTTCTTTAAAGCCCAGGATATTGCTCCTCCCGCTAGAGTAAAAACCCAACCACTTGTGGATTTGTTCTCATCTGCACTAGATATCCAACTAGCATCTGTAAATCTTTCCAAAACAACAGGAAAACTGCTGTAAGATAATTTCAGTTCTGTTGTTTTCTCTAAGTATCCTAGAACTCGACTTATAGCCTTCCAATGTTCAATTCCAGGATTGCTAGTATATCTTGATAACTTGCAAACAACAAATGCAATATCAGGTTTTGTACAATGCATTGCATACATTAAGCTCCCAATTGCACTTGCATAATCTTTCTGGGAATTATATCTACCTTCATTTTTGAATAATTTACATGAAGGATCATATGGAGTATTTGCCTCCTTAATCGTAAGATGCTTAAACGTTTCTAATATCTTATGAATGTAATGAGATTGGGTCATAGTAAAATCCCCACTATTTTTAAGTATTTTAATACCTAAAATAGTGTCTACTTCCCCCAAATCTTTCATCTTGAATTGTGACTTCAAGAAATTCTTAGTTTTAGTAACTCCTTCAATCTGATTGCTTATAATTAGCATATCATCAACGTAGAGACAAATTATAACACTGTATTTGTCGCTGAACTTTGTGTACACACATCTGTCTGCGCCATTATGCTTAAATCCAAAAGACAGTATGGCATAATCGAACTTCTCATGCCACTGTTTTGGTGCTTGCTTCAGTCCATATAGAGATTTTGTTAATTTGCACACTTTATTTTCATTTCCAGGAACCACAAACCCCTCGGGTTGTTCCATGTATAATTCTTCATCCAAATCTCCATTCAGAAATGCTGTTTTTACATCCATCTGATGCACCTGCAGCTTATACAACGAAGCAAGTGCCAAGAGCACTCTTATTGATGTAATCCTTGCTACTGGTGCATATGTATCGAAATAGTCGATACCTTCTTTTTGTTTAAATCCTTTGGCTACTAATCTTGCCTTGAAGGTTTGGATTGTGCCATCGGTATTATACTTTCTTCTAAATACCCACTTGCTAGAAATTGGTTTAGATCCTTTAGGTAAATCCACCAGAACCCAAGTATTGTTGGACATATTCGAGTCCATTTCATCATTCACGGCCTCTTTCCAGAATGCTACATCTCTAGAAGACATTGCCTCATTAAATGTCTTAGGGCCTCCTTCAATTTGAAATACAAATGGTATTTCGTTTAACACTTCATTTCTAGTTCCTTCAACTAGGAATAAAACATCTTTGGTAATGAAAAATCAGAACCAAATTGTTGTTGTATTCTGACCCGTTGACTTCTTCTTTGTTCCATTGGTTCATTAAGTTGTCTTTTCCTTGACAAAGAAGACGATGGAGCCGTGTAAGTAGTGTTTCCAACATTTTCACTTGTCACATCCCCACTGAATTGTGTCTAAAAAAATTCAGCATCTCTAGATTCAATTATTTGATTTGAATCCACATCCAAAAATCTGTAAGCCTTGGAATTTTCTGCATACCCCAAGAAAATGCTTTCAAGGCTTTAGGACCCAATTTAGTTTTCTTAGGATCTGGAATCCTGTAATATGCTATGCAGTCCCATACTTTTATATAGTTTAAATTGGGTTGTCTTCCATTCCAAACTTCATATGGAGACACTTTAGTCCTTCTTGAAGGAATTCTGTTGTGCAAATAACATGCAGTCAACAAAGCTTCTCCCCACATATTTGAAGGCACTTTTGCATTCAACATCATAGAGTTCACCATATCACACAATGTTCGATTTTTCCTTTCAGCCAAGCCATTCTGTTGTGGCGTGTAAGGGGCTGTTCGCTGATGAATAATTCCACTGTTTTCACAGAATTCATTGAACTCATTAGAGAAATATTCTCCGCCCCTGTCACTTCTCAAAATTTTAATCTTTTGATCTTTCTGATTTTCAACTTCAGCCTTATATATTTTAAACTTCTCAAAAGCTTCATCCTTTTTCCTCATCAAATATACATGAGTATATCTAGATTTATCATCCGTGAAAGTAATAAAGTACCTATTTCCGCCTCTTGTTAGTATTCCATTTAATTCACATATATCTGAGTGTATAAGTTCTAATATTTCATTAGTCTTATCTACTGTAGGAAAAGGTCTTTTGGCCATTTTTGCTTGAACACAAATCTCACAATGTTTATAAAAAACATGACTATCACAAGTAATCATTCCATGCTTAGACATAAACTTTATAGATCCAAAATTCACATGAGCAAGTCGCATATGCCATAATGATGGAGATAACTCAACAATATAAGCAAAAGTACTAGTATTATTATTGATAATATTGATACTAAGTTTGAACATTCCATCACAAGAGTATCCCTTTCCTACAAATGCACCACTCTTAGTTAATATTAACTTGTCAGATTCTAGGACAACCTTAACACTGGCTTTGCATAACAGACTTGCAGAAATTAAGTTTTTTCTATTTCTGGAACATGAAAGACATTGGTCAGAATGATCTTCTTTCCCGAAGTGAACTGAATTTCAACACGTCCTTTGCCTAGGACCTTGGCTACGTTGTTATTTCCCATGAGAACTCCATCATCCTTGTCGGAGGGTTCATAGTTTGTGAATTGAGAAAAATCATTGCATACATGCACCGTAGCTCCTGAATCGAACCACCAATCCTTAGATTTTGTTCCTGCAGCCGTTGAGACTTCAGTAACCATACCAATCTGTAATTTAGAAAACATCTCAGATACCATGGCAATGATATCTGATTTGTCTTTTTCTATCACATTGGCTTGATTGCTGGACATCTCTTGTTGTTTTCGTTGCCATTTTCTGCATTCTCTCTTGAAATGCCCTGGTATCTTGCAGAAGTGGCATTTTGGCCTATTATCTTTATCATCCTTCTTAGGCTTCTTAGAGTTGTTGTAGTTTTTATTCCCATCAAGCTTCTTCCTTTTGTTCTGATTAGAATTCTCACCAACAACATAATTCACCTTATTTTCAGATTGTGAATCCACTTGCTTTTTGTATTGATATCTCGTTTCTTCCTCAATACGCAAATGTTTCTGAATCTGTTCCAAGGACAATTCTTCTGTGGTATGTAAGAGTTTCTTCCGATAATTATTCCAAGTCGTAGGCAACTTTGCAATGATTGCCCCCACTTGTAATGACTCGGAGATATCAAATTTCAACTCCTTGAGCCGGTTAATAATACTCTGTAGATCATGAACTTGATCCATGACAGGTTTATCAGCACTCATAGCAAATTCAAAGTATTTCATGATAAGAAACTTATCTGCGCCTTGCTTTTCATTGTTGTATCGCGTCTCCAGCATGATCCAAATCTTCTTTGGCGATTTGATTGCCGTGAACAGATTATAAAGTCTGTCAGAGAGTCGGTTGAGGATATGACCTCTACACAGAACTTCGTCTTCATCTCTTTTCTTCCTTTGGTCCTTGATCTCTTGGTCCTCTTCATCTGTTGGATCTGGAATTGCCTCCAAATTGGCATCCAACACATAGGAAATTTTGAAGGTTGTCAGTAGGAACATCATTTGGTCCTTCCAGCGGTTAAAGTTGGTCCCATCGAACCGATCAAGTTTGAAAAAATCTTGATTCATCAGGGTAAGGGCTGCTGCTTGTGATCTCGCCTCCATAACAAATATCACTTTAAAATTGTTGGTAATTTAGAGTTTTATAGAATGATTTGAGGCGTGAAAAGATCACTATCTTTAAAGTGATATTTGTCCCCTCTAATTGCTGTTAGGGTTGTAGACAAATTCACCTCCCAGGATACAACAAAGCCCTTAAAGAAATCAGACAGCAAATCTGAGTTTCTTTCTTATTTTTCTAGTGAAGAATCTTTCTCTATTTATAGAGAATTCTCTGAACTATCTACGACAGTTAATTCAGTTTTACAGTTAGGATTGCAGTTAGGAGAGCAGTTATATATTCCTTCCTGCGAAAGATCACAACCATTGACCTTTCAAATATATTAATGTTTAATCTCAGCCACAAAATTACTTGAAATCTGTCTATTCTCTTTAAATACAGAATCTGTATAAGTCTTATTAATAGACTTTTACCAACATAAACTCCAAGGATTAATTCCTTGGCTTTGATTTATTATATCTATTATGTTTTGGTTTTGGTGTGTTTGTGAGATATTTGTTCCCAAATTTTATACTAGTCTCCTAAACATAAAAATCTGTTTCCTATTTTCCCTCCATATATGTCATCCTTAATTTCCTGACAGTGATAACCATTTGTGAGGGGGCTAATGCATAATCAAATTTTATTTGAGCACACCTTGATATATGATACTAAACAATCAGTGTGAGAATCTCATCTCCCATTTTACTATTTCAAACTGTAACAAAATCATATTTGAAAGTTGTGTTTTGGGTAAAGTTGGCTTGATATATCTTATTTTAAAAAATAAAGTGAAGTTTGATATTTCATACATACTTGAAATTTGCATTAATTTAAAAGATTCTGAAATAAAATAATTACTGTAGGAAATCATCAGATATAAACCTATATATGTTTTGGGTAAAGTTGGTTTGTTAGCAGGTGATGTGTATATTATCTATTGGAAATATCCATTCAATACATATTAGATAGACAAAAGGACATTTACACTGTACAATATATGCGAGATGATTTAACACAGTGAGAACATATCCATTCAATACATATTAGATAGACAAAAACACAAAAGCTTCAAGCTGGTCACTTGGCCACAGACTAATAATATGAAAGCTTCTACTATTATGCAGACCTCACAAACTACAAACAAATATGCGTACTAAGAGCTCACTTGTGCTTATTGAAAATGATCAAATATATTTACCAAGCGCAACTCATTAGTACTATCAAGTTTTAAGATGTTACATTCTTAAAAGAGCTAGATTGTGTTGGTTAAGAGTTGCAAACCAAAAAGAATTAGCACTCCAAAGTGATACAAGTCCGTTCGATTGACCTTACTCATTTTGCTAACAGAAGAGAATTCTCTATTTGCAAAGACAAGACCCTAGTTCAGCAAAATACGAAGCATAATCCTAAGTTTGTAATCACTGATAATTACACTATGTCATCCTGTAATCGTTACTGTGACTATCAACACTCTAATTCTTCATTTATCTTCCAAGACCCTTCCTAGCTTCTTCAATGCACAACTAAAGACTTCTTATGAATAGCAAAGCTAATGGATGGAAACCATTTGTTTTCTCCACTATCATGAAGCAACTACCTAGGACAAATTGCATAGAGCTTCATTTTCTTAATCATTTTTAGCATAGATGCACACTAACCTGACAACTAGCAAAAGACTATCTATCTCCAAGATCAATCAGAAACTTCACTTGGACAACAATAACTAGATTAAATCTATGTTTCAAGCTCCCTTGGACAACAATAACTACAGGAGGTGTTGTACCTCATATGAAAACTTACCAGGCATGCTCAATTGTGGCTCCAAACAGTTATTTTTCTTCATATTCGGTCAATAACATTACTTCATCCAAAAAAATCCAGTTGTGAATACTAAACCCCAAATTCGCTGCAAATATCTAAAAATTGAAATAGCTCAGCAACAGAGATCGAGTTTGTACACCTTGCGAAGGGCGGTGGCGAGCTCACCACATGTGAAATTGGCGGCGGCAGAGGTGGTAAGGGGGATTCCGTTGAGGGCCGGTGGAGTCACTGGTGTCGGCGTCGCTGCCCACTGGTGTCGCTGGGGAGCCTGGGCAGTGGAGTCGTTGGTTCCTGGTGGCTCGTTGGGCACTAGAAATGCCGGCGGGCCGGCGGCAAAGCCTTCTGTGTGCGAGCGAGACTAGGGCAGCGGAGTTGGGAGGAAGACGCCACTGTGTGGAAGGGACTGAAGAATTGTTGAAGAGACGAAAACAATGTTTACGAACTTAGGGCTAATATGATTTTGCTGTATCCAAAAGAAAAAGGTAAATAAAATACTATTTCTTTTTTTTAGACCTCATTATTTTTTACTTTGGCGCTCATATTTGAGCGGGTTGTTGCGACGGTGATAATAACCAACGCGAAAGTAATTATTTTAGCGTCGGTACCTAAACACTGTCGCAAATTGATGTACTATTCGCGACGGGAATAATCCGCCGTCGCAAAATAAACGAACACATTAAACGCCGTCGCAATGCCGTCAAAAAAATGTTCATTGGCGTCGGGAAACCCACTACGTCGCAAACTACCGTCGCAAAACTAATTATTTTTTGTAGTGGTCGATATTATTAAAAGGTTGATTTTGATTTTTATGTCCACAATATTGTGTGAACTCGTTGTTTCGCTTATGAAGTTTGTGTTTTATTCATTCTTATTCAATCAAAAGAGAGAGCGTTTGATTGAACCGTTGTGAGTTCTTGTTAGGTTGTGCTTCTGTGTGTTAGTCTTCTTAAAAGGTTTGTGCTCCTAGTCAATTCTAATCCCTCGTACTTCTCTTATTTAGAAGGCTTGTGTAAGGTTGAAGAAGGGAGGATAAATGTAAGCTCTTTGTTAAGAGGTTCCAATCCATTGGTCAAGGTTCTTTGCAAGCCTCAACATTAAGTCTTTTCTTCTTATATTTTCATCAATTTCAATCCATATTATCATCTTCTTATCTATCCATTATCATTCCATCAACTCACGTACTTTGTATTCGAGTTTCACAAATCTCGGTTATGAGGGACCTTCCCCAACACCATCTCAAGGACCACTCACAGGATGAAGGGGCCAATACATTCAAGGAGAATACAACCACATCATCTTTGAGTCCCACCACGGAAGGAGCTATCACTAGAGCAAGAGCAAAGACCATCAATAAGGAAGTTGCTAGCTTATTGGCAACATGTGCGCTTAAAGAGAATTCATTCATACCTAGGCCTTCTTTAGTGGAACTGTTGGATACTAGGACCATGTAACACCCCAAATCCACGAGACTTGGAGTGTCACATTGGGCTAGGATCTCACAATGAATCCTGACCCTAGCCTGACAACAAGTTCACTGGATCTTACAACAATGCACAGGTAGATTAAAACCAAATACATAAAAGCCTGTATATGATACATCAAAAGAGTTTACAAACTCAGAGCCGAGTACAAAACATCAAACCACAACATCTGATACAAAAGATCCCATATCCCGCGCATCCTAATGTACAGAAGTCCTCGGCTGGCCACACCATCTGTCTCACCCTGCAGTCTTCCTAACCCGCAGACCATCTACAACACGGTATGAAACCGTTAGCTACAACAATGAAAAGCATGAAGGTAATAGCACAACCACACATCAACATCTCATACATGCAATGCCACACACATTCATTTATTATCTTTCATTACGTTATTTCATTACTAATTAAACTTCTTTTGTAACACGAGGAACCTAAAGAACCTCGTCCCTTTCCCCGTTAACACAGGGGTTTGCATTGGGGGTGATCGTCACTCGTCCCCCCTGTGTTACTGGCTTCCAGGCACCTCCTCCTAACCAGTAGACGGAGACCGGTGGTTACCGCCCGTTATAATACACTTGGGCCAAATAAATGTAATAAATGGCCATCCTAGTCCGGTTTAGGTTATAAATGCACAATCATATGAACACACACAACCATCACAATCATACAATCCACAACTGCACGCTAAGTAAGTCCTATGGACTTACCTGATATACTCGTAACCTGTACCACATCAGATTAGAAACGGAGAGTAGATATGCGTTTAAAGTTTGAAAAAAATCCGAGCTTTTATGAGGAACCGTGAAAGGAAATGAATTAATAAACGATTTTCCGCTATTTATAGTGAAGTCGATAATTATCCTTTAGCGAAGTCGATAATTATCCTTTAACCGATCCAATGGCGGGTTGAACCCCCTTCTCCAAACTTCTCGAAATTGGAACAATAAATCTCGAATATTGTAGGGATAATTATTCCACAATTGTCTCGGAAAACGTGTATTCCTAAGCCGTCTTTCTTAGCGTTAAGAAACGAAATGCGACTCTTTTGGCCGTTTTTCTTTCCATGTTATTTCATATCTAGGACACGTCCGATGTCCTTATCATTTATCCCAACTGCATTTTTTATTAATTGGAGCTCCCAAATGCTCCAAATAATACTGGAGGGTAAAAATAATTACCGGGGGAAAAAGTGAAAATTTCACCATGAGCCCAAAATTACGCCAAGAACATAACGGTGGGACTTGTACTCAACACTTACGCAATCTTCGCGAGTTATATGTCAATTACTATCACTGATTAAGTTAATCAACATTAATTAGAATTCGGAAATCCTAGCTATTACATCACACACCCCTTAAGAAAAAGTTTCGTCCCGAAACTTGAACAATTCCCAAATCCTCTCGGACCCATACGCTGAGGTATATACACTCTCTCTATCGGAGGTATCACATCTCCGTTCAAACGTATCAATCTATAACACACTATAACCTCAAAGCACAACATGTAGGAATCACCAAATCCAGCAACAAGATCATAACGCTATCCAAAGGCATAGAGGAAAAATCATCTCTAGCAAACTACTAACCACGTCACAAGGCATGGAGGAAAGCCGTCTCCAGCTAATCGTACTCGTAACACAACTATGTGGAGGAAAACCGTATCCACTCACACTATGTCAATCAATAATAGCATGGAGGAAAGAACCATCTCCAGCTAATCCTAAACATATTACAATAGCATGGAGGAAAGAACCATCTCCAGCTATACCTATATCGTGCTAGCAAACAAGATCTAACAGATCAGATGCACATATCAAAGCTAGCACGAAAACACATCATATCACATAAGCACATAGCATAAAGCACTAACCAAAAAGGCACTAAGATCTACTCGTGGATCCTATGGGTGCCTCTAACTCCGCATAGAACTCTTGATAGTTCCTTTGGATACTATCCTTTGTCTCCCAGGTAGCTTCATCCGGTCCTCGTCTCGACCACTGTATCCTCATCATAGGAATATCCTTCGAATGCAGGCGTCTCACACCTCTCTTTCTAGAACTGCAAAAGGTTGTTCTGCAAAAGTGTGGTCCGGCTCAACCCCTAGATCATCATAACTCACAATGTGCCTCAGGTCTGGTATGTACTCCCTCAGCCGAGACACATGAAACATAGGGTGAACACCCTCTAACTTCGGTGGCAAAACCAATCTATGCACTACTCTCCCAACTCTATCCAGTATCTCAAAAGGACTGACATATCGGAGACTCAGCTTCCCCTTTTTGCCATAACGTCTGACGCCTCGTGTCAGAGTTACTCTCAACCAGACATGAGCTCCTACCCTGAACTCTAGAGGTCGACGCCTCCTATCTGCATACAACTTCTGGCGACTTTGTGCAGCCAGCATCCTCTCTCTGATCAGCGTTACTCGAGCCATATCATCCTGAATCTGTTCTGGCCCTATCCCACTAGTACTGCTAGGCTCCTCAGAACATAAAGGTGTATGACACCTATGTCTACACAATGCCTCATAGGGGCCATCCCTATAGATGCATACCAACGGTGGTGGTATAAGAACTCAACGAGTGGGAGATAAACAGATCGTTCCTGTTCCCAATCCATCCCACAAGCTCACAATATGTCCTCTACGGTCTGGAGGGTTTTCTCAGACTGACCGTCTGTCTGAGGTAAAACTCAATCATGATATATGGATGCGTTCCCCAAGCAGTCTGAATTTGCTATCAAAACCTCAAAATAAACCGTCTACTACAATCATAGTCGATCGTCATCGGTACACTTATGGAGTCCCACCATCTGTCTAGTGTACTTCTTTATTACTTCATTCACTGGCCACGTCTCTCTATAGGGATGGAACGTGTCGCCTTCGTAAATCTGTTACTAATAATCAGGATAACACCAAAACTCTTCTGGGTCTCAATCCCATCACAAGTCCACAGAAAAGTCCTCTCACTTCCACTACAACACTGGTAGTGGATGAGCTCATCTCCAGGTCAGTAACAATTTAACCTGATTTACTACTTCGTGGTACCTCTTATTTGTACATGGATGTACTAAAGAAGGTGTACTATGAGTATACTGTAATCTTCTCCACTCGACTTCGCATAAGCGGTTATACTGACGCAGTTGCGGCGCCTCATACTCCTTTTGTTCCATTAAATAATTGTGGTGCCTCGCCATGAGGCATCCTTCCATTAAGTTCCCTCAGGGTCAGGCAAGTCCCCTGTTTTTGTTGGACCTCATCCAACAAACTAGGTAAAATCCCTAAACATGAAACTAACGTCCTTATCAGCTGTTGTAGGTCCAACTCTAACCAAGCTAGATCATTTTGAAACCGAGACTGTACAGCAATTCCAACAATCACCTTCTCTCGAGGCGTCTTCTTATTCAAGGCATCAGTGACCACATTCTACTTGCCATAATGGTACAAATCTCAAGGTCAGCGTCCTTGATCAACTCAAACCATCGACGCTGGCAGTTTTTCAACCTTTATTGCATAAAAATATGCTTCAACCTCCTATGATCTGTGAAACTCTGACACGAAATATCACACATGTATTGTCTTCAAATCTTGGAACTTGAGCTACCACCATTAACTCGAAATCATGAGTCGGGCAGTTCTCCTCATACGTTCTCAACACCGTAGTCACGTGATTCCTAGAATCTTCCGATTATCACCGAATAGAAGCAGAGGTCAAATGCTTCCTCTACTCTTCAGAGCTTCGACATACTACTTCAACCACACAATTATGGTGGTCTTCCTCAGAAGACTTGTGAATGGATGCAAAATCACATAGAATCCTTCCTCAGAGCGTTGGTAGCAATCGGTTGGGCCGAGAACTATGCATTCCCTTAATGTTCATCAGTATCATCCATAAGACTTCATACTTACTCCTCGTCACATGAATCATGATCCTACTGGCGGAACAACATGACCTTGAAGGTTACTTTTGGCATCTCAATTCACATTTAGGGAGCATAACACACTGGCTTCTATCCCTCAGATTCTACAAAACCGTCCTCAAATAACCGGTACGTTCCTCTCCGTTGTGAGAATACACCCAACGTCATCAATAAGGTCTACCACCAACTGATCAAGGAAGTAGATGAAGACACTGTTCATCAACTCCTATAATGACTACTAGGATGTTCCTCAACTCAGATGACAACACTACAACTCGTAATGTCCATAACGGGTATGGAATGCTGTGCTATGCCCACACTGCTCTCTCATCCTTAGCTAATGATATCCTAAGCATACGGAAATCTTAAAAACACAATTGATTCTCTTAGTTGATCCAACAAGTCGTCCATACGTAGCAATGAACGTGCTAGGGCGAACGGAGCCCGTCTCAAACCACTCTTCAAATTGCTTCTTCAATTTCTAACAACTCAACAAGCCATATACCTCATAGGCCTTCTCCCAACCAGTTTCGTACCATACTTCAACGCAATATCAAAGTCCTCATTTCGCTGAGGCGATAGATTAGACGGTTCAGTAACACGTCTATAAGATCATATACCACTAGAATACTCTTCAGCGTGGAACTATCTCTTTCTTTCATGGCACAACATTAAAAAAACATCACCCTCTGGTGTTATCAACCTCACTGCTCATACGACACTAAAGACAACTCACCTCCTTAAAGGTCATAACCTCGGAAAACCTCTACTTAGTCGATCTCAGTAGAGACTATAATAGTCCTCCTACTGCTATCTAAACCAACATGATATCTATTTGTCCACCACAGACATAAAGACCTTCTCATGCACCTAAGGCATGACAAAGAAGTCTTCAAGCCATACACAAGTTCCTGAACAAAGGGAATAACCACATATCTCGCGGGTACCTAAGACCCGTAACTCGTAATCCTATAAAGGAAGATCTAGCTTCTACTGTATCCACAGTTAACTATTAACACATGCATCGAAAGACAAGAGGTGCATAACGCTCACAACAAACAAATCTCCACTAGGTAAACCATTAACAAGAATGGTACCTGTAACAGCTAACACACGAAGCTTTACTGCATATCATTACTCAATCTCAAACCTATGCTCCTCAGGTATCACTGAGGTCATCGCCATAGCCTCCACTTCCACTCTTTCTGCATCGGAAAGAAGAAGGTCTTGATGAGACGAAACACTACCTTGCTGACAGAAAGGGGCTAGATGGCCTAGTTCACCACAGGTGAAACAAGCTATCGGTGCCACGGGGCACTCAAAGCGCACATGATCTGGATAACCACAGTTTAGACATATACGTCTCATCCCTGCCATTAGTACGGGTGGCTCCTCTACACTGCCCAACTCAAAAGGCTCTACCTTGAGCTCTTTTAGTATCTGTGGTACTCCTACCACGACCCTTACCTCTACTCGAATGATCTGGGATTCTCTGCTGCCCCCACGTCTACTGCTGAGGTGTCTTTTGACCACCTCCCGTCATACTAGTAGAAATAAAACCCTGTCGTGATGCCACTCCAGTTTGCTTACAGAAAACAGCTCTATGACCTTGTCTACCACAGGTAAAGCAAGTCACTAGAGATCTTGGACACTGTGGTCGTGCATGTCCAGGCTTCCCACAATTGTAAAAATTCCTCGTTTCACCAGAAGTCCGTGTGAACGAGAAGTACTCAAACGTCCACAAGTCGGGCTTGGTTTGCATCCCGGATATCCAACCTCATCTTTCACTGATTCGACCCGTTATTTCTTCTCTAATCTAGAAGCTTCAGTCGATCTCACAGATGTTGGTAAATCCAGTGTAGATCTACCCGCTATCACCACCTCATATACTTGCTTCATATACTCTTGAAACTCGAATCTACTCATGGAGACACGATCAGCCTCTTCAAACTCGTTCTCTGCCTTAGGCAACACAACAGCGGATAAAGGTCCCTGACTTGACGCTATTGGAGGAAGAGGGGGTGTACCCCTATCTCGTCCCACTACAGATACTGCTCTAGTTTGAGCCATCTGTATAATATACACTCCTAACTTATAAGGCTATATATATATGCCATATGTATCGATATATATATATATATATATATATATATATATATATATATATATATATATATCTACACTGTCGAGATCCTCCGATGGGTGACGACTTCTGTACATACAATCCCAAAACATCTATACTCGCTTTAAAACCAAAATCCTTTAAAAAGTCAAACCTCATGTGGGTATTGTTTATTTATCCACTCTACCTTTATTACAGATAGCAAGTGCCATTGTTGTCAACCTAAGGCTCTGATACCAACTCTGTAACACCCCAAATCCACGGACTTGGAGTGTCACATTAGGCTAGGATCTCACAATGGATCCTAACCCTAGCTTGACAACAATTTCACTGGATCTTACAACAAGGCACAAGTAGATTAAAACCAAATACATAAAAGCTGTAATACCCGGAAAATTTATTTTCCGTTTAATACCGATCAAACCGGATTTCGATCCGCTAACCTCTTCTCATTCTAGAGAATGTTATACATTATGAAAATTTTATCAAAGTTCTATCATTTTATGTAACTTAATTCACATAAAATGATAAATATGTAAACTGAATAACATTTCCGTATGATTAAAAAAAAAAAAAACCGAAGAGTAGTTCCGTATAAGTTAACGACTCATTTAATAGCTATCATCTAGTAGGATGAGCAGGCCCATCGGACTAAGCCCAGTAGATAGTAATTTCCGGCCCAACTGGCCCAACCCATATTTTACCCTAATCCCTAATTAATTAACCTAAACCTATTATTTTCCTAACCTAATTGCTGCTACATTCTCCCGTTGATTTCTCCCTCTCTACCGCAACCACTCTCGCCTGTTTGGAAGTCGACACAGCAGCAGGCCAATGCAACCTAGATCGACACAGCAGCAGGCCAATGCAGCCTAGATCGACACAGCAGCAGCAGCAGGCCAATGTAGTCCAGTCCGGCGCAGCATCAGGCCGACCCAGTCCAGCCCTTCGACAACCAGCAGTCGCCCAACGCAGAGCCGTCTGGGACTTCTGCACTCGAGCCATCCGCACAGGCGCCGGACTGCTGCACTCGACCCATCTGCACAAGCGCCGGACTGGACGTTGCTCCATCTGTCGACTCAAAACGTAGCACCAGCTGGCTGCCTCTCTTCTGTCGATCCAGCAGACCACTGATATGGAGGAGCCCAGATTTGATCCACAACAACAACCTTGGTGTTATCCTTCTCATGCCTTCGAGTCATGGAATCGAGTAAGGTCCCAATCCGTCCTCCTACCTTTGTCCTTCTTTTGAGCAATCCTTAACATATATATATATATATATATATATATATATATATATATATATATGCTGATAAGATCTCCTTTTCTGTCATCAATCCATCCCTAACAGCCTCGGAAGATAGCTTGAAGAGTTGAGGCGTTTTCTGAATTTTTCGGAAGTGACAAGCAGTCAACTTCGGGTCCAGATTTGGATAAGTTAGATTTCTTCTTTTTGGCTGATTTTCGGATATGTTATAGATGGTATTTCAAAGTAAATCATACTAAAATTTCAGAGGAATCCATGTTATGGTTTGAGAGATATGGGGTTTCAAAGTTCAGTTTTATAAATGTGCTGAGTTGAGAAAAACAGCATGGGATGCTGTTTTGTGAGATAGTTTTGAATAGGCTTTTGATCTCTGTTAGGCTTGAATTTTTGATATGATATAGTTGACATCTTGTTGTAGATCATATTAAAATTTGGGAAGAATCGGAGTTACGGTTTGAGAGTTATTGTGTTTCAAAGTTGACGTTTTTATATATGTGCTGAGTGTTGGGGAAAACAGCAAGTGATGCTGTTTTGTGAGATGGTTTTAAATAAGCTCTTGATCTCCGTTGGACTTGAATTTTGGATATGATATGGTTGACATATTTTTGTAGAACATATTAAAAATTGAGAGGAATCCAGCGAGTGGTTTGAGATTTATGATTTTTTTCAAAGATGGAGTCGTAAGCAGTTTTTCTGTTGTGCTGAAATTCGGTTTTGTGAGATAGTTTTAAATAGGATTTTGATCTCCTTTGCGTCTGAATTTTGGATATATTAGAGATAAGATTTAATAGTAGAACATATCAAAATTTGGGATAAATACAGCGAGTAGTTTAGGAGTTATGATTTTTCAAAGTTAAGACAATGTGCTGCTTGTTAAGTGTTGTACCCAACTTAGCAATTTTTGTAGAAGCGATGCTTTAACAGTTTTAAGAAATTCTTTCTCCTATGAGTAGATATGATATCATAGATGACCTAGGGAATTATTTCAGAATTTTTATAAGATTATTCGAATTTTATATTTGAAGCTGTAGTTGGACTTTAGTGACTTTTCGAGAAATAGAAAATGGGTGGTTTTTCTAGTTGTTACCTAAAATCATCCTAGGGAGTAGAATATGGTTAGTTAGTCTCAAATAAGAGTTTAAACATAAGTTATGAAATTTTTAGAAGTTTCGGGACCAGGGGTAAAACAGTCATTTATCCGTATAAGGGTATTTTGGTAATTTAGCTTATGATAGAGTTAAATATCTTAGAAGTTAGAGACTTCTAATTAAGTGGGATATAATATTGATCCACTTGCCTTTTATAACAGGCGGTTGAGTTCCCGCGGTTACAGACCGAGTCGAGATAACGAGATTATGTTTGAATTCAGGTAAGTCCTTTGGGCTTACTTAGCTAGCTTCTAAATATGAGTGTGAATGATGATAGTGGTGTGTGAATGATATGTTTATAGTTGTATTTAGTAGTAATTATCTACCAACCTATATAATGGCCTAAGAGTAACGGGCGGTGGCATTCTGCTCAGTTAGCTTGAGGGCTCTGGGGGTTTCTTTAGGGACTAGTCCACACTCGGTTTGTAGTGATGCTACCGGCGGAGGTAAGCTAGACCTACACCCAGTTGGATAAGGAACGGAGGCGAGAACTCTTAAGATTTCTCGTGCCACAACTGTAAAATAGAATAAGGTGAATCACTTAACTATTAAATATTAACCGGCTTGTGTGCCACCATGATGATTGTTTTATGTTATCTTGAGTGTGTTTGTGCTATCCTTATTCTGCTTATATTTGGATTGTTAGCTAACGGTTTATCCGTGTTGTAGATTTGTAGAGATAGACAGTTGTAGAGTGATCCGGAACGGATGGTCAGCCGGGTCCACGTACTCATTAGATGGGGACGGGGGAGTCTTCCATACGTCATGCATGTTATGTATCTTTATATATGTTTGTAAGGCTGTCACATGTGTACTTTCATACCATTAAAAATATTATGTTTTGGAAATTGTTTTTAATTACATTTGTGCCTTGTTGTAAGATCCTAGTAAAGTTGTTGTTAAACCAAGGTCGGGACCCATTGTGAGGTCCTAACCAGTAGTACCCGAGTTCCAAGAACTTGGGGTGTTACAAAAGCTGTATATGATACATCAAAAGAGTTTACAAACTCAAAGCCTAGTACAAAACATCAAACCACAACATCTGATACAAAAGATCCCATATCCCGCGCATCCTAATGTACAGAAGTCCTCGGCTGGCCACACCATCTGTCTCACCCTGCAGTCTTCCTAACCTACAGATCATCTACAACACGGTATGAAACCGTTAGCTACAACAATGAAAAACATGAAGGTAATAGCACAACCACACATCAACATCTCATACATGCAATGCCACAGACATTCATTTATTATCTTTCATTACGTTATTCCATTACTAATTCAACTTCTTTTGTAACACGAGGAACCTAAAGAACCTCGTCCCTTTCCCCGTTAACACAGGGTTTTACATTGGGGGTGATTGTCACTCGTCCCCCCTGTGTTACTGGCTTCCAGGCACCTCCTCCTAACCAGTAGACGGAGACTGGTGGTTACCGCCCGTTATAATACACTTGGGCCAAATAAATGTAATAAATGGTCATCCTAGTCCGGTTTAGGTTATAAATGCACAATCATATGAACACACACAACCATCACAATCATACAATCCACAACTGCACGCTAATTAAGTCCTATGGACTTACCTGATATACTCATAACCTGTACCACGTCACAACTTCCCCTTCTGGAAGTAATCAACGCTTGCAATAGCAAGGCACACACAATCACATACTGCAAAGGTTAGGAGACTCGTCTCACTAACCACAACCAACCTATATCTCAAATCTAAACCTCAGATTCTCAACACATTCATAAATGCCTAAGGCATATCCTCAACATAACATCTCATCATACTCGTACACATACTAAACCTTAAAGCCATAACCGATATCCATAACATCATCATGATCCTCAACTCATTCTGACACCTAGCATGCATCTAATCAGTATTTCTCAATCTCAAATTTAATCCTAATTTAATTAATTAACCTTTAATTAATTAATTAAATTTCACTAGAATAACGTTTTGCCCGCAGACCATTTCTAAACCCACTTGTCATCAGATTTCATCAAACAAACAATTCATAAACACCAGAATAATATAATGATCATAATGGAATTTCTAATTATCCATTTTGAAAAGTCTAAGTTCAATTTAGGCCAAATCGTAGTACGGAAAACGAATAAATTCATAACTTATTCGTTACTAACCCGATTGACGATCTGAAAGAAAATTTGGAATCATAACGACACAGGCTACGCATGTACAACATCAAATTCACCAGAATCTGAGCGACGGAACTGTCCTGATGACATATATGCTCGACCAGGTCTTCATCTGCTCGGAAATGCAGAAACTTGGTACCGATATGAAGAGAATGAAGAGAGGAATCGAGAAACTCAAACGGAATTGAAATCAGATTAGAAACGGAGAGTAGATCTGAAGTTGAAGTTTGATAGAAATTAGAGCTTTTACGAGGAACGTGAAAGGAAATGAATTAATAAACGATTTTCCGCTATTTATAGTGAAGTCGATAATTATCCTTTAGCGAAGTCGATAATTATCCTTTAACCGATCCAATGGCGGGTTGAACCCCCTTCTCCAAACTTCTCGAAATTGGAAAAATAAATCTCGAATATTGTAGGGATAATTATTCCACAATTGCCTCGGAAAACGTGTATTCCTAAGCTGTCTTTCTTAGCCGTTAAGAAATGAAATAGCGACTCTTTTGGCCGTTTTGTCTTTCCATGTTATTTCATATCTAGGACATGTCCGATGTCCTGATCATTTCTCCCAACTGTATTTTTATTAATTGGAGCTCCCAAATGCTCCAAATAATACAGGAGGGTAAAAATAATTACTTGGGGGAAAAAGTGAAAATTTCACCATAAGCCCAAAATTACGTCAGGAACATAACGGTGAGACTTATACTCAACACTTACGCAATTTTCGCGAGTTATATGTCAATTACTATCACTGATTAAGTTAATCAACATTAATTAGGATTCGGAATTCCTAGCTATTACAGACCATACAAGGACCAAGATGATCAAACAAGCATATGAGGTGGATAGGAAGTGGAAAGAGTTCTAGAGAAGAAATCTCGGCCTCGAGAACCAAACTATCGCCCGATATTTGGCTCCTGTCGAGATTCATAATATCCGGTTGCGATCTTATTAGTTATAGGTATCTTTTGTTATTTTATTACCTTTAAAGCTCTAAACATTTTTTTAAAGGTATTTGTTGATTTTGATCCTATGTTTTAGGATTATCTTTTAGTTAGAAATCTTATCTTTTGATAGGAAAATCTCCCCTATAAATAGCCTTAGAAGGTGAGATTATTAGGTAGATTTGATTTGATTAATATTTCAACAATATTGTGTGAACTTGCTGCTTCTTTTATGAAGTTTGTGTTTTATTCATTCCTATTCAATCATAAGAGAGAGCGTTTGATTGAATCGTTGTGAGTCTTTGCTAGGTTATACTTGTGTGTGTTAATCTTCTTAAAGGTTGGTGCTTCTGGTCAATTTTCGTCCCTCCTTGTGCTTGTCTTATTTATAAGGCTTGTGTAAGATTAAAAAAGGTAGATTTAAGGTAAGCTCTTCGTTAAAGGGGTTTTGACACATAATTGGTTAAGGTTCTTTGCGAGAATACCTTGATTCGTATCTTCCTATATTTTCATCAATTTCATTCCATATTATCGTCGTCTTATCTATCCATTATCAATCCATCAAACTCACACTGTTTTGTTTGAGTTTTCTAAAATCTCGGCCCCGTGGTAGGAATTGCGCCCGAAATTTACCACCGAGATTTGTTCTCTTAGACTATTCGTGGACTTTCAATCTAGATCAGGAAATTGCAGCCTCAACTCTGCATCAAAGTGGTATCAGAGCATAATCGATTGAAGTCCGTCTCAGGTTTGAGTCATTTTTATTTGAGTCTTGTTTCATTCATATAAAAATTGAGTCTTTTCCTTTTGCGATTATCTTTGCGAGATTATTTGAGTTTAACATGTGTTGACTTGTGTCTTTTGGAGGACATAAATGTCATATCCAAACACAAAGCCATCCATTAACCTCGAATGAAACCTCGCCCGACCTTACCGAAATTTCGCTTGAGATTTTGAGCATATAGTTGAGACCTTTCTCGTTACTTGTTCCCCAAGTTTCGTGAATTTCTCTATCCCACTGAACATCATATATTTATTTTATTGGAGCCAAATCTAATAAATACTCAGTTGCTTTCAAGGAGGAAGGAGAGTTACAAGATATTATTGTCGAGATCTTATCCAGTAGGTGAGATCTTATCATAACCGTTCAATCCTAACCGAATATCTATTCCAACAACTGTATATTCGCCCCTCCCCACCTGCAGCAAATCATAATATCCAGTGCCCCCACAGTTAGTCCTATAACTCCACACCAAAGGCCTCAACACATAACCCTAAATTTGCAAATCATTAATCAACTTGCCCTACAAGGTTGAATCGACAATCTCGGCCAGATATTGCAAATCTCGGCCGATATTTTGACCGAGATTCGCTACTGTTGTAAAATTTTGAAATTTTTTTGTGGCATAATTTGAAGAATTCAAGTGCATCCTATTCAAGAGTATATCAAGAGAAGAAGTTCTATAGCATCCTTAACCCAATTATTAACATTAGCCAACCAATCCCGACTATCTCTCTCTCTCTCCAATGACATAGGTTCAAGGTACATAATTCTCTGTTTTGTAACTCTTATGTGCCTTTTCTATCCTCTTGCTACTCTAAACACATTGAGTAAATTTCTTTGGGTGTGTTAGTTAGTATCTATACTTTCTATCATATTAGTTGTATCTACTTGCAATATTCCTTCTACTTTGTGTCAATTGTGTGAAGAGACTTCCAGTAGGAGTCCCTTAACTATCTCTCAACACAAGAACCTTTTTCCCGAACCAAGTTGACTACTTGAGTCATTCAAGGAGTTCTAGTTGAGACTAGTCACTGCCTTTAGAGGAGTATTAATCCATCTAAAGCAATTACATCAAATTAGCTTGCGATATCACAACAAAGTGTGACTATGAGAGAAAAAAAGTAAGACGTTTTTGTTTTCACTAACATCATAAGTTTGTTGTTACTTTGCGTGTTTGAGTAAATTTCAGGACGGAATAGCCCAGAAAAATCACAAAAGAGTAACTCCTCAAGACCGGAAGCTAGGGACTTGCTAAAACAACTCATGGTTACGATTTTCACATTAGTTGAACAGATGGAGAAGTTGGGATCTCGGCCAGAATCTTGCCCGAGATTTGACCCGATATGAGTATATGAAGTTGGTGGTAGTTCACCCCATCCACCTATACCACCAGCCCCCATGTCACCTCCAAACGCCCCCAAGGGCCAGGTATGACTCATCCTAATCCTCCTTGTAATGCATCTAACATTCCGCACTTTGGTGGTGATTTTCAAGAATTACGAGAAGAGGATGAAGAGGGCATGTGGAGAAACTACCCTAGACGTCATCAAATCCTAGGAGAGGTCATGACTATGAACCTCATAGACCTCCTCTAGATAATGACGGCATTGGGAAGGTTAAGATCAAAATTCCAAGTTTTGAAGGCAAATGCAATCTAGAGGTTACATGGAATGGGAGACTAAAATTGAACAAATTTGGTCTTGCTATAACTTTTGTGAGAAAAGGAAGATTCATCTTGTTGCGTTGGAGTTCCAAGGATATGCTTAGTTTGGTGGGATCATCTTGTCAAAGAAAAGAGAAGAATGCTAGATCCGGACATCAACACTTGAGAGCAAATGAAGGCCTTAATGAAAGATAGATTTGTGCCTCAACACTATGCTAGGAAAGTGAGACAACGATTGGAGAACCTCAAGCAAGGTTCCATGACTGTAAAGGATGGATAGACCACCATACCAATGCCGATGGTGAAGGCTAACATTCAAGAGGATGAAGAGTCTATCATGGCTCGATTTTTTAAGAATCATCCTTCATTAGCCAATGAAATTGATTTATATCCATATGCTACAATGACTAACCTACTGCATTTGGCTATAAAGGTATAGAAGAAGATCAAAGGACATTTTCAAGGATCAAGTTCGTGGAAGCCAAAGAGGAAATCTCGGCCAAACCGAGATAATCTCGGCCGATAATATGCCTGAGATTCACAGAAAGACAAAAGCAAGAGTAGAGTTCCTGATCCAGCAGCCCTGAAATCTTCTACGCAATCTCGCCCTTTGAATGACCCCTTAAAGGATAATAAAGGGGGCACTTCTAACTCTACTTTACATTCTAGAGTGAAGAACCGTAAGTTGAATATAAAGGATATAAATACTCTAGAAGGGGGGGGGGGGGGTTGAATAGAGTATGAAAACTTTTCGCAAAAACCTATCTCAAGGCTTTGAAGATGATTTCAAAGGCCTTGATAATGATCTGAGCTCTTTGTTACACAACTTGATTTCAAGGGCTTTGATAGTGATTTCAAGGGCTTTGAATTTGTAAACTTGCAAAGCAACGTTAGTTATAGTAAATCAAGATATGGTGCGGAAATGAAAAGATCGACACGGTGATATGTTTATGAAGTTTGGCTCTAACAACCTACTCTCCGTCCTAGGGTTTACCCGTAGGATCTAACTACCTATTATCAGCTTCAAAGAGTCCTAGATACAACCTAAAAGAAATCCCCTTCTTCTCTCACTGTAGCCAATACTACGATCTAGTTCCAACTCTTAACCTAGCTATAATAATCTAGTTACTTGGCAGAGTAACACACACTCGAGTATAACACTCTTTAGATATTCCAATAAACTTGTGTTTTTCTCTCTCTAAGGAATAAAGCTTTTGTAAACTAAGAGGAAGAAAAACTTCTTGGATCGAATGGAGATGCTTTGGATCGGTTGAAGACTTTAGATATTTTTGTGTAAGCTTGTTGTTCTTCTTCTTCAATCAACATCTTCTTTTATAGTTTTCAATGGAGAAATCTTCTAGCCATTGGGATGATGACCGTTGTTGATGTTTCTTCTTCTCCATAGAAAACGCTTCTTGGTTGAGATGAGATAGCCGTTGTAGATTTGCCTTACATTCTTCATCTCCTTAAAGCACATTGATTCTTCTTCTCCGTAATCTTCTCACGCTGTTGAAGATCTTTGTTGTCATTCAAGCATCGAGATCTTCAGGTTTGTTGAGAATCTTTGGCTGAAGATCTTCAAGATCTTTTTTCATCCGTTGAGAAGAAGTCTTGCATCTCGTTGAAGATCTTTGCGAGATCCTTTTTGTTGGCCCAAATATTTTTGGTCGAGATCTTCTAGTTGGCCGAATCTCTTTGAAAGATCTTCTCTTGATCCTTGGTAGAGGTTGTTGAGATTGAAATTCAAAATCCTTCCTAGCCATTTCGGACTTTGGTTTTGATCCCTTGAAATGTTTTTCAAGACATCCATGTTGAACCTTTGAAACACTTTCCAATCTCTGCGCTTGTCCCTTGTATCCGATTTCAAGGCCTCCATTTATCCCTTGAAATGCTTTCCAAGGCTTGCATACATTTGACAAACACCAAAACAAACCAAGAAATCTAGAAATAAAATCGATATTTTGTTAGTATAAAAACCTCTTATTTGTGTTAAGTCTTCCATCATCACATATCCAAATATATAATTAAGGTGGAGTTTTCAATCTCCCCCTTGATTGAAGACAACACAAATATCGTACCTACATTTTTGGGTTAGTGAAGCATATGTAATAATATCAAACAAAACTTAATGCCATATGCAGAAATATCTCGAAATTTCGGATCACCATAATTTCTCCCCCTTTGTCTTTCAACAAGGGAAAAAAACAGTTAAAGCACGGGAGTTTAAAAACGATTACAGACCCATAAAAGTATTTTTCAAAAACCACAAAAAAATTTTAAAACAAAAGGCCCACAAACATCACATGCTCAGTCTTGATCATCCTTATAAAACTACCTTCATGCCCTGGATGGACCAGTCTTGTGACTCCTATTATCCATTTCAGCTGCTAAACATCGTCTCTTCTCTTCAGCTCGTCGTTCCGTGACAACTTCGTATTCTTCCACCATAATAATGGTGGGCTCAACATGAGTAGGATAGAGGATGATCTTGTTCTGTACTCATCGTTTACAGTTCATTAGGACATTCTCCACCTTTTCCTGGGTGTGTTGAGCGGCATCTTCAGTTAAATAAAATATTCTTTCCATGGTGGTGAGAGTGAGAGCATTCATAAGATACATTTCATTTATATTGGCATGCATAATAGACAACATCTCATGATTTGCATCCATTCTCCTCATTGTGTCAAACTGATAATTAGAGAGTTCACGATTTAGAGAACCCAATACCTTCTCACATCCATCTAACCTGATTTCCAGAAAAGAAGAAGCTGATGGAGTTGCGGGGAAGGAGTTGGAATAGCCTCTTTTCCTTTTAATGTTCAAACTCCTGTAAGTGCTTTCTCTATCCCTAATCTTTCCAAGCACGATTCATCAATTTTGCCAAAGGACAGTTGTCGATCTTCAGTCAATGTGTCAATAGAAAAATGATCAAAGATCTTGGGCAGTAGATTTCCATAAGGCAAAGGGATAACTTATTTGGAGTTAACAGTATGGACTATATGATTAAGGATTAGATTAGGCACATCAAT
Organism: Fagopyrum homotropicum; assembly: GCA_033239125.1. NCBI lineage: Eukaryota > Viridiplantae > Streptophyta > Magnoliopsida > Caryophyllales > Polygonaceae > Fagopyrum > Fagopyrum homotropicum. Next base: position 33,446,033 of record BSWB01000008.1, read on the forward strand.
ATCTAATCCAGACAAGATTAGATGAATCAATTCTAAAGACTAATTTGTCAACAATTCTCTTGAATTAGCTCGAGGGATAACACATCTAACCAAAATGGTGAACTCAATTTTGGCATCTAGGGTTAGGGAAGTGTGAGTGAGTTGACGGGATGTAGAGTAAGGAACAAAAAATTTCTCTTTGGCAAGGAGAACACTATTTGACCGGGAGGGGTGTGTGAGTGAAAGATTTGTACGAATTCCTAAAATCTCACATAAAACAGTGGGAGTGAGAGAAATTGGGGTACCTTTGACATATGTTTCAAGGGTGAGAATCCCCTTTTCCCGTTTTGTGACGAGGTTTACATAGAACAATCTTATGAGTTTTGGGAATGCAAAATCTCCAAGGTTCAAGATCTTCCAAATTGTTGAGCTCTTAAACTTTGCAATGTAGAAAATTTGAAGAGTTTCCAAAAACTCAATGTCCACCATGTCACACATACAAAGAGAACGATTGTGAAACCTGTCAAGCCAAGATACCGTAGCTTGAAAGTTGACGAACCAAGAAGTCGAAAGGCCAGTATTTGGTGAGATCTCCATATATTCAGAAAATTTCTCCTTCTGTAGCTGAGGAGATCTGAGCAGATTCCTTCTTGAACGCCGAAGCTAGACGGTGAGCAATTTTCTTGCTTCTTGGAGCCATAGATGGATTTGTGAGAGAAAATAAAGGGTTTTGGAAAAGACATAGTGAGGCGTTATTGGGTGTTGTAAAGACGTTGAATAGGGAAGGAAGAAGATGTAGTTTTGAAAAGGGAAAATAAAAACAATTTATGGGTTTAACAAGATCTTGAGAAAATCAAGGCCTTAAAAAACGAAAATTTGTTTAAATTCTTTCCAATTTAATCTCAACTACTTTTTCAAACCAAACCTTTGAATCCGAAAATAAGGACTTTTGAAATCATTTTTAAAAAATCCTTCTTTAAAATAATTTAGAGATCAAAATATCTAAAATATATTAATCCCTAAATAGATCAATGTTTTTTAATTTTTCCCTTAAATTCCATTTCAAGGCCCTTGAATTGCATTTCAAGGCCCTTGAAATTGAAGATTGGGCTGCATTCGAAGGAGAAAATAAAACGATTTACTCCCCCTATGTTAATGCTTCCTTGTTCAACATACCAAGCTCTAATATACTAAAATTGAATTGATCTTCAGGTAGAGACTTAGTAAATATATCTGCAAGCTGCAAGTCAGTTGATATAATAGATATCAAAACATCACCTTTCTCAACATGATCACGTATGAAGTGATGCCTTACATCGATATGCTTTGTCCTTGAATGCTGCACAAGATTTTTAGTGATAGAAATAGCACTAGTATTGTCACATTTAATAGGGATGCCTTTTAAATCAAAGCCAAGATCACGGAGTTGTTGAGCTATCCATAGAATTTGTGCACAACAAGCTCCCACAGCTATGTATTCTACTTCAGCTGTGGATAGGGCGACAAAGTTTTGCTTCTTGGAGTACCCACTGATTAGGGATGACCCTAAGAATTGGCAACATCCAGAAGTACTTTTTCTATCGACCTTATAGCCTGCAAAGTCAGCATATGAATAGCCAACGAGGTACAACGAGCTTTGGCGTGGGTACCATAACCCTAAATCCTTAGTGCCATTGAGATACCGAAATATCCTTTTTACAGCTATCAAGTGTGACTCTTTAGGATCAGCTTGAAATCTTGCGATGCACACACTAAACATAATGCTAGGTCGATTACCGGTTATATATAACAAAGAACCGATCATACCTCAATACTCCTTTTGTACAACACTTTTACCGTCTTTGTCATGGTCAAACGAAAGTGTAGAACTCATAGGAGTTTTTGCGACCTTGGAGTGATCCATTTTATACTTCTTAAGCAAGTCCTTGGTATACTTGCTTTGATTGAGAAATATTCCTTTCTTTGCTTGTGTAACTTGAAGTGCAAGAAAGAAATTAACTCTCCCATTAAGCTCATTTCGAATTCGCTACACATAATAGCTGAAAACTCCTTGCATAAAGAATCGTTAGTAGCACCGAATAATATATCATCAACATAAATTTTTACTTCTAATATATCGTTGCCTCTGGTTTTGATATATAAAGTTTTGTCAATAAAACCTCTTTTGAAATCATTTTCAAGGAGATACTTGGACAATCTTTCATACCAAACTCGAGGAGCTTGCTTAAGAACATAAACAGGTTTATCCAATTTAAAAACATGATCCGGAAATTCATCATTTTCAAAAACGAGGTGGTTGAGCAACGTAGACTTCTTCTTCTAAGAAGCTGTTTAAAAAAGCACATTTCACATCCATTTGAAATAACTTTATGCTCATGAAAGATGCAAAAGCAAATAGCATACATATGACTTCGAACCTGGCAACCGGACCAAAAGTCTCCTCATAATCAATACATTCTTCTTGGTTATAGCTTTGAGCTACAAGTCATGCTTTATTTCAAATGACTTTTCCATTTTCATCCAACTTGTTTCGAAAAACCCATTTTGTGCTAATGAAGGATTGGTGCTTTGGTCTAGACGTGATGGTCCAAACCTTGTTTCTCTCAAACACATTTAGTTTATTTTTCATGGCAATGGTCTAGTCGGGTTCTTGAAGAGTTGGGACGTAATTCTTGGGCTCAATAAGAGACACGAACACTGAGAATGCACATAGATTGTTAACTCTAGATCGAGTTTGAACTCCTGCGTTTGGATCTGAGATCACATTCTCTGGTGGATGGTATGAAGAATGTTGAAACTTCCTCCTTTTGTACGATGGGAAGGATCTTGAAGATTGGGGCTCATATGCTTGACTAGATTCAAGTACCGCTGGAGTATTGCCCTTGGATCCTATATCAAGGCCTTGAAGTTGAGCTTCAAGGCCTTGAAACAGAGTTCTGACATCGCAGTTTTCTGTTTCAAGGTCTTGAAGATGCGTTTCAAGGTCTTGTGAGTGTTCTTGGTATCTTGAATCTTCTCTTGCATATTCTTTTCTTGAGTTGTAAGATCTTCTTCTCCATCAGAATTGTGATCTTCCTGTTGATTCAGATTAAGATCTACAAAACTGTCACTCAGAGAACCATCATTGTTTTCATCAAATATAACATGAATACTTTCCTCAACAATTTTGGTACATTTATTATAAACCCGACAAGTTTATATATTTGAAGAATATCCAATGAATATTTCTTCGTCACTACGTGCATCCAATTTACCAAGGTTATCTTTGCCATTGTTATGGACAAACCACGTACATCCAAAGGGTTTAAAATAGGAAATATTAGGTTTTTTTCCCTTAAAGAGTTCATAAGGAGTCTTTTTTAAAATAGGACGGATTAAACATCTATTCAAGATGTAGTTAGCAGTATTAATTGCTTCAGTCCAAAAACGTTTAGGCAAACTATTTTCTAAAAGCATGGTCCTAGACATATCCTTTAAGGTGTGGTTCTTGTAACACCCTAAATCTGATAGACTCGGGATGCTACTGGCTAGGACCTCACAATGGGTCCCGACCCTTAGCTTGACAACAACTTCACCTGACCTTACAACATGACACAAATAAAAGCCAAATGAAAAGAGTTTTAATGCATGATGAGCATCGGAAATACAACTGTAAAACATAATCCCAACCGAAAACAAACAACAAGACGACGTCTGAAATAGTAATAATAAACGATAACTGATCCCGTCCTATAATGTATGGAACCCCGGCTACTCACTACCGCCGGATCACTTGACCACCCCTAATCTGCAACGTATCTACAAGCGGTATAAAACCGTTACCTAAACATTCTATGCATTAGAATAAAGGTAAAGGCACATAAACACATTCAACATACAACACTCAAGTCAATTTATTATCTTTGTTTAAGTCATATCCTTTACTAATGATACTTATTTTGTGACACGAGGGATTCCCAAACCTCGCATCCGTCCCCATTTACCAGTAACGAATGGTAGTAATGCATCTGAGCGTTTATCCGCCTGATCTAGTTGCAGAGAACCTCCTAGCCCTCGCAAGAGCTAGACAGTGATGTCACCGCCCGTTATCATACACTTGGGCCAATTACGTATATATATAGGTCGTCCTATTCCGGTTTCGTTGTTTAACATGACTAACACACACCACCAAAACACAATACGCTAATACGAAGAAGTTAGCTAAGTAAGTCCGTGGACTTACCAGTCCCAACGCGAAACCCGATCGAACTCTCTCAACCTCCGGTGGGAAAACACGCAACACCTGTTCAACACAAGGCACACGGATCAAACAACACTCTAGTCAACTAGAAGTCCTTAGACTTCTAGGCTCAACATCCTCTCAAGAAAAACAACACTCTAGTCAACTAGAAGTCCTTAGACTTCTAGGCTCAACATCCTCTCAAGAACAACATCACTCTAGTCAACTAGAAGTCCTTAGACTTCTAGGCTCAACATCCTCACAAGAACAACATCACTCTAGTCAACTAGAAGTCCTTATACTTCTAGGTTCAACATCCTCACAACAACATAAATGCATAAGATAGATCGACATTTAAAACCTAACACAACTCTTCTAAACCAAACTATACTTATACCTAACTTTGGAACATCCTAAATATTGATTAAACCAACGGACCGTTCTCAACTTTTACCACATGCTCCTATGTATATCCATCAACAACATATTCAAAAATCAAGCCCAACAGAGGTCAAAAACCCATCCAAATCTACCTCACAAAACTGCACCACAAGCAGTTTTTCTAACACTTAGTGCCCGTTTGGTTGGAGCGGTGGAATGGAAACGGAATGGAATTAGATAAGGGTTGGGAATGGAAATGGAAATGATGGGATTACTTTCATGTGATAAAAGACTTTTAACCAAACGTATTTTTTGATTGATTCGGAATCATTCCGTTACCGGGAATGATTCCTTAAGCTTCCAAACGGGCCCTTAGAATATATCAGCAACCATCTAGAAAACTACTTACAACCTCGACTTTGAAAAATCATAACTACTAAACCTCTCGATGAAATCCTCTCAAATTTTGATATATTCTACCATGCATTCCTAGCTACAACATATCCAAAATTCAAGTCTAACTGAGAAATGTAATTCAATCAAATCTCTTTCACAAAACTGCATCCCAAACAGTTTTTTTTTTCAAACTTAGAATATTCAGCACTGTTCTAAAAACTGGAAGAGTAACCAACTTTGAAGAATTATATCTCCTAAACTATAACTCAGAATACTCTCAAATTTCAGTATGTTATACTTTATAATACCAACTGTAACATATCCGAAATTTAGTAACAAAGGAAGAGTCTAACTTACCCAAATCTAGACCCGTCATTGTGGCTGCTGTCTAGAAACGCGTCTCTTGAGTCCTTCGATTGCACAACCGCCTTCTTAAGGTCTTCTTTGATGCTATGGGCGTCCTCTAGCTTCCAACACAAGGTCTTAGCCTTCCTTCAAGGTCTAGACACATCATCACACAAGCAAGAACAAGAAGAGGCCCTTGAGTGTGAACCATGGAGATCTTCCAATCAAGAGTTATGGAGAAAAGGAAAGGAGAACAAGGAAGAGGAAGGAAGGAGAAACTTACCCTAGCGCATCTCTGTTGTCCTAGATTCACGTGGAAACCTCAAAGGACGATGGTGCAAGAATGGAGGATGAAATTGGAGGTGAGGTTTGGGAATAAGAGAGGAAAACAATGTAACGTGACAAAGAAATGAGAGAGGAAGAGATGGGCTGCATAAAAGAGTGGGATAACCAAAAGACCCCATCCATGAAACTCCCACTCATTAATAGAACGAAGCTTAATGGTGGGAATGTGAAAGGTTGGGCGAGAAGATACTGAATTCTCGCAATAGCGTGTCACCGCCCCGCGGGACGTCCAAGCCGCGGTCGCGGGCCTTCTAAGCCGCAAGGGCGGTAGCCCTTGCTCAGGGCCTCTAACGTCTCTCGTAATAAGTTTCGTCCCGAAACTTAGACAAACGCTAATCCTCTCGGTCTCAACGGAGATATGCACTCGGAACATGAAGGCATAATCCTATCTACACACACGATCTACTCAAGCTAACACATCAAGATCATACAGATCAAAAACATAATCCCTCACATGCATAACTACACATAACATCACACATGCACATAAGTCTAACTCATTGATCTTGTCGATCCTACTAGCTCAACGTAAAATTCCACCAAGGATACTATCCTCTATCTCGCAAGTCTCATAGGCTCCCCGTCTATGCCACTAGATTGTCATGACTGACAATGCATCTCAAGTCATGTACGTACTCCCTTGGCTGATACACATGAAATATTGATGAACACATTCTACTTCTCGGTGGCAACACCAACCTATAAACCACTTTTCCAACACGCACAAAGATCTCAAAAGGTCCGATGTAACGGAACTCAACTCCCATTTTAACGCCCAAAAACGTCTGACGCCTCGCATCGCTGATACACTCAGGTAGGCTTGCTCCATATCTGAACTCTCGAGGCATGTGTCTCCTATCTATACACGCCTGCTAGCGACTTAGCGCGGCTAGCATCCGCTCTTGGATCATCGTTACTTGAGCGATGTCATCACATATCTACTCAAGGCTATCCTACCATTACTACTCGGTTAATTCCTACACCAAGGTGTATGACATATCTGCCCATATAATGTCTCACAAAGGCCATCCCAAACGATGCATGACAACTATAATGATACGAAAACTTAAACAAAGGGAAGTGTTCATATAACACTTGTCCCCAATCTGGCACACATGCTCTTAATCCAAGACAATGGTACTTGGTATCCCCACGAAATTTTACTTTTAACATAGTGAATTCCTCCACTAGCCGACTCATTTTCCACGTTTCCCAAACAGTTATAAAACGCGCGATCTTGTCAGTTGGTCTAAGACAATCCCAATTGCGTCCCAACTTTTACTCGGTCTAAAACCGGTAATAAAATTTATGAAGATATCCTCCCCCTCCCACTACGTAACTGGAAGTGGATGAAATCCTCATCCCGTCATATAGTGCTCACTCTTGACCTGATGACAGGTGGCACATTGGCTTCGTACCTAGTCGCATCGGGCTTAAGCCCACTTCACCACTACAACATATGATGTCCCGGTTCATCTTACATTTTGTATAACACATAAGGTATCCTCTCCCCAAATCGGACAAGGGTATGTCCTTATCTGGAAACCGGATATCCATCTCCATCCATACTAAATCCCTCTGCAGCTGAAATTCGTCCGTAAGTCAAGCTATTGCCTCCTCTCGAGGCATCCACATACTAAGGGTGTCGATGACTACACTCACCTTCCCCGGATGATACAATTGCAAAAACACCTAACTGAAGTCCTTAATCAACCCTATCCATCACTTCTGGCGGATATTCAACTCTTGCTGAGTGTATATATACATCAAATCCTTATCGCCCGCTCCAGGTTGGCCTGGAGCTCCATAAAAATACTAACATCCTCATAAGCACATGTATTAAGCGGCTAGCTCACGACCCTTCATGGGTCATTCCTCTCATATGCCCAAAATTATCTAACATATACACGTGAAACCTCTCTTTTTACTTCAACCGCATGCCAAACCCCGCTTGGATGCATCCCTATTGTCGCCAAGTCCACAAGACTTTTGTCTGTGTTAAAGAACTCTAATCAGAAACTAATCACCTCTTCAGCTTTTCAAAGCTCCACAGACACGAGTTGGACTATATGATTCTAGTACACCTCCTCGGAAAGGAAGGGCGTTAAAACCATTCCGCAACTGGGCAGTTATAGCCCACCAATCTAAAAGCTCCCTACCTCCCCAACATTCTTTGGAGGTAGCACCGAAAATACCACCTTGGTCTTCGTTGGATCAACTTGATCTCTCTCGTTGTCACTACGTATCCTAGGAAGTCACTTTAGATGTCCTAACTCCCACTTAGATGAATTTGCTCATAATCTTATCCCGCATAACTTGTATTAATGTCGTCCCGTGTCAAGCTTGTTCCTCTCAACTCCGAGAGTACAACAAGGTGTCGTTGAAATGAGAACATAAGAATCATTCGTACATCTCCCACATCACTAGCTATTGTTACTAACATTAGGTTATGGTCCATATTAGAACCGTCTGTAAAGCCACAAATTGTGTGACACCACTACTACTAGATTCAGAAACCGATGAATACATATTTACATAACCTCTCAACTTCTCGTGTGTCGTGCCCAAATGGCTTAACTACAACTTGTAGTGACCATGTCGGTCCAAAATTTCGTCTTACGTAGGTACTTTCTTTTCTCGTCCTAAACTGGTGACATCCCGACTTCAAGTCGTTACTTTCTTTTCTAAGCTTGTAGCATTGCCCTAATCTGGGTTCTCCGTTACCCAACATAGCCCTCGTGGCTTCTTTGGGTGAGTGTAGAAGAATTTTGACTCATCTCTTGCTCGTGATGACATATCATCCATTTCACACCATGCATCCTTTTTATACATTCTCATTTGCATAAAGCCACAATGAAAGCCTCACCTTCCTCTTGATCCTCTAGTTCTTCCAACCTTGATCACACCTTAAAGGTTCTGATCCGTTTCATTCTTCCACATGTCAATCCCATGACCTAAGAAGGTCTTATAGGTCATTACAATCCCTCCCTAAGAGGTCTTTACTATTCTTGCCTTCAACCCGTTCAATGCTACTTGATTACGCCATTTGCCCTTCCGTTGAGATAACTCCTTACTGCTGACCTTGAACCACCGGGAATATTCCAAGCTCTTGTTACCGTTCCTTTATGATCCACAATATGGGTTACTCTTCCCATCTACACTCATCAATAGACAATCTACACTTGTGGATTCTCGGTTGTCACTGCTCAGCTTATGGTTGACCTTCTTTTAGGTCAACAAATTACCTTTCTTCTATACTCTCTATGTTACCATTCTCATGAAGGCTACTCTATCGGGGTACTCTACCTTAACTCCGTTAGCTCATTCTTCATTCCACGCTCCATATTCCTTCTGCAATATAATTATACCCTTCTCGGCCTTGTTGCGTAATGTGACTCACCTTCATAGGCTTAACCACATTTCATGATATCTTGTGAGTGCGTCTTCTCAAAAATCTCTAACGTTAGTTAGCATCCACTTGGGATATCGTAAAATCGGCACTTCACCTTCTAGTCCTTCTATTAGCTTAACTTACGTATCTTCTAGATCTTTGTAATTAGTCCATCTGCACCTTTCATCTAGACTCCCGTGCTTAGGAGCGCCTAGGGAAACTTAAGTCTCAATTGGAACGCCAATCTTATCCTTGAGTGAAACTACACTCATCTTCATTTGCTTCGCGTCTTTAATTTATCAGCGTAACACTGGGAAGAACCTTCAGTTCGTTGTCTCTTGTTTCTTTCTTGATGATCCATCTTTGCTTCCTTAGAACACTCTCCTATCTTCATGTCGCCTCCTTAATGTGTAGTTTCCCTCTCAATTTCCCTTAAGTTCCTCTCTATTTGTTTAACCTTCGGTTAAGTCATCTTTGGTCTTCTGCTTTGACGACCTCATAAAGGGATCCAAGAAATCATTGGGGTGCTCGCTAAAATTTGATGTTCAATTCGATAACTTGAACATACTCCTCATCGTATGTACACTAGCCTAAGCCATCCGGCGTTTGCCCAAGGGGAGATGATAGTGTCCTATCATCTAACTATGAAGTCTATAACTCTACAATAATATTAGTGTACCATACGTATATATATATAAGTGTATAGAGGTCATGCTACTACTATAATCCTAAAAGGTCTAGAAACAACTTACAATCCAACATACAACTTTAAATCTAGTAAAAAAGGCTGCCGAGATTTGCGGAGGTATTGATGGTCCCGTACATTCTATCCCAACCCAACTATGCTCGTGATTTGAAAACGAAATTCATTTTGAAAACTCATAACCCTTGCGGGTTTTGTTTGTTTGTCTATTTGGCCTTTTAGAAGATTGTGAGTGCCATTGTTGTCAACCTAGCTCTGATACTATATTGTAACACCCCAAATCTGATAGACTCGGGATGCTACAAGCTAGGACCTCACAATGGGCCCCGACTCTTAGCCTGACAACAACTTCACCGGACCTTACAACATGGCACAAATAAAAGCCAAATGAAAAGAGTTTTAATGCATGATGACCATCGGAAATACAATTGTAAAACATAATCCCAGCCGAGTTCTCAAACAAACAACAAGACGATGTCTGAAATAGTAATAATAAAAGATAACAAATCCCGTCCTATAATGTACGGAACCACGGCTGCTCACTACCGCCAGATCACTCGACCACCTCCCTAACCTGCAAGGCATTTACAAGCCATATAAAACCGTGAGCTAAACATTCTATGTATTAGAATAAAGGTAAAGGCACATAAACACATAATGAACACATTCAACATGCAACACTCAAGTCAATTTATTATCTTTGTTTAAGTCATATCCTTTACTAATGATACTTATTTTGTGACACGAGAGATTCCCAAACCTCGCCTCCGTCCCCATTTACCAACAACGAATGGTAGTAATGCATCTGACCGTCTACCTACCTGGTCTAGTCACAGAGAACCTCCTAGCTCTCGCAAGAGTTAGACAGTGATGTCACCGCCCGTTATCATACACTTGAGCCAATTACGTAATATATATAGGTCATCCTATTCCGGTTTCGTTGTTTAACATGACTAACACACACCACCAAAACACAATACGCTAATACAAAGAAGCCAACTAAGTAAGTCCGTGGACTTACCAGTCCCAACGCGAAACCCGATCGAACTCTCTCAACCTCTCGTGGGAAAACACGCAACGCCTGTTCAACACAAGGCACACAGATCAAACAACACTTTAGTCAACTAGAAGTCCTTAGACTTTTGGGCTCAACATCCTGTCAAGAACAACAACACTCTAGTCAACTAGAAGTACTTAGACTTCTAGACTCAACATCCTCTGAAGAACAACATCACTCTAGTCAACTAAAAGTCCTTAGACTTCTAGGCTCAACATCCTCACAAGAACAACATCACTCTAGTCAACTAGAAGTCCTTAGACTTCTAGGTCCAACATCCTCACAACAACATAAACGCATAGGATAGATCGACACTTAAAGCCTAAAATAACTCTTCTAAACCAAACTATACTTATACCCAACTTTGGAACATCCTAAATATGGATTAAACCAACGGATCGTTCTCAACTTTTACCACATGCTCCTATGTATATCCATCAACAACATATCCAAAAATCAAGCCCAACAGAGGTCAAAAACCATCCAAATCTACCTCACAAAACTGCACCACAAACAATTTTTCTAATACGTAGAATATATCAGCAACCATCTAGAAAACTACTTACAACCTCAACTTTGAAAAATCATAACTACTAAACCTCTCGACGGAATCCTCTCAAATTTTGATATATTCTACCATTCATTCCTAGCTATTATATATTCAAAATTCCAGTCTAATCGAGGAATATAACCCAATCAAATCTGTTCCACAAAACTGCATCCTAAGTAGTTTTTTTCTCAAACTTAGAATATTCAGCATTGTTCTAAAAACTGGACGAGTAACCAACTTTGGAGAATCATATCTCCTAAACTATAACTCGGAATACTCACAAATTTCAGTATGTTATATATTATAATACCAGCTGTAACATATCCGAAATTCAAAAACAAATGAGGTATCTAACTTACCCAAATTTGGACCCGACCCTGTGGATGCTGTCTAGAAACGTCGTTTCTTGAGTCCTTCGATTGCACAACCGCCTTCTTAAGGTTTCCTTTGATGCTATGGACGTCCTCTAGCTTCCAACACAAGGTCTTAGCCTTCCTTCAAGGTCTAGACACATCAAGCAAGAACAAGAAGAGGCCCTTGAGTGTGAATCCATGGAGATCTTTCAATAAAGAGTTATGGAGAAGAGGGAAGAGGAAGGAAGGAGAAAGTTACCCTAGCGCGTCTCTGCAGCCTAAATTCACGTGGCAACCTCAAAGGACGATGGTGCAAGAATGGAGGATGAAAATGGAGATGAGGATTTGGCAGAAGAGAGGAAAACAAAGTAACGTGAAAAGGAAATGAGAGAGGAAGATATGGGTTGCATAATGGTGGGAATGTGAAAGGTTTGGCGAGAAGATACTAAATTCTCGCAATAGCGTGTCACCGCCCCGCGGGACGTCCAAGCCGCGGTCACGGGCCTTCTAAGCCGCAAGGGTAGTAGCGCTTGCTCAAGGCATCTAATGTCTCTCGTAAACGGAACCAAAAATTCCGGGCGTTACAGTTCTTTCCCTTCACAACCCTGTTTTATTGAGGACTTCTAGGAGCTGAAACGTTGTGTGTAATACTATATTTTGCACAAAAGAAATCAAACTTTAGTTGATCAAATTCTCTAACGTGATCGCTTCTTATTGAAACGATAGATAGGTTTTTCAAAGTTTGCAACTCCTTACATAATTTTATAACTCAAAACAAGGCTTCAGATTTTTCCCGTAAGAATTATATCCATGTAAACGAGAAAAATCATCCACAATGAAAAGGATGTATTGTTTACCTTTGGGAGATTTGGCACGCATAGGACCACAAAGATCCATATGTAAAAGTTCAATGGGTTGAGAAGAACTTACAACCTTCTTTGGTTTGAATGAACCTCTTGTTTGTTTACCTTGTGTACAAGCCTTACATAGTTCATCTACCCTGAAGGTTAGGTTTGGCAAGCCACATACCAAATCCTTTGAAAGTAACTTCTTCATTGTATGCATGCTTACATGACCAAGTCTACTATTTCAAAGCCTTGGATCGTCAGTCAAGGCCTTGAGACACTTTAGCTTCGGTTCTGAAATTTGGTTAGTACTCATTGAATAAACATTGTTACATCTAGGAGCTGTAAGCACAACATCAATTGATATCTTGTCTCGAACTTCACATTTTTCTGAATTAAAAATCACCTTGTTGCCTTTATCACATATTTGAGAGATGCTAAGCAAGCTATACTTCAAGCCGTCAACAAGATATACATCATCAATGAAGTTAGATGAATTATCACCAATTTTACCAATGCCAATAATGTTACACTTTCCTTTATTACCAAGCTTAATGGTTCCAGAAGATTGCTTCTTTAGATCCGAGAATAGCGAGCTTTTTCCACTCATATGTCGAGAGCAACCACTATCTAATATCCATTTATGCTCCTTTACCTTGGTGATATCCTGTAAAACAACATACATCAACCTTTCCGGGTCGACCAAATGACATATTTTGGTCCATATTTAGGCTCAATCATGTTTGGTGGTCTAGTACCTTTAGGAACCCAAATTTTCTTAACTTATTTCCTTAGGCATAGAGGATAAGTGTTTCTAATGATGTAAGGATCATTTCTTCTATATGGACATGTTGATTTTACATGACCCTTTTTACAACAACAAAAACATGTGGGCATTTGAATACTTCTGTAATAGCTAGGATTTCCGAATTTTTATTAATGGTGATTAACTTAACCAGTGATAGTAATTGACATATAACTTGCGAAGATTGCGTAAGTGTTGAGTATAAGTCCCACCGTTATGTTCCTGACGTAATTGTGGGCTTATGGTGAAATTTTCACTTTTTCCCCCGGGTAATTATTTTTCCCCTCCAGTACTATTATTTGGAGCATTTAGGAGCTCCAATTAATAAAAATGCAGTTGAGAGAAATGATCAGGACATCGGAAATGTCCTAGATATGAAATAACATGGAAAGGCAAAACGGCCAAAAGAGTCGCTATTTCATTTCTTAACGGCTAAGAAACACGGCTTAGGAATACACATTTTCCGAGGCAATTGTGGAATAATTATCCCTACAATATTCAAGATTTATTGTTCCAATTTCGAGATGTTTGGAGAAGGGGGTTCAACCCGCCATTGGATCGGTTAAAGGATAATTATCGACTTCGCTAAAGGATAATTATCGACTTCACTATAAATAGCGGAAAATCATTTATTAATTCATTTCCTTTCACGTTTCTTCGTAAAAGCTCTGATTTTTCTCAAACTTCAAACTCAGATCTACTCTCCGTTTCTAATCCGATTTCAATTCCGTTTGAGTTTTTGGATTCCTCTCTTCATTCTCTTCATATCGGTACCAGGTTTCTGCAATTCCGAGCAGATGAAGACCTGGTCGAGCATATATGTCACCATGACAGTTCCGTCGCTCAGATTCCGGTGAATTTGATATTGTACATGCGTATCCTGCGTCGTTGTGTTTCCGAATCTTCTTTAAGATCGTCAATCGGGTTAGTAACGAATAAGTTATGAATTTATTCGTTTTCCATACTGCGATTTGGCCTAAATTGACCTTAGGCTTTTCAAAATGGATAATTAGAAATTCCATTATGATCATTATATTATTCTGGTGTTTATGGGTTGTTGGTTTGATGAAATCTGATGGCAGGTGTTTAGAAATGGCCTGCGGGCAAAATGTTATTCTGGTGCAATTTAATTAATTAGTTAAAGGTTAATTAACTAAATTAGGATTAAATTTGAGATTGAGGAATACTGATTAGATGCATGCTAGGTGTGAGAATGAGTTGAGGATCATGATGATGTTATGGATATCGGTTATGGCTTTAAGGTTTAGTATGTGTACGGGTATGATGAGATGTTATGTTGAGATATGCCTTAGGCATTTATGAATGTGTTGAGGATCTGAGGTTTAGATTTGAGATATAGGTTGGTTGTGGTTAGTGAGACGAGTCTCCTAACCTTTGCAGTATGTGATTGTGTCTGCCTTGCTATTGCAGGCGTTGATTACTTCCCCAAGGGGAAGCTGTGACGTGGTACAGTTTACGAGTATATCAGGTAAGTCCATAGGACTTACTTAGCGTGCAGTTGTGGATTGTATGATTGTGATGGTTGTGTGTGTTCATATGATTGTGCATTTATAACCTAAACCGGATTAGGATGACCATTTATTACATTTATTTGGCCCAAGTGTATTATAACAGGTGGTAACCACCGGTCTCCCCCTACTAGTTAGGAGGAGGTGCTTGGAAGCCAGTAACACAGGGGGGGACGAGTGACGATCACCCCCAATGCAAACCCCTATGTTAACGGGGAAAGGAACGAGGTTCTTTAGGTACCTCGTGTTATAAAAGAAGCTGCTTAGTAATGGAATAACATAATGAAAGATAATAAATGAATGTGGGTGGCATTGCATGTATGAGATGTTGATGTGTGGTTGTGCTATTACCTTCATGCTTTTCATTGCTGTAGCTAATGGTTTCATACCGTGTTATAGACGATATGCAGGTTAGGAAGACTGCAGGGTGAGATAGATGGTGTGGCCAACCGAGGACTTCTGTACATTAGGATGCACGGGATATGGGATCTTTTATATCAGATGTTGTGGTTTGAAGTTTTGTACTCGGCTATGAGTTTGTAAACTCTTTTGATGTATTATATAAAGCTTTTATGTATTTGGTTTTAATCTACCTCTGCCTTGTTGTAAGATCCAGTGAACTTGTTGTCAGGTTAGGGTCAGGATCCATTGTGAGATCCTAGCCCAATGTGACACTTCAAGTCCCGTGGATTTGGGGTATTATAGAGTTGGTATCAGAGCCTTAGGTTGACAACAATGACACTTGCTATCTGCAATAAAGGTAGAGTGGATAAATAAACAGAACCCACATGGGGTCTAACTTTTTAAGGTTTTTGGTTTTAAAGCGAGTACAGATGTTTTGGGATAGTATGTACAGAAGTCGTCACCCATATGAGGATCTCGATAGTGTCTATATATATATATATGTGTATATATATATATATATATATATATATATATATATATATATATATATATATATATTTATATATATATATATATATAGATTCTATGAGTACGATTGTTCTCATGTTCTCACGTTAGGGGTGTTCTCATGGGAACCATACCCTCTATATATATATATATATATAGAGGGTATGGTTCCCATGAGAACACCCCTAACGTGAGAACATGAGAACAATCGTACTCATAGAATCTATATATATATATATATATATATATATATATATATATATATAGATTCTATGAGTACGATTGTTCTCATGTTCTCACGTTAGGGGTGTTCTCATGGGAACCATACCCTCTATATATATATATATATATATATATATATATATATATATATATATATATATATCGATACATATGGCATATATATATAGCCTTATAAGTTAGGAGCGTATATTCTACATATGACTCAGACTAGAGCAGTATCCGTAGTGGGACGAGATAGGGGTAAACCCCCTCTTCCTCTAGTAGCGTCAAGTCAGGGACCATTATCCGTTGCTGTGTTGCCTATGGCAGAGAACGAGTTTGAAGAGGCTGATCGTGTCTCCATGAGTAGATTCGAGTTTCAAGAGTATGTGCAACAAGTATATGAGGTGGTGATAGCGGGTAGATCTACACCGGATTTACCAACATCTGTGAGATCGACTGAATCTTCTGGATTAGAGAGGAAACAACGGGTTGAATAAGTGAAAGATAAGGTTGGATATCCGGGTTGCAAACCGAGCCCGACTTGTGGACGTTTGAGTACTTCTCGTTCACACGGACTTTTGGTGAAATGAGGACTTGTTACAATTGTGGGAAGCCTAGACATGTACGACCACAATGTCCAAGATCGCCAGTGACTTGCTATACCTGTGGTAGACAGGGTCATAGAGTTGTTTTGTGTAAGCAAACTGGAGTGGCATCACGACAGGGTTTTATTTCTACTAGTGTGATGGGAGGTGGTCAGAAGACACCTCAGCAGCAGACGCGGGGGCAGTAGAGAGTCCCAGATCATTCGCCTACTCAGGAATCCGTTCCCAAGCTAAGTATAAGTAAGGGTCATGGTAGGAGTACCACGGATACTAGAAGAGCTCAAGGTGGAGCCTTTGAGCTGGGCAGTGCAGAGGAGCCACCCGTACTAGTGGCAGGGATGAGACGTATATGTCTCAATTGTGGTTATCCAGATCATGTGCGCTCTGAGTGCCCCATGGCACCGATAGCTTGCTTCACCTATGGTGAACTAGGCCATCTGGCCCCTTTTTGTCAACAAGGTAGTGTTACTTCTCATAAAGACCTTCCTCTTTCCGATGTAGAAAGAGTGGAAGTGGAGGCTATGGCGAGGACCTCAGTGATACCTGAGGAGCATAGGTATGAGATTGAGTAATGATATGCAGTAGAGCTTCGGGCGTTAGCTGTTATAGGTACCATTCTTGTTAATGGTTTACCTAGTGGAGTTTTTTTTGTTGTGAGTGTTATGCACCTCTTGTCTTTCGATGCATGTGTTAATAGTTAATTGTGGATACAGTAGAAGATAGATCTTCCTTTATAGGATTACGAGTTATGGGTCTTAGGTACCCGCGAGATATGTGGTTGTTCCCTTTGTTTAGGGACTTGTGTATGGCTTGAAGACTTCTTTGTCATGCCTTAGGTGCGTGAGAAGGTCTTTATGTGTGTGGTGGACGAATATATATCATGTTGGTTTAGATAGCAGTAGGAGGACTATTATAATCTCTACTGAGATCGACTAAGTAGAGGTTTTCCGAGGTTAGGACCTTTGGGGAGGCGAGTTGCCTTTAGTGCCGTATGAGCAGCGAGGTTGATAACACCAGAGGGTGATGTTTTTTTTAATGTTGTGCCATGAAAGAAAGAGATAGTTCCATGCTAAAGAGTATTCCAATGGTATATGATCTTATAGATGTGTTACTGAACCGTCTAATCTATCGCCTCAGCGGAATGAGGACTTTGATATTGCGTTAAAGTATGGTAGGAGACTGGTTGGGAGAAGGCCTATGAGGTATATGGCTTGTTGAGTTGTTAGAAATTGAAGAAGCAATTTTAAGAGTGGTTTGAGACGGGCTCCGTTTGCCCTAGCACGTTCATTGCTACGTATGCACGACTTGTTGGATCAAATAAGAGAAGCAATTGTGTTTTTAAGATTTCCATATGCTTAGGATATCATCAGCTAAGGATGAGAGAGCAGCGTGGGCATAGGACAACATTCAATACCTGTAATGGACACTACAAGTTGTAGTGCTACCATTTGAGTTGAGGAACGTCCTAGTAGTCGTTATAGGAATTGATGAACAGTGTCTTCATCTACTTCCTTGATTAGTTGGTGGTAGACCTTATTGATGACGTTTGGTGTACTCTCACAACGGAGAGGAACGTACCAGTTATTTGAGGACGGTTTTGCAGAATTCGAGGGATTGAAGCCAGTGTGCTATGCTCCCTAAATGTGAATTGTGATGCTAGAAGTAACCTTCAAGGTCATGTTGTTCCGCCAGTAGGATCATGATTGATGTGACGAGTAAGTATGAAGTCTTATGGATGATACTGATGAACGTTAAGGGAATGCGTAGTTCTCGACCCAACCGATTGCTACCAACGCTTTGAGGAAGGATTTTATGTGATTGTGCATCCATTTACGAGTCTTTTGAGGAAGACCACCATAATTGTGGGGTTGAAGTAGTATGTCGAAGCTCTGAAGAGTAGAGGAAGCATTTGACCTCTGCTTCTATTCGGTGATAATCAGAAGATTTTGGGAATCACGTGACTACGGTGCTGAGAACGTATGAGGAGAACTGCCCGACTCATGATTTCGAGTTAGTGGTGGTAGTTCAAGTTCCAAGATTTGAAGACAATACATGTGTGACATTTCGTGTCAGAGTTTCACAAATCATAGGAGATTGAAGCATATTTTTATGCAATAAAGGTTGAATAACTGCTAGCGTCGATGGTTTGAGTTGATCAAGGACGCTGACCTTGAGATTTGTACCATTCTGGCAAGGAGAATGTGGTCACAGATGCCTTGAATAAGAAGACGCCTCGAGAGAAGGCGATTGTTGGAATTGTTGTACAGTCTCGGTTTCAAAATGATCTAGCTTGGTTAGAGTTGGACCTACAACTGCTGATAAGGACGTTAGTTTCATGTTTAGGGATTTTTACCTGGTTTGTTGGATGAGGTCCAATAAAAACAGGGGACTTGCCTGACCCTGAAGGAACTTGATGGAAGGATGCCTCATGGCGAGGCACCACAGTTCTTTAATAAAACAGAAGGAGTATTAGGCGCCGCAACTATGTCAGTATAACCGCTTATGCGGAGTCGAGTGGAGAAGATTACAATACACTCATAGTACACCTTCTTTAGTACATCCATGTACGAATAAGAGGTACCACGAAGTAGTAAATCAGGTTAAAGTGTTACTGACCTGGAGATGAGCTCATCCACTACCAATGTTGTAGTGGATGTGAGAGGACTTTTCTGTGGACTTGTGATGGGATTGAGACCCAGTAAGAGTTTTGGTGTTATCCAAATTATTAGTAACAGATTTACGAAGGCAACACGTTCCATCTCTAATGAGAGACGTGGCCAGTGAATGAAGTAACAAAGGAGTACACTACACAGATGGTGGGACTCCATAAGTGTACCGAGGACGATCGACTACGATTGTAGTAGACGGTTTACTTTGAGGTTTTGATAGAAGATTCATACTGCTTGGGGAACGCGTCCACATATCATGATTGAGTTTTACCTTAGACAGACGGTCAGTTTGAGAGAACCCTCCAGACCGTAGAGGACATGTTGTGAGCTTGTGGGATAAATTAGGAACAGGGACGATCTGTTTATGTCCCACTCGTTGAGTTCTTATACCACGACCATTGGTATGCATCTATAGGGATGGTCCCTATGAGGTGTTGTGTAGACATAGGTGTGATACACCTTTATGTTGGGAGGAGCCTAGTAGTACCAGTGGGATAGCGCCAGAACAGATTCAGGATGATATGGCTCGAGTAACGCTGATTAGAGAGAGGATGTTGGCTGCACAGAGTCGCCAGAAGTTGTATGCAGATAGGAGGCGTCGACCTCTAGAGTTCAGGGTAGGAGCTCATGTCTGGTTGAGAGTAACTCTGACGCGAGGCGTCAGACGTTATGGCATAAAGGGGAAGTTGAGTCTCCGATATGTCAGTCCTTTCGAGATACTGGATAGAGTTGGGAGAGCAGTGCACAGATTGGCTTTGCCACCGAAGTTAGAGGGTGTTCACCCTATGTTTCATGTGTCTCAGCTGAGAGAGTACATACCAGACCTGAGGCACATTATGAGTTATGATGATCTAGTGGTTGAGCCGGACCACACTTTTGTAGAACAACCTTTTACAGTTCTAGAAAGAGAGGTATGAGACGCCTGCATTCGAAGGATATTCCTATGATGAGGATACAGTGGTCGAGACGAGGACCAGATGAGGCTATCTGGGAGACGGAGGATAGTATCCAGAGGAACTATCTAGAGTTCTATGCGGAGTTAGAGGCACCCGCAAGATCCACGAGTATATCTTAGTGCCTTTTTGGTGAGTGCTTGTATGCTATGTGCTTATGTGATATGATGTGTTTTCGTTCCAACTTTGATATGTGCATCTGATCTATTAGATCTTGTTTGCTAGTACGATATAGGTATAGATAGAGATGGTTCTTTCCTCCATGCTATTGTAATATGTTTAGGATTAGCTGGAGATGGTTCTTTCCTCCATGCTATTATTGATGGACATAGTGTGAGTGGAGACGGTTTTCCTTAACATAGTTGTGTTACGAGTACGATTGGCGAGAGACGACTTTCCTCCATGCCTTGTGACGTGGTTAGTAGTTGGCTAGAGATGATTTTTCCTCTATGCCTTTGGATAGCGTTATGATCTTGTTGCTGGAGTTGGTGATTCCTCCATGTTGTGTTTTAAGGTTATAGAGTGTTATAGGTTGATACGTTTGAACGGAGATGTGATACCTCCGATAGAGAGAGTGTCTATACCTCGGCGTATGGGTCCGAGAGGATTCGGGAATTGTTCAAGTTTCGGGACAAAACTTTTTCTTAAGGGGTGTGTGATGTAATAGCTAGGATTTTAGAATTCTAATTAATGTTGATTAACTTAATCAGTGATAGTATTTGACATATAACTCGCGAAGATTTGGTAAGTGTTGAGTATAGGTCCCACCTTTATGTTTCTAACATAATTTTGGGCTTATGGTGAAATTTTCACTTTTTCCCCCGGGTAATTATTTTTACCCTCCTGTATTATTTGGAGCATTTGGGAGCTCCAATTAATAAAAATGCAGTTGAATGAAATGATCACGACATCGGACATGTCCTAGATATGAAATAACATGGAAAGACAAAATGGCCAAAAGAGTCGCTATTTCGTTTCTTAACAGCTAAGAAAGACGGCTTAGGAATACACGTTTTCCGAGGCAATTGTGAAATAACTATCCCTACAATATTCAAGATTTATTGTTCCAATTTCGAGAAGTTTGGAGAAGGGGGTTCAACCCGCCATTGGATCGGTTAAAGGATAATTATCGACTTCGCTAAAGGATAATTATCGACTTCACTATAAATAGCGGCAAATCATTTATTAATTCATTTCCTTTCACGTTTCCTCATAAAAGCTCTTATTTCTCTCAAACTTCAAACTCAAATCTACTCTCCGTTTCTAATCCGATTTCATATCCGTTTGAGTTTCTAGATTCCTCTCTTCATTCTCTTCATATCATTACCAAGTTTCTGCATTTCCGAGCAAATGAAGACCTGGTCGAGCATATATGTCACCAGGACAGTTCCGTCGCTCAGGTTCCGGTGAATTTGATGTTGTACATGCGTAGCCTGCGTCGTTGTGATTCCGAATCTTCTTTCAGATCGTCAATCGGGTTAGTAACGAATAAGTTATGAATTTATTCGTTTTCCGTACTGCGATTTGGCCTAAATTGACCTTAGGCTTTTTAAAATGGATAATTAGAAATTCCATTATGATCATTATATTATTCTGGTGTTTATGGGTTGTTTGTTTGATGAAATCTGATGACAGGTGGGTTTAGAAATGACCTGCGGTCAAAACGTTATTCTGGTGAAATTTAATTAATTAATTAAAGGTTAATTAATTAAATTAGGATTAAATTTGAGATTGAGGAATACTGATTAGATGCATGCTAGGTGTCAGAATGAGTTGAGGATCGTGATGATGTTATGGATATCGGTTATGGCTTTAAGGTTTACTATGTGTACGAGTATGATGAGATGTTATGTTGAGGATATGCCTTAGGCATTTATGAATGTGTTGAGGAATTGAGGTTTAGATTTGAGATATAGGTTGGTTGTGGTTAGTGAGAAGAGTCTCCAAATGTTTACAGTATGTGATTGTGTGTGCCTTGCTACTGCAGGCGTTGATTACTTCCCCAAGGGGAAGCTGTGACGTGGTACAGGTTACGAGTATATCAGGTAAGTCCTTAGGACTTACTTAGCGTGTAGTTGTGGATTGTATGATTGTGATGGTTGTGTGTGTTCATATGATTGTGCATTTATAACCTAAACCGGACTAGGATGACCATTTATTACATTTATTTGGCTCAAGTGTATTATAACGGGCGGTAACCACCGGTCTCCGCCTGCTGGTTAAGAGGAGGTGCCTGGAAGCCAGTAAAACAGGGGGGATGAGTGACGATCACCACCAATGCAAACACCTATGTTAACGGGGAAAAGGACAAGGTTCTTTAGGTTCCTCGTGTTACAAAAGAAGTTGAATTAGTAATGGAATAACGTAATGAAAGATAATAAATGAATGTGTGTGGCATTGCATGTATGAGATGTTGTTGTGTGGTTGTGCTATTACCTTCATGCTTTTCATTGTTGTAGCTAACGGTTTCATACCGTGTTGTAGATGATCTGCAGGTTAGGAAGACTGCAGGGTGAGACAGATGGTGTGGCCAGCCGAGGACTTCTGTACATTAGGATGCGCGGGATATGGGATCTTTTGTATCAGATGTTTTGGTTTGATGTTTTGTACTCGACTCTGAGTTTGTAAACTCTTTTGATGTATCATATACAGCTTTTATGTATTTTGTTTTAATCTACTTGTGCCTTGTTGTAAGATCTAGTGAACTTGTTGTCAAGTTAGGGTCAAGATCCATTGTGAGATTTTAGCCCAATGTGACACTCCAAGTCTTGTGGATTTGGGGTATTACATTCCCTAGGACCGAAACACCACAAAAGATTAAGGCCGACGAACTCTTTATGGCATGCTTATGGGCCTTCCTGTAGATTGTGCCACCTTACTTGCCTCTACCCTTAGTAAGATAAAGAACAAAAGGGCCGGGAATATAGGTTATGGAGGTACGGTGACTCATATCGCCAACCAGTTGGGCATTGACTACTCCGCTTGCACTAGGGTAGCTGCGAGACATTTGGGCCTTAATGGACTTATGAATAGAGGCATCATCTTTCCCCGCCACCGAGCTTCACCTACCGCTGCCATGCCGTGGGAGGATAGAGGTGGTAGGGGCATCCCATGGCTTCCGGAGTACTCTATCATGCTAGGCCGTCACAACTGGAAGGAGTCTTTCGTACCGATGCATGCCAATAAACTAGTAGCTCCTCCATATGTGCCTGATGAGGTTCCAGCTGAGGATGATGAGGAAATGGAAGGAGAAGATGATCCGGATGCGGGAGGGACTGGGCATGACTTTAGCTCATTCCCGGACCAGCCAACCGACTTCCAAGAGCCGCCTAGGAGATCTCCCCATCGGTCTAGGCCGTCCAGATCTTCTTCCTCACGCCGGGCTAGTGTGAGTGAGCGCCCGACATGGATGGAGACTCCACCTGCTTGGTATGGACAGCAGTCATCCTTGATGGGAGCTCCGCCTCCGTGGTATGATCAGCCCCCAGTTGCACCCACACCTATCCAGTAGCAGCATCCTCCAGCTTGGTACGGACAACAGCCAACATGGGCAAGCGATCTTTCTAGGAGAGTGAGAGACCTGGAGATACACCAGCAGGCTCATGATGTGGAGCGGCAGGAGAACGCCAAGATACTACGAGATGTGTACCGACAACAGTTTGGGCGTCCCTTCAGCTCCGACTTCTTTCCATACCCACCACCGCCTTCACAGTGATCTCCATGGATGCTTTGAGCCACTCCACCACCATTAGTGAGTTTCTTTGTTTCTTTTCTTTTCTTGAACATTGAGGACAATGTGTATGTCATGTATGAGGTGGGGTGTGACTCTCGTTTGTAATAACTTGATACACTTGCTTGCTTTCATTCCATGAACATTTGCATCTTTCATTTATTTGTCACACGTTTCATTATTGCATTGCATTGAAAAGCTTTGAAAAATCCATTGAAATTTTGAAAAATTATTGTGCTTCTAAGATTAGAGATGATTTCTATGATGAATCTACTTGTGGAATGAGTTTTTGATGACATTTGTATGCTTGAATTGAATAATGAATTGTGAAGAGATTGAGTATGTTGTTTATCCTTTCTTGCAAGTTTCATAATGTGAAAGTTTTAACAAAATCATATTGAGAAATGAAGGTTGAAATCACAACATAAGTTCTTATACTTCTTTATGAGATGATTAAGGCACCTCGATTTTCTTACTTCTTTCTTTGATCATTTAGCCCCTCAATGAAAATAATTGCCTCCTTTACCTATCCGGGATTTAGGAAGAGTTAATTTTGGCATGTTTGATGTGGGAGGGCCATACAACAATTGTTTGAAATCAAAGTGTAGAAAAATAGGTTTAGGGAAGTCAATCTTGATGATGAGTAACTCGGCACCATTCACATAGCCGGGTGTTTGTGTCTTGCCAAAGTTAGATTGAGCGATATTCTTAACGGATTATGGCATGTGCATCAAGGGTTTGAGGCATCTCGAAATTGAGAAACGCCAATGTCCTAGGATTCGGTTTTTGTGCACCGTTGTCCATACTTCCAAAAGTAAAGTCGAAAAATTATGTGCAAAAAGTATAGAGCAAAGCTCTAAATTTGTGGTTAGTTCAAATGGTGAAAAGAAAAGAGTTTGTGTTGTTCCTTCTTCCCGGATTCATACACCACATTCCTTTACAAGTTTCCCACCCTTTTTCGCAATCTTAACCTTACTTGAAAGTCCTTGAGATCATAAGAATGTTATTTGACTTGGTGATCTAAATTGAAGTTTCACATGTTTGATTTTGACAATACTTGAAGGTAATGATGTTTGTCTTGAAGTTTATGCAATTTATGATGTTCCTTTGCTTTGCATATTTTAGTTTATGTGAATGAACATTTTCAAGGATGAATGAAGCAAGATTTGAGGATGATCTATTGATTAGAAGCACATTACCAAAAAGATTGTTTTGTTTTGTTTTTCATTCATATTTCATTCTACCTTATGTTCTAAGCTTTTGAAAACCTTGCTTGGGGACAAGCAAGCGACAAGTATGGGGTATTTTGTTAGCATGAAATATGACTATATTTTAGGCACTTGTTTTGATTGTTTTTCCCCTTTAGATGTGTACATGGATATGAGTTTGAAGCATTTATGAGCACTTTCACCTATTTTATCGATATAGAGATCTACACAAGCTTTGTTATGTTTATAGGTGAATAAAGGCTTGAATTGGAGCATAATGTGGAAGGATAGGAGTATTTGATCATGCTAGATGTCAAGGAGATGCTTTGGAGAAGCTAAGGAAGGAGCATGAGTGAAGAACATCATGAAATGAAGGCTTTCACGAAGATTAGAGAGTTTCACGACCTAAACAACGACCGTGGTTATGGATGAGTTTGTGGAGAGTGGTTTTGGAGCAAATCAGAGGATTCCACGCCCTAAACTACGGCCGTGGAATCTTGTACTAGGCCGTGATTTCCATGACGAAGTGATGTGTCATATTTGCCACGTCAGTGACGGTTATTGGGATTTTCTCGTAACCCTATTTCGCCCTATAAGAAGGCTCGAGAAGGGAGTTTTGAGGACGGTCGCTTAGGGTTTCATTTTACCTTCACTTGCAATTCCGCACTGAGGGTTGATACGAAAAGTTGGAGATTTCGGATCGTGGCTTAAGAAAGACGCAATATTGAAGATTGTGTACTTTGAGATTTCCTTAGGGTTACCATTGAAGACGGATTGACACTCTGTTCTTCGTTGTTCCTTAAGATTGTTGTGAGGGTTCCTGTTCCATATTCTGAATTCATTAAACATAATACTTTGTTGTTCGGATTTGAGATTGACTTTGATTGTTTATTAAGTTTTCGAGGGTTTCTACCTTTTTCTCTTCTTAATTTGATATTTGATTCAATGACTATGATTATTGGCTAAAACCCTTTAGCAATTCTAAGGTGAAGGGTTGATAGTTGTGGATTAAATGATGATAGACCGATCGTAAACAGATTGGATCCTGAGAGTGTGAGAAACCTCGTCGACAGCCTAATCCACGACCTGTTATTGAGTTCCACGGCCGTGGTTCTTCAAGATCCAGCCGTGATTTCCTCTGTTTTACGACTTTTGCTTTTGCTTTAATCCAAAGTTAAAGATTTGCTTTAACCTAGCCTTGGCTTGCCTTTCCTAGGTAGTAGTGAGACTCAACATCCTCTATTTCGGTTTCGAGTGTCACAACCTTAATCGTTTTAGTTTATCTTTGGTTCCTTGGGTTTGGGCTTGGGTATTTGAGATTAATTCTTGTCCTTAGATCATTTCTATACTACAGCCTCAACAACCTTTATAGAGAGTGTCCTTGGGTGAGATATATAGGGTTTTGGAACTTCACTGTACTCAACCTTACATTAGTTATACCTTTGTAATCTCGACTCTGTCCTTATATCTATAGAATATCTTGAATCGATTGCCACAATTGGATACTTGGATCTTTAGGATTGTTGTTTTCCCAATATTTGCAAAGCTTCTATACTTCGCTCGATAATTTGTGAACTGAATTTGATCCCCCAAATCCCTGAGTTCGATACTCAGGAATTCTTGCTTTACTACGCCGATCCGTACACTGCGGGTTCGCTTGCTTTGATTTCAGTTTTATAATTTAAAACTTATTTGCACGCATACTTTGAGGTGAATAGATTGTCCCGTATCCTTCGGCAGATACGGGAAGTGGTCTGTTGAGCAGACGAAGAAATGCTCAACAAACAAAGTACCAACCTGGTTGGAGTCCCGTATCCTCTGGAGCACGGTCTAGATGGTCCACACGGACCATCCCATTAGTGAGTATCCTCTCTTTCCCTTCTCCACATTACTATTTTTGCTTTCATTTTCACTTTGAGGGAAAAGTGATCTTTAAGTATGGGGGAGGGAACACTACCATGCTTGTATAGCTTATTTGTGTGTTTGTTTCATGAATTTTAGTATGTAATTTTTGTTAAAATTCAGTAAAAAAAAGAGAAAACAAAAGACAAAGAAATTGAGAAAAAGGCAAGGAAATCCTTGGATAAACCGAAAATCCGAAAGGGCGGTTTAGGTAAAAAGAAGGTAGTCTGAACAACTCTAGGTTGGTGCAAAAATGGACTTGAGGGATGTGAGGATTTGGTGAGATCATTATGAAAAGAAGAAGAGTGGCAAGGTGAAAACCCGAAAGGGCGCCTTGGCAAAATGAGCGGCACCGAGTGTAGGTTCTCCTTCTGACGTTGGCGGCATAAGAAGGCGAGTCATAAGGAGAATGTCCGGTAGGTCACTCTTGGACGATAAGGATGGTAGTTTCTCACTTCCTTCTCATTTTTCTCTCTTTTCTCACTTTCTCTTCTTGGCTTTTCTCTTGATTTCCTCATCTTATCTTCTGCACCATGCTTCCTGAGACTTTTGTTTGCTAAACTGTTGATATGTTGTTTACTGGGGACGAGAAAAGAGTCTAAGTATGGGGGATTTTGATAGGTGATGGAATCACTATCAATTAGGTTAGTTTTTAGCATCTTTTTAGTGTCTTAGAGTCGGTTTGTGTTACTAATATCTTGATCAAGATGAAGAAGTCCAAATGAAGCAAAAGAAGATATTAGCAACACTTGGGAGTTGGAGAACATTCACGAAGAAATGTTTCAGGTACCACACCGCCCCCGCGGAGTAGTGTCACCGCCCCTGCGGTGACATTGCACTCCGGAACGCAGCCTGCACCTTCGCCAACGCCCGGAACAAGCCTGTCACCGCCCCTGCGGCCGCCTCTGGCCGCCCTTGTGGTGACTCACCTTGAAGAAGCGAAGCCGGCGCCCCTGCGCCTCTCCCTACGGAGCAGCCTTCGGGCTTGTGAAGCTGAAGGACCAGTGTCACCGCCCCTGCGGCTCGACATCAGAAATGACACGAAGCTAAAGAGTTAGACGTTCAAGGAGCATTAAAGACCCTCCCTTGCGGGATTGCCAGGCCGCTCCAACGGCCACGAAGAAGATGGAGCGTTTTGGCCTAAAACTGCCCCTGCGGCCCCGCAGCCCGTCCCCGCGGTTTAGCGCTAGAAGACTTTACTCCGGCTGTTTGCACCACCTTTATGGCATTAAAGGTGGCTGTTTAGGATGGCCAATTTACTCCCATTTACTGTCTTTTGTAGTATACATAGAGCCTTGGCTGATTGTTAGAATCATCCATCATTTTTCCCACAAAAGCTCTATTTTCCTTATTTCCAAGTTGTAATGAGTTTCTAAGTTTCCTTGCTACATTGAGTTGTTTTGAAGCTGCATTGCTGCTTGGTTGTAAGTCTTTATTAATATAAATTTATTCACTCAGATATGTGTTATATTCCTTGTGCTTTAACTTATGTTTGCATGTTTCTTACCACTTAGATTGATCACCTTAAGTGTCTAATTCAATGCAAAGTACTAGAGTTAATTGATTCCGGGTTCGGGTCCTTAATCTAGTAGTAACCCTTTAGGTCAAATCTGGTTGTAATTACTTAAAGGAAAAGGAATATAACTATAAAGTAAAGTTTAATGGTGTTTATTCATTTCTTTATATCTATTTGTCTTTGTTGGAATGCTAACTTGTGCTTTGATCTTGTAGGTTTATGGATCATTAATCTTGTTAAGTTATGTTGATTCCGGCTGGCTCAACACATACCTAAGATCAAGACGAGAACATTGATGAATAGCTTGTAAAAAGAACCAACCAAGTAGTGTGCATGCTAAGATTCAACCTAGTGTAGATTTTCATTCCATTATCACCATATTTTCTTATTTTATATATGTTTTGTCTTACTTCGTTACAATCCACACCCCCCCCCCCCCGTGGTTACAATTCAATAATTACATCTAATCAAAACTTGGCAAGACTCTCTTGGGATCGACCCTTACTTACACTATACAAACTGGTTAGTGTAATATTAGGTAATTAACTTTGACTTAAGCTAAAAGACAACGACCATATGTTTTTAGCCTCGTCAAGGATCAAGCTATGCATGTGAGAGACAGAGACAAAGGCTCTTTCAAAGGACAAGGAAGAAGTAGGGGTCGTTCTATCAACAATGTGACAATTGAGTGTTATAAGTGTCACAACCTTGAACATCTCTAATACGAGTGCACAATTTGGAACCATGAATTAAATTATATCGAGGAAGATGAAGAAGTGTTGCTAATGGCACAAGAAAAACTCCAAGGATTATAGAGAAGGAATACTTGGTTTGTGGACATTGGTTGTTCAAATCACATGTGTGGAGATCGAGGTATGTTTTAAAGCTAAGATACTACCTTCATTAGTATTGTTAGAATTGGAAATGATTAGAGTATGAATGTCCAAGGTCAATGTGTGGTAAACATCATGTTTCAATATGTAAGATATGTTAACAGGGAAGCCTGATCTCAATACTCTTTCTTTCCAATATATCAGAAAACGTGGTTCAACCATCAAGAAATCTTCTTGCTTTTACGGATGACTTTCGAGTTGAATGTTCCTTTATCGATGTTGTTCCAACATGTTTGACACAAGGGATGAACATGAACAGGGAAGCTATGTCATTCATGTCTTCAAGTGATTTTTTTTAAGCATTGTGTGCTCAATGACTCTAGAACTTGCCACTCCTACATAGCTTTGAGTTATCATGACTATGTAGTTAAGTTGTTTTCCTTAATTTCTTTTGACCTTGACCGTTGCCTTTAGGGGAGAGAGTAAAGTTTATTGAAGGAAAACAGGTACGCATTGTCAAAGATATGAATGCGAAATCACGTATACTTCTAGGGGACTGATAGGTGATGGAATCATTATCATTTAGGATAGTTTTTAGAGTCTTTTTATTGCATTTGTGTCGGTTTATGCTACTAACTCCTTGGTCCAGGAGAAGAAGACTAAAAGAAGCTAAGGAAGGAGTTATAAGCACTTAGGAGTGAAGTTCGTTCACGAAGCAAAGCTTTTGTTGCTTCACTGCCCCGCGGAGCCTTGTCATCGTCCTTGCGGGTGACACTTACTCCGGAGCGCCCCCTGCGCCTTCGCCAGCGCCAGCCACGAAGACTGTCACCGCACCTGCGTCAACCCCTGGTGCCCTTGCGGTGACTAGCCCTGAAGAAGCGAAGACCAGCGCCCCTGCGCCTCCCCCTACGCCTCTGCCTGTGCCTCAACTTGGGAGCTGGAAGATGAAGAGACTGTGTCACCGCCCTTGCGTCGACACTGGGACGCTCCGGCGACTTGGCATCAGATACGGCAGGAAGTTGAAGAGTAAGACGTTTGAAGAGCATTAAAGATCGGCCCCTGTGGAATTGCCTAGCCGCCCCTGCGGCCATGAAGAAGATCAAGCGATTTTTCCTTCACCGCCCCTGCAGAGCTGAAGGCCGCCCCTGCGGTTTAACGACAGAAGCTTTACTCCGGCTGTTTACACCACCTTTATGGAATTAAAGGTGATTGTTTTGGGCCGGCCATTTACTCCTATTTAGTGTCTTTTGTAGTATAAATAGTCCTTGGTTGATTGCTAGAATCATCCACTTATTATCCATCATTATCCACTTAGAATCCTATTTTCTCATCATTTCCATTGTAATGAGTTGCTAACTCCCTTCCTACATTGGGTTGGTTTGAAGCTGCATTGTTACCTTGGTTGTAAGTTCTTTTTAATATAAGTTTTCATTCAGTAATTCTTTGTGTTTCCTTGATCTTCATTGTCTAATTGCCTGTTTTACTATTACTTGAGATTGATCACCTTAGGTTCTAAAGTGCATGCAAAGAACTAGGATTAATAGGTTCCGGGTTCGGGTCTTTAATCTAGTAGTAAACTTTTAGTAATAACGGGTTGCAATTACTTAAAGAAAAGGAACACAAATATAAAGATAAGCTTAACGGTTTTAATCTTTTCTTTATATCCCTTAGTCTTTGTTTGAAAGCTAACTTGTTATTTGTTCTTGTAGGTTTACGGAACACTAACCTGTTAAATTGTGTTGATGCCGGTTGGCTCAACACATATATATGATCGAGACGGGAGATTACTTGAAAACTTGTAAAAGGAACTCACCGAAGTAGGAATTGCATGCTTAGAATCAACCTAGTGTAGATTCACCCATCATTGTCTTACTTGTTGCGTTATTCGTTTTCATAATTTTTTGTGTGCATCAATTCAACCAAAACCCCACTTTTTGTTACTCGTTTCTATAATTAATAATTGCATCTAATAAAACACCTTAACTCTCTTGGGTTCGACCCTTACTTAACCACTATACTTGTTTTAGTGCTAAGTTGGGATTATAATTTTGATAGGGTATAGATGACCATAGAAATACATCTAGTCAAATTTTGGCGCTGTTGCCGGGGAGTTTAGTGTTTTTATTTTATTGCTATTATTGATTATTGGTTTGAACCATTTTTATGGTTCAAACCCGTGCTATTAACTCCGGTTTAGCTTCTTTTGATCCAGAAATTGAGAGGATGCACATCCGGCAACGAAGACAACAACAACTCCAACAAGAAATAGCTGATCGTACTCTTCGTCAACTTACTCAGCCCACTTTGGCTGATCGTACTCTTGCGGTTACCATACCGGCATTAGGGGAAGGAATCAACTTTGAGCTCAAGCCGGGTCTCTCACTTGCTTCCATCCTTCCATGAGCTAAGTGGTGAAGACTCCATCAAACACCTTGGGAAGTTCCATACCGTGTGTATGAGCATGAAGCCGGCCAGCATTACAGAAGAACAAATCAAGATGAGGGCATTCGGCTTCACACTCAAGGATTCAGCAGATGATTGGTATTACCACCTTCCATCCGGGAGTATCGACACTTGGGAGAACCTCCACAAGGCGTTTTTGGAGAAATACTTCCCAACCAAGAAGGCAAATAGCTTGAAGAAAGCTATAAGCAACATCGAGCAAGAGGTGGACGAAACTCTCTATGAGTACTTCGAAAGATTTGCACGCCTCCGATCCAGCTGTCCTTTTCACGGATATTCAACTCAGGATCTAGTCTTGTACTTGTATAATGGCTTGCTAGACAACGAAAGGAGGATCGTCAATGCGGCTTGTGGAGGTAACATTCTTAACTCTATCCCTGACCTTGCTTTTGAAAAATTACAGGAACTAGCCGAAGAGACCCGGAACTTTGGAAGGACTCCTTCCAAGAGAGGTGTTCATGCTGTGAGTTCCGGGAAGAGTGAGATCCCCACTGAGCTCGCGGAGCTGAAGGAAATGGTAAAGAGACTAACACTTATGGGAACCCCACAATAGCTCAAAGCTTGTGGAGTGTGTGCTGACCCATACCATCTAATGGACAACCACAGCAGCAAAGACCTAGGAACGATCCCTATGCACAGAATTTCATGTCAAACTGGCGTGATCAACAAAATTTCCGTTGGAGGGATCAACAAAATCAACAGCAACAGCCCCGACAAGGTAAGTATCAAACAACTCAATACATGTTGTAGGTTTTGACTATACACTTTGCTACTCATGTCCAAACAACAGAGTCCAACATCAAGAACCTTGAAAAATAGGTTAGGCAAATGGCGGAAGCCATTTCAAGGACAGAAGCTAGATTTTCCGGAGGATTGTCTCCCCAGACGTTTATAAGCCCCAAGGAGAAGTTAGTTCCCTAACACTAAGGAGTGGGAAGCAAATCCAACAGAAACCAGCAAAAGAATCACAAAGAAAACCCTCTGTCGGGTTTACCGCACCCACAGCCGCCCCCCGCGCTTGCAACTGCGCCCAGCACCGAGCAGACGCCGCCCCTGCGGCTGGATGTCCCCGCCCCTGCGGTGACAATCCCTGAGCCGCCCCTGCGCATACAAGCTAACGCCCCTGTGGAAAACACGACAGAAGGTTCTGCTGAGAAGGATTCTTACATCCGGCCTAACTTTCCGTCACTATACTCTGAGAAACCACCAGCTCCTTTTCCTGAGGCCCTGAAGGAGAGAAGAACATTTGAGGACAAAGACCTCTTTGAGACTTTCTCCAAATGCGAGGTAAACATTCCCCTCCTTAAGTTGGTGAAAAGTATTCCTAAGATGCTCGTTTCTTGAAGGAACTTTGCACTATCAAGAGGAACTAGAAGTTGAAGGGGAAACAAAAAGTGCAAGTGAGTGAGCATGTGTCGGCTGTTTTCCAACGGAGAATGCCCAAGAAGTGCAGTGATCCGGGCATGGTAAGCATTCCTTTTGTTATACGGGAAACCCGCTTTGACAAAGAAAGGCTTGATCTTGGTGCTTCTATCAATGTTTTACCATACTCGATTTACAAATCACTTGGCCTTGGGCCATTAATGGAAACTAGGATTGTAGTACAACTTGCTGATAGATCTAATGTGTACCCGAAAGGGATAATTGAAGATGTATTAGTAATGATAGACAACCTAATATTTCCTGCTGATTTTTTCGTAATGGATATGAAAAATGATTCGCATGCTGCACCAATACTGTTAGGTAGGCCATTTCTTAAAACTGCTAGGACTAAAATTGATTATGTTAGTGGCAAACTAACCATGTAGTTTGATGGTGAAGTAGTGGAATTTGACATCTATGATGCAATGAGATTTCCAAGTGATGATCATTTTTTATGTGCTATTGACATTGTTGAACCTTTTGTGCAAGATGTTTTTGATAATTCTGATGTTGATGAATTGAAAAATGTAATTGAGCATGACATTGATGGTTTTAAATAAGATTATGTATTAACATCCAGCATGAAAGAGGTCTTAGCCCAATTAGATGGGCATAAAAGGCTACCTATCTCCAATTTGGCCATTGGGCCCACTTTACTAACCCCAAGCGAGAAGCTTGTTCCATATATAGTGCAGGCACCAGAAATAAAATTGAAGGACCTCCCGTCACACCTCAAGTACATTTTCCTTGGAGAACACAACACCTTGCCGGTGATCATCTCCAACAAGTTGACCACCGGTCAAGAAGACAAGTTGGTGAAAGTGCTAAAAGAGCACAAGACGGCCCTTGGATGGACCATTGCGGATATGAAAGGGATAAGCCCTTCAACTTGCATGCATAGGATTTTACTTGAGGATGAAGTCAAACCCTCTAGGCAACCTCAACGGAGGTTGAATCCGCCAATGATGGATGTGGTCAAGAAGGAAGTGTTGAAGCTCTTCCAAGCAGATATGATCTTCCCTATCTTGGATAGCACTTGGGTTAGTCCAACCCAAGTGGTTCCAAAGAAAGGAGACATCACCATGGTGGAAAATCAACATGGAGAGATGGTCCCGAGCAAAACACAAACAGGATGGAGAGTTTGCATTGACTACCGCAAGCTAAACAAAGTAACACGAAAAGACCACTTCCCATTACCTTTTATTGACCAAATGTTAGAACGTCTTGCAGGTCATCAATACTACCGCTTCTTTGATGGATATTCAGGCTATTTCCAAATAGCCATCGCACCAGAAGATCAAGAAAAGACGACGTTCACTTGCCCATTTGGCACTTTTGCGTACCGGAAAATGCCATTTGGACTTTGCAACGCATCCGGCACCTTCCAACGGTGCATGATAAGTATTTTCTCCGAATACATAGAAAATTTCATTGAAGTCTTCATGGACGATTTTACCGTCCATGGAGACAATTTTGATGCATGCTTAGGACATTTAAAACTTGTTCTTGAAAAATATGTTGAAACCAATTTGGTTCTTAATTCGGAAAAATGTCATTTCATGGTCGAACAAGAAATTGTGCTAGGACATGTAATATCCTCAAAAAGGATAGAGGTAGATAGGTCAAAGGTTGATGTAATTCAAAATTTACCTTCTCCTACTAATGTTCGGGAAATCCGATCTTTTCTTGGTCATGCAGGTTTCTACCGACGTTTCATCAAAGATTTTTCAAAGATCTCGACACCCCTATGTGAATTGCTCAAGAAAGACGTCACCTTCATAGTAGATGAGAAATGCAAGAAAGCTTTCGACACTTTGAAGGCATGTCTTACGACCGCACCAATCATCCGTTCTCCGGATTGGGAGTAACCTTTTGAAATCATGTGTGACGCCAGTGATTACGCCGTTGGAGCCGTCTTAGGACAGAAAGATGGATGGGCTTCCCATGTGATCCATTATGCGTCTATGACACTTAATGGAGCGCAAAGGAATTACTCTACCACTGAGAAGGAATTGTTAGCGGTGGTTTTTGCCCTTGAGAAATTTAGGCAGTACCTACTTGGGGTAAAGGTAATTATCTTCACTGACCATGCAGCTCTTAGGTACCTCATGGCGAAGAAGGAAGCAAAACCACGATTGATTCGATGGGTGCTCCTTCTAAGCGAGTTTAACTTAGAGATACGGGACAAGAAGGGGGCTGAGAACCTGGTGGCCGATCATTTGAGCATACTAGTGAAAGAAGAGGAGGAACCAGGAAAAGGAAGAGAGATAGCTGGATGTTTTCCCGACGATACATTTTACACAACTCTCTGTTATGTAACCGCCCCCACGCCTCATGCCAGCCGCCCCTGCGGCTCAGTCTAGGCGCCCTTGCGGAATTGTCGAGTGAGGTTTGTGTTAAGCTCCAGTCTTGTAAGCCTTGGTTTGCTGACATTGTGAACTTCATTGTCGGGAAAGAGTATCCTCCAGACTTCACCAAGGCACAACGAGAGAAGGTAAAGGCTGAAGCTCGACACTACGTTTGGGAAGATCCTTACGTTTGGAAGCATTGCAGTGACCAAGTAATTCGCCGTTGCATTCCGGACAATGAGGTACAATCTGTCCTAACCTTCTGTCATTCCGAAGCATGTGGGGGGCACTTTGGGGCAAACAAGACTGCAAGAAAAGTTTTAGATGCCGGTTTCTTTTGGCCACACATTTTTCGAGACGCTTTTGCGTTTTGCAAAGTGTGTGATATATGCCAAAGGGTAGGAAATATTTCAAGGAGACATGAAATGCCCCAATCCTCTCTTATATTTTGCGAAATATTTGACGTTTGAGGAATTGATTTCATGGGGCCGTTTCCTACTTCATTCGGACACACATATATTTTGCTTGCGGTGGACTATGTTTCCAAGTGGATGGAAGAAAGGCCACGAAAACTGATGATTCAAAAGTGGTTGCAGCTTTTCTTAAGGAAAATATCTTTGCAAGATTTGGAATTCCAAAAGCCTTAATCAGTGATAGGGGTACCCATTTCTGCAACAAGACGATCACGGCTCTCCTTAAGAAGTACCACGTCCACCAACGAGTATAAACAACTTATCATCCACAAAAAAACGGCCAAGCTGAGGTATCCAACCGGGAAATAAAGACCATCCTTGAAAAGACAGTTTCTCCCGGACGGAAGGATTGGAGTGCAAGGCTAAATGATGCCCTATGGGCATATCGAATAACAAGGGAAGAGCTCCCAAGCTTGACAACCGATAACCGAATTCGGCCTAGACCAAATCCCCGGCAACGGAGCCAAAAACTTGTTCGCCACTTAGCGTGCGTGCAATCAAGCTTTAAATTTATAAAACTAGAATAAAAGCAAGCGAACCCGCAGTGTATGGATCGGCGTAGATTAGCAAGTATTCCAGAGTATCGAACACAGGGATTTGGGGGGTTAAATCCAGTTAATAATCGTCAAGCAAGTAAATGTATGAAGCTTCGTAAATATTGGAAAAACAACAATCCTAAAGATCTAGGAATCCAGCTGTGGCAATCTATTCAAGATATACTAAAGATATAAGGACAGAGTTAAGAGTTGCAAAGGTATGCTAATGCAAAGCAATGTAAGGTGAAGTTCCAAGGCTTTATGTGACTTATCTAGAAATACTCTCTATAAAGGTTGTTGAGGCTTCAGTATAGAAAAGATCTAAAGACAAGAATTAATATCAAATACCCAAACTTGTAATCCAAGGATCAAGACTAACTAAAACGATTAAGGTTGTGACACTCGAAATCGAAGTAGAGGTTGTTGAGGCTTCACTACCACTTAGAAAAGGCAAGCCAAGACTAAGTTAAAGCAAATCTTTAACTTTGGATTAAAGTTAAAGCAAGGTTCGTAAACTAGGGAAAATTACGGGTGGATCTTGAGATTCCACGGCCGTGGAACTCAAGAACACACCGTGATTCTGGCTGTCGACGAAATCTCTCTAACTCTCAGGGTTCAATCTGTTTACGATCGATCTATCATCATCTAAGCCACAACTATCAACCCTTCACCTTAGAATTGCTAAAGGGTTTTAGCCAACAACAGTCATTATGATATCAAATTCAAGATTTAAAAGAATGAAAGATGAAAACCTTCGAAAACCTTCAATAAACTTCAAATCAATCTCAAATCCACAAACAAGGATAATGATGTATATCAGATTCGGAATAACACAAACAATCACAATCCTTGATAAGAACGAAGAACGGGATGTCAATCCGTCTTCTAATCAAACCTAAGGACAAAAGACGTAATCTCCGTACGTCCAACAATACCCTCAACGTGCGGAAGCGAATCTCCAAGCGATGATGCTCTATGCGAGGGCGTAAGCGAGGTTTAAGCGCGGTCTAAGCGGAGGTGACGGAATCTCCTTCCTTCAGTCCTTTTTATAGGGAAAGATAGAATAAGTCTCCGGCCCATGTGCGTAGAAAATCGTGGCTTTAATTAGTACGTTAAAAGATCGCCTAAATCACGGTCATAGAGGGTTCCACACCCGTGGTTTAGAGCGTGGATTCCATCACGGTTCTCTACAACTTCCACGACCATAATTTATACCGTGTAACTCTCTGGAATGCTCCACGCTCATGTTGCCAAGTTCCACGGCCTTGGTTTAGAGCGTGGACTTCATTACGGCCGTATTTTAGAGCGTGGAAGCATAGGTTGCTCGTAATTCCCTTTGTTTTGTGTCATTCTTCATCCTAGCATCTTCCTTAGCTCCTTTGTGGTGTCCTCAATCCTTGGATGTGCTCAATCTATCTCCATTCTCTCTTAATTCGTTCGTTTTTAGCTCTTATTCGCCTACAATCAACACAAAGCTTATGTAGACCTCTATATCGATAATATAGATAAACTAGCTCACAATCGCTTAAATGCTTTATCAATGAACACTAATATGGATGAAATACATCTAGAAAACGTGCCTAAAATATCACAATATTTCATACTAACATCACACCATCTGGCTCACTCTACATTATTCCTAACCTGCAGAACAGTACAACACGGTATGAAACCGTTAGCTACATCAATGAAAAGCATGAAGGTAATAGCACAACCACACATCAACATCTCGAACATGCAATGCCACACACATTCATTTATTATCTTTCATTACGTTATTCCATTACTAATTCAACTTCTTTTGTAACACGAGGAGCCTCAAGAACCCCGTCCCATCCAACGTAACACAGGAGTTTTGCATGGGGGTGACCTTCACTCGTCCCCTCCTATGAGATCATCTTCAGGCCACCTCCTCCTAACCAGCAGGCGGAGACCGGCGGTTACCGCCCGTTATAATACACTTGGGCCAAATAAATGTAATGAATGGTCATCCTAGTCCGGTTTAGGTTATAAATGCACAATCATATGAACACACACAACCATCACAATCATACAATCCCCAACTGCACGCTAAGTAAGTCCTATGGACTTACCTGATATACTCGTAACCTGTACCACGTCATAGGTTCACCTTGGGGAAGTAATTAACGCCTACAATAGCAAGGCACACACAATCACATACTGCAAAGGTTAGGAGACTCGTCTCACTAACCACAACCAACCGATATCTCAAATCTAAACCTCAGATCCTCAACACATTCATAAATGCCTAAGGCATATCCTCAACATAACATCTCATCATACTTGTACACATACTAATCCTTAAAGCCATAACCGATATCCATAACATCATCATGATCCTCAACTCATTATGACACCTAGCATGCATCTAATCAGTATTCCTCAATCTCAAATTTAATCATAAATTTAATTAATTAACCTCTAATTAATTAATTAAATTTCACCAAAATAACGTTTTGCCCACCGGCCATTTTCTAAACCCACATGTCATCAGATCTCATCAAACAAACAACCCATAAACACCAGAATAATATAAGGATCATAATGGAATTTCTAATTATCCATTATGAAAAGACTAAGGTCAATTTTGGCCAAATCGCAGTACGGAAAACGAATAAATTCATAACTTATTCATTACTAACCCGATTGACGATCTGAAAGAAGATTCGGAATCACAACGACGCAGGCTACGCATGTACAACATCAAATTCACCGGAATCTGAGCGACGGAACTGTCCTGGTGACATATATGCTCGACCAGGTCTTCATCTGCTCGGAAATGCAGAAAGTTGGTACCGATATGAAGAGAATGAAAAGAGGAATCCAGAAACTCAAACGGAATTGAAATCGGATTAGAAACGGAGAGTAGATCTGAGTTTGAAGTTTGAGAAAAATCAGAGCTTTTACGAGGAAACGTGAAAGGAAATGAATTAATAAATGATTTTCGGCTATTTATAGGAAGTCGATAATTATCCTTTAGCGAAGTCGATAATTATCCTTTTATCGATCCAATGGCGGGTTGAACCCCCTTCTCCAAACTTCTCGAAATTGGAACAATAGATCTTGAATATTGTAGGGATAATTATTCCACAATTGCCTTGGAAAACGTGTATTCCTAAGCCGTCTTTCTTATCCGTTAAGAAACGAAATAGCGACTCTTTTGGCCGTTTTGCCTTTCCATGTTATTTCATATCTAGGACATGTCCGATGTCCTGATCATTTCTCTCAACTGTATTTTTATTAATTGGAGTTCCCAAATACTCCAAATAATACCGGAGGGTAAAAATAATTACCTGGGGTAAAAATAATTACCTGGGGGAAAAAATGAAAATTTCACCATAAGCCCAAAATTACACCAGGAACATAACGGTGGGACTTATACTCAACACTTACGCAATCTTCGCAAGTTATATGTCAATTACTATCACTGATTAAGTTAATCAACATTAATTAGAATTCAGAGATCCTAGCTATTACAAGAGAAGTAGAGGTCTTACGTCGAGCCAACGACGTATAACAAAGGCGCTGCTTGGGAGAAAACCCGAAGGAATAAGAAGAGGAGCCTCTGTCAAGAAAACCGCCCCTGCGGCTCAATGTCCCCGCCTCTGCGGTGACACCCATGCCCAGAGCTGGGGGCGGCGCTGGGCCAGCGCCTGCAACATGCTCATCACCACCCCCGCGGTGACTACCCTACGCCCCTGCGGCGGCCATCCTTGACACACATCCTCGGCGCCACCCCCGGCGCTGAGCCTGCGTGGCCCTCTCCCTTGTCACCGCCCCCGCGGCGACAAGCTCCCCTCCCCGTGGGTTTACCCAGAAAAGAAAAAAATATAGAAATTGCAAAAACATTCTCCTACACCTACCCCACCCACCCACTCTCTATCTCCTCACCAACCACATCTCCCTCGCCTTTACCCTCTCAAACTGCAAACGCCCCTGCGCCCCCACCAAACACTCATAAGCCACCACTACGACGCCCTTGCGCCACCTCCAACGACAGCCAACCCCTTGTGACGCCCTTGCGCCACCCTCACCAGCTCCACCTTCCTCCCTCCAAACTCTCTCATCTTACTACACTCTTCATCAACACCCACCACAAAGCTCCACTCCTGCTCCACCTCCGGGGACGCCTACACCAACAAAGACGTCACCGGAACGGCCTCAGCATCACCACCTTCGTCGCTCCCCACAATTCGCTCTCTACACTTCTCCCGCCCCTGCGCCTGCAAGCTCCCGCACCTGCGCCTTGCCGCCCCTGCGCCTGCTTCAGCCGCCCCTGCGGAAAACACAACAGAGGGTTCATCTTCTCTTCCTATTTTTGGAAGTTTCTGATTCCTTTGCTAAATCAAATACTAGAATGGAGCCACAAAGGAAATACAAGATGTACGAAGCTGAGAAGGAGAGGTATAGGATCGTACAGGATCGAGTTGTGTACGCAATTCGGTTTTTGCACGTTCCTACATTGGAGAAGCTAGGCATGTTGGAGAGCATGCAGTCCTTTCTGGCCAATGCTAGGCTCGGAGACTTCCTACAGAGGAGTGCTCCAACATATCCCGAGCTCAGCAGACAGTTCATCTCCACCTTCACCATGGAGAAGGGGGATCATGTGTGTATTGGACTCACCTTCAAGTTCAACAAGGTGAAATACACACTTGACTACCACCAGCTACAAGAGGACTTCGGGGTGACTCTCAACCCCTCTGCAAACTGGTGGGATCCAGTCCCGACCCGGACCTGTGTGAGTTTTGGCAGGCAGCTACCGGGTCAAAGTTCCATGCAGGGGATGAATACTCCAACAAACTCACTCACCCCTGCTTGAGGCTCCTCTCTAAGATCCTCATGAGTGTCTTCTGTGGACACAAAGAGGAGAACAAGGTCACCCTCAAGGACCTCCCACTACTATACTCCTGCCTTCCGATGAGCGAGAAGGTGATGGCTTGGCCATCCCTCTTCCTTGCCGCTTTGAAGCAGATTAGGAGGAACGAGCCTAGGGACATTGTCAGAGGTGAGGTGATCTCCTTGATCGCCTCACAGGTGATGGACCTGTCCGAGCTAGAGGACGGGCTGGAGGCTCCCCTTTACACTGAGGGGGTGCTTAGGAGGTGCAAGCTCCTCCGCCGGGACGGGGAGAACCTATTTTGGATCTCCCTTGCAGATGGGAGCCACCTCACTTACCTCCCTCGGCCTTTACCATTCGGGGATGAGCTCTCCGAGCTCTACATTCCGGTATATCCCTTCGTACCGAGGAGGCCGCTAGTGGCCATTATAGAGAGGCATGCTGCGAGCTCCAGCCGGGCTTATCAGGAGGAGCACATGCCCATCCCCGACGACGAGGAGATGCCCACTGCTGCACCAGAGGAGGATCCGGCCCTTGCGAGCCTTCAGGCTCAAATGGCGGCTATGACCACCCAACACCGGACATGACAGCCCGACTACCAAAGGACCATGCTGGAGCAGCAGCATAACTAGCAGACGAGCTTTGCCGCCTCCATGACCTCCCACTTCGACCAGAGGCAAGAGGCTTGGCAGGCGGCCCAGCAGCAGCAGCTGGAGGCTCAACAGCTAGCTTGGCAAGCCAGCTTTGAGACCTTTTTCGGCCGTCGGATGGAAGCTTAGGAGGACCGCATCGACACTCTCTACCACCGGCAGGAGCACTTCTTCAGCTACTTTCCATACCCACCGGAGGAGGGTCCGGATGGTCCAGCAGGACCATCCCACTAGTGGTATCATTCTCATCCCTTTCCCACATTTATCTTTGCTTCATTTCCACTTTGAGGGCAAAGTGTACTTCAAGTATGGGGAGGGACATATCATTGCATGTATAGTCATTTTGATTTGTTTTGAGTTGTTTTTTTTATCGAGTTTTTGTAGTTTGAATTCAGGAAAAAAAAAAAAAAAAAAAAAAGTCAAAGTAAATGAAAAAAATGCATGAAAAATCCTTC
The DNA here is from genome assembly GCA_033239125.1 of Fagopyrum homotropicum. Classification (NCBI taxonomy): domain Eukaryota; kingdom Viridiplantae; phylum Streptophyta; class Magnoliopsida; order Caryophyllales; family Polygonaceae; genus Fagopyrum; species Fagopyrum homotropicum. Next base: position 33,488,689 of record BSWB01000008.1, read on the forward strand.
GATAAACCGAAAACCCGAAAGGGCGGTTTAGGAAAAAAGAAGGTAGTCTGACCAACCTTAGGTTGGTGCAAAATTGGACTTGAGGGATGTGAGACTAAAGTGAGATCATCAAAGAAAAAAAGAAGAGTGGCAAGGTGAAAACCCGAAAGGGCACCTTGGGAAAATGAGCGACACCGAGTGTAGGTTTTCCCTCCGGCGTTTGGCGAAATAAGAAGGGGAGTCATAAGGAGGTTGTCCGGGTAGGTCACTCTTGGAGCAATAAGGATGGTAGTTTCTCACCTTTTTTTCACATTTTCTTTCTTTTCCTTCTTTCTTTCTTGGTTTTTCTTTTGTTTTCATTGTCTTTTGTGCTTACCCATGCTTCCTGAGGCCTTTGAGTCTAATTACTGTCATTTTTTTTACTCGGGACGAGTACGAGGTCTAAGTATGGGGGAGTTTGATAGTGATGGAATCACTATCATTTATGATAGTTTTTAGAGTCTTTTTATTGCATTTTTATCGGTTTATGCTACTAACTCCTTGGTCCAGGAGAAGAAGACTAAAAGAAGCTAAGGAAGGAGTTATAAGCACTTAGGAGTGAAGTTCGTTCACGAAGCAAAGCTTCTGTTGCTTCACCGCCCCCGCGGAGCCTTGTCACCGCCCCTGCGGGTGACACCTTACTCCGGAGCGTCTCCTGCGCCTTCACCAGCGCCAGCCACGAAGACTATCACCGCACCTGCGTCAACCCCTGGCTCCCTTGTGGTGACTTGCCCTGAAGAAGCTAAGACCAGCGCCCCTGCGCCTCCCCCTGCGCCTCTGCGTGCGCCTCAACTTGGGAGCTAAAAGATGAAGAGTCTGTGTCACCGCCACTGTGTCGACACTGGGATGCTCCAGCGGCTTGGCATCAGAAACGGCAGGAAGTTGAAGAGTCAGACGTTTGAAGAACATTAAAGATCCGCCCCTGCGGAATTGCCTAGCCGCCCCTGCAGCCATGAAGAAGATCAAGCGATTTTGCTTTCACCGCCCCTACGGTTTAACGACAGAAGCTTTACTCCGGTTGTTTACACCACCTTTATGGCATTAAAGGTCGCTTTTTTGGGCCGGCCATTTACTCCTATTTAATGTCTTTTGTAGTATAAATAGTCCTTGGTTGATTGCTAGAATCATCCACTTGTTATCCATCATTATCCACTTAGAATCCAATTTTCTTATCATTTCCATTGTAATGAGTTGCTAACTCCCTTGCTACATTGGGTTGGTTTGAAGCAGCATTGTTACCTTGGTTGTAAGTTCTTTTTAATATAAGTTTTCATTCAGTCTTTCTTTGTGTTTCCTTGATCTTCATTGTCTAATTGCATGTTTTACTATTACTTGAGATTGATCACCTTAGGTTCTAAATTGCATGCAAAGAAGTAGGATTAATAGGTTCCGGGTTCGGGTCTTTAATCTAGTAGTAAACTTTTAGTAATAACGGGTTGTAATTACTTAAAGAAAAGGAACACAAATATAAAGATAAGCTTAATGGTTTTAATCTTTTCTTTATATCCCTTAGTCTTTGTTTGAAAGCTAACTTGTTATTTGTTCTTGTAGGTTTACGGAACACTAACCTTTAAGTTGTGTTGATGCCGGTTGGCTCAACACATATATATGATCGAGATGGGAGATTACTTGAAAACTTGTAAAAGGAACTCACCGAAGTAGCAAGTGCATGCTTAGAATCAACCTAGTGTAGATTCACCCACCATTGTCTTACTTGTCGCATTAATCGTTTTCATAAGTTTTTGTGCATCAATTCAACCAACCCCCCTGTGTTACTTGTCACTATAATCGATAATTGCATCTAATAAAACACCTTAACTCTCTTGGGTTCGACCCTTACTAAACCACTATACTTGTTTTAGTGCTAAGTTGGGATTATATTTTTGATAAGGTATAGACGACCATAGAAATACATCTAGTCAGGGACAACCAAAAGCTAGTTGAGGAAAAGGTTGATCGAATGGGCATCGGACTGCTACTTGATCCTAGAGATCTCATGATATTGCAACCAGAAAAGGATGAGATTGTAGAATATACCAAGTTTTCATCATAAACGGTGATCTATGGACGTACAATAGACATCCCAGCCCCTTGAATGATGAAATCTTGCCCGAGATTTTGGGATTTTCACCAACGTTCTCTACTGATGTGTGTTACAGTACACATCTTCAAGGCACGAGTGTTACAAGCTTTGAGGGATCCTCCCAGAGAGTCAGGGTTATGTGATTACTGATGAGCATGGTGTGGATTCGAGGACGAATCTTTTTGAAGAAGGGGAGTATGATGAGGGACCATCCCCAACACCAAATGCAGAAGAACCAATCACTAGATCAAGAGCAAGAAGAATCCGAGAGGAGAAGCTATTGAAGATTATCAAGGAAACAAGAAATGTGTTTCGAAGAACCAGTGAAGAAATCTCGGCCTTGAGACAAAATCTCGCCCGAGATTCAAACCGAGATTTCCTGTTTGGTTGAGATCTATAAGATCTAGTCGAGATCTTATTAGTCATATAAATCCTTTAGTTATTTTTAATACCTTTAAAAGCTATAAACATTCTGAAGGTATCTTTTGGTTTTGATCCTATCTTTTAGGATTGTCTTTTATTTTATTTTCTAGAGGAATCTAGCCTATAAATAGCCATAAAATTCGAGATTCATGTTCTCTCCTTGATGGTTGTGCTTGTATGTGTTAAACTTCTTAAAGGTTGGTGTTCCTAGTCAATTATGTTCTCTCCTTGTCCTTCTCTTAATTAGAAGGCTTATGTAAGGTTGAAGAAGGAAGGGTTAAACTAAACTCTTTGTTAAGGGGTTTTGATCCAATAGGTCAAGATTCTTTGCAAGAATACATTGGTCATATCTTTCTATATTTCCATTATTCATCATCAAACTCACATTCTTTGTGTTCAAGCTTCACAAATCTCGGTCAATCCTGTGAATCTCGCCCGATATTCTTAACCGAGATTGCTATTGTGTCGTATTTGTGAACTTTAGTTTAGATCGGAAAACTGCGGCATCAACTCGCATCATAAGACAAACAGTCTTTCTCCCCTCTTCTTTTCTCTTCAAAACTCGAGAGTGCAACACAGAAGCGGTTCACCAGATTTTCAAAGCCATTAAGGGTCTTGATTCTAGTGCAGTTTTATCTTGAGATTTGAAACGCTATTCAATCCGACATAATTCGAAGAATTTTCGATTCTGCACATACTAACGATATTGTAATCCTAAATAACCAAACTATCACATGTAAGCAAGAAAATGAATGCCTTTGAGGGCTATGGATAAAGAATTTCAATCCATGTATGTCAATAAGACACGGACCTTGTACCAATACCAAAGAAGTTAGGCTTGTTGACTGTAAATGAACTTTTAAATTAGAAGACATAATTGACAATTAAGAACCACCCAGGTCTCAAGCAAGAGTTTTAGCCAAATGCTTTACTCAATATGAAGGCATTGACTACAGTGAATGACATGTTCCCGTAGTCAAATATAAGACTATCAAACTACTCCTTACAATAACAACAACTTATAACTAGGAAAAGGAACGAATCATGACAAAAGAGACAAAAGAAAATTCTCATTCTCTCCGTCTTTGTTTCTGTATAGATATTGAATAGTCACTTTGGGACTCCGGCACAGAAACGTACACCTGTAGCTTTAGAATAACTAGCCAAGGTAAAAGTAGTATGACTGTCATCATATATACGATATACAATAATGAAATGTTGACTGTAAAGCCTATCATGTTGTAGGAATGTAAGTGTATAGGTGTCTTTATTTTTGCTGACTTCCATGAATCGTATACATATCTCTTTTAATTTTGGTTGTCATGCCAGAAGTTGGAGTACTTCATCCATTCTGCTTCTTGTGGGTTTGTGATTGATGAGTCCTGCATGAAAGCACATGTAAAAAGTCGTAAGAACATGCCAAACCAAATTAGGGTTTCAATTTGTACTACTGCATTATTGGAAATTATGGAGAAGTTGCCTATTTTTGTCATCTATTCATGATATGTACGTTAACACTTGTTTTCTTCATTTATAAATTTTTGTTTAAAAAAAAAATTTTGGTCTGGGTAAAAAGAGTAGTTGTACCAAAGAAGCGAGGTGGTACGTGTTTCATTTTTCTTATACTACCGGGATATTTTGCTTATGTTAGACGTTCATTATATGTTTGTTTGAAGACAAGTAATTTGTTAATTATGAACACAAATAAAATTTTATTCCGCTTATGTTAGACGTTCATTATATGTTTGTTTGAAGACAAGTATTCTGTTAATTATGAGTACAATTCAAATTTTATTCCGAGGAAGGATCAATTTTCAATAATTGAATAAATAAATTGTTAGTGTATTAAACGAGAACTAGTTATCTCAAAAATCGAACTAAAATACTCCCTACCACGAGGAGCCTTCTCATTATAACCCATCTCTTATTCTCTATCTCTATTACCTGTTTGGTTTCAACACTAATAACAGAAACAGAATTAAAAAACAGAATGAAAACTACTAGTGTGTATATATATATATATATATATAACGAAAAAAATCATACATCTTATAAATTTATTTTTGTAAATGAACAATGACTTCTAAGTGAATTAAATTCGGTTCTGTTTTCGGAGTTGAAATCGAACGGATAATATACATATATGAAATGGATCTCGTAAAGATATGATATCTCATCGGAACAGGAAATGATTCATAGCAAGTTTTAAGTTGATGCACTTTTTTATTTAAATACATATGTACTTTTTTTTATTTGTATCTTCTCTTTTTTGGTAGATGTACAGTAAAAATTTAACCAAAAATCTACTTTTACCAAATATTTTTTTTTTAAATTTTCATTTGATTTTTATACATGAAAAACCAAATCTCTACCAACAAAACTAACCCAAAAACAAAGTTATTTCAAAAACATAAACTACCTAAAGTTCTTTATTTCATTAACATGAACCTATGTTCCATCGAATACACAAGAAAAACAGTACAAATTAGGTTTCTCATTTGACGCCGGTTTAAAGGAGTTTCTACATTACCATTAAAATGGGATTCAAAAAAAATTCAATTCACCAAAAAAAAAAAATTGAAAAAAACATCTAAGATTTTACAGATAAATAGAATGATCATTTTTTGCATCAATTTTCAAATATATGTATAGATGATTTTATATTCTATGAAATTTTCTAAATAAAATGATCATTTTTTCCATCAATATCAAGATCATATATTTGAACATTAATGTTCAAATATATGATCTTGATATGCAGTCTGGCAGTAGATATATATACATCTTATAGGATATAGATTAAAGGGTCATTTGATTCATCATTCAGAATAAAAATGAAACATAATGATGAAGAAAAGGCAATCAAATTATAATATGTAAGATTCATATACGTTTGGTTATCTTAGAAAAAAGTTTTAATTTAGGTTAATTTTGTTTTTATAGCCTTGATATTATCTTTCAATTTTATCTCTCTCGAGCTAACGGCCATAGAAAAACAGTGGGAATGACAATGTACTTGCAGTTCTTAGGGGGTCCTAGGGGCCGGTTATAACACTGTCTTATCTTAACATGAATGAATTTTGACATTATTCATCGAGACACAAAAAACAACAAATTTCCTAACTGTTGCAGTCATGTGTTTCTATGATTCCTGGCACCAGTTATGTATCTTCTGTAACAACATAAAATCAAAAGGAAGAACTAAAGAGGAAAAAGGAAAAGAAAAAGGAGGGTTTTGGTTTATTTGAGATCTCTTTGATGTTCTACAGTACAAAAACGAGGGCAAAGTCATGCATACAAATCTTTTGGTTACTTTAATATCTTTTCTTTAATATGATTGGTCGGGTTCATGTGAAGCATGGCCTACCAAATCATCATAGATTTCCGGGGAGAAAAAAGGTAAGCTGTCAAAAATTTGATGATGGTTACTAATTAAATAACAGTAAAGAAATGAAAACTAACCTCTTTAAGTTCAGTAGATGATGAAGAAGTGTAACCCATTATGATTTCCTCCAACCCAGATGTAGACCTTCCCCTCATTTTATGATGTTGCTGCAGTTTTCCCAAATAAAATAAGACAAAGAAACAATAAAATTTCACCGCCCATTATCATTTAGCATCATACTGCGTTGACCCAATTCTCAAATTTTAAGTACCTGAAGGTGAAAATCGTCAGTTTGGTTGGTTGTTGGGAGATGAAAGGAGGCATGATCATCAAGAATGATGGACGCGTGGTGCAGCTGCGGTGGTGCCATTATCTGTGACATCGGGTTTGTTGGTCTGCTGATGTGGAATGCCATCGTGGACATTTGGTGATGATCTGGCTGCTGCTCTTGCTGGTCTGATGTGGGTGCTGACATAGGCAACATCGACGGTATACAACCTACACCCGATCCTTGTACTCCTAGCTTCATCATCAAACCCAAATCAATCAACAATCAAGAAATAAAAATTCATCACCACTTTTCTCGGATATCTATTATATATGATATTCAGGGATAGGGCCATCCAATGTGTTTCGGATATCCGTGTTAACGTTTTTTTTTATTAAAAAATAATAAAAAAAAATAAGTGAGGAGATAAAAAAAAATAGAGAAGATTATAAAAGAAAAAAAATAAATAAATAAGTAGAATGGGAATTTTAACTATTGACCATTTCTACATTAAACATTTATTAAAGTTGGCCTAATAGACCCCCTTGTTGGACGGGCTTGTTCAGCGATAAATATTGTTGGTAAGAAACTATACGTACGTCATCAAACCCTTTACTAAAGGGAAGAAAGCCAATAGAATCGGCCTTGAAATGCTGTTGAATCTCCAACGCAGTAGCATCCATGGCGGCGCCTTCTTTGGGCACAGTGTTGGCGGATGTGATCTTCTCCGACCAGCTACACTGACGTGGCTGAGTCTGGTAGAAGATCTTTGAAACCACAAGCTCCCCTTCTTTCTCCTCCTCGTGCTGACCCAAATGATACTGATGCATCACCCAGTTGGTTTTCTCGGGTTTCCGATTCTTCCCAAAGTTTGTGTATAGGACCAAGATCTTCTTGCAACCCTTTTGCCTCCCGCTCACCATAACGGGGCGGGTCTTACCCGTTTTGTGCCACCGAGTCTCCCCAGACCCGCCTTGGAGGTCACATTCAGTTTGGATCTTACGCCTCTTCCGGGTTCCCGTCGTGTATGCCTTGGATGGCCTGTGGAAGAAGTGCCTGCTTAGCCCATCTTTTGTCACTCCTAAATTTGTCACAAATAGAAATTAAACATTTATTTAGATATATTTATTAGGTGAACCAACTTAATCCATTCATTTCCTCCGTAGCTAGAAGGAGACTTGTCTGAAAGTCATAACCAACAATTGAAACTGTATATTATTAAGTGTCAAATGGAAACAAATTGGGTATGGAGATGAACAAATAAAAACAACCATTAGGATAGAAAAATGACAATACCAGGAAGCTTCTCAGGATGGGTATAACAAATTCCATCTTCACCATCAATGGTAGGGATGAATTCATCAATCAAAGGATGAGCTTTATTATTGTTGCTTCCCCCTTCTCCTTTGGCTTCAAGATGTTCCATCAGTTCTTGGTCCGTTGGATCAAATTTTACACCAGACGGTAGACCTACCCAATCCTTGGAAAAACAAACAAAAAGATTCAAACCCTCAAATTCACAACAAAAGGGCTACTTACAGATTTAAATATAGTACCCGGTTGGACAGCCTTTGGCCACAACGAGGACAATGGGTGGATTCACACTGCTGCTGTTCTTCAAGCTTCGCGTCGATCAAATCGCTCGTAGTGGTGTTGGAGATGGATACTAAATGGCCCTTATTAGCATCCATTATTAGCTTGCTACAGCTGTTTGAGTATCAAGGAAATGAACTAATATAAAATAAGGTCGAGTATTTCTCCTGAGAATGTCTTGACGTAAAATAACATATTAACCCTAGCCTTTTGATTTTTCGTCTTCTGTTTCTTCTTGAAGAGACAAATCTTTGCTGCAAGAAACACAAAATTTAGATGACAAGGAAATTGAACATGCTTAGTCCTAACAGGCAAACCAAGTACATCTACTGTACAAAGATGGTTTTGCGGAGAACAATCACAAACACAAAGCTATGAAATTCCTGATCTGAATATAAACCAGTGGAGAAGATAAATACCTAAACGAGGAATTCGCCAGGAAAGATGAATGGGTTTGCTCTTACAAATCTGTAACCAAAAAGGAGAGAAGAAAATTCTGAAGGGGCATGAGTGTGTGAGAGAGGAAAAAGAGTAAATAGCTGGGATGGGTACTGCTACCATATAAACAAAATGATAAAGAAATAACAATACAAGTGTGGTAGAGAAGAAAATGAAAAGGATAAATTACAGAAAGCACCCCTTAAAATATGTGTCTTACAGAAAGTTGCAATACTGCATAAAAACCACTCTTCATTACTAAAATTACACTCATATCCAAGATTTCCTGAACATTGGACTTGAATTTACCTTTGTAAGAAAAATGTAAATGGGTAATGGATAAAAAAAAAAGTAATAGGTTATTCAATTAGATTAATCGTATTTGTAGATATTAAAAGTTGAGTATATTTTTTGTAATAATGAAATTAGGGCGGTTTATTGAAAGATATATAATTATAGAATGGAAAACACAAAATATTAATTAAAGGGGAATAAGAAAAAGAATCCACAATTTGGTCTCTCTGCTTTAACTGACGCCAGTAAGATAAAGGGAAAAGAAAGGAAGAAAGGAGTATACCACAAATATACCTACAGGATAACCATCGCCTTTGCTTGCTCAATATAAGCTCCTTGGCAACAACCCAGAAGCAGGTCTTTTGGCGGTTTAAGCAAAGGATTTTTTTATTATTATTATTTTCAGTTTATGCGAAAAATATCTTTGATTTTTTGGTGGACAAAATTAATGGTAAAAAATTGAACAAGGCAATTCGGAGATTAAATAAAGAAGCAGTTAAAGAGAGAAGATTGGGGTCTGAGAAGATAGAAAGAGATGTGTAGTTAAAGGGGTGTGTGAAAACTGAAAATGATGATTCTTTGGGCATGAATGTGTGCTTGCTTGACATTCAAGGAATAGGAGCAGGCTACTCTTCTTGGTGGACCACCTTCTCATCTGCTACAATACTCCTTCCTATTTTTCTTTTTAAAATGCAAATACCAAATTACTCTCCTCCTCCCTTTAGACGTATTAAGGTTTCCGCATTGCAATTCGTTCAGATGGAACAAGGCAACACGCTCGCATTGCTAGTTGAATCCGATGGTGAAACCTCGTAAAGTATGTCGACATTTTTTTAAAAGGTTGAAGTTGAATATGACGGTGATAACGTTAATATTTTGTTCGATAAAAAGAGATATAACAATCCGGATGAACTTGTTACACGTATCCAAGTAAGTTTACAATTTCATTTAATCTGATTGTTATTTCCCTTCTTTTTTGTCATTCTAGTTTTAGAGATGTTAGATTTGATAATCGAAATCGTAAAATTCATACTTTATTTAATTTTAATTAGTTTTAGACATGTTAGAATAGATAACTAAAATTTTTAAAATTAATACTTTATTTCGTTTTTATTAGTTTTAGACATTTTAGAAAGAGAATCGAAAGTTTAGAATTAATATCTTTTTTTTATTAGAATCTTTTGGAATATTTCCGTGTTATTGATACTGATTTTTCGTCCAAGTTTGAGCGTAATCGTTATTTTTTGGATAGAGATAAGTAGTGGGTTAGACTCTGTTTGTGACGTACTGAATAAATATGATGTCGGTCATAAACAAATAATGGTTGAATAGATGGGGGTTCCGTATCTTTCACTTGACATGTGATAGACATGAAGCACCTAGAAATTAGAAATATAATAATCCCGATAACATGTCAAGCACTAGCCGAAAAAAGAAGCGTAGATTTGTATGTGCAAGTTTGAACTCGAGGGGAAGAAGTTGAAGAACAAAATTGGACATTAAGGGTTGTACGTGGAGTCTATAATCACAAAAATTTCTTCGGTGTTAAGGGGTCATGCATATGCCGCATGTTTGACTCCTATGTAATATTGAAAGGTGGAGCGTGAAATGGGGCCGGGGATCCATGCAATTAGACGACGCTAAAAATGTCACTACCAACCGACAAGTTTACAATACCGGTTTAAAGATGAGGATGAAACAAACCGAAGGAAGAGGGTCATTACAACAAACACTTCATACGTTAAAAGAACGCAAATACAATATCAATCTAAGGAAATGTGCGGACTCCGATGAGGTGATTGTTTCTTTATCTCAAATCCCGGTTCGAGGCATTTAATCAACATGGCCCCTTATGTTATTGTGATGAACTCGACGTATAAGACAAATATTCTTGTTCTACACTTTTACTTAATCCTTATTTAGTTTGTTTAAACTAAATAAGGATTATTTGTGTCATTGGAGATTGACAGTATCACAAGATCAAAGAAAGCATTCGCAATTACGTTTGTACTCATAGCCCACGAGAACAAATTCACTACGAGTGGGATTTAACGAGGCTCCATCATTTGTGCTACAGAAAAATCCAGAGGTGATTGTCACCGAATGAGATCTAGGTCTTAAAATGATGATCCGAAAACCGATCTGAAAGGATGACGAGGTCAATTATAGTATATCGAAGGTCGAATTTACAAGGATTACGTCTAAGTTAAAAATTTTCTAAAAATTAATTAATCCAAGTGAAAAGGGAAAAATATGAGAAATATGAGAAAAAAAAACTACTTTTGAATTGTTTTTAAATATTAAAAGAGAAAAATAAAGCAATGATTGTAGTCGTGAAAATATAAAGGAAAACAATCTAAGGAAACATGAATCACAACTATAGGATTTAAAGTAAACCAATTTGTATGAATGTCATGAACGTTGATCAATGAATGTTGCTAGTAACTATCTAATATTTCTTTTGCGACAAACAAACAAAGATTTTGTTTAATAGTCTTGAGTGCACTTTCGCAATTGTATAAATCATTAGAAAAACTTTTAGCATTTATTTTTCATTTTTTTGTTTTTATGTCGATGAGGCCAAGTATATGCACATCAATGATGAATGCACAAGTGAATGTTAACCATGCCAAAAGAGAATGAATATTTTATTTGTTAGGCTGTGAAGAAATGAATTATAAAAGACCCTATCATATTTGATTGCACTTAAGCATACGAGTCTTTAATTGTGTTTTAAGCATTTGGAGAAGCAATACAATTCATATGCAAGCATCATTAAAGACCTGATGAGGGACCATCTCCAACATGCTCTTTACAAGGGCCTTTCACTAGACCAAAGGCGAAGGCAATTCAAGAAGAAGCATCCGAGAAGCTTGTGACCTTGGCGTCACATGGAGCCATGACCAAAACATTGTCACCCACAATAACACTAGTCCTACTCACCTCCATGTAAGCCCCATGCACACGGGATAGACCAAACCGCCCATGATACCCTCCGGCCGCACCCACAACACTATATACGCCGCACTTGGGCACACATCTATGCCGCGGCTGCGGCACCCTTTGGCTGCACCCATGGTGCCTTTTGACCATTCCTCTTCCCACTCCTGCAGAGGTTTAGACCCGCGCGCACGGTTAACGGTTTTTAACGTTTCAAGTTTGAACGTTTTCCCCTTTTACTTCAACTGCTTTGACTTTCTGTTTTCCCGCAGCACACAACACCTGCGCCCGTGGCGACCCAAACCCGTGCCGCAGTTAATTTCTAAAGAATAAGTTAGACGTTTTGAAGTCTAAAAGTTTATTGGTTTTAATTCGTTATTAGACTTTTTAAATTCCTACTTTCAAGCGATTCAAAACATCTTCATTCGATCAAACTAGTTTTTCTTTCTCTCCTTTGCTTAAAGCGTTATCCCTTAAAGAGAGATAAAACTCGAGAGCTCCATTGGAATATCTAAAGAGTGTTATACTAGAGTGTGTGTAACTCTGCGAAGTAACTAGGCTATTATAGCAAGGTGAAGAGATGGAGCAAGATCGTAGCATTGACTACAGTGAGAGAAGAAAGGGATTTCTTCTAGTTTGTATCTAGGACTCTTTGAAGCTAATAATAGATAGTTAGATCCTACGTCTATACGCTGGGACAGAGAGTAGGCTATTTAGAGCCGAACTTCGTAAACATATCCTCGTGTCGATCTTTTACATTCCGCACTTTATCTACTTTATTGTGACTAACTTTGTTTTGCAGGTGAACAAAGTCAAGGGCCTTGAAATCAGTTTCAAAGCCCTTGAAATCAAAGTGTGTCACAAAGAGCTCAGATCGACATCAAGGCCTTTGAAATAAGTTTCAAAGCCTTGAGATAGGTTTTTGCAAAAAGTTCCCATACTCTATTCAAACCCCCTTCTAGAGTATCTTTTATCCTTTATATTCACCTAACGGTTCTTCAATTGGTATTAGAGCTAGACTCACGTTTATTGATTTAATCATCAGTGAGACTAATCATGAATCCTGTAGGTGATGGAGGATTTGCTCAAGGAAGATCCTCATCTCGACCACCACTTGTCTATGGCAACAACTTTGCCCATTGGAGAGCACTCATGCGTGTGTTCATTATTCATCAGGACATGGAATTATGGAGCATCATTAATAATGGCCCCAAAGTCCCAACTACAACAATTGAAGGTGTCAAAGTCCCAAAGAAGGAAGCTGACTTCACACAAGATAACTTGGATAGTGTGTCAAAGAACTACAAAGCTATGAACCTGCTCTACTGCATATTAGATGCAAATGAATTAAACCACATCTCATCATGCAAGAGTGCAAAGGAAATATGGGACAAACTTGTTGTCACATACTGTTCGCCCCTAAACGTGCGTGCAAATAAGTTTTAATTATAAAACTGAAACAAAAGTAAAAAGCTTTGCAAATATTATGGAAAACAACAACCCTAAAGATCCAGATGTCTAATTGTGGCAATCGATTCAAGATATTCTATAGATATAAGGACGGAGTTGAGACTTGCAAAGGTATAACTAATGTAAGGTTATGTACGGTGAAGTTCCAAAACCATATATGTCTAACCCAAAGACTCTCTCTATAAAGGTTGTTGAGGCTGCAATATAGAAAGGATCTAAGGACAAGAATTTATTTCAAATACCCATGCCCAAACCCAAGAAATCAAAGATAAACTAAAACGGTTAAGGTTTTGACACTCGAAACCGAAATAGAGGATGTTGAGTCTCACTACTACCTAGAAAAGGCAAGCCAAGACTAGGTTAAAGCAAATCTTTAACTTTGGATTAAAGCAAAAGCAAAAGTCGTAAAATAGAGGAAATCACGGCTAGATCTTGAAGAACCACGGCCGTGGTTTTCAAGAACAGACCGTGGTTTAGGCTGTCGACGAGGTTTCTCACACTCTCAGGGTCCAATCGGTTTACGATCGATCTATCATCATCTAAGCCACAACTATCAACCCTTCACCTTAGAATTGCTAAGGGGTTTTAGCCAACAATCATTGTCATTGAATCAAATATCAAATATGAAAGAGAAAAAATGTAAAAACCCTCAAAAACTCAATAAACACTCAAAATCAATCTCAAATCCGAATAACAAAGTATGTGTTTAATGAATGCGGAATAGGGAATAGAAATCCTCACAACAATCTTAGGAAACAATGAAAAACGGGATGTCAATCCGTCTCCAAATGTAAACCCTAAGATAATCTCGAAGTACACAATCTTCAAATCACGTCTTTCTCAGGATCTTCCCTAAGCAATGATTCCAAAATGGGTTGGATGCAAGACGTCCTCAACATCTCCCTAGCGTCGGGAATCCAAGTCCACCCTTCATTGTTGAAGGCTATCCGATATTTGTAGGGATAAACCTAGGGTTTAAAAGATGAAACCCTAAATATTTGGGCTGAAAAGAAGTCGAGCCCGCTGGTATCAGATGTAATATCCGGAATTTTTATTCCGTAGCAAACCGGATTTCGACCCGTTGAGCTTTATCTGTCTACTTAGTTAGACACCACATTTCAAAATTTTATCATTTTATGTAACTTCATTTCAAATAAAATGATAAGATTCTTCTAACCAACCCTAATCCTTCAAACCCTAATTTTCTTACATGACTTGTCTTTGACAAAGTCGTGACGTCCTTTGGACGATACCAAGACGAGACCATGACGAGTTATGAAGAGACCATGACAAGATTATGACAAACCCATGCATGGGCTTGACAAAGTCATGGCATGTTTTGACAAAGTCTTGACAATACTCAGCCACATATTTTCCCCTCTTTTTCTTTCAAGTCCATCTACCCTTCTTCCTTGTTGTAGCCCATGTCTTGGCCTTGCTTCAGCCCGGAGTGTTTTGGCCCAGCTTAATGACCAGCCCAACCATAAGAAGGCAGCAGCCGATCTCTACTCTCCTACCCAGCCCGTAACAGCAGCCACTCGCCCTTTTTACTCACATACATAATGGCTGAAGATATGGAGTGATGGCCGGATATCACGCTAGAGTTTATTTTCTTTCCTTCTGTACGAGATCCCGACCTTCTTGCTCCCTCTTTGCACGTCGTCCCTCACCCCTCAAACTTTTGTCGCACACCAGCTTAAACAACATCTTCTTACTCCCTCTCTTGATTCCTTGCTTCTCGCCAGACCTCACGTCTGCACACGTTCGGAACGACTTCCATTCTGAGAACCTGTAAGGCACAACCAAGGACGAGAAGCCCAACACTAGCACCGGACGCTAGCGCAGTGCAAGTGCAACCCTATCCAGAACTTTTTCCTTAGCACCGAGTCTTGCCCCACCCTCAGTGATCGAACGAGCCCACACCTCCCTCTGTCCCTACTAGTAAGGCCAATCCCTTTCACCATCTTTTATCTCCTTGTTGTCATGGTTAAAATGACTCATCACCCAATCACTCCCGGATTAGTGGTGCAGATCGGAACCAACAACAACGTGTCCTCCTAGCTGCAATCCGGTAAGAGTCTGCACCTGGATTAACATAGGTTTCTGATTAGTTTAATGTAGGCATGGACTGAGGCCTGTAAGTTTCGAACTGAGGACCTTTATGTAGAATAAATGGAGGAATTGCTGGCGGTGAGAGTCGAAGCTGAGACCTCCTGCTTAAATGGTTTTTCAGCATTGAACTATTGTGTTTAGAATGGAATTTTGGTACCTTAGAATGATCATCCACCGTTGGATTTTTGATATGTCGTAAACCGATATACATAGGTTAGGATGTTAAAATTTAGGAACGAGTTAAAGGTCGGATTAGAATTTATGAGGCCTCAAAGTAGGGTTGTAGGGCTGTTTTCCAGTAGGGGCATTATTTTGGCGAAGTATAGAAATACTAGTTTTTACTCCAGCTTAAAGAAGTTATGTAAGAGTTATGGTTTATTATTTTTGAGAGATTCTTGATCCTATGAGTAGATTGGGTATCACAGATAATCTTAAAAATTATTTTTGAATTTTTAGGAAATTATCCAAGCTTCATATTTAAAGCCGAAGTTAGACCTTAATGACCTTTCGGAAAATAGGAAAAAGTGTAAGTTGCTAATCTGTAACCAAACCTAGCTTTAGGAGTTAGAATATGACTTTTGGTCTCAAAGAAGAGTTTAAACTTAAACTATAGAATTTTTGGAAGTTTCGGGGCTAAGGGTAAAATAGCCTTTTTACCATAAATTAACACTGTAATCGATTCGGTTCTAATAAGATCTACTAACTTAGAAGTTTTAGACTTCTAATTTCCTAGAAAGTGCGCTGATGCACTTACCTCCCTTTGACAAGCAACTGAGTTGCTACAGGTACAGAGCGAGTTGAGTTTTCAAAGAGTCGAGACTTGTAACAGGTATGTCCTTTGGGCTTACTTAGTTGACTTTTGAATATGAGTTTGAATAATAATAGTGGTGTGTGATTGAGATGTTTAGAAGTATAGTTTGTAATAAACATCTACGGACTTATACTTGGCCTAAGAGTAACGGGCGGTGGCATTCTGCTTAGTTAGCCTGAGGGTGCTGGGGGTTTCTTTAGGGACTAGTCCATGCTAGGTTTGTAGTGATGGTACCGGTGGAGGTAAGCTAGACCTACACCCAGTTGGATAAGGAACGGAGGCGAGAGCTGTTAAGAGTTCTCGTGCCACAACTGTAAAATTGAATAAGATGAATCACCTAAGTAATAGATAATAATCGGTTGTGTTCCAGCATGATGCTTGTTTATATTATCTTGAGTGTGTTTGTGCTGTTATTATTTATACTTATATTTGGATAGTTAGCTAACAGTTGTTATGTTTTGTAGACGTACCACAGGTTAGAGCTGATGCCGAGTGATCCGGATGGTAGTGGTCAGCCGGGGTGTCGTACTTAGTAGGACGTGTTGCAGTTTACTCTTTGTTGGTTTTCAGTTAGGACTTGGTTCTTTTTATCTTGATGCCTTGTGTTTTTCCGGCTGTTAGTACTTTTGGTCACATTCATAACGTTGTTAAGACTTAATTTATGATTTCCGGTTTTTCCTTATCCGTGCCTTGTTGTAAGATCTTGTTAAGTTGTTGTCAAACTAATGTCGGGACCCACTGTGAGGTCCTAACCAGTAACTCCCCGAGTTCTGAAAACTTGGGGTGTTACAACATGGTATCAGAGCTCTAGGTTGGCAACAATGACACTTGAAATCTTCTAAAAGGTCAAATAAGTAATTAAACAGAACCCGAAACGGGTCTGAGTTTATAAAATAATTTTGGTTTTAAAATGCATGCATAGTCGGGTTGGGATAGAAAGTACGGATGACCACCACTACCTCTGCGGATCTCGATATTCTTAGTATGATCACTTTAAACTTTTACTGCTTATGATAAATTAGTTAGATTATAACTGTAGTTGTTATCGCTCGTGCAGATGGCACGTACTAGGGAGAGGTCGAGACTGGCCGAGGTAGGGGTCGTCCCCCTCTTCCTCCAGCTAGACAGGATCGAGATGATAGGATCCCTGCTGTTAGAGGGCGTGGTCGTGGAGGTAGACCTCCACTAGGGAGAGGTCGAGGACGAGTCCCTCGGGAGGATCCACCTGCAGCGAGCATGCCAGATGCTGCTGTGGAAGAGGTAGCTGAGAGTGTAGGTCCCGAGGTCAGGAATGAGACCGTTGCTAGGTCTGGAGCGCAGAGAGCACGTTCGACTGAGTCAGGACGTATTTCTATTGGAGCATCTGAGTACAGAGAGTACAGAGCATACGTCAAGCGTATGGAGGAGGCTGCTAGAACAAAGAGACTTACCCAAATACCACCGGTACCGGCTAGGTCAGTTCAGGTGACACAGGGAGTGCCTCAAGTGCCGGCTATACATAAGAGGAGGGTTGAGGCTGATAGAGCTCCTACTGGGTCTAGAGCACCGCGACCGGATGAGTGGTTGAAGGCATTCAACTCTTAGAAAGTCCCCTCATTCAGTGGAGAGATAGGGTTAGAGGTGGAGCACTGGATTGGACACGTAGAGACTGCCCTAGAGGTGATACGTTGCCTAGAGTATCGATAGGTGGGTTTGGTACAGACATATTTCACGGAGGATGCTCATTCCTGGTGGCCGAGTCACCAGTTGGGAGCAGATGAGGAGCATTGTTAGAGAGAGGTACTGCCCTGTCTCGCTGAGGAGAGAGGTTTCAGGATTTCATTGAGGCGGATTTGAGGATATTCCGATTGCTTCTGCCATCAAGAAGTTTCAGAAGGAGTTGACCCTACTTGGACCAGCTGCACCTCCGGAAGAGCAACATGTTTACCTCTTCTCCCGGAGATTGAGAGAGAGTACCCGATCTTATCTGGTAGGATTTCGTTGCGAGTCTCTGTCAGACTATCAGGATAGGGCCTCTGCATATGAGAGAGATAGGCCAATTTCAAGGAGAGCAATTCAGTTTGATGGGCCGGATAAGCGGCAAAAGACAGGACATGCTAGTAGCAGTGCAGTAGTAGCAGGTTATGGGCGAGGACAGATTCACGGGAGGCCCAGCTACCACCCTACAATTCAGACTTCCGGTAGAGATCGACAATGCTTTAAATGTGGTAGCCGCGATCATATTAAGACGGACTGCCAGAGACCACCTACTACATGCTTCACTTGCGCGAAGCCGGGACACAGGGCTACTTTTTGCCGTCAGGGTAGAGCTCCTTCACAGTAGGGATCTTCTCCTACAAGTGCTGAGAGGAGTGGACAGAGACGTCCTCAGTACCAAGCACCGAGTCAGCAGCAGCAGCAGCAGTACCGGGCTCCAGGACACCCTGCTTCACACATTACTGCACAGGGATCAGGCCGTGGCAGGGACGTGGTAGTACCATTGACACCAGAGGAGGCCCGTCGAGAGTGTTTGAGCTGAGGAGTACTGAGCAGCCAACAACACCTGCGATCATAGGTACTATCTGGATTCATGACTTACCTGTGCGAGTTTTATTTAATACGGGTGCTACACTCTCCTTTATATCATATACATCCGTAGATAAGTTGTCCTTAGCTACAGTAGAGGGTGTACCTTTTGTGGTTGGTTTACCGGATTGGGGTAAGATTAGAGGATCCCGAGAGATTTATGACTGCCCTATTCATCTGGGGGCCGGGATTGGCTGGTAAATTTTCTAGTTATGCCCTTAGCACATGAGGACGTGATTTTGGGGATAGATTAAATGACTAGACATGGAGCAGTCTTAGACATTGGTAGGAGAACTGTGACTGTCGCCACTGAGGAGGGTCACAGAGTGATATTCCGAGGTTGGGACCTCGAAAAGTCCGGCACCATTATTAGTGCAGTGAGAGCAGCGAGACTTATAGAACAGGGATGCGAGGCCTTTTGGTGTTATGCCATGAAGGAACGCAAGAGCCTGACAGTAGAGGAGATACTAGTTGCATGCGAGTTTGCAGAGGTATTCAGTGACGACCTGCCAGGGCTACCCCCACAAAGGAGTGTTGATTTCAGCATTGAGTTAGAGCCGGGTACGAGACCGATCTCGAAGGCCCCCTACCGTATGGCACCGATAGAGCTGCTTGAACTGAAGAAGCAGTTAGAGGAGTTAGCAGGGAAGGGCTTCATACGCCCTAGTGTTTCTCCCTGGCGAGCACCAGTGTTGTTTGTGAGGAAGAAGGATAGATCGATGAGGCTGTGCATTGATTACAGGGAGCTGAACAAAGTCACCATCAAGAATAAGTATCCACTGCCTGACATAGATGATCTGTTGGACCAGCTGCATGGAGCGTCGGTATTTTCAAGGATAGACTTGAGGTCGGGTTATCACCAGCTGAGGGTGAGAGACCAGGACATACCTAAGACGGCAATCCGGACTAGGTATGGCCACTATGAGTTTGTAGTGATCCCATTCGGGCTCACTAATGCACCAACAGTATTTATGGAGTTGATGAACGGGATATTCACCGACTTCTTAGACCAGTTTGTAGTGGTCTTCATTGACGACACCCTAGTTTACTCTAGGAGTCGAGAGGAACATGCTGGGCACTTGAGGACAGTATTACAGATTCTACATGATAGCCAGCTATATACTAAGCTATCCAAGTGCGAGTTCTGGATGTCAAAGGTGGCTTTCCTAGGCCATATAGTGACTGTCGAGGGGATTAAGGTCGATCCAGCGTAGATTGAGTTAGTGTCTTCTTGGCAACCTCCGAAGAATGTTAAGGAGGTTCGCAGCTTTCTTGGATTGGCAGGTTATTACCGCCGGTTTGTGGAAGGGTTTTCCCTGATTGCCCGACCACTTACTTGTCTTCTGAGGAGGACTACTCGGTTCGTCTGGTCTGAGTTGTGTCAGCAGAGTTTTGAAGAGCTGAAGAGGAGATTGACGTCTGCTCCAATTTTAGCACAACCTGAGGGTACCGAAGACTTTGTAGTGTACAGTGACGCATCCAAGCTTGGTTTGGGGTGTGTTTTGATGCAAAGGGGTAAGGTCATAGCATATGCGTCTCGGTAGCTGAAGACGTATGAGGAGAACTACCCCACACATGACCTAGAGTTAGCTGCAGTAGTACATGCTCTTAAGATCTGGCATCACTATTTCTACGGGGCGACATGTAGATCTTCACAGAACATAAGAGTCTGAAGTACATATTCACTCAGCGGGAGTTGAATAACCGCCAGAGGCGGTGGTTAGAGTTGATCAAGGATTCCGACCTTGAGATTCTCTACCACCCCGGGAAGGCGAATGTAGTTGCTGACGCTTTGAGTCGGAAGACGCCTCGAGAAAAGGCGATAGCCCGGTTGACAGTACAACCACAGTTGTAGAGAGATTTGGCTTGGTTAGAGGTAAAGATTCAGTTCCCAGGTATAGCGCATCAGTTGGCTACCTTGGAGTTATTTCTTGATTTGTTGGGTGAGATCTGACAGAAGCAGGAGACCTGTCCGACTTTGACCCGGATTCGAGACAGGATATCTCGAGATGAGGCACCTCAGTTCACTATTGGTGCTGATGAAGTGATGATATGTCAGGACCGGATCTATGTGCCATCAGACAGTGAGTTGAGATAGAGGATACTAGGTGAGGCTCACGCTACCCCATACTCAGTAAATCCTGGGGCGAGTAAGATGTACAAGGACGTGAGACGTTTCTTCTGGTGGGGTGGTTTGAAGCCCGATGTAGCTCGGTATGTAGCTTAATGTGTGACCTGTCATCAGGTCAAGATTGAGCATCGTAGGTCCGGAGGAGAGCTCCACCCGCTGCCAGTACCACAGTGGAAATGGGAGGATATATCTATGGACTTTGTCACCAGATTGAGACTCAGCAGAGGTTTTGATGCTATTTGGGTAGTAGTAGACCATCTGACGAAGACCGCACATTTCATTCCGATGAAGGAAACGTGGCCGGTAAGCCGTCTAGCTGAGGAGTTTACCAAACAGATTGTGAGACTCCATGGAGTACCGAGGACTATCATTTCCGACAGGGATGGACGTTTCACCTCGAGATTTTGGCAGCAGGAACATACTGCTTTGGGGATGAGTCTCCATGTTCGCTCCAAACGGTGTGTGCAAGCTTTAAATTTATAACCCAAGATTTATGCTTAAAACAAGGATGCGAACCCGCAGTGTACGGGTCAATCGTAGTAAAAAGCAAGAATTCTAGGGGTCAATCACAGGGACTCGGTGAAACAAAGCAAGTATAGGTTGTCAATGCAACTAATAACCACAAAGGTGGTTCCAACTCGAGATCTAAAGATAAGCGGACAAAGCTGAGATTTTTGCAAAGGGAAGGTGTTACTAAAGTGGAATAGATCACCGGGTAAGTCTCACTACTCACTAATCCCAAACCATAACTCCTATCACCGGGTAAGTCTCAAGGAATTAAGGAAAAGAACTATAACCTCAAACCAACACACCACCTAAGGGAATAGAATCAACCTTTACCGGGCAAGTCTCAGGCTAAGTCACAATGATGGGATGAAGGCACACTCGAACCCCAATAAAGGATAAACCTTTATTACCTATACTTATGATCATAGGTAAACAAACAAAGGAATTACCGGGTAAGTTTCATCCTAGGCTTGCATTGAACCAGGAAAGGAGTAATAAGAATAGGATTTGGTAAACTCTAACACTTAACTCTCAGTTTCGGATCAGATAGGTCACCTCAGTCAGACGAATTCCACCCCGGCCAAGATGTTCATCGACTGAACGAGATGTTCTAGGGTTAAGGATAAAGACTCGAGCTTTCAGGGTCCTACTGGGATTAAGATTATTCTATCATTGCTTTTCCCACAACCTTCAGCTAATCACCCTAGAATATCACAAAGAAATTAGCCACTCATCATCATGAAAGCAATAATCAAATATATGGGAAGAAAGTGAGTAATTGAACACAAAAACCTTAAGAAAAAGGCTTCAATAATTGAATCAATTATCAAACAAACAAGTGTTCCTTAGATCACAACCCAAATAAGACAATCAACAAAGAAGGGAATCTAAGAGAATCTTACAAAAACCCTTCACAAAAGCTATAAAAGCTATCAACTTCCTTCCTTCAATATTCCTTCCTAAAATCCTTTCCAACTGCTGGATGCTCTCAGCCTATAATCATTCGGTGATCCGAAGATCTCTAGATCTCTTGATCCGAAGATGGTTGAATTGTAGAAAATCCAACCCTTTATATAGGAGAATTATCTTCCAAAGATAAAATATCTTAAAAAGATAATTTCCTATTAAATATATCCATGTCTCCTAAAATAAATATATTCCTAAGATAATTTTATAGGAAATATCTTAAAAGATAATATCCTAATAAAATATATCTTATCTCCAAAATAGATCTCCTAAATATATTATCTTTCTTCCAAAATCCAGCCCAAAAATATAAGATCTCTCCTTCCAAAAATAAAAGATCTCAGCCAACAATAAAATATATCCCGCCGCGTCCAAGGTGTTCGCCTCGGTCGGGACGTTCTTCTGGATCACCTCGGTCGAGGTGGAATTCGTCTGACCGAGGTGGCTCTAAACTGAATGTGAAATCTCTCAAATCTGGTCCAAAGTAAATCTTTAATCCAATTCATGCTTCCTGGATTCCTCCTTAAGCTCCTGAATGTAGCTCCTATGACTCCTTAGCTCCTTTAGCTCCTTTTTAGTCCAAAACGTGCCGTTTTACCTACATTTACAACGAAACTTGGTGTAGACCTCAATTCCCGCAAAGGTAGATGAAATGGCAATATAATCACATAATATACATCCAAACATGCAGGTTATTGAAGATTAAACGTCTAAACAAGTCCCAAAGTATAGAAAATAATTCATGCTATCACTCCACTTTACCACTTCTTATCACCCATAGACCGACGGTCAGTCTGAGAGGACCATCCAGACATTAGAGGACATGCTACGAGCTTGTGTACTGGATTGGGGACATGTATGGCCTGATCACCTTCCCCTTTTAGAGTTTTCATATAATAACAGTTGGCACGCGTCTATTGGGATGACACCGTATGAGGCTTTGTACGGACAGAGATGTTGCACCGCATTGTGTTGCGATGAGCCTAGCAGAGCTGATGGGGTAACTCCAGATCAAACAAGGATGACATCGCCCGGATTGCCTTGGTCCGAGAGCATATGTTAGCAGCTCAGAGTCGTCAGAAATCTTACGCCGACAAGCGGCGTCGACCTCTGGAGTTTAAAGTAGGTGCACAGGTGTGGTTGCGAGTGTCACCGACGAGAGGCGTCCGACGTTTCGGCATTAAGGGGAAGCTGAGTCTTCGATATGTCGGCCCATTTGAGATCTTGGAGAGAGTTGGAGAGGTTGCCTACCACTTAGCACTGCCACCGAGATTGGAGGGGGTCCATCCAGTCATTCATGTATCTCAGCTGAGAGAGTGCATACCGGATCCTAGACACGTCATCAGTCATGATGATTTGATAGTTGAGCCAGACCACACTTTTGTGGAGTACCCAATAGCCGTCCTAGAGCCTAGTACTAGACGTCTGCGTTCTAAGGAGATACCGATGTTGAGGATCCAGTGGTCTAGACGAGGACCCGATGAGGCTACTTGGGAGACAAAGGAGAGCCTTAGACGTAGCTATCTTGAGTTCTTTGCGGAGTTAGCCGCTACCTCGGTACCGACGAGTTAGTACTTAGACGTTAATTGTACGATTTCCGTGATTATATGTTAAAATGAGTGTTTATGTTTATGTGATGTCTAAATAAGTTATGTGAGTAGTTTTGCATGCTAGAAAACGAGATTAAAATTGGAGTGAGGCCAGAGTATACAATTTGAGGGTGAGAATGTTTTGGTAGATACCTTATTCTAAGTTTCGGGACGAAACTTATTTTTAAGGGGGTACTGATGTAATATACGGAATTTTTATTCCGTAGCAAACCAGATTTCGACCCGTTGAGCTTTATCTATCTACTTAGTTAGACACCATATTTCAAAATTTTATCATTTTATGTAAATTAATTTCACATAAAATGATAAGATTCTCATAACCAACCCTAATCCTTCAAACCCTAATTTTTTTACATGACTTGTCTTTGACAAAGTCGTGACGTCCTTTGGACGAGACCATGACGAGTTATGACGAGACCATGACAAGATTATGACAAAGCCATGCATGGGCTTGACAAAGTCATGTCATGTTTTGACAAAGTCTTGACAATACTCAACTACATATTTTTTCCTCTTTTTCTTTCAAGCCCATCTACCCTTCTTCCTTGGTGTAGCCCATGTCTTGGCCTTGCTTCAGCCCGGAGTGTTTTGGCCCAGCTTCACGACCAACCCAGCCAGAAGAAGGCAGCACCCGATCTCCACTCTCCTACCCAGCCCGTAACAGCAGCCACTCGCCCTTTTTACTCACATACGTAACAGCTGAAGATATGGAGTGATGGCCGGATATCACGCTGGAGTTTATTTTCTTTCCTTCTATACGAGATCCCGACCTTCTTGCTCCCTCTTCGCATGTCGTCCCTCGCCCCTCAAACTTCTGTCGCACACCAGCTTAAACAACATCTTCTTACTCCCTCTCCTGATTCTTTGCTTCTCGCTAGACCTCACGTCTGCACACGTTCGGAACGACTTCCATTCTGAGAACCTGTAAGGCCAACCAAGGAAGAGAAGCCCAACACTAGCACTGGACGCTA
Organism: Fagopyrum homotropicum; assembly: GCA_033239125.1. Taxonomy (NCBI): domain Eukaryota; kingdom Viridiplantae; phylum Streptophyta; class Magnoliopsida; order Caryophyllales; family Polygonaceae; genus Fagopyrum; species Fagopyrum homotropicum. The sequence continues at coordinate 33,513,274 of BSWB01000008.1, forward strand.
GCGCAGTGCAAGTGCAGCCCTATCCTGACCTTCGTCCTTAGCACCGAGTCTTGCCCCACCCTTAGTGATCGAACGAGCCCATACCTCCCTTTGTCCCTACTGGTAAGGCCAATCCCTTTCACCATCTTTTATCTCCTTGTTGTCATGGTTAAAATGACTCATCACCCAATCACTCCCGGATTAGTGGTGCAGATCGGAACCAACAACAACGTGTCCTCCTAGCTGCAATCCGGTAAGAGTCTGCACCTGGATTAACATAGGTTTCTGATTAGTTTAATGTAGGCATGGACTGAGGCCTGTAAGTTTCGAACTGAGGACCTTTATGTAGAATAAATGGAGGAATTGCTGGCGGTGAGAGTCGAAGCTGAGACCTCCTGCTTAAATGGTTTTTCAGCATTGAACTATTGTGTTTAGAATGGAATTTTGGTACCTTAGAATGATCATCCACCGTTGGATTTTTGATATGTCGTAAACCGATATACATAGGTTAGGGTGTTCAAATTTAGGAACGAGTTAACGGTCGGATTAGAATCTATGAGGCCTCAAAGTAGGGTTGTTTTCCAACAGGGGCATTATTTTGGCTAAGTATAGAAATACTAGTTTTTACTCCAACTTAAAGAAGTTATGTAAGAGTTATGGTTTATTATTTTTGAGAGATTCTTGATCCTATGAGTAGATTGGGTATACACAGATAACCTAAAGAATTATTTTGGAATTTTTAGGAAATTATCCGAGCTTCATATTTAAAGCCGAAGTTAGACCTTTATTGACCTTTCGGAAAATAGGAAAAAGTGTAAGTTGCTAATCTGTAACCAAACCCAGCTTTAGGAGTTAGAATATGACTTTTGGTCTCAAAGAAGAGTTTAAACTTAAACTATAGAATTTTTGGAAGTTTCGGGGCTAAGGGTAAAATAGCCTTTTTACCATAAATTAACACTGTAATCGATTCGGTTCTAATAAGATCTACTAGCTTAAAAGTTTTAGACTTCTAATTGCCTAGAAAGTGCGCTGATGCACTTACCTCCTTTTGACAAGCAACTGAGTTGCTACAGCTACAGAGCGAGTTGAGTTTTCAAAGAGTCGAGACTTGTAACAGGTAAGTCCTTTGGGCTTACTTAGTTGACTTCTGAATATGAGTTTGAATAATGATATTGGTGTGTGATTGAGATGTTTAGAAGTATAGTTTGTAATAAACATCTAGCGACTTATACTTGGCCTAAGAGTAACGGGCGGTGGCATTTTGCTCAGTTATCCTGAGGGCGCTAGGGGTTTCTTTAGGGACTAGTCCATGCTCGGTTTGTAGTGATGCTACCGGCGGAGGTAAGCTAGACCTACACCCAGTTAGATAAGGAACGGAGGCGAGGGTTGTTAAGAGTTCTCGTGCCACAACTGTAAAATTGAATAAGATGAATCACCAAAGTAATAGATAATAATCGGTTGTGTGCGAGCATGATCCTTGTTTATATTATCTTGAGTGTGTTTGTGTTGTTATTATTTCTACTTATATTTGGATAGTTAGCTAACAGTTGTTATGTTGTGTAGACGTACCACAGGTTAGAGCTGATTCCGAGTGATCCGGATGGTAGTGGTCAGCCGGGGTGTCGTACTTAGTAGGAGGTGTTGTAGTTTACTCTTTGTTGGTTTTCGGTTAGGACTTGGTTCTTTTTATCTTGATGCCTTGTGTTTTTCCGGCTGTTAGTACTTTTGGTCACATTCATAACGTTGTTAAGACTTAATTTATGATTTCCGGTTTTTCCTTATATGTGCCTTGTTGTAAGATCTTGTTAAGTTGTTGTCAAACTAAGGTCGGGACCCACTGTGAGGTTCTAACCAGTAGCTCCCCGAATTCTGAAAACTTGGGGTGTTACATCAGAAAATACTTTGAGCCGAGTCAGACGGTATCAGATAATACTTTGCCGCGTCAAATGGTATCAAAAAATACTTTGGCGCGTCAGACGGTATGAGAAAATACTTTGGCGCGTTGTAGCTTCCTTTTATGCTCCTTTTTGTTCCTCTTCATGGCTTGATCTTTTAATATATCATTTATGCCCCATAATTCGCCAATTTACCTACAAATGAAATAAAACTCTGCGTATACCTCTATTCTTGCAAAGTAGGTGAATATAATCATAAATGTCATGAATGTATGTCTATGTATGCAAAATAAAGGGAAAATCTATATAAATACATGCCTAAAAATAGGTCATAATTCATGTTATCAAAATACCCCATACTTGCCTCTTGCTTGTCCCCAAGCAAGGTTCAAACTTAAGATATAAGATGATATGGATTATGAATATGCAAAAATAAAGAAAAACCATGATATTCTAGGTGTGCTTCTATTCATAGATCACCCTCAAAGAATTGCTTCATAGCTAATAACAATTATCATATGATCAAAAGGAATTATATCATGGAAAGGATAATCACACTTTGCAAGAAAATCATAACATGCATCATAGCTCGCAATATATCAAAATCAATCATGAGGAATCCAATTTAGACCACAAAGCCAAATAACATACTCAAAGATTTTATGGACTTTCAAGTAAAGGTCAAGAAACGTGAATGGGTAGGACATTCATAGGGTAATGTGGTGCAAAAATCCGGGAAAAAGGAACAATACAACACAACTTTTTCTTTAACAACTTGAATCAACCACCAATTAGAGCTTCGCTCTCCCTTTTCAGCATAAAATTCTTTTTCGACTTTACTTTGTGGAAGTATGGACAGCGGTGCACAAAAACCGAAGCCTAGGAGATTGGCGTTTCTCAATTTCGAGATGCCTCAAACCCTTGATGCACATACCATAATCCGTTAGGAATATCGCTCAATCCGACTTTGACAAGACATAAACACCCGGCTATGTGAATAGTGCCGAGTTACTCATCATCAAGATTGACTTCCCCAAATCTATTTTCTATACTTTGAATGCACAATTTTTTTCTTTCATGGCCCTCCCACATCAAACATGCCAAAATTATACTCTTCCTAATTCCCGGATAGGTAAAGAAGGCAAAAATTTCATTGAGGGGCTAAATGAATAAAGAAGAAGCAAGAAAAATCGAGGTGCCTTAATCATTTAAAAAAGATGCGCAAGAACTTATAATAAGGTTTCAACCTTCAATACTCAACATAATTTAGAATGAAAGCAAATTATCATTCATGCATGAAATTCTAATAAAGTATTCAAATCCCACATATGTCATAAATCAATTCAAACATATCAAAATTATCATAGCTATTCCACAAAACAAAATTCATCATAGAGATCATATCCATCCTAGAAGCACAAAATTTTTAAAAATTTTCAAAATCAAAAATTGCAAGACATAAAACATGCAAATGATATTGCAAATACCTTCACCCCATACATAATACTCACATTGTCCCCAATGTGAAGAAAAGAAAAGATGGAAAAGAATACTCACAATGTAAGATGAAGAATCCTTCATCGGGTGATGGTGGTGGGAATTTATAGAAGCTCAATAGAGAATTCTGAATATTCCAATCGGTGTTGAAGAAAGAAGAAGGGGAACGTCTTTCCGCCGAATATTTTTCCGAAATTTTTTTTTCCACGGCCGTGGTTTTGGTCGTGGAACTTTCTGTTGCTCTCGACATAGCATTCCACGGTCCAAAATACCATTCCACGGCCGTGGAACTGTACGAACACCCGTGGAATTCTCTGATGTTTGCCAAAAATCCAAGTTTCGTCAATCTTTCTGCTTTTCCTCCCTTCTTTTGCTCATTCCTTATTCCTGACCTCCAAAAACACAAACATACCGGAAGGTATCGAAGAAAAACAAACAAAAACAACTACTCTAATCTAATCTAAGAAAAAGAAAAGGGGAAAAGGATGCATTACCTTGGGTTGCCTCCCAAGAAGCGCTTGGTTTAACGTCGCTAGCTGGACCTATCTCCATAGATGACTCAATGCACCTTGAACATCTTGGATTGCTCATCAAACTCATCATAAAATTCCTCAAAAAAGGTTCCGGTTCCTAATTTCACCGGTAAGTGGTAAGATCTCCTACGTACAAGCTTGTATGGTTTGATTCTCACCGGAATCCTCCTAGCTTTCCTATGCTTTAATGGGACATAATTCAACCCTGCGTCCCATCCTTTCCTAGACCGAGAAATCAGTTTCTCGAGAATCCTTCTAGCTTCCCCATCTCCAGCTTGGGGATGATATATGGTCTTCGTCATGTGAATGACCCCATACTTGAACAAAAGACACTTCATCGCCTTAACGGTGAAGTGCTTGCTAACTTCACTCCTTGTAGTCCAAGGAGCATCTTCTTTCAACAATTTTAATGGAGGTTTCATCTTCACCTTAGGAGGTTCTTTTGGAAGAGACCTCCAACTCTCCGGTGCATTCGTGAAAAATTTAGAAATTTTAATAGGAATTTCAAAAGAAGTAACAGAATGTACCTCGTAAAGTTCTTCAAGGCTTGGGACAAGTTTCATGTTGGGATGATGATACACACATGAAATATCTCCCAACTCAGCCGGATCTTCTTCAACCTTGGCCACAGTTTCAGTAATTTTGTAACGACCGGTTTATTGGGTGTGTTTTCGATATTTATTTTTTCCGTTTTATTGTTAAATTTTTAATGGCCTAAATATATTTTCCGAGTATTTTCACATCGTAAATGAATTTTACGAGTTTTGATATATATATATATATACATATTGTTTATATTTTCAGTATATTAATTTTGCGAGATACTTTCGGAAATGTTCGGAAAAATCTTTCCGACTCAAAAAAAATCCTGTTCCGAGTGTTGTTGACCGAGTATATTCAAAAACTCTTTTCCCCTTTTCTATTTTATTTCTTTTTCTCTCTTTCTTCCCTGATGGCGTGTGCTATGAGCTTAGTTGTACTTGCCGCCCACCTAGCTGCTACCTATCTCTTGCCTCTATCATGTAACACACCAGTGACCCTCTCGCTGCTTTTCCCTCTATGCACAACTCCTGCTATAAGCAAGTGAAGCAGCCCTCTAGGCCCTATCTCTTTCTCCACGCCATTGCTACTCCCTCCTCACTCCTACCCCATCTGCATCTTCCTCACCCTTGAAACCACCTCTGCAGCCTCACAACTCATCTCTTCACTTTGTCTTTATCACCTCTGTGCATCACGTCGGACTGGAGCTTACCTTGGCTCGCTATGCTGCCGTCGGAGAGCCCTGCCCTTCTTTGTTTCCCTCGACATCCAGCAACCATGAACACCTCTCTCTGCTTCTCTACCTCCTATCTTTCTGTTGAGTCTCGCCGGAGTGAAGCCACACCACCGGAGAGGTCCTCGCCGTCGGAGCCCCTACGCAACCAACGCTTCCCTGCAACGGTGCAACCTGCTTCTTCTCTGCAATCTCCTTCTCTTTCTTATTTGTTCTCTGTTGCCTCTGTTGAAGCCGAGTGGAGGATACACCACCATTGGGGGAGAGTTCGGACCACCAGGACTCGCCGGAACCCTGGGGAGGCGCCTTTGCACCGTCGCCGCCTCGAGTTACCGGAACAGCAGAAGGCCGCTCCCCTTTCCCTGCTCTCTGTTCTTCTCTGCTGCGAGGAGAGGCGATTGCTCCCGCTTGGAGGCCGCCGCTGCAGAGGGTTGCACCGCCGCCGGCCGCAGCTCCTGCCCCGCCTGCACCTACGCCGGATCTCTCTCCCTCCCTCCGCCTTGTGAGCCGCCAGAATCTCTCCCCTTTCCTTTCTATGTCGTGTTCAATTAGGTTGAAAGAGCTGCTTGTGTTATTTGATTGTTTTGTAAATTGGACCCCTCTTTTCTGATTTAGTTACACATTTGACCCACTGTTTTGTATTTACAGTTTTAGACCCAGTTTTTGGATGTGAATAAAATACCCTCTGCAGAATTAATTACATAAATGGACCCAAATTGTTTTATTGCAGTCTTGGCCCTATTTTCAGGAAATGTGCGGTTTTTTCAATTGTGTATAATCATAGTTTTGACCCAAAGAGTATTTCAGAAATATGGCCAGAGTTTTATGAGTTTAATAGTTGCCCGGAAAAGTCGCTTTCGGATTTTGACCCATGTTTATAAAATGGTCTACGTTACTCCGGGAAATGTTTTGCGGATTTTTTTACCTTGTTTTCAAAGCGGATTTTCCTTAGAAAATTATACGTTATTTTCCATTCAAATTTAGCATACTAGCTAAATTTCCTTAACTTTGGTTTTAGGTCCGGAAGCGGCCGTTATAGACCAACGAATCCAATCTCGACGTCCATAGATCATCTTCGACCTCGTGTGAGTATCTTCTCCCTCGTTCTAGTTATTCTTAGTGGTAAAATCATGTTAGGTTGGATCTAGCATAATTTTAAGTGAATGCCAAGTAGTGGCTTGTAACTTTAGGTGAAGATTTGAGGTTGTGAGTATGTGTTTGTTGAGATTGCGAAGTTTAGGATGAGAGTATCCTAACATATGGGGCTATAGTTGAGATCTCGTGAGTTTATGAGGGCTAGGAGTGTATCCTAGATTATGAGAGTGTATGACCTAATAAGATGATATAAAACTAGAAGTGTAAGGACTTCTAGCTTGTGAGTAGTTGTTGATTATCGTGCCTTGTCTTGAACAGGCTTTGGTTATATGCCTTCGGAGAGTGATATCGGTTTTTAGCTAGCTTTGAAACGAGGTAAGTCCTCGGACTTACTTAGCCGCTTTTACGCCTTATTTGGATATATATGGTGGTGTGTGTTTACCGCTTTTAAGCATGAAAATGGATTAGGATTTACTTGACCTTATTTATTGGCCCATCGTTACTACTATTATTATTATCGGGCGGTTACATCACCGCTCAGTTTCCCGAGGGAGACTGGGGGGATCTCTGCGACCAGGCCATACAGGGTATACGGGCGGGCTTCTTCATCACTCCCACATGGTATACGGGTTAGGCGCCGCCACACTCCTGTTGGTTACACGGGGACAGAGGCGAGAGTTATAAGACTCTCGTGTCACACTTGAACGAATGGATTAGATATGGAATAACCTAAAAAGATAATAAATAACGAATGTGTATGTTTATGAGCATTTTGTGTGTTTGTGTTCCTATGTGTGTTTGTGCCATATTATTCTTATAATGCCTAGAATGTGAGCTAACGGTTTTATACCGATTGTTGTAGTTGATGTGCAGGATAGGATGTGGCTGAGTGATCCGGAGGAGTGGGCAGCCGGGGTTCCGTACATTTTAGGTTGAGTTGGGTTTTGGAGGTCTTGTGTTGTTGTTATTGTATATTGTGTTGATGTTGTTGTAAGGACGGATGGAGTCTTTCCTTTCTTTTTTTTTCGGGTTTCATAACATTACATAAAAATGTATTTCGGTTTTAGCCTTTATTTGTGCCTTGTTGCAAGATCCGGTGAAATTGTTGTCAGGCTAAGGGTCGGGACCCATTGTGAGGTCTCCGCCCGTAGCGCCCCGAGTCCCGCGGATTCGGGGTGTTACAAAAGTGGTATCAGAGCCCTAGGTTGACAACAATGGCACTCGCAATCTTCTAAAGGCCGAATAATAATAATAATAATAAAAAAGAGAACCCTCAAGGGTTCTGAGTTTTAAAGAAATGAATTTCGTTTTCAAATCATGTGTATGAGTCAGTTGGGGTAGTATATACGGGATCACCACTTCCTCCGCGGATCTCGGCGACGTAGTTATTGATTATTATATTATGTATATATATAAATATTTATATATGTGTATATATGTAGATATGTATATGTGGACTTAGGATGTTTTGGACTATACTTGTATGTTGAATTGTAAATTGTTTATGGACATATTATGTTTATAGTAATAACATGACGTTTATAACTTTATATATGTATATATAAACATATGGTATGTTAATATCATATTAGTGATAGAGGACCTTATAGCTAAGATGATAGAAAGCTATCATCGCCCCATGGACAACGCCTTTTTGGCTTAGGATAGTATACATACGAAGAAGAATATGCTCAAGTATCGAGTTGAGCGTCACGTTATGACGAACATCCTGGCGAATTATTGGACTCCTCTCTAAAACGTCAAAGAAATCCTATGAAGAATAAAGAGGACATTAACGGCAAGGACAAACAAATAAAAGGGAACCTCGTGTCGACTTAAGCGAAACCAAGATGGAGACTATACCAATATAGAAGAGACATGAAGACATGAGGGTGGTATCAAGGAAACAATGAAGGAGCATCAATGAGGCAACTCAGGACAACGAACTTAAAGTTTTTAAACTGAGGGTGTGAATCAAGTAGAGAGGACTGCATTCTCGCTCGAGGATAAAACTAGAGTTCTAAGTAAATGAGTTTTCAATAGGCTCTCCTAAGCATGGGAGTCGAGATGAAAAGAGTGGTCAGACAATTGAGAAAGATTTATGAGAACCGTAAGTTAAGCTTTCGGAGGTACTAGAGGGTGTAGTGATGATCTTTGCGAGATTCTAAGCGGGTGACTTATTCAGAAGTTTGAGAGTTACGAGGAGGATCACATGGTGAAAATTCACATCGTGGAATTACCGTGGGAGTCAATGTCATTGTGATGAGACTGAGCAACGCTAAAAAGGAGGAAGTGTGTACGGATGATGATCTTCGAAAGATGAAAGAGGAAACCAGGAGCTGGATCGAAGAACTTAAGTTATCAACCAAGAAGGATGCGATTGGAGGCTAATTAATGTCAGAATATTTGAGGAGTCATTTGCAAAACATTATGAAGAGCAGTTAAGCCTATAAAGGTGGGACATATGACACGAGAGAGTTGGGGGGGTATGGTTATCTTATAGAAGCGGAAGGAAGAAAGGAGCGTAGAAAGAGCTAACGGAGTTGAAGTAGAGTAAAATGGGCAAGTGGAGTTAAGACATAGTACCCCGAGAGGGTATGCTTTAGGAGTGATGTAACAAGGAAGTATGGTAGGAGGGTACGTCGTTAACTATGAAGAAGGTCAGATACAAGTTAATCGGTGACAACTGAGAACGAACAAGTGCGAGTTGTCTATTGATGTGGGTAGATGAGAAGAGTAAACAAGACTATAGAAACATATAGGATCGGGACCAAGAGCTTGGAGTATTCACGGTGGATCAATGTCAATCATAAGAAGGTACATCCATGGACGCGCATTTGTCTTAAACCAAATAATGTTGAACGAGTGCTAGCAAGTAGTTATAACAAGACCTCCGAGGAGGAGATTGTAACGATCTTACACGACCTTCTTAGGTCATGGGGTTGACATATGGGGGAACGTCACGAGTTACAACTTTTAAGGTTTGATCATGGTAAGGGGAGCTAGTGGATCAACCGTAAGATGAGGCTTCCATTGTACTTGTACATAGAATACTAATAAATACGTAAGGTGACCAACAATAGTAAGGGAAGATTGAAGTTTTGAAGTTTGAAGCCGATGTAAGATGTACAAAAAGTACATGAAAGATTGAGGATAGAACCTCTACGTTCGATTGGACGTTACATAAGTAAAGGGAGTAGTTCTACACCTGCTCGAAGGAATGATGCGAGCTTTGGAAGAATACAAAGAGGGTAATACTTATATATTATAAGGCGTGATTAAGTGTTGGAGTTAGGACCTTCATGACTTCTCATAATTGTGAAACCTTAAAAGATTATTAGAGCAAGTCTCCCGATTTTTAAAGATGAAGGATCTTTGAAAGAGGACCGTGAACATTGCAACTAAAGATGTATTAAACCACGTGTTCGATGGACGCCACCTCAATAGATCGGGGTGGACCACTTGTCAAATGTTAAGACAAGATTATGTCAATATCTTACGATATGTGATGGGAGAAGAAAAGTTGGAACACGAGATAGAAGGATTCCAATGCATCGGAAGGAGGATTTACCATTAGGATTATTTGAAGTTCACGTTTGAAATATATCTTGAATTCTTGATTTGAGACGGCTATCTCCATTTGTACATTGATTACCTATAAGTTAAGCAAGATGACAATGAAGGACAAGTATCCCTTACAACGAATGAGGGACCTACTCGAGCAGTTGCAAGGGTCGGTAGTTCCTTCTATGATTAACTAATGTCCTATTGTCACCGTTTGAGAATTCGAGACTAGGATATTACAAGTACGGCTTTCCGGACCAACCAGAGTCACTACGAGTTGTAGTTATTTCCTATGGGCTTACTGAAGCCCGGATAAGATATTCTGAGTCTACTCTTTAAAAAGAGAGAAGATGTATGACATGTTGTCTCGGGATGGCAAACCCCGAAAGATGTTGAAGAGGTTACAAGTTTTCTTGGATGTGCTAAGCTTTACCAGATCTATGAAGAGAGAAGTTGTATAACACCAATTATGGTAACCTACTCCGAATGACAAAGAAGTACGGAATGGGACAAAGAATTGACAAAAGAGTTGCTGAGAGTTAAGAGGGGATTCTTTGGTGCAACTATTTTGATCTACCTTTAGGTATTATGGGTTTGAAGTGTACAAGTGGTTCTTCAAGACCAGGTCTTGATCGAGTATTGAGGAGCGGTGTAAAAGTAATAACCTACGTGTCTTGTTAGTAGAAGTAGTATGGAGTAAAGTGATTCCTTCGCTACTTGGAATTTCAACAAGAATTGAGGAAACATAACATCAAAGTTTTGTTTGACAAGAACCAAAGCCAATAGTGTAGTTTGGAAGTTCGATATTCTCTGGTGTTGTATTGAGAAAGACCCGAGAAGGAAGTTGAGTTCCGGTATATCGACCTTTTTGAGATTTTAGCGCGAGTTGGAGAAGCATCTTAAAAGTTGGCGTTGCCGCCAAGAGTAGAGAGTGTTCACCCGGTGTTTCATGTGTACCAATCTAGAAAGTACATGTATGACTCGAGAAGTTTTGCCGGTGTTGATGAGTTAGTGGCATCGAATAACCAATGAGGTTAATAGAAAGATGGAGTATAGTATCTTAGTTGAGTTTTACGCTGACCTAGTAGCATTGATAGAATCGACGGGTTAGACCTAGTTCTTCCCTTAGTCGTGTTATGTGCAGGTGTGATGTTATAAGTGGTTTTGTGCCCCGTGCGGCAACATGTTATATGACCTGATATATTTGTGCGATGTCGGATTGAGCAATTAGTGTATGTAGATTAGAAGCCTAAGCCTTCCTAGTTGTGAGTGTATACCTTGGCCTTAGGGACCAAGAAGTTCGGTGTGTGGCAAGTTTCGGGACGAAACTTTTTTTTTTGGGGGATCTAATGTAACGACCGGTTTATTGGGTGTGTTTTCGATATTTATTTTTTCCGTTTTTTGTTAAATTTTTAATGGCCTAAATATATTTCCGAGTATTTTCACGTCGTAAATGAATTTTACGAGTTTTGATATATATATATATATATACATATTGTTTATATTTTCAGTATATTTATTTTGCGAGATACTTTCGGAAATGTTCGGAAAAATCTTTCCGACTCAAAAAAAATCCCGTTCCGAGTGTTGTTGACCGAGTATATTCAAATACTCTTTTCCCCTTTTCTATTTTATTTCTTTTTCTCTCTTTCTTCCCTGATGGCGTGTGTTGTGAGCTTAGTTGTACTTGCCGCCCACCTAGCTGCTACCTATCTCTTGCCTCTATCATGTAACACACTAGTGACCCTCTCGGTGCTTTTCCCTCTATGCACGCCTCCTGCTACAAGCAAGTGAAGCAGCCCTCTATGCCCTATCTCTTTCTCCACGCCATTGCTACTCCCTCCTCACTCCTACCCCATCTGCATCTTCCTCACCCTTGAAACCACCTCTACAGCCTCACAACTCATCCCATCACTTTGTCTTTATCACCTCTGTGCATCACGCCGGACTGGAGCTTACCTTGGCTCGCTATGCCGCCGTCAGAGAGCCCTGCCCTTCTTTGTTTCCCTCGACATCCAGCAACCATGAACACCTCTCTCTGCTTCTCTACCTCCTATCTTTCTGTTGAGTCTCACCGGAGTGAAGCCACACCACCGGAGAGGTCCTCGCCGTCGGAGCCCCTGCGCAACCAACGCTTCCCTGCAACGGTGCAACCTGCTTCTTCTCTGCAACCTCCTTCTCTTTCTTATTTGTTCTCTGTTGCCTCTTTTGAAGCCGAGTGGAGGATACACCACCATTGGGGGAGAGTTCGGACCACCAGGACTCGCTGGAACCCTAGGGAGGCGCCTTTGCACCGTCGCCGCCTCGAGCTACCGGAATAGCAGAAGGCCGCTCCCCTTTCCCTGCTCTCTATTTTTCTCTGCTGCGAGGAGAGGCGATTGCTCCCGCTTGGAGGCCGCCGCTGCAGAGGGCTGCACCGCCGCCGGCCGCCGCTGCAGAGGGCTGCACCGCCGCCGGCCGCCGCTCCTGCCCCGCCTGCACCTACGCCGGATCTCTCTCTCTCCCTCCGCCTTGTGAGCCGCCAGAATCTCTCCCCTTTCCTTTCTATGTCGTGTTCAATTAGGTTGAAAGAGCTTCTTGTGTTATTTGATTGTTTTGTAAATTGGACCCCTCTTTTCTGATTTAATTACACATTTGACCCACTGTTTTGTATTTACAGTTTTAGACCCAGTTTTTGGATGTGAATAAAATACCCTCTGTAGAATTAATTTCATAAATGGACCCAAATTGTTTTATTGCAGTCTTGGCCCTATTTTCAGGAAATGTGCGGTTTTTGCCATTGTGTATAATCATAGTTTTGACCCAAAGAGTATTTCAGAAATATGGCCAGAGTTTTATGAGTTTCATAGTTGCCCGGAAAAGTCGCTTTCGGATTTTGACCCATGTTTATAAAATGGTCTACGTTACTCCGGGAAATGTTTTGCGGATTTTTTTTACCTTGTTTTCAAAGCGGATTTTCCTTAGAAAATTATACGTTATTTTCCATTCAAATTTAGCATACTAGCTAAATTTCCTTAACTTTGGTTTTAGGTCCGGAAGCGGCCGTTATAGACCAACGAATCCAATCTCGACGTCCATAGATCATCTTCGACCTCGTGTGAGTATCTTCTCCCTCGTTCTAGTTATTCTTAGTGGTAGAATCATGTTAGGTTGGATCTAGCATAATTTAGAGTGAATGCCAAGTAGTGGCTCGTAACTTTAGGTGAAGATTTGAGGTTGTGAGTATGTGTTTGTTGAGATTGTGAAGTTTAGGATGAGAGTATCCTAACATATGGGGCTATAGTTGAGATCTCGTTAGTTTATGAGGGCTAGGAGTGTATCCTAGATTATGAGAGTGTATGACCTAATAAGATGATATAAAACTAGAAGTGTAAGGACTTCTAGCTTGTGAGTAGTTGTTGATTATCGTGCCTTGTCTTGAACAGGCTTTGGTTATATGCCTTCGGAGAGTGATATCGGTTTTTAGCTAGCTTTGAAACGAGGTAAGTCCTCGGACTTACTTAGCCGCTTTTATGCCTTATTTGGATATATATGGTGGTGTGTGTTTACCGCTTTTAAGCATGAAAATGGATTTGGATTTACTTGACCTTATTTATTGGCCCATCATTACTACTATTATTATTATCGGGCGGTGACATCACCGCTCAGTTTCCCGAGGGAGACTGGGGGGATCTCTGCGACCAGGCCATACAGGGTATACGGGCGGGCTTCTTCATCACTCCCACAGGGTATACGGGTTGGGCGCCGCCACACTCCTGTTGGTTACACGGGGACAGAGGCGAGAGTTATAAGACTCTCGTGTCACACTTGAACGAATGGATTAGATATGGAATAACCTAAAAAGATAATAAATAATGAATGTGTATGTTTATGAGCATTTTGTGTGTTTGTGTTCCTATGTGTGTTTGTGCCATATTATTCTTATAATGCCTAGAATGTGAGCTAACGGTTTTATACCGATTGTTGTAGTTGATGTGCAGGATAGGATGTGGCCGAGTGATCCGGAGGAGTGGGCAGCCGGGGTTCCGTACATTTTAGGTTGAGTTGGATTTTGGAGGTCTTGTGTTGTTGCTATTGTATATTGTGTTGATGTTGTTGTAAGGACGGCTGGAGTCTTTCCTTTCTTTTTTTTTTCGGGTTTCATAACATTACATAAAAATGTATTGCGGTTTTAGCCTTTATTTGTGCCTTGTTGCAAGATCCGGTGAAATTGTTGTCAGGCTAAGGGTCGGGACCCATTGTGAGGTCTCCACCCGTAGCGCCCCGAGTCCCGCGGATTCGGGGTGTTACAAATTTGGCCAAGGTTCTCCACTTCTTCCTCTTCTTCAATGAGGACTTCAAGAGGAGCTTCAAATTCGAGCGGAGGAACGCTCGAAACTTGTAGTTCTTCCTTGCTAGATAAATGCTTTTCCAAGGCTTTTTGATCTTTTGAAATGGCATTTAATCTGTCTTCCATCTTGTCCAACACTTTTAGTATCTTTTCGAGCATCATCTGTGTTCCATCCTCGAATGGTTGTTGTGGAGGCTGCACTTGAGGAGGTTGCCCATAAAATGTATGAGGGGGATTAAATTCATCCCAATATGTGAGCTCATCCTCAATGTCTTCCTCTCTTTCTCTTTCGTCGCTAACACAATAATAGGCATACTTCTCCTCCAAATATTCATAATGGTCCGCCCTAGCATATTGCCATGTTGTCCAGGCTGGATAAAATGCAGGTTCATAGCTCCATGCAGCCATTGGGGAACCTGAAAACTCAAAAATTCATACCGAAAAGATTAAAAGCAAAAAGCACTCAAGCCCGACAACCGAAAACCGAATTTGGTTTAGACCAAATCCCCGGCAATGGCGCCAAAAACTTGTTCGCCCCTAAACGTGTGTGCAGATAAGTTTTAATTATAAAATTGAAACAAAATCAAGCGAACCCGCAGTGTACGGATCGGCGTAGTTAAGCAAGTATTCCAGAGTATCGAACTCAGGGATTTGGGGAGTCAAATTCAGTTTCAAATAATCGACCAAGTAAAAGTATAAAAGCTTTGCAAATATTGGGGAAAAGTACAGCAGCCCTAAAGATCCAAGTGTCTAATTGTGGCAATCGATTCAAGATATTCTATGGATATAAGGACAGAGCTGAGACTTGCAAAGGTATAACTAATGTAAGGTTATGTACGGTGAACTTCCAAAACCCTATATGTCTAACCCAAAGACTTTCTTGTGAAGTTCCAAAACCCTATATGTCTAATACAAAGACTCTCTCTATAAAGGTTGTTGAGGCTGTAGTATAGAAATGATCTAAGGACAAGAATTTATCTCAAATACCCATGCCCAAACCCAAGAAATCGAAGATAAACTAAAACGGTTAAGGTTGTGACACTCGAAACCGAAATAGAGGATGTTGAGCCTCACTACTACCTAGAAAAGGCAAGTCAAGGCTAGGTTAAAGCAAATCTTTAACTTTGGATTAAATCGAAAGCAAAAGTCGTAAAACAGAGGAAATCAAGGCTAGATCTTGAAGAACCACGGCCGTGGTTTTCAAGAACATACCGAGGTTTAGGCTGTCGACGAGGTTTCTCACACTCTCAGGGTCCAATCGGTTTACGATCGATCTATCATCTTCTAAGCTACAACTATCAACCCTTCACCTTAGAATTGCTAAAGGGTTTTAGCCAACAATCATTGTCATTGAATAAAATATCAAATATAAAAGAGAAAAATGTAAAAACCCTCGAAAACTCAATAAACACTCAAAATCAATCTCAAATCCGAACAACAAAAAATGTGTTTAATGAATGCGGAATAGGGAATAAAATTCCTCACAACAATCTTAAGGAAACAACGAAGAACGGTATGTCAATCCGTCTCCAAATGTAAACCCTAAGATAATCTCGAAGTACACAATCTTCAAATCACATCTTTCTCAGGATCTTTGATAACACGATTTATGCCGTAGGTTTAGGCATCCATTTAGATAGTTTTTCCCGTTAATCATGCATGGTTTGGCATTAGTTCGTGACGATTTGCACTTAATTCATGTATGTTGTCGAGATAGACGTCTACACGGACTTTTGCATGTTTTGTAGGTATTTTGGGAGCTTTTGGAGCTTAATCGATACATCCGGAGATCGTTCCTCGTGATGACACATTTCCGGACTCATTGGTGTTCGCCACTAAGCGTGCGTGCAAATAAGCTTTAAATGTATAAAACTAGAATCAAAGCAAGGGAACCCGCAGTGTACGGATCGGCGTAGTAAAGCAAGAATTCCAAAGTATCGAACTCAGGGATTTGGGGGGAACAAATTCAGTTCGCAAATCGTCAAGCAAGTAATGTAATTAGCTTTGCAAATATTGGAAAAACAGCAACCCTAAAGATCCAAGTATCTAATTGCGGCAATCGATTCAAGATATTCTATAAGTATAAGGACAGAGTCGAGGATTGCAAAGGTATACTAAAGTAAGGTAATGTACGATGAAGTTCCAAACCCTATATGTCTAACCCAAAGACTCTCTCTATAAAGGTTGTTGAGGCTTCAGTATAGAAAGGATCTATGAACAAGAATTAATCTCAAATACCCAAACTTGTAACCCAAAGATCAAAACTAACTAAAACGATTAAGGTTGTGACACTCGAAATCGAAATATAGGGTGATTAGTCTCACTACTACCTAGAAAAGGGCAAGCCAAGACTAGATTAAAGCTAATCTTTAGCCTTGGATTAAAGTAAAAGCAAAGTTCATAAACTAGGGTAAATCACGGGCAAATCTTGAGTTCCACGGCCGTGGAAGTCTAAGAACAGACCGTGATCTTGGTTGTCGACGAAGTTTCTCTAACTCTCAGGATCCAATCTGTTTACGATCGATCTATGATCATCTAAGCCACAACTATCAACCCTTCACCTTAGAATTGCTAAAGGGTTTTAGCCAATAGCCATTGTCATGATATCAAAAATCAATTTAAGAAGAATTAAAGATGAAAACCCTCGAAAACTCGAATATAACTCAAAATCAATCTCAAATCCAAAACACCAAATGGAATACTCAATGGATTCAGAATGTAACACAAAACCTCACAATGATCTTAGGCAAATACGAAGAACGAGATGTCAATCCGTCTTCAATATCAAAACCTAAGAAATGGGCGCAACTTCCGCCACACACAATCTTCGGGGAATCCAAATGGCAGGCGCTTCCGCAAACTCTTGCGACAAACCCTAAGGCGAACTCTCCAAAGCGAGGTTTTTGAAAACTCCCTCCTCCCGCTTTTTTATTCGTAGAGTAAGAGATATCTTTCAGCCCAAATACGTAGATGACGTGGCAATAAATGATTCGTCAAAGGATTGTCTCAATCAGGGTCTCTTGATGTTTCACGACCGTGGTTTAGGGCGTGGAATTGGATTACGGTGTCTCTCATCTTCCACGACCGTACTTTAGGCCGTGTAACTTACTAGAATGCTCCACGCTCATGATGCCAAGATCCACGGCCGTAATTTAGGGCGTGGACTCTTCTACGGCCGTAATTTAGGGCGTGGAAGTGTAGATTGCTTGTGGTTTCCTTTGTGTCGTGACATTCTTCATCCTAACTCGTTCCTTAGCTTCCTTGATGTGTTCCTAATCCTTGGATATGATCGAGTCCTCTCTTTTCTCTCTCAAATGGTCCGGTTTCAGCTCTCATTCACCTATAATCAATCACAAAACTAATGTAGACCTCCATATCAAAAATATAGGTGAACAAGCTAACAAATGCTTCAATGCCTTATCCATGAACACAATTATGAATGAAAAACAACTAGAATAAGTGCCTAGAATGTCGCAATATTTCATGCTAACAAAATACCCCATACTTGTCACTTGCTTGTCCCCAAGCAAGGTTTTTAAAACCTTAGAACACAAGTTAGGATGAAATATTGCATGCAAACTCAAAAACAAAACATCTTTTAGGTGAGTGTGCTTCTAGTCAATAGATCATTCTCAAACCTTGCTTCATTCATCTTCAAAAACACTCATATACATAAACAAAAGAATGTAGAGGACAGAAACATCATAAGCTGCTCAAACATCAAGACAAATATCATAACCCTTCATTTATTGTCAAAATCAATCATAAGAAACATCAATTTAGATCACTAAGTCAAATAACACTCTTTTGATCTTAAGGACTTCCAAGTAAGGTCTAGAAGCGGAAAGGAGGGAACTTATAAGGGATGTGGTGCATGAATCCGGGAAAAAGGAATAACCCAACTCCTTTACTTTTTACTTTGATTTTGCAACACCATCGACTTAGAGCTTTGCTCTTTTCTTTTTCACATTATTTTTCGACTTTACTTTTGGAGTTATGGACAGCGGTGCACAAAAACCGTAGCCTAGGAGATTGGCGTTTCTCAATTTCGAGATGCCTCAAACCCTTGATGCACATACCATAATCCGCTAGGAATATCGCTCAATCCGACTTTGGCAAGACACAAACACCCGGCTATGTGAATGGTGCCGAGTTACTCATCGTCATGATTGACTTCCCCAAACCTATTAATTCTATTCTTTGAATGCAAAATTTTGCTTTCATGGCCCTCCCACATCAAACATGCCAAATATCAACTCCTCCAAATTCCCAGATAGGTAAGGGAGGCAATTATTTCATTGAGGGGCTAATATATCAAAGAAAGAAAAAAGAAAAATCAAATTGCCTTAATCATCTCATAAAGAAGTATAAGAACTCATCTTGCGATTTCAACTTCGATTTCTCAATATTTTTTAGATAAAAATCTTCACATTATGAGACTTGCAAGAAGGATAAACAACACATTCAATTTCTTTTCAATTCATGATTTCGTTTAAGCATACAATTGTCATAAAAAACTCAATCCGCAAGTAGGAACTATCATAGAAATCATCTCAAATCTTAGAAGCACAAAACCTTTTTAGAATTTTTCAGAATTTTCAAAATTTTTCGCATTTTCATGGGTTTTTCAAAAGCTTTTTCATGCAATACAATAATGAAACGTGTGACTATGAAATGAAACATGCAAAGTGTCATCGATCAAGGCAAGCAAATGTTGTAGAGTTATTACAACACATAGTCACACCCCACCCCATACTTAAGACAAACATTGTCCTCAATGTTCAAAAAGAAATAAAGAAAAGAAAGAAGAGAAAAATGAACTCACTAGATGGCGGTGGGGTGGCTGAAACTGGCTATCATGACATCTCGTCACTACGGTGGAGGCGGTCATGGAAACGGGTGAAAATCGGAGCTGAAGTTCTGCCAAAACTGCTGGCGGTAGATATTTGTCATCGTCTGGTCATGCTCCTTAGCCCGTGCATCATGAGTATCCCTATGAATCTCCAAGTCTCCTACCCTCCTAGAAAGATCTGTAGCCCATGCTGGAAGCTGCTCATACCATGCCGGCGGCTGGCTGTACCATGCTGGTGCATCCTATGGGGCCGGTGCTGCTGGTGCCTGTGCATACCATGGTGGCGGAGCTCCCATCCACTCCGGCTGTGCTCCATACCAAGCGGGAGGAGCATCCATCCATGTCGGTCTCTCGCTCACACTAGCACGGCGAGAGGAGGAAGCACCGGAGGATCTAGAAGGGCGGGGAGACTGTGTAGGTAGGTCCGGGAAGCTGTCCGACTGATCAGGAAAGGTGCCAAAATCCTGCTCATCACCTCCTCCTATTTCCTCATCAATATCAGCAGCTGGAATCTCATCGAGGATGTAGGGAAGTGCTGCTAACCTATTCGCATGCATAGCAGCGAAAGTCTCCTTCCAATTATGGCGTCCAACCATAATGGAATACTCGGGAAGCCACGGAATGCCTCTACCTCCTCTATCCTCCAATGGCATAGCAGCAGTAGGTGGACCTCGGTGTCTAGGAAAGATCATACCCCTAGTCATAAGGCTCTTGAGACCTAAGGGTCTCGCCGCTATCCTAGTGCATGCGGAGCAATTAATCCCGAGCTACGTAGCTATATGGGTTACCATCCCACCATACCCAATGTTCCCAGCCCTCTTTTTCTTAAGCTTGCTCATGGTGGAGGCTAGGAGGGTGTCACAATCGGCGGGTCCACCGCGGAGCATGCAATAGAGAAGGAATAACTCATCGGTCTTTATCTTTTGGGGGGCCTCGGTCCTAGGGAATAGGCACTCGGAAAGGACCCTATGAGCTATCTTCAAGGCTAAGTGGTAGATGAGCTTAGCTTTGGTGTCAACTGGTTCCCAACGGTCCTCGCTAGCGTAAATCATAGCTATGTCCTCCCAAAAGTCCTTAGCGTATACACCGCTAGGGAAACGACCGTTAAAGGTCTCATGGAACCCAAAGAAGGCTCCAAACTGCTGGATGGAGAACTCATAATCCGTCTCCATTAGTCTAAAAGACACCATCCTCTCGACGGTGTTGTGCTCGAAGGAAATAACAAACTCCCTCGTAATCTCCTCATATCCATCCGCTCGAATAGCGGAGAAAACAATCAGTCCGGCTCTATCCAAGAGCCATGTCAAATCATTCACCACATTAAGTGGTTCCAACTCCTCAAGCAAGAGGTATCTAGGTCCTATGACCGGTCTCTCCTCGATCTTTTCTAAAGCTTGGAGATAGTTTGGGTGAATGGTTGGGATTCTAGGGCGTGGAGTTGATGGTGGTTCACTAGGAGGGGCTTGGGAAGAAGAGGAACTATCACCCTTTCTCTTCTTTTTCTTTCCTACACTTATCGTGAACATTTTCTCAATTCCAAAAAAAACCACGGTCTGTTCTTCCTATTCCACGGCCGTGGAAGTTCCAGAGACCGTGATTCGTCTCTGATTTGCTCAAATCTCAACAAAATCAACAACAAACTCAGCAGAACCTGTCCTAGACTAATTCCAATCTCAATCCTATGCTATTTCTCTAAGTTCTTGCGAAAATTTAGCCCGAATTGACAAAGCAGAGAAGAAGAGTAAAAACCTAGGTTTTTGGATCTTTGAATCCAAATTCTGCCTTCTGGAGGGATTGTTCACTTGTTTTGTCGATTGGATCTTGTAGAGGAATGAAAATTCTCCACTTTAGCATCAAGAATCGTTCGAAACGATTACCGAATGAGGATTTGCGAGATGTGGAGATTTTTCGGAGTTTAGGGCGTGGAAGAGGGGCATGGATTTGGGAATGAGGGTGTTTTTGTGAAGGAAGGTGGTTTATATAATGGCTGTAAAATTTTTTGAAAATCACGGTCACTCGGGGGTTTCCACGGCCGTGGTTTTGTACGGACCCGTGGTTTTTGGTGATTTTTCTCAGATTTTGAAGAATTACGGTCACTGTAGCCTCCACGACCGTGGTTTAGGGCGTGGAACTCTCTGTAATGTGCCAAAATCCAAGTTTCGTCAATTTCTTCCAACTTTTTCCTTTCCCATTGCCTATTCCATTGCTCCTACATCCAAAAACACAACATACCGGAAGGTATCGAGGGCAAAACAAAACAAAAACGTCTGGACTAATCTAATCCAAGAATGAAAACGAAAATGCAATATCTTGGGTTGCCTCCCAAGTAGCGCTTGTTTAAGGTCCGTAGCTAGACCGTACATGCGTTTATTTGAGTGCAGTAGGTGCGAACTCTTCAGCTTGGAGCTCCGGTGAATACTTCTTGAGTCGTTGACCGTTAACCTTCAAACTTCCGCCCTTTTCACCCCATACTTCAACTGTGCCATGGGGAAAAACATGTTTGATTAGATAAGGTCCGGTCCAACGAGATTTAAGCTTACCTGGAAAGAGACGAAGTCTCGAATTGAAGAGGACAACTTGATCTCCTTTCTTGAGGTCCTTTGGAATGATATGCTTATCATGCTAACGCTTCACTCTCTCCTTGTAGATCTTGGCATTCTCGTAGACGTTTAAGCAAAGTTCTTCAAGCTCGTTAAGGTCCAAAAGGCGCTTCTCCCCCGCTTCCTTCATGCTGAAGTTCAACCACTTTACCGCCCAATACGCCTTATGTTCCAGCTCTACCGGTAAGTGACAAGACTTCCCATACACAAGGTTGTATGGTGTCGTTCCTATGGGAGTCTTGTATGGAGTCCGGTATGCCCCCAATGCGTCGTCTAGCTTCAAAGACCAATCTTTCCTTGTCTTCAAAACTGTTTTCTCTAGGATTCCTTTAATCTCCCGGTTCGAAATCTCCACTTGTCCACTCGTTTGTGGATGGTAAGGGCTGGCGATCTTGTGAGTCACCCCATACTTAGCTAGTAGAGCTTCGAATCGTCAGGCAATGAAGTGAGAGCCTCCATCACTAATGATAGTCTGTGGTGTCCCAAACCTTGGGAAAATAGTCTTGTTAAAGAACTTAACCACAACCATGGCATCATTAGTGGGAAAGGCAATTGCTTCAACCCATCTCGAAACACAATCTACAACTAGAAGTATGTATTGGTTTCCACAAGATGATGGGAAAGGTCCCATGAAGTCTACTCACCAAACATCAAAGATCTCTACTTCCTGAATGTTGTTAAGAGGCATTTCGTTTCTCCTAGATATGTTCCCTGTTCTTTGACAAGCATCGCAACAAGAAACAAAGGTTTGCACATCTTTAAATAAATTAGGCCAAAAGAATCCAGATTACAATACCTTAGCGCTAGTCTTGTTCGAGATAGCGTGTCCTCCACAAGGTAGTGAATGACAATGACGGATGACGCTTTGAATCTCGTCTTCCATCACACATCATCGAATGATGCCATCGGGACCCCTCTTGAAGAGGAGAGGTTCATTATAAAATTATTCCAGGACATCCTTAAAGAACTTCTTCCTTTGTGCATAGGATAATCCGGGTGGTATTTCCTGGCAAACCAAATAGTTAACAAAATCAGAAAACCATGGTTCGTTACCTTTAGTAATCTTGTCGATGCACTCCTTTATGATGTGTAAATGCTCGTCCGGAAAGGAGTCATCTATAGGTAGATTGTCGTCCTCTAGATGTGGTAGACGACTCAAATGATCCGCAACAGAATTTTCTGAACCCTTCTTGTCATGGATCTCTAGATCGAATTCTTGTAAGAGAAGAATCCATCTAATCAGCCTTGGTTTGTCATCCTTCTTTGCAAGTAGATACCGGATCGCATCATGATCCGTGTATACAATCACCTTTGCACCTACAAGATAAGAACGAAACTTTTCAAATGCATAAACAATAGCTAGAAATTCCTTTTCAGTAGTGGCGTAGTTAAGTTGCGCTTCGTCTAGCGTGTTGCTATCATAGTAGATAACATGGATTCGTCCTTCCTTCTTTTGCCCAAGCACAGCTCCTATAGCTATGTCACTTGCATCACACATGACCTCGAATGGAAGATTCCAATCCGGAGGTTGAATGATCGGGGCTGAGATTAGAGCTTCCCAAATCTTATGAAACTTATCTAAGCACCCCTGCGAGAAATCAAAAACTACATCCTTCATCAATATATTAGTAAGCGGTTTTGATATCTTAGAGAAATCCTTTATAAAACGTCTATAAAATCCAGCATGTCCTAAAAAGCTTCTTATACCCATCACCGAAGATGGAGGAGGGAGTTGTTCTATAGTTTCTATCTTAGCCTTATCTACTTAAATCCCTCTACTAGAGACCAAGTGTCCGAGTACAATGCCTTCTTTCACCATAAATTGACACCTCTCCCAATTAAGAACTAGGTTAGTGTCTTCACACCTTTGTAGCACAAGAGAAAGGTTAGAAAGACAATCATCGAAAAAGGAACCATAAACAAAAAAGTCATCCATGAAAACCTCCATGATCTCCTCCATGTACTCCGAGAAGATAGCCATCATGCACCTTTGGAAGGTGGCTAGGGCGTTGCAAAGTCCGAACGGCATTCTCCTATAAGAGAACGTACCCCACGGGCACGTGAATGTGGTCTTCTCTTGATCGTCTGGATGAATCGGGATCTGGAAGAAACCACTATAACCGTCAAGATAGCAAAAATGAGAATGTTGTGCTAACCTTTCAAGCATTTGGTCAATGAAGGGTAATGGGAAGTGATCATTTCTAGTTGCATTGTTTAGCTTCCTGTAATCAATGCACATCCTCCATCCAGTCACTGTCCTTGTAGGAATGAGCTCATTGTTCTTATTGGTGATGACCGTCATTCCTCCCTTCTTTGGAACAACTTGTACGGGGCTCACCCACTTGCTATCGGAGATAGGGTAGATGATACCTGTATCAAGTAGATTAAGAATTTCCTTCTTGACAACCTCCTTCATGGTCGGATTTAACCGCCTTTGAGGTTGTCGTGAAGTCCTAAAGTCTTCTTCCATTAGGATCTTATGCATACATAATGAAGGTTTAATTCCTACTAGATCCTCTATAGTGTAACCTAAGGCCTTCCTATGTTTCTTTAGAACAACCATAAGCTTACTATGTTCATCTTCACTTAGATCGGTACTAACAATTACCGGAAAGGTAAAATTAGATCCTAGAAATGCGTACCTTATATGTGTGGGAAGTGGCTTCAATTCCATCACTATTGGACTCTCTATTGGCTCTTGAGGAGTGTCCAATGCTTCCTTAGAAATCTCTAAAGGTATAGAAGTTGTTGGAGAAGACTCAAGAGAGGTGGTAGAAAGAACGTAATTGTCCTCAGATTTTCCCGGAATCACGGCACCTCTGTTTCCTCCACGGCCGTGGTTTAGGGCGTGCAAGTCAATTACGGCACCTCTGATAGTTCCACGGCCGTGGTTTTGGCCGTGTAACTTACTGGAGTCCTCTGAATAGCTAATTACGGTCATGTTGGTGGGAACCACGGCCGTGGAATAGCACGATTGGCCGTGATTCCTCACGTTTTCTGACCCATCGTAGAGTTTTTCAAACTCTTCTTCATGCACTTCCTTTTGCTCCTCTAAAGCTTCAATTTCCTCATTGCATTCCTCTTCTTCTCCTTTCTCCGTGATGCTCATAGTAATAACCCTTTGCAATGGATCTTTGAGGAGAATCAAACTTACTTCTTCTCTAGATAGCTCTTTGTCATGGATGTTAAACATATCCTCTTCAAGAGCTGGTTCTTTCATCAAAGTTGAAAGAACGAACTCTACCTTTTCCTCTCCTATGTCGAAGGCGAGTCTAGCATTCTTGCAATCCACCACACAACTGGATGTTGCAAGGAACGGTCTTCCGAGTATGATCGGGACTAGGCTATCTGCAGGAATGTCAAGCACAATAAAATCTATTGGAACATAGAACTTACCAAGCTTGACCGGGACGTCTTCAATAACACCGACGGGACGAGTTGTGGATCGATCCGCCATATATAACGTCATCTTCACCGGTTTAGGTTCGCCTGGACCGATCTTCCTACATAAGGCATTCGCTCCTAAATCACATAATGCATCATATGTGACATCTCCTACTCTGATTGGAACACAAAATGACCCCGGATCCTTCAGCTTTGGGGGCATCTTTTCCTTCATCATTTTGATGAGATCCGACGATTCTGAACTCATCTTGACTTCTCCAAAATTTTCCAGTTTCCTCTTGTTAGAGAGGATCTCCTTTAAGAACTTTCCATATGCTGGCATACCTACAATTGCATCAATGAAAGGTATATTAATATGCAGTTTTCTCATGAGTTCAATGAACTTAGCGAATTGCTTGTCTAGACGCGCTTTTGCTCTAGATTGTAGGAATGGTAGGGGAGGTTTGTAAGCTGGAGGAGGAATATAGATGTCTTCCTTCTCCTTCCTCTTTTCCTTCTCCTTTTCGACGGGAACTTCCACAAACTTAGGCTGCGGGTCGGTGGTTGTCGCTCCGCTCCTAGTTGTGATAGCCATCACCCTTCCTTTCGGGTTATCCTCCGTCTTTCCTGGAAGTTTTCCTTGATTTCTAGCAACTTCCTCAACATTGCTGAACATTTGGTTTTCTAAAACCTTTTGGGCTTTATCAACCTTAGTGATGTGACTCTCCAACCCTTGAAGCATTCCCAAGATCATTTCCAGCATGGGATCGGGTTTCTCTTTCCCCGAAGTGCTTCCACTATTAGATGTTTGCCCCTGGATTTTCAAAGGAATGGAAGAAGAAGATGGTGGAGTTAGTGAATTTCCTGAATTGGGATAAGAATTACTGGAGTTTTGCTGTTGGTTGGAACGCCAATTGTTGTTGTTTGAACCCCTATTATTGTTCCAATTGTTATTCCGGTTGTTGTTGTTCCAATTGTTCTGGTTGTTGTTCCGGCTGTTGCGATTGGTGTTCTCATTTCCATTGTGGTTATAGTTGTTTCCTAAATAACCAACATCTTGCTCCTTAGGCATTGGAAAGCTAGCCTTAATGACTTCCTTCAATTCTTTAATCTCGGTGTTGAGAGAAAAGAATTGAGTTTGAGCAGCTTTTGTTAGCTTTGCTCCTTGCTCCATTCGATTAGCTTCCACTTTCCGGTGAGAGTACTTCTCAATGACTCGGGCTTGCTTCTCAATGAAGTCCCAAGCGTCATCTTCCCTCATGTCCATGAATGTGCCACATTAAAGGGATTGGAGCTTGAATTGTGTTTCCACATCCAACCCCTTATAATATATCTCCAATAGCTCCAATTTGGAAATGCCATAGTGTGGGCAATCCAATAGTAAATCCTGAAATCTTTCCCAAGACTGAAACAAACTTTCATTAGATCTCATAGAAAAAGCATTAATTTTCCCTCTCAACTCCGCCGTCTTGGATGGCGGAAAGAACTTGGTTAGGAACTCCGAAGAAAGATCCTCCCATGTGTTGAGTCTTCCATTTGGAAGAGCTTGATACCAAGATAAAGCTTTCCCTTTCAAAGAGAAAAAGAATGGCTTGATCTTGTAATTGTTGGTGGTTGCATTCTTTGGCTTCATTGTCTCCATCAAGATCTCAAAATTCTGTAGATGTTGATGTGGAGATTCGACACTCGTTCCTCCAAACTGGCTTTGGCGAACGATGGTAATAACTTGTGGGTTGAAGCTAAACCCCTGAATATCGTTAGCATCAAAGTTCACACCTAGACGGCGTGGTTGCTGAATCGGATCCATTCTTTGGCCAAGAGTTCTTGGCTCTTCATCTACACGAGCGACTCTAGTACCCCCAGCCGGGATACGATGGTTGGCAGCTGGTCTTGGATTATTCTGGTTCGCATTGATTGTTGAATCAATGTCCTCTAGCGACGGCATGGAGGAGTCGCTCTCTTCATCGGATGAGTTGGTTCTAACCGATCTTGTCGGTTTCCTTCTCTTCTTATTCTTGGAATCACTCATCTCCAGCCTCATTTGCAGCATCATGTCCTTGAGCTCATCTATTTGCAATTGATGATGCTCCGATTCTTCTTTGCGAGTCTTCTTGCTCTATCTAAGTCGAGCTTCGGAATCATCCAACTCTGCTTGGATATCCCTCTTTTTACTTTCAGCCATCTTTCTTTCTTTGAGCTTCTTTCTCAAAGTCTTCTCAAGTTCTTGATCAAGAGGTAAGAGGTCTTTGTTGGTGTTAGACCTGCGCATATACCTAAGATAACCTGCACATATCACTTAAAAGAGATATCAAATGACAAGAGCAAAGCTTCCAAGCTTGACAACCGATAACCGAATTCGGCCTAAACCAAATCCCCGGCAACAGCGCCAAAAACTTGCTCGCCACTAAGCGTGCGTGCAAATAAGCTTTAAATGTATAAAACTAGAATCAAAGCAAGCGAACCAGCAGTGTACGGATCGGCGTAGTAAAGCAAGAATTCCAGAGTATCGAACTCAGGGATTTGGGGGGAACAAATTCAGTTTACAAATCGTCAAGCAAGTAAATGTAATAAGCTTTGCAAATATTGGGAAAACAGCAACCCCAAATTTCCAAGTATCTAATTGTGGCAATCAATTCAAGATATTTTATAAGTATAAGGACAGAGTCGAGGATTGCAAAGGTATACTAAAATAAGGTAATGTACGATGAAGTTCCAAAACCTTATATGTCTAACGCAAAGACTCTCTCTATAAAGGTTGTTGAGGCTTCAATATAGAAAGGATCTATGCACAAGAATTAATCTCAAATACCCAAACTTGTAACCCAAAGATCAAAACTAACTAAAACGATTAAGGTTGTGACACTCGAAATCGAAATAGAGGGTGATGAGTCTCACTACTACCTAGAAAAGGGCAAGCCAAGACTAGATTAAAGCTAATCTTTAGCCTTGGATTAAAGTAAAAACAATTTTCGTAAACTAGGGTAAATCACGGGAAGATCTTGAGTTTCACGGCCATGGAAATCCAAGAACAGACCGTGATCTTGGTTGTCGACGAAGTTTCTCTAACTCTCAGGATCCAATCTGTTTACGATCGATCTATCATCATCTAAGCCACAAATATCAACCCTTCACCTTAGAATTGCTAAAGGGTTTTAGCCAATAACCATTGTCATGATATCAAACATCAATTTAAGAAGAATGAAAGATGAAAACCCTCGAAAACTCGAATATAACTCAAAATCAATCTCAAATCCAAAACACCAAATGAAATACTCAATGGATTCAGAATGTAACACAAAACCTCACAATGATCTTAGGAAAATACGAAGAACGAGATGTCAATCTGTCTTCAATTTCAAAACCTAAGAAAAGGGCGCAACTTCCGCCACACACAATCTTCGGCAATCCAAATGGCAGGCGCTTCCGCAAACTCTTGCGACAAACCCTAAGGCAAACTCTCCAAAGCGAGGTTTTTGAAAACTCCCTCCTCCTGCCTTTTTATTCGTAGAGTAAGAGATATCTTTTAGCCCAAATACGTAGATCACGTGGCAATAAATGATTCGTCAAAGGATTGCCTAAATCACGGTCTCTTGATGTTCCACGACCGTTGTTAAGGGCGTGGAATTGGATTACGGTGTCTCTCATCTTCCACGACCGTACTTTAGGCCGTGTAACTTACTAGAATGCTCCACGCTCATGATGCCAAGATCCACGGCCGTAATTTAGGGCGTGGACTCTTCTACGGCCGTAATTTAGGGCGTGGAAGTGTAGATTGCTTGTGGTTTCCTTTGTGTCGTGACATT
Organism: Fagopyrum homotropicum; assembly: GCA_033239125.1. NCBI lineage: Eukaryota > Viridiplantae > Streptophyta > Magnoliopsida > Caryophyllales > Polygonaceae > Fagopyrum > Fagopyrum homotropicum. Next base: position 33,542,079 of record BSWB01000008.1, read on the forward strand.
CTTCATCCTAACTCCTTCCTTAGCTTCCTTGATGTGTTCCTAATCCTTGGATATGATCGAGTCCTCTCTTTTCTGTCTCAAATGGTCCGGTTTCAGCTCTCATTCACCTATAATCAATCACAAAACTAATGTAGATTTCCATATCAAAATTTAGGTGAACAAGCTAACAAATGCTTCAATGCCTTATCCATGAACACAATAATGAATGAAAAACAACTAGAATAAGTGCCTAGAATGTCGCAATATTTCATGCTAACAATTGGGAAGCAAGTTAGGAGCAAAGGACAACACATGGGACCTTGTTGGTGCATGTCTTGCACCAACTCGTGACTTAATGATCCAAAGAAGGCTGAGGCACCAAAACCATGGTCACTGGGACTTCCACGGGCGTGGAAATAGGCCGTGGTTTCCTCTGCAGAGCTGTGACAGCTGTACCACGATCTCCATAACCGACTCTTGCAAATGGTGGAGAATAAAAGGTGGTCCTGCAGGCTGTAGAGGACATTCTGAATTCCATTCTCTCCCACACTCTCACAACACACACAAATTGGATGGGAGCTACTCTTGGAGGGAAGAAACACTCTCATTTTTTGGGAAGAAAAAAAGAACACACCATCTTAGAGTTTTATAGTTTTTAGAGTGATTTTTGAGTGAACTTGTTGGAAACGTTTGCAAGGGTTTGTAAGGAACAATTTGAACCTTCTTTTGAAGGAAGTGATGGTTATGGCTTGGACTATGATAGAATAGACTTAAATGTACCTTTGGATGATTTTCTTGCTTGAGCCTAGCTGCTGTTGAAAACCACGGTTCGTTCTAGCCAGACCACGGCCGTGGAATGAGATGAACTGCCCGTGATTTTGTCTGACTTGCTTTTATTGATAAATCTGAATGCTAGGATGTTAGATTGTTGAAATCCTAGTGTTTGTTGAGCTTAATCTAGCCTAGGGTGACCTAATGCTAGCAAGCTAAGTGAGAGGAGAGACCTACCCGGTGATTCTTGATCTTAGGTACCGAAGATGGTGAACTCTAGGTAGTAGTAAGCCTCACAAGCCGTTATTGGACTGAATGTGCTAGGATTGATGTTTAGTACTTGCCTTCACGAGATTTACCCGGTAAGGAGAGGTTAGATCCCTAGATAGCAACCGGGTTTGTGTAGATTTCCCAACCTTAGGCTCCTAGAGACTTACCCGGTAATAGGACCTTAGGTGCGGGATTAGTGGATCATGAGACCTACCCGGTAATTGACCCCATTTGAGAAACATTCTTTCCCAACATACCATAGCCTATCCAAAGAATGATTAGAAGCTTGAGTCCAATGCCATAACCGGAATTTCTAACCCCTAGAATCCGCTTTTCTCTCTTTGATCACATATTTCGTGTTTGCCTTGCTTATTTGTGTTTCTAACTTGATTTATTAGTTTGTTTTATAATCTTGCATCATTTGTGATCTTTGTTTGATCACCACAAAACATAACCCAAAATCATCATGATTTTCATTTCTTTATTTCCTTCTCTTTTCTTAGACTAGATTTACACTATCCTTAATCACCTATTTAATTCTATTTCACCTTAGTCTTTGTGTTCGACCTCGGAATACTATCCTTACTACAAAAGGACCCATACACTATGGGCTCGCTAGGAGTTAGAAAAAATATATCGAGTTATAAATTTAAGACTTTTGTGTGCTACAATCTCTAGCGTAACAATCTTCCCTAAGCAATGATTCCAAAATGGGTTAGATGCAAAATGTCCTCAACTTCTCCCTATGTCGGGGCTCCAAGTCCACCCTTCAATGTTGAAGGCTAACCGATATTTGTAGGGATAAACCTAGGGTTTAAAAGATGAAACCCTAAATATATGGGATGAAAAGAAGTCGAGCCCGCTGGTATCAAAAAATACTCTGGGCCGCGTCAGACGGTATCAGAATACTTTGCCGCGTCAGATGGTATCAAAAAATACTTTGGCGCGTCAGATGGTATGAGAAAATACTTTGGCGCGTCGTAGCTTCCTATTATGCTCCTTTTTGTCCCTATTCAAGGCTTGATATTTAAATATGTCATTTCTGCTCCATAATTCGCCAATTTACCTACAAATGCAATAAAACTCTGTGTATACCTCTATTCTTGCAAAGTAGGTGAATATAACCATAAATGCCATGAATGCATGTCTATGCATGCAAAATAAAGGGAAAATCTATATAAATATATGCCTAAAAATAGGTCATAATTCATGTCTTCACATACAAAGGAACAAGTCAAGTCAAGGAAACAAGATTCACTGAGAGCCCGAGGTAAGTTTTCTTGTTAGAGTTAGAAAACTTATCTGGACTCTTTGTGACACACCCTGGACTCACTAGGAAAGGTCTTCACAAACGAAGAAAAAGGTAGGAAGGTTCTAAGGAGCTTACCTAGAGCGAAGTGGGGACCAAAGATGACTGCAATCGAAGTAACTCAGAATCTCTCAACTCTTCCTCTTGACGACGTTCTTGGAAAACTCATCACACATGAAATGGTTCTTTATGAAGAAGATGAAGAGCTCCCATCTAACACAAGGAATCTTGCAGTAAGATCGAAAAAGGATGAGTTACCATCAAAAGAGGAAGACAATGATGACGATGATGAAGAAGATGCAATTTCCATGATCTCTAAGGGTCTCGCGAGAATTATCAAAATGAAGAAATAGTTTGCAAACAATAGAGAATATCCCGAACATCAAGACCCCGAGGTAAGTTTTCTAACTCTAACAAGAAAACTAAAGTTTTGACTTGTTTTGAATGAGGTGAAACAAATCATCTTGTTAAGGACTGTCCACAAAAGAAGAGGATTAATTTCAAGAAAAATGATCAAAAGAAGAAAGCTATGGTAGCTTGATGGAGTGATTCGGATTCCTCAAATGAATAAAAAGACGAAAAAGAACAAGCAAACCTATGTCTTATGGTCGATCATGAAGAAGACTCAAATCTCTACGTTTATAATGTGGTAAGTACTATCATGTCTCAACTTGAATGTGACCTAACACAATTCCTTAAAGACATTATTGTATGTGACAAATAATATAGAATAAGGATAAATTCTCTAAAAGAAAAGCTTCTTGAACAAGAAAAACAACTAAGTGAGACGTCTTTGGAAATTGAAAATCTTAACACACAGAAGGTAGACCTTGATGATAGTATCAAGGCCTTCGAATCGGAAAATGCGATTCCCAAGGACAATCTTTCCTCTCTTCATCGAAACTATATCGATCTAGAGAAAGAGAAAGTTGATCTAACTTTGACGTGTCAAGACTAGAAGACTGCACTTGTTAAATTCACTCGTTCAAAAGCTAATCTTGAAAGAATGATGGGTGAACAACAGTCCTCACTTAACAAAAATGGTATAGGTTATCATAGGAGCTTTCCTAGAAAACCAACTACCACATTTGTCAAGGCTAAAGGAAGTATTCATATGCCCACATGTTTCTACTGTTGTAAAAAGGGTCATGTAAAATCTACATGTCCATATAGAAGAATTGATCCTTACATCATTAGAAACACTTATCCTCTATGTTTAAGGAAACAGGTCAAGAAAATCTGGGTTCCTAAAGGCACTAGACCACCAAACATGATCGAGCCTGAATATGGACCAAAATATGCCATTTGGTCGACCCGGAAAGGTTGTTATTTGCTGTTTTACAGGATATCACATGGATATCTTTATTACGAGAAAAATCTGAAGCATTGTTTGAGTTTTCAAAATTGTGTAAGGAGTTGCAAACTTTGAAAAACCTACCAATCGTTTCTATAAGAAGTGATCATGGTAGAGAATTTGATCAACTAAAGTTTGACTTGATTTGTGCAAAATATGGTATTTCACATAACTTTTTAGCTTCTAGAACTCCTCAACACAATGGGGTTGTGGAACGTAAGAACCGCACCCTAGAGGATATGCTTAGGACTATGCTTTTAAAAAACAGTTTGCCAAAAAGTTTCTGGAAAAAAGTAGTAAACACTGCTAATTTCATCTTAAATAGATGTTAATTCACCCCATTTTGAAAAAGACTCCTTATGAACTCTTTAAGGGTAGAAAACCTAATATTTCATATTTCAAACCCTTTGGATGTACATTCTTTGTTCAAAACAATGACAAAGATAATCTTGGGAAATTTGATGCACGTAGTGACGAAGTTATATTTAGGGCTGTAATATGAGACAAGCTACTCAGGATCGGCTCGCCAAAAGCTCGGCTCGAGCTCGTTCACTTTCTAAACGAGCCAAGCTTGAGCACATTTTAAAGTTCGTATAAATTTTAGGCTCCGCTCGTTTATAAACGAGCCGAGCTTGAGCATGTCAATGCTCGGCTCATTCGGGTAAAGCTCGGCTCGTTCGGCTAAAATAACACTATAAGAGAATTATTTTAGCCAAGCTACTCGGGCTTGGCTCGTCAAAAGCTCGGCTCGAGCTCGTTCAGTTTCTAAACGAGCCAAGCTTGAGCACATTTCAAAGCTCGTATAAATTTTAGGCTCGGCTCGGGCTCGGCTAGTTTATAAACGAGCCCAGCTTGAGCATGCCGATGCTCGGCTCGTATTACACCCCTAGTTATATTCATTGGATATGCTTCAAATAGCAAAGCTTATCGGGTTTATAACAAACGTACCAAAATTGTTGAGGAAAGTATACATGTCATATTTGATGAAAGCAATGATGGTAATTTGAGTGAATGTTTTGCAGATCTTAATCTGAATCAACGAGAAGATCACAATTTTGATGAAGAAGAAGATCCTAAAGATCAAGAAAAGAATATGCATGAAAAGATTCAAGATACAAGAGAAAAACCTCAAGACCATGAAACACATCTTCAAGACCTTGAAACAGAAAACTGCGATGTCAGAACTCCGTTTCAAGGCCTTAAAACCCAACTTCAAGGCCTTGAGATAGGATTTAAGGGAAATACACCAACGGCACCTGAATCTAGTCAAGCATATGAGCCTCAATCTTTAGGATTTGTTTCATCTTACAAACGAAGTCCACAAGAGAATGTGATCTCGGATTCAAACGCAGGAGTCCAAACTCGATCTAAAGTAAACAACCTATGTGCGTTCTCTGCGTTCGTGTCTCTTATTGAGCCAAAGAATTATGTTCAAGCTCTTCAAGAACCCGATTGGATCATTGCCATGCAAAACGAACTAAATGAGTTTGAGAGAAATAAGGTTTGAACTCTTACTACAAGACCAAAGCATCAATCCGTCATTGACACGAAATGGGTTTTTCGAAACAAGTTTGATGAAAAAGGCAAAGTCATTCGAAATAAATCATGACTTATAGCACAAGGCTATAACCAATAAGAAGGTATTGATTGTGAGGAAACATAAAGCTATTCAAATGGATGTAAAATGTTCTTTTCTAAACGGCTTCTTAGAAGAAGAAATCTACATTGCTCAACCTAATGGTTTAGAAAATGATGAATTTCTTGATCATGTATTTAAATTGGACAAAACTCTTTATGGTCTAAAGCAAGCTCCCCGAGCTTGGTATGAAAGATTACCCAAGTATCTTCTCGAAAACAATTTCAAAAGAGGTTTGATTGATAAAACTTTATTTATCAAAACTAGAGGCAACGATATCTTAGTAGTACAAATCTATGTTGATGATATATTATTCGGTGCTACTAATGATTCCTTATGCAAGGAATTTTTAGATATCATGTGCAGGGAATTCAAAATAAGCTTAATGGGTGAGCTAAATTTCTTTCTTGGAGTTAAAGTTACACAAGTATAGAAATAAATTTTTTTCAGTCTGATCAAGTATACCAAGGACATGCTTAAGAAGTATAAGATTGATTAATCTAAGGTTGCAAAGACTCCTATGAGTTCAACACTTTCGCTTGATCACGACAAAGATGGTAAAAGTGTTGTACAAAAAGAGTATCGAGGTATGATCGGTTTATTGCTACATTTAACCGCTAGTCGACCTGACATTATGTTTAGCGTATGCATGTGTGCAAGATTCAAGATGATCCTAAAGAGTCACACATGATAGCTGTGAAAAGGATCTTTCGGTATCTCAATGGCACTAAGGATCTAGGGTTATGATACGCACGTCAAAGCTCGTTTCACCTCGTTCTCTATTTAGATGCAGATTTTGCACGTTATAAGGTCGATAGAAAGAACACTTCTGGATGTTGCCAATTCTTAGGAGCATCCGTAATTAGTTGGCACTCCAAGAAGAAAAACTCTGTTGCTTCTATCAACAACTAAAGTCGAATATATAGCTACAGGAGCCTACTGTGCAATAATTTTATGGATAGCTCAACAACTTCGTGATCTTGGCATTGATTTGAAAGGTATTCCTATAAAATGTGATCATACTAGTTCTATTTATAAGGAAGACTAAACCTACTAAAACTAGGAAAAACTAAAATGATATGATATATAAAATATATCTTTTGAAAAGATAATCTACGAAAGATATATTTTAAAAGATATAAAATCTAAAATCTAAAAAGATAGAATCTACATCATCCCCTAAGATAGTCTGAGAGATTTAAGGAATTATTACAAGATATAATTGCCAAAGATAGAAGATCATGGCCGGATCTCTTGCAACTCGTTCCAGTGAAAGAAATGAAACCGTCTGAATTTTCTACAGGAAAAATCAGTCGATTTTTCTGAAACTCGGGCAATTTTCTGTTCTAGAACTTCTTCCTTGCTTTTATCCTTCTTCCTTGCTTAATGAATCTTCTTGGTCCTGGCTTAGCTCTTCTATAACATTCAACAATGTCAGTAAGGAACTCCTGAGAATGATGAGAGTTTCCTTGAGGGTAAATGTCATGAGAAGATCTGTAACTTCGTCTTGGATTGCTTTAGCTCTTGACCGTGTGATTGCTCCATCCATAATCGAATCTAAAGAAGGTGAAAGTGAAAGAGTTGTTGGCTTATCCTTTAATGCTTTAGCCTTTGAGCGTGTAGTTGGTCCTTGTATTGGAGATGGTCCCACATTAGATCTCCTCCAATTTTCAACCGCTCCATGAGGAAAGACCTTCCTCACCACATATGGGCCAGTCCATCTTGACTTGAGCTTTCCGGGGAAGCGACGCAACCTTGAGCTGAAGAGAAGGACCAAGTCTCCTTCACTCAACTCCATCGGTATGAGGCGCTTGTCATGCCAATGCTTGGTTCTTTCCTTGTAAATTCGGGCATTCTTGTAGGCATCAAGTCTAAGCTCCTCAAGTGCATTAATATCAAGCAATCTCTTCTCACTGGCCTCCTTAATATCAAAGTTTAACCACTTGATGGCCCGAAAGACTCTATGATCCATTTCAACCGGGAGATGGCATGTTTTGCCATAGACCAACTTGTAGGGGGTTGTTCCAATTGGTGTCTTGAAGGCGGTTCTATATGCCCATAAGGCATCATCAAGCCTCATGGCCCAATCCTTTCTACCCATTGACACCGTCTTCTCTAATATCCCTTTGATCTCCCGGTTGGAGATCTCGACTTGGCCACTTGTTTGGGGGTGATAAGGTGTTGCAGCCTTGCGAGTCACCCCATACTTGGCCAACAAAGCTCCAAAGTTTATAGCGGTGAAGTGCTTCCCTCCATCACCTAAAATTGCTCTTGGTGTTCCAAATCTCGGGAAGATTAGTCGGTTAAAGAACCACACCATTACCTTGGCGTCATTTGTGGGAGAGGCAATTGCTTCCATCCATCTTGACACGTAGTACACCGCCAAGAGGATGTAGAGGTTTCCACATGAGGAGGGGAATGGACCCATGAAATCCACACCCCTAACGTCAAATATCTCTACCTCTTGAATATTGTTTAATGGGATCTCGTTTCTCCTTGAAATATTGACCGTCCGTTGACAAGCGCCACATGCCATAACCAAATTCTGCACATCAAGAAATAAGTTAGATCAATCAAATCTGAATTGTAATACCTTGGCACAAGTCTTATGTGAGCTTGCATGTCCTACACATGGTAGAGAGTGGCAATGCCGGATCACGCTCTCCATCTCATCCTCCTAAATGCATCTTCGGAATACTCCATCCGGTCCTCTCTTGAACAACAGAGGTTCACTTCAAAAATAGTGCCTCAAGTCCTTGAAAAACTTCTTTCCTTTGGCATAGGACAAACCCGGAGGCACTTCTTCATAAACCAAGTAGTTCACAATGTCCACGAACCATGGCTCTCTTCCTCTAGTCACTTGGATTAGACACTCCTCCACCTCTTGCAATTGCTCATCCCGGAATAAATCATCAATCGGTGTCTCATCTCTCTCAATCTCCAAGGGAGGAAGTCTACTAAGGTGGTCCACCACGCAATTTTCGGACCCCTTCTTATTTCTAATCTCCAAATCAAATTCTTGGAGAAGAAGGATCCACTGGATTAGTAGAGGTTTGGCATCCTTCTTTGTGAGTTGATAACGGATCGCGGCAAGATCCGTGTACACAATCACCTTGGCTCCTACTAGGTATGACCGGAACTTCTCAAAAGCATACACAACCGCTAGGAACTCCTTCTCGGTGGTGGCATGATTGAGTTGGGCCTCGTCTAGCGTCTTGCTAGCGTAGTAGATTGCATGTGTAAGCCCACCTTTCCTTTGTCCTAGCACGACCCCAACGGCCACATCACTCGCAACACACATCACCTCAAAAAGGTAAACTCCAATCCGGAGGTTGCATAGTCGGGGCGGTGATCAAAACGTCCTTCAACCTACAAAAAGCCTCAAGGTTATCCTTTAAAAACACAAACTCAAAATCCTTCATTAATAGGCTAGTGAGAGGCTTAGAAATTTTAGAGAAATCTTTAATAAACCTCCGGTACAAACCGACATGCCCTAAGAAACTCCTTACCCCTTTCACTGAGGTAGGTGGTGGCAACTTCTTTATTGTCTCAATTTTAGCTCTATCAACTTCAATGCCTCTTTGGGAAACCAAATGTCCCAACACTATACCTTCACTAACCATGAAATGACATTTCTTCCAATTTAAACAAGATAAGTCTCTTCACATCTTTTCAACACCAAAGATAGATTAGCAAAGACAATCATCAAATGAAGATCCATAAACTGAGAAATCATCCTTGAACACTTACGTTCGCTCTAAAAGGTGTATGCACACAAAGCTTTAAATTTGTATTACGAATAATAAACCTAACGATAAGCAAACCTGCAGTGTACAGATCAATCGTAGCAAGGGCTTATATTCCGGAGTCGATCTCAGGGAATCGGTGAGAACAATCACAATAAAGCAATCCAATTTCAGAAGCATTCAATAATATTGATGAAAAGCAAAAGACAAGATGTATAACAAGATGGAGAAATGCATTCTAAAGATCATAGTGTCATGTTGTGGTTTCGACTCAAGATCTCTTCGGATAACGTGGACAAAGCTGAGGTTTGCTAAGGGAAGGTGTTGCTACTATGGGATAGATCACCGGGTATGTCTCACTGCCCACTTTTTCAAACCAAAGCTCCTATCACCGGGTAAGTCTCAAGGAACTAGGGAAAGGTAAAGGCGCTCAAACCATCAACACTCACCTAAGGGTATAGAACTGACCATCACCGGGAAAGTCTCAGGTTAACTCTCAAAAGTAGGATGAAGGCACACTCAAACCCTAGTAAATGATAAACCTTTATTACCTAACACTCATCATCATAGGTATACAAGCAAATGAATCACCGGGTAAGTCTCATCCTAGGCTTGCGTATAAACCAAGAAAGGTGCAACAAGGATAGAATTTGGCAAACTATAACCTAAACTCAAGATAGACAATGTAGTGGACGATCTCGTTCTGTTCTCTATCGATCTCGGTCGAGATGCTCAAGGAACATCTCGAGACGGGTTTCGGATTAGGGTTAACTCAAGCTTTCAGGATCCACTTGGATAAAGGTCTATTCTTTCATTGTCTATACCACAACCTTCAACTAATCACCCTAGAATCGCAAGGGTGTTTAGCCAACAATAATCATAATCAATGCAGTATCAATTATAACAAGAATATCAAGAAAAGGGAATAAAATAATCATCAAAGGTTTACTCAAACCCTAAACAATCCTTCCTTTAATATGATCAAAACAAATCATAGGTATATAAAAGATATTTATACTTCACTTGGGATCATAAAATGCATAGCAAATCATACACATCAAAATCAGTCACGAATAATCCACTTTAAATCACTAAGTCAATCAACAAGCTCATGGTCTCAAGGATTTTCAATCAAGGGTCAAGAAACGAGTTATGGATGAAGTGTATAAAGGATATTGTGGTGCTAGATCAGGGAAAAAGGATAAGAACTTCACAACTTCAAAATTTTCTTCACTTTATCAACAAGATTTTCTTGTTTCTTTTCAGCATTTTTTCTTACTTTTCACTTTTTGAGAACATGGACAGAGGTGCACAATAACCGAAGCCTCGGAGATCAACAAATCTCAATTTCTCGAGATGCCTCAAACCGGATGCACATACCAAGACTCGTTAGGACTATCGATCAATCAGACTTTGGCAAGACACAAACACCCGGCTATGTGAATGGTGTCGAGTTACTCATCGTCAAGATCAACGTCCCCAAACCTATTTTCTATAACTTCTTGTCCTTTCAACATCATCTTTCACTTGCTTTTCAATTTCTTTTGCTTCCAAATTCCTGGATTGGTAAAGGGAGGCAACATATTTCGTTGAGGGGCAAAAAGCATTATCAAGAAGAGGAAGAAAGAATGTGAATCACCTTAATTATTCCAAAATGGATGTGAGATAACTTATAATGCAATGTCAACTTTCAAATTCAGCATGATTTGGACAAAAGAACTTATAATGCTTGTAATGTACGTAATAGTTTCGAGGCACATAATGGAAGCATTTTAAATAGTCATAAGCACATAAGTCAATTATTACAAACCAAGGTACCTCAAAGTACTCCATACTTAGGACACATCGTCTCCATGGGTAAAAGAAGTCGAAACACTTACAAGTTTGAGTGTAGAAACGCAAAATAAGAAAGAAAATAAAGCAGCAGCTCCGGGGGAGGTCCAATCAAGCATCTAGAGGAGGAGGTGGCTGGAACGGTACAAGGACGGATTTAAGGGGTTGCCCATAAGGTGATGGAACTGCAGATCCATCATCCAGCATTAGCAGTTGTGGCTTTCCTGCATCTCCTGCCACATGGTACGCAACTTTGTTGTCTACCTATAAAGCCGTCCTCCCATATATGTGCTTAATGTATGGAAAGACTCCTCCATATGGCTAGAGAGAGCATTGATCCTCCGATGGGCCTAGGGATCGCGGCAGCGACAATGATGGCGTTGTCGGTGTTGTGGTATGTCTGGTGTAGGAGTCTTTGGTGCATGCTGGTCGTCCTCTATCTCCTCCTCCTCATCCGCCAACTCGATCACCGGGGCAGATGGGCCAGTAGTGTCCATCCCGGTATGCATGGGTACTCCGTCATCCTCATCGTTATCCGTGCAAAACTCTACCTCGATCTCTGCGTCCCACACGTACAATCTCTAGATTTGTAACCTGTTGGTTGGGCCGTCGATGGTGAACTGTGGAGACCAAGGAATCCCCTTCGGATGTTTGTTCTCCCAAGGCATGGCCACGTATGGTGGACCACGGCCTCGATGAATCGAAATTCGTTGAGTGATGAACTCCTGCAGCCCTAAAGGTTTGGCCTCAACGGCCAACGTGCATGTGAAAATATCGAGGTCCATCGCCCCTGCAAGGTAAGCCACCAATCCCCCACAACAGATGTCGCCCTTCTTCTTGCTCTTGACCCTATCAAGCTCTTCCACCAGCATGGTGGCAAAGTCTGGAACGAAACCTATAGTCATACAAAAGAGAGAAAGAAGCTCACCGTGTCGGACTTTTAGGGGAGTCTTTGTCCGTCAGCAGCATCTCGCTCAAAATGCTTCCACCAGCATGGTAGATCAGCTTCTCCTTAGAGTCACTCGGATGCCAATAGTCAGCACTCGATGTGACATGAGCAATGCCGTTCCAGAATGCATTCGCCTCTCTCCTAGAGGGGAATTTTGTGACGGTCGGCTTAGGGAAACCAAAGATCATCCCAAAGTTCTCAATTGTAACTGCATACCCCTTATTGAACAACCTGAACTTCACCCCTTTATGCTCCGGCACATGGGTGACGGAACTAAGAAAATCAAGAGTTGGCTCTACATAAGCAAGTGAACGGATGGCCATAAGCTGCTCCAGGCGAACAAGAGAAATCATCCGCTATAGATCCTCGATGATGTGGAGGCAATTGAAGTCCTCAACGTCAACGTAGCGGGGTGACATGATCGGTCGGGAGCAAATGCGATCATACTCCTTTTGGAACCGACCAAGAATGGTCGGCACTTGTGGTGGTGGAGGAGGGGAGGGTGAGTAGTTTCCATCATCTAGATGGTCTCGGAGTGCTAATTGTCTCTTTAAACGACGCATTTTTCTAAGTTAGGGTTTGATCTCGGCCAAGATGCCCGGGTTTCAACCAAGACGAACACTACTTTGATCGAACTAAAAAACTTGTAACTTTCTGCCCCCGAAATAACTACCAAAAGCTTCCTAGGGGGTTCTCTAGTTATTCTCAGCACAATACACAACAAATATCTTCCAATTTCGAGCAAAAACTTATGAAATGCGAAAAGGAGGGTTCCGAACGAGATTACCAAGTTTTAGCAGATTTCGGAAGCTTGAAGTGTAGATGGATGATGGAGAAGTTGTTATAGTTCCGTTCCCATCAATTTAGATCGAAGAAACATTGAAAACCGGCGAGAAACGAGATTTTTGTAGATTAGGGCGTCGGAAGGGAGAAGTGGGGAAGAAAGAGAAAAACTGTTTCTCCTTTTATACCCTTCAGAAAATTTAACCGCATTTCGGTCGAGATGATTGTCAATGACCGAGGTGTTCAACCGAGGTCAATCCCTGTTGCCCCTTCATCTCGGTTGCTCGAAGGTGTTTCGGTCGAGATGAACTGATGGTGTCCGAAATGGCTCTAGCAATTGTAACTTTCCCAGACTCTCGAACTGTAACTCCGTCCATATGTTTCCCCTGCGTTGTTTTTCTTAGGTGGTACCTAGATCTTGTTACCATGGACACAACATGCAAGCTATACTAATCTAAATCAGAAAGCAAGAAAGAAAGCAATACCTTGTTGCCTCCGAAGAAGCGCTTGTTTTAAGGTCGCTAGCAATACCAAACCTTTGCATGTTCAATTGAGATGCACTTATGCAATCTCCTTGACCGGTGGTCTTGGTTTATACTTCTTTAGCTGACAACTTTCGACTTGGAAGGTTCCACAATGTTCACCCCATACTTTAACTGCACCAGGAGAATAAACATTTTTCATAATAAAAGGTCTTGTCCATATTGACTTGGGCTTATTTGGAAGAGAATGAGAATGATAATCGTAAAGAACAACAGTTTCTCCTTCTTTGATTCCTCTCTAGATGATGTGCTTTTTGTGCCAATTCTTCGTCTGTTCTTTGTAGATATTTTTAACTTTAGCTCTTATTCCGCGGAGTGGTGGTTTCACTTTCTTATCATTCTCTTGCAATGCATCGGAAGAGTTAAGACGGATGCTTGCATTACTTGATGTTGATGAATCAATCACTTCGTTAGCTATCATTCCGCGGAGTCCCTGTTTCTTTCACCTCGACCAGTCCAATAGTTGCGTCGGTCAAGATGACGTGCTATCTGTCGAGGAGTTTGTTGGTCCTTCTTCAAATTTTTTGAACACGGCTGACGGATCTTCCTTAAAAGTCTCCAAGTTATGTATATATGCATCAGATGAAACATCTACACCTTTCTCTATCATACTAAAGCTTAGAACTCTTTCAAGAGGATTTTTAGTATGGATACAGCTAACCAATTCTCGAGATTCCTCTTTATCATAGATGTTGTAGATGTCTTTTTCTAGTCCTTGGCCTTCCATCAAGGCTGACCGTATGAATTTAACCTGCTCTTCTCCAATTTTGGAGGACAACTTGGCGTTCTTGTAATCCACATAGCAACCGGATGTTGCAAGAAATGGTCTCCCAAGGATAATAATAAGTGGATAATCTGCAGGAATATCCAAAACCACAAAGTCTATGGGAATATAGAATTTACCTAGTCTTACAGGAATGTCTTGCAACACGCCTACGGGTCGAGTGATTGATCTATCCACCATGTATAGTGTCATCTTAAATGGTTTAGATTCCCCTAAACCAGCCTTCTCACACGATGAAAGTGGAATGATGCTCACACTTGCTCCTATGTCACACAATGCATCATATGTGATGTTCGCTCTCAAGCGTGTGTGTATGGTGAACGATATAACTTTAAGTTTATAACCTTAATTACAAGCCTGAAACAATATGCGAACCCGAAGTGTATGGATCAATTGTAATAACAGTAAATACTCCATAATCTAACACAAGGACTATGGTGAAAAAAGCACGGTAATTCAGGTTGTCAATAAAAAACAAGCAACAAAGAAAAGGTATCCAAGATGATATAATAATCAAATAAAGAGAATGTATATTCCAGAGATCAAGGCATCCAGTTGTGGTTCCGACTCAAGATCTCAAAGGATAACATAGACAAAGCTGAGGTTTGCAAAGGGAAGGTGTTTCTAAGGTGGGAATAGATAACAGGGTAAGTCACACTACTCACTATCCAAAACCACCGATCCTCTCACCGGGTAAGTCTCAAGGAACTAAAGAAAAGAACTATAATATCAAATCAACACACAGCCCAAGGGGATAGAACTAACCTTTACCGGGTAAGTCTCAGGCTAACTCTCAAAGGTGGGATGAAGGCACACTCAAATCCTAATAAAGGATAAACCTTTGTTACCTAATACTCATGATCTTGGGTATACAAGCAAAGGAATCACCGGGTAAGTCTCATCCTAGGCTTGCGTATTGATAACGTGATTTATGACGTTAGTTTAGGCATTTAATTAGATAGTTTTTCCCGTTATTCATGCACGGTTTGACACTAGTTCATGACATTTACGCTTAATTCATGCATATTTCTAGAAAAGACGTCTACACGAGCTTTTGTCGGTTTTGTAGGTATTTCGGGGATCTTTTGGACATTAATCGATATATTCGAGGGTCAAGCCTCATGGTGGTACACATCCAAGGCTTTGAAGAATCATAATTGGAGCAATGAAGGACACAAGGACCCTTATTGGTGCAAGCAATGGAGCAACTCATGGCTAGATGATCATAACAAGTCTCTATTGAAGAAAATCGGACCAACACTCAGGAAAATCGGCCGATTTATTTGACTGGGTCGATTTTTGGCCTTTGACAGCTTAAGCCACGTGTCCCACGATCTCTTTGTCCGGCCTTGCTCTTGGTGGAGAATATAAGTGGTCTTGCAAGCTGTTGCTGAGCAAGCCCCTTCTCCCACATTCTCTCACACACAGCTCATTCCATAGGAGGATAGACTCGGAGAAGAGGAAAAACTCTCTCAACCTTGGGGAAGAAGAAGAACACAAAACTTAGAGTGAAAGTGAGATTTTGAGAGATTTTTGGAGTCTTTGATTGAAGAACTATTGGAAGGATTGTTAGGAACGTTTTGGAACTTCTTTTGAAGGGTTGTAAGTCTTGCTAAAACTTAGATTCAGCTGAGATTCATTGTTTTTACTTGCTTATCTTTCATCATCCATCTATGAAAACCATGTATGCTTGTGTAATGATTTTGGATCTTGAAATGCATACTATTGGCTAGTTTATTGTGATTCTGGAGTGATGGATTGATGGTTAGGCTTGGGTGATGATATTATGGACTTATATGCATCTTAGGATGATTTGTATGCACGAAACCTAACCCAGGAAGAAAAATCGGCCTGTTCTTCAGGCAGATCGGCCGATTTAGCTATGATCCACCCGATTTTTCTCTCTATTGTTCTTTAATTGATGAATCTGTAGGTTAGGATGTTAGGTTGTTGGAATCCTAGTGTTTATTAAGCATAATTTAGCTTAGGATCACCTAATGCTAGCAACCTAAGTGAGGGAAGACACCTACCCGGTGATTTCCGACCTTAGATACCTAAGATGATGAACTTTAGGTAGTAGTGAGCCTCACAAACCGCTATTGGATTGAGTGTGCTAGGATTATTACTTGAGACTCCCCTTTTCCGAGACTTACCTGGTAAGGAGAGGGTTTCCCCTTAAGTAGAGTCTGGTTTGTGTAGAATTCCCTACTTTAACCCCTTGAGACCTACCCGGTAATAGGAGATTGATGCGGGATTAGTGAAGCGAGAGACTTACCCGGTAATTGCTTCCATTTGAGAAACACCCTTTCCCAACACCGTAGCTTTATCCTTAGAATCTTTAGAACCTTGAGTCCAATTCCATAACCAGAAATCTTAACCTCTAGAATCCACTCTTCTCTCTTGATCACATATTTTGTGCTTGTGTTGCTTGTTTGTTTTGCTAGCTTGAGTTGTTAGTTTGTTTATTATCTTGCTTGATTTGTGATCTTTGTTTGATTACCTCAAAAACCCAACCAAAAATATCATGATTTTCATTTCTTTATTTCTTCCTCTTTTCTTAGATTAGATTCACACTATCTATAATCACTTGTTGATTCGATTTCACCTTAGTCTTCGTGTTCGACCTCGGAATACTATCCTTGCTACAAAACGACCCATACACTGTGGGTTTGCTAGGAGTTAGGAAAAATATAACGAGTATAAATTTAAGACTTTTGTGCTACACAATCTTAGCGTAACAAGTTTTTGGCGCCGTTGCCGGGGACTAGGTCTAGATTGAGTCATTTTTGTGATTGTTTATAGTGTAGATCTTTCTTGTTGCTTTTGATTTCGTTTGGTTTGTGTCTTTGCTTTTCAGGACATCTCTCACTCTTTAGGTGTATGCGAAGATCTCGTGGCAAGGATTTAGCTCCATTCGATCCCGAACCGGAGAAAACCCTTAGATCTAGATCCAAGAGCATTAGAAAGGGAAAAGAGATGGCCGGAAGAGATCTCCAAGTTGAGTTGGATGAGGCTTTAGAGCAAATTAGGCTAAGAGATGAGCTCTTGGAGGAAGAAAGGAGACTTGCCAATGAGAGGCAAGAAGCAACTAGGAGGGAGATTGAAGAGATTAGGCAAGCTCTTGTGCAAGGAGAGCTTAATCGTCAACAACCTCCACCTCCTCCTCCACCACAACCGCAGCCGGCGGTGAATATTCGGGTTGTACCCATTGCTATTGAGGAGCCACAAACATTAGGGAGACGTATGGATCCGGCTGAAAGAGCACACGTCCGGGTGTGCACTTAGGAGATCCCGCAACCCATAATTACGAGCTCCGCCCTCAAGTTCTACAAATGATCCGGCATAATCAATTTGGAGGGATGGAAGGAGAGTCTCCTCATCAACACTTGATGAACTATGAGATCTTGATGGAGACTCTTAGACCGCCTAGATTGGAGAGCAACACCATAAGCTTAGGGCTTTCTCCTTCTGACTTAAGGATAAAGCCTTGGCTTGGTATCAATCTATTCCACAAGGGCGAGTGAGTACTTGGGAGGAGATGACAACCGAGTTTTTGACTAAGTTCTTCCCACCTTCCAAGACTACCGAGTTAAGAGGGAAGATCAATGCCTTCGTGATGAAGGATAGAGAAAGCTTGTTCAAGTCTTGGGAGAGGTTCAAAGACCTCCTCCTAGATTGTCCACACCATGGTATACCGAAAATTGAGCTATTGGAGATATACTTCAAAGGACTTGATGAAGATAGCCAATTCAAGCTTCAATCTCTTTCCGGTGGGACTTTCATGGAAAAGAATGTAGATGAAGCTTGGGAGTTTGTAGAAAAACAAGCTTTGGTGATTGAGAAGTACTCCCATAGGAAGAGTGATGGGAGGAAAGCGGGAGCATATGAGGTGAGTGAAGTGATCATGAGTAACTTCAAGCTTGATGCAATCAACAATTAGCTTAAGTCTTTGAGGGAGTTGTGTGCTACAACTTTGAAGAGTCAAGCAAGCCCTCAAGTGCAAGTGCAAGCAAACTTGTCTTCCAAGGAGGAAGATGTGAACTACATGGGAAGGGGCAACTATAACAACTATCAAGGCCCAAGGAACTTCAACAACAACCGGCAGTTCAACAATTACCGGCCTAACCATAACCATCCCGGGTTTTCCTATTCTAACCCGGATGGAGCCTTGAACCCTCTTGCTTCCACAAGCGCAACTCCACCACCGAAGGCTTCACAAGAACCTCCACCCAGATTTACTCAACCTCCAAAGGATAGAACCGAAATGATGTTTGAGCAATTGCTTGGAAGGTTGAGTGGTCTTGAGAGCACGGTGACTTCCATTTCTAAGGCTCAAAAGGTGTTGGAAGCACAAGTGTTCCAAAAGGCGGGTGAAGCTCATAGAGATCCGGGAAAACTTCCCGGATGAACCGAAGACAACCCAAGAGGCCAAGTGTTGGCCATCACAACAAGGAGCGGGTTGAGTATGAAGGATCCCTTACCTAAGGGAAGTGACAAGGGGAAGCAAGTAGTGGTTGAGGAAGAGACCTTGCAAGAAGATGGAGGAAAAAGCAAGGATGATGAGCCATCATATGTGGCGCCACCTCCATACAAGCCACCACTACCATTCCCACAATCACGAGCAAGAGCTCGTTTGGACAAACACGTTGGTAAATTCCTTGAACTTATGTCTAAATTGCATATTAACATTCCGTTCATGGATGCTATTCTAGGTATGCCGGCATATGACAAGTTTTTGAAGGAAATACTCTCCAACAAGAGGAAGTTGGAAGAGTATGGAGAAGTGAGGATGATAAAGAGGTCCTCGTAGTTGATTCAAACTATGAAGGAGGAGATGCCTCCTAAGCTAAGAGATCCGGGATCCTTTTCTGTGTCAATTGGAGTGGGAGAAGTGAAGTATGACGCCCTATGTGATCTTGGGGCAAGTGTAAGCATCATCCCGCTTGCACTTTGCAATAAGGTTGGGCTAGGAGAGCCAAAACCGGTCAAGATGACCCTTTACATGGCGGACCGTTCAATCACTCACCCGGTTGGAATCTTGGAAGACATACCGGTGCAACTAGGTAAGTTCTATGTGCCCATAGACTTCGTTGTTTTGTACATCCCGGCGGACTACCCGATTCCCATCATCTTGGGGAGAACTTTCCTAGCTACTTCCGGATGTTTGATGGATTGCAAAAATGGAATTATCTCTTTCAACATTGGAGAAGAGAACATCAAGTTTAATTTGTCCACAATGGTGAAGGGGCCAGCCCTAGGTGAAGATGTCTTCAACATTGTTGAGGAAGAGGAGTCTAGAGAGGTTGTGAGCTCAATCTTGCTCAAAGATCCACTTGAGAAGGTTCTTAGCTCAAGTTTGATGGAGGAAGGAGTTAGGGAGAGTAGCAATGAAGTAATCAAGGCCGTGAATGCATTGGATGAGCTACTAAGTGTTGGATTTGAAGTACTAGAGGAAGAGAGGAATACCTGTAGAAAAATCGGACCAGAGGGGCAAAAATCGGCCGATTTTTTCATCAACCCTGAGTTTTTATCCGATTTTGCAAATGCAGAAACTGAAATCGACCCCCAGATCGGCCGATTTTCTTCACAGAGGGTCGATTTTCCTGAGTCTTTTGAGCAACATCCAAGTGTTTGTGAGCAATCATCAAGGGACTTAGGCGAGGCTTCCATGGCTCTGGAATCATCTCAACCTACATTGTACGGATCATCTCCAACCGAAAAGGTCCTCCTAAACTTGATCTTAAACCTCTTCCTTCTCATCTAAAGTATGCTTTCCTTGGTTCAAATTCTACTTATCCGGTGATTGTGAATGCATCTTTGAATGATGATGAGCTTTATAGATTGTTGACTGAATTATAACTGCATAGAAAGGCAATAGGATACACCATTGATGACCTTGTTGGCATTAGTCCCTCTTTGTGCATGCATAAGATTTTGATGGAAGATGACCATAAACCCTCTATTGAACATCAAAGAAGATTGAATCCTATAATGAAAGAGGTAGTCAAGAAAGAGATCATTAAGTTGCTACATGCGGGAATCATCTACCCTATTTCGGATGGTAAATGGGTTAGTCCAGTACATGTGGTTCCTAAGAAGGGTGGGATGACCGTAATAACTAATGAGAACAATGAACTAATCCCAACTAGGACGGTTACGGGATGGAGGATGTGTATTGACTATAGGAAACTAAATGTGGCCTCTAGGAAAGATCATTTCCCTCTTCCTTTCATTGACCAAATGCTAGAGAGATTAGCTCAACACTCTCATTTTTGTTACCTAGATGGCTATAGTGGATTCTTCCAAATCCCTATCCACCCCGATGACCAAGAGAAAACCACATTCACATGTCCTTGGGGTACATTTGCATATAGGAGAATGCCATTTGGGTTGTGTAATGCACCCGTCACCTTCCAAAGGTGTATGATGGCAATCTTTTCTGAATATATTGAAAACATAATGGAAGTGCTTATGGATGATTTATCTGTTTATGGATCTTCATTTGATGATTGTTTAGCTAACCTATCTTTGGTGCTTAAGAGATGTGAGGAGACAAATCTTGTCTTGAATTGGGAGAAATGCCACTTCATGGTAAGTGAAGGCATTGTGTTGGGACACTTGGTGTCCAACTGTGGCATTGAGGTTGATAGGGCCAAGATTGAAACGATAGAGAAGTTGCCACCACCTACCTCGGTGAAGGGGGTAAGGAGCTTTCTAGGGTATGCCGGTTTTTACCGGAGATTTATTAAAGATTTCTCTAAGATTTATAAGCCTCTTACTAACCTACTAATGAAAGATGTTGAGTTTGTTTTCTCCAAGGATTGCCTTGAGGCTTTTTGTAGGTTGAAGGATGCTTTGATCACCGCCCCCATCATGCAACCTCCGGACTGGAGCTTACCATTTGAAGTGATGTGTGATGCAATTGATGTGGCCGTTGGGGCTGTTTTAGGACAAAAGAAATATGGGCGTACACATGCCATCTACTATGCTAGCAAGACGCTAGATGATGCCCAACTTAACTATGCCACAACCGAGAAGGAGTTGCTAGCGGTGGTGTATGCCTTTGAGAAGTTCCGGTCATATCTTGTTGGAGCAAAGGTCATTGTGTACACGGATCATGTTGCGATCCGTTACCTCCTCACAAAGAAAGATGCCAAGCCTCGCCTCATTCGGTGGATCCTTCTTCTCCAAGAGTTTGACTTGGAAATCTGGGACAAGAAGGGGTCCGAAAACTCTGTGGCGGACCATCGTAGTAGGCTCCCACCATTGGAGCTTGAAAGAGACGACATCCCGATTGATGACTCATTCCAGGATGAGCAATTACAAATGGTGGAAGAATGCTTGTTTCAAGTGTCAAGGGGTAATGAGCCATGGTATGCCGATATCGTGAACTACCTTGTTTGTGAGGAAGCGCCACCCGGTTTGTCATATGCCCAAAGGAAGAAGTTCTTCAAGGATGTGAGGCATTACTATTGGAGTAAACCGCTTTTGTTCAAGCGAGGGCCGGACGGAGTGCTTAGGAGATGCATACCGGAGAATGAGGTGGAGAGTGTGATCCGCCATTGTCACTCCTTGCCATGTGGAGGCCATGCTAGCTCACACAAGACGTGTGCAAAGGTATTGCAATCCGGTTTTTATTGGCCTAACTTATTTAGAGATGTGCAGAATTTTGTAGTGGCATGTGATGCTTGACAAAGGACGAGCAACATCTCAAGGAGGAACGAGATGCCCTTGAACAACATACAAGAGGTGGAGATATTTGATGTGTGGGGTGTGGACTTCATGGGACCATTCCATTCTTCATGTGGCAACCTCTACATCCTATTGGCGGTGGACTATGTGTCGAGATGGGTGGAGGCAATCGCCTCTCACACAAATGATGCCAAGGTTGTGGTGCGGTTCTTCAACCAAGTGATCTTTCCTAGGTTTGGGACACCAAGAGTGATCATAAGTGATGGAGGAAAGCACTTCACTAATAGGAACTTCGGGTCACTTTTGGCTAAGTATGGGGTGACTCATAAGGTGGCAACACCTTACCATCCCCAAACTAGTGGCCAAGTGGAGATCTCCAACCGGGAGATAAAACGGATCCTTGAGAAGACGGTTTCTAGAACAAGAAAGGATTAGGCTATGAAGCTCGATGATGCTTTGTGGGCTTATAGGACCGCTTTCAAGACACCGATTGGCACCACTCCCAACAAGCTAGTTTATGGCAAGTCTTGCCACCTTCCGGTGGAAATGGAGCATAGAGCATATTTGGCCATAAGGTGGCTGAATTTTGAACTCAAGGAAGCCGGTGAGGAGATTGCTAGACATGAACGCTCTTGAGGAGATCCGGTTGGATGCTTATGAAAATGCCCGGATTTACAAGGAGAGGACCAAGCGTTGGCATGACAAGCGTCTCATCCCAAAGGATTTGAGTGAGGGCGACTTAGTACTTCTCTTCAACTCGAGGCTGCGGCTCTTCCCCGGTAAGCTCAAGTCAAGATGGACGGGTCCTTATGTTGTGAGGAAGATCTTTCCTCATGGAGCGGTGGAAATAAGAGGAGATCATTGTGGTAACTTTAAGGTGAATGGGCACCTTTGAAGAAGTACATCCCGGAAGCCCCGGTGGAAGTGATTGCCCCACTTCACCTTGAGTAAAACGCTCCTAAATTTGGTCAAGCTAATGACCTTAAAGAAGCGCTTAATGGGAGGCAACCCATTGGTACATATTTTTCCCTTTTGATTTTCTTGTTTTTGTTTGATCTTACTCTTGGCGTGCTTTGTTTTTCTTTTGTGTTTTTGGGTGCTAGATCTTTTTGATTGTCATGTGTAATGAGATGTTGGAGGTCATGTCAAAACCTCATGGAATGGTTGAAGGTACAAGATCGAAGCACATGGACGAGGAAGAAAGCACCCAGGAAAATCGGACTGTTCTTCACAAAAATCGGCCGATTTTCCTGGGTAACTGGTCCGATTTTTCCTTCTGTCAAGGAAAGTGATGATCTCCAATCAAGCATGGGTGGAGCGGACGTGGGACTTGGTCGGCTTGCGGTGCCAAGCGCGGGTTCCGACATCATTATGAACATCAAGAGCTCTCTACCATCCTTGATCGATCATCCACCATCATCATTCGATGTGAACCGAAATACCAAAGCATCACCAATTTTACATTGTGAGAACTCTCTTTCACTTCTTTATTTAGTTTCCATATTGGGGACAATGTGTTTCTAAGTATGGGGTGAGGTTTTCATGATCACTTGCCTGATTAGCATCTAGGATAGTTTAATATTGTCACATGTTTCATTACGTCTTGCATTGTACATACATATTTCAAAAAATCCAAAAAAAAATCAGAAAATTTTAAAATATTTTTTAGTGCTTCTAAGCTTGGGAATGACCCTTATGATGAAATTGTCTTGTGAATTGGCTATGGATGGCCTTATGTGTTAACTTGATGTATGCATATGTGGACTTGAAGTACTTATCTTGAATCCCATGTGTGAATTGTGATCATGAATGTTTGCCTTGATTGAATTGAGGATTGAAAGTCGAAACTACATGCTAGTTCTTGCACATCATTTAGGAGTCATTAAGGCAATTCATCTTTCTCTACTTCTCATCTTGATCATGTTGTTTGAGCACCTCAATTGATGAAAAATTTAACCTCTTTTGACCCATCCGGGAATAGGAGCATGCTAGTGTGTTGATGTGTGTGAAAAGCAAGTGTGGGGTGAAGTTGTCGATGAAAGAATGTTGTGAATGAAGTGCTGAATTTGTTGTGAAAATTGTAGAAAAAATATAGGTTTGGGGACGTTGGTATAAATGACGAGTAACTCGGCACCATTCACATAATCGGGTGTTTGTGCCTTGCCAAAGTCAAATAAACCAATAGTCCTAACGAGCTTTTGTCATGCATATTTCTAGAAAATACGTCTACACGAGCTTTTCCCGTTATTCATGCACGGTTTGACATTAGTTCATGACGTTTACGCTTAATTCATGCATATTTCTAGAAAAGACGTCTACACGAGCTTTTGTCGGTTTTGTAGGTATTTCGGGGATCTTTTGGACATTAATCGATACATTCGAGGGTCAAGCCTCATGGTGGTACACATCCAAGGCTTTGAAGGAACATAATTGGAGCAATGAAGGACACAAGGACCCTTATTGGTGCAAGTAATTGAGCAACTCATGGCTAGATGATCATAACAAGTTTGTGTTTAAGAAAATCGGACCAACACTCAGGAAAATCGGCCGATTTATTTGACTGGGTCGAATTTTGGCCTTCGACAGCTTAAGCCACGTGTCCCACGATCTCTTTTTCCGGCCTTCCTCTTGGTGGAGAATATAAGTGGTCCTGCAAGTTGTTGCTGAGCAAGCCCCCTCTCCCACATTCTCTCACACACAGCTCATTCCATAGGAGGATAGACTTGGAGAAGAGGAAAAACTCTCTCAACCTTGGGGAAGAAGAAGAACACAAAACTTAGAGTGAAAGTGAGATGTTGAGTGATTTTTGGAGTCTTTGATTGAAGAACTATTGGAAGGTGTGTTAGCAATGTTTTGGAACTTCTTTTGAAGGGTTGTAAGTCTTGCTAAAACATAGATTCAGCTGAGATTCATTGTTTTTACTTGCTTATCTTTCATCATCCATCTATGAAAACCATGTATGCTTGTGTGATGATTTTGGATCTTGAAATGCATACTATTGGCTAGTTTATTATGATTCTGGAGTGATGGATTGATGGTTCTGGCTTGGGTGATGATACAATGGACTTATATGCATCTTAGGACGATTTGTATGCACGAAACCTAACCCAGGAAGAAAAATCGGCCTGTTCTTCTGGCAGATCGGCCAATTTAGCTATGATCCACCCGATTTTTCTCTCTGTTGCTCTTTAATTGATGAATCTGTAGGTTAGGATGTTAGGTTGTTGAAATCCTAGTGTTTATTAAGAATAATTTAGCTTAGGATCACCTAATGCTAGCAACCTAAGTGAGGGAAGAGACCTACCCGGCGATTTCCGACCTTAGATACCTAAGATGATGAACTTTAGGTAGTAGTGACCCTCATAAGCCGCTATTGGATTGAGTGTGCTAGGATTATTGCTTGAGACTCCCCTTTTCCGAGACTTACCCGGTAAGGAGAGGGTTGCCCCTTAAGTAGAGTCCGGTTTGTGTAGAATTCCCTACTTTAACCCCTTGAGACCTACCCGGTAATAGGAATTTGATGCGGGATTAGTGAAGCGAGAGACTTACCCGGTAATTGCTTCCATTTGAGAAACACCCTTTCCCAACACCGCAGCTTTGTCCTTAGAATCTTTAGAACCTTGAGTCCAATGCTACAACCGGAAATCTTGACCTCTAGAATCCACTCTTCTCTCTTGATCACGTATTTTGTGCTTGTGTTGCTTGTTTGTTTTGCTAGCTTGAGTTGTTAGTCTATTTATTATCTTGCTTGATTTGTGATCTTTGTTTGATCACCTCAAAAACCCAACCAAAAATATCATGATTTTCATTTCTTTATTTCTTCCTCTTTTCTTAGATTAGATTCACACTATCTATGATCACTTGTTGATTCGATTTCACCTTAGTCTTCATGTTCGACCTGGGAATACTATCCTTGCTAAAAAATGACCCATACACTGTGAGTTCGCTAGGAGTTAGGAAAAATATAACGAGTATAAATTTAAGACTTTTGTGCTACACAATCTTAGCGTAACACGTATCGACCAGGACAGGTAAAACAAGGATAGGATTTGACAAACTGAAACCTCAACTCAAATAAGGATCAGGAAAGGAATCGCCTCGGTCAGTTCATGTTCCATGTCGGTCGAGATGTTCGACGAACTGACCGAGGTGAGGTTCAGTTAAGGTATGGCTCGAGCTTTCAAGGTTAACCGGGGTAAAGGCTCATTCTGTTATCGTCTTTCCCACAACTTTCAGCCAATCACCCTAAAATCGCACAAAGAACTTAGCCAATAATTATTATGATAACAATAATCAAACATATAAGAAAGGAATCAATATCGAAACAAGAAAATCTTTACACGAAGGTCTCAATAACTCAATCAAGCAAACAAGAAAACTGTGTTCCTTAATCACAAACCAAAAGACAACAATAAAACAATCTAAGAAAACCTTACAAATTCCATCAAAAGCCAATAATCATTATGATAACAATACAAAAATATATAAGAAAGGAACCAACATCCGAACAAGAAAATCTTAACACGAAGGTCTCAATAACTCAATCAAACAATCAAACAAACAAGCAAACTACATTCCTTAATCACAAACCAAAAGACAATAATCAAACAATCTAAGAAAACCTTACAACTTCCTTCAAAAGCCTTCAACTTTATCTTCAAAGCCAACTTCCTTCCTTCCTTGGAATATCTTCAATCTTCCAAACTAATCAGCCAACTAGACATGCCTCCATCCAGAAAATCCATCCCAATATATAGGAAAAACACTTGCCAAAAATAAAAGATCGTCAGCCATGAATAAAAGATCTTATGGGTCGAGGGCCGTTCGTCTCGGTCCAGTCTAACGGAATCACCTTGGTCGAGATGGTACTGTAACCATCCGAGGTGATCCTCAGCTACGTGTAAATCTCTCAAATCTGGTAAAAAATCAAACTTCTATCAAACTTCCATGGTTCCTAAGCCTTTCTTGTAGCTCCTCAATGTTCCAAAATGTAGCTCCAATGACTCCTTAGATCCCTTAGCTCCATATCGCTCCACAACATGTTATTTTCCCTACAATTACAACAAAAGTAGGCGTAGACCTCGATTCTTACAAAGGTAAATAAAACAACATAATGATCAAGAATATACATCCATACATACAGATTTATGAAGATAAAACATCTTAACCAATCCCAAAATATAGACTATAATACATGCTATCAAAATACCCCATACTTGTCCCTTGCTTGTCCCCAAGCAAGATTCAAATCTTAGATACAAGATACAATGGATTATAAGTCATCAAAAAGATCAATGAAAAACATTTCCAAACTCTTTGGTGGTACGCTCTATTCATAGATCACCCTAAGCGAAAACTTCATAGCAAATAAAATCACAACATGATCAAAACATTTTACAAATATAAGAAAGCTGTTTATCTTTGCATAAAATCATAGAATGCATAATAAATCATATTTATCAAAATCAATAATGTATAATCCAATTTAAACCACCAAATCTATTGACATACTCAAGGTCTCAAGAAACAAGCTAGGGTGGGATGTATATAGGATCCTGTGGTGCTAGAATCCGGGAATAGGATCTTTACTTCACTTCTTTGAATGACAACATCTTCCACCAATAAGCTTTGCTTATTTTCACTTTCACTTTACTTTTTCGGAACATGGACAGTGGTGCACAATAGCCGAAGCCTAGGAGATAAACAATCATCAATTTCTCGAGATGCCTCAAACCCTTGATGCACATACGATGACCCGTTAGGATTATCGATCAATCCGACTTTGGCAAGACACAAACACCCGACTATGTGAATGGTCCCGAGTTACTCATCATCAAGATCAACTTCCCTAAACCTATTTTTTTCTACCACTTTGAGCCAAGAAGTCAACTTCACTTCACACGCTTTTCATCAACTGCATCCAAATTCCTGGATAGGTAAAGGGAGACAAGTATGTATATGAGGGGCCAAAGCATGATCAAGAAGAAGAAGAAGAGAATGAAGTGCCTTAATCATCCCTTGAATAATGTGAGAGAACTCATAATGTATTGTCAACCTTCAAATTTAACATAATTTTGATAAAAACAAAGTATTAAGCATGCTAAAATTTCAAACAAAGCGTTTAGAGACTTAAACATTTCATAAAACCTTTTGATATATAGAAGCACAAAACGTTTCGAAAATCTTTTCAGTTAAAAACCCATCTCGGTCGAGGTAAATGACGTTATTCGAGTTGTTCAACCGAGATGTATCTCACTTTTAAGACCTCGTTTGGTAAAGAACGTCTCGGTCGAGCCATAAAATTTTTTTCAAACTGGTTTTGATGTTTTTCTCAAACAGAAACCTGTATGTAATGCATGTAATAACACATAAGCACATGAAGCAAAATAACGATAATATCGGATAGAAGTCACACAAACAAGTAGGTCAAATAATACAAACACCCCATACTTAGGACACATTATCCCAATGGGTCAAATATAAGTAATAGGAAACAAGTACTCACCGGACAAGCTGGACTGCATAATAATAAGAAAATAAATCCATGAAGCTCAATCCTCGTCTGTTGGTGGTGGTGGAGGTGGAATGTATGGGAACTGAGACACGTCGAATGGATAGCCCATAACCTGCTGGAACTGTACATGCATGATCTGACGTTGGTAGTGCATGCTCTCCTCCATCCGTTGACATCAACTCTCAAAGCGGCGTAAGAATCTGTCATATGCCTCATCAGATTATCTATCCTCTGATACGCCTCGGGATCTCTATGGCGGTGGGCTCGCTGTTGAGGTGGGGATAGCATGTCGGATGGAGGTGCAGCACGCACATCGCTCTCTGTTCGCCCCTAGAGGTGTGCAAATAAGCTTTAAATTTATAAAACTAGAATAAAAGCAAGCGAACCCGCAGTGTACGGATCGGCGTAGATTAACAAGTATTCCAGAGTATCGAACACAGGGATTTGGGGGGAACGAACTCGATTGCAGATTATCAAGCAAGTAAATGTGGGAGTTTTGCAAATATTGGGAAAACAACAATCCTAAAGATCCAGGTATCCAGCTGTGGCAATCGATTCAAGATATACTTAATGATATAAAGACAGAGTTGAGATATGCAAAGGTATACTAATGTAAGGTAATCGTACGGTGAAGTTCCAAAAACCTTATATAACCCACCTACAAGATACTCTCTATACAGGTTGTTGAGGCTCAATATAGAAGGGTTCTAGAGGCGAGAATTAGTGTCAAATACCCAAACTTATAATCCAAGGATCAAGACTAACTTAACCGATTGAGGTTGTTGAGGCTCACAATCGAGGTAGAGGTTGTTGAGGCTTCACTACCACCTAGAAAAGACAAGTCTAAACTAAGCTAAAGCAAATCTTGAACATTAGACTAAAGTAAAAGCAGGTTCGTAGACTTTAAGGAAAATCACGGTTAGTTCTTGAGGTTCCACGGCCGTGGACTCAAGAACAGCCCGTAATTTAGGGGTTGTCGGCGATAATTCTCTAACTCTCAGGGTCTAATCTGTTTACGATCGGTCTATCATTATCTAAGCCATAACTATCAACCCTTCACCTTAGAATTGTTAAGGGTTTTTAGCCAATAACGGTCATGTTGATATCAATTCAAGAATTAAAAGATAAAAAGATGAAAACTTTCAAGAACTTTCAATAATCTTCAATTCAATCTCAAAGTCACAAAGAGAATAAGCAATGTCCAAAGATTCACAATAGAGCGAATAATCGTAACCCTAGGAAAGAAAAGAAAACGGGATGTCAATCCGTTTTCCAAATCGAACCTAATCAAGAAGAGAGATCTTCTTGCAAAATCTTCCAAGAACTTCAATCTTCCGCAATTCCTGGAAATCTCCACGATAATCTCCACCAAAAGTGCGAGATTCGAAGAATTCCCAAACACGAACTTCGATCTCTTCAAAGAGATGTCAATTGCTTCTAAGCAAGCTAAGCAAAACGTCTTTGTGTCTAAGCGGCGAAGAACGAGGGTAAACGGGGTGTATGCGGTGATAAATGCCGCTAAGCGAAGATGACGGAAACTTGCTTCGTCCGTCTTTTTTATAGTGTAGGGCAAATGTCGGCCCGGCCCAATCTTTAAAAGATCGTGGCTTCAAAGTGTGGCGAAAAGATTCGCCAAGATCACGGTCGTGGAAGTGTTCCACGACCGTAATTTAGGGCGTGGAAACAATCACGGTTTGCAACATATGTTCCACGGCCGTGTAATCCCCTGGAATGAACATGAATTTCTGACTCCAAATCCACGGCCGTAATTCTGAACGTGGTTTGTAATACGGCCGTATTTTAGGGCGTAATTTAGGGCAAGAACGTGATTCTTCCCTAACTCGTGCATTCCTCAATCTAAGACTCCAAATTGCTTCCAAAGAATGTCCTCAATCTATGGACATATCAACTCAACTCTCCTTTGCTCGATTCCGTTCGGAAATAGCTCCAAATCACCTATAATCAACATAGAACTAGTGTAGACATCCATATCGACAATATAGGTAATACTAGCTCACATATGCACAAAGTTCAATCAAAGACTATCAATATGAATCAAATACGTTTAGAAAACGTGCCTAAAATATCACAATATTTCATGCTAACAAATAACCCCATACTTAACACTTGCTTGTCCCTAAGCAAGGTCTTTCAAAAAGCTTTAAACAAGAGTTAGGATGAAATATGTGTACCTTCTTTTGGATGAATGTGACTTCTAAAGAATAGATCATTCTCAAACCTCGCTTCAATTGTTTTTCAAACTTTCACACACTTAATCAAAGAGTAAAAAGCAAAGAAAATTCATGAACCAACTTAACTTCTAAATAAGCATTATAACCTTCAAATATTAACAAAATCAATCTCAAGAAACTTCAATTTAGATCACCAAGTCATATAACATTCTTTTGATCTTAAGGACTTTCAAAGAAAAGGTCTAGAATATGGAAGGAAAGGGAAAACTTTAAGGGAAAGTGGTGCATAAATCCGGGAAAGTGGACAACTACCTTCTTCTTCTTATGCGGTTCCCGCAACACTTCAACTTAGAGCTTCGCTCTCTTCTTTTTCGACTTTACTTTTGGAGTTATGGATAGAGGTGCACAAAAACCGAAGCCTAGGAGATCGGCGTTTCTCAATTTTCTCAAGAGATGCCTCAAACCCTTAGCGCACATACCATAATCCGCTAGGAATATCGCTCAATCCGACTTTGGCAAGACACAAACACCCGGCTATGTGAATGGTGCCGAGTTACTCATCGTCATGATTGACTTCCCCAAACCTACAATTTCTTTCTATTCAATTGATTGCAAATAATTGCTCTCATGGCCCTCCCACATCAAACATGCCTTTTTCTCATTCACTTCTCCAAATTCCCGGATAGGTAAGGGAGGCTAATATTTCAATGAGGAGCTAGATGATCAAAGAAAGAAGAAAGAAAGTATCGAATTGCCTTAATCATTTCAACAAGAAGTATAGGAACTTATAATGTGATTTCAACTTCAATTTTCTAGCATGATTTAGGTAACATCTTCACATTATAAAACTTGCAAAAGAGGTAAAATTCATTCATTCAAGTTCTTTTCAATTCACAATCCTTTTAAGCATGCAATTGTCATCAAACTCAATTCACAAGTAGTGTTTATCATGGAAATCATCTCAATTCATTAGAAGCACAAAATTTTTAAAAATTTTTCAATTTTTATGGGTTTTTCAAGTTCTTTTTCATGCAATGCAATAAGGAAACGTGTAACACATAATGAAGATGCAACGATAGTCTCAAATGAAGCAAACATAGAGAGTAGAGTTATTACAAACTTTTTAGTACATCCCACCCCATACTTAGGACGAACATTGTCCCTAATGTTCAAAAGAAAGAACAAAAGAAAGAAAAGAAACTCACAAGTGGTGGCGGGAATGTCTAAAACAACGATCATGCATCAATCACTGCGGCGCCGGCGGAGGTGGGAATGGAGAGAAACTCGGATCATAGAACCGCCCAAACTGCTGGCGGTAGACGTCCCTCATCATGTGGTCAAGGTCGTCCAAGCGTCCGTCTCTAGCATCCGCCCGGATCTCTATCGCGCCGACTCTCTCCGAAAGTCCGGTAGCCCAATCCGGCATCTGCTCGTACCATCCCGGGGCGTGACTGTACCATGATGGAGCATCGGATGGTGCTGGTGCTGGTGGCAGTGGTGGTGCTGCTGGCTGTGCCGTGGACCATGGAGGGGGTGTGTCATACCAAGTGGGAGGTGTAGTCATCCACGTGGGCCTCTCACTCACGCTAGCGCGGCGAGATGACGAGCCTGAAGCTCTAGCTGGACGTGGAGAGCGCCTAGGTACATCCGGGGCCGCCTCCGGCTGATCCGGAAACGTGCCGAACTCCTGCTCCGCTCCTCCACCACTCTCGTACTGATCTCCCATGTCCTCCTCATCCACAACCGGTGGTGGAACGTAAGGGGGAGCTACTAGCCTGTTCGCATGCATCGCAGCGAACGTCTCCTTCCAATTGTGGCGTCCCGCCACAATGGAATACTCCGGCAGCCACTCAATCCCTCTACCCGTCCTAGTCTCCCAAGGCATGCCCGCATAAGGCGGACCTCCATGTGTGGGGAAGATAAGTCCCCTAACCATAAAAGCATGTAGCCCTAAGGGAACCGCCGGTATACGGGTGCAAGCAGAAAAATCAACACCGAACGTCCTAGCAATGTGGGTCACTATCCCACCATACCCAACGTTCCCCTTCTTCTTGTTCTTCAGTTTACTCATCGTGGCCGCCAAAAGGGTAGCACAATCTGCACGGCGTCCATAAAGCATACAATAGAGCAAGAATAGCTCATCCGTCTTGATCTTTTGGGGCGTCTCCGTCCTAGGAACGAGACACTCCGAAAGAACACGGTGAGCTATCTTCAAGGCTAGATGGTACATCAATCTAGCCTTGGTATCGGCGGGTTGCCAACGGTCCTCGTCGGCGTAAATCATGGCTACCTCTTCCCAAAAATCTTTGGGGTAAACTCCGCTCGGAAATCGACCGTTATAGGTCTCATGGAACCCGAAAATGGTCCCAAACTCAACAATGCTCAACTGATAGTCTTGTTCCATGAGACGGAAGGAGACGGTCCTATCAACGTGGCTGTGCTCAAAGGATGTCACAACCTCTCGGGTAATCTCCTCATAGGCGTCTTCACGAATGTTCGTGAAGACAAGCAACCCGGCTCTATCCAAGAGCCATGTAAGATCATCCACAATGTTGAGAGGATGTAGATCCTCCAACAACAAGTACCTAGGACCTATCATTGTCCTCTTCTGTATCTTCTCAAATGCAGCAAGGTGGTTTTCGTGTATGGTCGGAATGCTAGGGTGAGGGGGTGAAGATGGAGGTGAAGGTGAGGATGGTAGTGAGGGAGATGAGGGTGGTGGTGCCCTAGAGGTGGAGGGATTTCCTTTCATTTTCTTACTTTGCTCCCCTTTCTTCTCCTTTATCCTTCCCGACATTCTCCTCACAAAGTCCATTTTTCAGAAAAATTACGGTCTGTTCTTGGGAAATTACGGCCGTGGTTTACCCAGAGACCGTGGTTCGTCTCAGAAACTCGTGAATCTCAGCAAATTCACCAACAATCACCACAACAAGCAGTCCTAATCTAATTCCTTCCGGTTTTTATCAGTTCTTCCTAAAAAACTATAGCAAAAACGA
Organism: Fagopyrum homotropicum; assembly: GCA_033239125.1. NCBI lineage: Eukaryota > Viridiplantae > Streptophyta > Magnoliopsida > Caryophyllales > Polygonaceae > Fagopyrum > Fagopyrum homotropicum. Next base: position 33,575,429 of record BSWB01000008.1, read on the forward strand.
ACCAAATCCGCGAAAAACAAGAAGAAAGAAATAACCTCTTTTTCAGATTGAAAAATCCAAAATGCGTGTTTGTTGATCGATTTCCACTCGATTTGTTGCTTGGATTCTGTTCGTGGTTGGATTTGCTGCAGTTTAGGACGAAGAATCGTTGAAAACGATTAGAAAACGAGGAATTGAGAGAGGTGGAGGGTTTTCGGTTTCTAGGTCGTGGAAATGGGGAAAATTTTGGTTAAGTTTGTGAAGAATGTGGGTTTTATAGTGGCCGGCAAAATTTCCAAAAATTACGGTCTGTCGGGGCATTCCACGGCCGTGGAAGTGTACGTAACCGTGATTTTGGTGATTTTTCAAAGGCTTTTGAGAATTACGGCCACTGTAGCTATGACGACCATAATTTAGACCGTGGAACCTTCTGTAAAGCTTCAAAGTCCAAATTTCGTCACTTTTCTTCGACATTATCTTCCCTTTCTCCTTTTCCATCGATCCTACAACCAAAAACACGAACATACCGGAAGAAATCGAGGCAAAATAAAGCAAAAACGTCTATTCTAAACTAGCCTATGAATTGAAGACAAAAATAAGAATGCAATACCTTAGGTTGCCTCCCAAGAAGCGCTTTGTTTAAGGTCCGTAGCTAGACCAAACTCGCACTTATTCGAGTGCGGTAGGCGCAAACTCCTCAGCTTGGAGTTCCGGCGTGTACTTCTTGAGTCGTTGGCCGTTCGCCTTAAAACTTCCGCTAGCTTCACCCCATACTTCAACTGCACCATGGGGGAAAATACGCTTAATTAGAAAAGGTCCGGTCCAACGGGATTTAAGCTTACCTGGAAAGAGGCGAAGTCTTGAATTGAAGAGGAGAACTTGATCTCCTTCTTTGAAGTCCTTTGGAATGATATGCTTATCATGCCAACGCTTTGCCCTTTCCTTGTAGATCTTAGCGTTCTCATAGGCGTTCAAGCGAAGTTCATCCAGCTTGTTGATGTCTAGGAGACGCTTCTCTCCCGCTTCCTTCATGCCGAAATTCAGCCACTTGATAGCCCAAAACGCTTTGTGCTCCAGCTCTACCGGCAAATGACAAGACTTCCCATACACAAGGTTGTATGATGTGGTTCCTATGGGAGTCTTGTACGCAGTCCGGTACGCCCATAATGCATCATCTAGCTTCAAGGACCAATCCTTCCTAGTCCTTGAAACCGTCTTCTCTAGAATTCCCTTGATCTCCCTATTTGAGATCTCAACTTGTCCACTCGTTTGTGGATGGTAAGGGGTGGCGATCTTGTGAGTAACCCCATACTTAGCTAGAAGAGCTTCAAAGCAACGGGCTATGAAGTGAGAACCTCCATCACTAATGATTGTCCTTGGTGTTCCAAATCGCGGAAAGATGGTCTTGTTGAAGAACTTAACCACCACCATGGCATCATTTGTGGGAGAGGCAATTGCTTCCACCCATCTAGAAACGTAGTCTACCACCAATAGTATGTATTGGTTTCCACAAGAAGATGGGAATGGTCCCATGAAATCGACTCCCCAAACGTCGAAAATCTCCACCTCTTGGATGTTGTTGAGGGGCATCTCGTTCCTTCTAGAAATATTGCCTGTTCTTTGACAAGCATCGCAGCAAGAAACAAAGGATTGCACATCTCTAAATAAAGTAGGCCAATAGAATCCAGATTGCAATACCTTTGCGCTAGTCTTGTTCGAACTAGCGTGTCCTCCACAAGGTAGTGAATGACAATGGCGGATGACACTTTGCATCTCATCTTCCGGCACACATCGCCGAATGATGCCATCCGGACCTCTCTTGAAGAGGAGAGGCTCGTTCCAATAGTATTCCCGGACGTCCTTAAAGAACTTCTTCCTTTGTGCGTAGGATAGTCCGGGCGGTATCTCCTGGCAAACCAAATAGTTAACAAAGTCAGCAAACCATGGTTCGTTACCTTTGGAGATCTCGTTGATGCACTCCTCTATGATGTGTAGATGTTCGTCTGGAAAGGAGTCATCAATGGGTAGATGGTCGTCCTCTAGATGTGTGAGGCGACTCAAATGATCCGCAACAGAATTTTCTGAACCTTTCTTGTCGCGGATCTCAAGATCGAATTCTTGTAGGAGAAGAATCCATCTAATTAGCCTTGGCTTCGCGTATTTCTTCGCAAGGAGGTACCGGATCGCAGCATGATCCGTGTAGACAATCACCTTTGCACCTACAAGATAAGAGTGAAATTTGTCAATAGCGTAGACAATGGCTAGAAACTCTTTTTCTGTAGTGGCGTAGTTGAGCTGAGCTTCGTCTAGCGTCTTGCTAGCGTAGTATATGGCATGGGTTCGCCCTTCCTTTCGTTGTCCAAGAACAGCTCCAATAGCTACGTCACTAGCATCGCACATAATCTCGAAGGGGAGAGTCCAATCCGGGGGTTGGATAATAGGTGCTAAAATTAGAGCTTGCCGAATGGTGTTGAACGCATCTAAACATTCCTGCGAAAACTCAAAAACCGCATCCTTCATCAATAGATTAGTGAGAGGTTTTGATATCTTAGAAAAGTCTTTAATGAAGCGTCTATAAAATCCAGCATGTCCTAGGACACTTCTTATCCCTTTCACCGAAATTGGGGGAGGAAATTTCTCTATGGTCTCTATCTTAGCTTTGTCTACCTCTATCCCTCTACTAGAGACTAAGTGACCTAATACGATTCCTTCCTTAACCATGAATTGACACTTCTCCCAATTAAGAACTAGGTTAGTGTCTTCACAACGTTGTAACACAAGAGAAAGGTTAGAAAGGCAATCGTTAAAAGAGGAACCGTATACGGAGAAGTCGTCCATGAAGACTTCCATAATTTCCTCTACGTACTCGGAGAATATGGCCATCATGCACCGTTGAAAGGTGGCTGGGGCGTTGCAAAGCCCGAACGGCATTCTCCTATAAGCGAACGTACCCCAAGGGCACGTGAACGTGGTCTTCTCCTGATCGTCCGGGTGTATCGAAATCTGAAAGAAACCACTATAACCGTCAAGGTAGCAAAAATGTGAATGTTGTGCTAACCTTTCAAGCATTTGATCGATGAATGGCAATGGAAAGTGGTCCTTCCGCGTCGCGTTGTTGAGCTTGCGGTAGTCTATACACATTCGCCATCCAGTCACGGTTCGGGTAGGAATGAGTTCGTTGTTCTTGTTGTTGATGACCGTCATTCCTCCCTTCTTCGGAACTACTTGAACTGGACTCACCCATTTGCTATCGGAGATAGGATAGATGATACCTGCATCAAGAAGTTTAAGGATTTCCTTCTTGACAACCTCCTTCATGGTCGGATTCAACCGCCTTTGAGGTTGTCTTGAAGTTCTAAAATCCTCATCCATTAGTATCTTATGCATACATAGGGAGGGTTTAATTCCTACTAAGTCCTCGATAGTGTAACCTATGGCTTTTCTATATTTCCTAAGGACTGTCATGAGTTGTTCATGTTCATCTATGCTTAGTTCGGAACTAACAATGACCGGAAAGGTAGAATTAGATCCAAGAAAAGCGTACCTTAGATGAGTAGGAAGTGGTTTGAGATCCATCGCTTTCGGAGCTTCCAATGGTCCTTGAGGAGCATCCGACGTTTCCTTAGAAGTTTCTAAGGTTGTGGAGTGGTTTGGAGAAGAATCAGAAGAAGTTGGAGATGTAAGCCGATCACCCTCTTCCACGGTCAGAATTACGGCCTCTCCTTGTATTCCACGGCCGTGTAATCCTCTGGAATGGAGGTCGATTTTGGTTGTGAAATCCACGGTCGTGGAATACAGGGTATGACCGTGGATTCTTACATTCTCAGCCTCATCGTGGAGTTTTTCAAATTCCACTTCATGCATCTCTTCTTGTGCTTCTAAGGCTTCAATTTCCTCTTTGCACTCTTCTTCTTCCCCTACATTGGTTAGACTCATAGTGATAACTTTTTGTAAAGGATCGTTAAAGAGAATCGCACTTACCTCCTCCCTAGACAAACCTTCTTCATCTTGGATATCGTAAATATCCTCATCAAAGATTGGCTCCTTTACTAGAGTGGAAAGAACGAACTCTACTTTCTCTTCTCCAATATCAAAAGCGAGTCTCCCATTCTTGCAATCGACCATGCAGCCGGAAGTTGCAAGAAACGGTCTTCCGAGTATGATCGGGACCGGACTATCTGCAGGAATGTCAAGCACGACAAAATCAATAGGGACAAAGAATTTACCTAGCTTGACCGGGACGTCTTCTACAATACCGACGGGGCGAGTGCTGGATCGATCCGCCATGTATAACGTCATCTTGACCGGTTTAGGATCACCTAAACCGATCTTCCTACACAATGCAAGTGGTATGATGCTCACACTTGCTCCCAAGTCACATAAAGCGTCATATGTGACTTCTCCCACTCCAATGGGAATGCAAAATGACTCCGGATCTTTCAACTTTGGGGGCATTTTCTCCTTCATAGTCTTGATGAGATCCGAAGAATCCGAACTCATCTTGACCTCACCGAAATCTTCTAGCTTCCTCTTGTTAGAGAGGAGCTCCTTCAAGAACTTGCCATAAGCCGGCATACCTACAATAGCATCAATGAAGGGTATATTAATATGCAGCTTGCTCATGAGTTCTATGAACTTACCGAATTGTTTATCTAGGCGCGCTCGCGCTCTAGATTGAGGAAATGGTAGGGGAGGTTTGTAAGCTGGAGGAGGAACATAGACATCTTCCTTCTCCTTCCCCTTTCCTTTGTCCTTCTCTACGGGGACTTCAACGAACGTAGGCTGCGGATCGGTGGTGGTCACTCCGCTCCTAGTTGTAATCGCCATTACCCTTCCCTTAGGGTTGTCCTCCGTCTTTCCTGGAAGTTTCCCTTGATTTCTAGGGACTTCCTCCGCGTGGTTGAACAATTGGTTTTCCAAAACATTTTGAGCTTTGTCAACCTTAGAGACTTGATCATCAACCTTGATGAGGCGGTTCTCCAACCCTTGAAGCTTTCCCAAGATTGTCTCCAACATGGGATCGGACTTCTCCTTTCCCGCATTGTTTCCTCCATTTGATGATTGCCCCTGGCTTTTCAAAGGAGTAGAGGAAGAGGAGGGTGGAGTTAGTGAATTAGAATTGGAAGGATAGGAGTTACCGGAATTTTGTTGATTGGAGCGCCAATTGTTGTTGTTTGAACCCCGATTGTTATTCCAATTGTTGTTGTTCCGGTTGTTGTTGTTTCCATTCCAATTGTTATTCCGGTTATTGTTCCGGTTATTGTTGTTGCGGTTGGTGTTGTCACCGCCATTGTTGTTGCCCAAATAGCCAACATCCTTCTCTTGTTGCTTTGGGAAGTTGGTCTTGATAGTCTCCTTCAACTCTTTGATCTTATTGTTGAGGGAGAAAATCTGATTTTGAGCTTCATGTGTGAGCTTCGCTCCTTGCTCCACACGATTTCCCTCCCCTTTCCGGTGGGAGTACTTTTCTATGACTCTTGCTTGCTTCTCAATGAAGTCCCAAGCGTCATCTTCTCTCATGTCCATGAATGTTCCGCATGAGAGGGATTGGAGGTTGAATTGCGTTCCCGCATCCAGCCCTTTGTAGTAGATTTCCAGCAAGGCAAGCTTGGATATGCCGTGATGAGGGCAATCCAAGAGCAAATCCTGAAACTTTTCCCAAGATTGAAACAAACTTTCGTTAGGTCTCATGGAAAAAGCATTAATCTTACCTCTAAGCTCCGCCGTTTTGGAGGGCGGAAAGAATTTGGTGAGAAACTCCGCGGAAAGGTCTTCCCACGTGTCTAGTTTCCCATTGGGAAAAGCTTGATACCATGACAACGCTTTCCCTTTCAAAGAGAAAAAGAAAGGTTTGAGCTTATAGCTGTTGGTAGTAGCGTTCTTCGGTCTCATTGTCTCCATCATACACTCAAAGTTTTGCAAGTGTTCGTGTGGAGATTCAGCGCTTGTACCGCCAAATTGGCTTTGGCGAACAAGAGTGATAACTTGAGGGTTAAAGCTAAACCCTTGCACATCTTCAGCATCAAATTTCACACCTAAGCGGCGTGGTTGTTGTGTTGGATCCATCCGCTGGCCAAGAGTTCTTGGCTCATTATCCACACGTTCGATCCTCGCATTCCTAGGTGGAATGCGGCGATTAGTAGTTCCTTGTGGATGGAAAGGATTCATATTGATCGTGGGATCAATCTCTTCTAACGGCAGCATGGAAGAGTCACTATCATCGGCGGATGAGTGGCTTTTTCTTCTAGACCTTGATCTCCTTTTTGAGGACTTCTTGCCTACCTTATTCTCAAGGTCGCTCATCTTTATCCTCATTTGGAAGATCATGTCTTGTAGACCGTTAACTTGAGATTGATGTCGATCCATCTCATCTTGGCGGAGAGTCTCATTCCATCGGAGTTGAGATTCCTTCTCCGCCAACTCCGTTTGAAGATCACGTTCGTGTTCTTCGGCCATCTTCTTTTCCTTGCGCTTTTGCCTCTAGGTTTTCTCTAGCTCTTGATCAAGAGGTAAGAGATCTTCGGTGTTCCTAGACCTACGCATGCACTCAAAGAGATATCAAATAACGAGAGCAAGCTCCCAAGCTTGACAACCGGCTACCGGATTCGGCCGAAACCAAATCCCCGGCAACGGCGCCAAAAACTTGTTCGCCCCTAGAGGTGTGCAAATAAGCTTTAAATTTATAAAACTAGAATAAAAGCAAGCGAACCCGCAGTGTACGGATCGGCGTAGATTAGCAAGTATTCCAGAGTATCGAACACAGGGATTTGGGGGGAACGAACTCGATTGCAGATTATCAAGCAAGTAAATGTGGGAGTTTTGCAAATATTGGGAAACAACAATCCTAAAGATCCAGGTATCCAGCTGTGGCAATCGATTCAAGATATACTTAATGATATAAAGACAGAGTTGAGATATGCAAAGGTATACTAATGTAAGGTAATCGTACGGTGAAGTTCCAAAAACCTTATATAACCCACCTACAAGATACTCTCTATACAGGTTGTTGAGGCTCAATATAGAAGGGTTCTAGAGGCGAGAATTAGTGTCAAATACCCAAACTTGTAATCCAAGGATCAAGACTAACTTAACCGATTGAGGTTGTTGAGGCTCACAATCGAGGTAGAGGTTGTTGAGGCTTCACTACCACCTAGAAAAGACAAGTCTAAACTAAGCTAAAGCAAATCTTGAACTTTAGACTAAAGTAAAAGCAGGTTCGTAGACTTTAAGGAAAATCACGGTTAGTTCTTGAGGTTCCACGGCCGTGGACTCAAGAACAGCCCGTAATTTAGGGGTTGTCGGCGATAATTCTCTAACTCTCAAGGTCTAATCTGTTTACGATCGGTCTATCATTATCTAAGCCACAACTATCAACCCTTCACCTTAGAATTGTTAAGGGTTTTTAGCCAATAACGGTCATGTTGATATCAATTCAAGAATTAAAAGATAAAAAGATGAAAACTTTCAAGAACTTTCAATAATCTTCAATTCAATCTCAAAGTCACAAAGAGAATAAGCAATGTCCAAAGATTCACAATAGAGCGAATAATCGTAACCCTAGGAAAGAAAAGAAAATGGGATGTCAATCCGTTTTCCAAATCGAACCTAATCAAGAAGAGAGATCTTCTTGCAAAATCTTCCAAGAACTTCAATCTTCCGCAATTCCTGGAAATCTCAACGATAATCTCCACCAAAAGTGCGAGATTCGAAGAATTCCCAAACACGAACTTCGATCTCTTCAAAGAGATGTCAATTGCTTCTAAGCAAGCTAAGCAAAACGTCTTCGTGTCTAAGCGGCGAAGAACGAGGGTAAACGGGGTGTATGCGGTGATAAATGCCGCTAAGCGAAGATGACGGAAACTTGCTTCGTCCGTCTTTTTTATAGTGTAGGGCAAATGTCGGCCCAGCCCAATCTTTAAAAGATCGTGGCTTCAAAGTGTGGCGAAAAGATTCGCCAAGATCACGGCCGTGGAAGTGTTCCACGACCGTAATTTAGGGCGTGGAAACAATCACGGTTTGCAACATATGTTCCACGGCCGTGTAATCCCCTGGAATGAACATGAATTTCTGACTCCAAATCCACGGCCGTAATTCTGAACGTGGTTTGTAATACGGCCGTATTTTAGGGCGTAATTTAGGGCAAGAACGTGATTCTTCCCTAACTCGTGCATTCCTCAATCTAAGACTCCAAATTGCTTCCAAAGAATTTCCTCAATATATGGACATATCAACTCAACTCTCCTTTGCTCGATTCCGTTCGGAAATAGCTCCAAATCACCTATAATCAACATAGAACTAGTGTAGACATCCATATCGACAATATAGGTAATACTAGCTCACATATGCACAAAGTTCAATCAAAGACTATCAATATGAATCAAATACGTTTAGAAAACGTGCCTAAAATATCACAATATTTCATGCTAACACTCTCGTCCTCCATGGCCTCATCGTCAAGGTCAACGGTGGGAATACTAGGGCCGCTGGTATCAGTACTGGTATCCATGGCAGTAGCTCCTCCAATGCCATCATCATCATCATCTTTGTCAGCTGCCTCTCAGCAGCATCCTCCTGCATGTAAGGGAACCAAGAAACCGACTAGTAGTAATGATCATAAACTGAGAACTGGGATGAATAGAGAATGCCCTGAGGAAACTTCGTTACCCATGTCATGGCAAAATATGGTGTTCCCAGGACACGGGGAACGAGTATGCGTCGTGTGATCATCTATTGCAAACCCAGCGGCTTCGATGCCGCCACCAATGTACAACCATAAAGATCCAACTCCATATATGTAGCAATGTGGGTCACCAACCCACCACAACAGATGTCTCCCTTCACCTTCCCCTTTATCTTCTGAAGATCCTTTGCCAGCATGGCAACAAAGTTCGGCACTTCTCTTGTAACCATACAAAACAGAGTGAAAGCTCACCTGTCGGACCTTTTGGGGCGTCTCTGTACGCGCCAGAAGCATCTCACTGAAGATCGTGTGAGCTAAATGGAATGAAAGGTGAAAGATGATCCGCTCCTGGGAATCTACGGGCTACCATCTATCAAGGTCGTCAGTCACGTAAGCTATCTCTCCCCAGAAACTACGAGCTTGCGCTCGTGAAGAACAGTCAGTAGTTGTGGGGTAGGAAACCCAAAAATATCCCCAAACTGCTCCAAGGGGACAATGTAATTCTTGTTCAGCAGCCGCTACTTGACTCCTCTATGCTCCGGCATGTAGATAAATGAGCTCAAAAACTCAAATGTCGGCTCCAGATAAGCCGGTGCTTAAATTGCCATAAAGTCCTCAAGGCCAACCATGAAAATCATCTTCTCCAAGTCCTCCACTACGTGAAGGCACTCAAAGTCACCAACATCCACAAAACGTGGGGCAACAATGGGGCACCCACTAATCCTATCAAAGTCCCGCTGGAATCGCTCGTGGTTCACCGGGACTGTGGGTTGTGAAGAAGGAGAAGGGGAAGAGTGGTGGGAACTGCTAGGCCTATCTCCAGGGCCAACTGGCAATCAGATCTCCTTCTACTACTCATAACTGAAATTCACCTCGTTCGGATCAAGAACACCTCGGCCGAGACGTAGAAGGGTCAACCGAGGCGAAGACGCTGTCGAGACGAAATCCAAAAAATGCAAGCTTTTCCCCCAAAAATCACTACCAATTGCTTCCTAAGGGATACTTATACTCTTCTCAACAACAATCTATGGCAACCAAAGCCAAATCTATGTAGAATCGAAGAAAAAGAACTAAGCTAGGGTTTTGGATGAAATACCCCAAAATGTGCAGATTCAACTCGATCTTTGTGCTATTTGTTGCTTGGAAACTGATCCTCATACTTCTGTTGAGGGATTTGAACCAAAAATCTTTGAAAATGGGTAGGAATTGAGAATCTGAGCAAGGATGGATGCCTCGGTCGAGGAGGGCAAGAGAGGGAAGAAGTGAGATGAGAGAGAAATGACGTGCCCCTTTTATACCCTTCGTTGAATTTGGTTTCACCTTGGACGAGGTGTTCTTGGGCGGATTGAGGTGTCAAAGCGAGGTGGTTATCAGACCTAGGCACCTCGGTTGACGGAGAACACTTCGGTCGAGGTTCTGTTACAACACCCGAGACGTGCCTCATTCAAACTCCATCTTCTCAATTTCTCGAACGTCAGTCCTTCCTTGTAGCTCATGAGTTGTGATTTCTTCTTAGAGATCACCTGATTCCTGTCTAGGAGGACACACAAAACACAAAGCAAACTATCTAAACTAAACTAGAAAAAGGGAAAAGAAAGCAATACCTTGGGTTGTCTCCCAAGAAGCGCTTCGTTTAAGGTCGCTAGTTGGCCCGTATGCCGTCCTCAAACAAGGTGTAAGGGTGCAATCTCCACATCCGGAACTTCCGGTTGGTACTTCTTCAACCTATGCCCGTTAACCTTAAAGCTTCCGCTAGCTTCACCCCATACTTATACTGCACCGTGGGGAAAAACATTTTTCACAACGTAAGGTCCTTTCCATCTAGATTTCAATTTACCTGGAAAGAGGCGGAGGCGGGAGTTGAAGAGTAGAACAAGATCTCCTTCTTTAAGCTCCTTAGAGACGATATGCTTGTCATGTCACGGTCCAAAATACCATTTCACGGCCGTGGAACTGTACGAACACCCGTGGAATCCTCTGATGTTCGCCAAAAATTCAAGTTTCGTCAATCTTTCTGCTTTTCCTCCCTTCTTTTTCTCATTCCTTATTCCTGACCTTCAAAAACACAAACATACCGGAAGGTATCAAAGAAAAACAAACAAAAACAACTACTCTAATCTAATCTAGGAAAAAGAAAAGGGGAAAAGGATGCATTACCTTGGGTTGCCTCCCGAGAAACGCTTGGTTTAACGTCGCTAGCTGGACCTATCTCCATAGATGACTCAATGCACCTTGAACATCTTGGATTGCTCATCAAACTCATCATAAAATTCCTCAAAAAAGGTTCCGGTTCCTAATTTCACCGGTAAGTGGTAAGATCTCCTACGTACAAGCTTGAATGGTTTGATTCTCACCGGAATCCTCCTAGCTTTCCTATGCTTTAATGGGACATAATTCAGCCCTGCGTCCCATCCTTTCCTAGACCGAGAAATCAGTTTCTCGAGAATCCTCCTAGCTTCCCCATCTCCAGCTTGGGGATGATGTATGTTCTTCGTCATGTGAATGACCCCATACTTGAACAAAAGACACTTCATCGCCTTAACGGTGAAGTGCTAGCTAACTTCACTCCTTGTAGTCCAAGGAGCATCTTCTTTCAACAATTTTAATGGAGGTTTCATCTTCACCTTAGGAGGTTCTTTTGGAAGAGACCTCCAACTCTCCGGTGCATTCCTGAAAAAATTAGAAATTTTAATAGGAATTTCAAAAGAAGTAAGAGAATGTACCTCGTAAAGTTCTTCAAGGCTTGGGACAAGTTTCATGTTGGGATGATGATCCACATATGAAATATCTCCCAACTCAGCTGGATCTTCTTCAACCTTGGCCACAGTTTCAGTAATTTGGCCAAGGTTCTCCACTTCTTCCTCTTCTTCAATGAGGACTTTAAGAGGAGCTTCAAATTCGAGCGAAGGAACGCTCAAAACTTGTAGTTCTTCCTTGCTAGATAAATGCTTTTTCAAGGCTTTTTGATCTTTTGAAATGGCATTTAATCTGTCTTTTATCTTGTCCAACACTTTTAGTATCTTTTCCAGCATCATCTGTGTTCCATCCTCGGATGGTTGTTGTGGAGGCTGCACTTGAGGAGGTTTCCCATAAAACGTATGAGGGGGATTAAGTTCATCCCAATATGTGAGCTCATCCTCAATGGCTTCCTCTTTTTCTCTTTCGTCGCTAACACAATAATAGGCATACTTCTCCTCCAAATATTCATAATGGTCCGCCCTAGCACATTGCCATGTTGTCCAGGCTGGATAAAATGCAGGTTCAAAGCTCCATGCAGCCATTGGTGAACCTGAAAACTCAAAAACTCATACCGAAAAGATTAAAAGCAAAAAGCTCTCAAGCCCGACAACCGAAAACCGAATTTGGCTTAGACCAAATCCCCGGCAACGGCGCCAAAAACTTGTTCGCCCCTAAACGTGCGTGGAGATAAGTTTTAATTATAAAACTGAAACAAAATCAAGCGAACCCGCAGTGTACGGATAGGCGTAGTTAACCAAGTATTCTAGAGTATCGAACTCCGGGATTTCGGGAATCAAATTCAGTTTCAAATAATCGACCAAGTAAAAGAATAAAAGCTTTGCAAATATTGGAGAAAACAGCAGCCCTAAAGATCTAGGTGTCTAATTACGGCAATCGATTCAAGATATTCTATGGATATAAGGACAGAGCTGAGACTTGCAAAGGTATAACTAATTTAAGGTTATGTACTGTGAAGTTCCAAAACCCTATATGTCTAACCCAAAGACTCTCTTGTGAAGTTCCAAAACCCTATATGTCTAATACAAAGACTCTCTCTATTAAGGTTGTTGAGGTTGTAGTATAGAAATGATCTAAGGACAAGAATTTATCTCAAATACCCATGCCCAAACCCAAGAAATCGAAGATAAACTAAAACGGTTAAGGTTGAGACACTTGAAACCGAAATAGAGGATGTTGAGTCTCACTACTACCTAGAAAAGTCAAGCCAAGGCTAGGTTAAAGCAAATCTTTACCTTTGGATTAAATCAAAAGCAAAAGTCGTAAAATAGAGGAAATCAAGGCTAGATCTTGAAGAACCACAACCGTGGTTTTCAAGAACACACCGTGGTTTAGGCTGTCGACGAGGTTTCTCACACTCTCAGGGTCCAATCGGTTTAAGATCGATCTATCATCATCTAAGCTACAACTATCAACCCTTCACCTAAGAATTGCTAAAGGGTTTTAGCCAACAATCATTGTCATTGAATAAAATATCAAATATGAAAGAGAAAAATGTAAAAACCCTCGAAAACTCAATAAACCCTCAAAATCAATCTCAAATCCGAACAAGAAAAAATGTGTTTAATGAATGCGGAATAGGGAATAGAAATCCTCACAACAATCTTAAGGAAACAACGAAGAACGGGATGTCAATCCGTCTCCAAATGTAAACCCTAAGATAATCTCGAAGTACACAATCTTCAAATCACGTCTTTCTCAGGATCTTTGATAACATGATTTATGACGTAGGTTTAGGCATCCATTTAGATAGTTTTTCCCGTTAATCATGCATGGTTTGGCATTAGTTCGTGACGATTTGCACTTAATTCATGTATGTTGTCGAGATAGACGTCTACACGGATTTTTGCATGTTTTGTAGGTATTTTTGGAGCTGTTGGAGTTATTCGATACATCAGGAGATCATTCCTCGTGATGACACATTTCCGGACTCATTAGTGTTCGCCACTAAGCGTGCGTGCAAAAAAGCTTTAAATGTATAAAACTAGAATCAAAGCAAGCGAACCCGCATTGTACGGATTAGCGTAGTAAAGCAAGAATTTCAGAGTATCGAACTCAGGGATTTGGGGCGAACAAATTCAGTTCGCAAATCGTCAAGCAAGTAAATGTAATAAGCTTTGCAAATATTGGGAAAACAGTAACCCTAAAGATCCAAGTATCTAATTGTGGCAATCGATTCAAGATATTCTATAAGTATAAGGACAGAGTCGAGGATTGCAAAGGTATACTAAAGTAAGGTAATGTACGATGAAGTTCCAAACCTTATATGTCTAACCGAAAGACTCTCTCTATAAAGGTTGTTGAGGTTTCAGTATAGAAAGGATCTATGGACAAGAATTAATCTCAAATACCCAAACTTGTAACCCAAATATTAAAACTAACTAAAACGATTAAGGTTGTGACACTCGAAATCGAAATAGAGGGTGATGAGTCTCACTACTACCTAGAAAAGGGCAAACCAAGACTAGATTAAAGCTAATCTTTAGCCTTGGATTAAAGTAAAAGCAAAGTTCGTAAAATAGGGTAAATCACGGGCAGATCTTGAGTTCCACGGCCGTAGAAGTCCAAGAACAGACCGTGATCTTGGTTGTCGACGAAGTTTCTCTAACTGTCAGGACCCAATCTATTTACAATCGATCTATCATCATCTAAGACACAACTATCAACCCTTAACCTTAGAATTGCTAAACAGTTTTAGCGAGTAACCATTGTCATGATATCAAAAATCAATTTAAGAAGAATTAAAGATGAAAACCCTCGAAAACTCGAATATAACTCAAAATCAATCTGAAATCCAAAACACCAAATGGAATACTCAATGGATTCAGAATGTAACACAAAACCTCACAATGATCTTAGGCAAATACGAAGAACGGGATGTCAATCCGTCTTCAATTTCAAAACCTAAGAAAAGGGCGAAACTTCCGCCACACACAATCTTCGGGAATCCAAATGGCAGGCGCTTCCGCAAACTCTTGCGACAAACTCTAAGGCAAACTCTGCAAAGTGAGGTTTTTGAAAACTCCCTCCTCCTGCCTTGTTATTCGTAGAGTAAGAGATATCTTTCAGCCCAAATACGTAGATGACGGGGCAATAAATGATTCGCCAAAGGATTGCCTAAATCACGGTCTCTTGATGTTCCACGACCGTGGTTTAGGGCGTGGAATTGGATTACGGTGTCTCTCATCTTCCACGACCGTACTTTAGGCCGTGTAACTTACTGGAATGCTCCACGCTCATGATGCCAAGATCCACGGCCGTAATTTAGGGTGTGGACTCTTCTACGGCCGTAATTTAGGGCGTGGAATGCTCCACGCTCGTGGCATTCTTCATCCTAACTCCTTCCTTAGCTTCCTTGATGTGTTCCTAATCCTTGGATATGATCGAGTCCTCCCTTTTCTCTCTCAAATGGTCCGGTTTCAGCTTTGATTCACCTATAATCAATCACAAAACTAATGTAGACCTCCATATCGAAAATATAGGTGAACAAGCTAACAAATGCTTCAATGCCTTATCCATGAACAAATAATGAATGAAAAACAACTAGAATAAGTGCCTAGAATGTCGCAATATTTCATGCTAAAAAAATACCCCATACTTGTCACTTGCTTGTCCCCAAGCAAGGTTTTCAAAACCTTAGAACACAAGTTAGGATGAAATATTGCATGCAAACTCAAAATCAAAACATCGTTTAGGTGAGTGTGCTTCTAGTCAATAGATCATTCTCAAACCTTGCTTCATGCATCTTCAAAAACACTCATATACATAAACCAAAGAATGTAGAGGAAAGAAACATCATAAGCTGCTCAAACATCAAGACAAATATGATAACCATTCATGTATTGTAAAAATCAATCATAAGAAACATCAATTTAGATCATTAAGTCAAATAACACTCTTTTGATCTTAAGGACTTCCAAGTAAGGTCTAGAAGCGGAAAGGAGGGAACTTATAAGGGATGTGGTGCATGAATCCGGGAAAAAGGAATAACCCAACTCCTTTACTTTTCACTTTGATTTTGCAACACCATCGACTTAGAGCTTTGCTCTTTTCTTTTTCACATTATTTTTCGACTTTACTTTTGGAGTTTTGGACAGTGGTGCACAAAAACCGAAGCCTAGGAGATTGGCATTTCTCAATTTCGAGATGCCTCAAACCCTTGATGCACATACCATAATCCGCTAGGAATATCGCTCAATCTGACTTTGGCATGACACAAACACCCGGCTATGTGAATGGTGCCGAGTTACTCATCGTCATGATTGACTTCCCCAAACCTATTAATTAATTCTATTCTTTGAATGCAAAATTTTGCTTTCATGGCCCTCCCACATCAAACATGCCAAATATCAACTCCTCCAAATTCCCGGATAGGTAAGGGAGGCAGTTATTTCATTGAGGGGCTAAGTGATCAAAGAAAGAAGAAAGAAAAATCGAATTGCCTTAATCATCTCATAAAGAAGTATAAGAACTCATCTTACGATTTCAACTTCGATTTCTCAATATGATTAAGATAAAATTCTTCACATTATGAGACTTGCAAGAAGGATAAACAACACATTCAATTTCTTTTCAATTCATGATTTCGTTTAGGCATACAATTGTCATCAAAAACTCAATCCGCAAGTAGGAACTATCATAGAAATCATCTCAAATCTTCGAAGCACAAAACCTTTTTAGGAATTTTCAGAATTTTCAAAATTTTTCGCATTTGGGTTTTTCAAAAGCTTTTTCATGCAATGCAATAATGAAACGTGTGACTATGAAATGAAACATGCAAAGTGTCATCGATCAAGGCAAGCAAATATTGTAGAGTTATTACAACACATAGTCACACCCCACCCCATACTTAAGAAAAACATTGTCCTCAATGTTCAAAAAGAAATACAGAAAAGAAAGAAGAGAAAAATGAACTCACTAGACGGCGGTGGGGTGGCTGAAACTGGCTATCATGACATTTCGTCACTGCGGTGGAGGCGGTGGTGGAAACGGGCGAAAATCGGAGCTGAAGTTCCGCCCAAACTGCTGGCGGTAGATATCTGTCATCATCCGGTCATGCTCCTCAGCCCGTGCATCATGAGTATCCCTATGAATCTCCAAGTCTCCTACCCTCCTGGAAAGATCTGTAGCCCATGCTAGAAGCTGCTCACACCATGCCGGCGGCTGGCCGTACCATGTTGGTGCATCCTATGGGGCCGGTGCTGCTGGTGCCTATGCATACCATGGTGGTGGAGCTCCCATCCACTCCGGCTGTGCTCCATACCAAGCGGGAGGAGCATCCATCCATGTCGGTCTCTCGCTCACACTAGCACGGCGAGAGGAGGAAGAACCGGAGGGTCAAGAAGGGCGGGAAGACTGTGTAGGTAGGTCCGGGAAGATGTCCGGCTGATCCGGAAAGGTGCCAAAATCCTGCTCATCACCTCCTCCGATATCCTCATCAACATCAACAGCTGGAATCTCATCGGGGATGTAGGGAGGTGCTGCTAACCTATTCGCATGCATAGCAGCGAAAGTCTCCTTCCAATTATGGCGTCCAACCATAATGGAATACTCGGGAAGCCACGGAATGCCTCTACCTCCTCTATCCTCCCATGGCATAGCAGCAGTAGGTGGACCTCAGTGCCTAGGAAAGATCATACCCCTAGTCATAAGGCTCTTGAGAACTAAGGGTCTTGCCGCTATCCTAGTGCATGCGGAGCAATCAATCCCGTGTTGTGTAGCTATATGGGTTACCATCCCACCATAACCAATGTTCCCAGCCCTCTTGTTCTTAAGCTTGCTCATGGTGGAGGCTAGGAGGGTGTCATAATTGCCGGGTCTACCGTGGAGCATGCAATAGAGAAGGAATAGCTCATCGGTCTTTATCTTTTGGGGGTTGTCGGTCCTAGGGAATAGGCTCTCGGAAAGGACCCTATGAGCTATCTTCAAGGCTAAGTGGTAGATGAGCTTAGCCTTGGTGTCAACTGGTTGCCAGCGGTCCTCGCTAGCGTAAATCATAGCTATGTCCTCCCAAAAGTCCTTAGCGTATACAACACTAGGGAAACAACCGTTAAAGGTCTCATGGAACCCAAAGAAGGCTCCAAACTGCTGGATGGAGAACTCATAATCCGTCTCCATCAATCTAAAAGATACCATCCTCTCGACGGTGCTGTGCTTGAAGGAAATAACAACTCCTCAAGCAAGAGGTATGTCAAATCATTCACCACATTAAGTGGTTCCAACTCCTCAAGCAAGAGGTATCTAGGTCCTATGACCAGTCTCTCCTCGATCTTTTTTAAATCTTGGAGATAGTTTGGGTGAATGGTTGGGATTCTAGGGCGTGGAGTTGATGGTGGTTCACTAGGAAGGGCTTGGGAAGAAGAGGAACTATCACGCTTTCTCTTCTTTTTCTTTCCTATACTTATCGTGAACATTTTCTCAATTCCAGAAAAAATCACGGTCTGTTCTTCCTATTCCACGGCCGTGGAAGTTCCAGAGACCGTGATTCGTCTTTGATTTGCTCAAATCTCAATAAAATCAACAACAAACTCAGTAGAACATGTCCTAGACTAATTCCAATCTCAATCCTATGCAATTTCTCTTAGTTCTTGCGAAAATTTAGCCTGAATTGACAAAGAAGAGAAGAAGAGTAAAAACCTAGGTTTTTGGATCTTTGAATCCAAATTCAGCCTTCTGGAGGGATTGTTCACTTGTTTTATCGATTGGTTCTTATAGAGGAATGAAAATGCTCCACTTTAGCACCAAGAATCGTTCGAAACGATTACCGAATGAGGATTTGCGAGATGTGGAGATTTTTCGGAGTTTATTGCGTGGAAGAGGGGCATGGATTTGGAAATGAGGGTGTTTTTGTGAAGGAAGGTGGTTTATATAGTGGCCGTAAAATTTTTTGAAAAGCATGGTCACTCGAGGGTTTCCACGGCCGTGGTTTTGTACGGACCCTTGGTTTTTGGTGATTTTTCTCAAATTTTGAAAAATTACGGTCACTATAGCCTCCACGACCGTGGTTTAGGGCGTGGAACTCTCTGTAATGTGCCAAAATCCGAGTTTCGTAAATTTCTTCCAACTTTTTCCTTTCCCATTGCCTATTCCATTGCTCCTACATCCAAAAACACAACATACCGGAAGGTATCGAGGGCAAAATAAAACAAAAACGTCTAGACTAATCTAATCTAAGAATGAAAACGAAAATGCAATATCTTGGGTTGCCTCCCAAGTAGCGCTTATTTAAGATCCGTAGCTAGACCGTACCTGCGTTTATTCGAGTGCAGTAGGTGCGAACTCTTCAGCTTGGAGCTCCGGTGAATACTTCTTGAGTCGTTGACCGTTAACCTTCAAACTTCCGCCCTTTTCACCCCATACTTCAACTGCGCCATGGGGAAAAACATGTTTGATTAGATAAGGTCCGGTCCAACGAGATTTAAGCTTACTTGGAAAGAGACGAAGTCTCGAATTGAAGAGGACAACTTGATCTCCTTCCTTGAGTTCCTTTGGAATGATATGCTTATCATGCCAACGCTTCGCTCTTTCCTTGTAGATCTTGGCGTTCTCGTAGACGTTTAAGCGAAGTTCTTCAAGCTCGTTAAGGTCCAAAAGGCGCTTCTCCCCCGCTTTCTTCATGCTGAAGTTCAACCACTTTACCGCCCAATACGCCTTATGTTCCAGCTCTACCGGTAAGTGACAAGACTTCCTATACACAAGGTTGTATGGTGTCGTTCCTATGGGAGTCTTGTATGTAGTCCGGTATGCCCACAATGCGTCGTCTAGCTTCAAAGACCAATCTTTCCTTGTCTTCGAAACTGTTTTCTCTAGGATTCCTTTAATCTCCCGGTTCGAAATCTCCACTTGTCCACTCATTTGTGGATGGTAAGGGGTGGCGATCTTGTGAGTCACCCCATACTTAGCTAGTAGAGCTTCGAATCGTCGGGCAATGAAGTGAGAGCCTCCATCACTAATGATAGTCCGTGGTGTCCCAAACCTTGGGAAAATAGTCTTGTTAAAGAACTTAACCACAACCATGGCATCATTAGTGGGAGAGGCAATTGCTTCAACCCATCTCGAAACATAATCTACAACTAGAAGTATGTATTGGTTTCCACAAGAAGATGGGAAAGGTCCCATGAAGTCTACTCCCCAAACATCAAAGATCTCTACTTCCTGAATGTTGTTAAGAGGCATTTCGTTTCTCCTAGATATGTTCCATGTTCTTTGACAAGCATCGCAACTGGAAACAAAGGTTTGCACATATTTAAATAAATTAGGCAAAAAAAATCCAGATTACAATACCTTAGCGCTAGTCTTGTTCGAGATAGCGTGTCCTCCACAAGGTAGTGAATGACAATGACGGATGACGCTTTGAATCTCGTCTTCCGGCACACATCATCGAATGATGCCGTCGGGACCTCTCTTGAAGAGGAGAGGTTCATTCTAAAATTATTCCCGGACATCCTCAAAGAACTTCTTCCTTTGTGCATAGGATAATCCAGGTGGTATTTCCTGGCAAACCAAATAGTTAACAAAATCATCAAACCATGGTTCGTTACCTTTAGTAATCTTGTCGATGCACTCCTCTATGATGTGTAAATGCTCGTCCAGAAAGGAGTCATCTATAGGTAGATTGTCATCCTCTAGATGTGGTAGACGACTCAAATGATCCGCAACAGAATTTTCCGAACCCTTCTTGTCACGGATCTCTAGATCGAATTCTTGTAAGAGAAGAATCCATCTAATCAGCCTTGGTTTCGCATCCTTCTTTGCAAGTAGATACCGGATCGCAACATGATCCGTGTATACAATCACCTTTGCACCTACAAGATAAGAACGAAACTTTTCAAATGCATAAACAATAGCTAGAAATTCCATTTCAGTAGTGGTGTAGTTAAGATGCGCTTCGTCTAGCGTCTTGCTAGCATAGTAGATAACATGGATTCGTCCTTCCTTCTTTTGCCCAAGCACAGCTCCTATACTTATGTCACTTGCATCACACATGACCTCGAATGGAAGATTCCAATCCGGAGGTTGAATGATCGGGGCTGAGATTAGAGCTTCCCAAATCTTATGAAACTTATCTAAGCACCCCTGCGAGAAATCAAAAACTACATCCTTCATCAATATATTAGTAAGCGGTTTTGATATCTTAGAGAAATCCTTTATAAAACGTCTATAAAATCCAGCATGTCCTAAAAAGCTTCTTATACCCATCACCGAAGATGGAGGAGGGAGTTGTTCTATAGTTTCTATCTTAGCCTTATCTACTTCAATCCCTCTACTAGAGACCAAGTGTCCTAGTACAATGCCTTCCTTCACCATAAATTGACACTTCTCCCAATTAAGAACTAGGTTAGTGTTTTCACACCTTTGTAGCACAAGAGAAAGGTTAGAAAGACAATCATCGAAAGAGGAACCATAAACAAAAAAGTCATCCATGAAAACCTCCATGATCTCCTCTATGTACTCCGAGAAGATAGCCATCATGCACCTTTGGAAGGTGGTTGGGGCGTTGCAAAGCCCGAACGACATTCTCCTATAAGAGAATGTACCCCAAGGACACGTGAATGTGGTCTTCTCTTGATCGTCTAGATGAATCGGGATCTAGAAGAAACCACTATAACAGTCAAGATAGCAAAAATGAGAATGTTGTGCTAACCTTTCAAGCATTTGGTCAATGAAGGGTGATGGGAAGTGATCCTTTCTAGTCGCATTGTTTAGCTTCCTGTAATCAATGTACATCCTCCATCCAGTCACTGTCCTTATAGGAATGAGCTCATTGTTCTTATTGGTGATGAGTGTCATTCCTCCCTTCTTTGGAACAACTTGTACGGGACTCACCCACTTGCTATCGGAGATAGGGTACATGATACCTGCATCAAGTAGTTTAAGAATTTCCTTCTTGATAACCTCCTTCATGGTCGGATTTAACTGCCTTTGAGGTTGCCGTGAAGTCCTAAAGTCTTCTTCCATTAGGATCTTATGCATACATAAGCTTACTATGTTCATCTTCACTTAGATCGGAACTAACAATTACCGGGAAGGTAGAATTAGATCCTAGAAATGCGTACCTTAGATGTGTGGGAAGTGGCTTCAATTCCATCACTATTGGACTCTCTATTGGCTCTTGAGGAGTGTCCAATGCTTCCTTAGAAATCCCTGGTATAGAAGTTGTTGGAGAAAACTCAAGAGAGGTGGAAGAAACAACGTAATTGTCCTCAGATTTTCCCGGAATCACGGCACCTCTGTTTCCTCCACGGCCGTGGTTTAGGGCGTGGAAGTCAATTACGGCACCTCTGATAGTTCCACGGCCGTGGTTTTGGCCGTGTAACTTACTGGAGTCCTCTGAATAGCTAATTACGGTCATATTGGTGGGAACCACGGCCGTGGAATAGCACGACTGGCCGTGATTCCTCACGTTTTCTGACCCATCGCAGAGTTTTTCAAACTCTTCTTCATGCACTTCCTTTTGCTCCTCTAAAGCTTCAATTTCCTCATTGCATTCCTCTTCTTCTCCTTTCTCCGTGATGCTCATAGTAATAACCCTTTGCAATGGATCTTTGAGGAGAATCGAACTTACTTCTTCTCTAGATAGCTCTTCGTCATGGATGTTAAATATATCCTCTTCAAGAGCTGGTTCTTTCATCAAAGTGGAAAGAACAAACTCTACCATTTCCTCTCCTATATCGAAGGCGAGTCTAGCATTCTTGCAATCCACCACACAACTGGATGTTGCAAGGAACGGTCTTCCAAGTATGATCGGGACTGGGCTATCTGTAGGAATGTCAGGCAAAACAAAATCTATTGGAACATAGAACTTACCAAGCTTGACCGGGACGTCTTTAATGACACCGACGGGACGAGTTATGGATCGATCCGCCATATATAACGTCATCTTCACCGGTTTAGGTTCGCCTAGACCGATCTTCCTACATAAGGCAAGGGGAATGATGCTAACACTTTCTCCTAAATCACATAATGCATCATATGTGACATCTCCTACTCCGATTAGAACACAAAATGACCCCGGATCCTTCAGCTTTGGGGGCATCTTTTCCTTCATCATTTTGATGAGATCCAACGATTCTGAACTCATCTTGACTTTTCCAAAATTTTCCAGTTTCCTCTTGTTAGAGAGGAACTCCTATAAGAACTTTCCATATGCTGGCATACCTACAATTGCATCAATGAAAGGGATATTAATATGCAGTTTGCTCATGAGTTCAATGAACTTACCGAATTGCTTGTCTAGACGTGCTCTTGCTCTAGATTGTGGGAATGGTAGGGGACGTTTGTAAGCTGGAGGAGGAATATAGATGTCTTCCTTCTCCTTCGCCTTTTCATTCTCCTTTTCGACGGGAACTTCCACAAACTTAGGCTGCGGGTCGGTGGTTGTTGCTCCGCTCCTAGTTGTGATAGCCATCACCCTTCCTTTCGGGTCATCCTCCGTCTTTCGTGGAAGTTTTCCTTGATTTCTAGGAACTTCCTCAACATTGCTGAACATTTGGTTTTCTAAAACCTTTTGGGCTTTATCAACCTTAGTGATGTGACTCTCCAACCCTTGAAGCATTCCCAAGATCGTTTCCAGCATGGGATCGGGTTTCTCTTTCCCCGAAGTGCTTCCACTATTAGATGTTTGCCCCTGGATTTTCAAAGGAATGGAAGAAGAAGATGGTGGAGTTAGTTAATTTCCTGAATTGGGATAAGAATTACCGGAGTTTTGCTGTTGGTTGGAACGCCAATTGTTGTTGTTTGAACCCCTATTATTGTTCCAATTGTTATTCCGATTGTTGTTGTTCCAATTGTTCCGGTTGTTGTTCCGGCTGTTGCGATTGGTGTTCTCATTCCCATTGTGGTTATTGTTGTTTCCTAAATAACCAACATCTTGCTCCTTAGGCTTTGGAAAGCTAGCCTTAATGACTTCCTTCAATTCTTTAATCTCGGTGTTGAGAGAAAAGAATTGAGTTTGAGCAGCTTGTGTTAGCTTTGCTCCTTGCTCCACTCGATTAGCTTCCATTTTCCGGTGAGAGTACTTCTCAATGACTCGGGCTTGCTTCTCAATGAAGTCCCAAGCGTCATCTTCCCTCATGTCCATGAATGTGCCACATGAAAGGGATTGGAACTTGAATTGTGTTTCCACATCCAACCCCTTATAATATATCTCCAATAACTCCAATTTGGAAATGCCATGGTGTGGGCAATCCAATAGTAAATCCTGAAATCTTTCCCAAGACTGAAACAAACTTTCATTAGATCTCATATAAAAAGCATTAATTTTACCTCTCAACTCCGCCGTCTTGGATGGCGGAAAGAACTTGGTTAGGAACTCCGAAGAAAGATCCTCCCATGTGTTGAGTCTTCCATTTGGAAGAGCTTGATACCAAGATGAAGCTTTCCCTTTCAAAGAGAAAAAGAATGGCTTGATCTTGTAATTGTTGGTGGTTGCATTCTTTGCCTTCATTGTCTCCATCAAGATCTCAAAATTCTGTAGATGTTGATGTGGAGATTCGACACTTGTTCCTCCACACTGGCTTTGGCGAACGATGGTAGTAACTTGTGGGTTGAAGCTAAACCCCTGAATATCGTCAGCATCAAAGTTGACACCTAGATGGCGTGGTTGCTGAATCGGATCCATTCGTTGGCCAAGAGTTCTTGGCTCTTCATCTATACGAGCGGCTCTCGCACCCCCAGCCGGGATACGATGGTTGGCGGCTGGTCTTGGATTATTCTGTTTCGCATTGATCGTTGGATCAATGTCCTCTAGCGACGGCATGGAGGAGTCGCTCTCTTCATCGGATGAGTCGGTTCTAACCGATCTTGTCGGTTTCATTCTCTTGTTATTCTTAGAATCACTCATCTCCAGCCTCATTTGCAGCATCATGTCCTTGAGCTCATATATTTGCAATTGATGACGCTCCAATTCTTCCTTGCTAGTCTTCTCGCTCCATCTAAGTCGAGCTTCGGAATCATCCAACTCTGCTTGGATATCCCTCTTTTTATTTTCAGCCATCTTTCTTTCTTTTAGCTTCTTTCTCAAAATCTTCTCAAGTTCTCAAAATCTTCTCAAGTTCTTGATCAAGAGGTAAGAGCTTCTTTCTCAAAATCTTCGGAATCATCCAACTCTGCTTGGATATCCCTCTTTCTCAAAATCATCCAACTCTGCTTGGATATCCCTCTTTTTATACCTAAGATAACCTGCAAATATCACTTAAAAGAGATATCAAATGACAAGAGCAAAGCTCCCAAGCTTGACAACCGATAACCGAATTCGGCCTAAACCAAATCCCCGGCGCCAAAAACTTGTTCTCCACTAAGCGTGCGTGCAAATAAGCTTTAAATGTATAAAACCAGAATCAAAGCAAGTGAACCCGTAGTGTACGGATCGGCGTAGTAAAGCAAGAATTCCATAGTATCGAACTCAGGGATTTGGGGGGAACAAATTCAGTTCGCAAATCGTCAAGCAAGTAAATGTAATAAGCTTTGCAAATATTGGGAAAACAACAACCCCAAAGATCCAAGTATCTAATTCTGGCAATCCATTCAAGATATTCCATAAGTATAAGGACAGAGTCGAGGATTGCAAAGGTATACTAAAGTAAGGTAATGTACGATGAAGTTCCAAAACCCTATATGTCTAACCCAAAGACTCTCTCTATAAAGGTTGTTGAGGCTTCAGTATAGAAAGGATCTATGGACAAGAATTAATCTCAAATACCCAAACTTGTAACCAAAAGATCAAAACTAACTAAAACGATTAAGGTTGTGACACTCGAAATCGAAATAGAGGGTGATCAGTCTCACTACTACCTAGAAAAGGGCAAGTCAAGACTAGATTAAAGCTAATCTATAGCGTTGGATTAAAGTAAAAGCAATGTTCATAAACTAGGGTAAATCACGGGCAGATCTTGAGTTTCACGGCCGTGGAAGTCCAAGAACAGACCGTGATCTTGGTTGTCGACGAAGTTTCTCTAACTCTCATGATCCAATCTGTTTACGATAGATCTATCATCATCTAAGCCACAAATATCAACCCTTCACCTTAGAATTGCTAAAGGGTTTTAGCCAATAACCATTGTCATGATATCAAAAATCAATTTAAGAAGAATGAAAGATGAAAACTCTCGAAAACTCGAATATAACTCAAAATCAATCTCAAATCCAAAACACCAAATGGAATACTCAATGGATTCAGAATGTAACACAAAACCTCACAATGATCTTAGGCAAACACGAAGAACGGGATGTCAATCCGTCTTCAATATCAAAACCTAAGAAAAGGGCGCAACTTCCGCCACACACAATCTTTGGGAATGCAAATGGCAGGCGCTTCCGCAAACTCTTGCGACAAACCCTAAGGCGAACTCTCCAAAGCAAGGTTTTTAAAAACTCCCTCCTCCAACCTTTTTATTCGTAGAGTAAGAGATATCTTTCAGCCAAAATACATAGATGACGTGGCAATAAATGATTCGTCAAAGGATTGCCTAAATCACGGTCTCTTGATGTTCCACGACCGTGGCTAAGGGCGTGGAATTGGATTACGGTGTCTCTCATCTTCCACGACCGTACTTTAGGCTGTGTAACTTACTGGAATGCTCCACGCTCATGATGCCAAGATCCACGGCCGTAATTTAGGGCGTGCACTCTTCTACGGCCGTAATTTAGGGCGTGGAAGTGTAGATTGCTTGTGGTTTCCTTTGTGTCGTGACATTCTGCATCCTAACTCCTTCCTTAGCTTTCTTGATGTGTTCCTAATCCTTGGATATGATCGAGTCCTCTCTTTTTTGTCCCAAATGGTCTGTTTTCAGCTCTCATTCACCTATAATCAATCACAAAACTAATGTAGACCTCCATATCGAAAATATAGGTGAACAAGCTAACAAATGCTTCAATGCCTTATCCATGAACACAATAATGAATGAAAAACAACTAGAATAAGTGCCTTGAATGTCGCAATATTTCATGCTAACAATTGGGAAGCAAGTTAGGAGCAAAGGATAACACATGGGACCTTGTTGGTGCATGCCTTGCACCAACTCGTGACTTAATGATCCAAAGAAGGATGAGGCACCAAAACTATTGTCACTGGGACTTCCATGGGCATGGAAATAGGCCGTGGTTTCCTCTGCACAACTATGACAACTGTCCCACGATCTCCATAACCGACTCTTGCAAATGATGGAGAATAAAAGGTGGTCCTGAAGGCTGTAGAGGACATTCTGAATTCCATTCTCTCCCACACTCTCACAACACACACAAATTGGATGGGAGCTACTCTTGGAGGGAAGAAACACTCTCATTTTTTGGGAAGAAAAGAAGAATACACCATCTTAGAGTTTCATAGTTTTTAGAGTGATTTTTGAGTGAACTTGTTGGACACGTTTGCAAGGGTTTGTAAGGAACGGTTTGAACCTTCTTTTGAAGGGTTGTAAGTCCTTCTCAACATTTATTCAGCTTGTTTTCTTGTTCTACTTGTTTCATTACTCTTTCATTTCATTTTCTTGCTATGGAAGCCATGATTGTTTGCTTGCTTGTTGAGTTTGATTGTTGAGATGCATGTTATTGGCTAAATAGTTGAGATTCTAGGGTAAGGGAGTGATGGTTATAGCTTGGACTATGATAAAATATACTTAAACGTTCCTTTGGATGATTTGCTTGCTCGAGCCTAGCTGCTGTTGAAAACCATGGTTCGTTCTTGCCAGACCACGGCCGTGAAATGAGATGAACTGCCCGTGATTTTGTCTGACTTGCTTGTATTGATAAATCTGAATGCTAGGATGTTAGATTTTTGAAATCCTAGTGTTTGTTGAGCTTAATCTAGCCTAGGGTGACCTAATGCTAGCAAGCTAAGTGAGAGGAGAGACCTACCCGGTGATTCTTGATCTTAGGTACCGAAGATGGTGAATCTAGGTAGTAGTGAGCCTCACAAGCCATTATTGGACTGAATGTGCTAGGATTGATGTTTAGGACTTGCCTTCCCGAGATTTACCCGGTAAGGAGAGGTTAGATCCCTAGACAGCAACCCGGTAATAGGACCTTAGGTGCGGGATTAGTGGATCGTGAGACCTACCCGGTAATTGACCCCATTTGAGAAACATTCTTTCCCAATATACCATAGCCAATCCAGAGAATGATTAGAAGCTTGAGTCCAATGCCATAACCAGAATTTCTAACCCCTAGAATCCGCTTTTCTCTCTTTGATCACATATTTCGTGTTTGCCTTGCTTATTTGTGTTTCTAGCTTGATTTATTAGTTTGTTTTATAATCTTGCATCATTTGTGATCTTTGTTTGATCACCACAAAACCAAAACCAAAAATATCATGATTTTCATTTCTTTATTTCCTTCTCTTTTCTTAGACTAGATTTACACTATCCTTAATCACCTATTTAATTCAATTTCACCTTAATCTTTGTGTTCGACCTCGAAATACTATCCTTACTACAAAAGGACCCATACATTGTGGGCTCACTAGGAGTTAGGAAAAATATATCGACTTATAAATTTAAGACTTTTGCGTGCTACAATCTCTAGCGTAACAATCTTCCCTAAGCAATTATTCCAAAATGGGTTGGATGCAAGACGCCCTCAATTTCTCCCTAACGTCGGGGCTCCAAGTCCGCCCTTCAATGTTGAAGGCTAACCGATATTTATAGGGATAAACCTAGGGTTTAAAAGATGAAACCCTAAATATGGGCTGAAAAGAAGTCGAGCCCGCTGGTATCAAAAAATACTCTGGGATGCGTCAGACGGTATCAAAGAATACTTTGTCGCGTCAGATGGTATCAAAAAATACTTTGGCGCTCAGATGGTATGAGAAAATACTTTGGCGCGTCGTAGCTTCCTTTTATGCTCCTTTTTGTCCCTATTCAAGGCTTGATATTTAAATATGTCATTTCTGCTCCATAATTCGCCAATTTACCTACAAATGCAATAAAACTCTGTGTATATCTCTATTGTTGCAAAGTAGGTGAATATAACCATAAATGCCATGAATTTATGTCTATGCATGCAAAATAAACGGAAAATCTATATAAATATATGCCTAAAAATAGGTCATAATTCATGTCATCACATACGAAGGAACAAGTAAAGTCAAGGAAACAAGATTCATTGAGAACCCAAGGTAAGTTTTCTTGTTAGAGTTAGAAAACTTATCTGGACTCTTTGTGACACACCCTGGACTCACTAGGAAAGGTCTTCACAAACGAAGAAAAAGTTAGGAAGGTTCTAAGGAGCTTTTCTAGAGCGAAGTGGGGACCAAAGATGACTGCAATCGATGAAACTCAGAATCTCTCAACTCTTCCTCTTGACGACGTTCTTGGAAAACTCATCACACATGAAATGGTTCTTTATGAAGAAGATGAAGAGCTCCCATCTAACACAAAGAATCTTGCAGTAAGATCGAAAAAGGATGAGTTACCATCAGAAGAGGAAGACAATGATGACGATGATGAAGAAGATGCAATTTCCATGATCTCTAAGGGTCTCGCGAGAATTCTCAAAATGAAAAACAGTCTACAAACAATAGAGAATATCCACAAACATCAAGACCCCGAGGTAAGTTTTCTAACTCTAACAAGAAAACTAAAGTTTTGACTTGTTTCGAATGAGGTGAAACAAATCATCTCGTTAAGGACTGTCCACAAAAGAAGAGGATTAACTTCAAGAAAAATGATCAAAAGAAGAAAGCTATGGTAGCTTGATGGAGTGATTCAGATTCCTCAAATGAATCAGAAGACGAAAAAGAACAAGCAAACCTATGTCTTATGGCCGATCATAAAGAAGACTCAAATCTCTACGTTGATAATGTGGTAAGTACTATCATGTCTCAACCTGAATGTGGCCTAACACAATTCCTTAAAGACATTATTGTATGTGACAAATAATACAGAATAAGGATAAATTCTCTAAAAGAAAAGCTTCTTGAACAAGAAAAACAACTAAGTGAGACGTCTTTGGAAATTGAAAATCTTAACACAGAGAAGGTAGACCTTGATGACAATATCAAGGCCTTGGAATCGGAAAATGCGATTCTCAAGGACAACCTCTCCTCTCTTCATCGAAACTATATCGATCTAGAGAAAGAGAAAGTTGATCTAACTTTGACGTGTCAAGACAAGAAGACTGCACTTGTTAAATTCACTCGTTCAAAAGCTAATCTTGAAAGAATGATGGGTGAACAACAGTCCTCACTTAACAAAAATGGTATAGGTTATCATAGGAGCTTTCCTAGAAAACCAACTACCACATTTGTCAAGGCTAAAGGAAGTATTCATATGCCCACATGTTTCTACTGTTATAAAAAGGGTCATATAAAATCTACATGTCCATATAGAAGAATTGATCCTTACATCATTAGAAACACTTATGCTCTATGTTTAAGGAAACAGGTCAAAAAAATCTGGGTTCCTAAAGGCACTAGACCACCAAACATGATCGAGCCTGAATATGGACCAAAATATGCCATTTGGTCGACCCGGAAAGGTTGATATTTGTTATTTTACAGGATATCACATGGAGATCTTTCTTACGAGAAAAATCTGAAGCATTGTTTGAGTTTTCAAAATTGTGTAAGGAGTTGCAAACTTTAAAAAACCTACCAATCGTTTCTATAAGAAGTGGTCATGGTAGAGAATTTGATCAACTACAGTTTGACTTGTTTTGTGCAAAATATGGTATTTCACATAACTTTTCAGCTTCTAGAACTCCTCAACACAATGGGGTTGTGGAACGTAAGAACCGCACCCTAGAGGATATGTATAGGACTATGCTTTTAGAAAACAGTTTGCCAAAAAGTTTCTGGACAAAAGTAGTAAACACTGCTAATTACATCTTAAATCGATGTTAATTCACCCCATTCTGAAAAAGACTCCTTATGAACTCTTTAAGGGTAGAAAACCTAATATTTGATATTTCAAACCCTTTGGATGTACATGCTTTGTTCAAAACAATGACAAAGATAATCTTGGGAAATTTGATGCATGTACTGATGAAGTTATATTTAGGGTTGTAATATGAGACAAGCTACTCGGGCTCGGCTCGGGATCGGCTCGAGCTCGTTCACTTTCTAAACGAGCCAAGCTTGAGCACATTTTAAAGTTCGTATAAATTTTAGGCTCCGCTCGTTTATAAACGAGCCGAGCTTGAGCATGTCAATGCTCGGCTCATTCGGGTAAAGCTCGGCTCGTTCAGCTAAAATAACACTATAAGAGAATTATTTTAGCCAAGCTACTCGGGCTCGGCTCGTCAAAAGCTCGGCTCGAGCTCGTTCATTTTCTAAACGAGCCAAGCTTGAGCACATTGCAAAGCTCGTATAAATTTTAGGCTCGGCTCGGGCTCGCCTCGTTTATAAACGAGCCAAGCTTGAGCATGCCGATGCTCGGCTCGTTCGGCTCGTATTACACCCCTAGTTATATTCATCGGATATGCTTCAAATAGCAAAGCTTATCGGATTTATAACAAACGTCCCAAAATTGTTGAGGAAAGTATACATGTCATATTTGATGAAAGTAATGATGGTAATTTGAGTGAATGTTTTGTAGATCTTAATCTGAATCAACGAGAAGATCACAATTTTGATGAAGAAGAAGATCCTAAAGATCAAGAAAATAATATGCAAGAAAAGATTCAAGATACCAGAGAAAAACTTCAAGACCATGAAACACATCTTTAAGACCTTGAAACAGAAAATTGCGATGTTAGAACTCCGTTTCAAGGCCTTGAAACCCAACTTCAAGGCCTTGAGATAGGATTTAAGGGAAATACACCAACGGCACCTGAATCTAGTCAAGCATATGAGCCTCAATCTTTAGGATTTGTTCCATCTTACAAACGAAGTCCACAAGAGAATGTGATCTCGGATTCAAACGCAGGAGTCCAAAGTCAATCTAAAGTAAACAATCTATGTGCGTTCTCTGCGTTCTTGTCTCTTATTGAGCCAAAGAATTATGTTCAAGCTCTTCAAGAACCCGATTGGATCATTGCCATGCAAAACAAACTAAATGAGTTTGAGAGAAACAAGGTTTGAACTCTTACTACAAGACCAAAGCATCAATCCGTCATTGACACGAAATGGGTTTTTCGAAACAAGTTGGATGAAAACGGCAAAGTCATTCGAAATAAAGCACGGCTTGTAGCACAAGGCTATAACCAAGAAGAAGGTATTGATTGTGAGGAAACATAAAGCTATTCAAATGGATGTAAAATGTGCTTTTCTAAACGGCTTCTTAGAAGAAGAAATCTACGTTGCTCAACCTCTTGGTTTTGAAAATGATGAATTTCCTGATCATGTATTTAATTGGACAAAACTCTTTATGGTCTAAAGCAAGCTCCTCGAGCTTGGTATGAAAGATTATCCAAGTACCTTCTCAAAAACAATTTCAAAAGAGGTTTGATTGATAAAACTTTATTTATCAAAACTAGAGGCAACGATATCTTAGTAGTACAAATCTATGTTGATGATATATTATTCGGTGCTACTAATGATTCCTTATGCAAGGAATTTTTAGATATCATGTGCAGGGAATTCGAAATGAGCTTAATTGGTAACCTAAATTTCTTTCTTGGACTTCAAGTTACACAAGTAAAGAAATAATTTTTTTTTCAATCTGATCAAGTATACCAAGGACTTGCTTAAGAAGTATAAGATGGATTAATCAAAGGTTGCAAAGACTCCTATGAGTTCAACACTTTCGCTTGATCACGACAAAGATGGTAAAAGTGTTGTACAAAAGGAGTATCGAGGTATGATTGGTTTATTGCTATATTTAACCGCTAGTCGACCTGACATTATGTCTAGCGTATGCATGTGTGCAAGATTCAAGTTGATCCTAAAGAGTCACACTTGATAGCTGTGAAAAGGATTTTTCGGTATCTCAATGGCACTATGGATCTAGGGTTATGATACGCACGTCAAAGCTCGTTTCACCTCGTTCGCTATTTAGATGCAGATTTCGCAGGTTATAAGGTCAATAGAAACAACACTTCTGGATGTTGCCAATTCTTAGGAGGAACCCTAATTAGTTGGCACTCCAAGAAGCAAAACTTTGTTGCTTCTATCAACAACTAAAGTCGAATATATAGCTGCAGGAGCCTGCTATGCAATAATTTTATGGATAGCTCAACAACTTTGTGATCTTGGCTTCGATTTGAAAGGTATTCCTATAAAATGTGATAATACTAGTGCTATTTATAAGGGAGACTAAACCTACTAATACTAGGAAAAACAAAAAAGATATGATTTATAAAATATATCTTTTGAAAAGATAATCTAGGAAAGATATATTTGAAAAGATATAAAATCTAAAATCTAAAAAGATAGAATATAAATCATCCCCTAAGATAGTCTGAGAGATTTAAGGAATTATTACAAGATATAATTGCCAAAAGATAGAAGATCATGGCCGGATCTCTTGCTACTCGTTCCAGTGAAAGAAATGAAACCGCTTGAATTTTTTATAGGAAAATCAGTCGATTTTTCTGAAACTCGGGCGATTTTCTTCTCTGGAACTTCTTCCTTGCTTTTATCCTTCTTCCTTGCTTGATGAATCTTCTTGTTCATGGCTTAGCTCTTCTATAACATTCAACAATGTTAGTAAGGAACTCCTGAGAATGATGAGAGTTTCCTTGAGGGTAAATGTCATGAGAAGATCTGTAACTTCGTCTTGGATTGCTTTAGCTCTTGACCGTGTGATTGCTCCATCCATAATCGAATCTAAAGAAGGTGAAAGTGAAAGAGTTGTTGGCTTATCCTTTAATGCTTTAGCCTATGAGCGTGTAGTTGGTCCTTGTATTGGAGATGGTCCCACATCAGATCTCCTCCAATTTTCAACCGCTCCATGAGGAAAGACCTTCCTCACCACATATGGGCCAATCCATCTTGACTTGAGCTTTCCGGGGAAGAGACGCAACCTTGAGTTGAAGAGAAGGACCAAGTCTCCTTCAGTCAACTCCTTCCGTATGAGGCGCTTGTCATGCCAATGCTTGGTTCTTTCCTTGTCAATTCGGGCATTCTTGTAGGCAAAAAGTCTAAGCTCCTCAAGTGCATTAATATCAAGAAATCTCTTCTCACCAGTCTTGAAGGCGGTTCTATATGCCCATAAGGCATCATCAAGCCTCATGGCCCAATCCTTTCTAAGCCTTGACACCGTCTTCTCTAATATCCCTTTGATCTCCCGGTTGGAGATCTCGACTTGGCCACTTGTTTGGGGTGATAAGGTGTTGCAGCCTTGCGAGTCACCCCATACTTGGCCAACAAAGCTCCAAAGTTTATAGCGGTGAAGTGCTTCCCTCCATCACTTAAAACTGCTCTTGGTGTTCCAAATCTCGGGAAGATTAGTCGGTTAAAGAACCACACCACTACCTTGGCGTCATTTGTGGGAGAGGCAATTGCTTCCATCCATCTAGACACGTAGTACACCGCCAAGAGGATGTAAAGGTTTCCACATGAGGAGGGGAATGGACCCATGAAGTCCACACCCCTAACGTCAAATATCTCCACTTCTTGAATATTGTTTAATGGGATCTCGTTTCTCCTTGAAATATTGACCGTCCGTTGACATGTGCCACATGCCATAAAAAAATTCTGCACATCAAGAAATAAGTTAGATCAATCAAATCCGAATTGTAATACCTTGGCAAAAGTCTTATGTGAGCTTGCATGTCGTCCACATGGTAGAGAGTTGCAATGCAGGATCACGCTCTCCATCTCATCCTCCTAAATGCATCTTCGGAATACTCCATTCTGTCCTCTCTCGAACAACAGAGGTTCACTTCAAAAATAGTGCCTCACATCCTTGAAAAACTTCTTTCCTTTGGCATAGGACAAACCCGGAGGCACTTCTTCACAAACCAAGTAGTTCACAATGCCGCGAACCATGGCTCTCTTCCTCTAGTCACTTGGATTAGACACTCCTCCACCTCTTGCAATTGCTCATCCCGGAATAAATCATCAATCAGTATCTCATCTCTCTCTATCGCCAAGGAAGGAAGTCTACTAAGGTGGTCCACCACGCAATTTTCAGACCCCTTCTTATTTCTAATCTCCAAATCAAATTCTTGGAGAAGAAGGATCCACTAGATTAGTAGAGGTTTGGCATCCTTCTTTGTGAGTTGATAACGGATCGCAGCAAGATCCGTGTACAAAATCACCTTGGCTCCTTCTAGGTATGACCGGAACTTCTCAAAAGCATACACAACCGCGAGCAACTCCTTCTCGGTGGTGGCATAATTAACTTGGGCCTCGTCTAGCGTCTTGCTTGCGTAGTAGATTGCATGTGTAAGCCCATCTTTCCTTTGTCCTAGCACGGCCCCAATGGCCACATCACTCGCAACACACATCACCTCAAAAGGTAAACTCCAATCCGGAGGTTACATAGTCGGGGCCGTGATCAAAGCGTCCTTCAACCTACAAAAAGCCTCAAGGTTATCCTTTAAAAACACAAACTCAAAATCCTTCATTAATAGGCTAGTGAGAGGCTTAGAAATTTTAGAGAAATCTTTAATAAACCTCCGGTAAAAACTGACATGCCCTAAGAAACTCCTTACCCCTTTCACTAAAGTAGGTGGTGGCAACTTCTTTATTGTCTCAATTTTAGCTCTATCAACTTCAATGCCTCTTTGGGAAACCAAATGTCCCAACACTATACCTTCACTAACTATGAAATGACATTTCTTCCAATTTAAAACAAGATTAGTATCTTCACATCTTTTCAACACCAAAGATAGATTAGCAAAGACAATCATCAAATGAAGATCCATAAACCGAGAAATCATCCTTGAACACTTACGTTCGCTCTAAAAGGTGTGTGCACACAAAGCTTTAAATTTGTATTACGAATAATAAACCTAACGATAAGCGAACCTGCAGTGTACAGATCAATCGTAGCAAGGGCTTATATTCCGGAGTCGATCTTAGGGAATCGGTGAGAACAATCACAGTAAAGCAATCCAATTTCAAAAGCATTCAATAATATTGATCAAAAGCAAAAGACAAGATGTATAACAAGATGGAGAAATGCATATTCTAAAGATCAAAGTATCATGTTGTGGTTTTGACTCAAGATCTCTTCGGATAACGTGGACAAAGTTGAGGTTTGCTAAGGGAAGGTGTTGCTACTATGGGATAGATGTAATACCCGGAATTTTTATTCCGTTTAATTCCGAATCAAATCGGACTTTGAGCCGTTGACGGTTTCTCTTTCTATCTAGTATCTCTTCCTTCACAAATTTCATTATTTTATGTAGAATTTAATTCACATAAAATGATAAAATTATATCAAGCTCTAATTCTTATAATTATCTATTATTATGTAGAATTTTATTCACATAAAATGATAGATTTATATCAAACCCTAGTTGTTATAATTCATTCTTATCAAGGACTTTAGACTAGATCCTGACAAGGCCATGACGAGTTTTGACAGATTTTTGACAAGCAATTCAGCCCATCTTTCTTGCATGTTTCAACCCACTATTCCTACCTTAAGCTCAGCCAGTTTGCTTACCCACAACAGCCCAGCAGTGTGACTTCGAGCCAGCCCAGCAGTAGCCCAAAAGAGGCTGGTTACGAGCCCATTAACAGCTCCTTCAGACGGACCTCACAGCTCCTCTCCAGCCCAGTATACACAGCTCCTCTCCAGCCCAGTATGCACAGCTCCTCTCCAGCCAAGAATGCGCAGCATCCTTTGCAGTCCAGCCGGGAGCAGCCCAAGGAAGGCACGCCAGAACGTCAGCTGCTCCCTCTCCCCATCTGCTTGTAACAGCTGCATAAATGGGATAATTAATGAGATAATTAAGGAGCTGTAACATCACTATATTCGCGAAGCTGCGATTGCTAGATTGACTGTTCAGACCCAGTTGCGGAGAGATTTGATTTGGTTGGACGTAGACATCCGGTTTCCGGACACTAATGGTCATCTGTCAGCGTTAGAGGTTTCACCTGATCTGACGGAAGAGATCCGGCAGAAACAGGAGGGTTGTCCAACACTGACGAGGATCCGGGATAGGATGTCAAGAGGGGAGGCACCACAATTTGTGGTGGGTGCAGATGGGATTTTGAGGCGCTAGGAGCGCATATGTGTACCCTCTGACAGAGAGTTGAGGTAGCGTATACTGTAGGAGGCCCATTCTACACGTTACTCCGTCCACCCCGGCGCGAGTAAGATGTATCAGGATATACGACGATCTTATTGGTGGGGCGGACTCAAGCCCGACGTGGCTATATATGTAGCCTAGTGTGCGACCTGTCAGCAGGTCAAGATTGAGCACCATAGGCCCGGAGGAGAGCTCCAACCACTTCCGGTTCCACAGTGGAAGTGGGAGGACATTTCCATGGACTTCGTTACTGGCCTGAGGTTGAGTAGAGGCTTTTATGTGATATGGGTTCTAGTGGATCAGTTGACGAAGACGGCACGATTCATTAATATTAAGGAAACGTGGCCGGTGTCTCGTTTAGCCGAGGAGTTTACCCGACAGATTGTGAGGTTCCATGGAGTGCCGAGGACGATCATTTCAGATAGGGATGGGCGTTTTACCTCGAGGTTCTGGCAGCAGGTACACGCCGCCTTAGGGACGAGCTAACAGTTCACCACGGCATACCATCCTCAGACGGACGGGCAGTCGGAGAGGACTATTCAGACCCTTGAGGACATGTTGAGGGCATGTGTGCTTGATTGGGGTCAGGTATGGCCCGACCACCTTCCTTTGGTGGAGTTTTCGTATAACAATAGTTGGCACGCGACTATTGGGATGGCTCCTTACGTGGCACTATATGGGCAGAGGTGTCGTACTCCTTTGTGTTGCGATGAGCCTCGGAGGATGAGTGGGGTAGCGCCCGAGCATGTGTAGGATGAGATGGCTCGGGTAGCATTGATCCGAGAGCGGATGTTGACCGCACAGAGTCGTCAAAGATCTTATGCTGATAAGAGGCACAGGCCTCTGGAGTTCAGGGTTGGCGCCCAGGTATGGTTGAAGGTGTCACCGACGAGAGGTGTTAGACGCTTCGGCATTACAGGGAAGTTGAGTCCCCGATATGTCGGGCCCTTTGAGATCCTAGAGCGGATAGAAGAGGTGGCTTATAGATTGGCATTGCCATCTCGATTGGAGGGAGTCCATCCAGTTTTCCATGTATCTCAGTTGAGAGAGTATGTGCATGACCCGAGACACATAGTGAGCCATGACGACCTAGTGGTCGAGCCGGATCATACATTTCCTGAGCACCCGATAGCAGGTTTGGAGAGAGGTATGAGACGCCTTCGATCAAAAGTAATACCCATGTTGAGAGTACAGTGGTCGAGACGAGGGATTGACGAGACCACTTGGGAGACGGAGGATAGTATACGGCGGAACTATCTCGAGTTTTATGCGGATCTAGAGACGTCTATAGGACCGTCAGGTAGTTCTACATCCTTGCTTGGTTACTTTGAGTGATTGTATGTGTGTTATGTTTGATGTGCTTGTGTGTGAACTATAGGTGTCTTGATGTAGTAACTTGTTAGTCATAGGACTCGCTTACGTTTCATGAGCTTGGGAACTACCCTAAGTTTCGGGACGAAACTTATTTTTGAGGGGGATCAGATGTAACGACCAGTTTTTTTTTTTGTTACGATTTGATAAGGTTAGAGAAGTTTAGAGAAGGAAATTAAATTTTAGTGAGACTGGGACGTACCAGTTTAATAATGGAAGTCGTTTAGTTAAGTACCTTGTCCTAAGTTTCGGGACGAAACTTATTTTAAGGGGGTACTGATGTAATACCAGGAAATTTTATTCCGTTTAATTCCGAATCAAATCGGACATCGAGCCATTGACGGTTTCCCTTTCTATCTAGTATCTCTTCCTTCACAAATTTCATTATTTTATGTAGAATTTAATTCACATAAAATGATAAAATTATATCAAGCTCTAATTCTTATAATTATCTATTATTTTATGTAGAATTTTATTCACATAAAATGATAGATTTATATCAAATCCTAGTTGTTATAATTCATTCTTATCAAGGACTTTAGAGAGATCCTGACAAGGCCATGACGAGTTTTGACAAGCAATTCAGCCCATCATTCTTGCATGTTTCATCCCACTATTGCTACCTTAAGCTCAGCCAGTTTGCTTACCCACAACAGCCCAGCAGTGTGACTTCGAGCCAGGCCAGCAGTAGGCCAGAAGAGGCTGGTTACGAGCCCATTAACAACTCCTTCAGGCGGACCACAACGCTCCTCTCCAACCCAGTATACACAGCTCCTCTCCAGCCCAGTATGCACAGCTCTTCTCCAACCAGTATGCACAACATCCTTTGCAGTCCAGCAAGGAGCAGCCCAAGGAAGGCACGCCAGAACGTCAGCTACTCCCTCTCCCCATCTGCTTGTAACAGCTGCATAAATGGGATAATTAATGAGATAATTAAGGAGCTGTAACAACCCTATATTCACGCCTAGAAGAGAGGAACTGCAACGCTTTTCTGTGCTCCAGATTCACGCCAGAAGCGAGGGAACTACAGCAGCCCAGTCGCCCTTCCTTGCTCCAGATTCACGCAGCAACCCACTCATGCTGTTGCCCACATTCTGCACACGAGACTCCTGAGTAAGTTGGTTGTTGGCTCTCTCTCGCTCTCTCTTTTCCCTATACCTTCATACCTTCCAACTCTCTCCCTCCCTCCATCTGCGTTTATAATAAGAACCGGAACTTACATACTCCTTCTCTATGCCGAATGGATACTTAACTCGACTTCACCGGATGTCCACAACCTGGCCAAGTAGAGCCGTTCCAAGCTACAGCAGTGAAGTCTTACCCTCGAGTCCAGGAGCACGTTTCTGCTGAGCTGCTGCAGTCCAGTAAGTGATTAATTCCCGGATGTAATTTCTGTACAACTCTTATATGGAGTCTATAAATGTAAAGATGAATGTTTTCCCCATAGGTTGAACATAGGAGGGGTGAGAGTAGTTTGTCTTGATGCTGGATAGTTGACAGTGATTATAGAACTCGGGATCTCATGAACTCTTTATGTACAGATTTTTGTTTCTACAATTTTTTGATGTTGAAGATTACCCACTGTTGTGAATCAATGTTAAAAAGATTGGTTGAAGATCCACCGTTGAATTTTTAATAGATCATAGATAGATATACATAGTTTACTGTGTTAAAATTTGGGAACAAATGAACGGTCGGATTGAAAGTTATAGGATCTCAAAATGGAGTAGTTGAGTTGTTTTTCCAGCAGTAAACTTTGACTAAGTATGGGAACATTTGTAGTGTTGTAGCCAACTTTACAGATTTTTGTAGGAATAAAGATTGAACAGTTTTAAAAAATTGTTTCTCCTATGAGTATATTAGAGATCATAGATAAGTTAGAAATTTATTTTAGAATTTTTATAAGTTTATTTTATTTTCATATTTGAAGGTGTAGTTGGACTTTAGTGACTTTTCGGGAAATAGAAAATGGGTAGTTTTTATAGTTGTCACCTAAAATCATCCTAGGGAGTAGAATATGATTAGTTAGCCTCAAGTAAGAATTTTAAGTACTTTTTACGGATTTTTGGAAGTCTCGAAACCAAGGGTAAAATAGTCAATTTACCTTAAATAAACACTGTAATAACTTCTGCACATAGAATCGTACATCTTAGGAGTTTTAGACTTCTAAGTATCAAAGGAAAAATGTTGACCCACGTGCCTCCTTTGACAGGCAACTGAGTTCCTGCAGCTACTGATTTAGTGTTGTTAAGAGAGACGAGTTTTAATTCTGGTAAGTCTACTGACTTACTTAGCTAGCTTCTTGCATGTGTGTGATGTGTATGAGTGGTGTGTGATGGTTAAGATAAATAACAAAACCGGAATAGGCCGACTGTAGTATATTGTATAATTGACCCAAGTGTATGATAACGGCTCGTGACATCATCTGCATAGCTCTTGCGAGAGTCTAGGAGGTTCCCTGCGACAAGCCCAGTCCGGTAGACGGACACATGCATTAGTACCATTCTGCGTTGGTAAACGGGGACAGGGGCGAGGTTTGGGAATCCCTCGGGTCACAAAATAAGTATCATTAGAAATGACGTATCACTTAATTAAATATAATAAAAATGAATGAGTGTTGCATGGTGATTGGGTATGTTGTGTGATTGTGCTTTTACCTTTATACTTATGCATAGAATGTTAGCTAACGGTTTTATACCGCTTGTAGATGCCTTGCAGGTTAGGGAGGCGATCGAGTGATCCGGCGGTAGTGGGCAGCCGGGGTTCCGTGCATAATAGGACGGGACTGTTATATTTTATTTTATGACTATTGAGACTGATGTTGGTATATCCGGTTTTGTGCCGTGTTGTAAGGTCCGATGAAGTTGTTGCCAGGCTAAGGGCCGGGACCCATTGTGAGGTCCCAGCTCGTAGCATTTCGAGTCCTCTAGGATTCGGGGTGTTACAATAGATCACCGAGTATGTCTCACTGCCCACTTTTTCAAACCAAAGCTCCTATCACCGGGTAAGTCTCAAGGAACTAGGGAAAGGTAAAGGCGCTCAAACCATCAACACTCACCTAAGGGTATAGAACTGACCATCACCGGGACAGTCTCAAGTTAACTCTCAAAAGTAGGATGAAGGCACACTCAAACCCTACTAAATGATAAACCTTTATTACCTAACACTCATCATCATAGGTATACAAGCAAATGAATCACCGGGTAAGTCTCATCCTAGGCTTGCGTATAAACCAATAAAGGTGCAACAAGGATAGAATTTGGCAAACTATGACCTAAACTCAAGATAGACAATGTAGTGGACGATCTCGTTCTGTTCTCTATCGATATCGGTCGAGATGCTCAAGGAACATCTCGAGACGGGTTTCGGATTAGGGTTAACTCAAGCTTTCAGGATCCACTTGGATAAAGATCTATTCTTTTATTGTCTATACCACAACCTTCAACTAATCACCCTAGAATCGCAAGGGTGTTTAGCCAACAATAATCATAATCAATGCAATATCAATTATAACAAGAATATCAAGAAAAGGGAATAAAACAATCATCAAAGGTTTACTAAAACCCTAAGCAATCCTTCCTTCGATCCTTCCTTATATGATCAAAACAAATCATGGGTATATAACAGATATTTATACTTCACTTGGGATCATAGAATGCATAGCAAATCATACTCATCAAAATCAGTCACGAATAATCCACTTTAAATCACTAAGTCAATCAACAAGCTCATGGTCTAAAGCATTTTCAATCAAGGGTCAAGAAACGAGTTATGGATGAAGTGTATAAAGGATATTGTGGTGCTAGATCCGAGAAAAAGGATAAGAACTTCAGAACTTCAAAATTTTCTTCACTTCTTCAACAAGATTTTCTTGTTTCTTTTTAGCATTTTTTTCTTACATTTCACTTTTTGAGAACATGGACAGAGGTGCACAATAACCGAAGCCTCGGAGATCAACAAATCTCAATTTCTCGAGATGCCTAAAACCGGATGCACATACCAAGACTCGTTAGGACTATCGATCAATCAGACTTTGGCAAGACACAAACACCCGGATATGTGAATGGTGTCGAGTTACTCATCGTCAAGATCAACATCCCCAAACCTATTTTCTATAACTTCTTGTCCTTTCAACATCATCTTTCACTTGCTTTTCAATTTCTTTTGCTTCCAAATTCCCGGATAGGTAAAGGGAGGCAACATATTCCGTTGAGGGGCAAAAAGCATTATCAAGAAGAGGAAGAAAGTTTACGAATCACCTTAATTATTCTAAAATGGATGTGAGAGAACTTATAATGAAATGTCAACTTTCAAATTGAGCATGATTTGGACAAAAGAACTTATAATGCTTGTAATGTATGTAATAGTTTCGAGGCACATAATGGAAGCAGTTTAAATAGTCATAAGCACATAAGTCAATTATTACAAACCAAGGTATCTCAAAGTACTCCATACTTAGGACACATCGTCCCGATGGGTAAAAGAAGTCTAGAAACACTTACATGTTTGAGTGCAGAACCGCAAAATAAGAAAGAAAATAAAGCAGCAGATCCGGGGGAGGTCCAATCAAGCATCTAGAGGAGGAGGTGGCTGGAACGGTACAAGGATGGATTTAAGGGGTTGCCCATGAGGTGCTGGAACTACAGCTCCATCATCCAGCGTTGGTAGTTGTGGCTTTCCTGCATCTCCCGCCGCATGGTACGCAACTTTGTCGTCTACCTATCAAGCCGTCCACCCATATATGTGCTTAAGGTACGGAAAGACTCCTCCATATGGCTAGAGAGAGCATTGATCCTCCGATGGGCCTAGGGATCGTGGCGGCGACGATGATGGCGTTTTCGGTGTTGTGGTATGTCTAGTGTAGGAGTCTCTGGTGCATGCTGGTCGTCCTCTATCTCCTACTCCTCATCCACCAGCTCGATCACCGGGGCAGACGGGCCATCAGTGTCCGTCCCGGTATCCATGGGTACTCCGTCATCCTCCTCATTGTTATCCATGCCAAACTCTACCTCGATCTCTGCATCCCACACGTACGATCTCTAGATTTGTAACCAGCTGGTCGGGCCGTCGACGGTGAACTGTGGAGACCAAGGAATCCCCTTCGGATGTTTGTTCTCCCAAGGCATGGCCACATATGGTGGACCACGGCCTCGATGAATGGAAATTCGTTGAGTGATGAACTCCTGCAGCCCTAAAGGTTTGGCCTCAACGGCCAACATGCATGCGAAAATATCGAGGTCCATCGCCCCTGCAAGGTAAGCCACCAATCCCCCACAACAGATGTCGCCCTTCTTCTTGCTCTTGACCCTGTCAAGCTCTTCCACCAGCATGGTGGCAAAGTCTGGAACGAAACCTATAGTCATACAAAAGAGAGAAAGAAGCTCACCGTGTCGGACTTTTAGAGGAGTCTTTGTCCTCGCCAGCAGCATCTCGCTCAAAATCCTATCACCGATCTGGAAGGAGACATGGTAGATGAGCTTCTCCTTAGAGTCACTCGGATTCCAATAGTCAGCACTCAATGTGACATGAGCAATGCAGTTCCAGAAGGCATTCGCCTCTCTCCTAGAGTGGAATTTTGTGACGGTCGGCTTAGGGAAACCAAAGAGCATCCCAAAGTTCTCTATTGTAACTGCATACCCCTTGTTGACCAACCTGAACTTCACTCCCTTATGCTCCGGCACATTCTGAGAAAATCAAGAGTCGGCTCTACATAAGCAAATGAACGGATGGCCATAAACTTCTCCAGGCCAACAAGAGAAATCATGCACTATAGATCCTCGATGACGTGGAGGCAATTGAAGTCCTCAACATCGACGTAGCGGGGTGAGATGATCGGTCGGGAGCAAATGCGATCATACTCTTTTTGGAACCAACCAAGAATGGTCGGCACTTTTGGTGGTGCAGGAGGGGAGGGTGAGTGGTTTCTATCATCTAGACGGTCTCGGAGTGCTAATTGTCTCTCTGAACGATGCATTTTTCTAAGTTAGGGTTTGATCTCGACCGAGATGCCTGGGTTTCAACCAAGGTGAACACTACTTTGATCGAACTAAAAAAGTTGTAACTTTTGGCCCCCGAAATAACTACCAAAAGCTTCCTAGGGGGTTCTCTAGTTATTCTCAACATAATACACAACAAATATCTTCCAATTTCAAGCAAAAACTTCTGAAATGCGAAAAGGAGGGTTTCGAACGAGATTACCA
Source organism: Fagopyrum homotropicum (assembly GCA_033239125.1). NCBI lineage: Eukaryota > Viridiplantae > Streptophyta > Magnoliopsida > Caryophyllales > Polygonaceae > Fagopyrum > Fagopyrum homotropicum. Next base: position 33,619,493 of record BSWB01000008.1, read on the forward strand.
AGTTTTAGCAGATTTCGGTAGCTTGAAGTGTAGATGGATAATGGAGAAGTTGTTGTAGTTCCGTTCCCATCAATTTAGATCAAGAAACATTGAAAACGGGCGAGAAACGAGATTTTTGTAGATTAGGGCGTCGGAAGGGAGAAGTGGGGAAGAAAGAGAAAAACTGTTTCTCCTTTTATACCGTTTAGAAAATTTAACCGCATTTTGGTCGAGGTGATTGTCAATGACCGAGGTGTTCAACCGAGGTCAATCCCTGTTGCCCCTTCATCTCGGTTGCTCGAAAGTGTTTCGGTCGAGATGAACTGATGGTGTCCAAAGTGGCTCTAGCAATTGTAACTTTCCCAGACTCTCGAACTGTAACTCCGTCCATATGTTTCCCCTGCGTTGTTTTTCTTAGGTGGTACCTAGATCCTGTTACCATGGACACAAAATGCAAGCTATACTAATCTAAACTAGAAAGCAAGAAAGAAAGCCATACCTTGTTGCCTCCGAAGAAGCGCTTGTTTTATGGTCGCTAGCAGGACCAAACCTTTGCATGTTCAATTGAGATGCACTTATGCAATCTCCTTGACCGGTGGTCTTGGTTTATACTTCTTTAGCCAACAACTTTCGACTTGGAAGGTTCCACAATGTTCACCCCATACTTTAACTGCACCAGGAGAATAAACATTTTTCATAATAAAAGGTCTTGTCCATATTGACTTGGGTTTATTTGGAAGAGAATGAGAATGATAATCGTAAAGAACAACAATTTCTCCTTCTTTGATTCCTCTCTAGATGATGTGCTTTTTGTGCCAATTCTTCGTTTGTTCTTTGTAGATATTTTTAACTTTAGCTCTTATTCCGTGGAGTGGCGGTTTCACGTTCTTATCCTTCGCTTGCAATGCATCGGAAGAGTTAAGACGGATGCTTGCATTACTTGATGTTGATGAATCAATCACTTCGTTAGCTATCATTCCGCGGAGTCCCTGTTTCTTTCACCTCTACCAGTCCAATAGTTGTGTCGGTCAAGATGACGTGCTATCTATCGAGAAAGTTTGTTGGTCCTTCTTCAAATTTTTCGAACACGGCTGACGGATCTTCCTTAAAAGTCTCCAAGTTATGTATATATGCATCACATGAAACATCTACACCTTTATCTATCATACTAAAGCTTAGAACACTTTCAAGAGGATCTTTAGTATGGATACAGCTAACCAATTCTCGAGATTCCTCTTTATCATAGATGTTGTAGATGTCTTCTTCTAGTCCTTGGCCTTCCATCAAGGCTGACCGTATGAATTCAACCTGCTCTTCTCTAATTTTGGAGGACAACTTGGCGTTCTTGTAATCCACATAGCAACTTCATGTTGCAAGAAATGGTCTCCTAAGGATAATAATAAGTGGATAATCTACAGGAATATCCAAAACCACAAAGTCTATAGGAATATAGAATTTACCTAGTCTTACAGGAATGTCTTCCAACTTGCCTACGGGTCGAGTGATTGATCTATCCGCCATGTATAGTGTCATCTTAAATGGTTTAGATTCCCCTAAACCAGCCTTCTCACACAATGCAAGTGGAATGATGCTCACACTTGCTCCTAAGTCACACAATGCATCATATGTGATGTTCGCTCTCAAGCGTGTGTGTATGGTGAACGATATAACTTTAAATTTATAACCTTAATTACACGGCTGAAACAATATGCGGACCCGAAGTGTACGGATCAACTGTAATAACAGTAAATACTCCAGGACCTAACACAAGGACTATGGTGAAAAAAGCACGGTAATTCAAGTTGTCAATCAAAATCAAGAAACAAAGAAAAGGTATCAAAGATGATATAATAATCAAATAAAGAGAATGTAGATTCCAGAGATCAAGGCATCCAGTTGTGGTTCCGACTCAAGATCTCAAAGGATAACATGGACAAAGCTGAGGTTTGCAAAGGGAAGGTGTTTCTAAGGTGGGAATAGATAACAGGGTAAGTCACACTACTCACTATCCCAAACCACAGATCCTCTCACCGGGTAAGTCTCAAGGAACTAAGGAAAAGAACTATAATCTCAAATCAACACACCACCCAAGTGGTTAGAACTAACCTTTACCAGGTAATTCTCAGGCTAACTCTCAAAGGTGGGATGAAGGCACACTCAAATCCTAATAAAGGATAAACCTTTGTTACCTAATACTCATGATCTTGGGTATACAAGCAAAGGAATCACCGGGTAAGTCTCATCCTAGGCTTGCGTATGGACCAGGAAAGGTATAACAAGGATAGGATTTGACAAACTGAAACCTCAACTCAAATAAGGATCAGGAAAGGAATCGCCTCGCTCAGTTCATGTTCTATCTCGGTCGAGATGTTCGACGAACTGACCGAGGTGAGGTTCAGTTAAGGTATGGCTCGAGCTTTCAAGGTCAACCAGGGTAAAGGCTCATTCTTTTATCGTCTTTCCCACAACTTTCAGCCAATCACCCTAAAATCGCACAAAGAACTTAGCCAATAATAATTATGATAACAATAATCAAAGGTATAAGAAAGGAATCAATATCGAAACAAGAAAATCTTTACACGAAGGTCTCAATAACTCAATCAAACAATCAAACAAACAAGAAACTGTGTTCCTTAATCACAAACCAAAAGACAACAATCAAACAATCTAAGAAAAGCTTACAACTTCCATCAAAAGCCAATAATCATTATGATAACAATACAAAAATATATAAGAAAGGAATCAATATCCGAACAAGAAAATCTTAACATAAAGGTCTCAATAACTCAATCAAACAATCAAACAAACTAGCAAACTACATTCCTCAATCACAAACCAAAAGACGACAATCAAACAATCTAAGAGAACCTTACAACTTCCTTCAAAAGCCTTAAACTTTATCTTCAAAGCCAACTTCCTTCCTTCCTTGGAATATCTTCAATCTTCCAAACTAATCAGCCAACTAGACATGCCTTCATCCAGAAAATCCATCCCAATATATAGGAAAAACACTTGCCAAAATTAAAAGATCTTCAGCCATGAATAAAAGATCTTATGGGTCGAGGGTCGTTTGTCTCGGTCCAGTCCAACGGAATCACCTTGGTCGAGATGGTACTGTAACCATCCGAGGTGATCCTCAGCTACGTGTAAATCTCTCAAATCTGGTCAAAAATTAAACTTCTATCAAACTTCCATGGTTCCTAAGCCTTTCTTGTAGCTCCTCAATGTTCCAGAATGTCGCTCCAATGACTCCTTAGATCCCTTAGATCCATATCGCTCCACAACATGTTATTTTCCCTACAATTACAACAAAAGTAGGCGTAGACCTTGATTCTTACAAAGGTAAACAAAACAACATAATGATCAAGAATATACATCCATACATGCAGATTTATGAAGATAAAACGTCTAAACCAATCCCAAAATATAGACTATTATACATGCTATCAAAATACCCCATACTTGTTCCTTGCTTGTCCCCAAGCAAGATTCAAATCTTAGATACAAGATAGAATGGATTATAAGTCATCAAAGAGATCAATCAAAACATGATTAAAACATTTTACAAATATAAGAAAGTTGTTTATCTTTGCATAAAATCATAGAATGCATAATAAATCATATTTATAAAAATCAATAATGTATAATCCAATTTAAACCACCAAATCTATTGACATACTCAAGTTCTCAAGAAACAAGCTAGGGTGGGATGTATATAGGATATTGTGGTGCTAGAATCCGGGAATAGGATATTTACTTCACTTCTTTGAATCACAACATCTTCCACCAATAAGCTTTGCTTATTTTCAATTTCACTTTACTTTTTCGGAACATGGACAGAGGTGCACAATAGCCGAAGCCTAGGAGATAAACAATCATCAATTTCTCGAGATGCGTCAAACCCTTGATGCACATACGATGACCCATTAGGATTATCGATCAATCCGACTTTGGCAAGACACAAAAGCCCGGCTATGTGAATGGTGCCGAGTTACTCATCATCAAGATCAACTTCCCTAAACCTATTTTTTTCTACCACTTTGAGCCAAGAAGTCAACTTCACTTCACACGCTTTTCATCAACTGCATCCAAATTCCCGGATAGGTAAAGGGAGACAAGTATGTATATGAGGGGCTAAAGCATGATCAAGAAGAAGAAGAAGAGAATGAAGTGCCTTAATCATCCCTTTAATAATGTGAGAGAACTCATAATGTATTGTCAACCTTCAAATTCAACATAATTTTGATAAAAACAAAGTATTAAGCATGCTAAAATTTCAAACAAAGCGTTTAGAGACTTAAACATTTCATAAAACCTTTTGAGTATATAGTAGCACAAAACGTTTCGAAAATCTTTTCAGTTAAAAACCCATCTCGGTCGAGGTAAATGACGTTATTCGAGTTGTTCAACCGAGATGTATCTCACTTTTAAGACGTCGTTTGGTCAAGAACGTCTTGGTCGAGCCATAAAAATTTTTTCAAACTGGTTTTGATGTTTTTCTCAAACAGAAACCTGTATGTAATGCATGTAATGACACATAAGCACATGAAGCCAAATAACGATAATATCGGATAGAAGTCATACAAACAAGTAGGTCAAATAATACAAACACCCCATACTTAGGACACATTATCCCAATGGTTCAAATATAAGTCATAGGAAACAAGTACTCACCGGACAAGCTAGACTGCATAATAATAAGAAAATAAATCCATGAAGCTCAATCCTTGTCTGCTGGTGGGGGTGGAGGTGGAATGTAAGGGAACTGAGACACGTCGAATGGATAGCCCATAACCTGTTGGAACTGTACATGCATCATCTGACGTTGGTAGTGCATGCTCTCCTCCATCCGATGAGCCCATCCCTCAAAACGTCGGTTGACATAAACTCTCAAAGCGGCGTAAGAATCTGTCATATGCCTCGTCAGATTATCTATCCTTTGATACGCCTCGGGATCTCTACGGTGGTGGGCTCGCTGCTGAGGTGGGGATGGCATGTCGGCTGGAGGTGTAGCAGGCACATATCTCTCGTCCTCCATGGCCTCATCGTCAAGGTCAACGGTGGGAATACTAGGGCCGCTGGTATCAGTACTGGTATCCATGGCAGTAGCTCCTCTAGTGCCATCACCATCATCATCTTTGTCAGCTGCCTCTCAGCAGCATACTCTTGCATGTAAGGGAACCAAGAAACCGACCAGTAGTAATGATCATAAACTGAGAACTGGGATGAATAGAGAATGCCCTGAGGAAACTTCGTTACCCATAGCATGGCAAAATATGGTGTTCCAAGGACACGGGAAACGAGTATGCGTCATGTGATCATCTATTGCAAACCCAGCGGCTTCGATGCCGCCACCAATGTACAACCAGAAAGATCCAACTCCATGTATGTAGCAATGTGGGTCACCAACCCACCACAACAGATGTCTCCCTTCACCTTCCCCTTTATCTTCTGAAGATCCTCTGCTAGCATGGCAACAAAGTTCGGCACTCCTCCTGTAACCATACAAAACAGACTAAAAGCTCACCTGTCGGACCTTCTGGGGCATCTCAGTACGCGCCAGAAGCATCTCATTGAAGATCGTGTGAGCTAAACGGAAAGAAAGGTGAAAGATGATCCGCTCCCGGGATTCGACGGGCTACCATCTGTGAAGGTCGTCAGTCACGTAAGCTATCTCTCCCCAGAAACTACGAGCCTGTGCTCGTGAAGAACAGTCAGTAGTTGTGGGGTAGGAAACCCAAAAATATCCCCAAAATGCTCCAAGGGGACAATGTAATTCTTGTTCAGCAGCCGCTACTTGACCCCTCTATGCTCCGGTATGTAGATAAATGAGCTCAAAAACTCAAATGTCGGCTCCAGATAAGTCGATGCTTAAATTGCCATAAATTCCTCATGGCCAACCATGAAAATCATCTTCTTCAAGTCCTCCACTACGTGAAGGCACTCAAAGTCATCAACATCCACAAAACGTGGGGCAACAATGGGGCACCCACTAATCCTATCAAAGTCCCGCTAGAATCGCTCGTGGATCACCGGGACTGTGGGCTGTGAAGGAGGAGAAGGAGAAGAGTGGTGGGAACTGCTAGGCCTATCTCCAGGGCCAACTGGCGATCAGATGTCCTTCTACTACTCATAACTGAAATTCACCTCGGTCGGATCAAGAACACCTCGGCCGAGACGCAGAAGGGTCAACCGAGGCGAAGACGCTGTCGAGACGAAATCCAGAAAATGCAAGCTTTTCACCCAAAAATCACTACCAATTGTTTCCTAAGGGATATACTATTCTCAACAACAATCTATGGCAACCAAAGCCAAATCTATGTAGAATCGAAGAAAAAGAACTAAGCTAGGGTTTTGGATGAAATATCCCAAAATATGCAGATTCAAGTCGAGGGATTTGAGCCAAAAATCTTTGAAAACGGGTAGGAATTGAGAATCTGAGCAAGGATGGATGCCGCGGTCGAGGAGGGCAAGAGAGGGAAGAAGTGAGAGGAGAGAGAAATGACGTGCCCCTTTTATACACTTCGCTGAATTTGGTTTCACCTCGGACGAGGTGTTCCTGGGCGGATTGAGGTTTCAAAGCGAGGTGGTTATCAGACCTAGGCACCTCGGTTGACGGAGAACACTTCGGTCGAGGTTCTGTGACAACACCCGAGATGTGCCTCATTCAAACTCCTTCTTCTCAATTTCTCGAATGTCAGTCCTTCCTTGTAGCTCATGAGTTGTGATTTCTTCTTAGAGATCACCTGATTCCTGTCTAGGAGGACACACAAAACACAAAGCAAACTATCTAAACTAAACTAGAAAAAGGGAAAAGAAAGCAATACCTTGGGTTGTCTCCCAAGAAGCTCTTGGTTTAAGGTCGCTAGTTGGACCGTATGCCATCCTCAAACAAGGTGTAAGGTTGCAATCTCCTCATCCGGAACTTCCGGTTGGTACTTCTTCAACCTATGCCCGTTAACCTTAAAGCTTCCGCTAGCTTCACCCCATACTTATACTGCACCGTGGGGAAAAACATTTGTTCTTTCTTTGTATATTTTGGAATTCTCATAAGCGTTTAAGCGTAACTCTTCCAGCTCATAAATGTCTAAAAGTGTCTTTTCTTTAGCTTCTTTGATGTCGAAATTCAGCCACTTGATTGCCCAATATGCCTTGTGCTCCAGCTCCACGGGAAGAGGACAAGACTTCCTATATACCAATTTTAAGGGGTGGTTCCATTGGGAGTCTTGAATGCGGTTCTATAAGCCCAAAGAGCATCGTCCAAGTTCATGGACCAATCCTTCCTTGTCCTTGAAATGGTCTTCTCCAAAATTGCTTTGATTTCTCTATTAGAGATCTCCACCTGCCCACTAGTTTGAGGGTTATAAGGGGTTGCTACCTTGTGGGTTACCCCATACTTCGATAGAAGTGCCTTGAACTTTTGGTTGATGAAATGTGTCCCTCCATCGCTGATGATGATGCGCGGTATCCCAAAGCGTGGAAAGATAGTTCTATTGAAGAACTTCACAACCACCATGGCATCTTTAGTGGGAGAATCAATGGCTTCCACCCATTTAGAAACGTAGTCAACAACTAAGAGAATGTAGAGGTTCCCTGCGGATGATGGGAAAGGTCCCATAAAATCAACTCCCTACACATCAAAGATTTCAACTTCCAGAATATTGTTCAGTGGCATTTCATTCCTTCTAGACAAGTTCCCTGTTCTTTGGCATGCATCACAAGAGACAACAAACGCTTGCACATCCATAAATAATGTCCGCCAAAAGAAACTGGAATGTAATACCTTAGCGCATGTTTTGTGAGCGCTAGCGTGTGCTCTACAAGGAAGTGAGTGGCAGTGAAGAACCGGTAGGTGAAACAAATAAGTTAAATAATACTCTAGAAGGGGGGTTGAATAGAGTATGGGAACTTTTCGCAAACCAAATCTCAAGGCCTTGAAACTCCTTTCAAGGACCTTGATGTCAATCTATGCTTCTCGTGAAACTTCGATTTCAAGGGCCTTGACTTCCTGCTCCTGCAAAATAAAGTTAGTTACAATAAAATTTGTATGTTGCGGAATTGAAAAGATTGACACGGGGATATGTTTACGAAGTTCGGCTCTAAATAGCCTACTCTCCGTCCAAGGGTATATCCGTAGGACTAACTATCTATTATAAGCTTCAAAGAGTCCTAGATACAAACTAGAAGAAATCCCCTTCTTCTCTCACTGTAGCTCCAACTCTTAACCTAGCTATAATAGCCTAGTTACTTCACAGAGTAACAGACACTCTAGTATAACACTATTTAGATCTTTCAATGGAGCTCTAGTATTTTCTCTCTCTAAGGGGATAAAGCTTTTGTGTGAGAGAGAAACAAAAACAATGAATGAAGATGATTAGGTTGCTTGAAGATATAACGATGTTTTCCTGTGTAAGCTTGTGTACTTGTCTTCTTCGACCATCATCTTCATTTATACTCTTCTATGGTCTTCGAGCCATTTTACAGATGACCGTTTGAAGATAAATCTTCATTTCCATGAAGATCGTTTCTGTTTTTGAGATAAGGTAGACGTTGCAAGTCTTCACCTTCTGAGAACACGTCGAGTCCTTAACTCCTTGATCTTCTCATCTTTTGTTGAATCGAGAGATAAGATATTTTTGCTGTTTGTTGTTTAGAACATCTTGTAGAAAATATTCTCTATTCTTCGGTTGAAATCTTCCTTCGGTTAATAAGATCTTCCTTTGGTTGATAAGATCTTTGGTTGATGAGATCTTTCGGTTACAGAATCTTCCAAGAAAATCTTCAACTCATTTTGAATCCTTGTTCCGTGTATCTATAATTCCAATTCCCTTGATTTCGTCGTTTTGTACTTGCTATCTTCCATTGTCCTTATCAAGGCCCTTGATATTTGCATAAAACCTGCACTGAATTCAAACCAAAAATATCTAGAGAATATAATCAATACATTGTTAGTATATCCAACTACTACATTTGTGTGAAGTCTTCCATCATCAACACTTGTAAACCATTTTAATCAACGTGGAGTTGTGAATTGCCCCCTTGATGGAAGACAACACAAATGTTTTATCGTACCTGCAATTGCTAGTTTAACAATGCATATGAAAATCTCAAAACTAAAAATATAGAATGCAGTATATCGATATGACGGATCATATTTCTCCCCCTTTGTCTTTCAACAAGGGAGAAAAACAATTCAAGCAAGGGATTTTAAAATACGATTACAGACCCAAAATAGTATTTTCACAAACCACATAGAAAAACCAGTCATCTTAAATCTCCTCATAGAACTTTCTCTTTCCTTTGGATGAAATTTTCTTATAATGCCAATCATCCATTTCAGCTGCCAAACTTCTTCCCTTTTCTTCAACTCTTCTCTGTTTAACTACTTCATACTCAACTTTGGGCAAGAACATTGACTCTTCATGAGTTGGATACAAAATTGATTTATTTCTGTACACACCTTTTACAATTCATCAGCACATTCTCAACCTTCTCTTGAGTATGTTGAGCTACATCTTCAGGTATGGGCAAAATACTTCCCATTATAGTCAGTGTAAGAGCATTCATCGAATACATTTCATTGACTTTAGCATTTATGGTAGCTAGCAACTCGAAGTTTGTATCTATTCTCCTCTTGGGGTCAAACTGAAAATCAGATAATTCACGATTGAGACAAGCTATTTCTTTTTCACAACCCTCTAACCTGATTTCTGGAGTAGGAGAAGGTTTGACTTCTTCATTTGGATTTTGAGCAACTCCTTTTCCTTTTAAGGTCCATGTTCCTACAAGAGTTTTCTCAATCCCGAGACGTTCTAAGCAGTTCTCATCAATTTTGCTGGTAATAGACTGTCTTTCCTCAGAGGATGTATCAATTTTGTAATAATCAAAGACCTTAGGCAGCAAATTTCCATAAGGAAGAGGAATAGGTCTTTTAGAATTTACAAAATGCATCATATGGCTAAGAATCAGATTAGGCACATCTATGTCTAAATCAGACATAAGCAAATGAATTAATTCTATAGATTGATCAGTCAGCAGCTCTCTTGAGTTTGCACGAGGAACTACACATCGAACCAGTATGGTAAACACTATTTTAGCCTCTAAGGTTAGAGATATATGAGTAAGTTGACGTGAGGTTGAATTTGAAACCAGAAAATTCTCCTTAGCAATACGAACACTCTCTGATCTTGAAGGATAGTTGAATACAACATTTGTTGGAATTCTAAAAATCTCACTTAGAATAGAAGGAGAGAGTGAAATCGGAGTACCTTTGAGTGAAGATTCAAGAGTAATACATCCTTTGTCCCTTTTCGTGGTGAGATTAACAATGAATAATCTCGTGAGTCGTGGAAAAGAAAAATCTACAGTGTTTAGAACCTTCCAGATAATCGAACTCTTCAGCTTGTCTATGTAGGGTATCTTGAGGGTATCGAGAAAATCAGTATCCACCAATCACACATACAGAGCGGTTGATTGTAAAAAACATCAAGCCAAGATCCAGAAGCTTGAAAATTAATGAACCATGATGAGGGAAGACCAGTAGTCTGAGATGTATTCAGATCTTCAAAAGGTTTTTCTTCTTTAGCAATTGAAGAATTCTGAACAACTTTTGTTTTTGAAGATAGAGGAGCAGATCTCTTGCTTCTAGATGCCATGAGGAAAGTTTGAGAGAGAAATCAAAGGATTTTGAAATAGGGTTTCTTGTGAAAGAATAAAAAGATAGAGAAGATAGGTCCTTTTTAACAGGGAAATAACAAAATCTTTGAGAAAATCAAGCTTTTAAAACCAATAACATCAAATCTTTTTCAAAATTTTCAAACAAAAGATTTATCAAAAATATTTTAAGCATTGAAATATCTAAAAGATATTAATTCTTCAAAGATCCGTAAAGTTAATATACCCTGTGAAATATGTTTGAAGGCCCCTTGAATTTTGTTTCAAGGCCCTTGAAAGCATCAATTGGGTTGCATGCATAGGAATGATTAAAACTAGTTTACTCCCCCTACATTAATGCTTCCTTGTTCAACATACCAAGCTCCAATTTAATAAAATTAAATTGTTCCCGAGGAAGAGGCTTGGTAAAGATATCTGCAAGCTGCAAGTTAGTTGAGATAAAAGAAATTGAAACATCACCTTTCTCAACATGATCACGTATGAAGTGATGCCTTACATCAATATGCTTAGTCCTTGAATGTTGCACAAGATTTTTGGTCATAGAAATAACACTAGTATTATCACATTTTATAGGAATACCTTTCAAGTAAAAGCCAAGGTCACGAAGTTGTTGAGCAATCGAAATACATTGAGCACAACAGGCTCCTGCATCTATATATTCGGCTTCAGTTGTGGATAGGGCAACAAATTTTGTTTCTTGGAATGCCAACTAATTCGGATTGACCCTAAGAATTGGCAACATCCAGAAGTACTTTTTCTATCGACCTTATAACCTTCAAAGTCTGCATCTGAATAGCCAACAAGATGAAATGAGCTTTGACGTGGGTACTATAACCCTAGATCCTTAGTGCCATTGAGATACCGAAAATTTTTTTTCACATCTATCATGTGTGACTTTTTAGGATCAGCTTGAAATATTGCACACATGCACACGCTAAACATAATGTCAGGACGACTAGCAGTTAGATACAACAATGAACCGATCATACCTCGATACTCCTTTTGCACTACACTTTTTTTCCATTCTTGTCATGATCTAGCGAAAGTGTTGAACTCATAGGAGTCTTTGAAACCTTAGATTGATCCATTTTGTACTTTTTAAGCAAGTCTTTAGAATATTTGCTTTGATTGAAAAAAATTTCTTTTTTTGCTTGTGTAACTTGAAGTCCAAGAATGAAATTTAGCTCTCCCATTAAGCTCATCTCAAATTCCCTGCACATAATATCTAAAAATTCCTTGCAAAGGGAATCATTAGTAGCACCGAATAATATATCATCAACATAGATTTGTACTACTAGAATGTCGTTGCCTCTAGTTTTGATAAACAATGTTTTATCAATCAAGCCTCTTTTAAAATTGTTTTCAAGAAGATATTTAGAAAATCTTTCATACCAAGCTCGAGGAGCTTGCTTAAGACCGTAAAGAGCTTTGTCTAATTTAAAAACATGATCTTGAAATTCATCATTTTGAAAACCAGGAGGTTGAGCAACGTAGACTTCTTCTTCTAAGAAGCCATTTAAAAAAGCACATTTTACATCCATTTGAAAAAGTTTTATGCTCATGAAAGTTGCAAATGCAAGTAGCATACGTATGGCTTCTAACCTAGCAACTGGAGCTAAAGTCTCCTAATAATCAATACCTTTTTCTTGGTTATAACCTTGTGCTACAAGTCGTGCTTTGTTTCGTATGACTTTGCCCCTTTCATCCAATTTATTTCGAAAGATCCATTTCGTGCCAATAACTAATTGATGCTTTGGGCTTGAAGTAAGAGTCCATACCTTGTTCCTCTCAAATTCATTTAATTCATTTTGCATGGCAATAATCCAATCTGGTTCTTGAAGAGCTTGAATGTAGTTCTTTGGCTCTACAAGTGATACAAAGGCGGAGAAGGCACTTGTTCGCCCCTAGAGGTGTGTGCAAATAAGTTTTAAATTTATAAAACTAGAATCAAGCAAGCGAACCCGCAGTGTACGGATCGACGTAGTTAAGCAAGAATTCTAGAGTATCGAACACAGGGATTTGGGTGGAGCGAATTCAATTGCAAGTTATCAAGCAGGTGAATATGGGAGTTTTGAAGATATTGGGAAAACAACAATCCTAAAGATCCAAGTATCCAGCTGTGGCAATTCATTCAAGATATACTTAATGATATAAAGACAGAGTTGAGATATGCAAAGGTATACTAATGTAAGGTAATCGTACGGTTGAGGTTCCAAAAACCTTATGTAACTCACCTAAAAGACACTCCCTATACAGGTTGTTGAGGCTCAATATAGATAAGGTTCTAAAGACGAGGATTAGTATCAAATACCCAAACTTATAATCTAAAGATCAAGACTAACTTATCCGATTGAGGTTGTTGAGGCTCACAATCGAGGTAGAGGTTGTTGAGGCTTCACTACCACCTAGAAAAGACAAGTCTAAACTAAGTTAAAGCAAATTTTTAACTTTAGATTAAAGTAAAAGCAGGTTCGTAGACTTAAGGTAAATCACGGTTAGTTCTTGAGGTTCCACGGCCGTGGACTCAAGAACAGCCCGTAATTTAGGGCTGTCGGCGACAATTCTCTAACTCTCAGGGTCTAATCTGTTTGCGATCGATCTATCATCACCTATGCCACAACTATCAACCCTTCACCTTAGAATTGTTAAGGGTTTTTAGCCAATAACAGTCATATTGATATCAATTCAAGAATTAAAAGATAAAAGATGGGAACTTTCAAGAACTATCAATAATCCTCAAGTGAATCTCAAAATCACAGTCAAGAACAAGAGTTTATCAAAAGATTCAAAACGGAGTAAACAATCACAATCTTAGGAAAGAAAAGAAACGGGATGTCAATCCGATCCTAAATCAAACCTAAGCAAGAAGAGGGATCTTCTTGCAAAACCCTCCAAGAACTTCGATCTTCCACCAATTCGAAAATCACAAAACAACAACTCTCCAATACGAACTTTGATCTTCAATAAGATCCCCAAATTACCTCCAAGATGAGGGTTTATGCGTTGCTAAACGTGGATTCTCGGCGTACGTTTGCCGCTAAGCGAAGATTGAAAGGTCGTAAGCGTGGTGACGGAATCTTGCTTCGTCCGTCTTTTTATAGTGTATGGTAAAGTGTCGGCCCGGCCCAATCTTTCAAAAGATCATGGCTTCGAAGTGTGGCGAAAAGATTCGCCAAGATCACGGTCGTGGAAGATTCCACGACCGTAATTTAGGGCGTGGAAACAATTACGGTTAGTTCCACGGCCGTAGAATCCCCTGGAATGAACATCGAATTCTGACTCTGAATCCACGGCCGTAATTCTGAACGTGGTTTGTGATACGGCCGTGTTTTAGGGCGTAATTTAGGGCAAGAACGTGATTCTTCCCTGAACTCGTGCATTCTTCAATCTAAGACTCCTAATTGCTTCAAAAAGTGTCCTCGATCTATGGACATATCAACTCAACTCTCCTTTGCTCGATTCCGTTCGGAAATAGCTCCAAATTACCTATAATCAACATAGAACTAGTGTAGACATCCATATCGAAAATATAGGCAATACTAGCTCACATATGTACAAAGATCAATCAAAGACTATCAATATGAATCAAATACATTTAGAAAACGTGCCTAAAATATCACAATATTTCATGCTAACAAATAACCCCATACTTAGCACTTCCTTGTCCCTAAGCAAGGTCCTTTGAAAAGCTTTAAAACAAGAGTTAGGATGAAATATGTGTACCTTCTTTTGGATGAATGTGACTTCTAAAGAATAGATCATTCTCAAACCTTGCTTCAATCGTTTTTCAAACTTTCACATACTTAATCAAAGAGTAAAAGGTAAAGAAAATTCATGAATCAACTCAACTTCTAAACAAGCATTATAACCTTCAAATATTATCAAAATCAATCATAAGAAGCTTCAATTTAGATCACCAAGTCATATAACATTCTTTTGATCTTAAGGACTTTCGAAGAAAAGGTCTAGAGTATGGAAGGGGAGGGAAAAGTTTAAGGGGAAATGGTGCATAAATCCGGGAAAGTGGACAACTACCTTCTTCTTCTTATGCGGTTCCCGCAACACTTCAACTTAGAGCTTCGCTCTCTTCTTTTTTGACTTTACTTTTGGAGTTATGGATAGAGGTGCACAAAAACCGAAGCCTAGGAGATTGGCGTTTCTCAATTTTCATGAGATGCCTCAAACCCTTAGCGCACATACCATAATCCGCTAGGAATATCGCTCAATCCGACTTTGGCAAGGCACAAACACCCGGCTATGTGAATGGTGCCGAGTTACTCATCGTCATGATTGACTTCCCCAAACCTATTACTTTTTCTATTCTTTGAATGCAAAAAATTGCTTTCATGGCCCTCCCACATCAAACATGCCTTTTTCTCATTCATTTTTCCAAATTCCCGGATAGGTAAAGGAGGCTAATATTTCAATGAGGAGCTAGATGATCAAAGAAAGAGGAAAGAAAGTATCGAATTGCCTTAATCATTTCAACAAGAAGTATAGGAACTTATAATGTGATTTCAACTTCAATTTCTCAACATGATTTAGGCAATGTTTTCACATTATAAAACTTGTAAAAGAGGTAGAATTCATTCATTTAAATTCTTTTCGATTTACAATCCTTTTAAGCATGCAATTGTCATCGAACTCAATTCACAAGTAGTGATTATCATGGAAATCATCTCAATTCATTAGAAGCTCAAAATTTTCAAAATTTTTCAATTTTTATGGGTTTTTCAAGTCACTTTTCATGCAATGTAATAAGGAAACGTGCAACACATAATGAACATGCAATGATAGTCTCAAATGAAGCAAACATAGAGAGTAGAGTTATTACAAACTTTAGTACATCCCACCCCATACTTAGGACGAACATTGTCCCTAATGTTCAAAAGAAAGAACAAAAGAAAGAAAAGAAAAAGAAACTCACAAGTGGTGGCGGGAATGTCTAAATCAAACGGTCATGCATCGATCACTGCGGCGCCGGTGGAGGTGGAAATGGAGAGAAGCTCGGATCATAGAACCGCCCGAACTGCTGGCGGTAGACGTCCCTCATCATGTGGTCAAGGTCGTCTAGGCGTCCGTCTCTAGCATCCGCCCGGATCTCTAGCGCTCCGACTCTCTCTGAAAGTCCGGTAGCCCAATCCGGCATCCTCTCATACCATCCCGGGGCGTGATCATACCATGAGGGGGCATCGGCTGGTGCTGGTGCTGGTGGTGGTGGTGGTGCTGCTGGCTGCGTCGTGGACCAAGGAGGAGGTGTGCTGTACCAAGTGGGAGGTGTAGTCATCCACGTGGGTCTCTCACTCACGCTGGCGCGGCGAGATGACGAGCCTGAAGCTCTAGCTGGGCGTGGAGAGCGCCTAGGTACATCCGGGGCCGCTTCCGGCTGATCCGGAAACGAGCCGAACTCCTGCTCCGCTCCTCCACCACTCTCGTACTGCTCTCCCATGTCCTCCTCATCCTCAACCGGTGGTGGAATGTAAGGGGGAGCTACAAGCCTGTTCGCATGCATCGCAGCGAACGTCTCCTTCCAATTGTGGCGTCCCGCCACAATGGAATACTCTGGCAACCACTCAATACCCCTGCCTGTCCTACTCTCCCAGGGCATGCCCGCATAAGGCGGACCTCTATGTGTGGGGAAGATGAGTCCCCTAACCATGAATGCATGTAATCCTAGAGGTACGGCGGGTATGCGGGTGCAAGCTGAAAAATCTACACCAAAGCTCCTAGCTATGTGGGTCACTATCCCACCATATCCAATGTTCCCTCTCGATTTGTTCTTGAGTTTACTCATCGTCGCCGCCAAAAGAGTAGCACAATCTGCGCGGCATCCATAAAGCATGGCGTAAAGAAGGAATAGCTCATCCGTCTTGATCTTTTGGGGCCTCTCCGTCCTAGGAAAGAGACACTCCGAAAGAACACGGTGAGCTATCTTCAAGGCTAGATGGTACATCAATCTAGCCTTGGTATCAGCTGGTTGCCAACGGTCCTCGTCGGCATAAATCATGGCCACTTCCGCCCAAAAATCCTTGGCGGAAACGCCTCTAGGAAGTCGACCATTGTAGGTCTCATGGAACCCGAAAATGGTCCCGAACTCAACAATGCTCAAGTGGTAGTCTCGATCCATAAGACGGAAGGAGACGGTCCTATCTACTGGGCTGTGCTCAAAGGACGTCACAACCTCTCGGGTAATCTCCTCGTAAGCGTCTTCACGAACGTTCGTGAAGACAAGCAATCCGGCTCTATCCAAGAGCCATGTAAGGTCATCAACTATGTTGAGAGGATGTAGATCCTCCAACAACAAGTACCTAGGGCCAATCACTGCCCTCTTCTCTATCCTTTCAAATGCAGCTAGGTGGTTTTCGTGTATGGTTGGGATGCTAGGGTGAGGGGGTGAAGATGGAGGTGAAGGTGAGGATGGTGGTGAGGGAGATGAGGGTGGTGGTGCCCTAGAGGTGGAGGGGTTGCCCTTCCTTTTCTTATTTTGCTCCCCTTTCTTTTCCTTAATCCTTCCCGACACTCTCCTTACGAAATCCATTTTCAGCAAAAATCACGGTCTGTTCTATAGAAACCACGGCCGTGGAACCTCCAGAGACCGTGATTCGTCACAGAATCTCGTGAATCTCAGCAAATTCACCAAATATCACCACAACAAGCAGTCCTAATCTAATTCCTTCCAATCTTTGTCAGTTCTTCCTAAAAATCTATAGCAAAAACGAACCAAATCCGCGAGAATCGAAGAGAAAGAGATAACCTCTTTTTCGGATTGAAAAATCCAAAATGCGCGTTTGTTGATCGATTTCCACTCGATTTGTTGCTTGGATCCTGTTCGTGGTTGGATTTGCTGCAGTTTAGAGCGAAGAATCGTTGAAAACGATTAGAGAATGAAGAATTGGGAGAAGCTGCGGGTTTTCGGTATCTAGGTCGTGGAATTGGGGAAGAATTGTGGTGGTTTTTGTGATGAAGTGTGGCTTTTATACTCGCAGGCAAAATTTCAAAAATCACGGTCTATCGGGGCATTCCACGGCCGTGGAAGTGTACGGACCCGTGGTTTTGGTGATTTTTCACAGGCTTTTGAGAATTACGGCCACTGTAGCTATGACGACCGTAATTTAGACCGTGGAACCTTCTGTAAAGCTTCAAAGTCCAAATTTCGTCACTTCTCTTCGACATTATCCTCCCTTTCTCCCTTTCCATCGATCCTACAACCAAAAACACGAACATACCGGAAGAAATCGAGGAAAAATAAAGCGAAAATGTTTATTCTAAACTAATCTATGAATCGAAGACAAAACGAGAATGCAATACCTTGGGTTGCCTCCCAAGAAGCGCTTTGTTTAAGGTCCGTAGCTAGACCAATCTCGCACTTATTCGAGTGCGGTAGGTGCAAACTCCTCAGCTTGGAGTTCCGGCGAGTACTTCTTAAGTCGTTGGCCGTTCACCTTAAAACTTCCACTAGCTTCACCCCATACTTCAACTGCACCATGGGGGAAAATACGCTTAATTAGAAAAGGTCCAGTCCAACGAGATTTTAACTTACCTGGGAAGAGGCGAAGTCTCGAATTGAAGAGGAGAACTTGATCTCCTTCTTTGAAGTCCTTTGGAATGATATGCTTATCATGCCAACGCTTTGCTCTTTCCTTGTAAATTTTGGCGTTTTCATAGGCGTTCAAGCGAAGTTCATCCAGCTTGTTGATGTCTAGGAGACGCTTCTCTCCCGCTTCCTTCATGCTGAAATTCAGCCATTTGATAGCCCAAAACGCTTTGTGCTCTAGCTCTACCGGCAAATGACAAGACTTCCCATACACAAGGTTATATGGTGTGGTTCCTATGGGAGTCTTGTATGCAGTCCGGTATGCCCATAATGCGTCATCTAGTTTCAAGGACCAATCCTTCCTAGTCCTTGAAACCGTCTTCTCTAGAATTCCCTTGATCTCCCTGTTTGAGATCTCAACTTGTCCACTCGTTTGTGGATGGTAAGGGGTAGCGATCTTGTGAGTAACCCCATACTTGGCTAGAAGAGCTTCAAAGCGACGGGCTATGAAGTGAGAACCTCCATCACTAATGATTGTCCTTGGTGTCCCGAATCGCGGAAAGATGGTCTTGTTGAAGAACTTGACCACCACCATGGCATCATTTATGGGAGAGGCAATTGCTTCCACCCATCTAGAAACGTAGTCTACCGCCAATAATATGTATTGGTTTCCACAAGAAGAAGGGAATGGTCCCATGAAATCGACTCCCCAAACGTCGAAAATCTCCACCTCTTGGATGTTGTTGAGGGGCATCTCGTTCCTTCTAGAGATATTGCCTGTTCTTTGACAAGCATCGCAACAAGAAACAAAGGATTGCACATCTTTAAATAAAGTAGGCCAATAGAATCCAAATTGCAATACCTTTGCGCTAGTTTTGTTTGAACTAGCATGTCCTCCACAAGGTAGTGAATGACAATGGCGGATGACACTTTGCATTTCCTCTTCCGGCACACACCGCCGGATGATGCCATCCGGACCTCTCTTGAAGAGGAGAGGCTCGTTCCAATAATATTCCCGGACGTCCTTGAAGAACTTCTTCTTTTGTGAGTAGGATAGTCCGGGCGGTATCTCCGGGCAAACCAAATAGTTAACGAAGTCAGCAAACCATGGTTCGTTACCTTTGGAGATTACCTTGATGCACTCCTCTATGATATGTAGGTGTTCGTCCGGGAAGGAGTCATCAATGGGCAAATGGTCGTCCTCTAGATGTGTTAGACGACTCAAATGATCCGCAACAGAATTTTCCGAGCCTTTCTTGTCGCGGATCTCAAGATCGAATTCTTGTAGGAGAAGAATCCATCTAATCAGCCTTGGCTTCGCGTCTTTCTTCGCAAGGAGGTACCGGATCGCAGCATGATCCGTGTAGACAATCACCTTTGCACCTACAAGATAAGAGCGAAACTTGTCAATAGCGTAGACAATGGCTAAAAATTCCTTCTCTGTGGTGGCGTAGTTGAGCTGAGCTTCGTCTAGCGTCTTGCTAGCGTAGTATATGGCGTGGGTTCGTCCTTCCTTTCGTTGCCCAAGAACAGCTCCAATGGCTACGTCACTAGCATCACACATAATCTCGAAGGGGAGAGTCCAATCCGGAGGTTGGATAATGGGTGCTGAAATTAGAGCTTGCCGAATGGTGTTGAATGCATCTAGACATTCCTGTGAAAACTCAAAAACCGCATCCTTCATCAATAGATTAGTGAGAGGTTTTGATATTTTAGAAAAGTCCTTAATGAAACGTCTATAGAATCCAGCATGTCCTAGGAAACTTCTTATCCCTTTCACCGAAATTGGGGGAGGAAGTTTCTCTATGGTCTCTATCTTAGCCCTGTCTACCTCTATCCCTCTACTAGAGACTAAGTGACCTAACACGATTCCTTCCTTAACCATGAATTGACACTTCTCCCAATTTAGAACTAGGTTAGTGTCTTCACATCTTTGCAAAACAAGAGAAAGGTTAGAAAGACAATCGTTAAAAGAGGAACCGTAAACGGAGAAGTCGTCCATAAAGACTTCCATGATTTCCTCTACGTATTCGGAGAAGATGGCCATCATGCATCGTTGAAAAGTGGCTGGGGCGTTGCAAATCCCGAATGGCATTCTCCTATAAGCGAACGTACCCCAAGGGCACGTGAATGTGGTCTTCTCTTGATCATCCGGATGTATCGGAATCTGAAAGAAGCCACTATAACCGTCAAGGTAGCAAAAGTATGAATGTTGTGCTAACCTTTCAAGCATCTGATCGATGAATGGCAATGGAAAGTGATCCTTCCGCGTTGCGTTGTTGAGCTTGCGGTAGTCTATACACATTCGCCATCCAGTTACGGTTCGGGTAGGAATGAGTTTGTTGTTCTTATTGGTGATGACCGTCATTCCTCCCTTCTTCGGAACTACTTGAACTGGGCTCACCCACTTGCTATCGGAGATAGGATAGATGATACCTGCATCAAGAAGTTTAAGAATTTCCTTCTTGACAACCTCCTTCATGGTCGGATTCAACCGCCTTTGAGGTTGTCTTGAAGTTCTAAAGTCCTCCTCCATTAGTATCTTATGCATGCATAGGGAGGGTTTAATTCCTACTAAGTCCTCAATAGTGTAGCCTATGGCTTTTCTATGTTTCCTAAGGACAATCATGAGCTGTTCATGTTCATCTATGCTTAATTCGGAGCTAACGATAACCGGGAAGGTGGAATTAGATCCAAGAAAAGCGTACCTTAGATGAGTAGGAAGTGGTTTGAGTTCCATTGCTTTCGGAGCCTCCAATGATCCTTGAGGAGCTTCCGATGTTTCCTTAGAAGTTTCTAAGGATGTTGAATGGTTTGGAGAAGAATTAGAAGAAGTTGAAGGAGTATGCCGATCACCCTCTTCCACGGTCAAAATTACGGTCTCCTCTGGCATTCCACGGCCGTAATATCTTCTGGAATGGAGGTCGATTTTGGTCGTGGAATCCACGGTCGTGGAATACAGAGTATGACCGTGGATTCTAGTATTCTCAGCCTCATCGTGGAGTTTCTCAAACTCCACTTCATGCATCTCTTCTTGTGCTTCCAAGGCTTCAATTTCCTCTTTGCACCCTTCTTCTTCTCCTACATTGGTTAGACTCATAGTAATAACCTTTTGTAAAGGATCGTTAAAGAGAATCGCACTTACGTCCTCCCTAGACAAACCTTCTTCGTCTTGGACATTGTAAATATCCTCATCAAAGATTGGCTCCTTCACTAGAGTGGAAAGAACGAACTCTACTTTCTCTTCCCCAATATCAAAAGTGAGTCTCCCATTCTTGCAATCGACCATGCAGCCGGAAGTTGCAAGAAACGGCCTTCCGAGTATGATCAGGACCGGACTATCTGCAGGAATGTCAAGTACGACAAAATCAATGGGGACAAAGAACTTGCCTAGCTTGACCGGGACGTCTTCTACAATGCCGACGGGACGAGTAATGGATCGATCCGCCATGTATAACGTCATCTTCACCGGTTTAGGGTCGCCTAAACCGATCTTCCTGCACAATGCAAGTGGTATGATGCTCACACTTGCTCCCAAGTCACATAAAGCGTCATATGTGACCTCTCCCACTCCAATGGGAATGCAAAATGACCCCGGATCTTTCAGCTTTGGGGGCATTTTCTCCTTCATAGTCTTGATGAGATCCGAGGAATCCGAACTCATCTTGACTTCTCCGAAGTCTTCTAGCTTCCTCTTGTTAGAGAGGAGCTCCTTCAAGAACTTGCCATAAGCCGGCATACCTACAATAGCATCAATGAAAGGTATATTAATATGCAGCTTGCTCATGAGTTCTATAAACTTACCAAATTGTTTATCTAGGCGCGCTCGCGCTCTAGATTGAGGGAACGGTAGGGGTGGTTTGAAAGCTGGAGGAGGAACATAGACGTCTTCCTTCTCCTTCCCCTTTTCTTTGTCCTTCTCTACGGGGACTTCAACGAACGTAGGCTGCGGATCGGTGGTAGTCACTCCGCTCCTAGTTGTAATCGCCATTACCCTTCCCTTAGGGTTGTCCTCCGTCTTTCCTGGAAGTTTCCCTTGATTTCTAGGAACTTCCTCCGCATGGTTGAACATTTGGTTTTCCAAAACCTTTTGAGCTTTGTCAACCTTAGAAATTTGATCATCAACCTTGATGATGCGGTTCTCCAACCCTTGAAGCTTTCCCAAGATTGTCTCCAACATGGGATCGGGCTTCTCCTTTCCCGTATTGTTTCCTCCATTTGATGATTGCCCCTGGCTTTTCAAAGGAGTAGAGGAAGAAGAGGGTGGAGTTAGTGAATTGGAATTGGAAGGATAGGAGTTACCGGAATTTTGTTGATTGGAGCGCCAATTGTTGTTGTTTGAACCCCGATTGTTGTTCCAATTGTTGTTGTTCCGGTTGTTGTTGTTTCCATTCCAATTGTTATTCCGGTTATTGTTCCGGTTATTGTTGTTGCGGTTGGTGTTATCACCGCCGTTGTTGTTGCCCAAATAGCCAACATCCTTCTCTTGTTGCTTTGGGAAGTTGGTCTTGATAGTCTCCTTCAACTCTTTGATCTCATTGTTGAGGGAAAAAATCTGATTTTGAGCTTCATGTGTGAGCTTTGCTCCTTGCTCCACACGATTTCCCTCCACTTTCCGGTGGGAATACTTCTCTATGACTCTTGCTTGCTTCTCAATGAAGTCCCAAGCGTCATCTTCTCTCATGTCCATGAACGTTCCACATGAGAGGGATTGGAGGTTGAATTGCGTTCCCGCATCCAGCCCTTTGTAGTAAATCTCCAGCAAGGCAAGCTTGGATATGCCATGATGAGGGCAATCCAAGAGCAAATCCTGAAACCTTTCCCAAGATTGAAACAAGCTTTCGTTAGGTCTCATGGAAAAAGCATTGATCTTACCTCTAAGTTCCGCCGTTTTGGAAGGCGGAAAGAATTTGGTGAGAAACTCTGCGGAAAGGTCTTCCCACGTGTCTAGTTTCCCATTAGGAAGAGCTTGATACCAAGATAACGCTTTCCCCTTCAAAGAGAAGAAGAAAGGCTTGAGCTTATAGCTGTTGGTAGTAGCGTTCTTCGGTCTCATCGTCTCCATCATACACTCAAAGTTTTGTAAGTGTTGGTGTGGAGATTCAGCACTTGTACCGCCGAATTGACTTTGGCGAACAAGAGTGATAACTTGAGGATTAAAGCTAAACCCTTGCACATCTTCAGCGTCAAATTTCACACCCAAGCGGCGTGGTTGTTGTGTTCGATCCATTCGTTGGCCAAGAGTCCTTGGCTCATTATCCACACGTTCGACTCTCACATTCCTAGGTGGAATGCGGCGATTAGTAGCTCCTTGTGGATGGAAAGGATTCATGTTGATCGTGGGATCAATCTCTTCTAACGGTGGCATGGAAGAATCACTATCATCAGTGGATGAGTGGCTTTTTCTTCTAGACCTTGATCTCCTTCTCGAGGACTTCTTGCCTACCTTATCTTCAAGGTCGCTCATCTTTATCCTCATTTGGACGATCATGTCTTGTAGACCGTTAACTTGAGATTGATGACGATCCATCTCATCCTGGCGGAGAGTCTCATTCCATCGGAGTTGAGCTTCCTTCTCCGCCAACTCCGTTTGAAGATCGTGTTCGTTCTCTTCAGCCATCCTCTTTTCCTTGCGCTTTTGCCTCAAGGTTTTCTCTAGCTCTTGATCAAGAGGTAAGAGATCTTCGGTGTTCCTAGACCTGCGCATGCACTCAAAGGAAATCAAATAACGAGAGCAAGCTCCCAAGCTTGACAACCGGCTACCGGATTCGGACGAAACCAAATCCCCGGCAACGGCGCCAAAAACTTGTTCGCCCCTAGAGGTGTGTGCAAATAAGCTTTAAATTTATAAAACTAGAATCAAGCAAGCGAACCCGCAGTGTACGGATCGACGTAGTTAAGCAAGAATTCTAGAGTATCGAACACAGGGATTTGGGTGGAGCGAATTCAATTGCAAGTTATCAAGCAGGTGAATATGGGAGTTTTGCAGATATTGGGAAAACAACAATCCTAAAGATCCAAGTATCCAGCTGTGGCAATTGATTCAAGATATACTTAATGATATAAAGACAGAGTTGAGATATGCAAAGGTATACTAATGTAAGGTAATCGTACGGTTGAGGTTCCAAAAACCTTATGTAACTCACCTAAAAGACACTCCTTATACAGGTTGTTGAGGCTCAATATAGATAAGGTTCTAAAGACGAGGATTAGTATCAAATACCCAAACTTATAATCTAAAGATCAAGACTAACTTATCCGATTGAGGTTGTTGAGGCTCACAATCGAGGTAGAGGTTGTTGAGGCTTCACTACCACCTAGAAAAGACAAGTCTAAACTAAGTTAAAGCAAATTTTTAACTTTAGATTAAAGTAAAAGCAGGTTCGTAGACTTAAGGTAAATCACGGTTAGTTCTTGAGGTTCCACGGCCGTGGACTCAAGAACAACCCGTAATTTAGGGCTGTCGGCGACAATTCTCTAACTCTCAGGGTCTAATCTGTTTGCGATCGATCTATCATCACCTATGCCACAACTATCAACCCTTCACCTTAGAATTGTTAAGGGTTTTTAGCCAATAACAGTCATATTGATATCAATTCAAGAATTAAAAGATAAAAGATGGGAACTTTCAAGAACTATCAATAATCCTCAAGTGAATCTCAAAATCACAGTCAAGAACAAGAGTTTATCAAAAGATTCAAAACGGAGTAAACAATCACAATCTTAGGAAAGAAAAGAAACGGGATGTCAATCCGATCCTAAATCAAACCTAAGCAAGAAGAGGGATCTTCTTGCAAAACCCTCCAAGAACTTCGATCTTCCACCAATTCGAAAATCACAAAACAACAACTCTCCAATACGAACTTTGATCTTCAATAAGATCCCCAAATTACCTCCAAGATGAGGGTTTATGCGTTGCTAAACGTGGATTCTCGGCGTACGTTTGCCGCTAAGCGAAGGTTGAAAGGTCGTAAGCGTGGTGACGGAATCTTGCTTCGTCCGTCTTTTTATAGTGTATGGTAAAGTGTCGGCCCGGCCCAATCTTTCAAAAGATCATGGCTTCGAAGTGTGGCGAAAAGATTCGCCAAGATCACGGTCGTGGAAGATTCCACGACCGTAATTTAGGGCGTGGAAACAATTACGGTTAGTTCCACGGCCGTAGAATCCCCTGGAATGAACATCGAATTCTGACTCTGAATCCACGGCCGTAATTCTGAACGTGGTTTGTGATACGGCCGTGTTTTAGGGCGTAATTTAGGGCAAGAACGTGATTCTTCCCTGAACTCGTGCATTCTTCAATCTAAGACTCCTAATTGCTTCAAAAAGTGTCCTCGATCTATGGACATATCAACTCAACTCTCCTTTGCTCGATTCCGTTCGGAAATAGCTCCAAATTACCTATAATCAACATAGAACTAGTGTAGACATCCATATCGAAAATATAGGCAATACTAGCTCACATATGTACAAAGATCAATCAAAGACTATCAATATGAATCAAATACATTTAGAAAACGTGCCTAAAATATCACAATATTTCATGCTAACAGCACATAGATTGTTCACTTTAGATCTAGTTTGACCTCCAGCTTTTGGATCTGGGATCACATTCTCTTGTGGATGATACGAGGAGTCTTGAACTTTTTTTTTTGACACATGAAGTAGATCCAGAAGGTTGAGCTGCATATGTTTGACTAGATTTAGGTACCGTTTGTGTATTACCTGTTGTTCCAATCTCAAGGCCTTGAAGTTGAGTTTCAAGCCCTTCAAGTGCAGTTCTGTTATTATAGTTTCCAGTTTCAAGGTCTTGAGGGTTTTCTTTGGAATCTTGAATATTTTCCTGCATATTCTTGTCTTGATCTTTAAGATCTTCCTCTTTATCTGAAATGTGATCTTTTCTTTGATTCAGATTTAAATCTGCAAAACTCTCACTCAAAGTATCATCATTGCTTTCATCAAAAATAATATGAATGCTTTCCTTAACAACTTTGGTACGTTTATGATATACTCGATAAGCTTTGCTATTTGAAGCATATCCAATGAATATAGCTTCATCACTACATGCATCAAATTTCCCAAGATTTTCCTTGCCATTGTTGTGAACGAAACAAGTACATCCAAAGGGTTTGAAACATGAAATATTTGGTTTTCTTCCTTTAAAGAGTTCATAAGGAGTCTTTTTCAAAATAGGGCGAATTAATCATCTATTTAAAATATAATTTGCAGTGTTTACTGCTTCAGCCCAAAAACTTTTTGGAAAGTTGTTTTCTAAAAGCATTGTCCTAGACATATCCTCAAGAGTGCGGCTCTTACGTTCCACAACTCTATTTTTTTGAGGAGTTCTAGAAGTTGAAGAAATATGAGAAATACCATATTTTGCACAAAACAAATCAAACTTTAGTTGATCAAATTCTCTACCATGATCACTTCTTATAGAAACGATTGGTAGGTTTTACAAACTTTGTAATTCCTTACACAATTTGAAAACTCAAATAAAGCTTCAGATTTTTCTTGTAGAAAAGATATCCATTTAAAGCGAGAGAAATCATCCACTATAACAATGATGTATTGTTTTCCTCTGGGAGATTTGACACACATAGGTCCACAAACATCCATGTGTAAAAGTTCAATGGGTCGAGAAGAACTTACAGCTTTCTTGGGTTTGAAGGAACATCTTGTTTGTTTATCTTGTGTACACGGCTTACATAGATCGTTAACCTTAAAATTTATGTTTGGTAACCCACGTACCAAGTCTTTTGTAAGTAGCTTCTGGTGTGCATGCTTATGTGACCAAGTCTTCTATGCCAAAGCCTTGGATCATCAGTCAAGGCCTTTAGACATTTTAGATTAGTTCCTGCAACTTGTTTGTACTCAAGGAATAAACATTATTACATCTAGGAGAAGTAAGCAACACTTCTTCCGTCTTTATGTCTTGAACCTCAGATTTTTCTGAATCAAACATGACTTTATTACCTTTATCACAAATTTGAGAAATACTTAGCAAATTATATTTCAAGCCAAGAACTAAATAAAATCATCAATAAAGTTGGATGAATTATAGCAAATTTTACCAATGCCAATTATGTCACACTTTCCTTTATCACCAAGAGTAATAGTTCCAGATGATTGCTTCTTTAAATCTGAGAATAGAGAGCTTTTTCCACTCATGTGTCTTGAGCAACCACTATCTAATATCAATTTGTGCTCCTTTACCTTGGTGATATCCTGCAAAACAGCAAACATCAACCTTTCCGGGTCGACCAAATGGCATATTTTGGTTCATACTCAGGTTCGATCATGTTTGGTGGTTTAGTACCTTTAGGAACCCAGATTTGTTTGACCTATTTCTTAGACATAAAGGATAGGTGTTTCTGATGATATAAGGATCATTTCTTCTATAAGGACATGCAGATTTAACATGACCATTTTTACAAAAATAGAAGCATGTAGGCATATGAATGCTTCCTTTGGCCTTGACAAAAGTGGTGGTAGGTTTTCTAGGAAAGCTCCTATGATACCCTATACCATTTTTGTTAAGGGAAGATTGTTGTTCACCCATCATTCTTTCCAGATTAGCTTTTGAACCAGTAAACTTAATGAGTGCTACCTTCTGGTCTTGACACGTAAAAGTCAGATCAACTTTCTCTTTCTCTAGATCGATATAGTATCGATGAAGAGAAGAGAGGTTGTCCTTGAGGATCCGGTTTTCTTCCAAAGCCCTGATATTGTCATCAAGGTCTTCCTTTTCTGTATTAATGTTTTCATTTTCGAGAGACATTTCACCCAATTGTCTATCTTGTTCATGAAGCTTTTCTTTTAAAAAATTTATCCTTATTCTATGTTCCTTATCACTTAAGATAATATCTTTAAGGAATAGTTTAAGGTCAATCTCAGGTTGAGACATAATTGTACTTACGACATTGTCGATGTACAGATTTGAGTCATCTTCATGATCGGCCATGAGACACAAGTTTGCTTGTTCTTTTTCCTCTTCTGATTTATTTTTGATTCTGAATCACTCCATGAAGCAACCAAAGCTTTCTTCTTTCGATCATTTTTCTTGAAGTTGGTCCTCTTCTTTTGTGGACAATCCTTCACCAAATGATCTGTTTCACCACATTCAAAACAAGTCAGTACTCTCGTTTTCTTATTAGAGTTAAAAAACTTACCTCGGGGTTTTGATGCTCGTGGAAATTCTCCGTTTGCAGATTGTTTCTTTAACTTGAGAATTCTTGCGAGACCCTTAGAGATCATGGGGATTGCATCTTCATCATCATCATCATCATCATCATCATCATCATCATCATCATCATCACCATCACCATCATCATCATTATCTTCTTCATGAGATGGTAACTCATCTCTTTTGGATTTTAATGCCAAATTCTTGGAGTTGGATGTGAGTTCTCCATCTTCTTCACCAAGAACCATTTCATGTGTGATGAGTTTTCCAAGTAGATCATCAAGAGGAAGAGTTGTGAGATTTTGAGCTTCTTCAATAGCAGTCATCTTTGGTCCCCACTTGGCTTTAGGTAGGCTCCTTAGAACCTTCCTCACTTTCTCCTTATTTGTGAAGATCTTTCCTAGTGAGTCCAGATTGTTCACGATCTCAGTGAATCTAGTGAACATTTCTTTGACTGTTTCATTTGGATTCATCTTGAATAACTCATATTGTTTGAGAAAGATGCTAATCTTTGTTTCCTTCACTTGACTTGTTCCTTCGTAAGTGACAACAAGCTTGTCCCATATTTCTTTAGCACTCTTGCATGATAAGATGCGGTTGAATTCATTTGCCTCTAATCCACAGTAAAGTATATTCATTGCTATGTAATTATTTGACACACTGTCCAGGTCAGCCTGTGTGAAGTCTGATTCCTTCTTTGGGACTTGGACGCCTTCAACCGTTATCATTGGAACTTTAGCTCCATTTTGAGTAATGCTTCAAAGCTCCATATCCTGGTCAATAATGAACATACGCATGAGTACTCTCTAATAAGCAAAGTTGTTGCCACAAAAGAGTGGTGGTCGGGATGAGGATCTTCCTTGAGCAAATCCACCATCATCTAACGGATTCATGATTAGTCTCACTGATGGTTAAATCAATAAACGTGAGTCTAGCTCTGATACCAATTGAAGAACCCTAGGTCAAATAAATAAGTTAAATGATACTCTAGAAGGGGGGTTAAATAGAGTATGGGAACTAAATCATCAATGGTGTAATGCCAACTAAGTCATCAATGGTGTAACCTATAGCTCTCCTATGCAATTTTAATTCAGTCAAAAAGCTTCTCAAGCTCATCATCATTCAAAGATGCATTCACAATCACAAGATATGTAGAATTTTCATCAAGAAAATAATACTTTAAATGAGAAGGGAGAGGTTTGAGATCAAGTTTATGAGGACCTTTCTCGATGGGATGTTCTCCATATAGCTCAACCTTAGATGAATCCAAAGCCATTGAAGACTCCCTAAAACACCTTGAAGCTTCATTAATAACAATTGGAAGCCTCTCTTGAAGTTCAGGAGCTTCGGTTTGCTCTGGGGCATTTTGGTCGAGGTATGAACCGAGGTGAGGTTACGTTGTGTTCACCTCAGATGGATCTAAACTCATCTCAGTCGAGATGACCTGCTTCCAACCGAAATCAAGCTCGGCTTTGCTAATCTTCACAATTTCAGCACTTTTTTCCTCTTCTAGTGCTTCAATTTCAGCATTTGGCTCTTCTTCTAGTGCATCCAAGGATTGGATTTCTTCATTTCAATTTTCTTATAGACCTTCCTCCATGATTCTCATGCTAAGAACTTTCTCCAAATGTTCATTCTTCAAGATGGAACTCACCACCACTCTAGACTCTTCATCATCACAAATGTCAAAGATATCTTCATCTAGAGCTGGCCCCTTCACCAATGGGGACAATTTGAACTTTATTTTCTCCTCTCCTATGTTGAATGAGAGGGTTCCATTCTTGAAATCAACTAGACATCCGGATGTAACTATGAATGGCCTTCCTAAATGGTCCTTGATCAAGTCTATTGGCACATAGAACTTTCCGAGTTGCACCGGGATGTCTTCAAGTATTCCTACCGGATGTGTGATGGATCGGTCCACCATATAAAGGGTCATCTTGACCGGATTTGACTCTCCTAGCCCAACCTTTTGGTATAGTGCAAGCGGGATTATGCTTAAACTAGCACCAAGTTCACAAAGAGCTTCGTACTGCACTTCACTAACACAAATCGGCACACAAAATGAACCCGGATCTCGTATCTTAGGAGGCATCTCCTCTCTCATGGTTTGAATCAACTCGGAGGATCTCTTTTTCATCCTCACTTCACCATACTCCTCCAACTTGCTCTTATTAGAGAGTATCTCTTTCAAAAATTTTCAATAAGTCGGCATACCTAATATTGTATCAATGAACGAAATGTTAATATGCAATTTAGACATATGCTGGAGGAATTTACCAAAATGTTTGTCCAACCGAGCTCTTGCTCGAGATTGGGGAAATGGTAGCGGTGTTTTATATGGAGGAGGTTGCACATATATTGGCTCATCTTCCTTTCTCTTGCCACCTTCATCTTGTATTGGTTCTTCTTCCACCATCACTTTCTTCCCTTTGTCAACACCCTTAGGGATCATTTGTGCTCAATCCACTCCTAGTTGTAATTGCTAACACTTGCCCTCTAGGGTTATCTTCGGTTCTTCCGGGAAGCTTCCCCGGATCTCTTTTTGTCTCTCCCGCTTTTTGGAACATTTGTGCTTCTAGCACCTTTTGAGCCGTGGAAATTGAAGTCACAGTACCCTCAAAACCGTTCACCTTTCCAATCAATTGTTCAAGCAACATATCGGTTCTATCCTTTGGTTGTTGAGTAAAACCGGGTGGAGGCTCTTGTGAAGCCCTTGGTTGTAGTGCTTGGCTTGTTGAAGCAGGAGGGTTTAAGGCACCATCCGGGTTAGAGTACGAGAACCCTTATGCTTGAGCTTGCACTTGCACTTGAGAAGTTGCTTGATTCTTCAAAGTGGTAGCACACAAATCTCTCAAGGACTTTAACTCATTGTTGATGGAATCAAGCTTATAGTTGCTCATGATGACCTCACTTACTTCATAAGCTCCCGGTCTTCTCACATCACTCTTCCTATAAGAGTACTTCTCTATCACCAAGGCTTCTTTCTCTATAAACTCTCAAGCCTCATCCACATTTTTCTCCATAAATGTACCTCCGGAAAATGATTGGAGCTTGAATTAACTCTCCTCATCAAGCCCCTTGAAGTATAATTCCAACAACTCTACCTTTGGAATTCCGTGGTGTGGACAATCTAGGAGGAGATCCTCGAATATCGCTAAAGTTTTGAATAGGTTGTCTCTATCCTTCATGATGAAGGGATTTATCTTCCCTCTTAGAGTGCTTGTCTTGGAAGGTGGGAAGAATTTTTTCAACAACTCGGTTGTCATCTCATCCCATGTGGCCACTAGTCCTTGTGGTATGGATTGGTACCAAGTCAAGGCCTTATCCTTAAGTGAGAAGGAAAAAGCCCTAAGTTTATGGTTGTTGTTCTCCAATCTAGGCGGTCTAAGGGTCTCCATCAAAATCTCATAATTCATCAAGTGTTGATGAGGTGACTCTCGTTCCATCCCTCCAAATTGATTGCGTCGAATCATTTGTAGCACTTGAGGGCGGAGCTCATAGTCATGAGTTGCGGGATCTCCTAATTTGACACCCGGACGGTGTACCCTTTGAGCCGGATCCATGCATTTGCCATGTGTTTGTGGCTCCTCAATAATAATCGGCTCAAACCGAACATACGCCGCCGGTTGTGGCGGTGGTGGAGGAAGTAGTTGACAAAGATTAAGCTCCCTTTTCTCAAAAGCTTGCCTAATTTCCTTAATCTCCCTCGTAAAATCTTCTTGCCTCTCGTTTGCAAGTCTCCTTTCATTCTCAAAAGGTTCTTCCCTAAGCCTTATTTACTCTCTTGTTGCATCCAATTCAGCCCTAAGGTTTGCCTCGGCCATCCCTTTCTTCTTCTTAGCACCTTTGGATCTAGTCTCAAGGGTTTTCTCCGGTTTGGGATCAAATGGAGCTAAATCCTTGCCACGGATTCTTCGCATGTACCTAAAGAGTGGGAGATGGCCTGAAAAATCAAAGCCACAAAACAAACAAAATCACAAGAAAAAGAAAGACCTAAGCTATAAACAATCACACAATAATTCAATCATAACATAGTCCGCGGCACCGGCACCAAAAACTGGTTGAGATGCTTGGAGGTAATACTACAAATCCAAGGCAAGAGTGCCAAGAACTTGTTCGCCCAAATCATGCACACAAAGTCTTAAATTTATACTCGATAATAGAATCCTAAACTCCTAAGCAACCCACAGTGTTCAGATCGCAAAGTAGAAAGGAAAGCATTCTGAGGTCGAACACAAAGGCCTACGTGAGATTAAATCATGCAATGATCAAAGATAGTTCAAGTTTAGACCATGAAGAGAGATAGAAAGAATGAAATGAAAATCAAATATTGTTGATGCGTTTTTGTAGTGAGCAAGCATAGATCGCAATCAAGCAACAATGTCAACCAAACAATAAAATAAACACAAGATGTAATATCGATGTATAGAGAGCGGATTCTAGTGATTCGGATGTCCGGTTATGGCATGGACTCAAGCTTCTAATCAACTTAGGAACAAGTTGCGGTATGTTGGGAAAGAATGTTTCTCTAATGGGATCAATCACCGGGTAGGTCTCATGGCCCACTAATCCCGCACCAAAAGTCCTATTACCTGGTAAGTCTCAAGGAACCTAAGGTTGGGAATTCTACACATACCGGATTACTACCTAGGGGTCAAGCCTCTCCTTAACAGGTAAGTCTCAGGAAGGCATGTCCTAAACAACAATCCTAGCACAGTCAATCCAATAGTGGTTGTTGAGACTCACTACTACCTAATGTTTGCCATCTCCTTACCGGGTAAGTCTCGGGAAGGCATGTCCTAAACAACAGTCCTATTACCGGTTAACTCCCCAACATGAAGATCTAACACTATAGGAACAACAGCTCACACACCTCGGGTGGATCAAGAACACCTCGGCCGAAACGGTTGAAGAACAGGCCGAGATTGTAAGTTGAGCTAGGTATTTTCAGCAAGCAATTATCCTAAGATACTTCTAAGTCCAATCTGTCATTATCCTAGCAATAACCTTTCATCCACCACTCTAGAATCACATGCTAATTGGCCAACAACAATCATCTTAAGTTCATTCATTATCAAAACAACAAACATGCATTCCATAGCTAGATGAAGGTAAAAGAAGCAATATAAACCAACAACAAGTTGAATAATAAGTTTAGAATGAGCTTACTCTAACACACAAAATCCGCGGGACTCGGGGAGCTACTAGGCTAGGATTTCACAATGGATCCTAACCGTAGCTCGAAAAATACTTCACTAGATCTTACAACAAGGCACTGATAGATTAAAACCAAATACATAAAACTATACAAAAGATACATAATAAGGTATACAAAATCACAACCGAGTACAAAACAAAAACATCATATCCATACAAGGATAAAACACCCAAAATCCCTCGCATATCCTAGTGTACATAAGCCCTCAATTGATCACCCTGCAGAGTATCTACAACACGGTATAAATCGTTCGCTAACAGAAATGAATAAGAATGAAGTAATAGCATACAAACACACCAACACATCACAATTTGCAATGCCACATACTTCCGTTAATTATCTTTACTTATGTTATTCCATTACAAATTCAACTTCTTTTGTGGCACGTGAAGCCTAAAGAATCTCGTCGCTTCCCCTGTTAATACAAGGTTTTGCGTGGGGGTGGAATTACCACCTCCACCTTCTGCTAATGGCTTCCGAGCACCTCCTCCACTCTCGGCGAGCATTGATAGGTGGTCACCGGTTATAATACACTTGAGCTATATAAGGTAATGAAGTGGTCATCCTAGTCCGGTTTAGGTTATAAATGAAACAATCATATGCACACACACATCCATTACAAACACTCAAATCCATAACTGCTCGCTAAGTAAGTCCTATGGATTTACCTGAAATACTCATAAACATGTACCCCGTCACAGTTGTAACACCCCAAATCCGCGGGACTCGGGGTTCCACATGCGTTAGGATCTCACAATGGATCTTGACCCTAGCTTGACAACAAGTTCACTGGATCTTACAACAAGGAATAGATAGATTAAAACGAAATACATAAAACTGTATAGGTATATACATCAAAAGTTTTACAACATCATAGCCGAGTACAAAACAGAAAACGTAAATATCCAAGTGCAAAACATCCCATATCCCACAAACAACCTAGTGTACGGAAGCCCTCGGCTGATCACCCATCTAGCTCACTCTACAGTCCTCCTATCTTGCAGATCAACTACAACATGGTGTAAAACGTTAGCTAACAAAAATGAATAAAAATGAAGTAATAGCACATACACACACCAACAGATCACAATATGCAGTGTCACACACACAACCATTTATTATCTTTAATTTTTTTATTCCATTACTAATTCAGCTTATTTTGTGACACGAGGAACCTAAAGAACCTCGGCTCTTCCCCCCTTGAAGGATAGGGTTTTTGCGTGGGGTGGATTTACCACATGCCCCCTGTGCTTATTTACTCTCAGATGTGTGTGTATGGTGAACGATATAGCTTTATATTATAACCTAAAATATAAGCCTGAAACAATACGCGAACCCCCAATGTACGGATCAATTGTAATAACAACAAATACTCCAAGGTCGAACACAAGGACTATGGTGAAACAAAGCACGGAAATTTAGGTTGTCAATCAAAAACAAGCAATAAAGCAAAGGTATCAAAGATGATGTAATAATTAGATAAAGAAAATGCAGATTCTAGAGGTCAAAGCATCCAGTTGTGGTTCCGACTCAAGATCTCAAAGGATAATGTGGACCAAGCTGAGCTTTGCAAAGGGAAGGTGTTTCTAAGATGGGAATAAATCACCGGGTACGTCTCACTACTAACTATCCCAAACCAAAGATCCTCTCACCGGCTAAGTCTCAAGGAACTAAGGAAAGGAACTATAATCTCAAAGCAACATACCACCTAAGAGGATAGAACTAACCTTTACCGGGAAAGTCTCAGGCTAACTCACAAAGGTAGGATGAAGGCACAATGATGGTTTAAGGCCAACTAAGTCATCAATGGTGTAACCTATAGCTCTCCTATGCAATTTTAATTCAGTCAAAAGCTTCTCAAGCTCATCATCATTCAAAGATGCATTCACAATCACAGGATATGTAGAATTTTCACCAAGAAAATAATACTTTAAATGAGAAGGGAGAGGTTTGAGATCAAGTTTATGAGGACCTTTCTCGATGGGATGTGCTCCATATAGCTCAACCATAGATGAATCCAAAGCCATTGAAGACTCCCTAACACACCTTGAAGCTTCATTAACAACAATTGGATTCCTCTCTTGATGTTCAGGAGCTTCGGTTTGCTCAGGGGTATTTCGGTCGAGGTATGAACCGAGGTGAGGTTCTCTTGTGTTCACCTCAGATGGATCTAAACTCATCTCGGTCGAGATCACCTACTTCCAACAGAAATCAAGCTCAGCTTTGCTCCTCTTCACAATTTCAGCACTTTTTTCCTCTTCTAGTGCTTCAATTTCAGCATTTGGCTCTTCTTCTAGTGCATCCAAGGCTTGGATTTCTTAATTGCAATGTTCTTCTAGACCTTCCTCCATGATTCTCATGCTAAGAACTTTCTCTAAATAGTCCTTGTTCAATATGGAACTCACCACATCTCTAGACTCTTCATCATCACAAATGTCAAAGATATCTTCATCTAAAGCTGGCCCCTTCACCATTATGAACAATTTGAACTTTATGTTCTCCTCTCCTATGTTGAATGAGAGGGTTCCATTCTTGAAATCAACTAGACATCCGGATGTAGCTATGAATGGCCTTCCCAAATGGTCCTTGATCAAGTCTATTGGCACATAGAACTTTCCGAGTTGCACCGGGATGTCTTCAAGTATTCCTACCGGATGTGTGATGGATTGGCCTGCCATAAAAAGGGTCATCTTGACCGGATTTGACTCTCCTAGCCCAACCTTTTGGTATAGTGCAAGCGGGATTATGCTTAAACTAGCACTAAGTTCAGAAAGAGCTTTGTATTGTACTTCACTAACACCAATCGGCACCCAAAATGAACCTGGATCTCGTATCTTAGGAGGCATCTCCTCTCTCATGGTTTGAATCAACTCGGAGGATCTCTTTGTCATCCTCACTTCATCATACTCTTCCAACTTCCTCTTATTAGAGAGTATCTCTTTCAAAAATTTTCCATAAGGCGGCATACCTAATATTGCATCAATGAACGAAATGTTAATATTCAATTTAGACATATGCTCAAGGAATTTACCAAAATGTTTGTCCAACCGAGCTCTTGCTCGAGATTGGTGAAATGGTAGCGGTGTTTTATATGGAGGAGGTGGCACATATATTGGCTCATCTTCCATTCTTTTACCACCTTCATCTTGCATTAGTTCTTCTTCCACAATCACTTTCTTCCCTTTGTATCTTGTTTCAAGCCTTCGGCTTTGATCACTTGAAATGATTTTCAAGGCCTGCGTGTTGAACCTTTGAAATGCTTTCCATTCTCTGCGCTTGTTCCTTGTATCGGTTTTCAAGGCCTCCTTTCATCCTTTGAAATGCTTTTCAAGGCATTCACACATTTGACAAACACAAAATAAAACCATGCAATCTAGAAATATAAACGATATTTGTTACTATAAAAACCGCTCATTTGTGTGAAATCTTCCATCATCACATATGAAAATATATAACCAAGATAGAGTTATCAATCTCCCCATTGATGGAAGACAACACAAATATCGTAGCTGCATTTTAAAGTTAGTGATGCATATGTAATAATATCAAAATCAAAAATGCAGAATGCAAAAATATCAAAATATCGGATCACATAGTTTCTCCCCCTTTGTCTTTCAACAAGGGAGGAAAAATAGTTAAAGCACGGGAGTTTAAACGGTTACAAACCCATAAAAAAGTATTTTCAAAAACCACAAAAAAAAACAGTTAAAACACAAGTTCCACAAACCAAGGCCTTGAAATCAAAACCATGGGGCTTTGAAATCCAAGTTAAGGCCTTGACATCGCAAGCTCAGTCTTGATGATACTCATAAAACTGCCTCCGGCTCCTGGATTGAGCAGTTTTGTTACTTGACCACTTCACATTCTTCAACCGTACGAATGGTTGGCTCAACATGCGTGGGATAAAGAATGAACTTGTTCTGTACTCAACGCTTGGAATTCATAAGAACATTCTCCACTCTTTTTTGGGTGTGTTGAGTTGCTTCTTTAATCAGAGGCAACATTTTATCAATGGTGGTGAGAGTGAGAGCAATCATGAGATACATTTGATTGATTTTTGCATGCATAATGGACAACATCTCATGATTAGCATCCATTCTCCGCATAGTATCCAACTAGAAATCAGATATTTCTCGATTAAGAGATCTTAATTCCATCTCAAAACCATCTATCGTGTGTCCAAAACATAAGAAGCTAAGAGAGCTGTAGAGGAGGGGGTCAATGCAATACCTTTTCCTTCCAATGTCCATACTCCAGCAAGGGTTTGCTCTACCTTTAATCTCTCTAAGCAAGACTCGTCAATTTTTCCAACTGACAGTTGTCAATCTTCAATAGATGTGTCAATAGAAAAATGGTCAATGATTTTGGGCAGTAGGTTTCCATAAGGCTAAGGGAAAGCTCGTTTGGTGTTTATGGTATGAACCATGTGATTTAAGAATAGGTTAGGCACATCAATATATAAGCCGGTCAAGATTAGGTAAATCAGTTCTAGAGACTGATCCGTCAAAAGTTCTCTTGAGTTAGCTCGGGTGATAACACATCTAATCATAATGGTAAAAACAATTTTAGCATCTAGGGTTGGGGACGTGTGAGTGACTTTGCGGGATGTCGATTTAGGAACCAAAAAATTTTCTTTTGTGAGGCGAACACTTTCCGATCAGGATGGGTGTGTCAAGGAAAGATATGTAGGAATCCCTAAAATCTCACACAAAAAAACAGTGGGAGTGAGAGAAAGTTGAGTACCTTTAACAGTTATATCGAGGGTGAGAACCCCCTTTTCCCTTTTTGCAATGAGGTTTACATTGAACAATCACTTTAGTCTATGGAATACAGAATCTCTTAGGTTTAACACCTTCCAAATTGAGCAATTTTTGAGCATTGCAATACATGGAATCTGTAGCGTTTCGAGGAAATCTATGTCGACCATATCACACATACAAACGGTAAAATTGTGAAATCCCTCAAGCCATGTTCCTGTAGCTTGGAAGTTAACGATGTAATATCTAGAATTTTTATTCGGTTTAGTTCCGAAGCAAATCGGACTTCGAGCCGTTGACGGTTTTCCATTCTATCTAGTATATCTTTCTTCACGAATTTTTATCATTTTATGTAGAATTTAATACACATAAAATGATAAAATTATATCAAACTCTAATTCTTATAATTATTTATCATTTTATGTAGAATTTAATTCACATAAAATGATAGATTTATATCAAACCCTAGTTATTATAATTCATTCTTATCGATGACTTTAGATGAGATCATGACAAGCTGTGACGAGATCATGACTAAGCTGAGACGAGGCCGTGACAAAGCCCGACAAACCTGTGACAAACTCATTCATGGGTCTGACAAGGCCATGACGAGTTTTGACAGGTTTTTGACAAACTATTCAGCCCATCTTTCTTACAATTATTTCAGCTATCCTTCTTGCAATTGTTTCAGCCCATCCCTTTGCTATGATGGCCCAGCTACCCATAACCCTCCAGCCCACACGGACCTGCTGTCGCCCAGCCATCCTCGCACAGCAACCCAGCCTTTTTACGAGCTCAGTAGCAGCCTTCTTGCAGCCCGTAGAGCCCCCATCCAGCCCACCTAAGAGAGCAAAAGCTCAGGAGTTACGAGAGCTGTAACGCCTTTATTGAACTCCTCTCTTTACTCCCTCTTTAGTTCCGCCTTCACACGAGACTTTACCTCTCTGCAGACGCAGAACCGAGTCCTCAGGCGCAGGAGAAACGCAAGAACGCAGCCAGCAACAACAGCACTTGAAGAGCCGGCTGGAGCTGCTACTATCTCGACCATGATTGCTTCCGGACGAAGGTGAGTCTAGACTTCCTTCTCCTCTCCTACTTCCCTTCTTCCTCAGGTCCTGATCGAGATTTAAACCTCCCTTAACCAGACTTGGAGTTACTATCTGTAGATCTGTGAAGTTTCAGCCTTTTTCTGAATTTTCAAAACT
The DNA here is from genome assembly GCA_033239125.1 of Fagopyrum homotropicum. NCBI lineage: Eukaryota > Viridiplantae > Streptophyta > Magnoliopsida > Caryophyllales > Polygonaceae > Fagopyrum > Fagopyrum homotropicum. The sequence continues at coordinate 33,659,046 of BSWB01000008.1, forward strand.
GTGTCGAGGATCCAACTTTTGGGCCTGATTTAGGTATGCTAAACTCATTCTTTTTGGCTGGTTTTTGGATATGTCATAGACGGTATTGCATAGTAAAGCATAATAAAATTTTAGAGGAATCGGAGTTACGGTTGGTTAGTTATGATGTTGCAAAGTTGATTCCTCATGCAGTTTTTATAACTGTGCTGAGTGTTGGGAAAAACAGCATGTGATGCTGTTTTGTGAGATAGTTTTCAATAGGCTTTTGATCTCTGTTGGACTTGAGTTTTGGATATGATATAGTTGACATATTGTTGTAGAACATATTAAAATTTGAGAGAAATCCAGCGAGTGGTTTGGTATTTATGATTTTTCAAAGATTTGAGTCGTAAGCAGTTTTTCTGTTGTGCTGAAATTCGGTTTTGTGAGATAGTTTTAAATGGGATTTTGATCTCCGTTGCGGCTGAATTTTGGTTATATTACAGATAAGATTTTGTAGCCGAACATATCAAAATTTAGGATAAATCCAGCGAGTAGTTTAGGAGTTATGATTTTTCAAAGTTAAGACAGTGTAGTGTTTGTTAAGTGTTGTAACCAACTTTAGAAATTTGTGTAGAAGTGATGCTTTAACAGTTTGAAGAAATTCTTTCTCCTATGAGTAGATGGGATATCATAGATGACCTAAGGAAGTATTTCGGAAATTTTATAAATTTATTCGAGTTTTATATTTGAAGCCGAAGTTGGATCTTAATGACCTTTCGGAAAATAAGAAGAATGTGTAAATTGCAAGTTTGTAACCAAACTCATCTTTAGGAGTTAGAATATGACATTTTAGTCTCAAATAAGAGTTTAGACATAAATTATGGAATTTTTAGAAGTTTCGGGACCAAGTGTAAAATAGTCATTTAACCATAAATTAATATTGTAATCAATTCCGTTCTATTAAGACCTACTATCTTAGAAGTCTTGGACTTCTAATCACCTAGAAAGTGTGCTGACACACTTGCCTCCTTTGACATGTAACACCCCGAATCCGCGGGACTCGGGGCGCCACGGGTTGGGACCTCACAATGGGTCCCGACCCTTAGCCTGACAACAATTTCACTGGATCTTACAACAAGACACAAATAAAGGCAAAACCGAAATTCATTTTAATGCAACGATATGAACCCCAAAAGAAAACAACGAAAGACTTCAGCCGAGATACAACGCTAAAGGCAACCACCATACACGCGACATACATAATACCCTAAACAATACATAAAAACAACCCCCAAAACCCATCCTAAAATGTACGGACCCCGGCTGCCCACTCTTCCGGATCTCTCGGCCGCGTCCCTAACCTGCAAGGCAACTACAACAATATCGGTATAAAACCGTTAGCTAGCATTCGAGGCATTAGAATCATGGTATTGGCACACACACACATAAGGCATCATAAACACACAACATATTCCAAAACACACAATCCGGTTTATTATCTTTTTATTATTAGGTCATATCCCGTTCTAATTCAAATTCTTTTGTGACACGAGAATCTTAAAGATCTCGCCCTTGTCCCCTTTCACCATACAGGTTTGTACTTGATGCGGATCAGCATCACCCGATGGGCTGGTCGCAAGGCACCTCCCAGTCATCCCCATTTTGGACTGGACAAGCGGTCACCGCCCGTTATCATACACTTGGGCCAAATATAAACATATAAAGTCAGTGGTCCTATTACCGGTTTAGATGTTATAACATAAGCAATAAACACACACATAAACAATAAACACACACCACCAAACACGCATTGAAACTGATACAGAGAATACGAGCTAAGTAAGTCCGGAGACTTACCTGTCCCTAAGATAAACCCGCTAAATTCCGTACTCAATTTCCCGCAGGGATGTAACTCAACGCCTGATCAGACAAGGCACACAATCAATAACTAACCAACAAGCTAGAAGCCCTCGGGCTTCTAGTCTCCAAAAACCTATATGAGATCAAAATCCTAGCATGCTAGTTTCAACTCCTAATCTCGAAGATCATCCTATGATCGTACTGCAACATCAAAACTATGTTCGTAAACCATCCAACAACGACAAACGGTTCAAGGCCACTTCTTGGCATTCTCACTAAGTTATGCTAGATCCAACCAAGCATGATACTAATACTAAACACAATTAGATCGAGGTAGAAGGTAACTCACATAACGTCCCAAAAGACGGTAGTCGATCGACGGATGTCGAACTTCAACTCGTTCGGCCTATACGGGGTCGTTTCCAAACCTAGCACCAAAACTAGACAAATTTAGCATGACGCTAAATTTGAACGGAAGATTTAACTTATATAAATCTAAGGAAACTCGCTTTCAAAACCAAGGTTAAAACCCGTGATTAAACTTTGATCCATAACCCGAAATTAATCCGACAAAGGGCATAGCGTATAAAATTATAAGGATATCCCCGTAATTAAAATCCAAGGAAAAAAACCATTAACAACATTGTTCGGCAATTTATAAAATTCTAGAAACTTGGTCATAAACCGGAATCACGACTTGAACGGTAAACCCAATTTTAAAATCCGACAATATATATTCCGGGCAATTTATACAACATCATAACCCAAGGAAATACTCGTTTTCTAAGCCAAGGACAAACAACACCGCTCAAACGTTTTCCGGGGCAAAAATACAATATCTATAATTATGGGTCATGTCCGAAATTTATTTCAGCAAGGGTCAAATTGCAATGATCCAAACCTGTGGGTTAAAACCTGTAATTAATCCCAATGGCATACTCGAAATTCCAGAAAACATGGGCCATATATTGTAAAAGCAAATTGGGGTTATAAACTGTAATTATAGTAATTAATAGGGTCCGCAATGAAATAAGGAAGAATCCCTTCTTCAACCTTGCAACACGCGCAGATGGAAGGGAGGCGCGGCTCCGGCAGGCGGCGAGGCAAGGCAACCCAGGTGAGGCTCCAGCTGGCGGCGGCCGTGGCAGATCTAGCGCCAGCGGGCCTGGGTGGCGGATTATGGCTCAGCGGTGGGGCGCTGTAATAGATCTGGCTCGTTGTGGAGGACGCAGAATATACGCTCTACTGGTGGCGAGGGCATTCCGGTGGCGGCTGCGTTGGAGCTCGGCGATGGCTGCTCCAATCCGGTGGCGGTAGGGCAGGCATCCGGCGAGGCTCAAGGAGGGTTCCACAGAAGAGATGAGGCAGGAAAGGGGTTTGCAGGTTTGGCTGAGGCTCCTTGGCGGCGGCAAGGTCTCCGGGTGACTCTAGCACGCACTAGGGCAGGGAGGAGTCTAGCTTCGTTCGAGTCCGTAGTGATCTGTTGCAGCTCCAGATTGCAAGGTGGAGGAGCTGTGCGTGGAAGGCTACAGAGGAAAGGAAAGGGGAGATGGAGATAAGGCAATAGAGAGGGAGGGGAGGCTTATCAATTGTAGGGTGTAAGGCTGACGAGAGAGAGAGACGAGAGACTGAGGGGAGTAGAGAGGGGTCGGTTGGTATGTTGTTGTAGACTAGGCGGCAACAAAGGTTAAGGCTGCAAGCAAGGTAGCAACAACGAGGGGTCAAGCTGTGCACATCACTGGGAAGAGAAGGAAAAAGAAGAGTATAAAGAGGGAATCCGATCCAACGTAATCGGAACGGGAATTTCGGATCGGAAAACTTTTCCGATTTTTTCCGAAATTAAATATATGGGAAAATATGTAGATTGAGTATATAAATACTTGCAAAAATATACTTTGAAATACAAAACCCATTTCCGCGAATTACTTACGAGATTATGTAATATTTAATCGCGGTAATAAAATATATCGGTATACATACTCGTAGAGTTTAATTTACGACGTAAAATTCTCATAAAACATACTTAAGGTATAAGGATATCGATAATATCCGGAAAGATAATTAACGCAAACGCGCCCAAAAATTGGGGCGTTATATGACAGGCCACTGAATTGCTACTGTACAGATCGATTTGCGAATTAGAAAGTCGAGATCTGATTCAGGTAAGTCCACGGACTTACTTAGCTGACTTCTTGTATGAGTGTAATGTGTATGAGTGGTGTTTGTTAGTTATGATAAACAACGAAACCGGATTAGGCCGACTTTATTATTTACGTAATTGACCCAAGTGTATGATAACGGGTCGTGACATCATCTGCCTAGCTCTTGCGAGAGTCTAGGACATTCCCTGCGACCAGCCTAGTCAGGTAGACAGTCAGATGCATTAGTATCATTAGTAACGACCTATCACCTAATTAAAGATAATAAAATGATTGAGTGTTGCATGTTGATTGTGTATGTTGTGTGTTTGTGCTTTTACCTTTATACTTATGCATAGAATGTTAGCTAACGGTTTTATACCGCTTGTAGATGCCTTGAAGGTTAATACAGTTATAGAGAGATCCGGAGGGAATGGTCAGCCGGGTCCACATACTCATTTAGTTGGGGACGAGGTTGCCTTATGTTCTTCATATGCGTCGTTTTATTTATCATTTCTTGTAAGGCTGATACATATTCTCCATGTATATATTGTTTAAAGTTTCCAAATATTTTAAATACTTTTGTGCCTTGTTGTAAGATCCAAGTAAAATTGTTGTCAAACTAAGGTCGGGACCCATTGTGAGGTCCTAACCAGTAGCTCCCCGAGTTCTCAGAATTTAAGGTGTTACAATATGGTATCAGAGCTCTGGGTTGGCAACAATGGCACTTGAAATCTTCTGGAAGACCGATTGTATAAAATAACTAGAACCCGAAAGGGGTCTAAAATTTTCAAAACGGATTTATGTTTTTACACGAGCATAGTGGGGTTGTGGGTTAGTAGTACGTTGGACTACCATCACTCTCCGTGGATCTCTGCATCTTAGAATGATAGGTGTGTTAGTTAGTATATAGACTTATATCGATATGTTCTAATGTATGATTATATATATGTATATGTATAGCATGTTAGTATCCTAAAGGATATTTTGTATCCTTTAATTGTGATATAATGAAGCGATTATCACCTCATTATAAATCGGTAGCGGACTTGAAGAGTTTTCAACACGAGGCAATGAAATCGAACCTTGAATTGAGTGTTATACTCGGGTAGGCTGCTTGGTGATCCTTATAAAGTATCGAAACAACAAGTGAGCAAGGAAGTAAATTTGTGAAGATTATTGTTACCACAAGCACAATCAGATGAGGAAGAAATTCCTGAGTCAGTTCAGTTAGAAGGAATAGAAGGTCGTACAAGGAACTCGAGCAAACGAGGCCGAGAGATGGAATTAGAGGAACCATGCAAGAGGCTACAAGAGTGCGGAGTAGAGATAACAATATTGGACCGAGACAAGTAGAATTGAGTACAACCAAGATTGCGGAATCAAGGACATTATAATCGAGGCGGATGCCCCATAGACCATTATGGGCATGAGAAACCAGAAGAGACAGAGGGTCAATCTGAGTGTGAGAATCTAAGGTGCATGGAATGAAGACCTACAATTGAGTGTAAAAGCGAAAAGGAAGACCCCACAAACGTGGGGAGGTTTTGACCCTCCTCAAAGATATAAGTAGTTTGAAAGAAACCGCGACGCCAATATCCAAAGAATGGAAGCCTGTAGCAGGGTCAACGGAGTTTCATGAATGCGATATTACCACTAAGTCCAGTGAAGAAATCTGTATGGGAGAACGGCCTTGCTAGACTCGAGAGTCCAGGGTAACCCGAATTATCACGGGACCTAAGCCATCAACACAGATGGTCCATTCAAAAGGAACTGCAAGAGGAAGATCATTACGGCCATAAGAATTTCAAAGACGCTTGCAAGCTATCGTGAAAACTTAAAACGACTATTTATGCGAGATGAATGACACAATCGGACTAGAGAAATGGAGTTAGCCTATAAGAAGCGGAACGGTGGAAGGTAGAACGAACTAAAGAAGTATAAAAGGATTGTTGTGAGCAACTGTTTACCTACTAGCTAAGGAAATTTTGACAGATAACAATTTACACGGAATGGAGAGATACAACTTAATGTAAGAGCGAAGGGTAGACTTCACAAGCCTGGAGACATTTTGTCTTCTTTAAAGATAAGAATTCTAAGAGGAATCACAAAGCTAGTGTCGAAAGGATTGAAGCCCTTTAACATAATCAACAGAGATTTGGAAGGAAATATTACAAACAACACCGATTAAGGAACCTGTGCTTGTGAGAATCGTGTGGTGGACTCAAGAGTCGAGGGTAACCCCCATTTATAACAGAACATAAGGTCATCAACATAGACGGTCCCTGTAAAGGGACTACGATTGGGAGGTAATTAAAAGTCATTGGAACTACAAGACGCTTACCATCTGTCGTGGAGTGTTAGGAACGACTTTTGACGTCAGGCGAATGGCACAGTGAGACTTGAGAAAGAGAGTTGTCCCAAAGGAAGTAGAAGAGTGAAAGATAAGACGAACTAAAGAAGGATAAAATGATTAATCGAGTTGGTGATGTGCACCAAAAGTTTAATACCAGTAGAGGTATGAAATTGAGATAAGTCAATTATAGATTGACAGATGTCAACCAAGGACATGCAAGTATTGTTTGGTATTGACGAGTTATGTGCCGTTAAGAAGAGATATTTGTGACGGTGGATCTATGGAGTAGCTTTACCGACGCCTTAGAGGATTTCCTCAAGTAGGCAATGACAACCTTGTTGGATGAATTACAGGTATAAAGAGAAACGTTTTAAGGGTTACTTCTTGGCTAGTTAAGATCAAACTTCGGTCAAGTCAGGGAGTTTGGATCCGTGGTAGAAGAATTAAGAAAGTAAGCTGAAGAAGTTGTTTTTTTTTTCAATCGTTGTTTTATTTTCTTAAGGCAAGTAAAGAAGGTACTTCGTACTTCATCCGTATAAGACTCATGGTGTAATTGGAAGAAAGAGTTTTGTGGTCAATCATTTTATACTTAATAGAAAAGGTCCTTAGGATTAATGAGTGACAACAGGATAATCAGAGTAGCACAATGGAAGCGTGGTGGTTCCTAACCCACAAAGCAAGAACCTCAAGGGTACTGATGGATGCCGTGTCGAGTTTAAGATGGTGATAGTTAGTGAAATGCATTCTAGTTGAAAGAAACTTGAGATAGGCTATGTGAGTGACTGGAAATGTTGTACGGAAACATAGGTGCATGTAGAGGTAATAGAAGGAGACTAGTACCCTATTATGGATCCGAGTGAAGAGTGATGGCTTTGTTACATGTTGCCACACAAGTAGTGTGGAATTCTATACTAATAGAATACTCTAGAGTGAGTTTTCAGGATGGATTAGGAAAGAATTAATGATGTAAAAAAAAAATATTGTGCATGGCCTGCACTAGAAAGCTCAAAGTTAGTAACTAATATCCTGAATCAAAGATACATAAAAAAGAGAAGCGACAAGAGCATACTTGCAACCTAGTAACCGTGCTTAAAGAAAGCATAATCTCAGAGTAGATTTTATGTGTAACATTATGTTGGAACAAAGCCTAGTTGCGTTTTGAGTTAGAGGGATATTACTAGTCCGATAAAAGTGGAGGGTACAAGAGTTCAATTTTGACGGTGTTTTAGCATGTATCGAGTATTTATGATCAAATAACTGGATATAAGATCACTTTGTGTCTAATACTGTCATTACAGACATATTCTAAGTCACTTAAGATCTTGGGTAATGCGTGGGAAGCCTGGATTAGAGTTAACGATAAATTAGAGATCTATAAATAATATAACAATGCCAAGTGAAAAAAAAAGGATGACCACTAGATTTGATTTTAGTTGTCTCGAGTGTTAGACCGGAAAAGGGTAAAGGTGACGATTCCTTATATGAGGAATAAGATGATTGAGTAGTATTAAAAGACAAGACCAAGTGGGTCGTGATACGAAGAGCACTGGGCACGTGGTAAGTGTTGGTGGATGTCCAAGACCTGGGATCTGATTGTGTAGTCAGAACCTTTTCAGAAGGCCGGAAGCAAGTGGTCATAACGAAGGGAAGGAAGTTGAATAGATTATTTTCCGTAGGGTCATCAAAGGATCTGGAAGTGAGTTGTGTAAGGCAACCATTGGAAGTTTTAAAGCGGTTTAAAAGTGATTGATGGACTAGTATTCCTCACCCTATTGGAGAGTGTAGCTTCAGTTTTCCTCGGAAACTAACTTTGGGAACTAAGTTTGAGAATTTCAGTTGGAGAGATACCTACCAGACACGAGTAAGGTCATCAGATTAGAGGAACGAATAGTTGAGCCGGATGATACCGGTGAGATATCCGGTAACCACTCTAGAACGTGGTAGCAGACGCTTGTGATGTAAGTACCTGAAAAGATTTAAGATTCAGTAGTTTTAGGAAAAGTTGATAAGGCTACCTAAGATATCGGGATAGTAAATGACGTAACCTTTCAAAGACCTATGTAGCGAGAGTTGTAATCTCGGGAGTGACGAGTTAGGGCTTGACCTTGTATATGTGATATTGTTTGACTACTTGTTCATTTCACGATTGAGTGCTTAGTCAGTGATGTGTGCTTTTGGTAACCTCGATGTGCGGGATACTTAGATGTTGAAACGATGAGACTTTTGAGTAGTGATCACATATACCCGTTAAGTGCCTTAAAGGCCGACCAAGAATGTCTTACCCTAAGTTTCGAGATGAAACTTATTGTTAATGGGGAATTGATGTAATACCCGGAAATTTTCTTCCGACTAGTCCCGAAACAATAAGAACTTGACCGATTATGACGTTTGTTGGAGATTTGTGCTAAGTCTCAACGGAACCATTGAGCTTGTTGTCGAGACAAGGTGCAATAAGTTACTCACATGTGTGTCACGATGGTATGGGTTGCGGGAGGCAAGCCAAGTGACCGGCACTTAGAGTAACTAGTGATTACGGGGTAAAAGTATGGAAGCTAATTAAATTAAACTAAACAAAAGGACATGGCTATCACGGCTATGTTGAAAGTTAGTTTAGTTGAGCCTCAAGACTATCATGGGACATTGTATTGACTCAGTCATGACAATGCCATTACTTGGCAAGAGTGTTATTGGCCTTGCCAACGCCTAGGCCATTTTGCGGCAGAAATTGAGAGCCCGATGCTTTGTGTTTTTGGGACACATTATGGAGCGTTCTTTCGGGCATTCCTCATTATATTAGCTCAAGAAATTTGTTACAAAGTTTGAGAGATATCCAAGCACAAATGTCCATTGAGCTCCAAGAAGCTAGCTAGAAGCTAGCTAGTGAGCTACTCGATGAGCTAAGCTAGTTTGAGCTAAGCTCATGTGTATTATTTGACCTTGGAGCTTCACCTAGCTATAATGAGTTAGTCAAAGCTCATTGATGAGAAAAAAGTCGAGCCGAAAAAGCTAGCTGAAATTTGGGCTTTTTGATGGCCCAATTGAGTTGGGCTTGGGCCTTGGGCTTGGGCCAAAAAGTGGTTATGTAACCCTAACTTCCCTCAACCGCCAATAACCGTTTGTAACCGCTCTCAACCGCTTTAGTGGCTGTTATTCTCCCCAAAACCGTGGCCCCCTATGCCTATAAAAGGGAGACCCATTTGCACTTGATTGTACATTCGTTTTTGCAACAATAAAGCTTCTAGTTCCATTGTATTGACATTGGATAGGCCTTCTTATAAGCTTGTTTGCAAAACTCGAAAGACCAGTATAGTTCCTTTGTATTGACAAAGGATAGGCATCCATCTTAGTTTGGTTTTGTATTGACAAAACCTAGGAATACCCTTTCTACAAAGTAAGACAAGTAAGTCACTTACTTAGTCTTTGTAATGTGTAACGTTTTATCCCACTAAGGTATTTGGATATTCCCGGTGTAGGGGATAATACACTTAGAAGGAAAATTCATTTATGAATGACTCATTACATTATCCAAGTCAATGGTTTTAACATATAACAACCGGTTTATAAGACGTGTAATTGAACTTAACTTCTATTAGAGTTTTGTTTACTCCTTTTCGGAGATTACAAACTCTTGGTAGAGTTTTGTCTACTCCTCTGGAGACTACAAACTCTTGATTGAGTTTTGTCTACTCCTTTGTGGAGATTACAAACTCTTGGTTGAGTTTTGTCTACTCCTTTGGTGACTACAAACTCTTGATTGGGTTTTGTCTACTCCTTTGTGGAGATTACAAACTCTTGGTTGGGTTTTGTCTACTCCTTTGTGGAGATTACAAACCCTTGGTTAATAACTTGTTTTAGTTCAAGATAATTATATTAATTTGATTGGAAATTGTGAGAATCGTCTACTCACATATGTGAGACTACGGCCCTTTGGTCTAAAACTGGACACCGAAAATCCAACAATCTTCTAAGTGTATTATACATTTGATATATGTCTTGCATACATATGTATTTGCATAATTTAGGGTGTGGTTTTGATGATTGTTTTGTTGACTTGATTTTGTTAAGACATGATGGGTGCATGGTTGTCATGGATTTGCTACCGTCCAAAAAAATTGGATGGTTTTACAAGCATCTCTTTTGTCATATGGCAACGAGAGGTGAAGAAGATTTTGACGTCCTTAAAGGTGGACTACATACTTCTTGAGGGGGCTCCCGGGCCGCCAGGAATTGGTCCTATCTTGGGCCATAATGGGTTGATGAGGACCCGACTACAAACGCAGTGGAGTGTTGATAACTACACTTGTAGAGGAATCATTCTCAAGAGCATGTCGCCGTACATGTTGGATATCTATCATGATTTTGAGTCCGCAAAGGATCTTTGGGATGCCTTGGAATTTGAATATCATGGAACGATGCATGAGACTGCATTTTTCAGGTATGTCATGGAAGATGTACGTCCCATGTCCTCTCAATTTGAGGAGATGAAGGAGATGTTGGCACGTATGGACAAGTATGGAAAGGAGTTGGATGAGTCTACGAAAGTGGGTATTATCATCCGGAAGATCCCTCCATCATGGGTTGATTTCAAGCGCACCATGTTGTTGTTTGAGATCGGAGGATTATCCATGAAGGATTTGGGAATATATTTCAAGCAATGGGAGAAAATTCTCTCAAAAGTTCCCAAGAAAGAGAATCCATAAAGGATGATCTTGTAATGTTTGATATTAAGTATATGTAAAGGGCTTCAGGTTTATATGCTTTGTAAGTATCTTACTATGTTAAAACTATGTATAGGCTTCGGCCATCGTTTGTAATGCCTTATCAATATTAATAAAGAATTGTGTGTGTTTTCGATTTTACACTTGTGTCAAGATCGAATGGAAGCATGGTTGTTTGTCATATTTATGAATGTTTGAGAGCTTAGTTCGATTGCACATTCTATTGTTGAATGTCAAATGGTAAAACACTCAAACATGATCCTTTTTGACAAGGACATAAGTCTTATCAATTATTTATTGAAAGCCAAAGAAATGACTATGGCATTGGGCTAGATAAACAAGTCAAGATATGCGCAAACTTATGTTGAGGCACTAAGTGTTGACATGGACTTGTTGTCCAAAAAGGGGGTAAGTGGAACACTAAATAAGGCTCGTAACATGCCTTGTGAATAAGCGAGTGTCAAGCCCAAGAAATGGCTAAAGCGGGTTGAGTAAAGGCGCACGCAAGTGCCCGCCTTGGCTATCTCATGCTGCGCAAATGACAAGGCAAACCATGGTCCTAAGGTGTGTCAAAATACCTAAGGAAAGACAAGCTAGAAGTGACTCATCGAAGTCTCTTGGATGGGCTATGTCAAGGCCCAAGCCATATTGGCTAAGGGCTAACTATTGGTTGGAAAAGACTTGAGCAAACTATGTTACTCGATCAGTTCTCGATAATGAATCGGGTGACTCGACCGGAACATGACACTGAAGGGAGCGACCCGACTGGCTACTTCAGGCAACTCGACTGTTTATAACTGCCACGTGGTCGACTTGATGGTCTTGTCAGTCAACGCAACTAGACATAGCTTTTATGAAACCGTCGAGTAACCGCCAAGCAGTTGACTTGATTGGTTTGTCGGGCGGCTCGACCGACACTATTTAGAACACGCTGGCTTGCGTTTTGTTAACCATTCGACCCGACTGGGACAGAGGCCAAACTGAATGGTTTTAACAGGGAGTTGTGATTCTTAGGAATTACTAAAGTGATCGGCTCGATCGGTTCTATGATCGGCTCGATCGGTCCTTGTAATCGTACGATCGTTTCATGCAATATGTATGTGTGTTCATGCCTTTATACAAACGACTTTTCTTGAAATTCCTTGGAGTCGTGGGACTTGTAGAAGGCTGATATGAACATGAGTAAAGCGTTTGGATGATTAAAACGTCGAGTGTGCATTCGTTGAAAGAACGGAATACTCAAAGAGGCATAGAGGTTTGGTGGCGTTCAAACCTAATATGTTGACTTCGGTTAAAATCATTAAAAGTTATGTTATGCGTTAAAGACATTTTGGCCAAAGTAAAAATAAGACTAAGACATGATTGAACGGAATCATAAAGTTCGCTAAAAGGTCAAACCTCCGTCGTTCGATTGCCTGGTACCAAGGGCAAGTACGAACATCACCATATATGATTTCCGTTGATGAAGTGTTCTTAAAAGAAGGTAAGATATCTAAACGAGAATATGATATCTCGAGATGTTACCTTCATGGATTTGAAAGAGATTAATTGACTTTGGATTATATATCAACCTTCGGTTCATACAAAAGGAAATTCTACGAGGAAACTGAAAGTCGATGGACTCACTAGAGTCGAATTGTTGACTATGGTGACACATGAATGCCTACAAGGCACCTGATCATTTATAATTGTTGAAATAGCTATGGGGGGCTGATCGAATTTGGGCAAGCGTTATGGAACAAAGAGGATGGCTCGTTTTGGATATCCAACAAATTTTTGAAAAAGGACAACTACATAAGGTATGTCATTTCAAAGTTATATATTCTCATATAAGTACTTTCCCTACCCCATGGCAATGGCAACAAAGTGAAAATGATCAAAGTTGTTGGTTAAATCGGTTTAAGATAAATCGAGCCAATTGGTGTGTCAATAGCAAGTTAAATTGTACCACACAAGGTAATATCTCTTGCTTATGTTTAGACAACATGATGATTTTGACAGTAGTGAAAACATGTGAATCTAAATGATTCTATACTTCTAAAGTTGTGATGAAAGACTTGATAATTTCATGACTTTTGGAAATGGGTTTCGGACTAATTCTAATGATGGTCATTATACTCCGATAAAGTATATCCATGATTCAAGTGAAAGATCTCATTGTCAACACATGACATGATCAGTTCTGAGACTTGAAAGTACTCATATATCAGAGTTGAAAGCTTGTTGTCGCCACACGACAACAACGTTCTTTCGGACATTGTCTTGAATCTATCATGACAATGCGATGACTTGGTGGTTAAAAGTCCTTTTGGCCTAAGTCCCGATTTCCTAGAAAATCTATTTCTTTGAAATAGTGGTTCTTTAGCTTGGCATGAAGTCAAGGATGTTATAAAAATCGAAACATCTTGGCGTTGAGACATAGTTTGGTTATAGAACTATTAGACTCAACATATAGCGTCGGTGGTTTGTTGAGAATTCACAAACTTGGCCGAAAGACTAACCAAGATCTTGGCTTGTTATTTAGTACACAAGATAGCCAAGGGGATGGGTTACAACCTACTAGTTTAACCTCTCGTCGTGGGACACCCAATTCGCTTATGGCCAAAAGCTATAGCCGATTTCAATGTGGAAAGCCCATTCCGAGAAGTTAGTGAACTCAAAGTTCCATCCAAAGGAGTTCGGTCCTACAAACTAAGGAAAGCTTGAAAGAATTCTCTTAACGACTTCTTTGAGAAATTGCGAGTGTAGGCGTAAGATTAAAAAAAAGTCGGCTACGTGAACGTGAAGTGTCAAGGGTTCTTCAAGGGAGTATGTGGTTGCCTCACCTACGCGTTCATTAGAGGATTAGGACACAATAGCCTTTAAATGTGTCAATTATTTGTAAGGAATGTAAACTCACATGTACTTTGATGTCATGTACTTAGACAAGTTGAATGGTTCAATCCGTTAGGACACCATGATTCTTTTGTACAGAATGTGCATTTGTACTAAATCAATAAATTCAATCGAAAGATATTTGTGATTATGTGTAGAGTTTTGTTTATTAATTTGACTAAATTAAGTTTCACGACTTTGCTCAAATAGGGGAGGAATGTTGGAGATTTGTGCTAAGTCTCAACGGAACCATTGAGCTTGTTGTCGAGACAAGGTGCAATAAGTTACTCACATGTGTGTCACGATGGTATGGGTTGCGGGAGGCAAGCCAAGTGACCGGCACTTAGAGTAACTAGTGATTACGGGGTAAAAGTATGGAAGCTAATTAAATTAAACTAAACAAAAGGACATGGCTATCACGGCTATGTTGAAAGTTAGTTTAGTTGAGCCTCATGGCTATCATGGGACATTGTATTGACTCAGTCATGACAATGCCATTACTTGGCAAGAGCGTTATTGGCCTTGCCAACGCCTAGGCCATTTTGCGGCAGAAATTGAGAGCCCGACGCTTTGTGTTTTTGGGACACATTATGGAGCGTTCTTTCGGGCATTCCTCATTATATTAGCTCAAGAAAGTTGTTACAAAGTTTGAGAGATATCCAAGCACAAATGTCCATTGAGCTCCAAGAAGCTAGCTAGAAGCTAAGCTAGTTTGAGCTAAGCTCATGTGTATTAGTTGACCTTGGAGCTTCACCTAGCTATAATGAGTTAGTCAAAGCTCATTGATGAGAAAAAAGTCGGGCCGAAAAAGCTAGCTGAAATTTGGGCTTTTTGATGGCCCAATTGAGTTGGGCTTGGGCCAAAAAGTGGTTATGTAACCCTAACTTCTCTCAACCGCCAATAACCGTTTGTAACCGCTCTCAACCGCTTTAGTGGCTGTTATTCTCCCCAAAACCGTGGCCCCCTATGCCTATAAAAGGGAGACCCATTTGCACTTGATTGTACATTCGTTTTTGCAACAATAAAGCTTCTAGTTCCATTGTATTGACATTGGATAGGCCTTCTTATAAGCTTGTTTGCAAAACTCGAAAGACCAGTATAGTTCCTTTGTATTGACAAAGGATAGGCATACATCTTAGTTTGGTTTTGTATTGACAAAACCTAGGAATACCCTTTCTACAAAGTAAGACAAGTAAGTCACTTACTTAGTCTTTGTAATGTGTAACGTTTTATCCCACTAAGGTATTTGGATATTCCCGGTGTAGGGGAGAATACACTTAGAAGGAAAATTCATTTATGAATGACTCATTACATTATCCAAGTCAATGGTTTTTACATATAACAACCGGTTTATAAGACGTGTAATTGAACTTAACTTCTATTAGAGTTCTGTCTACTCCTTTTCGGAGATTACAAACTCTTGGTAGAGTTTTGTCTACTCCTCTAGAGACTACAAACTCTTGATTGATTTTTGTCTACTCCTCTGTGGAGATTACAAACTCTTGGTTGAGTTTTGTCTACTCCTTTGGAGACTACAAACTCTTGATTGGGTTTTGTCTTCTCCTTTGTGGAGATTACAAACTCTTGGTTGGGTTTTGTCTACTCCTTTGTTGAGATTACAAAGCCTTGGTTAATAACTTGTTTTAGTTCAAGATAATTATATTAATTTGTTTGGCAATTGAGAGAACCGTCTACTCACATAAGTGAGACTACGGCCCTTTGGTCTAAAACCGGACACCGAAAATCCAACAACGTTTTCGGCGCTTTAGTTCTTGAGTATGGATTCCGACATTATGTTGTCTTCTTTTAAGTTTCGGGACGAAACTTATTTTAAGGGGGTAATGATGTAATATCCCGAATTTTTATTCAGTTTAATTGCGAAGCAAATTGGACTTCGAGCCGTTGACGGTTTTCCATTCTATCTAGTATATCTTTCTTCACGAACTTTATCATTTTATGTAGAATTTAATTCAGATAAAATGATAAAATTATATCAAGCTCTAATTCTTATAATTATTTATCATTTTATGTAGAATTTAGTTCACATAAAATGATAGATTTATATCAAACCCTAGTTATTATAATTCATTCTTATCGATGACTTTAGACGAGATCATGACAAGCTGTGATAAGATCATGACTAAGCTGAGACGAGGCCATGACAAAGCCCGACAAACCTGTGACAAACTCATTCATGGGCCTGACAAGGCCATGACGAGTTTTGACAGGTTTTTGACAAACTATTCAGCCCATCTTTCTTACAATTATTTCAGCCATACTTCTTGCAATTGTTTCAGCCCATCCCTTTGCTATGATGGCCCAGCTACCCATAACCCTCCAGCCCACACGGACCTGCTGTTGCCCAGCCATCCTCGCACAGCAGCCCAGCCTGTTTACGAGCCCAGTAGCAGCCTTCTTGCAGCCCGTAGAGCCCACCTAAGAGAGCGAACGCTCAGGAGTTACGAGAGTTGTAACGCCCTTATTGAACGCCCCTCTTTACTCCCTCTTCTATTCCGCCTTCACACGAGACCTTACCTCTCTGCAGACGCACAACTGAGTCCTCAAGCGCAGGATAAACGCAAGAACGCAGCCAACAACAGCAGCACTTGAAGAGCCGGCTGGAGCTGCTACTATCTCGACCCTGATTGCTTCCGCACCAAGGTGAGTCTAGACTTCCTTCTCCTCTCCTACTTCCCTTCTTACTCAGGTCCTGATTGAGATTTAAAACTCCCTTAACCTGACTTGGAGTTACTATCTGTAGATCTGTGAAGTTTCAGCCGTTTTCTGAATTTTCGAAACTGTGTCGAGGATCCAACTTCTGGGCCTGATTTAGGTATGCTAAACTCATTCTTTTTGGTTGGTTTTTGGATATGTGATAGACGGTATTGCATAGTAAAGCATACTAAAATTTTAGAGGAATCGGATTTACGGTTGGATAGTTATGATGTTGCAAAGTTGATTCCTCATGCAGTTTTTATAACTGTGCTGAGTGTTGGGAAAAACAGCATGTGATGCTGTTTTGTGAGATAGTTTTGAATAGGCTTTTGATCTCTGTTGGACTTGAATTTTGGGTATGATATACTTGACATATTGTTTTGTGGCTAAACTTTGGATATATTGTAGATAAGATTTTATTGTAGAACATATCAAAATTTGGGATAAATCCAGCGAGTAGTTTAGGAGTTATGATTTTTCAAAGTTAAGACAGTGTGCTGTTTGTTAAGTGTTGTAGCCAACTTTAGAAATTTTTGTAGAAGAGATGCTTTAACAGTTTTAAGAAATTGTTTCTCCTATGAGTAGATGGGATATCATAGAGGACCTAAGGAAGTATTTCGGAAATTTTATAAATTTATTCGAGTTTTATATTTGAAGTCGAAGTTGGATCTTAATGACCTTTCGGAAAATAAGAAGAATGTGTAAATTGCCATTTTGTAACCAAACTCATCTTTAGGTGTTAGAATATGACATTTTAGTCTCAAATAAGAGTTTTGACATAAATTATGGAATTTTTAGAAGTTTCGGGACCAAGGGTAAAATAGTCATTTTACCATAAATTAATATTGTAATCAATTCCGTTCTATTAAGACCTACTATCTTAGAAGTCTTAGACTTGTAATCACCTAGAATGTGTGCTGACCTACTATCTTAGAAGTCTTAGAAGTCTTAGACTTCTTATCACAAATTTGAGATATACTAAGCAAGTTATGCTTCAAACGGTCAGCATGATAGACATCATCAATGAAGTTAGATGAATTATAACCAATTTTGCCAATGGAAACAATGTTACACTTTCTTTTATCACCAAGCGTAATGTTCCAAATGATTGCTTCTTTAGATCAGAGAATATTGAGTTTTTTCCACTCATATGTCTTGAGAAACCACTATCTAATATCCATTTATGCTCCTTTACCTTGGTAATATCCTGCAAAATAACAAACATCAACCTTTTTGGGTCGACCAAATGGCATATTTTCGTCCATATTCAGGCTCAATCATGTTTGGTGGTCTAGTACCTTTAGGAACCCATATTTGCTTAACTTGTTTCCTTAGACATAGAGTATAAGTGTTTCTAATGATGTAAGGATCATTTCTTCTATATGGACATGTTGATTTTACATGACCCTTTTTACAAAAATAGAAACATGTGCGCATATGAATACTTCCTTTAGCTTTGAGAAAGTGGTAGTCTTTTTTCTAGGAAACTAACGTGATAGCCTATACCATTTTTGTTAAGAGAAGATTGTTGCTCACCCATCATCCTTTCGAGGTTGGCTTTCGAACGAGTGAATGGAATAAATGCAACCTTTTTGTCTTGACACGTCACAATTAGATAAACCTTTTCTTTCTCTAGATTGATATATTCTCCATGAAGAGAAGAGAGATTGCCCTTGAGAATCACATTGTCTGATTCCAAGGCCTTGATATTGATATCAAGATCTAACATTTCAGTGTTAAGATTTTCAATCTCCAGAGACATATCACTTACTCGTTTCTGTTATTTGAAAAGCTTTTCTCTCTAGGAAGTTACCGTTACCCTATGTTCTTTATCACATATGATTATGTCTTTAATGAATTGTGTGAGTTCCGATTCCGGTTGAAACATAATAGTACTTACCACGTTGTCAACGTAGTGATCTAGATCTTCTTCATGATCGGCCATACGACAAAGGTTTGCTTGTTCTTTTTCGTTTTCTGATTCATTGGTAGAATCTGAATCACTCCATGAAGCTACCATAGCTTTCTTCTTTTGATCATTCTTCCTAATGTTGTTTCTCTTCTTTTGTGTAGAATCATTTACGAGATGATCTATTTCACGACATTCAAAACAAGTCAGAACTTTAGATTTCTTGTTGGGGTTAGAAAACTTACCTCGAGGTCTTGATGTTCGCGGATATTCTTTATTGTTTGCAAAATTCTTCTTCATTTGAAGAATTTTCGCAAGACCCCTAGATATCAAGGCAAATGGATCTTCCTCATCTTCATCATCACTATCTTCCTCTTCTGATGGTATCTCATCCTTCTTAGATCTTAGAGCCAGGTTCTTTATGTTGGATGGGAGCTCTCCATCTTCTTCACCAAGAACCATTTCGTTGGTGATGAGCTTTCGAAGAAGGTCGTCAAGAGGAAGTGTTGTGAGATTTTGAGCTTCTTCGACTGTAGTCGCCTTTTGTCCCCACTTGGCTTTAATAAATCTCCTTAGAACCTTCCTTACTTTCTCTTCGTTTGCGAAGACTTTCCAAGTGAGTATAGGTTATTCACGATCTTGGTGAATCGTATGAACATTTCTTTGAAATATTCATTTGAGTTCATCTTGAATAGCTCATATTGTTTGAGGAAGATGCTTATCTTTGTTTCCTTGACTTGACTTGTTCTTTCGTATGTGACAAAAATTTTGTCCCATATTTCTTTTGTACTCTTGCATGCTGAGACACAATTGAATTCATTTACGTCCAATCCACAAAAGAGAAAATCATGGCCTTTCAGTTCTTTGAAACGATATCAAAGTCCGTATGTGTGAAGTCAGCTTCCTTCTTTGCGACTTTGACTCCTTCAACCATGGTGGTTGGGATTTTAGGGCCATTTTGAATGATGCTCCATAGTTCCATGTCCTGATCAATAACAAACATTTGCATTAGTGCTCTCCAATGAGCAAAGTTGTTGCCACATAAGAGTGGCGATCGAGATATGGATCTTCCTTGAGCAAATCCTCCATCACCTACAAAGTTCATGATTAGTCTCACTAAAGGTTAAATCATTACACGTGAGTCTAGCTCTCATACCAATGGAAGCACCGTATAGGTGAATATAGAGGATATAAATACTATAGAAGGGGGGTTGAATAGAGTATGAAAACTTTTCACAAAAACCTATCTTAAGGCTTTGCAACTGATTTCAAGGCCTTGATGTCGATCTGATTTGTGACACAACTAGTTTTCAAGGACTTTGAAAGTGATTTCAAGGCCTTGACTCCGTAAACCTGCAAAGCAACGCTAGTTGCAATAAAGCAATATATGGTGCGGATATGAAAAGATCGACACGGTGATGTGTTCACGAAGTTCAACTCCAATAGCCTATGTCTCCACCCTAAAGTTTCTTTACCCGTAGGATCTAACTATCTATTAATTGCTTCAAAGAGTCATAGATACGGCCTAGAAAAATTCCTCTTCTTCTCTGACAGTAGCCAATAAGACGATCTAGTTCCAACTCTTAACCTAGCTATAATAGCCTAGTTACTTCGCAGAGTAACACACACTCGAGTATAACACTCTCTAGATATTCCAATGAAGCTCTCGTGTTTTTCTCTCTCTCAAAGGAATAAAGCTTTTGTATTCTAAGAGGAAGAAAAACTCTTGGAACGAATGAAGATGCTTTGGATTGCTTGAAGACTTAGATGTTTCCGTGTAAGCTTGTTGTTTTTCTCTTCCATCATGATCTTCATTTATAGTCTTCGATGGAGAAGTCTTCTAGCCGTTTTGGAGATGACTGTTGTTTATGTTCCTTCTTCTCCATATAAAACGGCGTATGTTGAGATGAAGTAGCCGTTGTAAAACCTTTTTATCTTCTGCATCTCCTTGACGCACGTTGATTCTTCTTCTCGAAGATCTTTTCTTGAAAAGAGCTGTTGAAGATCTTGTTGTTGAAGTTCTTGTTTCAAGCTCCGAGTTTTTCAAGTTTATTGAGAATTTTTTGTTTGAAGATATTCGAGATCTTTGTGAGATCCTTTGGAAGAGATCTCCAATATTGCGTCCGTTTGTTGAGATCTTTGCAAGATGTTATTTTTGGGCCGAATCTTCTTGTTGGTCGAGATCTTCATGTTGGCCGAATCTTCTTGATATCATCTTGGAAGATCTCTTCATCCTATGTAGATTTGGTTGTTGAGATTGAATCTTTCATTTTGAATTCCTTCCAACCAGTATGTCCTTTGTATCTTGTTTCAAGGCTTCAGCTTTGATCCCTTGAAATGATTTTCATGGCCTCCGTGTTGAACCTTTGAAATTCTTTCCAATCTCTGCGCTTGTTCCTTGTATCGGTTTTCAAGGCCTCCTTTCATCCTTCGAAATGCTTTTCAAGGCCTTCACATATTTGACAAACACAAAATCAAACCATGCAATCTAGAAATATAAACGATATTTGCTAGTATAAAAACCGCTCATTTGCGTTTAGTCTTCCATCATCACATATGAAAATATATAACCAAGATGGAGTTATCACGTGCCTTAAAGATGAGCCATGCAACACTCAACAATAAGGAATCTCGCTCGGGCGAGATTTTGCTTCAAGAATGGGCGAGATATCTAATAAGTATCCGTACGCCGCTGTTGATGATGCTAATTGAGAGTAGGTTTTATATCAATCCTTTCCTGGTCGTAATTCCTTCAGATCCCTGGAATACAGAAGCAATGTCACCTCCATTTTTACTCGCTCCCCGAAAGACAACCGTATAAGATCAAAAGAAGTTAAAAACAATAACTTAAGCGTATAATCATTACGACGGAAAGATAGATAAGCTTGATAATTCCTAGATTCCTTAATCACACACCACTTAATGAAATCACTCAAAGACATGAATGATATAACCTGAAAATCCATGGGGTTATACTCAATATGTTGTCGTTCTTCGCCAACCAATAGAGCTCTTGAAGGTGATGCATTGGCGGCCGAAGTAGGTCGAAATTCCGACAGTTTCGGGTGAGTTACAAGAATCTCGTTTGAGTTTTTTTCAGGAACAGGACGAGATTCTTCACTAGAATGCCCTTCGACCAATTCTTTGTCCAATGCTCGATCCTTTCCTTCTATCTATTGTTTCTCATAGGTCTAGATGATTTGTAAAGGAGTCATGGGTTTTAGTATTATCCTTTTACCATTGAATGTAAACATGTACTTTTTGGTACGACTATCATGCTCAACTTTTCGATCATATTGTCATGGGCGACCTAGAAAAATATGACAAGCCAATATAGGTACTACATCACACAAAAGTTCATTAGTATAGTGGCCTAATGTGATATTCACACTAACTTCCTTGCTGACCTTCAAAGTAACACAATCATTCATCCATGTCCATTTATAGGGTCTATGGTGATAAAATGTAGAAAGTTGCAATTTAGTAGCCAACTCAACACTAGCAATATTACAACACTACCACCATTAATGATCACATTGCACACATTTCCCTTAACAAGACATCTAGTATGCAAGATGTTTTCTTGTTGGGTATTTTCACTAACAGAAATATTGACAGGTAAGGTCCTTCTAGCAATCAAAGATTCTCCATGGCCAAATTCACAACTGTCATCACTTTCACTAGAACATTTAGGGTCTTCTTTGCTCTCATAATCCCCTTGTTGATTAACGAATAAAATCCTGTTATTAGGACAATCCTTTTTATAATGACCTCTACCTTGACATTTAAAACATACAATGTCTCTATAATGTAAAGTTGAGTTAGAAGTGCTCCCTTGAGGATCCTTGGAAGGCTCATTCGAAGGTTTAGAATGTGGGGAATTGGATGATGAAGCTCTTGATACTCCTTGGCTATCGTCCCTACTTTGAGACTCTCTCTGGGAAGAATATCGGTCCAAATCTCGGCCAATATTTTCCTTATTGGGCCGTGATTTATTTTGGTGCCATAAGTTTGTCTCTTGGTTCCGTCCCTTGAGCTTCTTTTCTACCTTAATAGCCAAATGTAGTAAATTAGTCATATTATCATAAGAATAGATATCAATTTCATTAGCTAATGATGGATGCAAAATTCTTAAAAATTGACTCATATTGGACTCCTTATCCTCTCAGACATTGCCCTTAATCATCGTCATTTGCATGGTGGTGTAGGCCTCTTCAACGCTTTGGGTGCCTTGTTTGAAATTCTCCAATCTTTGCCTTGCTTTCCTAGCATAATATGGAGGTACGAATCTTGCCCTCATCAATGCCTTCATCTGCTCTCAAGTATGGATCTCTAGATCTAGTGTTCGTCTCCTATCTTTGAGGAGGTGATCCCACCAAACTAGGGCATATCCATTGAATTCCAACGCAACAAGGTGGACCTTCCTTTTCTCACTAAAACTATGGCAATACCAATTTTTTCAATTTTAGTCTCCCATTCCATGTAAACGTCAGGATCTACTTTGCCCTCAAAACTCGGAATCTTGACCTTCACTTTACCCATGCCATGATTGTCTTGGTAAGGTCGATAGGGTTCAAAGTATTGACCTCTTCTAGGACAAAGAATGCGTCTAGCATACCCTCTCCACATGCCATCTTCATTCACCTCCTCCATTTCCTGAAGTTCATAAACAACATTTGCAATGTTAGGTGTATGGAAATTTGGATTCGGATAGTGCATACCTCACCCTTGAGTGTGTCTGGTTCTGGGGCTGACGGTATGGGACAGTTTTGTGAGCTTTCACCCATCTCTGAGGCAAATCTCGGGTGAAATCTCAGGTTGGGGTTGAGATTTCGGGCCGAGATTTGTTCTCTAGATGAGTTTCCAGCCGTTTCATTTGTTAAGTCATTGCCAAAGACTTCTTCATGAGTTGTGAAAGTTGATCATTCGTTTTGGGACCCGTTAGGTCACCTCGTTGTGAACCTTGTGGGTTGTTAGACATCCTACACAGTCACACAAAGTAACAACAAACGCGTGAAGTTAGTGAAAATGAGGGTTCCTTACTTGTTTTCTATTGAACTCACAATTTGTTGTGATATCGCAAGTTGGTTTGACGTAGTTATCTTGGATGGAATAATGCTTCTTTACTAATTGTTGAACTAGCTTCAATTAGAACGTCCTCGTATGCCTCAAGTAGTCAACTTAGTTCGGAGAAAGGTTCTTGTGTTGGAAGATAGTTAAGATAATTCGTTGCAGGTCTCTTCACACAATTGATCTCTAGGTAGAAAGAATATTACAAGTATGATGCACTAGTATGATAGAAAGTATAGATACTAACTAACACACCCAAAGAAAATAGTCAATGTGTTTATAGTAGAAAAGAGGCTAAGAAAAGGCACACAAGTGATTAAGAAGAGAGAAAGAACGTACCTTGAATTTGTGTACTTAGAAAGACAGATAACCGGGTGGTTTTACATTTGGCTAGGACTCTTAACTAGATTAAGGTTGGTACAAAACCTCTTTTTTTAATATACTTTTGCATAGGGTGCACTTGGATTCATCAGATTATGCCTCAAAATTTCTCAAAAAATTGACAACAATAGCAATCTCGGGCGAAAATCTCGGCCGAGATTTCTTATGAACTGGACGAGATTGTTGAAAAGTCGATGCTTGATGTTGAAGTTTAACAATCACCTTTGGGCTACTACTCATTACTTGTCTTGTGATCTTTAACAGTTGGAGAAGCGTATATATTGTTTCTTTCAGAAGGGCATATAAGATCTTACCCACTTAATAAGATCTGA
This sequence comes from Fagopyrum homotropicum, assembly GCA_033239125.1. Classification (NCBI taxonomy): domain Eukaryota; kingdom Viridiplantae; phylum Streptophyta; class Magnoliopsida; order Caryophyllales; family Polygonaceae; genus Fagopyrum; species Fagopyrum homotropicum. Next base: position 33,683,360 of record BSWB01000008.1, read on the forward strand.
ACTTTTAAGCACAAACATTGATCGCACTTTCCGTAGGGTTGGGCGAGGTTTTTGAGGTTAATGGGTGGCTTGTTTTTGGCTATGACGTTTCTCGCTTCACAAACTTGCACAAGTCAACACACGTTAAACTCATATAATCTTGCAAAGATGGCGAATAAGAAAAGACTCAACTTTTATATGTTACAAAGAAGACTCAAAATAAAAATTGACTCAAACCTGATACGGACTTCAATCGTTTGCCTCTGATACCACTTTGATTTGGGGTTGATGCCGCAATTTCCTGATCTAGATTGAAACTCCTCAAATCAAACAACATAAGAAAATCTCAGATTAATCAAAGGAAATCTCGGTCGAGATATACTCAAGAACAACCCGAGATTTATTTGAACTCAGAATGCGGAAGTACGAATGATGTGGATAGATAAGAAGATGATTAATGTGAAGAACCGAATAGGTGAATAATAAGGATATAAATACTCTAGAAAGGGGGGAATAGAGTTTGAGAACTTTTTCCAATATCGTATATCAAGTCTTTGAAAGTAATATCAAGGCCTTGAAGTCGATCTGTGCGCTTGGTGACAAAACTGGTTTTCAAGGTTTTAAAGGAATTTCAAGGCCTTGACTTCAAAACCTGCAAAATAATTTTAGTCACAAGTTAAGCGATATAAAGTGCGGAATGAAAAGATCGACACAAAGATATTCTTACGATGTTCGGCCCTAACAGCCTACTCTCCGCCTTTGGTTTCAGGCCCTAGGAATCTAACTATCTATTATCTGCTTTTTGTGAGTGCTAGATACAACCTAGAAGAACTTCCCTTCTTTTCTCGATGTAGCCTCAATGCTACGATCTAGTCAACTATATTCTAGCAATAATAGCCTAGTTACTTCACATAGTAACACACTCGAGTATAACACTCTTTAGATATGCCAATGGAACTCTTCTGTTTTTCTCACTCTAAGGATGTAAACGTTTAAAAGCTAAAGAGGAAGAAAAACTTGTGGAACAATTGAAGATGTTTGTTCGCTTGAAGACTTGGTTTCTTATCCGTGTAAACTTCTTGTTTTCTTCTTCAATGTTCATCTTCATTTATAGTCTTTTATGGAGATCTTCTTAGCCGTTGTAAGACAGCCGTTGTAACGTTCTTCTTTTTCCATGGAACACACTGCTTGGTTGAGGTGAAGTAGCTATTGTAAGATCTTCTATCTACTCTCTTCTACTTCTGCTCTTTGGCGCTCGTTAAAGATCTTCATAACCGTGATCTTCTATTTGGAAATGACCCGTTGAAGATATTTGTTTCTTGAAGATCTTTACTTAAGATCTTTGATCTTCTCACTTAAATTCCGTTGGAGATCTCTTTGTTGTAGATGTGACGAGATTTGGCGAATAGGACAATTCTTGACGGTTTTTGTAACACTGAACCACCACCTTTGAAGCTTGTTTCCTTGTTTGCTCAGCATCCTCCTTAGTTAAAGGTTAGATGTTTCCTGATGTTGTATAGGTGAGTGCATTCAGATGAAACATCTGATTACCTTGGTATGCATTATCGCTAGTAGGTCCTAAGAGGCATCCAGTTTATTAGTGATTTCAGACCTAAAATCCACCATGTCCCTACCCAAGGTGTCTAGACCAAATTCTACAGCAGCCAGTCTCTAAGTTGTAGAGGATGAACCTATATCCCATTCCTTCAAAGTCCAGTCTATAGTTAAAGTCTTTTCGATTCCAAGACATTCAAAACAGTATTTATTAACTTTTCTCGATGCAACCTGTGTATTCTCATTTGCAATATCGATTGAGAAGTATATTCGAAGATTCTAGGGAGAAGATTGACATAGGGAAGAGGAGTGTCACTGGTGGAATTTATGGTGTGTAGCATATGGTTTTGAATGATGTTTGGAAGCTCTACATCTAAGCCATTCATTATTTGATACAATAGCTCAAAATTTTAGATAGTTAGCAAATCCCTACATTTGGATCTAGGCAAAACGCATCTCACAAGCACAATAAAGACTATTCTTGCTTCTAGGGTAAGAGACGATTGGGATGGCTGCATAGTTGAGGAGTTGGGAAGAAGAAACCGTTCCTGAGCCAACCGGACACATTTGGCTCTAGGAGGGTGGCCATATGAGGTTGAAGTGGGAAGCCCTAAAATTTGAGCAAGAATCGACGAGGTAGGGGTGATTGATTTACCTTTGAGGACATATTCTAGGGTTAGCTCCCCCCTTTCTCTCCTGGCGGTTAGATTAACATAGAATAACAAGGTCAGCCTCGTGAAACCAATCTCTCCTAGATTCAAGAGCTTCCCGATTGAGCATACTCTGAGTAATGTGATGCATGACAAATTGAGGGATAGAAGAAACTCTTAATCAACCGGATCACACATGCAGAGTGTTTGGTTGAAGAACCCATCGAGCCAGGTGCCTACTATTGTGTGGATTTGGAACCAATTTGTTGGCATCCCTGTTTGAGCATAGATTTCGATGGTGTTCGGTGGAGATGGTGTAGCAAAGTCTGACGAGATATGAACCGCCTCATGCCTTGATTGTCCAAGGGTTGATTGTCCGGAGCGCTTTGTGACTAGGAATGAAGTGTCACTGGTTGAGGGACGTTTGGGAACCATGGATGAGTTTGTGAGAAAGAGATAGTTGTTGAAACTTTTGAAAGAGTAAAGCACTGGGTGTTGTAATGACGTTGAAGGAAGGAAGATAGATAAGATGATGTTATGATTGTATTTAAAGGAGGCATGTCAAATGAATTTATGGCCTATCAAGATCTTGAGAGAATCATGGTCTTCAAAACCGAAAATGATTTTTCATGCTTTCCTAATAAATCACAACCAACTTTCAAAAAGATTTGAATTTTGAAAACAAAATATTGGTGAAAATCTTTTGAAATAATTTTAAAAATTTTTCAGTAAAAATGATTTAATGATTAAAAATCTAAAAGGATGTTAACCATAAATTTGATCCGTGATTATCACTATACTCCTTGAAATCTTTTTCAAGACTTTGGATTGCATTTCAAGACCTTGAAATGGAAAAGTGGACTGCATTATAAGGAGAAAATAAAACGATTTACTCCCCCTAAGTTAATGCTTCCTTGTTCAAAATACCAAGCTCCAATCTAATAAAATTGAATCGATCTTCAAGTAGAGGCTTAGTAAATATATCTGCAAGCTACAAGTTAGTCGAAATAAAAGTTATCAAAACATCAACTTTATCAACATGATCACGTATGAAGTGATGTCTTACATCGATATACTTTGTTCTTGAATGTTGCATAGGATTTTTTGTATTATAAATAGCACTAGTATTATCACATTTAATAGGTATACCTTTGAGATAAAAACCAAGATCACGAAGTTGTTGAGCTATCCATAGGATTTCATGCACAACAGGCTCCACCAAATATATATTCGGCTTCGGCTGTGGATAGGGCGACATAATTTTGCTTCTTGGAGTGCCAATTGATTAGGGATAACCCTAATAATTGACAATAACTAGAAGTGCACTTTCTATCGACCTTATAGCCTGCAAAGTCTACATCTCAATAGCTAACAAGGTGAAATGAGTTTTGACGAGGATACCATAACCCTAAATCCTTAATGCCATTGAGATACCGAAATATCCTTTTCAGAGCAGTCAAGTGTGACTCTTTGGGATCAACGTGAAATCTTGCACACATGCACACACTAAACATATTGTCAGGTCGATTAGCAGTTAAATATAACAAAGAACCGGTCATACCTCGATACACTTTATGTACGATAGTTTTACCATTCTTGTTTGATCTAGTGAAAGAGTAGAAATCATAGGAGTTTTTGCTAGATTGGATTGATCCATTTATATATTTTTTGAGGAAATCCTTGGTAGACTTGCTTTGATTAAGAAAAATTCCTTTCTTAGCTTGAGTGACTTGAAGACCAAGAAAGAAATTCAACTCTCCCATCAAGCTCATCTCGGTCTAGACTTTACTATTTTCATCCAACTTGTTTCAAAACACCCATTTTGTGCCTATGATGGATTATTGCTTAGGTGTAGACTTGAGAGACAAAACTTTGTTTTTCTCGAATTCATTTAGGTCATTTTCCATGGCCATGATCCAATCAGGTTTGTTGAAGTGCTTTAACATAGTTCTTGGGATCTACGAGAGACACAAACGCAGGAAAAGCACACAAGTTATTTACCCTAGATCGGGTTTGTACTCCTGCTTTTGGATCTGAGATCATGGTCTCTTGTGGATGGTATGAAGAATGTTGAAACATTCTTATTTTTAAGGTTGGAAAAGATATTGAAGGTTGAGGCTCGTATACTTGATTCGTTTCAAAAAGTACCAGAAGTTGGGCCTTTGGATCTCATGTCAAGGCCTTGAAGTTGGGTTTCAAGGCCTTGAAACTGACTTCCAACAGTGTTGATGTTTGTCGTTTCAAGGTCTTGATTATGCGTTTCGAGGTCTGTAGATTGCTCTCCGGTATCCTAAATTTTCAGTTTATGGTTCTTCTTTTGATGATTGTCTAGCTAACCTTTCTTTAGTTTGGCAATAATGTGAAGACAATAACCTTGTCGTGAATTGGGAGAAGTGTCACTCTATGGTTTGCGAAGGCATTGTTTTACGACATATGGTTTCCTGCCACGGAATTGAAGTAGATAGGGCTAAGATGGAGACCATTGAAAGACTACCTCCGCCAACTTCGGTGAAAGGAGTAAGAAGCTTACTTAGTCATGCAGGTTTTTATAGGAGATTTATGGAAGACTTTTCTAAGAATTTTAAACCATTGACTAACCTACTAATGAAGGATGTGGTTTTTGAGTGTTCGAAGGATTGTCTAGAAGCTTTCTACAGGACTAAAGAAGGTTTAATCTCCGTTCCTATCACTCAACTGCCGGATTGGGACCATTCCTTTCAAATCATGTGTGATGCTTGCAATGTAGCCGTAGGAGTGTTACTTGGACAAAAAAAGAATGGACGCATTTATGCCATCTATTACGGTAGCAAGACACTAGATGAAGCTAAATTTTAAACTATGCTACAACGGAAAATGAGTTGTTGACAGTAGTCTATGCTTTCGAGAAGTTTCGTTCTTACCTTGTGGGAGCAAAAGTGATCATTTACACCGACCACGCAACAATCCACTACTTGCTCTCAAAGTAAGATGCGAAACCACGGCTTATTAGATGGATCCTCCTTGTACAAGAGTTTGACTTAGAGATCCATGATAAGAAAGGATCCGAGGACTCGGTGGCGGACCATCTAAGACGACTTCCCAATCTCAAAAGCAAGAACGATGATCTACCTATAGACGACTCCTTTCCGGATGAACAACTTCGTGAGATCGAGGAATGCCTTTAACAAATCTCAAGAGGTAACAAACCTTGGTATGCTGATTTCGTTAATTATTTGGTTTGCAAAAGAAATACCTCCAGGATTTTCATATGCACAATGGAAGAAGTTCTTCAAGGATGTAAAGCAATACTATTTGAATGGACCTCTCTTTTTCAAGAGAGGTCCGGACGGAATGATTAGAATTTGCATTCCGGAAGATGAAGTGGAAAGCGTTATCTGACATTGCCATTCACGACCTTGTGGCGGACATGACAGTTCCCACAAAAACAAGCGCTAAGGTAATCGAATCCGGTTTTTTTCGGCCTACTCTATTTAAAGACGTGAAATACTTTGTTGTTGCTTGCAATACTTGTCAAAGAACAGGAAACATATCAAGAAGGAACAAAATGCCTCTTAGCAACATTCAAGAGGTTGAGATCTTCGGCGTATGGGCAGTGGACTTCTTGGGACCATTCCCATCTTCATGCGGAAACTAATACATACTTCTAGTTGCAGACTACGCTTTAAAGATTTGGGACGCTCCGAACCATCGCTAGTGACGGAGGAACGCACTTCACCGCCCGTAAGTTTGAAACTCTATTGTCTAAGTATGGGGTAACCCACACGATCGCCACTCTTTACAATCATCAAACAAGTGGGCAGGTAGAGATCTCTAATAGAGAAATAAAGAGTATTCTAGAGAAAACTGTCTCTAGAACGAGAAAGGAGAGGTCACTTAAGTTCGATGATGCGCTTTGGGCTTATAGGACCGCTTTCAAGACTCCTACAGACACGACACCTTACAACCTTGTATATGGGAAGTCTTGTCATCTTCCGGTGTAGTTAGAGCACAAGGCATATTGGGTAATCAAATGGCTCAACTTCGATTTGAAGGAGGTTGGAGTAAAACACCTCTTGGACATCAATGAAATCGAACAAATCCGCTTAAACGCCTATGAGAATGCACAGATCTACAAGGAAAGAACAAAGAGGTGGCACGATAAGAACATCATTCCGAAGGACTTGAACGAAGGAAATATCGTCCTTCTTTTGAATTCTAGACTCTGGCTATTTCCAAGTAAGCTTAAATCTTATTGGTCTGGACCTTTTATAATCAAACAAGTCTGTCCCCATGGTGTAGTTGAAGTATGGGGTGAGAAAACCGGAAGTTTCAAGGTCAACGGTCATCGTTTGAAAAATTATACGCTTGAAATGCTAGTTGAGGACATTGCTACTATCCTTCTTAAGTAATCATAGAGGGAAACAGGTCAAGCTAGCGACCTTAAACCAAGCTCTTCTTGGGAGGCAACCCAAGATCTTTCTGTATCCTTTTTCCCTTTTTCTTTTAGATTAGATTAGTTTAGTTTAGTTTCTTTTTCTTTTGTACATTCCTTTTTTTGTTGTGTCGTTGATGGCATAAAGTAGGTACAATCTCAAGGACAACTTAAGATCAAGATATTGGTAGAAAAATATTGAAGAAGTAGCAAAAAGGAAGAAAGACGAAAGAACAAGGACATAAATCGGATCAACAAGGCAAATCGAACGACTTTTTTAAGGATAATTCATATAAATGGACCGATTTACATCAAGTGGTAGCTAAAATTGGAAAAAAAATCGGTTCTAGGAAAACAAATCGGTCAATTTTGCTTCTAACTGAACAGATAAAAAGATCAACAAACGAAATCGGTCGATTTTCTTCAAAAAACTCATAATGTATAAAAACGTTCACTTCTTCGTCTTCCCCACAACTTCAACACTTTTCCCTCTTCTCTCCCACGACAAGGTGCTCCGACAATCGACCTCACCACCTCAAATTCTTATTCTCTAACCCTTTTCGCTCGTTCTTCAGCGAAATCCAAAGTTCTCAACGAGATAAATACGATTCTAGCAACAAACAACACGGTAAAACAACCAATCAACGGATTTTAAGGTCTTTTTATTTCCAAACCTAACAAAATTACCTTGCTTAGATTCGTGTTTTTGGACGGCTGTATTGTTGCATTTGTTGTGCTGAATAGCTTAGGATTTATCTGAGGAAACTTGTGGAAGTATTGGTTTTCGAAAAACTTTGTAGAATCGATCGATTTGTCACCGCAATGACAAATCGGATAACAACCAGAAAGTTGACCGATTTACACCAAGAACAACCCGATTTTTTCCTCCAGAGATGGATTCTTTGCGTAGATTAGCCCGTAAATTGCTCCCACGAAGGGGAGCTTCTTCCCAACGCTCTCAGCCTCTTCCACCACCGTAACCAAGGCTTCTAATTTCATGCAAGAGAAGCACAAACGACGGTATGATCGTCTTCTTACTCGCCATATCATCCCTCCTAGTTTTATCGTTCTTGATGAAATAGATAAGTTGCATATTATAAAGTACTTTGACCGGATGATTGAGCGATTTCAATTGATAGAGTTTGTTAAAATTAGGTACGATGCATACCGGGAAATTACCTTATAATTCCTATGTTCCTTTAAACATGACCTTAGGGAGCGGAATGTGACTTTCCAACTGTTGAACAAGAATTATAGCTATACTATTGCTATGTTCGGGAACATGTATGAATTCCCGGCCTCAACCGCAGGTACATTCCTTGATGGTGTGAGTGCTAGTGGAATTTGGTAGAGCATCTCAATAGGAGAGGAGGGAAAAGATTGATGGAGGCCGAGAAACCAAAAAGAAAAGAGTATGTATATAACCTTCCCTTCAAACGCGCTCACCGGATCCCTAACGAGTCGATGTTCACAAAAACGGAGACTCTGTAAAAGTTAAAGGCGGACGATTATACATTCTCTATTGCATGACAACGGGGACGGTTCCCGAATTTTCCACCATGCTTGCCGATTACCTTGGAAAGATTGCTAATAAATCCGGGGGAGATGTGTGTGCCGGAGGACTTGTGAGCCACCTTGCTAAGGCCATGGGGGATGACTACTCGATTTGTACTTTAGTTGCGGAAGCACAACCTTTAGGTATTCAACGGCTTATTTCCGGAGGGATCATAGTCCCAAGAGGACGAGGCACTCTCCATGTAGTCATGCCATTGACTAGGGCTCTTAGAGACATAGTTTGGAAGAGCGCTTACACCATTAGGATCCATCATTATTGGGGAGAGGGTTTTGAGTATTTCATTGATGAGGAGGATGTTATTGAGGAATATGAGGCCGCTGAATGATATCTTGCTGATGAGCATGTCCCGGCTAGGGGTATGCTAGAGCTCGAGAGTGGTAGAGATAAAGATGTTATGGATACCGACACCAATGGAGTAAGGCCTGTTAGTGCTCCAATAGATGACGACGAGGCCACCAAGGATGAGTTTGTAGGTGGGGGACTGATGGGTTTCCTGGACAAGACGAAGTGCAATTGAGACCACCCCGACACTCGGTTTCACATGCACCTCGGCGTGGGAGCTGGCACAGAGAAGATTATTCTAAGTTGTCCACACAGTTGGGAGTATTGACGAGGAGAATTGAGGGACTCCACATAGATTATCAGAGTTTCCATACATATTATCACAGTTTACACACTGATTATCAGACCCTCCGCACTAATTATCTAGAGCTCCATAAGGATTTTCATTGTTTCCGTACCTAGGTTCAGGCTCGACATTCTTGCTATGATGGACAGTGGGATGACCTCTACCATCATACCTTTGGATCATACTATGATCCTACAGATCCGAGATAGCCACGTCAACCACCACCACCACCGCAAGAGTGATCTACTCGTTATTTTACATTGTAAGTATTTTTCGCCATCTTGTACTTGATTATTCGGATTGGGGACAATGTGAGATTTAAGTATGGGGTTGGGGTACTTGCAATCCTTTCATATGTCACACATGTTTTTATTTTCCATTACACTTTCGATTTCGAGTTTGTAATAACTATTGTCACACGTTTCTTTTTCGAAATTTGCATTGCATTTCATCTATTTTCGAAAATCCAAAAAATTGAGAAAATTTTGAAATTTATGTGCTTCTAAAAAAGGATATGATCTCAATGATGATAATTTTGTATGTGAATTGGCAAAAGAAGACTTTTATGTTTACGTTAGTTTATGGCATATGTGGACTTAAATACTTTATTTAAAATTATATATGATTTGTATGCTATTGGATGTTTTGATAAAATTGAGAAATAATGGTCGTAACCGCTTAATAAGTCCTTATACATCATATTGGAATTGTTAAGGCGACTCGTTTTTCTTTTCTTTCTTCTTCTTATCCAAGTTAACACCTCATATATATATATTATTTGCCTTCCCTTTACCTTTTCCAAGAATTAGGAAGCATTCCAATGAGGAGTAACTCGACACCATTCACATAGCCTGGTGCTTGTGTCTTGCCAAAGTCGGATTGAGTGATGGTCCTAACGAGCCATGGTATGTGCATTACGGTTTGAGGCACCTCGAGAAATTGAGGCTTGCTGATCTCCAATGCTTCGGTTATTGTGCACCTCTGTCAATGTTCTCAAGTGAAAATAAAATTGAATAAATGAAGTGAAGTTTCTTTTGGTTGTTGTGAAGAAGTTCAAAATTGTGGAGATTATTCCTTATTCCCGGATTTATCAGCACATATCCTAAACATTCCCACCCTTAACACGTTTCTATAGCCTCTTTCATTGATACCTTTATGCACATGTTTAAGCCTTTTATGGTTTAGATTTGTTTTCTTATGATTATCCCTACACCCTTTCCCATGCATTTAATGTATATTCTTGGATAAAGTGTTCTTGTACTTTTATGCTATGATTTTATTGATACATACATTATCTTCCCATGCCTTCGAACATCACGTTGAGAGTGATCCATGATTAAGAAGCACATTCAAAAAAGAGTTTTTGTTTTTAAGCATCATATAATCCATATCATCTTATATACTAGATTTGAACCTTGCTTGGGGACAAGCAAGAGACAAGTATGGGGTATTTCACTGACATGAATTATATGCTATCATATTCATGCATATTACCAGTATATCACCTCAGTTTTACATACATTTGATGAGAATCATGCGCCTTTTAATCCATATTCACATATATTTTGAGAATAGAGTTCTACACAAAATCTTGATTGATTTGTAGGTAAAATGGTGGAGTTTTGGTGCGGAAATGGATCAATGTCGGGCTTATCATCATAATGGATCATGAGGGAGTCTTAAAGATAGGAAAAGATAATAGAAGATATCACAAAAGAAGATAGAAGACGGAACTAAAAGATAACACGCTCAGAAGTAAAAAATCGGGTCAATATATATTATAAATCGACCGATTTTATCAGAAATGAACCAAATCTATCTTAGATCTTCTGATCCAGTGTTGGGTTGCAAGAACAGATAAACTGTGCAACCCTAGTTTTATCCTATAATAAGAGGACGTCTCTCCACATTAAGATCATCCAATTACAATCCAAGAAGAGGCTTGAACCGTTAAGGAAACCCTAGGAGAAGCAAGTTTGAAAGTTGAAGTTGAAGATCGAAGCAAGAAAGGAGTTCGTGAAAGGTTTTGTTAGTTTTTTTTATTATTATTGTCTTTGTGTCGTACCTATCATTCTTTATCCTTAAAGAAAAGTTAAATATTGCTTAAACCCTATCCTTGTTGAACCTTTCTAACCTATATCCGAGCGTGGGAAGAGACTTACCCCGTGATTTCCTTGCTTGGTTACCAACGATTACAAGTTTTGGGTAATAGAGGATTCAAAACCCTCTATAAAGGTTGACTGTGATAAAACCTTTACCTTTGCGAGTTAATCTGATTCCCTTGGGTTTAGTGTTTGGTTTGAGAGTATAACCCTTCCCTTGGAATTTCTATCTTATCAAGATTAAACATCCTTTATTTAGAGCCTTTAGATTGAGATAAGTGGGTGGCGGAGACTTAACCGTACATTATCCCGTTCTAGAACATACTTCCTTGCAATCCCTGCTTTGTCTACATAATATTTAGAAGTCTTGAATCAAAAACCACATTGAGATACCTTGATCACTAGAATCATTCTTCCTAATTAGTAGACAAATTTTTTCTTCTTTTTTTTTTTTATCAATATTTGCATATTTTCTTTTCTAGATTATTGTTACCGATTTTGATTTCAACGAATCCCTGTGCTCGACCATGAAGTATTTTCCATTTCTATGATTGATCCGTACATTGCGGGTTCGCATATCGTTTTGGCTTATATTTTAGGTTATAAATTTAAAGCTTATTTGCACACACACTTTCGAGCGAACAAGTTTATGAATTTTGATGACATCAATTATATGCTATCATATTCATACATATTACGAGTATATCACCTCAGTTTTACATACATTTGATGAGAATCATGTGCCTTTTAATCCATATTCACGTATATTTCGAGAATAGAGATCTACACGAATTCTTGATTGTTTTGTAGGTAAAATGGTGGAGTTTTGGTGCGGAAATGGATCAATGTCAGGCTTAACATCATAAAGGTCATGAGGGAGTCTTAAAGGTAGGAAAAGGTAAGAGAAGATATCACAAAAGAAGATAGAAGACGGAACTAATAGATAACACGCTCAGAAGACAAAAATTGGGTCAATATGTGTTATAAATCGACCGATTTTATCAGAAATGAATGGATTTATATCTTAAATTGTCCGATCCGGTGTAGGATAACAAGGAAAGATAAAGTGTGCAACCCTAGTTTTCTCCTATAAATAGAGGACGTCTCTACACATTCAAGAGCATCCAATTACAATCCAAGAAGAGGCTAGAAGCATTAAGAAAAGTTTTCTTAATACAAATAGAGGACGTCTCTACACATTCAAGAGCATCCAATAACACACATTGCGTTGAAGATCGAAGCAAGAAAGGAGTTCTTAAGAGGTTTTGTTAGTTTTTGATTATTTTTGTCATTCTCAACGCAAGATTGGAGTTTGTTTTTGGTTTTTAGTTAGTTTTTGAGGTATTGAACCTTTTGTTCACGGATTGTTTGTTTTTATTTCAAGATTAAAAGTTTTCTGTACTTTCTTTATTTAATCCTTTTCTTGATTTTCATAATATGTGTTATTGGCTAAAACCCTTGTGATTGTAGCCTGATTGGTTGAATATTGTTGTTAAGATGATGATAGAATTAACCTCACATTGAGATTCGACCTTGAGAGTTGAGTTTTACCTTTGCCGACAAGTAAAATCGGGTTGTTGTTGAGGGAATCGACTGATTTCTGTGATGAACAGACTGATTTTCTCTCTGTCGTACCTATCATGCTTTATCCTTACACCAAAGTTAAAGATTCTTAAACTCTAGCCTTGTTGAACATTTCTAACCTATATCCGAGCGTGGGAAGAGACGTACCCGGTGATTTCCTTGCTTGGTTACCAACAATTACAATTTCTGGGTAATAGAGGATTCAAAACCCTCTACTAAGGTTGAGTGTGCCAAAGCCTTTACCTTTGTGAGTTAACCGAATTCACTTGGATTTAGCGTTTGGTTTGAGAGTATAATCCATTCCTTAGAATCTCTATCTTATCGAGACTAAACATCCTTTTATTCAGAGCCTTTGGGTTGAGATAAGTGAGTGGTGGAGACTTAACCATACATTATCCCGTTTTAGAACATACTTCCTTGCAATCCCAGCTCTGTCCATTTAAGCTTTAGAAGTCTTGAATCGAAAACAACATTCGGATACCTTAATCTCTAGAATCCTTTTTCCCAAATATTACACAAGTTCTTGCTTTTGTTATCAATATTTGCATAATTTCTTTGCTAGATTGCTTTAACCGATTTTGATTCCACCAAATCCCTGTGATCGACCCTGGAGTATTTTACTTTGCTACGACTGAGCCATACACAGCGGGTTCCCATATCGTTTTGGCTTATATTTTTGGTTTTAAATTTAATTGTTATTTGCACAAACACTTTTGAGTGAACATGTTTTTGGCGCCGTTGCCGGGAATTTGGTTTAGACCAAATTCGGTATTTCGGTTGTCTAGCTTTGAAACTCTTGATTTTGGTGTTGGTCGTTTGCTTTTAGTTGTTTTGCTATCCGGAATTTCTTGCTACTTTTATGCAAAATACTCGTAATAGTAGAGAACTCGTTCCTTACGATCAGGAACCGGAAAGAACTATCCGAAGGAGAATAAGAGAAGCTAGTAGAAGAAGGATGGATGAAATAGATGCCCAAGTGGCATACGAATGAGCCATGGAACAAGTAAGAGTTGCGAATCAACGAGCACATGATGTGGAATAAGAAGAAAACTGAATAAGAGAAGAAGCGCAAAGAGTAAAAGAAGATGCGCAACGAAATAGAGAAGAAGCTTCTGAAAGGGAAGAAGAACTTCGAGCACGGTTAGAGGAGCGGAATAACAACAACGACATGACAAATCAACTCCTTCAAAGAGGAAGAAACGTCCGTGTTGAATTCCTCTCACCACCTCCACCAGCTGCAACACCTCACCCTCCGGTGATCAACGTTAGAGCGGATTAATTTGTGGAAGAGCCACAAACGCTAGGATAAAAAATGAATACGACTCAACGCATCCGCAAAATTGCCATAGATTTCGGGAATCCCGCTGAGCATGATTAAGAGTTTCATGCTAGTACCATCAATATAATCCGGCAAAATATGTTTGGAGGAACCATAGGGGAGTCTCCTCATCTTCATCTTCAAAATTATGAAATGCTCATGGAAACATTGACACCCGCTAGGTTAAAATCTAACAATTATAAATTACGAGGTTTCTCTTTTCTTTGAAAGGCAAAGCACACACATGGCTTCAATCCTTACCACGAGGAAGGATAATAACATGGGAGGATATGACCTCCGAATTCCTTACAAAATTTTTCCCACCCGCTAAAACTGCTGAATTTAGAAGTAAAATTAATGCTTTTATCATGATAGACAGGGAAAGCTTGTTCGAATCTTATGAGAGGATCAAGGACCCTCTATTGGATTGTCCTCATCATGGAATCCCAAGAATAGAGCTCATTTAAACCTACTACAGGGGATTGGATGACGAAGCACAATTTCGTCTTTAATCACATTCCGGAGGAACCTTCATGAATAAACTAGCTGACGATGCTTGGGATTTCATTGAAAGACAAGCATTGGTGCAAGAGAAATATTCCCAAAGAAGGAATGTTGATCAACTCCGGCGACCCGGAGTCCACAAGGTAAGTCTTACTACCAATTTATCTGCTGAAGTTAACTCCGGCGACTCTTAAAGTTCAAATGAAAGAAGTGCAGAAAATAAAGCTCTAGCGCATGCTAATTTACCTCCTAGAGAGTGTGATGTAAAAACTCACGGATCAAGGAAATCAGCGAGAAAATTACCAAGACAATAACTATAGAGGGAACCGGAACAACAATTACAACAACATGAATTCCGGAAGAGGATGAGGATGGCATCCCGATCATAGTCTTCCCGGATTTTCGTACTCAAATCCTGATGGCGCATTGAATCCGCCCGAATCCTCTAGCAATGCTCGTCCCATAAGAACTCAAAATCCCCTACCGGGATTCAATCAACCTCTTAAGGATGCAACGCAAAAACTATTGAAAACTTTCGTGGGAGCGATAAAAGAAATGAAAGAAGGGCTAAATTTTCTCTCTAAAGCTCACAAAGTTTTGGAGAATTAAGTTTTTAATAATGCACGAGAAGTTCCAAGAGATGAAGGGAGACTTCCAGGAAGAAAGGAAAGCAATCCAAAAGGACTAATAAATGTTATCACCACAAGAAGTGGAATCCAGACCAAACATGAAGAGGAAGCAAGGAAGGAGGTAAGCTCTATCTTACTCAAAGATCCACTTGAAGAGGTTATAAGTTTGTGCATTGTAGATGAAGCAGAAGAAGAGGATAGTAACAATGAAATCCGAGCACTAAGAACCTTGGAGAAAGATCCCAAAACAAAGTTTGCAGGCTAGAAGAAGTTACGGAAAAAGCTAGAAAATTCGACTTAATACAGGAAAATCGGTCAATTTTCTTGGATACAAAAATTAATTAAACCGATTATTCCAATATTAATTGTAAAATCAATCAAAAAATCGACCCCTCAGAAAAATCGGTAGATTTTCCTGATACTTCAAAACCTCTTCCTTCTCACCTAAAGTACGCATTTCTAGGTCCAAACTCTACTTATCCGATCATTGTTAGTGCTAATGTAACGGAAGATGAACTTAATAGATTGATGCATGAACTTAGACTACATAAGAAAGTTGTAGGTTACATGATCTTGTTGGCATTAAACCTTCTTTATGCATGCATAAGATTTTGATGTAAGAAAACCATAAGCCTTCACGAGAACCTCAAAGACGGTTAAATCCGATCATGAAAGAAGTTGTGAAGAAGGAAATTCTTAAGCTTATTGATGCAAGAATTATCTTCCCTGTCTCCGATAGCAAATGTGTGAGCCCCGTTCATGTAGTTCCGAAGAAGGGATGAATGATCGTTGTAACTAACACAAACAACGAACTCATTCCTACAAAAACAGTGACTGGATGAAGGATGTTTCATTGATTATCGAAAGTTGAATGTTGCAACGAGGAAGGATCAATTCCCTCTACCTTTCATCGATCAAATGCTTGAAAGGTTAGCGCAACACTCTCACGTTTGCTATATGGATGGATATAGTGGTTTCTTTCAGGTTCTTATCAATCCCGACCATCAAGAGAAGACTACATTCACATTCCCTTGGGGTACGTATGCTTATAGAATGATGCCTTTCGGACTTTGCAATGTGTCGGCTACCTTCCAAAGATGCACGATGGCCATCTTTTCCGAATACATAGAGAACATAATGGATGTTTTTAAGGACGACTTTTCAGTTTATGGTTCTTCTTTTGATGATTGTCTAGCTACCCTTTCTTTAGTTTTGAAAATATGTGAAGACACTAACCTTGTCCTGAATTGGGAGAAATGTCATTTTATGGTTAGAGAAGGCATTGTTTTAGGACATATGGTTTGCAGCCGTGGAATTGAAGTAGATAGGGCTATGATCGAGACCATCGAAAGACGGCCTCCGCCAATTTCTCTATGATGTCTTATCTTTTGGGTTGTACAATTTTATATAGTTTTATGTATTTGTTTTCATATCTATCAGTGTCATGTTGTAAGGTCCACTGAACTTGTTGTCAAGCTAGGGTCGGGATCCATTGTGAGATCGTAACCCAATGTGGCACTCCGAGTCCCGCGGATTCGGGGTGTTACACGCTCTACGCCCTGCTTTACCGCATGTAAAGCATATTGATGACATGAATTATGTATCATCATATTCATGCATAATACAGCACATTATCTCTATTTACCTTGCATTTAGAGGGATTTTGCATACCTTTTATGTTCTATTCAATCAATTGTCGGAAATAGAGGTCTACACGAGATTTTGATGAATTGCAGGTAAATAGAGTTGAATTGGAAGCAAAAATGGAGCAAGAAGCATCTAAGGATGTTAAGGAAGCTAAAAGAGTCTTAGAAGGATCACAAAGAGCTAAGGAATTGGAAAGGAGAAGCATAGAAGACGAACCAAAGGAAGAGCACTTTCTGTTGAAGAAAATCGTGCCAATATATATATAAATTGGACGATTTCCATACCTTGAAATCGAACGGTTTTTCACCAAAATCGACTGGGTCGATTTTCTTCACGATTCGGCCAAATGAAAAGACGACATAAAGCCCAATTAATTTGGGCTAGATGAGAGTTTTGCCAAACGGCCCATCTGCAAGAAACTATAGAAGAGAACCCTACGAACGAAGACGAGGAGGTGGCACGAGATAATCTTTACACGTTTTGGAGAAATCAACGATTCTTGGAGAGAGATTGAAGAGCTTTTGCCGGAAAGTCATTCTTGATCTTTGATTGTGAGATTTCCTTATTCCATTGCCTTATTTGTGGTTTGTGAACACGAAATTGAGTTGTTGAGAGATACATTGAACAGATTTGACGATTGTTTTACAGATTTGAAAGTTATAGAATTTTTCGTTCAAGATTTGGGTTCTTTACGATATCTTTTTCAATAATTAATTTGATTCGATTTTGAAAATGGTTGGATAAAAACCTTGTGATTCTGGGGAGAATAGTTGATGATTAAGGCTTAGATGATGATAGACTGAACTCATTCAAACATTAGGACCCTGAGAATTTAGATCTTAGTTTTGCGACAAACAGGAAAATCGGACTGTTCTTGAGAAAAATCGGCCAATTTTTCGTATGAACAGCACGATTTATTCTTCTGACGAACTTTAATTGAATTAATCTTTAATCAAAACTAATCCTTGCCTAAACCCCAATCTTGATTAACCTTCCTATCCTCTAATTGAATGTATGAATGCACTTCAAACCTGTTTCTACATTTAATAGATTAAGATTGCAAGATTTGGGTAATAGAGAGACTCAACATCCTTTATTAAGATTCTAAGTGTGCTTTCTATTCTTACTTTGGAGAGTCATATCCTGGAGTTTTAGATAGTTAGTTTGAACATAATTCTTGTCTTTAGATCTTTCTATATTGCAGCCTCAACAACCTTTATAGAGAGAACCTATAGATTAGTCATATAGGTTTCGGAACTTCATCGTACGAATCCTACCTTTGAACATTTAATCTTGGCAATATAAATTTTGTCTTATATCTATAGAAGTGTCTTGAATCGAAAGCCTAAATCGGATACTTGAATCCTTGGAATCATTTCTCTCTTTATCATATCACAAAAGCTTTTATACTTTCGCTAGATAATTGAAATTGGAAATTTTCTCACCAAATCCCTGAGTTCGACTCTGGAATTCTTACCTTTCTACAACTGCTCCGTACACTGCGGGTTCGCTTTGCTTTTGAGTTCTAGATATAAATTTAAGACTTTGACGCACACCTTTTCGAGCGAACAAGTTTTTGGCGCCGTTGCCGGGGATTTGGTCTAGATCAAATCCGGTTTTCGGTTGTCTAGCTTGAGAGCTCTTGCTCTTGTGATTTGATTTGTCTACTTGAGTGATCTTTGCAGGTTCTTTAGGTATATGCGAAAGACTAGATCCACTAAAGATCTGATTCCTTTCGACCCCGAATTAGAAAGAACTTTGAGGAGAAAGTTGAAGGAGAAGAAAATGGCTGAAAACGATGAGAGAAACTACAAGGCTGAACTAAACGAAGCTCAACGCCAACTCCAGTTGAGTGAGAAGGCTCGAAAGGAAGCTGAAATAAGTCATCAATTTCAGATTGATGAACTGAGAGCTATGATGTTGGACATGAAATTGGAGTTGAACGACTCCAAGAAGAAGAAGAAAGTCAAGACACCAACTAAATCCATTCGAAATGACTCATCCGATGATGAAGAGATTGATCCGGACATGCCGGAACTTGAAGAGATTGATCCATCACTTCGTCCTACCCGAAACACTCCAACACCTAAGGTCGTCCCTCGCATTACGACTAGGAACGTTAGAGCTGTCAATAACGAAGATAGACCCCGAACTTTGGGGCAACGGATGGATCCAATTCAGCAACCACGCCGTCTAGGTGTGGATTTCGGAGCTGAAGACATCCAAGAGTTTAGCTTCTCACCACAAGTCATCACTATGGTTCGCCAAAGTCAATATGGCGGAGCAAGTACTGAATCTCCGCATCAACACTTGCAGAATTTTGAGATTCTCATGGAGACTATGAAGCCGAAGAAGGCTACTACAAGCAACTACAAGATCAAGCCGTTCTTCTTCTCTTTGAAGGACAAGGCTCTAGCTTGGTACCAAACACTTCCGGCTGCGAAGTTAGCTACATGGGAGGAATTGTCTTCGGAATTCCTCACCAAGTTCTTTCCGCCATCCAAAACGGCTGAATTGAGAGGTAAAATAAATGCTTTTTCTATGAAACCTAACGAAAGCTTGTTTCAATCTTGGGAAAGGTTTCAAGATCTCTTGTTGGATTGCCTACACCATGGCATTTCCAATCTGGAATTATTGGAGATCTACTACAAAGGGTTGGATGTGGAGACACAATTCAACCTCCAATCTCTATCTTGCGGCACATTCATAGATATGAGAGAGGATGATGCTTGGGACTTCATTGAGAAGCAAGCCCAAGTGATTGAGAAGTATTCCCACCGGAAGGTGGAATCAAATAGCCGGAATCAAAGCGATCCGGGAGCCAAGTTGAATCAAGCGGCTCAAACACAAATATTCTCCCTCAAAGATGACATCAAAGAATTGAGGGAAGTGCTCAAAACGAGTCTTCAAAAGACTAAAGAGCAAGAAGCCAACTACATGGGGCGAGACAACAATCAAAGGAATGATAACCGGAATTCCAATTGGAGCAACAACAACAATAACAACCGAAACTCCAATTGGAACAACAACAACAATAGGAACTCAAATAACAACAATTGGAGGTCAAATCAGCAAGGTTCAGGTAATCCTTACTCTTATGCTGAAAAGGCTCTAACACCTCCATCTTCTTCTACTCCTTCTACAAGCCAGGGACAATCAAGCGGATCAAACAAACCGGATCCCATGCTAGAAACGATCCTAGGCAAGCTACAAGGATTGGAGAGTTACATAACTTCGGTTGACAAAGCACACAAAGTTTAGAAAACCAAGTATTCAACAAAGCCGGAGAAGTTCCAAGAGATCAAGGGAAGCTTCCCGGAAAGACAGAAGATAACCCAAAGGGAAGGGTTATGGCAATAACTACTAGGAGCGGGAAGACGACCGCCGACCCTCAACCTAAAGTAGTTGATACCTCCACAAAAGAAGGAGAGGCAAAAGAGAAGGAAGAAGTCTATGTTCCTCCTCCCGCTTATAAACCACCTCTACCTTTTCCTCAATCTAGAGCGCGTGCACGCCTAGATAAACATTTCGGTAAGTTTGTTGAACTTATGAGTAAGCTCCATATTAACATACCTTTTATGGATGCAATTTTAGGTATGCCGGCTTACGGGAAATTCCTCAAGGAGATCCTCTCTAACAAGAGGAAGTTGGAAGATATAGGAGAAGTCAAGATGAGTATGGAGTCATCCGAACTCATCAAGACTATGACGGAGAATATGCCACCCAAGCTCCGCGATCCAGGATCCTTTTGCATACCCATCACTTTGGGAGAAGCTACCTATGATGCTCTTTGTGACCTTGGAGCAAGTGTGAGTATCATACCTCTCGCCCTATGCAAGGCAGTTGGTCTAGGAGAGCCTAGACCGGTGAAGATCACACTCTACATGGCTGATCGTTCTACCACTAAGCCGGTGGGAATATTAGAAGACATTCCGGTAAAGCTAGGTAAGTTTTACATCCCTATAGATTTTGTCGTTCTTGACATACCTGCAGATTACCCGGTTCCCATCATCCTTGGGAGACCATTCCTTGCCACATCTGGATGCATGGTAGATTTCAAGAACGGCCAGCTATCCTTCCATATTGGTGAAGAAAAGATAGAATTCATACTATCTTCCTTAATCAAGGAGCCAGCCTTGAAAGACGACGTTTTTGAAATTGTTGAGGAAGAAGAGTCTAGAGAGGTAGTAAGTTCGATCTTGATGAAAGACCCTCTTCAAAAGGTTCTTAGCATGAGCATCATGGAGGAAGGGGTGGAAAACGACTGCAATGAGGATGTGAAAGCATTAAATGATATGGAGGAAGAACTAGGAGCAAAAATTGAAGAACTAGAGTGGACTCCGGAAACTGTGAAGAAAATCGACCTGCCAGAAATAAATCGTCCGATTTATGAAAATGCACTCCAATTTTTCTCAACAGAAACAAAAATCGACCTGACAACAATAAATCGTCCGATTCACGAAGAGGTGACCCGATTTTTTCCGACAGAAAGAAAAATCGTGCAGAAGATCGACCGATTTATTACAGGGGAGGTCGATTCAATGAGTAATTCTCTGGATTCTCCAAACTTCACCGCAGCCGCTTCCGAATCTAATGATGAAGTACCCACACCTATAGAGACCTCTTCCACAACACCCGAAGGCCACGATTCATCACCAACAAAGGTACCTCCATCATTAGAATTGAAGCAACTTCCCACGCATTTAAGGTACGCATTCCTTGGCACTAATTCCACATACCCGGTTATAGTCAATGCCAATTTGAACGATGATGAATTAGAGAAACTCATGAGTGTTTTGAAGAAACATAGGAGAGCACTAGGTTACACCATTGATGATTTAGTAGGAATAAAGCCTTCTCTATGTATGCACAAAATATTAATGGAAGAGGATTACAAACCTTCACGCCAACCTCAAAGACGGTTAAACCCGGCAATGAAAGAGGTCGTGAAGAAAGAAATCCTTAAGCTACTTGATGCAGGTATCATCTTCCCTATTTCTGATAGCAAATGGGTGAGTCCAGTACAAGTAGTACCCAAGAAAGGAGGCATTACCGTTGTTGCCAACAAGAACAACGAACTCATCCCTACACGGACAGTTACAGGGTGGCGAATGTGCATCGACTACCGCAAACTGAATGTGGCCACAAGGAAGGACCACTTCCCCCTTCCTTTCATCGATCAAATGTTGGAAAGGTTAGCCCAACATGCCTACTTTTGTTATTTAGATGGATATAGCGGTTTCTTTCAGATCCCAATTCATCCGGATGATCAAGAGAAGACAACCTTTACGTGCCCATGGGGTACGTTCGCTTATAGAAGAATGTCATTCGGCTTATGCAACGCTCCAGCCACCTTCCAAAGGTGTATGATGACAATCTTCTCTGAATATGTAGAGAATATCATGGAAGTCTTCATGGACGACTTTTCGGTATATGGTTCTTCCTTTGATAACTGTCTCTATAACCTTTCACTAGTTCTTAAGAGATGTGAGGACACTAACTTAGTCTTAAACTGGGAAAAGTGTCATTTCATGGTCACCGAAGGAATTGTGTTAGGTCACTTAGTATCACAAAGGGGAATAGAGGTAGATCGATCAAAGATAGAAACCATTGAGAAGTTACCTCCCCCTTCATCGGTAAAAGGAATTAGAAGCTTCTTAGGACATGCAGGCTTCTATAGGAGATTCATAAAAGATTTTTCTAAGATTTCAAAACCTTTGACTAATCTTTTGATGAAAGACGCGACTTTCGAATTCTCGAAAGATTGTTTAGATGCTTTTTGCAGGATCAAAGAAGCATTGATTTCAGCACCAATCATCCAACCGCCCGATTGGACTCTTCCTTTCGAGGTCATGTGCGACGCAAGCGATGTCGCTATAGGAGCCGTTCTTGGACAGAAGAAAGATGGTCGCACTCATGCCATCTACTACGCTAGCAAAACGCTAGATGAGGCTCAATACAACTACGCAACTACGGAAAAGGAACTTTTAGCCGTAGTATATGCATTTGAAAATTTTCGTTCCTATCTTGTAGGTGCGAAAGTGATAGTCTATACGGACCACTCCGCAATCCGATACTTATTCACGAAGAAGGATGCGAAGCCAAGGCTTCTACGATGGATCTTACTCTTGCAAGAGTTTGATTTAGAGATCCGTGATAAGAAAGGATCGGAGAACTCCGTTGCCGATCACCTTAGTCGTCTTCCGCAACTCACCGGCGAGTCGGATGAACTTCCGATAGACGATTCCTTCCCTGACGAGCAGCTGCACGAGATTGAAGAGTGTCTTCAACACATATCACAAGGTATTGATCCATGGTTTGCTGACATTGTAAATTACCTTGTTTGTCAGGAGATTCCACCCGGACTTTCATATGCTCAAAAGAAGAAGTTCTTGAGAGACGCCCGGCATTTTTATTGGAACGAACCTCTTCTATTCAAAAGAGGTCCAGATGGCATCTACAGGAGATGTATTCCCGAAGATGAGATAGATAGTGTCATCCGACACTGCCATTCTCTACCATGTGGCGGACATGCTAGTTCCCACAAGACTTGTGCTAAGGTACTTCGCTCTGGCTTTTATTGGCCTACACTTTTCAAAGATGTGCAAAAGTTTGTTGTTTCTTGTGATGCTTGTCAAAGGACAGGTAATATATCCAGGAGGAATGAGATGCCTCTCAACAACATACAAGAAGTAGAGATCTTTGATGTATGGGGCATCGACTTTATGGGACCTTTCCCATCTTCATGCGGCAACCAGTATATACTTCTTGCCGTAGACTATGTCTCAAGATGGGTGGAGGCAATCGCTTCCCCTACTAATGATGCAATGGTAGTGGTGAAGTTCCTCAACAAAACGATCTTCCCAAGGTTCGGAACTCCCCGAACCATCATTAGTGACGGAGGAACGCATTTCACAGCCCGTCGATTTGAGACTCTATTGGCTAAGTATGGGGTGACCCATAAGATAGCTACACCTTACCACCCGCAAACCAGCGGACAAGTCGAGATATCCAATAGAGAGATTAAAGGGATTTTAGAGAAAACCGTCTCTAAAACGAGGAAAGATTGGTCAATGAAGCTCGACGATGCACTATGGGCATACAGGACAGCCTTCAAGACACCAATAGGTACGACTCCCTATAATCTTGTTTATGGTAAATCATGTCATCTTCCTGTAGAGCTAGAACACAAAGCTTATTGGGCTATCAAGTGGCTCAACTTCGACATGAAAGAAGCCGGAGAGAAACGGCTCTTAGACATCAATGAGCTGGATGAGATCCGGCTAAATGCGTACGAGAACGCAAGGATTTACAAGGAACGGACAAAGCGCTGGCATGATAAGCACATCATTCCAAAAGACTTGAAGGAGGGAGACCAAGTCCTCCTATTCAACTCAAGGCTGCGTCTATTTCCAGGTAAGCTCAAATCCCGTTGGACAGGACCTTTTGTGATTAAAAGAATTTTCCCCCATGGTGCAGTTGAAGTATGGGGTGAACAAAGCGGAAGTTTTAAGGTTAATGGCCAACGGTTGAAGAAATACACACCGGAAGCTCCGGTCGAGGAGATAGCTCCTATCCTCCTCCATTGAACACAACATCATACACCGTCCAGCTAAAGACGATAAATAAAGCGCTTCTTGGGAGGCAACCCAATGATAGTATAGTTTTCCCTTCTTTCCCTCACTTAGTTAAAATAGATTAATTGCTTTGTTTCTTCGTTTTTCGTTTTTATATGTTCCTCGATGCACTCTTGGTTTGTCGTGTCATTAATCGCAGGAAACTAGGTTCAAATGTGAGAGATTCACGGAGAATGGAGCACAATTGAGTTATATCTTCGAGATTCAAGAAAAACAAGGAAGGAAATCGACCTACCATAAGAAGATCGTCCGATTCAGTAACAGAGCAAGTCGATTTTTCTCAACAGAAACAAAAATCGACCTAGAGATCGACCTGCCAAAATAAATCGTCCGATTTTTTCAGTCAGAAAGAAAAATCGCCCCGACAAATAAATCGACCAGAAAAATCGGCCGATTTTCTTCAGAAATCATCGACCCTATATAAGGCAATCACACTCGATCTTCTTCATTCCCACATCTCCAACTCTCGATTTCCCTCTCTCAAAAAAGCCGAAAAATCGCCGCAACCTCAAATCCTCATTCCTTAACCATCTCGAGAGATTCTTGGCTCCAAACTGAAGCATTTTCAACAAGGAACAAGGATCTAACAACAACACGCACGGAAATCGACTGCTCCATAAGGAATTCAGGTTTTTCTTTCTAAAACCTAAGTTTCTCACTTGAAATTGAAGTTGCTTAGGAAGTGTTTTGTTGTTGGAATTGATAGAGGAATTTGCTTAGAATTCATTGTAGAGAACTGTGTGTGGTGATAGATTGAACAGAACTTTACAGAATTGTGAGAATCGTTGAAATCGAGATAAAAATCGACCCAGCCCAGAAAAATCGGCCGATTTTTGTGAAGAACAGGTCGATTTTTAGGACTTAGAATGGATCTTGTAAAGAGGATAACTAGAAACACGGGGAAGAAGAAGGGATCTTCTTCCAAAGCCCCTGCCCCACCTCCACCACCACCTACCAACATCCCTAAGCTTCCCCCTCCCCTATCCAAGCATAAGAAACGCTATGAACGCATTATAGATCGCCCATTCACCCCTCCTCGCTACATAGTGCTTGATGACTTAGATTCGTTATATGTTCGAGAGGATGTTGATATGATGCTTGATAGAGCAGGGTTGAGACAGTTTGCTACGATTAGGGAAGATGCTTATAGGGAGATCACCCTAGAATTCCTTAGTACGTTTGAGCACGATCCTAGGGAAAGGATGGTCACTTTCCGCCTCATGAGCCAAGACCACACTTTGTCCATTGATGCTTTTGGCGACTTGTTTGGCTTTTCTTATTCAAATGCAGGCACATTTGCTAGAGGCCTCAATGCTAGTGATTTTTGGGAGGCTATTTCCGTAGGAGAGTACGGAGGGGATAAGTGGAGACCCGGAAACTCCAAGGAGACAAGTATGTACAACCTTTCCTTCAAGGTAGTGCATAGGATACTCAGTGAGAGTTTGTTTGCCCGGACTGAGACTCCGCAGAAGCTCAAGGCTGATGAGCTTTTTATCCTCTACTGCATGACATCCACCACCACTCCCGACATCTCCACCATGCTTGCTGACTATCTAGGAAAGATAGCCAACAAAGCCAAGGGTGACATCTGTGCAGGAGGCTTGGTCACTCATGTTGCTAGGACTCTAGGTTATGACTTCTCGGGATGCACTCTAGCTGAGAGTGCCCTTCCTTTAGGCTCACAGAGGTTGGTGGTTCGACAGGTCTTGATTCCTCGAGGGAGAGGAACTCTTCATGTGCCGATGCCATGGCACAGGGATCCGAAGAAGAAGCCATCCGAGATCATATGGAAATTCGAATACACCATTCGGAATAAGAGGAACTGGAAGGAGGCCTTTGAGGCGATGCTTGAGGAGTTCTCACCTCCTACTTATTATGATGATGATGCAGGTGACTCGGAGGAGGATGAGGATGGAGGACAGGAGACCATGCTCGAGTTTGAGAGCGATACCCATAGCGGGCATGCTACGGATGCCATGGACACTGACACTCATGGAGCAGGACCGAGCAGGACTAGTAGGCAGGATGAGTAGACGGAGGATGACATGCAGCCACCTCGACACTCTTATGCACATGCTCCAGGCCCTAGACGAGGACGCCGAGCTCCACGCCACTTCAGGGAGCTAGTCACTAGCTTCCAGAGCCTCAGCACCGACTACCGTGCCCTCCGCACCGATTATGACACCCTGAACACACAGTTCAGGAACTACAGGGAGGAGACGGACGCTAGGCATTCATCCTATGATGGCCAGATGAGGGACATGTACTACCACCAGTTCGGCCACTTCTACGATCCCTCCGCACCGATGTATCCATATCCACCACCTCCACCACCGACAGAGGATTGAGCTTCCACTTCTTTTACATTGTAAGTATTTTTCTCCTTCTTATGCTTGATTTTCACATTGGGGACAATGTGGATGTCAAGTATGGGGTGGGGGTACTTACAATACCTTATATTTCATTCTAGCACTCTATGTACTTTCCACTACTCTTGAAAAGTTGGCTTGTAATAACTCTTGCACTACTTGCTTTCTATTATGACACTCGCATTTGCATGAACTTTTTCAAAACCTATGAATTTTCAAAAATTTTAAGTGCTTCTTATATGGAAATGACCTCTATAATGAAAATTGTGTATATGGATAGGTAAAAAGATGCTTAGTTGTGTTGAGATCTTGATTATAGCATGAATGAAATTGCTTTTGTTACTTGAATACATGAATAAGTTATATGATTTAGTTGTTTTGATGAGAGAATGAAATAATAGTCGAAGCTATATTGCAAGTTCTTTTACATCATTTAAGGATGACTAAGGCAATTCACTTCTTTTCTTTTCTCATATCTTGATCATGCTAGCTCCTCAATGAAATAAGTAACCCTTTTTTTTACCATCCGGGAATTAGGATAGGTGATTGAAAAATGCATGTTTGATGTGGGAGGGCCAAAGAAAAGTATTAAAAAGAAAGTGTATAAATTCATGAGTTTGGGGACGTTGAACATGAGGATGAGTAACTCGGCACCATTCACATAGCCGGGTGTTTGTGTCTTGCCAAAGTCCGATTGAACGACAAGTCCTAACGGGATATGGTATGTGCATCAAGGGTTTGAGGCATCTTGAAATTGAGAAACGCCGATCTCCTAGGCTTCGGTTTTTGTGCACCGCTGTCCATACTCTCAAAAAGTAAAGTGTAATGAAAGCAAAGCTTTCTACATGTGAAGCATGTGCGGTGAAGAAAATTCTTGAAGGTGTTATGTGTTCCTCTTTCCCGGATTAGCACCACAATAGCCAAAAAGAACTCCTTCCCTTAATACGTTTCTTGAACCTTTCCTTTGATTTGAAGACCTTGAGACTTTTATGCATGTGTTTAAGACTTAATGGCTTAGATATGTTTGAATTTGATTGCCTCTACACCTTTATCATGTTCTTTATTTATGCTTTCAAGAAAGAAAAGGGAGTTTGTTCATCTTATAGTCATCATTGATACACGCTTTGCCCTTTTATGCCTTGAAATATCACTTTGAGAGCGATCCAATGAAAAGGAGCACTACCAAAAGAAAAGTTTTTGAGTTTCATACATGCATAATCCATGACATCTTATATTCTGAATTTGAGTCTTGCTTAGGGACAAGCAAGAGGCAAGTATGGGGTATTTTGATGACATGAATTATGTATCATCATATTCATGCATAATACAGCACATTATCTCTATTTACCTTGCATTTAGAGAGATTTTGCATACCTTTTATGTTCTATTCAATCAATTGTCGGAAATAGAGGTCTACACGAGATTTTGATGAATTGCAGGTAAATAGAGTTGAATTGGAAGCAAAAATGGAGCAAGAAGCATCTAAGGATGTTAAGGAAGCTAAAAGAGTCTTAGAAGGATCACAAAGAGCTAAGGAATTGGAAAGGAGAAGCATAGAAGACGAACCAAAGGAAGAGCACTTTCTGTTAAAGAAAATCGTGCCAATATATATATAAATCGGACGATTTTCATACCTTGAAATCGAACGGTTTTTCACCAAAATCGACTGGGTCGATTTTCTTCATGATTCGGCCAAATGAAAAAACGACATAAAGCCCAATTAATTTGGGCTAGATGAGAGTTTTGCCAAACGGCCCATCTGCAAGAAACTATAGAAGAGAACCCTACGAACGAAGACGAGGAGGTGGCACGAGATAATCTTTACACGTTTTGGAGAAATCAACGATTCTTGGAGAGAGATTGAAGAGCTTTTGCCGGAAAGTCATTCTTGATCTTTGATTGTGAGATTTCCTTATTCCATTGCCTTGTTTGTGGTTTGTGAACACGAAATTGAGTTGTTGAGAGATACATTGAACAGATTTGACGATTGTTTATAGATTTGAAAGTTATAGAATTTTTCGTTCAAGATTTGGGTTCTTTACGATATCTTTTTCAATAATTAATTTGATTCGATTTTGAAAATGGTTGGCTAAAAACCTTGTGATTCTGGGGAGAATAGTTGATGATTAAGGCTTAGATGATGATAGACTGAACTCATTCAAACATTAGGACCCTGAGAATTTAGATCTTAGTTTTGCGACAAACAGGAAAATCGGACTGTTCTTGAGAAAAATCGGCCGATTTTTCGTATGAACAACACGATTTATTCTTCTGACGAACTTTAATTGAATTAATCTTTAATCAAAACTAATCCTTGCCTAAACCCCAATCTTGATTAACCTTCCTATCCTCTAATTGAATGTATGAATGCACTTCAAACCTGTTTCTACATTTAATAGATTAAGATTGCAAGATTTGGGTAATAAAGAGACTCAACATCCTTTATTAAGATTCTAAGTGTGCTTTCTATTCTTACTTTGGAGAGTCATATCCTGGAGTTTTAGATAGTTAGTTTGAACATAATTCTTGTCTTTAGATCTTTCTATATTGCAGCCTCAACAACCTTTATAGAGAGAACCTATAGATTAGTCATATAGGTTTCGGAACTTCATCGTACGAATCCTACCTTTGAACATTTAATCTTGGCAATATAAATTTTGTCTTATATCTATAGAAGTGTCTTGAATCGAAAGCCTAAATTGGATACTTGAATCCTTGGAATCATTTCTCTCTTTATCATATCACAAAAGCTTTTATACTTTTGCTAGATAATTGAAATTGGAAATTTTCTCACCAAATCCCTGAGTTCGACTCTGGAATTCTTACCTTTCTACAACTGATCCGTACACTGCGGGTTCGCTTTGCTTTTGAGTTCTAGATATAAATTTAAGACTTTGACGCACACCTTTTCGAGCGAACACATATTATTGGCGTCTTTGAGCACACAGCTCGCCGGTGTCCAAACTTCGCACAATTAAAACACTGTAGTTCCTTGCCAGTCGTCTTCATGGCCAAAGGACCGCTTGATTGTCCTGATATCTGACTTGGTTTACCATTTATCATCTTTGCTTCTCCACTAACTGATCCACTCTATTGCTTCTTTTCTGATCCAGAAGCTTCAATTGGTCCCACTGACGTTGGTAAATCTGGTGTAGGTCTACCCGCTATCACAGCGTCATAAACTTGTTGCATATATTCTTGAAACCCAGATCTGCTCATGGAGACATGATCAGCCTCTTCAAACTCGTTCTTTGTGAACAGTGGAAACTGGTCCCTGACGTAACGTGATTGGAGGAAGAGGAGGTGTACCTCTACCTCGTCCCACTACAAATACTGCTCTAGTCTGAGCCATATGTAGGATATACACACCTACTTATAAGGCTATATATATATCATAGGTATCGATATAAATAATACATCCACATAATCCATAATACAAACACATATATATATATATATACATATCTACGCTGCAAAGATCCATGGCAGAGGTGATAATTTCTCGTACATTCTAACCCAAAATCACACTTAAAACCAAAACGTTTTAAAACATCATACCCCTTTCAGGTTCTGTTTATTTTACCTATCAGACCTTATTGCAGGTAGCAAGTGCCATTGTTGTCAATCTGGGCTCCAATACCAACTTTGTAACACCCCGAATCCGCGGGCCTCGGGATGCCGCATTGGGCTAGGATCTCACAATGAATCCTGACCCTAGCCTGACAACAAGTTCACTGGACCTTACAACATGACAGTGACATATATAAAACAAATACATAAAACAGTATAATTGTACAACCAAAGGTATAGAACAACATAGCCGAGTATATAAAACGACATCCTCACACAGGAGGTACAAAAGACCATCCTCACACACGAGGGAAACACAACAAACCCGAACCAACCACCTAACGTACGAGAGTCCTCGGCCTGTCACCTTGCCAGATCACTCAGTAGCGCCTAACTTGTAAACATCTATGACACAGTACGAAACTGTTAGCTAACCATACATATATGAGGTAAAGCATAAGTACAAACACAATCATGAAAGATAAACACATCAGCATGCTATCACACATTTAACCAATTTTATCATCTTTATATAATGTTCATTCACTCAAATCGTATATGTATATATCCATAGAGGAAAATATGTGACACGAGGGCTGATACATCCTCGCCTTTGATCCTGCTAGCCATCTGGAGTGGAATAGGTCACACAACCCGTGTACCCTATGGGAGTGGTGTTGTGCCCTCCCCGTATACCAGGTCTTTCCTAACTCAAGAGAACCTCCCAGACTCCACGGCGGGATGAAAGGGAAAGGTTATCACAGCCACACATATGGGGCAATCAATAAAACATAGGTTGGTATAAACGGCATCTCATGTTATCATAACAACCATATAAAGCACACACCACTCATGCAAACACCCAATACAGGGATGGTAGCTAAGTAAGTCCTACGGACATACCTCAATCTCGTACGCAGCTCAACGACAACAACCTCCAATCCTGAGAGAGGGCACTGCCTAATAGCAAGGCATAAAGATATATCAACATCTATTCATCAAAGGGGTCACACCTAGACCCAAAATGATCCATGAGGATCATACTCAACCTCACAACCTCAATCAACATCAACCTAAGTCCTTAAAGCCGTACAAGGCATAAACTGATCATAACATCAACCAAACGCATCCTCACACATCTAGCATGACCCTACACACTCATACTAGGAAAGGAGGGAACAAAGGCACCCTAAGGAAGGCCTAGAAACAACACACACCTGCAGAACCAAGTGCAACACCAAGCTGGTGCAGGTGGCGCAGGGGCGGCTAGGAAATGGCGTAGGGGTGGCTCACTGCTGGCGCAGGGGCGGTCCAGAGATGGCGCAAGGGTGGCTGGTGTGCAGAGACACACCACTTTAGCTCCTTCTTCACTTCTTCCTTCGATTCCTTCACTCCTTCTTTGTCCAACACATATACATACAAAATCATACATATATATACATCAACATAAGCCAAATAAGGCTGGAACAAGATCAAAACCTAAGGATCAAACCTAGGTTAAAGAAGGAGAGGAGAAGATGAAGGTAAAAGGAAAGAAAGAGGAAAAGCCATGAACTCACCAAGCTGAGCTCTCTAGAAGATCACACACACAACACCAGAACCTCAAGTTGGCTCAACAAGGCACAAGACCATCACCATCAGCAAATGACAAGCAAGGCCAAGCACAAAGCTCACAAAACTTACAAAATCTTACACATGAATCAAGAAGAGATACAAAGCAAGAAGAGAGGAGAAAAAGATCGTGAGGGAGATGGAGCAGGAGAGAGAATGAGTTGACCCTCATCTGGAGAAGAAGAAGAAGATATATAGGAAAGAGGGGTCAAAAAGCAAAGCTCGGGTCAAAGAAGACGGCTGCAGTGCCCCATAAACCGCAGGGGCGGCTGGCCTGGCCGCTGGGGCGGCTCACAGAACCGTAGGGGCGGCCAACCAGTGGCGCGGGGGCGGCCCACTGCAGCTCCAAAGGTAAAAGGAAGCTGCTTCTCAGCAGAGGCGCAGGTGCGGGATCTCTCGATGACTAAGGCTCTTACAAGACATTTGCGGCCAGAGTGTACGAGGCCACTAGGGACTTGTTATGCCTGCAGTAGACCAGGTCACAGAGCTACCTTCTCTAGGCAGAGTGGAGTTGCATCACAATAGGGTTCTTCCCTTGCCAGTGTGGCGGGAGTTGGTCATAGGACACCTTAACAGTAGACACAAGGATAGTAGAGTGTCCCAACTTGTTTTTCTACTCAAGGATCTGCTTGTAACGACCGGATTTTTCTTCGTTATGCTTTGATAGGGTTAGAGGAGTATAGAAAATAAGATTTAAAATTTAGTGAGACTAGGATATACAAGTTTAATTATGGAAGTCATTTGATTAAATATCTTGTTCTACGTTTCGGGACGAAACTTATTTTAAGGGGGTACTGATGTAATATCCGGAATTTTTATTCCGTTTAAGTCCGAATCAATTCGGACTTCGAGCCGTTGACGGTTTCCCATTCTATCTTGTATTTCTTTCTTCACAAATTCTATCATTTTATGTAGTATTTAATTCACATAAAATGATAGAATTATATCAAACCCTAATTCTTATAATTATTTATCATTTTATGTAGAATTTAATTCACATAAAATGATAGAATTATATCAAACCCTAATTCTTATAATTATGTATCATTTTAGGTAGAATTTAATTCACATAAAATGATATAATTATATCAAACCCTAATTCTTATATTTAATCCTTCACGACTTTAGACGAGATCATGACAAGGCTGAGACGAGACTGTGGCAAAGCCATGACGAGTTTTTGACAAGTTTTGACAATCTCAGCCCACCGTTATTTTTACCTTGTTTCAGCCCAACCTTTACCTTACCTCAGCCCAACCTTTACCTTACCTCAGCCCACATTCCTTTGCTCCAACCAGCATGGTCCTAGGGAGAGCACTCGGCCCAGCACGTCCAGCAGCAGTCCAACACGCCCAGCAGCCTAGGAGTGATTTGTACAGGACGGGCCTGCTGCTTCCCATCATCGCAGCCCAGGGGACAGACGCTTGGAGTCGGCTACTCTCAGCCTCGTGCGAACGCCAGATCGTAACGGCTGAAATCTCCCTCTCTTCTACCCTCTCGATCCTTCTTCAACGCACTTGTCTCTTGTAGTTGATCTACTGTAACTGCTATACGTGGGACTCCCTTCTTCTGTCCAGATTCAGCGCCTCCCTCGTCCAAGCCCCAGGAGCCAAGACAGCAACCATCACCTGGGCATTTCTAGGTTGAACGAGCCTCTCTTCGTGCCAGCACACAGCAGACGTGGGCTCACTACCGTCCCAACATCGAGCAATCGAAAAAGACCTCCTGCTTCATCCTAACGCCATCCAATTCGCAGGTAAGCCTTCCCTGAATTTTGGTGTCAAACAACCCTATCTCGACCCTGAGCGACTCTCTCTCTCTCATGATTCACAGCCCTGCACTGCCATCGTGACTCCTACCAGAGGAGGAGACCCTGCCAAGCATACTACGAGAACTTTGTGTCTAGTCGGACCCCTACCTATTTGGACCTATCTGTAAACGCAAGTAAGTGCTCGCCTCCCTTGGCTTGTACTGTTGGAAGTAGAACCTAGAGTTATTTGAGTGCTTCTTTGTATGCCAGTACTAATAGAGGGGAAAGGAGACGAAGTTGACAGGCTGCTCAGTCGTAGAAGGAGAGCAAACCATTGGTACCGGACTGCAGTGCTCCACCTTGCTTCCAATCCTAGGTAAGAAAGCCTTGCACTAGCATTTGGACTCTTCATATAATAGGACTGAATTTTTTATGCAAAGTAAGTTAGAAAATACTATTGTGCTGCTGCTGAACTTAGGACCTTGAATCAGTAAGTAATGGATTAAAAGAGTGGGTCAGAATTAGTAGAAATAAGCCTGTTGTAAATAAAACTGTATTTTCTTCAGTTTTGGAAGTTGGAAACTATCAATCTTGTGGATCAATGTTAAGCAGTTAGATTGAAGATCCACCGTTGAAATTTTGATAGGTCATAGATGGATATATGTAGGTTACTGTGTTAAAATTTGAGAATAAATGAACGGTCGGATTAGAAGTTATAAGGTCCCAAAGTAGAGTAGCTGAGTTGTTGCAGTTTCTCAGTTTCCTATATGGGCGAGCAGCCAACTTTGTGACCAGATTTAAATATGAAATACTTATCCTTTGTGGCTGAATTTTGGATATCTTAAAAATAAGACTTTATAGTAGAACATATCAAAATTTGGGATAAATCCAGCAAACGGTTTAGGAGTTATGATTTTTTTTCAAAGTTAAGACAATGTGCTGTTTGTTAAGTGTTGTAACCAACTTTGGAAATTTTTGTAGAAGTGATGGTGAACAGTTTTAAGAAATTCTTTCCCCTAGGAGTAGATGAGATATCATAGATGATCTAGGGAATTATTTTGGAATTTTTATAAGATTATTCGAATTTTATATTTGAAGCCGAAGTTAGACCTTAACGATCTTTCCGAAAATAGGGAAATGGGTAAATTGTCAGTTTGTAACCAAACTCATCTTTAGGAGTTAGAATATGACTCTTTAGTCTCAAATAAGAGTTTAGGCATGAATTAGGGAATTTTTGGAAGTTTCGAGACTAAGGGTAAAATAGTCATTTTACCATAAATTAATACTGTAATCGATTCCGTTCTATTAAGACCTACTATCTTAAAAGTCTTAGACTTCTAATCACCCAGAAAGTGTGCTGACACACTTGCCTCCTTTGACAGGCCACTGAATTCCTACTGTACAGATCGATTTGCGAATTAGAAAGTCGAGATCTGAATAGGCCGACTTTAATTTATTGTATAATTGACCCAAGTGTATGATCACGGGTCGTGACATCATCTGCCTAGCTCTTGCGAGAGTCTAGGAGGTTCCCTGCGACCAGCCCAGTCCGGTAGACGGTCAAATGCATTAGTACCATTCCGCGCTGGTAAACAGGGACAGGGGCAAGGTTTGGGAATCCCTCGTGTCACAAAATAAGTATCATTAGTAATAACCTATCACCTAATTAAAGATAATAAAAAGATTGAGTGTTGCATGTTGATTATGTATGTTGTGTGTTTGTGCTTTTACCTTCATCCTTATGCATAGAATGTTAGCTAACGGTTTTATACCGCTTGTAGATGCCTTGCAGGTTAAGACAGTTGTAGAGAGATCCGGAGGAAATGGTAAGCCGGGTCCACATACTCATTTAGTTGGGGACAGGGATGTCTTATGTTCTTCATATGTGGAATTTTGGTTCCTTTACTTTGTAAGGCTATTAGATATTCTTCGTGTATATATGGTTTAAAGTTTTCAAATGTTTTAAATACTTTTGTGCCTTGTTGTAAGATCCAAGTAAAATTGTTGTCAAACTATGGTCGGGACCCATTGTGAGGTCCTAACCAGTACCTCCCCGAGTTCTCAGAATTTGGGGTGTTACACTGCTCCCGTGCCGAGTAGAGGTAGATGTCGTGCTGGGAGTACCACTGACACAAGAGGAGCTAATCTAGAGTCTTTGAGCTGATAAGTGTAGAGGAGCCGCCTGCACCGGCTGCTACAAGTACCATTCTGCTTCATGGTTTACCTGTTAGAGATTTTTTTGATATAGGTGCTACGCATTCCTTTATTTTTGATGTATTTATTGAGCGTTTAAGTTTAGCTACTATAGAAGGGATACCCTTTACTATATGGTTACCTGATGGTAGTAGGGTTAGAGGTACCCGTGAGATACGTAGTTGTCCCCTTCGTTTAGGGACTCGTGTATTGCTTGTGGACTTCTTAGTCATGTCATTGACGCATGAAGAGGTCATATTAGGTATGGATTGGATGTGTAGACACCGCGCGGTATTAGATGTTGGTAGGAGGACTATGACAGTCTCTACCGAGGTAGGTCAGATAGAGGTCTTCCGGGGTTGGGACCTTGGGAAGACGGGTTTTGTCATCAATGCCGTGCGAGCAGCTAGGCTGATAGCGCAAGGATGTGACGCCTTCTGGTTTTATTTCATGAAGGATGGAGAGAGTCTAGCATTGGAGGATATTCCAGTGGTCTATTAGTTTGCGGATATGTTTGCTGAGCCGTCTAGCTTGCCACCTCAGAGGAGTGTGGACTTCAGTATCGAGTTAGAGCCTGGTACGAGACCCATCTCGAAGACCCCATATCGTATAACGCATGTCGAGATTTTGGAGCTGAGGAAGCAACTGGAGGAGTTGGCTGAGAAGGGCTTCATTCGCCCTAGCATATCCCCATAGGGAGCACCTATCCTCTTCATGCGGAAGAAGGACGAATCATTGACACTGTGTATTGACTACAGAGAGCTGAACAAGGTGACCTATCCACTGCCTCGTATTGATGATCTGCTTAATCACCTTTAGGGAGCGACAATTTTCTCCCGGATCGACTTACGCTCAGGATATTACCAGTTGAGGGTGAGGGAGCAGGATATAAACAAGACGGCATTTCCTACCCATTATGGACATTACGAGTTTGTAGTGATGCCATTTGGGCTCACGAATGCCCCAACAGTCTTCATGAAGTTGATGAACAATATTTTCATCAAGTTCTTGGATCAGTTTGTGGTAGTCTTCATTGATGATATTTTGGTGTACTCTCGTAGGAGAGGGGAGCATGCCGGTCATCTGAGGACGGTTTTGCAGATTATGAGGGATAGGAGTTGTATGCCAAGCTCCCTAAGTGCGAGTTTTGGATGTCTGAGGTTGCTTTCTTAGACCATATTGTCTCCACCAGAGTGATCATGGTTGACCCGGCAAAGATCGAGTCTGTTGCTGAATGGGCTACACCGACGAATGTCAAGGAAGTGTGGAGCTTTCTTGTCCTAGCCGTTCACTACCGACGCTTCGTGAAGGGATTTTCTGTGATTGCCCGTCCACTGACGAGTCTACTGAGGAAGACAACCAGATTTGTGTGGTTTGATCAGTGTACCTAGAGTTTTGAGGAGTTGAAGAGACGTTTGACTTCTACTCCTGTCTTAGCACAACCAGACGGTTATGAGGATTTTGTAGTTTACAGTGATGCATCTAAGCTATGCTTGGGATGTGTATTGATGCAGAGAGGCGGAGTTACTGCATATGCGTCTCGATAGTTTAAGACGTATGAGGAGAACTACCCGACTCATGATCTGGAGTTAGCAGCGGTAGTTCATGCTTTGAAGATCAAGAGACATTACCTATATGGTTACACGTGTTAGATCTTCACATAACATAAGTGTCTGAAGTACATATTTACGCAGCTGGAATTGAATAACCGCCAACATCGATGGCTCGAGTTAATCAAGGACTTTGACCTTGAGATTCTGTATCATCCAGGAAAGGCGAACGTTGTCGCCGACACCTTGAGTAGGAAGACACCTTGAGAGAAGGCGATTGCTAGATTGTCAGTTCAGCCTCAACTTCAGAGGGATCTAGCTTGGCTAGAGCTAGACATCCAGTTTCCTGATGAGGATGCCTAGTTGTATACTTTAGAGGTTCTACCTGGTCTATTGGATGAGGTCCGACAAAAGCGGGGGACCTGCCCGACCTTGATGAGGATCAGAGAGTGGATGTATCATAGTGAGGCATCACAGTTCTCCATTGGAGCAGATGGAGTGATGAGGCGCTATTACTACATCTGTGTACCTGCTGATGCAAAGCTGAGACAGAGGATCTGACAAGGGATCACTATACAACTTACTCACTACATCCCGGTACAAGTAAGATATACCATGATGTGAGACGCTCGTATTGGTAAGGAGGGCTAAAGCCCGATTTTAGCCAAATTTTTGGCATAGTGTTCGACCAGTCAAGATAGAGCATTGTAGACCTGGTGGTGAGCTTCATCCACTGCCAGTACCGAAGTGGAAGTGGGAAAACGTCTCCATGGACATTGTGACCTGATTGAGACCTAGTAGGAGTTTTGATGCTATATGAGTTATTGTAGACAGATTGATGAAGACGGAACGTTTTATCCCCATCAGAGAGATGTGTTCAGTGAGCAGATTGGTTGAGGAGTACACTAGATAGAATGCGAGACTCCATGGTGTACCGATGACGATCGTCTTTGTGCGAGATGGACGATTTACCTTGATATTTTGGCAGCAGATTTAGACTACTTGGGGGACGATTCTACACGTCACGACTGCATTTCACCCCCAAACAGATGGTTAGTTAGAGACGACCATCCAGACCTTGGAGGACATGTTGCGAGCTTGTGTGTTGGATTCGGGACAGGGATGGTCAAATTACCTCCCATTAGTTGATTTCTTCTACAACAACAACCAGCATGCATTTATTGGAATGACTCCTTATGAGGCACTATATGGACGTATGTTCCGTACATCTTTATTCTAGAATGAGCCTTGCAGTATCAGTGGGATAGTGTCAGAGCAGATTAAGGATGATATGGCTCGAGTAGCGTTGATTAGAGAGAGGATGCCGGTTGCACAGAGTCGCCAGAAGTCATATGTAGACATGAGGTGTCGACCTCTAGAGTTCAGAGTGGGAGCTCATGTCTGGCTGAGAGTATCTCCAGTGCGAAGCGTTAGACGCTTTGGCATAAAGGGGAAGCTGAGTCCCCGATATGTCTGTCCTTTTGAGATACTTGATAGAGTTGGGAGGGCAGCCTACAGATTAGCTTTGCCTCTGTTGTTAGAGGGTGTTTATCCTATGTTTCATGTGTCTCAACTGAGGGAGTATATACCAGATCCGAGACACATTGTGAGTTATGATGATTTAGTGGTCAAGCCGGACCACACCTTTGTTGAGCATCCGATTTCAGTCTTATAGCGAGGCATGAGACGCTTGCATTTGAAGGACATTCCCAAGCTCACGATACATTGGTCAAGACGAGGACGTGATGAGGCTACATGGGAGACCGAGGATAGTATTCAGAGAAACTATCCAAAGTTTTATGTTGAGATAGATGCACCAATAGGATCACCGACTAGATCTTAGTGCTATCTTGGTGAGTGTTGTGACTATGTGCTTATGTGCTTATATGCCTTGATGTGTTTATTATATGCTATCTATGATGTGGTATATGATCTTATTAGATCCTGATACGCTGGCGTCATGTATGATTATAGTTGGAGATGATTCTTTCCTCCATGCTATCTAAGTCTGATTAGGATTTATCTTGAGATGACTATTTCCTCCATGCTACCTTGATGGACATAGTTTCAACGAAGATGTTATTCCTCCATGCGTTATGTATGAGTATGATTTGGGTAGAGATATATTTTCTCTATGCCCTATTGTTAGCATGAAATATTGCGATATACTAGGCACTTATTTTGCTTATTTTTCCCTTATTATTGTGTACATGGATGAAGTTTAGAAGCAATTGTTAGCTTGTTCGTCTGTTTTGTCGATATGGATGTCTACACTAGCTTTGTGTTGATTGTAGATGAAAAGGAGCTAAATAAGAGCAATTGAGAGAGAAAAGAGAGTAATCGATCATATTCGAGGATTAGGAACACATCAAGGAAGCTAAGGAAGGAGCTAGGATGAAGAATGTCACGATACAAAGGAAATTACAAGTATTTTACACTTCCACACCCTGAATTACGGCTGTTGAAGAATCCACGCTCTAAACCACGGCCGTGGATCTTGGCATCATGAACGTGGAGCATTCCAGTAAGTTACACGGTCTAAAGTACGGTCGTGGAAGTCACAAGACACCGTAATCCTTTTCCACGCTCTAAACCACGGTCGTGGAAACCCTTGAGACCGTGATTTAGGCGATCTTTTAACGTGTCTTTATTTGCCACGATTATTTAGGCAATGGGCCTGGAAGGTTATTCTGGCTCGTCTTATAAAAAGGTTGGAAAAGAGAGTTTCGGAGAACCCGGCTTATCGCCGCTTAGACGCCGCAAACATCTCGCATCCACTTGGGGATAGACGGCCGCTTACTTTGCTTGGAGCATTTTTTTGCCTAGGGTTGATTGAAGATCGCCGAAGGGTTAACCTCTTTCTTAGGTTTTGATATTGAAGACAGATTGACATCATGTTCTTTCTACATACCTTAGATCATTGTGAAGTTTTGTGTTATACATTCTGAATCCATTGAATATCGCTTCTTGTGTTTCGAATTTGAGAATTGGTTTTGAAGTTTATTGAGTATTCGAGGGTTTTCATCTTTCATTCTCTTTAAATTGAATATTGATATTATGGAAATGGTTATTGGATAAAACCCTTTAGCAGTTCGAAGGTGAAGGGTTGATAGTTGTGGCTTAGAAGATGATAGATCGATCGTAATTTGATTGGACCCTGAGAGTTAGAGAGATCTCGTCGACGAACCTAAATCACGGCCTGTTCTTGGGTTTCCACGGCCGTGGTTCTCAAGATCTGACCGTGATCTACCCTAGTTTACAAACTATGCTTTTACTTTGATCCAAGGTTAAAAATTAGTTTTAATCTAGTCTTGGCTTACCCTTTTCTAGGTAATAGTGAGACTCATCATCCTCTATTTCGGTTTCGAGTGTCACAACCTTAATCGTTTTAGTTTATCTTGATCCTTGGGTTTCAAGTTTGGGTATTTGAGTGTGACGCCCCGTTTATTCGGGTGCATTCCGACGTTGTCTTTTCCCCTTCCATCGATTCGCTATAGCTCGAGTTCTTATATAAAGTATATATATATATATATGTATATATATATATATAGCTTTTAAAAATAAGTTTCCGGGTATTATATTATTTTAGGGATACAATTATGTATTCCCGTAATTTATTAAAATTAATTATGTCGGAATTCGGGATTTACCTATCCGGGAAATCCCGTTCCAAATATAAATCGAGTTAGTTCTTTTTCAAAAAAAAAAAAAATAGTAATAAAATAAAAATATAAAATCCCCCTATTTACTCCTTTATTTATTCCTTCTCTTTTTCCTGCCTGGCGTGCTGATGGAGTCATTTATGAGCGCCTCCTCGTTTGTGCTGCAACCGCTGCACACCTACCCTCAAATGGCCGGCACCTCCTCGATATCTCCCTCCTGTGATGACCCTAGCAGCAGCCTCTCATTTGGTTTTACCTCACTTTACCCTCCCATCTTTGAAATCTCTCTCTCGGAAATCTCCTCTGAAATCTCTCTCTCGTACCTTCTCTTGAGACCAACTGTTGCAGCCAGCCGGTTTGAAGGAGGGCTCCCCACTGCCGCCCTAGCCCGCCGGAGCGCCGGAACCCCTCTGCCTCAGCCGCCGGAGACGCGGCCTGGTGAGATTCATCTCTCCCTTTCCCTTCTCCTTTCTTTTTTTCGGTCCTGCCTTCGCTGTTGCGTAACACTGGTGCCGGACCCCTTGTGACAGCCGCCAGGAGGGACGCCTTCCTTCGATCCGCGCCGCCGGAGACGTCGCCAGGGATCCCCGCCGCCGGTTCCTCCCCTTCTCCTCTCTCCCCGCCTGAGCAGCCGCCGGACCCTCTCCCTGTTTTCCCCTCTTCTGTCGTGTTAACAGTAGGGTGAAGAGGCTTTGTTGGATTTTGTAATTTTTGCCCCTCTCTTTGCAATTAATTCGGTTTTGACCTCATTTTATGGATAATTACAGTTTGTGCCCATTTTATTTGTAATTGCAGTTTTGACCCTATAACTTTGGCAAAGAAACATTTATACCCTGCAGTAAATTATTAAGTATATTTAAACCCTTGATTTTGTTAAGATTTGTGACCCAACTCCTTTACAAATTATTTTGGTGTCTTCGGTGGTTTAAAATCCGATTGTTGGATAATTTGAAATTCGGTTTTCAATCAACTTTCCATTTTTGGATGTCTTGCCCGGAATGGATTATAACGAGTTTAACCTCGGCTTTGGAAAACGGAGTTGTCATTGGAAAATCTTTTGCGCTAAACCCTCCTTTCAAAATTAGCGTTTAAGCTAATTTCGCTTAGTTTTGTCCTTAGGTCCGGAAGCACCCAATAGAAGCAATCGAACTCGTTCTTAACTCCGTAGACCGTGCTTCACCTTGGATCTCGTGTGAGTAATTCTCCTTCGTTAGTTTGGTGATGGTAGTATAACATGTTAGAGGAACTTAGCATAACGTAGAGCAAATGCCATGTAGTGGCCATGAACCCTAGGTTTTAGTTATTGGATTTGGAACTTGTTGCTTTACTTTCCTTACGATCTTATGATGATCCTTGAGATAATAGATGGTACCTAGCATGCTAGAGTTAGATATCTTATATATATATGTTGGAAACTAGAAGTCCGAGAACTTCTAGCTTTCTAGTTGGTTATTGATAGAGTGCCTCACTTGGTCAGGCTTAGAGCGTTTTCCTGCGGGAAGTTGAGAGTTGTTATTCGAGTTACCTTGAGAGAGGTAAGTCTTCGGACTTACTTAGCTTATATTCCATGTATTAGATTCATTGAGTGTTTGGTGGTGTGTGTTTTATCGCTTTCATTATAACATATAAACCGGTAATAGGACCACCGACCTTTATATTTATTATTTTCGGCCCAAGTGTATGGTAACGGGCTGTGACAACTTGCCTGGCTCCCGCGAGAGCTAGGAGGTTCTTGGCGACTATCCCGTGCTGGTAGACGGTCGGATGCATCAGTACCATTCCATGCCGGTAAGTAGGGACCGAGGCGAGTTTCGGGGATTCTCGTGTCACACACCTAAGTTGAATTAGAACGGGATACGACCTAATAAATAAAGATAATAAACCGGATTGTTTGTTGAACATGTTTATGTGATGTTGTGTTTTATGAGTGTGTTTGTACCTTCACCATGATTCTAATGCTTAGAATAGAGCTAACGGTTTTAAACCGTTTGTGTAGATGCCTTGCAGGTTAGGGACGCCGCCGAGTGAGGTGGAGGAGTGGATAGCCGAGGGTCGCCGTACATTATAGGACGGGGGCGTTTTTGGGTTTTTGTTATGTTTGGACTTATGACTTCGGATTTATGCTTTGAGTTTGTGTCGTTTTGAGGACTCGGCTGAGTTTCCACTTTGTACTTCTACATTCAGTTTCTCGCACACATTATAAATGATTTGAGTTTTTGCCTTTATTTGTGCCATGTTGGAAAGGTCCGGTGAAATTGTTGTCAAGCTAAGGGTCGGGACCCATCGTGAGGTCTCGCCCGTAGCATCCCGATATCCCGTGGATTTGGGGTGTTACAAAAGTGGTATCAGAGCCAGGTTGACAACATGGCACTCGCAACTTTCTAAAGGCCGAATGAGGGATAAACAGAACCCTTCGGGTTTTGACTTTTTAGTTTTCAAAATTCATATGCATGAGTCGGGAATGGGTTAGGATGTACGGGACCACCACTCCTCACGCAAACCTCGGCGGCATAGACTCCTGGATTTGATGTTTGTATATATACGTTATTATTACATAGTCATATATATATATATTTACGGCCTTAGGATGTTTCTGGATTTATATGTATCTAGATATGTATATGACCTTAGGGTGATT
The DNA here is from genome assembly GCA_033239125.1 of Fagopyrum homotropicum. NCBI lineage: Eukaryota > Viridiplantae > Streptophyta > Magnoliopsida > Caryophyllales > Polygonaceae > Fagopyrum > Fagopyrum homotropicum. The sequence continues at coordinate 33,726,922 of BSWB01000008.1, forward strand.
GGGCTTATGGGCCTTGGTTGCATATTTGGATTTGATCATTATTATGCTTTCATGTATTATTATCAAATTAAGTTCATAAGTATTACATACGTATTTATATAAATATACGCCACACGATATCAGATGGCACGTACGAGAGCCACGGCTTACGTAGGACCCGCCAGGGGTAGACCCCCTCTTCCACCTACAGCCCAGAGACGGGGACGGGTAGGGAGACCTCCAGGCACGAGAGGTCGGGGACGTATCCCCATTGCGGACCCACCCGCTGTGGATCCGCCAGCAGCTGAGATTCCAGTAGAGGACGTAGCTGAGAGCGTCATTCCCGAGGTTAGAGATAGGACAGTTGTGAGGTCCGGGGAGCATAGTTCCCCATCTGCTAGGACTGGGGGACCATCTATTGGAGCTACTGAATTTGCAGATTACGTACGCCGAGTGGAGGAGGCATTCAGGACTGGAGCACCACCTCCCGCACCCCCGGTACCTGCACCTGCACCTGCACCTGCGAGATCAGCTGAGGTCTCACAGAGAGTTACTCCCATTAGGGCCGCACCGGAGATAGTTGCACCAGCGGTAGTTGCACCCGAGCCGGTTGTAGAGGTTGTTAGAGCTAGAGAGGAGCCGAGATCTCCTAGACCTGATTCATGGTTGAAGGCTTTCAACCAACAGTATGTACCCTACTTCGATGGAAAGGTAGGGTTAGAGGTCGAGCACTGGATTGGACACGTAGAGTCTACGCTAGAGGCGATCCGTTGTCCAGAGGAGAGACAGGTGGAGATAGTCCAGACATTATTCCGGGAGGAGGCCCGGTATTGGTGGAGGACTGTTAGAGGAGGTGTGACTAGGATGGAGCAGCTGTTGAGCCTCGTCAGAGAGACTTTTTGCCCGGATTCACTGAGGAGAGACAGAGTCCAGGATTTCCTAGAGGCAGGATTTGAGGATGTCCCAGTCATGGAGGCGATTAGACGTTTTCGAGCAGAGTTAGCCTTGTTGGGACCCGCTGCACCTCCAGCGGACCAGCATGTCTATCTCTTTTCTAGGAGATTGAGGGAGTCCACCCGCGCTTACTTGGCGGGGTTTCGTTGTGATTCATTGGCGGAGTACCAGGATCGAGCCTCGGCCTATGAGAGAGATCGCCCTGGGCATAGGAGGGCAGCACAGTCCGGAGGATCGGACAAGAGACAGAGGACCATGCCAGCTAGTTCAGGGGCAGGACAGGGACACAGTCAGACTCAGGGACGATCCGGCCCTCAGCAGTCGAGGCCGGCGTCCGTGCGGGAGCGCCAGTGTTTCAGTTGTGGAGTGTTTGGACACGTGCGGAATGCGTGTAAGAGACCATTGGTGACCTGTTTTACTTGTGGACAGGTGGGTCACCGGGCCACCTTTTGCCGCCAGGGCAAGGCTCAGTCACAGCAGGGCTCTTCACCTGCTACCAGGGCAGGTGGGGGCAGAGGCCACCCCAGTTTCCGGCCCAGGGATCACAGCAGAGAGGTTTGAGTCAGACTCGTACACAGGGGTCAGCTCAGGGACAGGGCCGAGGCAGAGGCCGTGGTGGGGGTACCCAGGATACTAGAGGCACACAGGCCAGGGTATTCGAGTTGAGGAGTGCTGCTGATCCAGCAGCGCCAGTAGCTACAGGTACTATTCAGATTCACGACTTTCCGGTCCGAGTTTTATTTGATACGGGTGCTACGCACTCTTTTATATCCGATGACTGTGTAGCTAGGTTGTCCTTAGTTACGGTAGAGGGGAGACCTTTCGTAGTGGGGTTACTTGATGGGGGTAGAGTTAGTGGTACCCGAGAGGTACACGGTTGTCCCATACGTTTGGGAAACCGGGATTGGTTAGCCGACTTCTATGTCATGCACTTAGTGCATGAAGAAGTCATCCTTGGGATGGATTGGATGGACCGCCACCGAGCTGTTTTAGACATCAGTCGAAGGACCGTGACGGTCACTACAGAGTCGGGACATGAGGTGATTTTCCGAGGTTGGGACCTCGGAAAGACCGGTACAGTCATTAGCGCGGTCCGAGCCGCGAGACTTATCGGGCAGGGATGCGAGGCCTTCTGGTGCTATGCCATGAAGGAGGAGACGGAACCATCGCTGGAGGAGATTCCTGTAGCATGTGAGTTTGAGGATGTTTTCGGAGAGCCACCCGGATTACCACCACAGAGGAGCGTTGATTTTTCTATTGAGTTGGAGCCCGGCACGAGGCCGATCTCCAAGGCTCCATACCGCATGGCGCCGATCGAGATGTTGGAGTTGAAGAAGTAGCTCGAGGAGTTAGCCGATAGGGGTTTCATACGCCCGAGCGTTTCCCCTTGGGGTGCACCGGTCCTCTTCGTCAAGAAGAAGGACGGATCTTTGAGGCTAAGCATTGATTACCGAGAATTGAACAAAGTCACCATCAAGAACAAGTACCCTCTACCGCGCATTGATGACCTACTAGACCAGTTGCAGGGAGCCTCCGTGTTTTCACGTATTGACTTGAGGTCGGGATATCACCAGCTGAGGGTGAGAGAGGAGGACGTGCCGAAGACGGCATTCAGGACGAGATATGGTCATTATGAGTTTGTCGTGATGCCATTCGGGCTCACGAATGCACCAGCCGTCTTCATGGAGTTGATGAACGGCATCTTCATCGACTTCTTAGACCAGTTTGTAGTGGTGTTCATAGACGACATCTTGGTATACTCTCGGAGTAGAGAGGAGCATGCGGGACACCTGAGGACGGTGCTTCGAGTCCTACAGGATAGAGAGCTTTACGCAAAGCTCTCTAAGTGCGAGTTTTGGATGTCCGAGGTGGCATTCCTAGGTCACATAGTTTCCGCCGAGGGTGTCATGGTTGACCCGGCGAAGATAGAGACCGTTTCCTCATGGCCGCCTCCTAGGACGGTCAAGGAGGTGCGTAGTTTCTTGGGCTTAGCGGGATATTACCGCCGGTTTGTTGAGGGTTTCCCCGTGATTGCACGGCCACTTACTTCCTTGCTGCGGAAGTCTACCAGGTTCGTTTGGTTTGAGCCTTGTCAGCACAGCTTTGAGGAGCTGAAGAGGAGGTTGACCTCTGCTCCTGTGTTAGCCCAGCCTGAGGGCGTAGAGGACTTTGTTGTATATAGTGACGCCTCCAAGCTAGGCTTGGGGTGTGTTTTGATGCAGAGGGGTAGGGTTATTGCGTACGCTTCACGGCAGCTGAAGCCGTACGAGGAGAATTATCCCACCCATGATCTTGAGCTAGCAGCGGTGATTCATGCCCTGAAGATCTGGCGACACTATTTGTACGGAGCCACGTGTCAGATCTTCACAGACCATAAGAGTCTGAAGTATATATTCACTCAGCGGGAGTTGAATAACCGCCAGAGGAGATGGTTAGAGCTGATTAAGGACTTCGATTTGGAGATTTTATACCACCCGGGGAAGGCGAACGTGGTCGCCGATGCCCTGAGTAGGAGGACACCTCGAGAGGAGGCTATAGCTCGACTCACGATTCAGCCACAGTTGCAGAGGGATTTGGCGGAGTTAGAGCTGGATATTCAGTTTCCAGACATGGTCGGCCGTCTGTCCGAGTTGGAGGTGTTACCTGATCTGTCTGGAGAGATCCGGCAGAAGCAGGAGGGTTGTCCCGTGTTGACGAGGATTCGGGACAGGATGGCCAGAGGTGAGGCACCGCAGTTTATCACAGGGGCAGATGGGTTGTTGAGACGCCATGGACGTATTTGTGTGCCGTCAGACCCAGAGTTGAGAGAGCGGATCTTGCAGGAGGCACATTCCACTCCTTACTCAGTGCATCCAGGCACGAGTAAGATGTACCAGGATATCACGAGATCTTATTGGTGGGGCGGGCTTAAGCCCGATGTAGCTAGATATGTAGCTAGATGCGCGACCTGCCAGCAGGTCAAGATCGAGCACCAGAGACCGGGGGGAGAGCTCCACCCACTGCCCGTGCCGCAGTGGAAGTGGGAGGACATATCCATGGATTTTGTCACCGGTTTGAGACAGAGTAGGAGCTTTGATGCGATTTGGGTGGTAGTGGATCGGCTGACGAAGACCGCACGTTTCATTCCTATTCGAGAGACGTGGCCGGTGAGTCGTCTAGCTGAGGAGTTTACTCGTCAGATTGTGAGATTGCATGGAGTCCCGAGGACTATCATCTCGGATAGGGATGGACGTTTTACTTCGAGGTTCTGGCAGCAGGTACACGCCGCCCTAGGCTCGAGTTTGCATTTCACCACCGCATATCATCCACAGACCGACGGACAGTCCGAGCGGACTATTCAGACCTTAGAGGACATGTTACGGGCATGTGTGTTGGACTGGGGGCATGTATGGCCAGATCACCTTCCATTGGTGGAGTTCTCGTATAATAACAGTTGGCACGCATCGATTGGGATGTCACCGTATGAGGCCTTATATGGACGGAGATGTCGTACTCCCTTGTGTTGGGATGAGCCGGGCAGTTCTAGTGTTGTAGCTCCAGCCCAGATACAGGATGACATGGCTAGGGTTGCTTTGATTCGGGAGAGGATGTTGGCAGCACAGAGCCGCCAGAGATTGTATGCAGATAGGAGGCGTAGGCCCCTAGAGTTCAGTGTAGGAGCTCAGGTCTGGTTGAGGGTATCACCGACACGGGGTGTTAGGCGATTTGGCATTAAGGGGAAGTTAAGCCCCCGATATGTCGGTCCCTTTGAGATTTTGGAGAGAGTCGGAGAGGTGGCATATAGGTTAGCATTACCACCGAGGTTGGAGGGTATTCACCCGGTGTTTCATGTATCCCAGCTGAGAGAGTATATACATGACCCGAGACACGTCATTAGCCACGAGGACCTAGTGGTTGAGCCGGACCATACTTTCGCGGAGCATCCGATTGCGGTTTTGGAGCGTAGTACGAGACGACTTCGGTCGAAGGATATACCGATGCTGAGAGTTCAGTGGTCGAGGCGAGGAGCCGATGAGGCCACTTGGGAGACGGAGGATAGTATCCGTAGGAACTATCCCGAGTTTTACGCAGGATTAGCCACATCTATAGGACCGTCGGGTTAGTCCCGAATCTATCCTTGGTTACTCTTATGTGACTTATGACGTGATTTGATATGTGTGTTTCCTATGTGTATATCTTACGAGTCTAGGCGAGTAGACTTTGGATTAGAAGGGCTATAGTTGCCACATTTTAGGATTCCGAGAGAATTTTGAGGCACTTTAGCTTGAGAGTTCCGCGTTTAGCAAGTTTCGGGACGAAACTTTTCTTTAGGAGGACCTGATGTGACGCCCCGTTTATTCGGGTGCATTCCGACGTTGTCTTTTCCCCTTCCCTCGATTCGCTATAGCTCGAGTTCTTATATAAAGTATATATATATATATGTATATATATATATATATAGCTTTTAAAAATAAGTTTCCGGGTATTATATTATTTTAGGGATACAATTATGTATTCCCGTAATTTATTAAAATTAATTATGTCGGAATTCGGGATTTACCTATCCGGGAAATCCCGTTCCAAATATAAATCGAGTTAGTTCTTTTTCAAAAAAAAAAAAAATAATAATAAAATAAAAATATAAAATCCCCCTATTTACTCCTTTATTTATTCCTTCTCTTTTTCCTGCCTGGCGTGCTGATGGAGTCATTTATGAGCGCCTCCTCGTTTGTGCTGCAACCGCTGCACACCTACCCTCAAATGGCCGGCACCTCCTCGATATCTCCCTCCTGTGATGACCCTAGCAGCAGCCTCTCATTTGGTTTTACCTCACTTTACCCTCCCATCTTTGAAATCTCTCTCTCGGAAATCTCCTCTGAAATCTCTCTCTCGTACCTTCTCTTGAGACCAACTGTTGCAGCCAGCCGGTTTGAAGGAGGGCTCCCCACTGCCGCCCTAGCCCGCCGGAGCGCCGGAACCCCTCTGCCTCAGCCGCCGGAGACGCGGCCTGGTGAGATTCATCTCTCCCTTTCCCTTCTCCTTTCTTTTTTTCGGTCCTGCCTTCGCTGTTGCGTAACACTGGTGCCGGACCCCTTGTGACAGCCGCCAGGAGGGACGCCTTCCTTCGATCCGCGCCGCCGGAGACGTCGCCAGGGATCCCCGCCGCCGGTTCCTCCCCTTCTCCTCTCTCCCCGCCTAAGCAGCCGCCGGACCCTCTCCCTGTTTTCCCCTCTTCTGTCGTGTTAACAGTAGGGTGAAGAGGCTTTGTTGGATTTTGTAATTTTTGCCCCTCTCTTTGCAATTAATTCGGTTTTGACCTCATTTTATGGATAATTACAGTTTGTGCCCATTTTATTTGTAATTGCAGTTTTGACCCTATAACTTTGGCAAAGAAACATTTATACCCTGCAGTAAATTATTAAGTATATTTAAACCCTTGATTTTGTTAAGATTTGTGACCCAACTCCTTTACAAATTATTTTGGTGTCTTCGGTGGTTTAAAATCCGATTGTTGGATAATTTGAAATTCGGTTTTCAATCAACTTTCCATTTTTGGATGTCTTGCCCGGAATGGATTATAACGAGTTTAACCTCGGCTTTGGAAAACGGAGTTGTCATTGGAAAATCTTTTGCGCTAAACCCTCCTTTCAAAATTAGCGTTTAAGCTAATTTCGCTTAGTTTTGTCCTTAGGTCCGGAAGCACCCAATAGAAGCAATCGAACTCGTTCTTAACTCCGTAGACCGTGCTTCACCTTGGATCTCGTGTGAGTAATTCTCCTTCGTTAGTTTGGTGATGGTAGTATAACATGTTAGAGGAACTTAGCATAACGTAGAGCAAATGCCATGTAGTGGCCATGAACCCTAGGTTTTAGTTATTGGATTTGGAACTTGTTGCTTTACTTTCCTTACGATCTTATGATGATCCTTGAGATAATAGATGGTACCTAGCATGCTAGAGTTAGATATCTTATATATATATGTTGGAAACTAGAAGTCCGAGAACTTCTAGCTTTCTAGTTGGTTATTGATAGAGTGCCTCACTTGGTCAGGCTTAGAGCGTTTTCCTGCGGGAAGTTGAGAGTTGTTATTCGAGTTACCTTGAGAGAGGTAAGTCTTCGGACTTACTTAGCTTATATTCCATGTATTAGATTCATTGAGTGTTTGGTGGTGTGTGTTTTATCGCTTTCATTATAACATATAAACCGGTAATAGGACCACCGACCTTTATATTTATTATTTTCGGCCCAAGTGTATGGTAACGGGCTGTGACAACTTGCCTGGCTCCCGCGAGAGCTAGGAGGTTCTTGGCGACTATCCCGTGCTGGTAGACGGTCGGATGCATCAGTACCATTCCATGCCGGTAAGTAGGGACCGAGGCGAGTTTCGGGGATTCTCGTGTCACACACCTAAGTTGAATTAGAACGGGATACGACCTAATAAATAAAGATAATAAACCGGATTGTTTGTTGAACATGTTTATGTGATGTTATGTTTTATGAGTGTGTTTGTACCTTCACCATGATTCTAATGCTTAGAATAGAGCTAACGGTTTTAAACCGTTTGTGTAGATGCCTTGCAGGTTAGGGACGCCGCCGAGTGAGGTGGAGGAGTGGATAGCCGAGGGTCGCCGTACATTATAGGACGGGGGCGTTTTTGGGTTTTTGTTATGTTTGGACTTATGACTTCGGATTTATGCTTTGAGTTTGTGTCGTTTTGAGGACTCGGCTGAGTTTCCACTTTGTACTTCTACATTCAGTTTCTCGCACACATTATAAATGATTTGAGTTTTTGCCTTTATTTGTGCCATGTTGGAAAGGTCCGGTGAAATTGTTGTCAAGCTAAGGGTCGGGACCCATCGTGAGGTCTCGCCCGTAGCATCCCGATATCCCGTGGATTTGGCGTGTTACATTGAGATTAATTCTTGTCCATAGAACCTTTCTATACTGCAGCCTCAACAACCTTTATAGAGAGTGCTTTTAGATAAGTCATATAGAGTTTTGGAACTTCACCGTACATTACTTTACTTTAGCATACCTTTGCAACTCTTAACTCTATCCTTAGTTCTTTTGTATATCTTGAATCGATTGTCACAATTTGATACCGGGATCTTTAGGGTTGCTGTTTTCCCAATATTTGCAAAGCTTTACAACTTATTTGCTTGAAAACTTAAAATTGGATTTTGTTTCACCAAATCCCTGTGATCGATACTTTGGAATATTTGCTAAACTACGTGGATCTGTACACTGCAGGTTCGTTTGCTTTTATTCTAGTTTTATAAATTTAAGACTTGATTGCCCGCACGTTTTAGGGCGAACAAGTTTTTGGCGCCGTTGCCGGGGATTTTGTCAAGACCAAACTTCGGTTATCGGTTGTCAAGCTTGGGAGCTTTGCTCTTGTTATTTGATATCTCTTATGAGTGCTATTTGCAGGTTCTCTTAGGTATATGCGCAGGTCTAGATCCAACAAAGACCTCCTACCTTTTGATCCGGAACTTGAGAAAACCCTTAGGAAGAAAGCTAAGGAAAGAAAGATGGCTGAAAATAAAGAGAGAGATTACCAAGCGGAGTTAGAGGAGTCTCAAGCTCAGTATTGGTTGAGTGAGAAAGCTCGTAAGGAAGAAGCGGAGCACCATCAATTCCAAATTGAGGAGCTCAAAGCTATGATATTGGACATGAAGTTGCAACAAGGTAGTGCCAAGAAAAAGAAGGTCAAGAAGCCAACTATGTCCATTATAGTGGAATCATCCGATGATGAGGAATTCGATCCGGGTATGCCTGAATTAGAGGAGATTGATCCATCTATCAATCCAATCCGGGTTGATCCAATATCAGCCGCAATTCCTCGTGTCCCAGCTGGGGGTGCGAGAGCCGCTCGTGTAGAAGAAGAGCCAAGAACTCTTGGCCAAAGGATGAATCCGATTCAGCAACCACGCCGTCTAGGTGTGAACTTTGATGTTGACGATATTCAGGGTTTAGCTTTAACCCACAAGTTATTACCATCGTTCGCCAAAGCCAGTTTGGAGGAACGAGTGCTGAATCTCCACATCAACATTTACAGAATTTTGAGATTTTGATAGAGACAATCAAGCCAAAGAATGCAACCACCAACAATTACAAGATCAAGCCATTCTTCTTCTACTTGAAAGGGAAGGCTTTATCTTGGTATCAAGCTCTTCCAAATGGAAGACTCAACACATGGGAGGATCTATCTTCGGAGTTCCTAACCAAGTTCTTTCCGTTATCCAAGACAACGTAGTTGAGAGGTAAAATCAATGCTTTTTCTATGATATCTAATGAAAGTTTGTTTCAGTCTTGCGAAACATTTCAGGATTTATTATTGGATGGCCCACACCATGGCATTTCCAAGTTAGAGTTGTTGGAGATATACTACAACGGGCTGGATGTGGAAACACAATTCAAGCTCCAATCCTTCATGTGGCTCATTCATGGACATGAGGGAAGATGATGCTTGGGACTTCATTAAGAAGCAAGCCCGAGTCATTGAGAAGTACTCTCACCGGAAGGCAGAAGCTAACCGAGTAGAACAGGGAGCGAAGCTAACACAAGCTGCGCAAACTCAAATATTTTCTCTCAACACCGATATTAAAGAATTAAAGGAAGTCATCAAAGCTAGCTTTCAAAAGCCTAAGGAGCAAGATGTTGGTTATTTAGAAAACAACAATAACCATAATGGGAATGAGAACACCAATCGCAACAACCGGAACAATAATTGAAATAACAATAGGAATTCAAACAACAATAATTGGCGTTCCAACCAACAACAAAATTCCTGTAATTCTTATCCCAATTCAGGAAATTCAATAACTCCACCATCTTCTTCTTCCATTCCTTTGAAAATCCAGGGGAAAACATCTAATAGTGGAAGCACTTCGGGGAAAGAGAAGCCCGATCACATGCTGGAAACGATCTTCGGAAAGCTTCAAGGGCTGGAGAATCACATCACTAAGGTTGATAAAGCTCAAAAGGTTTTAGAAAGCCAAATGTTCAGCAATGCTGAGGAAGTTCCTTGAAACCAAGGAAACTTACAGGAAAGATGGAGGATAACCCAAAAGGAAGGGTGATGGCTATCACAACTAGGAGCAGAGCAACAACTACCGACCCGCAGCCTAAGTTTGTTGAAGTTCCCGTCGAGAAGGAGAAGGAAAACATTTACATTCCTCCTCCAGCTTACAAACCTCCCCTACCATTCCCACAATCTAGAGCAAGAGCACGTCTAGACAAGCAATTTTGTAAGTTCATTGACCTCATGAGCAAACTACATATTAATATACCTTTCATTGATGCAATTGTAGGTATGCCCGCTTATGGGAAGTTCTTAAAGGAGATCCTCTCTAACAAGAAGAAACTGGAAGACTTTGGAGAAGTCAAGATGAGTTCGGAATCGTCGGATCTCATCAAAATGATGAAGGAAAAGATGCCCCCAAAGTTGAAGGATCCGAGGTCATTTTGTGTTCCAATTGGATTAGGAGATGTCACATATGATGCATTATGTGATTTAGGAGCAAGCGTTAGCATCATTCCGCTAGCCTTATGTAGGAAGATCGGTTTAGGTGAACCTAAACCGGTGAAGATGACGTTATACATGGCGGATCGATCCATAACTTGTCCCGTCGGTATCATTGAAGACGTCCCGGTCAAGCTTGGTAAGTTCTATGTTCCAATAGATTTTGTTGTGCTTGACATTCCTGCAGATAGTCCGGTCCCGATCATACTCGGAAGACCGTTTCTTGCAACTTTCGGTTGTATGGTGATGACATGAATTATATACCATTATAATCATGCATATTGTAGAGGTTTACCTCGATTTGCCTTGCATTTAAGGAGAACTTGTGTACCTTTTGCATTCTATTCAATAATAATTCAGAAATAGAGGTCTACACAAGTTTTGGTTGAATTATAGGTAAATGGAGTGGATTTGAAAACAAAAGTGGAGCAAGGAGCATCTAAGGTCATTAAGGAAGCTAAAGGAGTCTTAGAGGAGTCACAAAGGGCAAAGGAATTACGTATAAGAAGCACAAGGAAGAGGAAGAAAACAAGCCAAAAGACGAGCACTTTCTGTTGAAGAAAATCGTTCCATTTAACATATAAATCGGACGATTTTTATCATTAAAAATCGAACGGTTTTATGTATAAATCGGCCAGCCCAATTTACTTTGTTTTTCGGCCAAATAAAAAGACGACATAAAGCCCATCAACTTTGGGCTCGAGAAGGGTTTTTCCAAACGGCCCACTAGCAAGAAACTATAGTTGGGAACCCTGGGAACGAAATCGAGGAGGCCGCAGCGGGAAATCTTTACACGTTAGTGAGAGATTGAAGATTCAAGGAGAAGGATTGAAGCACTTTTATGGGGAAGTCAATCTTGATCATATTTGTGAGATTTATGTATTCCATTGAAGTCTTTGTGGTTTTTGAACACGATATTGAGTTAATTGAGAGATACATTGATTACATTTGAGATTGGTTCATAGATTTGAAGGTTATTGAGTTTTTATTCAAGATTCGGGTTTATTTGCATTATTTCACTCAATCTTTAATTTGATTTGATTTTGAAAATGGTTGGCTAAAACCATTGTGATTCTGGGGAGAATAGTTGATGATTAAGGCTTAGATGATGATAGACTGAACTCATTCAAATATTTGGACCCCGAGAGTTTAGAATTTAACATTGCGACAAACAGAAAAATCGCCCTGTTCTTGAGATAAATCGGACGATTTATTTATGGTAGGTCGATTTAATACCCTGTCGAACTTTAATTGATTCATTCCTTAACCAAATTTAACCCTGGCCTAAATCCCAATCTTGATTAACCTTTTTAAATCTAATTGAATGTATGAAGAGACTTCAAACTTGATTCTACATTTAATAGATTAAGATTTCAAGATTTGGGTAATAGAGAGACTCAACATCCTTTATTAAGATTTTAAATGTGCTTTCTATTCTTTATCTTGGAGAGTCATATCTCGAGGTTTTAGATAGTTAGTTTGAACATAATTCTTGTCTTTAGATCTTTCTATATTGCAGCCTCAACATCCCTTATAGAGAGAATCTTTGGATTAGACAAATAGGTTTCGAAACTTCACCGTACGATACCTGCCTTTGAACACATAATCTTGGCAATATAAACTCTGTCCTTATATCATTTAGAAGTGTCTTGAATCGAAAGCCGGAATCGGATACTTGAATCCTTGGAATCATTTCCCCTTTATTAATTGATAACACGATTTATTGCTTAGTTTTAGGGAATCATTTAGATAGATTTCTCACTCATTCATGCATGGTTTAGCACTAGTTCACGACGTTTGCACTCAATTCACGTACTTTGTCGAGATAGACGTCTACACGGACTTGTGCGTTGCTTTATAGGTATTTCGGGAGATTTAGGAGCGAAAACGATGCGTTGGAGGATCGTTCATCTAGATGACACACCCTCGGATTCATTAGGACACAAGCTAAAGGCTGAGGAGGACTCATGGAACCTTGCCAACACAAGCCATGCATCAAACCATGGCTCAACGAGCCTAGAAGAAGCTTCTGGAGCAAACCACGGTCTAGACCAAGACCACAACCGTGGTTCTACCCGTGGATTTTGCCAGATTCTTGTGACAGCTGTGCCACGACTCTCATGGCCAGCTCATGCAAAATTTGTTATAAAAGTGGTCCTTCATTGGCTGAGAAGAGCATCTTGGAGCAGCTCTCCATTATCAAAATCTTCCAATCAAAAATACTGTCTCAACAAGAAGTCTTTCTAGGAAGGAAAGTGCCAAAAAGGAAGAAGAAGAAGAGCTCCATTGAAGAGGAGAAGAAGAACACACACCATTACCACACCTTGATAGTTTTTGTAGTGAAGAATTCCGGATTCTATTTCTAGAGTTGTATGAACCATTTGAACCTTCTTTAAGAAGGATTGTGAGTTACTCTAATTCTATTTTTAGCTTGGTTTTGTTTTAGTTCACTTGTTCATCTCTTTTCCTTCATCATCTTGCAAATGGATGTCATGATTTTATGTTTGATTATTTCGATTTCTATTATGAACGTTGTAGGCTAAATAGATGTGGTTCTAGGGTAAGGAAAGGATGGTGATGGCTAGGGCTATGATAGGACGGACTTAGATTTATCTTTGGATAACTTGTGTGCATAAACGTAGCCTCTGTTAGGAATCACGGTTGGTTCTTGTCAAACCACGGCCGTGGTTTAGGTAGAACAAACCGTGATTTTCCCTGGTTCGGTGGATCTAGTCTTAGATTTTTAGAATGTTGAATTCCTAAGTGTTTGTTGAGTTAAATCTATCGTAGGGTGACCTAGTGTTAGCAACTAAGTGTTAGGAGAGACTTACCCAGTAATCCTTACTCTTAGATTCCAAAGATAACAAACCTTAGGTAGTGGTGAGCCTAATAAGCCGCCATTGGATTAAGTGTGATGGATGGTAGCTTAGGACTAACCCTTCCGAGACTTACCCGGTGAGGACAGGTTGGATCTTTAGATAACAATCCGGTTTGAGTAAAATTCCGTCCCTTAGGTTCTTAGAGACTTACCTGGTGATGAGACCTCGGGAACGGACTAGCGGACCATGAGACCTACCCGGTGATTGATCCCAATTTAGAAACACTTAACCCCAACATAGTTAATCCAAGGAACGAATAGATAGCTTGAATCCTATGCCATAACCGAAACTTCCAACCCCTAGAATCCGTCCTTTCTTTCTTTGATCTATATCTCGTATTTTTGCTTGTTTGTTTGCGTTGATTTGTTAGCTTAGTTGAATTATTATATTTCGCATGATTTGTGATCTTTGATTGATCACCGAAAACCAACCAAAAACAATTGAGATTTTTCATTTCTTTGTTTCTTTCTCTTTTCTTTATCTAGATCTCCACTAGACTTAATCACTAATTGAATCAATCTCACCTTAGTCTTTGTGTTCGACCTCGGAATACTATCCCTACTACAAACGTCCCGTACACTGCGGGTTTCGCTAGGTAGTTTAGGAATTAGTTCGAGTTTATAAATGTAAAGCTTTTTGTGCTACATCCTAGCGTGAACATTAATCACAAAAGCTTATGCATTTTCGCTAGATAATTAAATTCGAATTTATACTCACCAAATCCCTGAGTTCGAATCTGGAATTCTTACCTTACTACAGTTGATCCGTACACTGCGGGTTCGCTTTGCTTTGAGTTCTAGATATAAATATTAAGACGTTGACGCACACACTTTTTGAGCGAACATATGGTAGATTGCAAGAATGCTATACTTGCCTTCGACATAGGAGAAGAGAAGGTAGAGTTTGTTCTTTCCACTTTGGTGAAAGAGCCAGCTCTTGGAGAAGATATATTCAATACCTATGACGAAGAGGCATCTAGAGAGGAAGTAAGCTTGATCCTATTCAAGGATCCATTGCAAAAGGTTATAACTATGAGTATTATGGAGAAAGGAGAGGAAGAGGATTGCAATGAGGAAATTGAAGCCTTGGAGGAGCTAAAGGAAGTACATGAAGAAGAATTTGAAAAACTCTACGATGGGTTAGAGGATGTGAGGAATCACGGTCAGTCGTGCTATTGCACGGCCGTGGTTTCCACCAACATGATCGTAATCAGCTATTCGGAGGACTCTAGAGAGTTACACGGCCAAAACCACGGCCGTGGAACTATCAGAGGTGCCGTAATTGACTTCCACGCCCTAAACCACGGCCGTGGAAGTAACAGTGGTGCCGTAATTTTTGGAAATTCCGAGAAAAATTATGTTCTTTTTACCAATGTTCTTGAATCTTCTTCAATCACTCCTACATCCTTAGAAACTTCTAAGGAGGCATTGGACACTCCTCAAGAGCCATTAGAGAATCCAATGGTGATGGAATTGAAACCACTTCCCACACATATAACGTAAGCATTTCTAGGAACTAATTCTACTTTTCCGGTAATCGTTAGTTCCGATCTAAGTAAAGATGAACATAGTAAGCTTATGGTTGTTCTAAGGAAACATAGGAAAGCCTTAAGTTACACTATAGAGGATCTAGTAGGAATTAAGCATTCATTGTGTATGCATAAGATCCTAATGGAAGAAGACTTTAGACCTTCGCGACAACCTCAAAGACGGTTAAATCCGATCATGAAGGAGGTTGTCAAGAAGGAAATTCTTAAACTACTTGATGCAGGTATCATCTACCCTATCTCCGATAACAAGTGGGTGAGTCCCGTACAGGTTGTTCCAAAGAAGGGAGGAATGACGGTTATCACCAATAAGAACAACGAGCTCATTCCTACAAGGACCGTGACTGGATGGAGGATGTGCATTGATTACCGGAAGCTAAACAATGGAACTAGAAAGGATCACTTCTCATTACCCTTCATTGATCAAATGCTTGAATGGTTAGCAAAACACTCTCATTTTTGCTATCTTGACGGTTATAGTGGCTTCTTTCAGATTCCGATTCATCCGGACGATCAAGAGAAGACCACATTCACGTGCCCATGGGGTACGTTCGCTTATAGGAGAATGCCGTTCGGGATTGGCAATGCCCCAGCCACCTTCCAAAGGTGCATAATGGCTATCTTCTCGGAGTACATAGATGAGATAATGGAGGTTTTCATGGATGACTTTTCTGTTTATGGTTCCTCTTTTGATAATTTCCTCTCTAACCTTTCTCTTCTGCTACAAAGGTGTGAAGACACTAACCTAGTTCTTAATTGGGAGAAGTGTCAATTTATGGTGAACGAAAGGCATTGTACTCGGACACTTGATCTCTAGTAGAGGGATTGAGGTAGATAAAGTTAAGATAGGGACCATAGAAAAGCTCCCTCCTCCATCTTCGGTGAAGGGGATAAGAAGCTTTCTAGGACATGCTGGATTTTTTAGACGTTTTATAAAGGATTTTTCTAAGATATCAAAACCACTTACTAATCTATTGATGAAGGATGCAGCTTTTGATTTCTCGCAGGATTGTTTAGATGCGTTTCATAAGATTCGGGAAGCTCTAATCTCAGCCCCGATCATCCAACCTCCGGACTGGAATCTTCCATTCAAGGTTATGTGTGATGCAAGTGACGTAGCTATAGGAGCTGTGCTTGGGCAAAAGAAGGAAGGCCGAACCCATGCTATCTATTACGCTAGCAAGACGCTAGATGAAGCGCAGCTTAACTACGCCACTACCGAAAAAGAATTTCTACCTATTGTTTATGCCTTTGAAAAGTTTCGTTCTTATCTTGTAGGTGCAAAGGTGATTGTATACACGGATCATGCTACGATCCGGTATCTACTTCCAAAGAAGGATGCGAAACTAAGGCTGATTAGATGGATTCTTCTCTTACAAGAATTCGATCTAGAGATCCGTGACAAGAAGGGTTCGGAAAATTCTATTTCGGATCATTTGAGTCGTCTACCACATCTAGAAGACGAAAATCTACCTATAGATGACTCCTTTCCGGACGAGCATTTACACATCATAGAGGAGTGCATCGACAAGATAACTAAAGGTAACAAACCATGGTTTGCTAATTTTGTTAACTATTAGGTTTATCAGGAAATACCACCCGGACTATCCTATGCATAAATGAAGAAGTTCTTTAAGGATGTCCGGGAATAGTTTTGGAATGAACCTCTACTCTTCAAGAGAGGTCCGGACGGCATCATTCGAAGATGTGTGCCGGAAGACGAGATGCAAAGCGTCATCCGTCATTGTCATTCACTACCTTGTGGAGGACACGCTAGCTCGAACAAGACTAGCGCTAAGGTATTGCAATCTGGATTTTTTTGGCCCACTTTATTTAAAGATGTGCAAACCTTTGTTTCCTGCTGCGATGCTTGTCAAAGAACAGGGAACATATCTAGGAGAAACGAAATGCCTCTTAACAACATTCAGGAGGTAGAGATCTTTGACGTTTGGGGAGTTGACTTCATGGTACCTTTCCCATCATTTTGTGGAAACCAATACATACTTCTAGCTGTAGATTATGTTTCGAGATGGGTTGAAGCAATTGCCTCTCCAACTAATGATGACATGGTTGTGGTTAAGTTCTTTAATAGAACTATATTCCTAAGGTTTGGGACACCACGGACTATCATTAGTGATGGAGGCTATCACTTCATTTCCCGACGATTCGAAGCTCTACTAGCTAAGTATGGGGTGAATCACAATATCGCCACCCCTTATCATCCACAAACGAGTGGAAAAGTGGAGATTTCGAATAGGGAGATTAAAGGAATCCTAGAGAAAACAGTTTCGAAGACAAGGAAAGATTGGTCTTTGAAACTAGATGATGCACTATGGACGTATAGGACTGCATACAAGACTCCCATAGGAACAACACCGTACAACCTTGTGTATGGGAAGTCTTGTCACTTACCGGTAGAGTTGGAACATAAAGCCTATTGGTCGGTTAAGTGGTAGAACTTCAGCATGAAGGAAGCGGGCAAGAGGTGCCTTTTAGACCTTAATGAGCTTGAAGAACTTCGCTTAAATACTTATGAGAATGCTAAGATCTATAAGGAGAGAGCAAAGCGTTGGCATGATAAGCATATCATCCCAAAGGACCTCAATGAAGGAGATCAAGTTCTCCTCTTCAATTCGAGACTTCGGCTCTTTCCAGGTAAGCTTAAATCTAGTTGGACTGGACCTTATCTAATCAAACATGTTTTTCCCCATGGTGCAGTTGAAGTATGGTGTGAAAAGAGCAAAAGTTTTAAGGTGAACGGTCATCGACTCAAGAAATATACACCGGAGCTCCAAGCTGAGGAGTTTGCACCTACCACACTCCAATAGATGCAAGTACGGTCTAACTACGGACCTTAAGCAAGCGCTTCTTGGGAGGCAACCCAAGGTATTGCACTTATGCTTTTGTTTTTTCACTCTTAGAATAGAGTAGTTTAGTCGTTTTTGCTTTGTTTTTCCCTCGATACCTTCCGGTATGTCGTGTTTTTGGATGTAGGAACAATGGAATAAGCAATGGGAAGAGAAAAAGTTAGAAGGAATTGACGAAACTTGGATTTTGGCACATTATAGAGAGTTCCACGCCCTAAACCACAGTCGTGGAAGTTAAAGAGACCGTAATTTGCAAAAATCTGAGAAAAATCACCAAAACCATGGTTCCGTACAAAACCACGGCCGTGGAACACCCCGAGTGACCATGATTTTCAAAAAAAAATACGGTCACTATATAAACCACCTTCTTCACAAAAACAACACATAAATCCATTTCCACGCCCTTATTCCACGACCGGAAGCCGAAACCTTTCCCAATCTCTCAAATCTTCGTTCGGAACTCGTTTTGAACAATTCTTGGTTCTAAAGTGAAGCATTTTTGACCCTCTACAAGATCCAATCAACAATCGGAGTGAACAATCATCCCAGAAGACAAAATTTGGATTTTGAGAATCCAAAAACCTAGGTTTTCTTCTCTTTCTCTACTTTGTACATTCGGCTACGTTCTTGCAAGATTTTTTAGGATAACTGATTGGAATTTGATTGGAATTAGTCTAGGACTGTGCCTATTGAATTTGGTGTGATTTGGTTGAGATTTGAGCAAAACAGAGCCGAACCACGGTCCCTGTAGGTTCCACGGACGTGGTTTCTGTAGAACAGACCGTGATTTTCTTTCTACAATGGATTTGTTTAGGAGGTAGTCAAATAGGAACAACAAGAGGAAAGTAGACACTTCCTCTTCCTCCCAAAACCCCCTAGTGAGCCACCACCACCCCCACGTCCTAGGATTCCAACCATCCATGAGGATTACCTCGATGCCTTGGAAAGGATCGAGAAGAGAGCGGTCATAGGACCGCGCTACTTAGTGCTTGAGGAGCTAGAGCCGCTGAATGTAGTGAATGACCTGAAGTGGCTTTTAGATAGAACCGGCTTGATTGTCTTCTCCGCTATTAGGGAAGACGCTTATGAGGAGATTACTTGGGAGTTCGTGATTTCCTTTGAGCACAGGGCCATGGATAGGACAATTTCTTTTAGGTTGATGGAGGAGAACTATGAATTCTTAATCTTGCAGTTCGGAGCCTTCTTTGGGTTCCAAGAAACCTTCAATGGTCGTTTTCCTAGCGGTGTATACGCTAAGGAATTTTGGGAGGAGATAGCTATGATCTATGCTAGTCAGGATCGTTGGCAACCGGCCGACACCAAGGCTAAGCTTATCTATCACTTAGTTTTGAAGATAGCTCATAGGGTTCTTTCCGAGTGCCTTTTTCCTAGGACCGAGACCCCTCAGAAGATTAAGACAGATGAGCTTTTCCTTCTCTACTCTATGCTTCATGGTAGACCTACTGACTGTGTTACACTCCTAGCCTCCTCCATGAGTAAGCTCAAGAACAAGAGAGCCGGTAACATAGGATACGGTGGTATTGTTAAACACATTGCTAGGCAGCTGGGGATATATTTTTCTGCCTGTACTAGGATTGCAGCGAGACCTTTGGGTCACAACAACTTGATGACGAGAGGTATCATCTTTCCTAGGCACCGCAGTCCACCTACCGCCGGTATGCCTTGGGAAGAGAGAGGAGGTAGAGGCATCCCGTGGCTCCCTAAGTATTCCATTATGGCCGGACGCCATAATTGGAAGCAGACCTTCACTGCTATGCATGCGAATAGGCTAGTGGCACGTCCCTATGCCCCTAATGAGGTTCCGGATGTAGATGTTGAGGAGGAGGTAGGAGGAGGTGATGATTTTAAGGGAGGAGGTGATGAGAAGGACTTTGGCACTTTCCCGGATCAGCCGGCACACTTCCCTGACCCTCGTAAGCGTCCACCACAACCCGCTAGACCTTCTAGAGCCTCTTCCTATCGCCGTGCTAGCGTGATTGAGAGGCCGACATGGATGGACACTCCTCCCGCTTGGTACGGAGCACAGCCGGAGTGGATGGGAGCTCCACCACCTTGGTATAGTTAGGCACCAGCAGCACCGACTCCACAGGACGCACCGGCATGGTACGGTCAGCCACCAGCATGGTATCAACAACTACCGGAGTGGGCCACTGACCTTTCTAGATGAGTTGGTGACTTGGAGATCCATTGGGAGACGCAGGAGACTCGGAGCTGGGAGCATGACGAGATGATGAGTGATATCTACCGCTAGCAGTTTGGGAGGTACTACAGCCATGACTTCCGTCCATTTCAACCACCACCGCCTCCGCAGTGATGAGCTATGCCGATTGACAGTTTAGCCGCCCCATCACCGTTCTAGTGAGTTCATTTTTTCTTTTCTTTATTTCTTTTCGAACATTGAGGACAATGTGTGTTCTAAGTATAGGGTGGGGTGTGACTATTTGTTGTAATAACTCTACTACATTTGCTTTCTTCTATCCATAACACTTTGCATGTTTCATTTTCATAGCCACACGTTTCATTATTGCATTGCATGAAAAAGTTTGAAAAACTCATAAAAATTTGAAAATTTTAGAAAATTTTGAAAGAGTTCTTGGGATTCTAAGATTAGAGATGAATTCTATGATAGGTCTCACTTGTGGAAAGAGTTTTTGATGACAATTGTATGCTTAAACGAAATAATGAATTGAAAAGAAATTGAATGTGTCGTTTATCCTTTCTTGCAAGTTTCATATTGTGAAAGTTTGATCAAAATCATATCCGGGAATTTGGAGGAGTTGATATTTGGCATGTTTGGTGTGGGAGGGCCATGAAAGCAAAATTTTGCATTCAAATAATAGAATTAACAGGTTTGGGGAAGTCAATCATGACGATAAGTAACTCGTCACCATTCACATAGCCGGGTGTTTGTGTCTTGCCAAAGTCAGATTGAGCGATATTCCTAACAAATTAGGGTATGTGCATCAAGGGTTTGAGGCATCTCGAAATTTGAGAAACGCCAATCTCCTAGGCTTCGGTTTTTGTGCACCTTTGTCCATCTTTCAAAAAAAAAAGTCGAAAAATAATGTGAAAAAGAAGAGAGCAAAGCTCAAAGTTGATGGTGTTGCAATTCAAAGTAAAGAGAAAAAGAGTTGGGTTATTCATTTTTCCGGATTCATGCACCATATCCCTTATAAGTTTCCCTCCCTTCCGCATTCTAGACCTTACTTGAAAGTCCTTAAGATCAAAAGAATGCTATTTGACTTGGTGATCTAGATTGAAGTTTCTTATGCTTGATTTTGACAATACTTGAAGGTTATGATTTTTGTCTTAAAGTTTAAGCGATTCATGATGTTTCTTTGCTCTACATTCTTTGGTTTATGTATATAAGCATTTCAAGGATGAATGAAGCAAGGTTTGAGGATGATTTATTGACTAGAAGCACACTTACCTAAAGGATGATTTTGTTTTGAGATTGCAGGCATATTTCATTCTAACTTGTATTCTAAGCTTTTAAAAACCTTGCTTGGGGACAAGCAAGTGACAAGTATGGGATATTTTGTTAGCATGAAATATTGCGATATTCTAGGCACTTATTTTGGTTGTTTTTCCCTTATTATTGTGTACATGGATGAAGTTTAGAAACAATTGGTAGCTTGTTCGTCTATTTTGTCGAAATGGATGTCTACACTAGCTTTGTGTTGATTGTAGGTGAAAAGGAGCTAAATAAGAGCAATTGAGAGAGAAAAGAGAGTGATCGATCATATTCCAGGATTAGGAACACATCAAGGAAGCTAAGGAAGGAGCTAGGATAAAGAATGTCACGACACAAAGGAAATTACAAGTATTATACACTTCCACGCCATGAGTTACGGACGTAGAAGAATCCACACTCTAAACCACGGCCGTGGATCTTGGCATCATGAACGTGGAGCATTCCAGTAAGTTACACGGTCTAAAGTACGGTCGTGGAAATCACAAGACACCATAATCCTTTTCCACGCTCTAAACCACGGTCGTGGAAACCCTTGAGACCGTGATTTAGGCGATCTTTTAACGTGTCTTTATTTGCCACGATTATTTACGCAATGGGCCTGGACGGTTATTCTGGCTCGTCTTACAAATAGGTCGGAAAAGTGAGTTTCGGAGAACCCGACTTATCCCTGCTTATCGCCGCTTAGACGCCGCATACATCTCGCATCCACTTGGCGATAGACGGCCGCTTACTTTGCTTGGAGCATTATTTGCCAAGGGTTGATTGAAGATCGCCGAAGGGTTAGCCTCTTTCTTAGGTTTTGATATTGAAGACAAATTGACAACCTATTCTTCATACTTACCTTAGATCATTGTGAGGTTTTGTGTTATACATTCTGAATCCGTTGAATATCGCTTCTTGTGTTTCGGATTTTAGAATTGGTTATGAAGTTTATTGAGTATTCGAGGGTTTTCATCTTTCATTCTCTTTAAATTGAATATTGATATTATGGCAATGGTTATTGGATAAAACCCTTTAGCAGTTCGGAGGTGAAGGGTTGATAGTTGTGGCTTAGAAGATGATAGATCGATAGTAATTTGATTGGACCGTGAGAGTTAGAGAGATCTCGTCGACGAACCTAAATCACGACCTGTTCTTGGGTTTCCACGGCCGTGGTTCTCAAGATCTGACCGTGATCTACCCTAGTTTACAAACTATGCTTTTACTTTGATCCAAGGTTAAAGATTAGTTTTAATCTAGTCTTGGCTTACCCTTTTCTAGGTAATAGTGAGACTCATGATCCTCTATTTCGGTTTCGAGTGTCACAACCTTAATCGTTTTAGTTTATCTTGATCCTTGGGTTACAAGTTTGGGTATTTGAGATTAATTCTTGTCCATAGATCCTTTCTATACTGCAGCCTCAACAACCTTTATAGAGAGTGCCTTTAGATAAGTCATATAGAGTTTTGGAACTTCACCGTACATTACTTTACTTTAGCATACCTTTGCAACTCTTAACTTTGTCCTTAGTTCTTTAGTATATCTTGAATCGATTGCCACAATTTGATACCTGGATTTTTAGGGTTGTTGTTTTCCCAATATTTGCAAAGCTTTACAACTTATTTGCTTGACAACTTGAAATTGGATTTTGTTTCACCAAATCCCTGTGATCGATACCGTGGAATATTTTCTAATCTACGTCAATCCGTACACTACAGGTTCGCTTGCTTTTATTCTAGTTTTATAAATTTAAGACTTGATTGCACGCACGTTTTAGGGCGAACACCTATGATCTGGTATTGCGAGAGATGTGAGTCCTCTACGCCTTTGGGTAGCGTTATGGCCATATTTTCTGGAATTGATGATTCTTCCATGTTTAAATTTGAGGTGATAGATTATTATAGGTGGTGATCTGTTGAACGGAGATGTGCTACCTCCGATAGAGAGAGTCATACCTCGGCTTATGGGTGCAAGTGGATTTGGATTTTGCAAATTTCGGGACGAAACTTGTTTTTAGGGGGGGTGAGATGTAAGAGCCTTAGTCTTTCAGAGATGAGTTGTGCTGAGTTTGAGCTGAGCCGCCCCTGCGGGCTTTGTGAGCCTCCCTTGCGCCTCAAGAGGGCCGCCCCTGGGCCTTGCCTAGTCTGTCGCTGCGGGTTTCTCCGGCTGCAGCCACTTTTGTTGACCTCTTGACCCGTGCTTTACTAATTCCTTCCTCTATAAGTTTCTTCTCTCTCCTTCCTTATGAGGGTTACCCTCTACAGCTTTATCTTCTCTCCCTCACGTTCATCTTCTTCTCCTTCTTCCCTCTTTTGATCTCTTTCTTGATCTTCTTGGATCTTTGTTGAGTTTGTGTGAGTTTTGGTGTGGCTTTGATGTTGGATGATGTTTGTTGTGTTTGTTGTGCCTTTGGGGATCCAACCTTGAGGTTGTTGATGGCATTCTTCCTCTGTTTAGGTTCATCTTGGTGATTTCATCTTTAATCTCTTCATATCTTTCTTCTTTCCTTCTTTTTCCCTTCTTTTCTTCATCCATAGCTTAGGTTCCACAAGTTTGATCTTGTGGCATCCTTGATTGGCTTCATTTGATATATATATATATATATATATATATATATATATATATATATATATATATATATGTATGTATGTATGGTTATGTATGTGTTTTGTTGCTGGTTGAAGGAGTGAAGAGATCTAGTGAAAAAGCAAGGAGAAGCTGAAAGTGTGCCCTCTACAAACCAGCCGCCCCAGCGCCTGTCTTGAGCCGCCCTAGCGCCACCTTGTAAACGCCCCTGCACCACCTTCCAGCCGCCCCTACGGCCACCTGCACCAGCTTGGCTTCGCTCTAGGTTCTGTAGGTGTGTCTTTCTTTTAGGCTTGCCTATGGATGGCATTCCCTCTTCCTTTCCTAGTATGAGTGTGTAGTACCATGCTAGGTATAGATGATGGTATGGTTATGTATGCTTTGTATGGCTTTCGAGGATTTATAGGTTGTGAGGCTTAGGTTGAGGTTGATCCTATGGATTCCATGGGTCTAAGTGTGACCCCTTTGATTGATAGGTGATTTATATATCTCTATGCCTTATTATTAGTAGAGCTGTCAAACGGGGCTGACAGGTCGGGTTCGGGTCGGGTTATAACAAGCTCGGGTTGGAATTGGGTCGGGTAAAAAGTAGGCTTGGTTTTTAAACGGGTTGTTTCGGGTCGGGTCGTTTTGGGTCGGGTACCAAATGTTCGGGTTAGAACGGGTTATCGGGTAGCATCGGTTCATTTCGTGGTGCCAAACGGGGTTGGCGGGTCGATTTCGGGTTGGGTCAAACGGGTCCGCGGGTGGAGTTCGAGTCGGGTCAAACGGGGTCGGGTTGAAATCGAGTCGGGTATAAATAGGTTTGTTTTTGTTAGCGGGTTGTTTCGGATCGGGTCAATTTGGGTCGGGTACTAGTTATTCGGGTTGGAACGGGTTATCGGGTAGACTTGGTTCTTGGGCCATAACAAATCGGTTTAGTTGGTTCTCGGGTCACTTCGGGCCGGATTATTTTTGTTTTTTAATGTTTCGAGAGGTTCCAATTAAGGCGGGTCAAGTTCGGTTTGCTCAAAGATGATATGATTTCTAACATCTTTATTCAGGTCGGTTTTGGATGGTGCAATTTTCGAGTTAAATCAAAATTAGCTAGTTATGTGAATATTTTGGTCTAATAAAATATGGAATTCGCAAATGATTTTAGTTGGATCGGATAATTATTCGCCAATATGATTAGTATGGGCGGCAAAACCAATTTTATCCGCCAATCCGGTCTGAAAATTTCGTTGACTTGATCCGAAAAACCCCGATATTTTAGTATCCGTTTTGATCCGGTTAGAATCCGATATGGGAGATCTTCCTGGATCACCGGATCGGATACGGATCAAGGTTTTAGGCATCCGAATATCCACGGATATCCGAATAATCATGGATATTTGAATAATCATGGATATCCGCCTATCCGGATACTCATGGATCAGTGGCTCACCGGATATCCACGGATAATCGAATATCCAAATATCCGTGGATCATCGGATTCATCGCCTCACCAGATCGTCTTAGGCATCCGAGTACCCGTTTTGTTTTATGAAGGATAAATCAACATTGTATGTACTAATATTTATATTTAAAAAAATATATGTATTTAATGGGAAAATATTTGAGTGAGCCAAAACAATGAATTAATAATGTTAATTTGTTACAACTTAATAACTTATGCACACTTGGTTACTTTATAAGTTCATAATAATCTTTTACTATAAGTGGGTATGATTTTAAAATATTAATTCTTATAAATATGATTATAATTTGGTCTTAATAATAATAATCTTTTAATAGAAGTTGGTCTCATTTAAATGAACGAATGTCTATAATAATCTTTAATTATAAGTTAGTCTCGTACTCTCGTTTTCAAATATAGTTATAAAATGTAAAGATATAGATATCTATTATTTTAAAACCTTATTTTTATTTTCTTATTATAACGTACTTTAATATTCTATATTTTTTTATCATCTATATACTTATAATTTTTACTTTGATTTGTTTTGTGCCTTTTAATTGTTTTTTCATTACATTTTGTGATAAACAAAGTAGCAAATATATATCCGGATGAAACGGATATTTAGATCAATCGGATATCGGATCCGGCTAAATCATTTTTGCATATTCAAATCAAGAGGATATCCGGTTCAATCGGGTCAAACAAAATTCATTCGGATCATCCGGATATCCGTGGATAATAACCCAATCCGATCCAACCAAATCATTTCGCATACTATATTTTGGATTCCAGATCAACAGGACATCCGGATAATTATCCGATCCGATCATGGGAAAAATGCCGGATATCCAACCAAATACGGATCGGAATGGATATCCGAATTTAAAACCGGGAGATATTTAACACGAGTGATCATTACAATTATCTTGATAATTATTGCTAGTGAAGAAAGATAATTTATGAAAATATAAGAAATTTACTGGTACTAAAAAGGAAAGAGAATATTGAAAAATATAACACATTTATTAGTATTTTGATATAAGCCGTATATCTTCTTCATTTGTTAATCACTAACATTTATAGATGCTTTTATATTGATATTTTTTAATTAATCTAATTTAATATTCATTAAAATGTCTTTATTACTATTATTATTATTATTATTACTATTATTATTATTACTATTATTACTATTATTATTATTATTATTATTATTATTATTATTATTATTATTATAGGAAAAACATATTACATGCCGCTGGATGGGAGCCGACTAACAAGTTGAGCTCCGCATCCCTTTTGAATAATAAATGCAATCCTAGTCAAAATAAAGCATGTACTCCTACTATATCCGGGCAACTCTTTAGCAACCGAGCCCAATCTTTTAAGAAAATCCACCGCGTCGTCACCCAAGTCGCCAAACGTGGAAAAGGAAAAGGGAAGAAAGTGATACCCCATGGAGCTACAAACCTCCGTATACTTCTTTCTCTTGTTGTCAGCTGCGACTCTCACAGCTTTACCGGGAATGAAGTTGGAGAGGCCAGGTGAAGAGAAAGGAGAAGTACCAGTAATATCCACACAAGTGTCTTTGCCCTGAAACCAATTATAGAAAAGGATGTCGGCGGAGCGCAGCTCCCCACCACCACCATCAACCATACCAGTATGGACCTCTTTCCGAACAGAGATCCCAATCTTAAGGCACTCATCAAAAAGGACATCACGAACCATGTTATGCCGGTGCTTAATACCAACCTGTGCAGCACAAGCAAGAGCATGGTCACCCCAAACGTCCAAAATGCCCTTCTCACAAGCCGGGCACTTGGAACCCTCCCTAAACATCTCGATACCCAAACGGTACTTAACGACGGTCCGAAAGGTAGCCGGGTTCATAACCTGACCAAGACCAGAAACTGGGACCGCTTTAAGCCATTGCTGAGCGAGAGGAGGCCTTAAGTTCTCAACTAAGGCCTTTTGCCTACCCGTAAGGTCAAAGTCTCTCAGAAAACCCTTAAACACGATATTGTAATAACATCTAGCCAATTTCTTCATTAAATGGGGGGCTGGGCGTATTACCGTCATGTCAAAGTCATAGTCTTTACAGAAGTTGACCCAACAAGCATTAGCCGTCTCAAAAGCGACTCCGTCGCCTGAAATACTAAAAAACCTCAAGATCTGATCCTGCAAGCTACGAGTCTGAGATCTCGAGGCCAGAAAGGCAAAATGCAAAGTATCCGCACAAGAAAGAATACCAAGTCCTCCGTCACTAATCGGCAAAGTAGAGAGGCGCCATTGAAGGGGGCCAAAACCGGCCCCCCCAGCAGTAACAATCTGCTCAACAGAACAACGAAGGGCCTGATCAAAGACCTCCATAGCCTCGGAAAAATGAGAGGGGGGAGCAGTCCGCATAGCGAAGTAAAGACGGGACACCCCAGAACAAGCCCGGAGCAGCAAAAGCTCACACTGGGGGTCCCCCAATCTCACAATGGCTTCCATCAAAGACTTGGTTTTCGCAACTCTCATCAAAGCAACACGAGAACAAAAGGCCGGGTCAAGGCT
The DNA here is from genome assembly GCA_033239125.1 of Fagopyrum homotropicum. NCBI lineage: Eukaryota > Viridiplantae > Streptophyta > Magnoliopsida > Caryophyllales > Polygonaceae > Fagopyrum > Fagopyrum homotropicum. Next base: position 33,754,709 of record BSWB01000008.1, read on the forward strand.
GACAGCACCACCCAACAACTTGACCCCATCCAGCGGCCTAGCAATATGCTCAGGAAAAACACCAGGCTCAGAGCTACGCGGGTCAACCTTCGGCCAAAAGATCTCCGTTTTACAGATATTAAGATGAAGGCCTAATGCGGGGCCCTCCGCCCTGATGATACCAAGCGCCTTACTAACCATCAGCGTATCACCAATCAACGTCCCGTCATCAAGGTACCAAGCATTAAGCTTCAGCCGGCAACAATCCGAAATTTTTCGGATAAGGGGGTGGAGGACCAGCGAGAAAAGCAGTGGGCCAAGAGGGTCCCCCTGCTGAACACCTCTACAGGAATAAAGGACATGCTCACCATAATATAAACGTGCATGACGGGCATAGCAGAACTCAACCCAAGAAGAAATAGCAGGGCAAATCTGCTGGACCTGAGAAATCATAGAAGTGCGATCAACGAGATTAAAAGCATTCTTGAAATCGACCAGAAGCATGGAAAGACTATCATCATCGCCCTGATATTCCACTAACCGGTTGACCGCATGTAACACCGCCTCCCCACCGCCAGAAACTCCAACCCCGAACTGAGCATCCTCAAAATAAGGTCCAAGGGACACACCGATAGCAGAAGCCGCAACTTTAGATACAAGACGTCTCCAGACGGAGCCAACAGCGATAGGACGGATCCCACCTCCCGGTTTAAGGAGAGGTGTAAGAGAGCACTAGCAATATACTCACTAAGGGCGTTCGGGCAACAACCCCTAAGGAAAAGATTAACAACCCCAGAAATCGACTCAAGCAGCTCATCAGCAATAGCAACAGCACCACCACCAAGGGCATCCAACAAGTGTTGGGCCCGCAAACCATCCCTACCACAAGAGGTGCCTTTAGGGAAACTTCTAATCCTATTAAGGACCAAACTCTTGTTAACCTGAAGAGCAACTCTAGATCTGGCAGGAGAAGGTAAAGAAGGAGGCAGAGAAGGCGGGTGCATATCCATAAGCCCACGGAGGGTGTTCTCAGACATGGGAGCAACACCCGAGGAGGTGAGGATACGAATGGCAGCAGCAAAATGTCCATCACTAACTTTCCTTTTACATTGTTTCAAGTTGGCCTCATCTCGGCTATCATCAACATCCCTAGGACGGGCATCAAGCACAGAAGCCAGAAGTTCCTCAACAAGACATCTAATACCTCCCGGTTCTGTCCACAACCGAGTAGCCCTAGCGATACCTTCAGCCTGCAAACCCCGCTTCACACCCGACCGATTTTCAGAACATGACTTGGGCTTATTATTATTATTATTATTATTATTATTATTATTATTATTATTATTATTATTATTATTATAGCATTCAAAATTATCTTCTACTTCATTTAGCTAATTGTCGACCAAGGGTTAATATTAACAAAAAAATATTTCATTACATTATTTTTATCTTAAAAAATTAAAGTAATCTATGTTTATTCAATTAATCAAAGTAATCTAATAATAAACAAAATATAATATTAGGGTGTGAGAACAAATGTAACTAATATTGAATGGATTAAAAATTACTAAAATTATCTTTCTTATTCTCTAACCTTAATTTACCGGGAGATCTCAATATTTACAATTATATTTCTTATTTTATAACCTTAATTTGCAATTTGCTGAAAGATCTTGACATTTAAATTTTATGAATATAAAAAAGTAATGCTATTAAATAGGAAATACAATAATAAACACATTTATTTAGTATTTTTAAATCCATTCAATATTGGTTACAATTGTTTTCAGTTTTATTTTTTTTAGATTATTTTGATAAAATAAACATAAGTTACTTTGATTTATTAGGATAAAAATGATGTATTGAATATATGCTTTGTTAATATTAACCTTTGATCGACAATTATCTAAATGAAGCAAAATGATATTTTAAATGTCATTAAAATAATAATACAAAAAGTTTAATTATTACACAATTAGATTAAATAAAAATATCGGTACAAAACATCCATAAATGTTAGTGACTAGCAAAGGAGGAGACAATACTTATATGGAAATATTAGATTTTTATTTTATCAATATTAGCTTTCCATTTAGTACTATTAAATTTCTTAAATTTTTATAAATTATCTTTCTTATTTACTAGCCATAATTATCAAGATGATCTCAATTATTACTGGCCATAATTATCAAGATAATCTCAACCTTTAAACTTAATCAACGGTTTAGATCCATACAACTTCACCATGAAGTTGTTTTTGAGCTTCACTAGAGCCGGACCGGGATAAATACTATCTATTTTCTTTCTTGATAAATCATGTCAAATTATGAACTTATGATACATGTAAGAGTAATGAACTTATGATACATGTAAGAGTATTATTGTTTTAAAATTTTAGGTTTAAATGTGTAATTTTATTTTTTTTTATCAATTTACTCCGAATTAACATGTCATATTGGCTTGGACTTCTTCATAGTTTATAGTTGATACTATCACATCATTTTACTTCACATTATCAAGGTTATCTAGGGTCGGGTTATTTTGGGCTAGTGGCTCATTTCAAGTCGGGTTACTTTGGGCTAACAGGTCATTTCGGGTTGGGTCACTTCAGGCTATCGAGTCATTTCAGTCGGGTTACTTCGGGCAATCGGGTCATTTCGGGTCGGTTTACTTCGGGCTATCAAGTCATTTCGGGTCGGGTTACTTCGGGCTATCGGGTCATTTCGGGTCGGGCTACTTCGGGCTATCGGGTCATTTCGGGTCGGGTTACTTCGGGTTGTCGGGTCGTTATCGGGTTATTCTACTCGAGTTTTATCGGGTCCGGGTCATTTTCGGGTTCGACCGTTCGGGTTATTTATTATTTCGGGTTAAATCAATATCAAGTGGGTCGGTTCCGGGTATTTTCTTTTTTTAAAAATTTTCGGGGCCAGGTCGGGTTCGGGCTCGGGTTTGTCGGGTCGGTTTCACGGGTCGGGTCAACTTTTGACAGCTCTAGTTATTAGGCAGTGTCCCTCTCAAGATTAGAGGTTGATTGTTGTTGAGTTGTGTACGTGGTTGAGGTATGTCCGTAGGATTTACTTAGCTGTCATCCTTATATTGGGTGTTTGCATGAGTGGTGTGTGTGTTATATGCTTAATACGATAGCATGTGATGTCGTTTATTACGAACCTATGTTTTATTAATAGTCCCGTATGCGTGACAGTGATAACCCTTCCCTTCATCTTGTAAGGGGCTGGGGGGGTTCTCTGTGTCCATGCCATCTTGTATACAAGAAGGGCGCAATCAACTCCCATAGGGTACACGGGTTGTGTGACCGACACTACCTTATATGTGTATGGTTAGTTAATGGTTTCATACCATGTTGTAGATGTCTTACAGGATAGGCGAGGTGCTGAGTGATCTGACAGGTGACATGCCGAGGACTCTCGTACATAGGATGGTGTTCGCTATGGGTTGATTACGTTTAACTCCTGCGTGAGGATGATGTACTGCTTTGTTGACTTCCTGTGTAAGGATATGTTACCTTATACTCAGCTATGTCTTTTCATACCTTTTGGTTGCACAGTTTTATACAGTTTTATGTATTTGTTTTATATCTGTCAGTGTCATGTTGTAAGGTTGAGTGAACTTGTTGTCAGGCTAGGGTCAGGATCCAATGTGCGATCGTAGTCCAATGTGGCATCCCGAGGATTTGGAGTGTTACAATGGCGGACCATCTAAGCCGACTTCCCCATCTCACAAGCAAGGATGAGGATCTACCAATAGACGACTCCTTTCCGGATGAGCAACTTCATGAGATCGAGGAATGCCTTCAATAAGTCTCAAGAGTTAAGGAACCTTGATATGTTGATTTCGTTAATTATTTGGTTTGTCAAGAAATACCTCAAGGATTATCATATGCACAAAGGAAGAAAAACTTCAATGATGTAAAGCAATACTATTGGAATGAACCTATCCTTTTCAAGAGAGGTCTGGATGGAATGATTAGAAGATGCATTCCGGAAGATAAAGTGGAAAGCGTTATCCGACATTGCCATTCACTACCTTGTGGCAAACATTCTAGTTCCCACAAAACAAGCGGTAAGTACTACAATTCGGTTTCCTTAATATAACAATCTTCCCCATATTTGGGACACCCCGAGCCATCATTAGTGATGGAGGAATGCACTTCACCGTCCGTAAGTTCGAAAATCTATTGTCTAAGACTGGGGTAAACCACAAAATCGCCACTCCTTACCATCCTTAAACAAGTGGGCAAGTAGAGATCTCAAATAGAGAAATCAAGAGTATTCTAGAGAAAATTGTCTCTAGAACGAGGAAGGATTGGTCACTTAAGCCGGATAATGCGCTTTGGGCATATTGGACCGCTTTCAAGACTCCCGTAGGCACGACACCTTACAACCTTGTATATGGGAAGTCCTGTTATCTTCCGGTGGAGTTAGAGCGCAAGACATATTTTGCAATGGAATGGCTCAACTTCGATTTGAAGGAGGCTGGAGAAAAATGCCTCTTGGACATCAATGAACTTGAAGAGATCTTCTTAAACGCCTATGAAAAGGCACGGATGTACAATGAAAGAACGAAGAGGTGACACGATAAGCACATCATTCCGAAGGAGTTGAACGAAGGGGATCTCGTCCTTCTTTCCAACTCTAGACTCCAGTTATTTCCAAGTAAGCTTAAATCTCGTTGGTCTGGACTTTTTGTAATCAAACAAGTCTTTCCCCATGGTGCAGTTGAAGTATGGGGTAAGAAAACCGAAAGTTTCAAGGTCAACGGTCATCGTTTGAAGAAATATACGCCGGAAATTCCGGTTGATGACAATGCTACTATCCTTCTCAAGTAATCATACAGCGAGACATGTCCAACTAGAAACCTTAAACCAAGCACTTCTTGGGAGGCAACCCAAGGTATTTCTATGTCCCTTTTCCCGTTTTCTTTTAGATTAGATTTGTTTTGTTTTGTTTCTTTTTGTTGGTAAGTTCAGGTTTTTCTTGTGTCGTTGATGGCAAAAACTAGGTACTATCTCAAGGAACAACGTAAGATCAATATCTTGGTGGAAAAAGATTGAAGAAGTAGCAAAAAGAAGGAATGAAGAGAGAACAATGACAAAAATCAAATCAACAAGGCAAATCGAACGATTATCGTAAGGAAATTTCATATAAATGGACCAATTTACATCAAGTCGTAGGTGAAATTGGACCAAAAACTAGTTCAACAAAAAAATCGGTGGATTTTTCTTGTAAACTAGCGTATATCCCGCACCTTGTGCGGGTATCTTTATAATATTAGTTGTGCGAACTAAAGATATATTTATGAAAATTTATAATAATAATTCGGATTTGATTATTCTCAAAACGAAAAAAATAGTCACAAATAAAGAATTTCTTATTATTTTACACTTCATAAATTTAATCCTTATGCAATGCACAATTTTTTTAAAAAAACATACAATGCACAACTCCATTATAGACTTATAACTAAATTACTTTAATATATTGTAATTATCTAAATGGAACCCAAAATATAATTTTGTAAAAAAAAAGATTTTGAAACAAAATGTGTGATAAATAATAAAATAAAAACTGAAAGTTTTATTTTAAAAAAACACAAAAATTGAAATAAAATTAAAAATACAAACAAAAGCAAAAACAAATTATTGGATGAACGAAATTTAAAATCTAGAACTTTATTCTTGTAACAACCGACATAATATAAAAAGAATACCCGTATTTTATGATTAAAAAACATAATAGGACAACAGAAAAAAAAAAAAAAAAAAAAGGATACCCGTACATGAAATATATTTATTTAAAAAACATACATTTTCAATAAATCAATTATATTTAAAAAATCAGAATCTGAAAATTTGTAAATTAAAAAACAATTTATAGATGACGATAGAAAATTCTATAATATAAAATTAAACAAAATCTCATACAATAACAGATAAATTAATATTAATTTATGGAGACAATTATAAACGATTTTCAAGTTTTCAAATCATCAGTCTTACTTAATAATCGATGTGGGATAGCAAATTTGCTAAAAACATTAAGTAAACGACCCATAAAAAAGTAGGTCAACGACCCATAAAACATATATTAATCCGTTATAAATAAAAATTGTAGCTCAACTTAGCCAAAAAGCCAAGAAATGTATCATTTGTTTAATCTTCAACATCCGTTATTAACCTCTATTTATACAAGTTTTCAAACCAGCAGTATTAGTAGGTCAACGATCCATATAACGAATATTAATTTATGAATAAAAATTATACTTCAACTTAGGCAAAAATCCAAACAATCTATATTAAACCTCTATTTATACAAGTGAAAACCAATGTGGCTAAGCAAAAAATCGATCAAAATACTTAGCGACCCGCAAAACAGTAGGCCAACGACCCACAAATCAGTAGGCCAACGACCCACAAAACAGTAGGCCAACGACCCAGAAAACAATAGGCTAACGACCCACAAAACAAATATTAATCCGTTATGAATAAAAATTATACTTAACTTAGCCAAAAGGCCAAAAAATGTGTGATTTGTTTAATCTTCAAACCGGCTATTTATATAAGTTATCAAACTATCAGCCTTACTTATAATCGATGTGGGATAGGGAATTCTGTGAAATTTTTTAACGTAAATAGATTGAGCTTATAATCCTTCAAAAATAAATTACGAAAAAAATAAAAATCTTATAAATTATTTAAATTTCGACGGCTTAAAAATAAAAGAAATACATAAACCAAATTATTTTTAAAATATTTAGGAGATCTTGTTAGTTAATTTTACAAAATTTTATTTTACTTTTGGATTAATAAATAAGATTTTATGGTTTAATAAGTTAGCTAAAAAAAGATTTAACCCTACAAAATTTGTGAGAATGACACGTCAACTTTAGTGTCTTCTGTTTTAGTATATTGTAATTATCTAAATGGAACCCGAAATATAATTTTGTTAAAAAAAGAATCTGAAATGAAATGTGTGATAAATAATAAAATAAAAATTGAAAATTTTGTTTAAAATAAATACACAAAAATTGAAATAAAGTTTAAAAATACAAACAAAAGCAAAAACAAATTATTGGATGAACGAAAAATTATACCCGTAGAGTAATAATTTTATTTAAAAAACATACATTTTTAATAAATTAGTTATATTTAAAAAATCGGAATTTGAAAATTTGTAAATTAAAAAACAATTTATAGATGACGATAAAAAGATTCTATAATATAAAATTAAACAAAATCTCATACAATAACGGATAAAATAATATCAATTTTTGGAGACAATTATAAACGCTTTTCAAGTTCTCAAAGCATCAGCCTTACTTGATAATCGATGGGGGATAGCAAATTCGCTGAAAACAGTAAGTAAACGACCCATAAAAAAGTAGGTCACCGACCCGTAAAACATATATTAATCCGTTATGAATAAAAATTATAGCTCAACTTAGCTAAAAGGCCAAGAAATGTATCATTTATTTAATCTTCAATATCCGTTATTAACCTCTATTTATACAAGTTCTCAAACAATCAGTTAGTAGGTCAACGATCCATATAACGGATATTAATTTATGAATAAAAATTATACTTCAACTTAGCCAAAAATTCAAACAATCTATATTAAACCTCTATTTATACAAGTGAAAACCAATGTGGGAAAGTAAAAAATCGTTGAAAATACTTAGAGACCCACAAAACAATAGGTTAACGACCCACAAAACAGTAGGCCAACGACCCACAATACAATAGGCCAACGACTCACAAAACAGATATTAATCCGTTATGAATAAAATTATACCTATCTTAGCCAAAAGGCCAAGAAATGTGTGATTTGTTTAGTCTTGAAACCTTCTATTCATACAAGTTATCAAACTACCAACCTTACTTATAATCGATGTGGGATAAGGAATTCCGTGAAATTTTTTAACGTAAATAGATTGAGCTTATAATCATTTAAAAAATAAATTAAGAAAAAATAAAAATCTTCCCAATAAATAAATTATTTAAAATCAGCTTTAGTGTTTTCTATTTTAGTATAGTATAGATATATATTATTTTAATAATAAAAGATTTTTTGGTTTAAAATATAGTGTAAAAATAAAGATACACTGATTTGGTTTCTATAAAATTATTATTTTAATAATAAAAGATTTTATGGTATAAAAAATTTAGTGTAAAAAATAAAAATATACTGATTTGGTTTCTATAAAATTATTATTTTAATAATAAAAGATTTTATGGTTAAAAAATAGTGTAAAAAAATAAAGATTTATTGGCTTTAATTGTGGGAGCTCCATTTAAAAAATCCCGCGTTCACAGCGCGCCACGTCATCGACCCGTGCTCTGTTTTAGTAAGTATAATAGATGAGCGATCTAAAGAAAATCAGGCTAATAAAAAAATTGACAAAAGAAATCGGTTGATTTTCTTCAGAAAACTCATAATGTATAAAAACGTTCACTTCTTCATCTTCTCCACAACTTCAACACTTTTCCCTCTTCTCTCTCACGACAAGGAGCTTCGACAATCGCCCTCACCACCTTAAACCCTTATTCTGTAACCGATTTCTCTCGTTCTTGAGCCAAAACCGAAGTTCTCAAAGAGATAAAGAAGATTCAAGAAACAAACAACACTCCAGAACAACAAATCAACGGATTTTGAGGTTTTTTCGATCCAAACCCTAACAAAACTACCTTGCTTAGATTTGTATTTTTGGAGGGTTTTATTGCTGCAATTGTTGTGCTGAATAGCTTAGGATTTATCTGAGGAAACTTCTTGAAGTATTGGCTAGAGAATAACTTTGCAGAATCGATCGATTTGTCACAAGAGTGAAAATTCGGATCACAACATAGAAAAATCGAACCATTTACACAAAGAACAACCCAATTTTTTCCTCCTGAGATGAATTCTTTTCGTAGATCAGCTCGTACTTTGCTCCCTCGAAGGGGGTCTTCTTCCCAACCCTCTCGGCCTCCTCTACCACCACAACCAAGGCTTCCAATCAACCAAGAGAAACACAATCGATGGTATGATCGCCTTCTCACTCGCCCTATCTTCCTTCCTCGTTTTATCGTGCTTGATGAAATAGATGAGCTGCATATTATATAGGACATTGAATGGATGATTGAACGAACTAGATTGATAGAGTTTATTAAGATTCGGAAGGATAAATACCGGGAATTTAGATTAGAATTTCTTTCCTTTAAGCAAGACCCTAGGGAGTGGAATGTGACTTTCTGACTGTTGAACTAGAATTATACCTATACAATTGCTACGTTCGGGAACATGTTTGGATTCCCGGCCTCATCTCCAGGTACATTCCTTCATGGTATGAATGCTAGTGGATTTTGGGAGAGCATCTCCATAGGAGAGGAGGGAAATATCGATGGAGGCTGGGAAACTCAAATGAAAACAGTATGTATAACCTCTCCTTCAAATTCTGATAAAAATCGAGATTGTTCACAATCTCAGTGAATCGAGATTGTTCATAATCTCAGTAAAAACCGTTCCTAGTGAATCGATGGTGTGAAAGCTAGTGGATTTAGGCAAGCTTCTTAGTTCTTTCCTTACATTCTTGTCATTTGTGAAAACCTTTCCTAGTGAATCGAGATTGTTCACAATCTCAGTGAATCGTGTGAACATCTCTTTGACCGTCTCCTTTGAATCCATCTTGAATAGCTCATATTGCCTGAGGAAGATGCTTATCTTGGTCTCCTTGACTTGACTTGTTCCTTCGTACGTAACTACTAATTTGTCCCATATTTCCTTTGCACTCTTGCATGATGAGACACTGTTGAATTCATTTGCATCTAATCCACAATAGAGCAAGTTCATGTCCTTGTAGTTATGTGATACACTATCCAAATCCGTTTGATTGAAATCAGCTTCCTTTCTTTTTGGATTTGGACTCCTTCCACCATGGTGATTGGAATTTTAGGGCCAGTTTGAATGATGCTCCATAGTTCCATACTCTGATCATTGACAAACATTTTCATTAGTGTTCTCCAATGGGCAAAGTTGTTACCACAAAAGAGTGATGGTCGAGATGTGGATCTTCTTAGAGTGAATCCTCCATCACCTACAGAGTTCATGATTAGTCTCATTGAAGTTTATATCAATATACATGAGTCTAGCTCAGATACCAATCGAAGAACCGTATAGGTGAATAATAAGGATATAAATACTCTAGAAGGGGGGTTGAATAGAGTATGAGAATTTTTCGCAATATCGTATATAAAGGCTTTGAAACTAATCTCAAGGCTGTGAATTCGATCTATGCCCTTAGTGACAAAATTGGTTTTCAAGGCTTTGAATGGGATTTAAAGGCCTTGACTTCGAAACCTGCAAAACAATATTAGTCACAATTTAAGCAATATAATTTTCGGAATGAAATGATCTACACGGCGATATGTTTACGAAGTTTAATTGTAACTGCCTACGTATCCGTCCTAGGGTATCTAGACCCTAGGATCTAACTATCTATTATTTGCTTAAAGAGTCCTAGATACAAACTAGAATAAATCCCCTTCTTCTCTCACTGTAGCTTCAATGCTACGACCTAGTCAACTCTAACCAATAAATAATAGCCAAGTTACTTCGTAGAGTAACACACACTCGAGTATAACACTCTCTAGATATATGATGACATGCATAATATACCATTATAATCATGCATATTGTAGAGGTTTACCTCGATTTACCTTGCATTTAGAGAGAACTTGTTTACCTTTTGTGTTTTATTCATATATATTTCGGAAATAGAGGTCTACACGAGTTTCGGTTGCATTGTAGGTAAATTAAGCGGATTTGGAAGTAAAAGTGGAGCAAGGAGCATCTAAGGCCATTAGGGAAGCTAACGGAGTCTAAGAGGAATCACAAAGAGCAAAGGAGTTGCGTAAAAGAAGCATACAAGGGAGGAAGGAAACAAGCCAAAAGACGAGCATTCTCTTTTGAAGAAAATCGTGCCATTTACAACATAAATCGGACGATATTTATCACCAAAAATCGAACGGTTTTGTGTGAAAATCGGCTTGCACGGTTTTCTTTGTTTTTCGGCCCAATGGTAAAGACGACTCAAAGCCCATCACTTTTGGGCTAGAAAAGTGTTTTGCCAAGCGGCCCATTAGCAAGGAACTATTGGTTGGAACCCTAGGAACGAAAACGGGAGGGCCGCAGCGGGAAATCTTTACACGTTTGTGAGAGATTGAAGATTCTTGGAGAGGGATTGAAGCGATATTGCCGGGAAGTCAATCTTGATCATATTTGTAAGATTCCTTGTTTCCGTTGCGATCTTTGTGGTTTTTTAACACAATATTGAGTTGATTGAGAGATACATTGATTAGTTTTGAGATTGGTATACAGAATTGAAAGTTATTGAGTTTTTATTTAAGATTCGGGTTTATTGGATTTATTTATTTAATCTTAAATTTGATTTGATTTTGAAAATGGTTGGCTAAAACCATTGTGATTCTGGGGAGAATAGTTTATGATTGAGGCTTAGATGATGATAGATGAACTCATTCAAACAATTGGAACCTGAGAGATTAGATTTTAACTTTGCGACAACAGGAAAATCGGGATGTTCTTGAAGGAAATCGTCCGATTTAATGACGAACACACGATTTATTTCCCTGACGATCTTTAGTTGATTTAATCTTTAACCAAAGTTAATCCTTGCCTAAATCCCAACCTTGCTTAACCTTTTTAATTTCTATTTGAGTGTATGAAGAGACTTCAACCTTGATTCCACATTTAATAGATTAAGATTACAAGATTTGGGTAATAGAGAGACTCAACATCCTTTATTAAGGTTTTAAGTGTACTTTCTATCTTTACCTTGGAGAGTCACATCCTGGGGTTTTGGGTAGTTAGTTTGAGTGTAATTCTTGTCCTTAGATCTTTCTATATTGCAGCCTCAACAACCCTTATAGAGAGAACCTTTGGATTAGATAAATAGGTTTCGGAACTTCACCGTACATTATCTACCTTTGAAACACATAACCTTGGCAATATAAACTTTGTCCTTTGATCTTTAGAAGTGTCTTGAATCGAAAGCCGCAGTCGGATACTTGAATCCTTGGAATCATTTCCCCCTTTTATAAATCACAAAAGCTTTTGCACTTTGTTAGATAACTGAAATCGATTTTATTCTCACTAAATCCTTGAGTTCGATTCTGGAATTTCTTACATTGCTACAGCTGATCCGTACACTACGGGTTCGCTTTGCTTTGAGTTCTAGATATAAATTTAAGACTTTGACGCACACACTTTTGAGCGAACAAGTTTTTGGCGCCGTTGTCGGGGATTTGGTCTAGACCAATTTTGGTTTTCGGTTGTCTAGCTTGAGAGCTCTTGCTCTTGTGATTTGATTTGTCTACTTGAGTGATCTTTGCAGGTTCTTTAGGTATATGCGAAACACTAGATCGACCAAAGATCTAGTTCCTTTCGATCCCGAATTGGAGAAAACTTTAAGGAGAAAGTTGAAGGAAAAGAAAGCTCGTGTAGATGCTGAAACGAGTCATCAATTCCAAATTGATGAACTCAGGGCAATGATGTTGGACATGAAGTTGGAGTTGAATGATGCTAGGAAGAAGAAGAAGGTCAAGAAGCCAACTAAGTCCACTAGAGATGATTCATCCGATGACGAAGACCTCGATCCGGATATGCCGGAACCTGAGGAAATCAATCCAGTGATTCATCTTGTTCGTAACAACCCAAGACCACTGGTTGTTTCTCGCATTCCAGCTGGGGATGTGAGAGTTGCTAATGAAGGAGATGAGCCCCGAACTTTGGGGCAAAGTATGGATCCAATTCAGCAACCACGCTGTCTAGGTGTGAATTTCGGAACTGAGGACATCCAAGAATCAGCTTTACACCACAAGTCATCACCATGGTTTGCCAAAGTCAGTTTGGTGGAGCAAGTGCTGACTCTCCACACCAACACTGTAGAGTTTCGAGATTCTCATGGAGACCATAAAGCCGAAGAAAGCTACTACAAGTAATTACAAGATCAAACCGTTCTTCTTCTCTTTGAAGGACAAAGCTCTAGCTTGGTACCAAACACTTCTAGCTGCAAAGCTGGCCACATGGGAGATCTATCTTCGGCATTCCTCACCAAATTCTTCCCGCCATCCAAAACGGCGGAATTGAGAGGTAAGATAAATGCTTTTTCTATGAAGCCTAACGAAAGTTTGTTTCAATCTTGGGAAATGTTTCAGGATCTCTTATTGGATTGCCCACACCACGTCATTTCAAAGCTGGAATTGTTGGAGATCTACTACAAGGGGTTGGATGTGGAAACACAATTCAATCTCCAATCTCTCTCTTTTGGCACATTCATGGACATGAGAGAAGATGATGCTTGTGATTTCATTGAGAAGCAAGCCCAAGTGATTGAGAAGTATTCCCATCGAAAAGTGGATCCAAATAGCCGGAATCAAGGAGATCCGGGAGCTAAGTTGAACCAAGCTTCTCAAACACAAATATTCTCCCTCAACAATGAAATCAAAGAGTTGAAGGAAGTCATCAAAACTAGCCTTCAAAAGGCTAAGGAGCAAGAAGCCAACTATATAGGAAGGGAAAACAATCAAAGGAATGACTACCAGAACAACAACTGGAATAACAACAATAGGAACTCCAACAACAATTGGAGATCCAATCAAAAAAATCCAGGTAATCCCTATTCTCATGCTGAAAAAACTTGAACACCTCCATCTTCTTCTACTCCTTTGAAAAGCCAGGAACAATCATCAAATGGATCGAACAAACCCGATCCTTTGTTGGAGACAATCTTAGGAAAGCTACAAGGACTGGAGAGTTATACAACTTCGGTTGATAAAGCTCACAAAGCTTTAGAAAACCAAGTGTTTAGCAAAGCCGGAGAAGTCCCAAGAGATCAAGGGAAGCATCTCGGGAAGACGGAAGATAACCCAAAGGGAAGGGTTATGGCAATCACTACAAGGAGTGGTGTAACAACCACCGATCCTCAACCTAAAGTAGTTGAAACCACCACCAAAGAAGGGAAGGGAAAGGAGAAGGAAGATGTCTATGTTCCTCCTCCCGCCTACAAACCACCTCTACCTTTTCCTCAATCTAGAGCGCGGGCGCGGCTAGATAAACACTTCGGTAAGTTTATTGAACTTATGAGTAAGCTGCATATTAATATACCTTTTATGGATCCAATTTTAGGTTTGCTAGCTGATAGGAAATTTCTAAAGGAAATCCTCTCTAACAAGAGGAAATTAGAAGACATTGGAGAAGTTAAGATGAGCACGGAGTCATCCGAACTCATCAAGATAATGAAAGAGAATATGCCACCTAAGCTGCGTGATCCGGGATCATTTTGCATACCCATCACCTTAGGAGAGATTACTTATGATGCACTTTGCGACCTTGGAGCAAGTGTGAGCATCATACCACTTGCTTTATGCAAGGCGGTTGGTCTAGGAGAGCCTAGACCGGTGAAGATGACGCTTTACATGGCCGACTGTTCCATCACCAGGCCAGTTGGGATAATAGAAGACATTCCGGTAAAACTCGGTAAGTCTTACATTCCTATAGATTTTGTCGTTCTTGACATCCCTGTAGATTGCACAGTTCCCATCATTCTTTGGAGACCATTCTTTGCAACCTCCGGATGCATGGTAGATTGCAAGAATGGACAGCTATCCTTCAACATAGGTGAAGAGAAAGTGGAGTTCGTACTCTCCTCTTTAATCAAAGAGCCAGCCTTGAGAGAAGATGTTTTTAACATCTTTGATGAAGAAGAGTCTAGAGAGGTGGTGAGTTCGATCCTAATGAAAGATCCACTTCAAAAGGTTCTTAGCATGCGAATCATGAAGGAAGGAGTAGAGCATGATTGTGATGATGAGGTAAAAGCATTAGAAGATGTGAAGGAAGAACCAGTAGCAGGATTTGAAGAGTTAAGATTAACCCCGGAAACTGTGAAAAAAATCGACCTACACGAAATAAATCACTTGATTTCTGAAAAGGCAAGTCGATTTTTGACAATAGGAAGAAAAATCGACCAAAAAATCAGACGATTTTCTTCACAAGAGGGCGATTTAGCGATGAATTCTCCGGTTTCTACGAACTTGACTGCAGTTGTTCTCAACTCTAATAGTGCACCTTCCCCATCTTCAGAGTCTTCTCCCATAACATTAGAAGGTCGTGAATCATCAATCAAAGCACCTCCTTCATTGGAATTGAAGCCCCTTCCTACACACTTAAGGTATGCATTTCTTGGGCGTAACTCTACATATCCTGTTATAGTTAGTGTGAAACTGAATGATGATGAATTAGAGAAGCTTCTCTATGTATGCATAAATCCCTAATGGAAGAGGATTACAAGCCTTCACGTCAACCTCAAAGATGGTTAAATCCGATCATGAAAGAGGTCGTGAAGAAAGAAATCCTTAAGCTACTTGATGCAGGTATCGTCTTCCCTATTTCCGATAGCAAGTGGGTGAGTCCAGTGCAGGTAGTACGAAAGAAAGGAGGCATTACCGTTGTTGCCAACAAAAACAACGAGCTTATTCCCAAAAGGACAGTTACGGGATGTAGAATGTGCATCGACTACCGTAAGCTGAATGTAGCCACCAGGAAGGATCACTTTCCCCTTCCTTTTATTGATCAGATGTTGGAAAGGTTAGCCCAACACTCTTACTTTTGATATCTAGATGGATATAGCGGTTTCTTTCAGATTCCCATTCACCCGGATGATCAAGAGAAGACGACCTTCACGTGCCCTTGGGGTACGTTTTCTTATAGAAGGATGCCATTCGGCTTATGCAACGCTCCAGCCACCTTTCAAAGCTGTATGATGGCAATCTTCTCAGAATATGTAGAGAATATCATGGACGTATTCACGAACGACTTTTTGGTATATGGTTCTTCCTTTGATAACTGTCTCTCTAACCTTTCATTAGTTCTTAAGAGATGTGAAGATACTAACTTAGTTTAAAACTGGGAAAAGTGTCATTTCATGGTCACGGAATGAATTGTGTTAGGTCATCTAATATCCAATAGAGGAATAGAGGTTGATAGAGCTAAGATAGAAACTATTGAGAAGCTACCTCCTCCATCCTCAGTGAAAGGGATTAGAAGCTTTTTAGGACATGCAAGCTTCTATAGAAGATTCATAAAGGACTTCTCTAAGATTTCAAAACCCTTAAATAATCTTTTAATAAAAGACGCAAATTTCGAATTCTCGAAAGATTGTCTAGAAGCTTTTTGCAGGATCAAAGAGGCTTTGATTTCATCACCAATCATCCAACCACCCGATTGGACTCTTCCTTTCGAGGTCATGTACGACGCAAGCGACGTCGCTATAGGAGCCGTACTCGGACAAAAGAAAGATGGTCGTACGCACGCCATCTACTATGCTAGCAAGACGCTAGACGAGGCTCAATCCAGTTATACCACTACGGAAAAGGAACTTCTAGCCGTAGTTTATGCTTTTGAAAAATTTCGTTCCTATCTTGTAGGTGCAAAGGTGATAGTCTATACAGATCATTCAGCAATCCGCTACTTGGTCACGAAGAAGGATGCGAAGCCAAGGCTTCTAAGATGGATCTTACTCTTACAAGAGTTCGATTTGAAGATCCGCGATAAGAAAGGCTCAGAAAACTCCTTGCTGACAATCTTAGTCGTCTTCCACACCTCACTGATGAGATAGATGAGCTCCCTATAGACGACTCATTCCTTGACGAACAACTACATGAGATTGAAGAGTGTCTTCAATACATCTCGAAAGGTAATGATCCATGGTTTGCTGACATTGTAAATTACCTTGTTTGTCAAGAGATTCCCCCCGGACTTTCATATGCTCAAAGAAAGAAGTTCTTTAAGGGCGTCCGACACTTCTATTGGAACGAGCCTCTTCTCTTCAAAAGAGGTCCCGATGGCTTATACCGAAGATACATTCCAAAAGATGAAGTGGAAAGTGTCATCCGCCACTGCCACTCTCTACCATGTGGAGGACATGCTAGTTCCCACAAAACATGTGCTAAGGTATTTCGTTCCGGTTTCTTTTGGCCTACCTTATTCAAAGATGTGCAAAAATCTTTTGTTGCTTGTGATGCTTGTCAAAAGACAAGTACTATTTCTAGGAGGAATGAAATGCACCTCAACAACATACAAGAAGTGGAGATCTTCGATTTTTGGGGAGTAGATTTTATGGGACCATTCCCATCCTCTTGTGGAAACCAATACATACTCCTCACCGTAGACTATGTCTCAAGATGGGTAGAAGCAATCGCGTCTCCTACTAATGATGCCATGGAAGTGGTGAAGTTCTTCAATAGAACGATCTTCCCAAGGTTTGGAACTCCCTGAACCATCATTAGTGATGGAGGAACGCACTTCACAACCCGTCGATTTGAAACTGTATTGGGTAAGTATGGGGTGACCCATAAGATAGCTACACCATACCATCCGCAAACCAGCGGACAAGTCGAGATATCCAATCGAGAGATTAAGGGAATTTTAGAGAAAACTGTCTCTAAAACAAGGAAGGACTGGTCAATGAAGCTTGATGATGCACTATGGGCGTACAGGACTGCCTTTAAGGCACCAATAGGTACGACTCCTGATAATCTTGTTTATGGTAAATCTTGTCATCTTCCTGTAGAGCTAGAGCATAAAGCATATTGTGCTGTCAAGTGGCTCAACTTTGACATGAAAGAAGCCGGAGAGAATCGGCTTTTAGATATCAACGAGCTGAACGAGATCCGGCTGAATGCGTATGAGAACGCAAATATCTACAAGGAAAGGACGAAGTGTTGGCATGATAAGCACATCATCCCAAAGGATTTGAAAGAAGGAGACCAAGTTCTTCTATTCACCTCGAGGCTTCGACTATTCCCAGGTAAGATAAATCCCGTTGGACAGGACCTTATGTAATTAAACGAATTTTCCCCCATGGTGCAGTTGAAGTATGGGGTGAACAAAGCGGAAATTTCAAAGTGAATGGCCAACGGTTGAAGATATATACACCGGAAGTTCCGGTTGAGGAGATAGCTCCTATCCTCCTCCATTGAACACCAAACCAAGCACCATCCAACTAAAGACGATAAATCATGCGCTTCATGGGAGGCAACCCATGATAGTATAACTCTTTTCTACTTTTATCATTTAGTTTAGCTCAATTTAGTTGCTTTGCTTCCTTTTCTTTTTCTTTTGTTTGTTCCTCGATGCACTCTTGGTTTGTTTGTGTTAATAATCGCAGGAAATTAGGTCCAATTTGAGAAATCAATGAAGATAGGAGGCATAAATTAGTTCAAATTGCAATCTTCAAGAAAAACAAGGAAAGAGATCGACCTACACAAAGAAAATCGTTCGATTCAGGAACAGAGCATGTCGATTTTTGGCAACAGAGAGATCAATCGACCCCCCAGATCGACCCTCCTTAATTAAATCATCTGATTTTCTTCTTTGAGTTGAGAAAATGAAGAAAAATCGCCCCGATAAATAAATTGCCCGATTAAATCGTCCAATTTTCTTCATAAATCTCCGGCCTATTTAAAGCCTTCACCACTCGATTCTCTCATTCCACAAACTCTCCATTCCCGATTTTCCTTCTTTCAAAGAACCGAAAATCGCCCACCCTCTAATCTCCTCATTCCTTAATCGTTTTGAACGATTCTTGGCCCTAAACTGAAGCATTTTCGACAAGGAACAAGGATCTAGCAATAACAAGCTTGGCATACCAAAACTCGATTTTGATTCTTGCATAGAGATTGTTTGGTTGCTGAGATTGATTGAGGGGTTTGCTTAGAAACAACAATAGGAGACTGTGTATGGTGATAGTTTAGGCAGAACTTTACAGAATTGTGAGAATTGTTGAAATCGACAGAAAAATCGATTCAACCCAGATAAATCGTCCGATTTACTGTAGAACTGCCCGATTTTTTGTTGCAGAAATGGAGACTTTGAAGAGAATCACTCGAAATGCGGGAAAGAAGAAGGAATCTTCTTCCAAAGCCCCTCCCCCACCTCCACCACCCTCTCAAGCCATACCAAAACTCCTCCATCCCCTATCCAAACATAAGAAGAGATATGAACGTCTCTTAGATCGTCCCTTCACCCCTCCTCGATACATTGTGCTAGATAACTTAGACTCTTTGTTTGTTCGAGAGGATGTGGATATGATGTAAGATAGAGTTGGTCTGAATCAGTTTGCTATGATTAGGGAGGATGCCTACACCGAGATCACCCTAGAAGTCCTTAGCACATTTGAGCATGATCCTAGAGAGAGGACGGTCTCTTTCCGATTGATGAACCACAACCATGCTATGACTATTGATAACTTTGGGGATTTGTTTTGTTTTCCCTACTCTAATGCAGGCACATTCGCGAGAGGAGTTAGTGCTAGAGTCTTTTGGGAGACCATCTTAGTGGGAGAGTATGGTCGTGATAAGTGGAGACCCGGAAATTCGAAAGATGCTAGCATGTACAACCTTTCCTTCAAGGTAGTGCATAGGATCCTTAGTGATAGCTTGTTTGCACGGACGGAGACTCCACAGAAGCTTAAGGATGACGAGCTCTTTATCTTGTATTGCATGACATGTAGCACCATTCCCGACATCACCTCTATGCTTTTTGACTATCTAGGAAAGATAGCCAACAAGGCAAAGGGTGACATTTGTGTTGGAGGCCTTGTCACTCACGTGGCAAAGGCATTGGAGTTAGATTTCTCGGATTGCACATTAGTTGAGAGTGCCCAACCCTTAGGATCACAGAGACTGATTAGGAGACAGGTCTTGATTCCTCGAGGGAGTGGAACTCTTCATGTGCCCATGTCATGGGCAAAGGATCCAAAAAAGAAGCCATCCGAGATTGTTTGGAAGTCTGAATACACCATTCGGAACAAGAGGAATTGGAAGGAGACGTTTGTACAAATGCTTGAGGAGATAGCTCCTCCTTTGTATTATGATGACGATGCAGGTAACATTGAGGATGAGGAGGATCAGGAGGTTGGAGTACACCAGGGGAGCATGCTCGAGTTCGAGAGTGACACTTATAGTGGTCACGCCACGGATGCCATGGACACCGGCACTCCTGGTACAGGACCTAGCCGGACTAGTCGAGGCACCCTAGTCGAGGCACCGAGGAGACAGAGGATGACATGCAGCCACCCCGCCACTCCTTTGCACATGCTCCTAGCCACGGTAGAGGACGTAGACTTCCCCGCCATTTTAGAGACTTAGTCTCCAGCTTCCAGGGTATACGCACCGACTACCAAGGTCTACGCTCCGACTATCATGCCCTCCACACCGACTACAACACCTTGAACACTCAGTTCAAGGAATACCGGCAGGAGACGGACGCTAGAGACTCCTCCTATGACGGCCAGATGAGAGACATGTACTACCTTCATTTCAGCCACTTCTATGATCCCAGTGCACCGATGTATCCATATCCTCCACCTCCGCCACCACCGACCGAGGATTGAGATTCCACTCCTTTTACATTGTAAGTATTTTTCTCCATCTTATGCTTGATTTTTCACATTGGGGACAATGTGAGGGTTAAGTATGGGGTGGGGGTACTTACAATCTCTTTTACTTCATTTTAGCACTCTATGCACTTTGTATTACTTTTGATGATTTGGCTTGTAATAACTCTTGCACTACTTGCTTTCAACTATGACAATCGCATTTGCATGCTTTATTTCAAATATTATGAGTTTTCAAAAATTTTTTGTGCTTCTTATGATGGAAATGACCTCTATGATGAGAATTTTGATTTTGAAAGGCAAAAAGATGACATGGTTATGTTGAGATTTTGATTATAGCATGAATGAGCTTACTTTTGTTACTTGAACACATGAATGAGTTATATGATTTTGATGTTTTGATAAGAGAATGAAATAATGGTCGAAGCTATATTATAAGTTCTTTTGCATCATATAAGGATGACCAAGGCAATTCACTTCTTCTCTAATTCATATCTTGTTCATGCTAGCTCCTCAATGAAATATGTGACCTCCCTTTTATCATCCGGGAATTAGGATATGTGATTGAAAAAGGCATGTTTGATGTGGGAGGGCCAATGAAAATGTGTTAAGTGAAAGTTTAGCAATTCATAAGTTTGGGGACGTTGAACATGAGGATGAGTAACTCGGCACCATTCACATAGCCGGGTGTTTGTGTCTTGCCAAAGTCCGATTGAACGACAAGTCCTAACGGGATATGGTATGTGCATCAAGGGTTTGAGGCATCTCGAAATTGAGAAACCCCGATCTTCTAGGCTTCGGTTATTGTGCACCTCTGTCCATACTCTCAAAAAGTAAAGTATAAAGAAAGCAAAGCTTTTACATGCAAAGCATGTGTGGTGAAGTAAAGTTCTTGAAGGTATTATGTTGTTTCTCTTTCCCGGATTAGCACCACAATAGCCTAAAAGAATCCCCTCCTTTAACACGTTTCTTAGACCTTTTCTTTGATTAGAAGACCTTGAGACTTTTATGCATGTATTTAAGACTTCATGGCTTAGACTTGTTTGATTTTAATTGCCTCTACATCTTTATCATTGACTTTATTTATGTTTTTGAGGAAGAAAAGAGAGTTAGTCCATGTTATTATTATCATTGATACATGCCTTGTCTTCCTATGCCTTGAAACATCACTTGAGGGTGATCCGATAAGAAGAAGCACTACGAAATGAAAAGTTTTTGAGTTTTCATACATATATAATCCATGGCATCTTGTATTCTAAGTTTGAGTCTTGCTTGGGGACAAGCAAGAGGCAAGTATGGGGTATTTTGATGACATGAATTATATACCATTATAATCATGCATATTGTAGAGGTTTACCTCGATTTACCTTGCATTTAGAGAGAACTTGTGTACCTTTTGTGTTTTATTCATATGTATTTCGGAAATAGAGGTCAACACGAGTTTCGGTTGAATTGTAGGTAAATTAAGAGGATTTGGAAGTAAAAGTGGAGCAAGGAGCATCTAAGGCAATTATGGGAGCTAAAGGAGTCTTAGAGGAATTACAAAGAGCAAAGGAGTTGCGTAAAAGAAACATACAAGGGAGGAAGGAACCAAGCCAAAAGACGGGCATTCTCTGTTGAAGAAAATCGTGCCATTTACAACATAAATCGGATGATTTTTATCACTAAAAATCGAACGGTTTTGTGTGAAAATCCGCTAGCACAATTTTCTTTGTTTTTCGGCCCAATGGTAAAGACGACTCAAAGCCCATCACTTTTAGACTAGAGAAGTGTTTTGCCAAGCGGCCCATTAGCAAGGAACTATAGGTTGGAACCATAGGAACAAAAACGGGACGGCCGCAGCGGGAAATCTTTACACGTTTGTGAGAGATTGAAGATTCTTGGAGGGGGATTGAAGCGATATTGCCGGGAAATCAATCTTGATCATATTTGTGAGATTCGTTGTTTCCATTGCGATCTTTGTGGTTTTTGAACACAATATTGAGTTGATTGAGAGATTCATTGATTATTTTTGAGATTGGTATACAGAATTGAAAGTTATTGAGTTTTTATTCAAGATTCGGGTTTATTGGATTTATTCATTCAATCTTAAATTTGATTTGATTTTGAAAATGGTTGGCTAAAACCATTGTGATTCTGGGGAGAATAGTGGATGATTGAGGCTTAGATGATTATAGACTGAACTCATTGAAACAATTGGACCCTGAGAGTTTAGATTTTAACTTTGCGACAACAGGAAAATCGGGCTGTTCTTGAAAAAAATCGTCCGATTTAATGATGAACAACACGATTTATTTCCCTGACAATCTTTAATTGATTTAATCTTTAACCAAAGTTAATCCTTGCCTAAATCCCAACCTTGCTTAACCTTTTTAACCTCTATTTGAGTGTATGAAGAGACTTCAACCTTGATTCTACATTTAATAGATTATGATTATAAGATTTTGGTAATAGATAGACTCAACATCCTTTATTAAGGTTTTAAGTGTACTTTCTATCTTTACCTTGGAGAGTCACATCTTGGGGTTTTGGGTAGTTAGTTTGAGTGTAATTCTTGTCCTTAGATCATTCTATATTGCAGCCTCAACAACCCTTATTGAGAGAACCTTTGGATTAGACAAATAGGTTTCGGAACTTCACCGTACGATATCTACCTTTGAAACACATAACCTTGGCAATATAAACTATGTCCTTTGATCTTTAGAAGTGTCTTGAATCGAAAGCCGCTGTCGGATACTTAAATCCTTGGAATCATTTCCCCCTTTTATAAATCACAAAAGCTTTTGCACTTTGTTAGATAACTGAAATCGATTTTATTCTCACCAAATCCCTGAGTTCGACTCTGGAATTTCTTACCTTGCTACAGTTGATCCGTACATTGGGGGTTCGCTTTGCTTTGAGTTCTAGATATAAATTTAAGGCTTTTACGCACACACTTTTGAGCGAACAATATACCAATGGAGCTCTAGAATTTTTCTTACTTTAAGAATTTAAACGTTTTAAAGTTAAGAGGAAGAAAAACTTTTGGAACGAATGAAGATGTTCTGATCGCTTGAGGACTTCACATATATCTGTGTAAGCTTGTTGTTTTCTTCTTCAATCTTCATCTTCATTTATAGTCTTCTATGGAGAACATCTTAGCCGCTGTAAGATAGATGTTGTAATGTTCTTCTTTCTCCATGGAATACGGTGCTTGGTTGAGGTGAAGTAGCCGTTGTAAGATCTTCTATCTTCTCTCTTCTTCTTCTTCTTATCTTTGACGCTCGTTTGATAATCTTCATCATCGTGATCTTCTCTCTCTTGGAAATTCCGTTTGAAGATCTTTTTTTTTGTTGAAGATCCCAAATCTTCTCTCTTGGATATGCCGTTGAAGATTTTCCCTTAGATCCGAGATCTTCTTGTGTGGAATCTGTTTGGAGATCTTCCTTTATCTTCTTGCGTCTTTGATTGAGATCTTTATGAGATCTTTTTGTTATGCCGAGATCTTTCCTTGGAAACCATTTTAAAGATGTTCTTGTTAAATGGCCTAGATCTTCTCTTATCTTTCTTGTTATCCTTTGGTTGAGATCTTCTTGTTTTGGTTGTTGAGATATTCAAATCTTGTTGTGAAGTCTTTACCCAAATCCTTCTTTGTGATTCTTTTCAAGGCCTACGCATTCGTCCTTTGAAATGTGTTTCAAGGCATGCGTTCCTTCTTTGAAATGCTTTTCAAGACCTGCACACATTTGAACAAACACAAACCAAAACATGTCATCTAGAAATAAAATCGATATTTTTTAGTTTATATAACCGCATATAAGTCTTCCATCATTCAAATAAAACAATTTATACTCAAGGTGGAGTTATCATCAGCCTTGAGAAGAAATCTCGCTAGAGATTCTAGTCGACATTTCCTTTTGTCAAGATCAATACAGATTTAGTCGAGATCTTGTTATTTATTTAATATTTTATCTTTTAATACCTTTAAGCTCTAAACATTCTAAAGGAATATATTTTGGTTTCGATCCTAACTTATAGGATTATATTTTATTTTCTTTATTTTATCTTTTTAGAGTAATCTCTCCTATAAATAACCTTATATAAAAAGATTCATAGGGATTTCAGATTGATTATTATTTCCACAATATTGTGAGATACTCGCTGCTTCGTTTATGGAGTTTGTGTTTTATTCATTTCAATTCAATAAAAAAGAGAGCCTTTATTTGATAGCTATGAGTCCTTGCTAGGTTGTTCTTGCCTTATTTTAATCTTATTGAAGATTGGTGCTACTAGTCAAACTAGTCCCTCCTTGTGCTTGCCTTATTTAAAAGACTTGTGCAAGGTTAAAGAATGAAGGGTTAACGTAATTCTTTGTTGAGCGTTATGATCCATTGGTCAAGGTTTTTTCCATGTCTTATACTAAGTCTTTTCTTTCTATATTTCCATCAATTTAGTTCATTATTTGTAACACCCCGAATCCACGGGACTCGGGGCGCTACGGGTTGGGACCTCACAATGGGTCCCGACCCTTAGCCTGACAACAATTTCACCGGATCTTGCAACAAGGCACAAATAAAGGCCAAAAACAAAATACATTTTTATGCAATGTAATGAAAAGAAAACCCGAAAGAATACAACAAATGACTTCAGCCGAAAAAAATACGACTCCAAGACTAAACGCCAACACGCGACATACAAACATAATAAACGAATAATAAAACACAACCCGACTCCAACCAAAACCCATTCCTAAAATGTACGGAACCCCGGCTGCCCACTCTTCCGGATCTCTCGGCCGCATTCCTAACCTGCAAGGCAATCTACAACAATCGGTATAAAACCGTTAGCTGATATTCGAAGCATTAGAATCAATGGGAAAGGCACAAACACAAGTAAATAACATAACACACCATATACATCAAATCACACAAGGCCGGTTTATTATCTTTTTATTATTAAGTCATATCCCTTTCTAATTCAACTTCTTTTGTGACACGAGAATCTCCCGAAACTCGCCTCGGTCCCCACTTACCGCATGGAATGGTACGGATGCCTCCGACCATCTAACCACACGGGCTAGTCGCCAAGAACCTCCTAACTCTACGCAAGAGCTAGACAAGTTGTCACCGCCCGTTATCATACACTTGGGCCAAATAATATATAAAGGTCGGTAATCCTATTCCGGTTTATAAGTTATAATGAAAGCAATAAAACACACACCACCAAACACGCATCGAATCTAATACATAGAATACGAGCTAAGTAAGTCCGGAGACTTACCTTGTCACCACACTCAACTCACAACACTCTCGCTTCCTTAGGGGAGGAAGCCCATAACCTGCTCACAAAAAGATAACTATATCAACAACGACCCACTCACAATAGAAGTCTTAGACTTCTACACAAATGATCTACGCAAGACCATTTGACTCTCTATTCTAGGACCGCATCCTAGAAACCCTCGTTCTCATATCACACTCAACAGAAGCTAGAAGTCCTAAGACTTCTAAACCTTCGGATCTTGCAAGATCATAACTCACAACACCACTAGGATACTCTCTTTCTAGTCCACAACCTCAAAACTCATACAACCTCAACCCCTAAATTCTCACAAGCTCAACATACAACTTAAAGCCATAAACAACCTCACAAGATAATATCAACACCTCAAGCCTAATGATTCTCACAAGATCAAACCATATACTCGAATCCTTATAACAACCTCACTAGACCGCAATACCACCTCAAGTTTAGAATTCACATCAATCCATCAAACAATATCAAATCATCGAAACTCACCTAAGGTTTAAAGCCACTACTTCGCATTAACTCTAAGTTATGCTAGATCCATCCTAGCATGATACTAAAACTTAACATAACTAGATCAACAGGAAAGAATACTCACACGACGTCAAAAGAGGAAGTCGACTTGGACTCGTTAGGCCTTTATTGGGGCGCTTCCGAACCTAGCACCAAACTAAACAAATTTAGCTTATAAGCTAAATTTGAACGAAATAAAGAATATATATAATCTAAGGAAAACCCCACTTTTTAAACCAAGTTAAAACCGTAAATATATATATTCCGGGCAAATTGTATAACATCATAAACCCAAAGAAAAACTCGTTTTCAAAGCCAACGTTAAAATCCCGTAATTTAATCTTTAAGTCATAACCCGGAATTAGTCGAACATGAGCATAACATATATGGTATATATAAATAAGAATATAGTTAAATTTAAAACCCATAATACATTTTCCGAAAATAAAACCTTGGCCATAATATGTAATTAAATTCTTGCAGGGGCATAAATATCATATTCTAGAAACTGTCGGTCCAAAACAGAGGTTATATAGAATATGGGTCCATTATGTAATAATCACAAATAAGAGGGGGCCCGATTACGAATTGCAAAAAGGGTTTCTTTCCAACTAATAGATCTCACGCAGGGCTGGAGAAGGAGATGGACTGACGGCGGCAGAGGGCAGCACACGGCGGCGGCGGCGCAAGCGAGGCGAGGCGCGGCGCGGCTCCGGTAGGGCGAAGGCTATGGCGGCTTGCAAGGCTTTTCCGGCGCTGAGGTTTTTGGTTCCAGGGCTCGACAAAGGAACGCAGAGGAGGCGGCGGTGAGGTTTCCGGTTCCAGAGCTCGACAGAGGAGAAACAAAGATAGAGGGCGGAGGCGGCAGTGGCTCACAGTGTTCGGCGTAGGGAGGGCGAAGCCGTGGGCTGCGGTGCGGCTTCCCCGGCGTCTCTGGTGGA
The DNA here is from genome assembly GCA_033239125.1 of Fagopyrum homotropicum. Classification (NCBI taxonomy): domain Eukaryota; kingdom Viridiplantae; phylum Streptophyta; class Magnoliopsida; order Caryophyllales; family Polygonaceae; genus Fagopyrum; species Fagopyrum homotropicum. The sequence goes on from BSWB01000008.1 coordinate 33,781,891, forward strand.
GAGGTAGTGGTTGCTACTGCTGCCCGAGGCTTCAGAGGTGAGAAGACTTCCCGGTGGAGATCCAGTGGGTGGAGGCAGCTTCGGTCTCCCGGCGCAGACAGGGCTGCTGTTAGCGGAGATTGCTCCCGGTGAGGCTGATGACCGGTGCTTGCTTCTAGATCTGGTGCTGTGAAGAAGGAGATCGAGATTCAGAGTGCGGAGAGTGGGAGAGATGAGAAATAGAGGAATGAGGTGAGCCGTTTGCTTGTTGTCGAAGGGTTGCATAGGGGTTCGAAGGCCTGCGGGGCTAGGATGATGTAGGTTAGGGCTGCAGGGAGCTGGGTTGCAGAGTGAGTTGAGGGGTCGGTTACACAGGTTTGCAGAGGGAGAGGCAGCTCATTCAATCACAGGTCTCAAGAGACATGTGAGAAGGGTGGGGGAAAATATAAAACTTAAAATAATAATAATAATAATAGTAATAATATTAAAATAGGGAATCGGGAATCAGTACACTCGATTTAAATTACCGAACGGAAATTTCGGTTCGAAAAACTTTTCCGAAATTTTCCGAAAAAACTAATATGGCTATACCCGAACGTATCCAAAATAATAATATACTCGGAAAGATATTTTACGTCGTAAAATATTTTTAATAAAATATTTGAATTAATGAAACATCAATAAAAATAGGAAATAAATATCGAAACGCACCTAATAAACGGGGCGTTACATTAGATCCTCCTAAAAAAAAAGTTTCGTCCCGAAACTTGCCACACGCCGAACTTCTCGGTCCCTAAGGCCGAGGTATGAACTCTCAACTAAGACGGCTTAAACTCCTAATTCATACACACAATCAACTCTAACTACCACCGCAAGATATATCACGTCATATAGCGCATTCCAGAACAGAGCACAAACTACACATAACATCACATATGCACATAACTCGACCAAGGAAAAAAAAAAAAAAAAAAAAACTAGTTCTAACCCGACGATTCTATCAATGCTACTACCACAACGTAAAACTCAAACAAAGATACTATCCTCCATCTTCCAGTTAACCTCATCGGTTCCTCGTTTGTCACTAGATCCTCATGACTTACAGTCTCGAGTCATGTACATATTCTCTAGAGTGATACACATGAAACATCAAGTAAACACTCTTCACTCTCGGCGGCAATGCCAATCGTTAAACCACTCTCCTTACTTGCGATATAATCTCAAAAAGGACTGATACATCGGAAATTCAACTTCCTTATTGGGTCCTTTTCAATGCAGCATTTCCATTATGTTTCCCTTTGCTTGTCTCTAGAAAGAAGGTTGAACTTCTAATTTACACTATTGGCTTTGGTTCTTGTCAAACAAGCTTTGATGTTATGTTTCCCCCACTTCTTGTTGCAATTTCCAAGTATTGAAGGAAGTACTTTACTTCACATTGCTTCTACTAACGAAACACTTATGCTATTATTTTTACATCGTTCCACAATACTCCATTAAGGCCTTGTCATGGAGAATCACATGTACGCTTCAAACCCATTATACCTCAAGGCCATTTCAAAACAGTTGCACCAATGAATCTCCTCTTAACTCTCAACATCTCCATTGTCAATTCTCGTCTCACTCAGTACTTCATCATCATCCGGAGTAGGTTATCCATAAATGGTGTTACTTGGAGAATCTCTCCACAAATCCGGTAATGACCAACACATCCAATAAAACTTGTAAATTCTTCCACGTTCTTGGGGGGTTGCCATCCCGAGACAACTTGTCATACAACTTCTCTCTTCTTCGAGAGTAGACCAAAATATCTTATAAGGGACATTAGTAAGCCCATATGGAATAACTACAACTCGTAGTGACCATGTTTGTCCGGAAAGCCGTATTTGCAACATCCAAGTCTCGAATTTTCAATTGGTGGCAATCACCCCTTAAATCAATTTTAGTAGAGACTACCAACCCTTGCAACTGATCAAGTAGATCATCTATCCGTGGTGAGGGATACTCGTTCTTCATTGTTATCTTGTTCGGTTAACGTTAATTGATTTACAAGCAGAGATAATCATCTCTCTTTTCGCAAACTGGTGTTCTCCATAACCACTTCAAATTAAGAGTTTAAGATATATTCTAATATGAACTTTAACTCAAGATTTCAAGACAGCATTCGGAGTTTACCATAGCATTTCACTAATTCTAATGAACTCTTTTCAATAAGTTCTTGCAATTGCTCCTTCACTTGCTTCCACAACTCATGTCTCTTCACAAGCGTCATTCCATATGGCACCTTAGATGTTGGAGGTGCGTCAAGCTCAACATTGGTGGAAAAATTCCACATTCTGACGTATTCGCATCTAAGATATCTCGGTTTTTGTCTTTCCTTCTTTCGTCCCATAACATAAGACCGACACAATCTTGTCTTATCACTTTACAAGTGGTCATGATACTAATGATCTATCCCGATCTGTTGGGGTGACGTATTTTAAACACGTGTATTGTTCCATCTTTAGCTACAATGTTAACCGTCCTCTTTCAAATATTCGTCTTTTCTTGAATTGGAAAGATTTGCTTGCGTCTTCTGACTCTTGTGTTCTTATATAAGTATTCTTGTAACTTAATCCCATTTTCCCTCTTAAATGACATGATTGTAAAAAAAAAAACTTCTAAGATTTCTCACTTATGTGCAACCATAAGGGTCCAATCGCTAGGGCTTAACCGTGTTTCAAAACAATTGACCTTATCTTCTTCGCTTTACGCGACATTCGACATATGGGAGGAGCTCTTCGTATTCTACGTAAGCTTTCACCATAGACATCCTTTCTTCAAGTAGGCATAAAATTTTTACTTCATTTCCTTATGTAACGTCAAACCGACCGTAGAGGCTCTAACCTTAATCTTTCATGTACTCCTTATATATCCCATATCGATATCAAACTTCAAAACCTTAGTCTTCTCTTATTGTCGTTGGTCACCTTATGCATCTCTCGGTATTCCAAGAACAACTTCACAACCGTACAAGTACGCCTTCAGGCGAAATTTCCCAACCGCGATCACTGAAAGATCCCCTCATTACTCCACCAAGCACTAACATCATAACTCTAAGCTTGCCGCGTTGCCCTAATCTAGGTCCTCTCTTTCTCGCCATGGCCACCATGTCTCTTCCGTGTGAGTCTAGAAACTTGACTTATCTCTTGTCCGCAGTAACATATCATCCAATTCATACCCTACATCCTCTATATACTCCCGTTTACGCACCATCTTCATGACACCTTACCTTCTTCTTGATTCACTACTTCCCCTTTACCGCGGTCAAACTTTAAAACCTCTAATTAGTGTCGTTCTCCCATATGCTTATTCTGGGACTTACAAAGGTCACATAAGGTCATCCAAATTCCTATGTATGCCCATAATCTTGTTTACTCATCCCCTTCTACACTCACCAATAGACAACCCGCACCTGTGCGTTCTCAGTTGTCACCGATTAACTTGTATCTGACCTTCTCCGAAGTTAACGACTTATTATTCTACTATACTTCCATGTTACCGTACTCCTGAAGGATACCCTCTCGGGGTACTCTGTCTTAAACGTCACTAGCTCATTTTACTCTTCTTCAAACTCCGTTAGCTTTTTCAACGCTCCTCTCTTCCTTCCGCATCTGCAAGATAACTATACCTTCTCGACTCTTTCGTGTCCTATGACCCATCTTCATGAGTTTAACCGTTCTTCATAATGTTTTGCAAAAGTACTTCTCAAATTTTCTGACATTAATTAGCATTAACTCATATTCTTCTAGGTCGGTAACTTTAAGTCTTTCGATCTAAGCTCCTTGCTTCATCTTTCATCTTCCGAAGATCATCCTCCTCACACACTTCCTCCTTCTTAGCGTTGCTCAGTCTCATCTCAATGACGGAAAACGATTGACTCCACAAGTTAACTCTGCTATGTGAACTTTCTCCATGTAGTCCTCCTCGTAACCCTCGTATTTATTTATTTATTTATTATTATTATTATTATTATTATTATTATTATTATTATTTTACTCTTCACTTCTTAGTACCTTGCAAGTTTAACCTACGGTATTTTAAATCCTTCACACATGTTTCGTTGACTTCTCTCATCTTAACTCCAATGCTTAGAAGCGTCTAAGGAAAGCTTTGCATCTTAATGGAACGTCACTTTTAAACTTGTTAGAATGTATCCCTCTCCACCTCGATTTGCATCGTAAATTGTCCACGCGTCTTCTTGAAGAGCTTAAGTCCGTTATCTCCATTAGTCTCGTCGTCGTTAGATCACGGCTTCTTTAGAACCGCTTCTCCACTTTAATGTTGCTCCCTTTTTTTTGTATTGTCTCCATCTCGCTTTCTCTTTAGTTGTTTCGAGTTTTTTTTTTTTTACTTGGTTGTCCTTCGTTTACGTCATCTCTAATTCTCCTCTTTGACATCCTCTTAAAAGAGTACGAGAAACTCCAAGGTATTCGTCCGATCTTAACGCTCAAACTCGATACTTGAGCTTATTCCTCCTCGTATAAACGTTATCCTATGCCAACAATATCGTCCTAAAGGTGATGATATATTACTATCATCTTTTCTATAAGGTCCTACATCTCCATATACTACTATATATAATAAGAATACGTATATTAGTCCTATGTCCATATCACTACTAATATGCCAAATCCAGAAAATACATTACAACAATACAAGGTTCAAAAGCTAATAAGATCCTATCATACAACATATATAAGCATATATCAATATAAAGCCATGCCACTACTATACATAACAAGTCCATCATACATGGGTACAATCCACAAGGATACCTATCAACTCCATCATGCATAACTACAATCCACGTATAATATACATATCTACATATACATATCAAAATCTAATAAGCTAAGCTGCCGAGATCTGCGGAAGGAGTGGTGGTCCGTACATTCTACCCGACTCATGCATGAGATTTTGAAAACGAAAACTCAGAACCCGTGGGGTTCTGTTTATTCCTTATTCGGCCTTTAGAAGATTGCGAGTGCCATTGTTGTCAACCTAGGGCTCTGATACCACTTTTGTAACACCCCGAATCCACGGGACTCGGGGCGCTACGGGTTGGGACCTCACAATGGGTCCCGACCCTTAGCCTGACAACAATTTCACCGGATCTTGCAACAAGGCACAAATAAAGGCCAAAAACAAAATACATTTTTATGCAATGTAATGAAAAGAAAACCCGAAAGAATACAACAAATGACTTCAGCCGAAAAAAATACGACTCCAAGACTAAACGCCAACACGCGACATACAAACATAATAAACGAATAATAAAACACAACCCGACTCCAACCAAAACCCATTCCTAAAATGTACGGAACCCCGGCTGCCCACTCTTCCGGATCTCTCGGCCGCATTCCTAACCTGCAAGGCAATCTACAACAATCGGTATAAAACCGTTAGCTGATATTCGAAGCATTAGAATCAATGGGAAAGGCACAAACACAAGTAAATAACATAACACACCATATACATCAAATCACACAAGGCCGGTTTATTATCTTTTTATTATTAAGTCATATCCCTTTCTAATTCAACTTCTTTTGTGACACGAGAATCTCCCGAAACTCGCCTCGGTCCCCACTTACCGCATGGAATGGTACGGATGGCTCCGACCATCTAACCACACGGGCTAGTCGCCAAGAACCTCCTAACTCTACGCAAGAGCTAGACAAGTTGTCACCGCCCGTTATCATACACTTGGGCCAAATAATATATAAAGGTCGGTAATCCTATTCCGGTTTATAAGTTATAATGAAAGCAATAAAACACACACCACCAAACACGCATCGAATCTAATACATAGAATACGAGCTAAGTAAGTCCGGAGACTTACCTTGTCACCACACTCAACTCACAACACTCTCGCTTCCTTAGGGGAGGAAGCCCATAACCTGCTCACAAAAAGATAACTATATCAACAACGACCCACTCACAATAGAAGTCTTAGACTTCTACACAAATGATCTACGCAAGACCATTTGACTCTCTATTCTAGGACCGCATCCTAGAAACCCTCGTTCTCATATCACACTCAACAGAAGCTAGAAGTCCTAAGACTTCTAAACCTTCGGATCTTGCAAGATCATAACTCACAACACCACTAGGATACTCTCTTTCTAGTCCACAACCTCAAAACTCATACAACCTCAACCCCTAAATTCTCACAAGCTCAACATACAACTTAAAGCCATAAACAACCTCACAAGATAATATCAACACCTCAAGCCTAATGATTCTCACAAGATCAAACCATATACTCGAATCCTTATAACAACCTCACTAGACCGCAATACCACCTCAAGTTTAGAATTCACATCAATCCATCAAACAATATCAAATCATCGAAACTCACCTAAGGTTTAAAGCCACTACTTGGCATTAACTCTAAGTTATGCTAGATCCATCCTAGCATGATACTAAAACTTAACATAACTAGATCAACAAGAAAGAATACTCACACGACGTCAAAAGAGGAAGTCGACTTGGACTCGTTAGGCCTTTATTGGGGCGCTTCCGAACCTAGCACCAAACTAAACAAATTTAGCTTATAAGCTAAATTTGAACGAAATAAAGAATATATATAATCTAAGGAAAACCCCACTTTTTAAACCAAGTTAAAACCGTAAATATATATATTCCGGGCAAATTGTATAACATCATAAACCCAAAGAAAAACTCGTTTTCAAAGCCAACGTTAAAATCCCGTAATTTAATCTTTAAGTCATAACCCGGAATTAGTCGAACATGAGCATAACATATATGGTATATATAAATAAGAATATAGTTAAATTTAAAACCCATAATACATTTTCCGAAAATAAAACCTTGGCCATAATATGTAATTAAATTCTTGCAGGGGCATAAATATCATATTCTAGAAACTGTCGGTCCAAAACAGAGGTTATATAGAATATGGGTCCATTATGTAATAATCACAAATAAGAGGGGGCCCGATTACGAATTGCAAAAAGGGTTTCTTTCCAACTAATAGATCTCACGCAGGGCTGGAGAAGGAGATGGACTGACGGCGGCAGAGGGCAGCACACGGCGGCGGCGGCGCAAGCGAGGCGAGGCGCGGCGCGGCTCCGGTAGGGCGAAGGCTATGGCGGCTTGCAAGGCTTTTCCGGCGCTGAGGTTTTTGGTTCCAGGGCTCGACAAAGGAACGCAGAGGAGGCGGCGGTGAGGTTTCCGGTTCCAGAGCTCGACAGAGGAGAAACAAAGATAGAGGGCGGAGGCGGCAGTGGCTCACAGTGTTCGGCGTAGGGAGGGCGAAGCCGTGGGCTGCGGTGCGGCTTCCCCGGCGTCTCTGGTGGAGAGGTAGTGGTTGCTACTGCTGCCCGAGGCTTCAGAGGTGAGAAGACTTCCCGGTGGAGATCCAGTGGGTGGAGGCAGCTTCGGTCTCCCGGCGCAGACAGGGCTGCTGTTAGCGGAGATTGCTCCCGGTGAGGCTGATGACCGGTGCTTGCTTCTAGATCTGGTGCTGTGAAGAAGGAGATCGAGATTCAGAGTGCGGAGAGTGGGAGAGATGAGAAATAGAGGAATGAGGTGAGCCGTTTGCTTGTTGTCGAAGGGTTGCATAGGGGTTCGAAGGCCTGCGGGGCTAGGATGATGTAGGTTAGGGCTGCAGGGAGCTGGGTTGCAGAGTGAGTTGAGGGGTCGGTTACACAGGTTTGCAGAGGGAGAGGCAGCTCATTCAATCACAGGTCTCAAGAGACATGTGAGAAGGGTGGGGGAAAATATAAAACTTAAAATAATAATAATAATAGTAATAATATTAAAATAGGGAATCGGGAATCAGTACACTCGATTTAAATTACCGAACGGAAATTTCGGTTCGGAAAACATTTCCGAAATTTTCCGAAAAAACTAATATGGCTATACCCGAACGTATCCAAAATAATAATATACTCGGAAAGATATTTTACGTCGTAAAATATTTTTAATAAAATATTTGAATTAATGAAACATCAATAAAAATAGGAAAATAAATATCGAAACGCACCTAATAAACGGGGCGTTACATTATTCACCTTCTTAACTTTTCATATCATCCATAATTCATTGTTCTGAGTTTGACAGAATCTCAGCCATATCCATAAATCTCGCCCGAGTTTATCATTAGCCACCGAGATTTCTTTCTATTGTTGATTCCGTGAACTTCAGTCTAGATCCAAAAACTACGGTAGAAACCCCACATCAAAGTGGTATCAAAGCTAACCGATTGAAGTTCAGCTCAGATATCCAACAAAGGTTTGAGTCTTTTTTATTTTGAGTCTTCTTTGAGTCATATCTAAATCGAGTATTTTCTTTGTTTGTATTATTTGTGAGATTATTTGAGTTTAACGCGCGTTGACTTGTGTCTTTTGGCAAAAAGAGATACGCCGTAGCCAAACACAAGCCAACCTACCCAAACTGTAATCTCGCTTGTGCTCTAGCAACACCTCTCCCGCGGTTGCGTTTTCAAGCCCAAGATTTTCTCGTTTCTTGAAAAAATAAGTTTCTTGATTTTCTCCTTATTCTAGCGAGATCCACACTTGAAGTTGAAGTCAAATCTGAATATATCCAGTTGGATATCTAATAAGAAAAGAGATTTACAAGGAATGTTATCGTTGAGATCTTATATAGTAGGTGATATCTTATCATATTTTTCAAATCCTAACCGAATATCTTCCCATAACTCTTCCTATAACTCCATCTAGCAGCCCTATATTTTCGCCTTACCCCCTTCTATAACTCCACATTAAATTCTGGTCTTTCCTAAATGCCCTATCATCAATTGTAACGGAAACTTTTTAGGCAAGAGTACTAACGATCCAACTGAGAAGGGATCATCGAGGCAACAAGGGAGGAGTATATCCTAGAGCATATTCAGTGATTGTCGGTCATTTTCGATTATTTGACAATCTCTGCCCCTATACTGAAAATCTCGGCTGAGATTTCATCCAAGATTCGCTACTGTTGCGAACTTTTCGAGGAAATTTTGTGGCTTAATTTGAGAAATTCAAGTGCACCCTATTCAAGAGTATATCCAGAGAAGAAGTTTTCATACCATCCTTGATCCATTCCATAGCCAAAAATCCAATCTTTTGAGCATTTTCGACCACGAACAAAAATGTCGCCCCAGGTTTGAGTATCTTACCCGAGATTCCTTTTTGTTAAGATTAAACCTACCACGCTATCTCTTTTATCTAATTGTAGAAGTTCAAGGTACATTAAACCTTCTTCTCAATCTCTTGTGTTCCTATTTTATGCCTCTTTATACTCTAAACACATTTAGTCTATTTCTTTTGGTGTGCTAGTTAATATCTACACTTTCTATCATACTAATTATGTCTACTTGCAATATTATTTCCACTTTGTGTCAATTGTGTGAGGAGACCTCCAACAAGAATATCTTAACTATCTTTCAACACAAGAACCTTATTCAAAGCCAAGTCCACTTCTTGAGGCATCCAAGGAGTTCTAGTTGAAGCTAGTCACCAGTTTGTAAGTAAGCATTAATCAATCCAAGGAAATTACTTCAAATTAACTTCAGATTCACAACAAAGTGTGAGCGCGAGAGAAAACAAGTAAGAAACCTTCATTTTCACTAACCTCACGCATTTATTGTTAATTTGCGTGTTTGTGCAAATATCTAAAAATCATAGCCCTCAAGCGTCACATAAAAGTGATTCGTGAGGTCCGGAGGTCATAGATATGTTATCACAATTCATGGTTACAACCTCAACCTTGGCTGAACGGATGGAGAAATTGGAAACTTGTTAAAATAACGAAATGTAGCCCCATTCTAGCCGAGATTTTCTACTGAGGTACGGGAAAGCTCACGCAATCCGCCCATCCCACCAAACCCTGATCCAAGTCCCCTTCAAGGCCATGTATGGAATGTCTTCCCATAATTTTACTGAGCGATGAAAGATCCAATTTGCTGTGTTGGAATTCCAAGGAAATGCCTTAGTATGCTGGGATCACCTCGTCGAAGAAAGGAGAAGATTGCTAGATCCAGACATCAAAACTTGAGATCAAATGAAGGCATTGATGAGAGCTAGATTTGTGTCTCCACATCATGTTAGAGAATTAAGGCAAAGGATGGAGAACCTCAAGCAAGGTTCCATGACGACATAAGAAGTGTATACATCCATGCGAAGTGGAAATGTTGAAAGCCAACGTCATAGAGGATGAGGAGACAACAATGGCTCACTATTTAGGTATTTTACATCCATCATTAACAAATAGAGTTGAGTTTCTTATGATAACATGACATGTTTAATGAACTTGGCCATAAAAATTGAAAAGAAGTTCAAAGGAAGAACCAAGGAGCAACTTCGTGGAACACACAAAATACTTGGCCCAAAAGTAACAATCTCGCTCGAGATCGTGACTGAGATTTCCAGAAGGACCGAGAATAAAAGCCGAAATTCCGATTCAGCGGCTCCAAAAGCTTCGACACACTCTCTCCCTTTGAACGACCTAGCTTCAAAGGATAATAAAGGGAACACTTCTAGCTCTACTTTACGTTCTAGAGATATTGTATGCTTTAAATGTCAAGGTAGAGGTCGTTATATGTGAGATTGTCCTAATAAAAGGGTTTCATTTATAAATCAACTTGGACAATAGAAAAGTAAAGAACAACATGAAAATGAGCATAGACACCTTAATGCATTACATGAACATGATATTGATAGTGATTAAGGCATTGAGTTTGAGCATGGAGAGTCTTTGATTGCTAGGAGAACATTGCATGTTTATATAGCTCCATTGGAGGATAATTAATGGGAGAATTTGTTTCATAGTAGATGTCTTGTTAAAGGAAAGGTGTGCAATATTATTATTGATGGTGGTAGTTGTTGCAATGTTGCTAATGTTTAATTCATAGATAAATTGCACATTACTATATTTTATCACCCTAGACCTTATAAGATACATTGGATGAATTTTTGTGGTGAACTAAATTAATAAGCAAGCTCATGTTACCATCACTTTATGTAATGTCCGGAATTTTTATTCCGGATAGTGAGCAAGTTATCGACCTTCCCGCAGGCGCGGCTCAGTCTTTCCGCAGGCACGAGGTGCTGAGTGACGGGTTTTATCCCGAAAATCCCGTTCTAACCCTTAGGTTTCCAGTTTTTCCTTGTGGCCCCTCGTTCTCTTTGTCGACCCCTCGTTCCCCCACAGTTGAGATAACCATTGTGTAGCCTCTCTCTGCTCCGACTTACACTTTCACTTGACAATTCACTCTCCCTTCCTCTTTGCCTCTTCTCCTTCTCTCTTTTTGGCTTTGAGCTCTTGGAAGCTGCCCTTTTGATGATGATCCTCCTTCCTTCTCCTTTGTTTGGTGTAGTGTCGAACATGAGAGGTTCTGCAAATCAGAGTTCAACAGTAAGCTTCTTCTTCCCCTTCATCTTCTTCATCGTCTTCCTAAAGCTTAAATGGTGGAAGTCATGGATTTACCTTGTATTCCCTTCTTTTTGCTTTCATGTGTTTGGATCGAGTTTGGACTGTGTGGTATGATATTGTGGTGTGTGTGGAACATCTATAGTGGAGCAAGGATGCTAGGAGGTCTCCCCACATTAAGGATCCACCGAAGAATCCCGTTGAAGATCGCCCTCTAGAGCTCCACTGCACCCGCGGCTGAACAGCGTCGTGGGGGAGGCTTCCCAGGGCCGCATGGACGGCTGCCCAAAACCGCAGGGGCGACCACTGGCTAAGCCAGCCAGCCCTTGTGGCCTTCTTCTCCTTTTTGCGGTTGTTGTTGCTTCTTTTGTGCCCGTGTCTTTGCTTGGTGAGTACCCTCCCTTGAGTATGTGTTTATAGCTGATCCTATAGAGTATTGATGTTAGAAGCATGCTAGGTTGGACCTAGGATAGTTGTGAATGCCATGTAGTGGCTTTGGGATCTAAGGAAAGTGTGAAATTTTCGGAATGATTCTAAGGTTTGAGGTTTGTATGTTTATGAGTTGGTTTATCGGATGAGAGTATGGCTGCCTTGTTAAGCTTGTGAAATTTGAGATTGTGAGTTTATGGTTGTTGAGGTTGTGGGCTAGGATATGCGTATCCTAGGATAGTGTTGTTACGGTTGAGATTGTTAGGACTAGGCATGTTTATCCTAGTATGTATTATGGGTTATGATCTTGGGAGATCCTCGGGTCCAGAAGTCTGAGGACTTCTAGCTTATGAGAGTGATATTGATTTGTGTCTAGTTATGATCAGGCGATGAGTACCTTCTTACGGGAAGTGAGAGCGGTATTGATAAGTTTAGCTTTGGGACGAGGTAAGTCTCCGGACTTACTTAGCTCGTATTCTTGGTATTAGTTTCGACGCGTGTTTGCTGGTGTGTGTTTATTGTTTATGTTATAACAACTAAACCGGAAATAGGACCACCGACCTTTATATTATTTTGCCCAAGTGTATGATAACGGGCAGTGATATCACTTCCTAGCTCTTGTGAGAGCTAGGAGGTTCTTGGCGACTAGCCCGGGCGGGTAGACTGTCGGTTGCATTATTACCATTCCTCTCCGGTAAGTAGGGGCCGAGGCGAGATCACGGTGATTCTCGTGTCACAAGTCTATGTTGAATTAGAACGGGATATGACTTAATAATAAAAAGATAATAAACCCTATTTGTGTGCTTTGGAGTATGTCGTATGTTTATGTTGACTTACGTCTGTTTGTGCCATCACCTTGATTCTAATGCATTAAATATTAGCTAACAGTTTTAAACCGATGTTGTGATTGCCTTGCAAGTTAGGAATGCGACCGAGAGATCCGGAAGAGTGGACAGCCGGGGTTCCCTACATTTTAGGATGGGTTTGGTAGAGGGTTGTGTATATGGTATAACGTATGTTGTTGTGTGATGTCTTTTGGTCTTTATAGTTGTATCTCGGCTGGAGTCTTTCATTGTATGCTCTCGGGAAACATATCATTTGCATAAAAATGTGTTTCGGTTTTGCCTTTATTTGTCTCTCATTTCAAGATCCGGTAAAATTGTTGTCAAGATAAGGGTCGGGACCCATTGTGAGGTCTCCGCCCGTAGTATCCCAAGTCCCGCGGATTTGGGTGTTATAATATGGTATTAGAGCCTTAGGTTGACAACTATGACACTCACATTTTTCTAAAGGCCGAATGAGGAATAAACAAAATCCACATGGGTTCTGACTTTTCGTTTTCAAAATCACGAGCATAGTGAGTCGGGGTTAGAATGTACGGACCACCACTCCTTCCGCGGATCTCGGCAGCTTAGTTCATTGGACTTTGATATATATATATATATATATATATATATATATATATATATATATATGTAGATATTTAGATATGTATAGTATATGTGGATTGTAGTTGCATGATGGACGTGATTTGTATGTATAGTTGTTGATGTGAACTAGTACATGTTTGGACGTTGTATTGTTGTAATGGATTTGCGGGATGTGTTATATGAGTAGTAATATGAACATGGGACTTATATAGTCTTATATACGGATTCTTATTATATATAGTAGCATATGGGGATATGGGACCTAATAGAAAAGGGTGATTGTATGATATCATCACCTTTAAAAAGACGTTGTTGGCTTGGGATAGCGTTCATACATGGAGGAGTACGCTCAAGCATCGAGTTGAGCATTTGTGTTGACAAAGACCATGGCATTCTCAGATTCCTTTTAAAAAGATGTCGGAGAGGAGGATTGGAGAAGACGGAAACAAAGGACAACCAAGCAAAAGAAAACTCGAGACCACTTAAGAGGAATCAAGATGGAAGTAATACAAGAAAAGGGAGTAAAATTAAAGTGTAGAAGTGGTTCTAAAGAAGCCATGATCGAACGAAGACGAAACCAATAGAGATATCGTACTTAAGTTCTTCAAGAAGACGCGTGGACAACTAAAAATACGAATCGAGGAGGAGATAGTTAGTAGCTGTAACACCCCAAATTCTGAGAACTCGGGGAGCTACTGGTTAAGACCTCACAACGGGTCCCGACCTTAGTTTGACATCAATTTCACTAGGATCTTACAACAAGGCACAGAAGTATTTAAAACATTGAAAACTTTAAACAATATATACATGAAGAATATGTATCAGCCTTACAAAACAAAGGTACCAAAACGACACATAAGAAGAAAAGAAGACATCCCCGTCCCCAACTAAATAAGTACGTGGACCCGGCTGACCATTCCCTCCGGATCTCTCTACAACTGTCTAAACCTGCAAGGCATCTATCAGCGGTATAAAACCGTTAGCTAACATTCTATGCATAAGTATAAAGGTAAAAGCACAAACACACAACATACACAATCAACATGCAACATGTTACGCTCAGGATGTGATACGCAATGGGTTTTAAATTTATATTCTCGTTATATTTATCCTAACTCCTAGCGAACCCGCAGTGTACGGGTCGTTTGTAGTAGGGATAGTATTCCGAGGTCGAACACAAAGACTAAGGTGAGATTTATTCGATTTATGATTAAGTTTAGTGAAGATCTAGGTTAAGAAAAGAGAGAGAAATAAAGAAATGGAAAACTCAATGTTTTTGGTTCGTTTTTAGGTGATCAATCAAAGATCACAAATCATGCGAAATATAATAATCAACTATGCTAACAAATCAACACAAACAAACAAGCTAAACACGAGATATAGATCGAAGATAGAAAAGCGGATTCTAGGGGTAGGAAAGTCCGGTTATGGCATAAGACTCAAGCTATCTAATCATTCCTTGGATTAACTAAAATATGTTGGGAGTGAGTGTTTCTAGATTGGGATCAATCACCGGGTAAGTCTCATGGTCCACTAGTCCATCCCTAAGATCTCATCACCGGGTAAGTCTCTAAGAACCTAAGGGACGGAATTCTACACAAACCGGATTGTCACCTAGAGATCTAACCTATTCTTACCGGGTAAGTCTCGAAAGGGTTAATCCTAAGCAACTATCCTAGCACACTCAGTCCAATGGCGGCTTATGAGGCTCACCACTACCTAGAGTTTGTCATCTTTGGAACCTAAGAGTAAGGATTACCGGGTAAGTCTCTCCTAACACTTAGTTGCTAACACTAGGTCACCCTAGGATTGTTTTAACTCAACAAACACTAGGATTTCAACATTCTAACGATCTAAAGCTAGATCCATCGAACCAGGGAGAATCACGGGGTGTTCTACTACTTCCACGGCCGTGGTTTGGCTAGAACAAACCGTGGATCCTAACAGAGGCGACATCCAAGCAAGTGAGTTATCCAAAGGCTAATCTAAGTTCATCCTATCATAGTCCTAGCCATAACCATTCCTTCCTTACCCTAGAACCACATCTATTTAGCCTACAACATGCATCATAACAATCGAAATCATCAAGCATAAAATCATAACTTCCATTTGCAAGGTAATGAAGAGAAAGAGATGAAGAAGTGAAGTAAACAAAACCAAGCTGAAAATAGAATTAGAATGACTCACAACCCTTCTTAAAGAAGGTTTAAATGGTTCATACAACTCTAGGAATCGATTCCGAAATCCTTCACTACAAAGCTATCAAAGTCTATCAATGGTGTGTTCTTCTTCTTCTCCAATGAAGCTCTTTCTCCAATGGTAGCTTCCTTCTACCTTCTTCTTCCAAGAATCTTCTTGTTGAGAGAATATTTTGATTGGATCATAGTGGATAATGGAGAGCTGCTCCAAGATGATTCTCTCAGCCAATGCAGGACCACTTTTATACTACAACTTTGCAAGAGCTGGCCAAGAGATCGTGGCACAGCTGTCACGAAAACCTGGAAAAATCCACGGGCAGTTCCACGGCCGTGGACTTCCAGTGAACCGTGATTTGGATCTTCAATTTTGCCTTTGATCATTAAGCTTCGATTCGGTGCATGGCCTGTGTTGGCAAGGTTCCATGAGTCCTCATTAGCCTCTAGCTTGCATCCTAATGAGTCCGAGGGTGTGTCATCTTGATGAACGATCCTCAAACGTATCGATTTAGCTCCTAAATCTCCCAAAATACCTACAAAGCAATGCACAAGTCCGTGTAGACGGCTATCTCGACAAAATACGTGAATTGAGTGCAAACGTCGTGAACTAGTGCTAAACCATGCATGAATGAGTGAGAAATCTATCTAAATGATTACCTAAACCTAATTCATAAATCGTGTTATCACAACACTAAATCCTTTTATTATCTTTAATTAGGTGATAGGTTATTACTAATGATACTTATTTTGTGACACGAGGGATTCCCAAACCTCGCCCCTGTCCCCGTTTACCAACGCGGAATAGTACTAATGCATTTGACCGTCTACCTGACTGGGCTGGTCGTAGGGAACCTCCTACACTCTCGCAAGAGCTAGGCAGATGATGTCACGACCCGTTATCATACACTTGGGTCAATTACATAATATAATAAAGTCGGCCTAATCCGGTTTCGTTGTTTATCATTGATAACACGATTTATGACTTAGTTTTAGGTAACATATAGATAGAATTTCTCGCTCATTAATGCATGGTTTAGCACTAGTTCACGATGTTTTGCACTCAATTCATGTATTTTGCCGAGATAGACGTCTACACGGACTTGTGCGTGTTTTATAGGTATTTCGGGAGATTTAGGAGCAAAACGATACGTTTGAGGATCGTTCATCTAGATGACACACCCTCGGACTCATTAGGACACAAGTTAAAGGCTAAGGAAGACTCATGGAGCCTTGCCAACACTCGCCATGCACCAAACCACAACTTAATGATCCAAAGCGAAGTTTCTGCACAGAATCACGGTTCTCTGACACTCCACGACCGTGGAATCAACCGTGGATTTTGCCAGATTCTTGTGACAGCTGTGCCACGATTCTCATGGCCAACTCATGCAAGTTTGTTATAAAAGTGGTCCTTCATGGGCTGTGAGAGGCAGCTGGGAGCATCTTGGAGCAGCTCATCCATTATCCATTTCTCTAACAACAATATTCTCTCAAGAAGAAGAGGTTTTTCTAGGAAGGAAAGTGTCAAAGAGAAGAAGAAGAACTCCATTGAAGAGGAGGAGAAGAACACACACATAGTTTTCTTGTATTTCGGATTCTGTTTCTAAAGTTGTATGAACCATTTGAACCTTCCCTTGGAAGGATTGTGAGTCATTCTAATCCTATTTTCAGCTTGGTTTTGTTTTAAGTTCACTTGTTCATCTCTTTTCCTTTATTATCTTGCAATGAATGTTATGATTTTATGTTTGTTTGTTTCGATTTCCACTATGAACGTTGAAGGCTAAATTGATGTGATTCTAGGGTAAGGAAAGGATGGTTATGGCTAGGGTTATGATAGTACGGACTTAGATTTACCTTTGGATGACTTTTGTTTATGAACGTAGCTGCTGTTAGAAATCACGGGTAGTTCTTGTCAGACCACGGCCGTGGTTTAGGTAGAACAAACCGTGATTTTCTCTGGTTCGAAGGATCTTGCCTTAGATCTATAGAATGTTGAAATCCTAAGTGTTTGTTGAGTTTAGCCTACCCTAGGGTGACCTAGTGTAGTAACTAAGTGTTAGGAGAGACTTACCCGGTAATTCTTGCTCTTAGATTCTAAAGATAACAAACCTTAGGTAGTGGTGAGCCTAATAAGCCGCCATTGGATTGAATGTGCTAGGATAGTTGTTTGGGATTTTCCTTTCCAAGACTTACCCGGTAAGGATAGGTTAAACTCCTAATTAGCAAATCCGGTATGTGTAGAATTCCTATCCTTAGGTTCTTAGAGACTTACCCGGTAATAAGACCTTAGGAGTGGACTAGTTGGATCATGAGACTTACCCGGTAATTGATCCCAATTTAGAAACACTTAATCCCAACATATCAAGGTTAATCCAAGGAATGAATAGATAACTTGAGTCCTATGCCATAACCGGAACTTCCAACCCCTAGAATCCATCTTTTCTTTCTTTGATCATTGTCTTGTTTAGCTTGTTTATTTGTGTCGATTCTTAGTTTAGTTTGATTGTTTACTTTGCATGAATTGTGATCTTTGATTGATCACCAAAAACCAACCAAAAACATTTGAGATTTTCTTTTCTTTATTTCCTTCTCTTCTTTCAACCTAGATCTTTACTAAATTCAATCACAATTTGAATCGATTTCACCTTAGTCTTTGTGTTCGACCTCGGAATACTAACCCTTCTACAAACGTCCCGTACACTGTGGGTTTCGCTAGGTAGTTAGGATTTAGTTCGAGTTATAAATTTAAAACCCATTTCCGCATCACGATCTTAGCGTAACAAGTTTTTGGCGCCGTTGCCGGGGACTAGGTCTAGATTGAGTCTATTTTGTGATTGTTTCTAGTGTAGATCTTTCTTGTTGCTTTTGATCTCTTTTTGGTTTGTGTCTTTGCTTTTTCAGGATATCTATTACTCTTTAGGTGTATGCGAAGATCTCGTGGCAAGGATTCAGCTCCATTCGATCCCGAACCGGAGAAAACCCTTCGATCTAGATCCAAGAGCATCCGAAAAGAGAAAGAGATGGCCGGTAGAAATCTCCAAGCTGAGTTGGATGAAGCCTTAGAGCAAATAAGGCTAAGAGATGAGCTCTTGGAGGAAGAAAGGAGACTTGCCAATGAGAGGCAAGAGGAAACTAGGAGGGAGATTGAGGAGATTAGGCAAGCTCTTGTTCAAGGAGAGCTTAATCGCCGATAACCTCCACCTCCTCCACCACAACCGCAGCCGGCGGCTAATGTTAGGGTTGTGCCCATTGCCATTGAAGAGCCACAAACCCTAGGGAGACGTATGGATCCGGCACAAAGAGCACACCGACCGGGTGTGAACTTAGGAGATCCCGCAGCCCACAACTACGAGCTCCGCCCTCAAGTTCTACAAATGATCCGGCATAATCAATTTGGAGGGATGGAAGGAGAGTCTACTCATTAACATTTGATGAATTATGAGATCTTGATGGAGACTCTTAGACTGCCAAGATTGGAGAGCAACAACCATAAGCTAAGGGCTTTCTCCTTCTCTCTTAAGGATAAGGCTTTAGCTTGGTATCAATCTATTCCACAAGGGCGAGTTGGTACTTGGGAGGAGATGACAACCGAGTTTTTGACTAAGTTCTTCCCACCTTCCAAGACTACCGAATTAAGAGGAAAGATCAATGCCTTCGTGATGAAGGATAGAGAGAGCTTATTCAAGTCTTGGGAGAGGTTCAAAGATCTTCTCCTTGATTGTCCACACCATGGCATACCGAAAATTGAGCTATTGGAGATCTACTTCAAAGGACTTGATGAAGATAGCCAATTCAAGCCCCAATCTCTTTCCGGTGGGACATTTATGGAGAAGCATGTTGATGAAGCTTGGGAGTTTGTGGAGAAGCAAGCTCTAGTGATTAAGAAGTACTCCCATAGGAACAGTGAAGGAAGAAAGGTGGGAGCATATGAGGTGAGTGAAGTCACCATGAGTAATTTCAAGCTTGACGCCATCAACAACGAGTTGAAGTCCTTGAGGGAGTTGTGTACTACTACCTTGAAGAACCAAGCAACTCCTCAAGTGCTTCCACAAGCCAACTTGTCTTCCAAGGAGGAGGATGTGAATTATATGGGAAGGGGCAACTTCAACAATTACCGGCCAAACCACAACCATCCCGGATTTTCTTACTCCAACCCGGATGGAGCCTTGAACCCTTCCTCCTACACAAGCACAACACCACCATCAAGAGCTTCACAAGAACCTCCACCCGGATTTACTCAACCTCCAAAGGATAGAACCGAAATAATGTTTGAGCAATTGCTTGGAAGTTTGAGTGGTCTTGAGAGCACGGTGACTTCAATCTCTAAAGCTCAAAAGGTTTTGGAAGCACAAGTGTTCCAAAAAGCGGGTGAAGCCCATTGAGACCCGGGAAAGCTTCCCGGAAGGACCGAAGACAACCCAAGAGGCTAAGTGTTGGCTATTACAATAAGGAGTGGGTTGAGTATGAGAGATCCTTTGCCCAAGGATGATGCTAAGGGAAAGCAAGTAGTGGTAGAAGAGGGAAGGTTGCAAGAAGATGGAGGCAAGAGCAAAGACGTAGAGCCAACCTATGTGGCACCGCCTCCATACAAGCCACCACTACCATTCCCACAATCAAGAGCAAGAGCTCGTTTGGACAATCACTTTGGTAAGTTCCTTGAACTAATGTCCAAATTACATATTAACATTCCGTTTATGGATGCCATTTTAGGAATGCCGGCATATGGCAAGTTTTTGAAGGAAATACTCTCCAACAAAAGGAAGTTGGAGGAGTATGGGGAGATAAGAATGACCAAGAGATCCTCGGAATTGATCCAAACAATGAAGGAGGAGATGCCTCCCAAGCTAAGAGATCCGGGTTCTTTTTGTGTCCCAATAGGAGTGGGAGATGTGAAGTACGAAGCCCTTTGTGATCTTGGAGCGAGTGTAAGCATCATACCGCTTGCACTTTGCAACAAGGTTGGACTAGGGGAGCCAAAACCGGTCAAGATGACCCTCTATATGGCGGATCGTTCTATCACTCATCCGGTTGGGATCCTAGAAGACATCCCGGTGCAACTAGGAGGATTCTATGTGCCAATCGATTTTGTAGTCTTGGACATTCCGGCGGATTATCCGGTTCCCATCAACTTAGGAAGACCCTTCCTAGCCACCTCCGGATGCCTAGTGGATTGCAAGAATGGAACTCTTTCCTTCAACATTGGAGAAGAGAACATCAAATTCAAGTTATCCACAATGACAAAAGGGCCAGCCCTTGATGAGGATTTCTTCAACATAGTCGAGCAAGAGGAATCTAGGGAAATTGTGAGCTCGATCTTGATCAAGGATCCCTTGGAGAAGGTTCTTACCTTAAGTATGATGGAGGAAGGTGTTGAGGAGGCCTGCAATGAAGAGATCAAGGCCTTGGAAGCATTGGAAGAGGAGCCAAGAGTTGGATTTAAAAGCCACGAAGAGGTGTTGAACAGCTGCAAGTTCCACGGTCGAGATTTAACTTCCACGGCCGTCAAACTTTCTGGAAAACTCCGGGAAGCAAGCTTAGCAAGAACCACGGCCGTGGAAGATGAGCAAGCCGTGATTCCAGCCGTGGTTTTCCCTGGACCAGTCCTTGATGATGGTCAAGCTTTAAGGAGCCATGAGGAGTCTTCATTTGCTTTGGATTCATCTCATCCAACTTTATTTGGATTGTCTTCAACCGATAAAGGTCCTCCTCAACTTGAACTCAAACCCCTCCCCTCTCATTTAAAGTATGCATTTCTTGGTGAAAACTCTACCTATCCTGTGATTGTTAATGCATGCTTGAGCGATGATGAACTTGCTAAATTGTTGCATGAACTGAGATTGCGTAGGAAAGCCATTGGCTATACTATTGATGATTTGGTTGGCATTACGCCTTCTTTGTGCATGCATAAGATAATGATGGAAGATAACCACAAACCCTCTATTGAACATCAAAGGAGATTAAATCCTATAATGAAAGAGGTGGTCAAAAAGGAAATCATTAAGTTGCTAGATGCGGGAATTATCTACCCTATCTCGGATAGTAAGTGGGTTAGTCCCGTTCATGTAGTTCCTAAGAAGGGTGGGATGACCGTAGTAACTAATGAGAACAATGAACTAATTCCGACTAGGACGGTTACGGGGTGGAGAATGTGCATCGATTATAGGAAGTTGATCATGGCCTCTAGGAAAGATCACTTCCCTCTCCCCTTCATTGACCAAATGCTAGAAAGGTTAGCTCAACACTCTCATTTTTGCTATCTAGATCGCTATAGTGGATTCTTCCAAATCCCTATCCACCCCGATGACCAAGATAAAACGACCTTTACATGTCCATGGGGTACCTTTGCATATAGGAGAATGCCATTTGGGTTGTGTAATGCACCCGCCACCTTCCAAAGGTGTATGATGGCTATCTTTTCGGAATACATAGAAAATATCATGGAAGTGTTTATGGATGATTTCTCTGTTTATGGTTCTTCCTTTGATAATTGCTTGGCTAACTTGTCATTAGTATTGCAAAGATGTGAGGAGACAAATCTTGTCTTGAATTAGGAAAAATGCCACTTCATGGTAAGTGAAGGCATTGTGTTAGGACACTTGGTGTCTAACCGTGACATTGAGGTTGATAGGGCCAAAATTGAAACGATAGAGAAGTTGCCGCCACCTACCTCGGTGAAGGGGGTAAGGAGTTTCTTAGGGCATGCCGGTTTTTACCGGAGATTTATTCAAGACTTCTCTAAAATTTCTAAGCCTATCACTAACCTACTAATGAAGGATGTTGATTTTGTCTTTTCCAAAGATTGTCTTGAAGCTTTTTGTAGGTTGAAGAACGCCTTGATCTCCGCACCTATCATGCAACCCCCGGATTAGAGTCTACCATTTGAGATCATGTGTGATGCAAGCGATGTAGCCGTAGGGGCTGTTTTGGGGCAAAGGAAAGAAGGACGCACTCATGCTATTTATTATGCTAGCAAGACGCTAGATGATGCCCAACTCAATTATGCTACCACCGAGAAGGAGTTGTTGGCGGTGGTGTATGCATTTGAGAAGTTCCGCTCATACCTTGTTGGAGCGAAGGTCATAGTATATACGGATCATGTTGCAATCCGTTATCTACTTACAAAGAAGGATGCCAAACCAAGGTTGATTCGGTGGATCCTTCTTCTTCAAGAGTTTGATTTGGAAATACGAGATAAGAAGGGATCCGAAAACTCGGTGGCGGATCATCTTAGTAGATTGCCTCCATTAGAGCTTGGAAGAGATGACATTCCAATTGATGACTCATTCCGAGATGAGCAATTGCAAATGGTGGAGGAATGCTTGTTCCAAGTGTCTAGAGGAAATGAGCCATGGTATGCCGACATTGTGAACTACTTAGTGTGTGAGGAAGTGCCTCCCGGATTGACATATGCACAAAGAAAGAAGTTCTTCAACGATGTTAGGCACTACTATTGGAGTGAGCCACTCTTATTCAAGAAAGGCCCGGATGGAATGTTTAGAAGATGCATACCGGAAGATGAAGTAGAGAGTGTGATCCGGCATTGTCACTCCTTACCATGTGGAGGCCATGCTAGCTCACACAAGACGTGTGCAAAGGTATTTCAATCCGGTTTTTATTGGCCTAACTTGTTTAAAGATGTGAAAGGTTTTGTAGCGGCATGTGATGCGTGCCAAAGGACGGGCAACATCTCAAGAAGGAATGAGATGCCCTTGAACAACATCCAAGAAGTCGAAATATTTGATGTGTGAGGTGTAGACTTCATGGGACCATTCCATTCTTCATGTGGGAATCTCTTCATCCTATTGGCGGTGGACTATGTGTCGAGATGGGTGGAGGTAATCGCCTCTCCTACAAATGATGCCAAGGTGGTGGTGCGGTTTTTCAACCGGGTGATCTTCCCTAGGTTTGGAACACCAAGGGTGATCATTAGTGATGGAGGAAAGCACTTGACCAATAGGAACTTTGGGGCGCTTTTGGCCAAGTATGGGGTGACTCACAAAGTGGCAACACCTTACCATCCCCAAACTAGTGGTCAAGTGGAGATTTCCAACCGAGAGATCAAGGCCATCCTTGAGAAGACGGTGTCTAGGACTAGAAAGGATTGGGCTATGAGGCTCAATGATGCCTTATGGGCATATAGAACCGCCTTCAAGACACCGATTGGCACCACTCCCTACAAGTTGGTTTATGGCAAGTCTTGCCATCTTCCGGTAGAGATGGAGCATAGAGCTTATTGGGCCATCAAGTGGCTAAATTTTGATCTCAAGGCGGCGGGAGAAAAGAGATTGCTTGAATTGAATGCCCTCGAGGAGATCCGGTTGGACGCTTATGAGAATGCCCGGATTTACAAAGAGAGAACCAAAAGATGGCATGACAAGAGGATCATCCCCAAGGAGTTGAGTGAAGGAGATCTTGTCCTTCTCTTCAAATCAAGGCTAAGGCTCTATCCCGGAAAGCTCAAATCAAGATGGACCGGGCCATATGTAGTGAAGAAGATTTTTTCCCATGGAGCCATTGAGATAGGAGGGGAACATTGTGGGAACTTTAAGGTGAACGGGCACCGGTTGAAGAAGTACATCCCGGGAACTCCGGTGGAGATAATTGCCCCGCTTCACCTTGAGTAGAAACCCCCCAAGTTTGGTCAAGCTAATGACCTTAAAGAAGCGCTTGGTGAGAGGCAACCCATTGGTAACATTTTTCTTTTCTTGATTAGCTTTTGTTTCTAGATTTTTCTATCTTTGTGTGTGTTTTGTCTACTTTGTGTGTGTGCTAGAACATTAGTGGCATTGGAGGCCTTGCTTGATATAGGAATGATGATGATGAAACCCTCATTGATTATGGGTGGAGCGGACGCGGAACTTGGACGGCTAGCGGTGCCTAGCGCGGGTCCCGAAGCTTTCATGGATGGTTAGAGCTCTCTACCATGGTTGATAGGATCATCAAACATCAATTCGCTATTGAACAATCCCGAATACCATAGCAAACAATTTTACATTGTGAGAACCTTCTTTCACTCTCTTTACTTGTATACCACATTGGGGACAATGTGTTTCTAAGTATGGGGTGGGGTTTGCATGATCCTTTGCCTGATGAGCATCTAGGATAGTTTAAAATCTTCACATATCTTGCATTGTACATACTTAAATCGAAAATACCATAAAAATCAGAAAATTTTAAAAATTTTTGTGCTTTCTAGGCTTGGATATGATCCTAGTGATGAATCTTGTCTTGTGAATTGGCTATGGATGGCCTCATGTGTTAGGATTAATGAACGCATATGTGGACTTGAACTACTTCTCTTGAAATTCTATGAATGATTTGTGACCATGATGTTTGCCTAGAAAGGATTGAGTAGTGAAGATCGAAATTACATGATAGTTCTTGCATACGATCTAGGAATGAATGAGGCAATTCAATCTTTCTCTACTTCTCCTCTTAATCATGATTGCTTGAGCACCTCAATTGAGAAAAATTTGACCTCTTTTAACCCATCCGGGAATAGGAGCATGCTAGTGTGTTGATGTGTGCAAAAAGCAAGTGTGAAGTGAAGTTGTTGATGAAAAGAACACCACGCATAAAATGCTGAATTTGTTGTGAAAAGTGTAGCCAATAATATAGGTTTGGGGACATTGGTTTAAATGACAAGTAACTCGGTACACTTCACATAATCGGGTGTTGGTGCCTTGCCAAAGTCAAATGAACTAATAGTCCTAACGAGCTTTGGTATGTGTGCCCGGTGTGGATGCACCTCGAAAACTAAGAAAAAGCCCGAGGACGGCTAATCACCAAGGTTTCGGCTTTTGTACACCAATGTCATTGTCTCAAAAATAAGTCAAAGAAAAAGAAAAGAAAGAAAAGATAGAGGAAAATATACGCTTGGGGGAAGTTGATCGAGGACAAGGATGTGGAGTTAGTTCCGTTCCCGGATTAGGATCACATAACCTAGAAATCCCCACCCAATCACTACATTTCTTGGCCCTTTTTATCTCACAAGACCTTATGACCTATTTGCATGTTTGTAAGACTTAGTGATTTAGATTGGATGTACTCTTGACCTTCTTGACTTCTTCATCTTTACATTTCATGCATACTTTTGAGTTAAGTACAATTGTCTTCCCATGCTTTCATTTGTTTGATGCATGATTGCTTGTCCTTAGCCATGAAACATGACTTTGAAGGTGATCCAATAGTAGAAGCACAAACCCAAAAAGATTTTGCCATTTTTCTGCATACATAAATCATGTCATCTCTTAGTCTATAGTTGGGAATTTGCTCGAGGACGAGCAAACCTTAAGTATGGAGTATTTTGATAACACGATTTATGACTTAGTTTTAGGTAACATTTAGATAGAATTTCTCGCTCATTAATGCATGGTTTAGCACTAGTTCACGACGTTTTGCACTCAATTCATGTATTTTACCGAGATAGACGTCTACACGGACTTGTGCGTGTTTTATAGGTATTTTGGGAGATTTAGGAGCAAAACGATACGTTTGAGGATCGTTCATCTAGATGACACACCCTCGGACTCATTAGGACACAAGTTAAAGGCTAAGGAGGACTCATGGAGCCTTGCCAACACTCGCCATGCACCAAACCACAGCTTAATGATCCAAAGCGAAGTTTCTGCACAGAATCACGGTTCTCTGACACTCCACGGCCGTGGAATCAACCGTGGATTTTGTCAGATTCTTGTGACAGCTGTGCCACGATTCTCATGGCCAACTCATGCAAGTTTGTTATAAAAGTGGTCCTTCATGGGCTGTGAGAGGCAGCTGGGAGCATCTTGGAGCAGCTCATCCATTATCCATTTCTCTAACAACAATATTCTCTCAAGAAGAAGAGGTTTTTCTAGGAAGGAAAGTGTCAAAGAGAAGAAGAAGAACTCCATTGAAGAGGAGGAGAAGAACACACACATAGTTTTCTTGTATTTCGGATTCTGTTACTAAAGTTGTATGAACCATTTGAACCTTCCCTTGGAAGGATTGTGAGTCATTCTAATCCTATTTTCAGCTTGGTTTTGTTTTAAGTTCACTTGTTCATCTCTTTTCCTTCATTATCTTGCAATGAATCTTATGATTTTATGTTTGTTTGTTTCGATTTCTACTATGAACGTTGTAGGCTAAATTGATGTGATTCTAGAGTAAGGAAAGGATGGTTATGGCTAGGGTTATGATAGGACGGACTTAGATTTACCTTTGGATGACTTTTGTTTATGAACGTAGCTGCTGTTAGAAATCACGGGTAGTTCTTGTCAGACCACGGCCGTGGTTTAGGTAGAACAAACCGTGATTTTCTCTGGTTCGAAGGATCTTGCCTTAGATCTATAGAATGTTGAAATCCTAAGTGTTTGTTGAGTTTAGCCTACCCTAGGGTGACCTAGTGTAGTAACTAAGTGTTAGGAGAGACTTACCCGGTAATCCTTGCTCTTAGATTCTAAAGATAACAAACCTTAGGTAGTGGTGAGCCTAATAAGCCGCCATTGGATTGAATGTGCTAGGATAGTTGTTTGGGATTTTCCTTTCCAAGACTTACCCGGTAAGGATAGGTTAAACCCCTAATTAGCAAATCCGGTATGTGTAGAATTCCTATCCTTAGGTTCTTAGAGACTTACCCGGTAATAAGACCTTAGGAGTGGACTAGTTGGATCATGAGACTTACCCGGTAATTGATCCCAATTTAGAAACACTTAATCCCAACATATCATGGTTAATCCAAGGAATGAATAGATAACTTGAGTCCTATGCCATAACCGGAACTTCCAACCCCTAGAATCCATCTTTTCTTTCTTTGATCATTGTCTTGTTTAGCTTGTTTATTTGTGTCGATTCTTAGTTTAGTTTGATTGTTTACTTTGCATGAATTGTGATCTTTGATTGATCACCAAAAACCAACCAAAAACATTTGAGATTTTCTTTTCTTTATTTCCTTCTCTTCTTTCAACCTAGATCTTTACTAAATTCAATCACAATTTGAATCGATTTCACCTTAGTCTTTGTGTTCGACCTCGGAATACTAACCCTTCTACAAACGTCCCGTACACTGCGGGTTTCACTAGGTAGTTAGGATTTAGTTCGAGTTATAAATTTAAAACCCATTTCCGCATCACGATCTTAGCGTAACAATCATAACTAACAAACACCACTCATACACATTACACTCATACAAGAAGCCAGCTAAGTAAGTCCGTGGACTTACCTGAATCAGATCTCGACTATCTTAATCACAACTCAATTTGTAATTGTATAACTCGGTAGCCTGTCAAAGGAGGCAAGTGTGTCAGCACACTTTCTAGGTAATTAGAAGTCTAAGACTTCTAAGGTTGTAGATCCTATTAGAACAGAATTTAATACAGTACCAATTTATGGTAAAATGACTATTTTACACTTGGTCCTGAAACTTCCGAAAATTCCATAATTCATGTCTAAACTCTTATTTGAGACTAAAGAGTCATATTCTAACTCCTAAAGATGTGTTTGGTTACAAACTGACAGTTTACCCATTTTCCTATTTTCGGAAAGATCGTTAAGGTCCAACTTCGGCTTCAAATATAAAATTCGAATAATCAGATAACAATTCCGAAATAATTCCCTAGATCATCTATGATATCTCATCTACTCCTAGGAGCAAGAATTTCTTAAAACTATTCACCCTTCACTTCTACAAAAATTTCCAAAGTTGGTTAGAACACTTGAAGTTTCCCATACTTAGCCAAAATCTGAGTACACTTTGAAAAATCATAATTCCTAAACCACTCGCTGGATTTATCCCAAATTTTGATCTGTTCTACTATAATATGTCAACTATATCATATAAAAAATTCAAGTCAAACAGAGATCAAAAGCCTATTCAAAACTATCTCCCAAAACAGCATCCCATGTTGTTTTTGTCAACTCAGCACACTTATAAAAACTGCATGAGGAGTCCACTTTGCAACATTATAACTCTCAAACCGTAACTCCGATTCTTCCCAAATTTTAGTATGATCTACTATGTACTACTGAATACAAGATATCCAAAATTCAGCAACAAAGGAGGACTATAACTTACTCAAATCGTGCCCCAAAGTTGACTGTTTTCCACTTCGGAAAACACAGAAAAACGCATGAATCTGTACAACTCTCCAATAGTTGTTCTGAGTAGGTTTAAAGAAGAAACTGGCCCATGTTAGGCAAGGAAAGAAGCAGACTGAAGTGTAGTGTAGCAAGGGGTACCAGCCTTACCCGATTCCGAGACTAGAAGGCATGAAGATGGCACGAATTATGTTGCTGTTGTCCCTGTGGCGCATCTACTGCGAGTAGAACCCACACTCTAGGGCTGGCATTGTTGTATCGTGGTTGCTGCGTGATTGAAAGCTGGAGAGAAAGGTTTGCTGATCAACTAGATCTGTATGTGTGTAGGTCCAAGCAACACTCGTTAGATCGAAGCCAACAGACATCCGAAGAGTGCTCACCCATGACAGACACGAGGGAAAAGAAGGAGTCACTACTCACCCGTGGATCAGTCGACGGACGTTCCTGGACTGGAAGAGGTCGACACTCTTGTTGCCGCCGATGTACAGAGGGATCAAAGGCTTTGCTGGCGCCTAGAATGAAGATCGAAGAGAAGGGTGAGGGAGATAAGTCATCTGCACTGGCTGGGACACGAAGAGGGAAGCGAGGACAGTGGTTCTTCTGCAGAAGGTAAGATAGGGAGAATGGAGCGCTGAAAGTGCACAGAAGAGGGAAACGTGGTTCACGACTGAAACGGTCCTTATTCTGCGTAAATCCAAGAGTAGTTACAAAAGGTCTTCATTCACTCTACAGCTGTTACGTAAGGAAAGGAGGGAGAGGGAAGGCCGGCTGTTCCAATCAGCTTCATGGGCTGCGAGATAAGGAGCAGCAGGCCCGTCTTTTCCTTGGGTTGCTGAAGGCGGGGCTGGCTGGGCAACAGTAGGTCCGGTTTGGGCTGGAGCAAGGCCAGAAGATGGGCTGAAGCTAGTGGGTCAGGCAGAGACTGAAGCAATCCGGGCTGGGCTGCAATAAAAGAAGAGAGAAAGATGGGCTGAAATAAGAGTCAAAATTATGTTGGCTGAGTTTGTCAAAACTTGTCAAAAACTCGTCATGGCTTTGTCAGGCCCATGCATGACTTCGTCACAAAGTTGTCGGGCTTCGTCATGACCTCGTCTAAGCTCTGTCATGGTCTCGTCACAACTTTGTCACATTCTCGTCTCAGCCTTGTCATGATCTCGTCTAAAGTCGTCGTTAAGGATTAATTATAAGAATTAGGGTTTGATATAATTCTATCATTTTATGTGAATTAAATTCTACATAAAATGATAAATAATTATAAGAATTAGGGTTTGATATAATTCTATCATTTTATGTGAATTAAATTCTACATAAAATGATACAATTTGTGAAGAAAGAAATACTAGATTGAACGGGAACTGTCGACGAATCGAAGTCCGAATTGATTCGGAAATAAACGGAATAAAAATTCCGGATATTACATCAGTACCCCCTTAAAATAAGTTTCGCCCCGAAACTTAGAACAAGGTACTTAATTAAATGACTTCCAGAAATAAACTGGTATGTCTTAGTCTCACTAAATTTTTATTCGTTTCTTAAACTTCTCTAACCCCATCAACACGTAGCGAAACTTAGAGTAAGACAATGCTGATCGGCCTTTAAGGCACCAAATGGGTGTTTTTGATCACTACACAAAAGTCTCGTCGTTCCCACATCTAAGTATCCCGTACATCAAGGTTACCAAAAGAACACATCACTGACTAAACACTCAATCATGAAATAAACAAGGAGTCAAACAATATCACACATACAAGGTCAAGCCCTAACTCGTCACTGCTGAGGTTACAACTATCGATACATAGGTCTTTGAAAGGTTACGTCTCTTACTATCCCCAGTTTCTTAGGTATCCTTATCAGCTTTTCATAAAACCACTGAATCTTAAATCTTTTCTCGTACTTAGATCGGAAGCGCCGGCTACCAGCTCTAGAGTGGTTACCGGATATCTCACCGGTATCATCTGGCTCAACTGTCTGATCCTTTAATATGATGACCTAACTCGTGTCTGGTAGGTATCTCTCCAACTGAAATTCTTAAATCAGTTCCCAAACTTAGTCTCCGTGGAAAACTGAAGCTACCCTCTCCAATAGGGTGAGGAATACTAGTCCATCAGTCGCTTCTAAACCGCTTGAAAACTTCCAATAGTTTCCTTACACAACTCACTTCTAGATCCTTTGATGACCCTACGAAAAATAATCTATTCAATTTTCTTCCCTTCGTTATGACCACTTGCTTCCGGCCTTCTAAAAAGGTTCTGACTACACACTCAGGCCAAAGGTCTTGGACATCCACCAACACTTACCAAGTACCCAATGCTCTTCGTATCACGACCCACTTCGTCTTGTCTTTTAGTATTACTCAGTCATCTTATTCCTCAGGTAAGAAATCGTCACTTTTACCCTTTTCAGGTCTAACACTCGAGACAACTAAAAATCAAATCTAGTGGTCATCCTCGTTGTTCACTTGGCATTATTATATTATTTATAGATCTCTAATATATCTTTAGCTCTAACCTAGGCTTTCCACGCATTTCTCAAGATCTTTAGTGACATAGAATATGTCCGGAATGACGGTATTAGACACAAAGTGATCTTATATCACAATTATTTGATGATAAGTACTCGATAAATGCTAACACACCGTCAACATTGAACTCTTGTATCCTCCACTTTTATCGGACTAGTAATATCCCTCTAACTTGAAACGCAACTAGGCTTTGTTCCGACATAACATTATACATAAAATCTACTCCGAGATTATGCTTTTTTTAAGCACGGTTACTAGGTTGCAAGTATGCTCCCGTCGCTTCTCTTTCTTATGTATCTTCGACTCAGGATGATAGTTACTCACTTGGAGCTTTCTAGTGCAGGACATGCGCAATACTTTTATTACATCATTAATTCTTTCCTAATCCATCTAGAAAAATCACTCTAAAGTATTCCATTAGTATGAAATTCAAAAACTACTTGTTTGGCAACATGTAGCAAAGCCATCACTCTTCACTCGGATCCATAATAGGGTACCAGTCTCCTTCTATTACCTCTACATGCCCATAAGTTTCCGTACAATATTTCCAGTCACTCACATAGCCTATCTCATGTTTCTTCAAACTAGAATGCATTTCCCCAACTATCACAATCTTAAACTCGACACGACATCCATCAGTACCATTGAGCTTCTAGTTTGTGGGTTAGGACCCACCACACTTCCGTTGCGCTACTCTGCTTATCTTGCTATCACTCATTAATCCTAAGGACCTTTTCTGTAAGTATAAAATGATTGACCTCAAAACTCTTTCTTCCAATTAAACCATGAGTCGTATATGGATGAAGTACCAAGTACCTTCTTTACTTGCCTTAAGAAAATAAAACAACGATTGAAAAACAACTTCTTCCGCTTACTTTCTTAATTCTTCTACCACGGATCCAAACTCCCTGACTTGACCGGATTTTGATCTTAACTGGCCAAGAAGTAACCCTTAAAACGTTTTTCTTTATACCTTTAATTCATCCTAGAAAGTTTTAGTTGCCTACCTGAAGGAATCCTCTAAGGCGTCGGTAAAGCTACTCCATAGATCCACATTAAAAAATATCTCTTCTTAATGGCACATAACTCGTCAATACCCAACAATACTTGAACGTCCTTGGTTGACATCGGTCAGTCTATAATTGACTTATCTCAATTTCAAACCTCTAATGGTATTAAACTTTTGGTGCACAACACCTACTAGATTAATCCTTTTATCCTTCTTTTAGTTCGTCTTATCTTTCACTCTTCTACTTCCTTTGGAACAACTCTCTTTCTCAAGTCTCACTGTGCCATTCGCCTGCAGTCAAAAGTTATTCCTAACACTCCATGATAGATGGTAAGCGTCTTGTAGTTCCGATGACTTTTAATTACCTCCCAATTGTAGTCCTTTTACAAGGACCGTCTGTGTTGATGACCTATGTTCTGTTATAAATGTGGGTTACCCTGGACTCTCAAGTCCAGCAAGGATGTTCTCCCGCACACATTTCTTCACTGGTGTTGGTGGTAATATCGCCTTCATGAAACTCTATTGACCCTGCTACAGGCTTTCATTCTTTGGATATTGGCGTCGCGATTTCTTTCAAACTTCTTATATCTTTGAGGAGGTCAAGACCCCTCACACTTGTGGGGTCTGCCTTTTCGCTTTTACACTCAATTGTAGGTCTTCATTCCGTGCACCATAGATTCTCACACCCGGATTGACACTCTGTCTCTTCTGGTTCTTCTAATTCCATCTCTCGGTCTCGTATGCCCGAGTTCCTTGTACGACCTTTTATTCCTTCTAACTGAACTGACTCAGGAATTTCTTCCTCATCTAATTGTGCTTGTGGTAAAAAATTTTCTTCACAACTTTACTTCCTTGATCACTTGTTCTTTGGATGATTTATAAGGATCACCAAGCATCGTAGCCGCCTATAATACTCAACTCAACGTCCGATTCCATTGCTTCGTGTTGGAGATTTTTCAAGTCCGCAATCGATTTATCATGAGGCGATAATCGCTTTGTGATATCACGACTAAAGGATATAAAATATCCTTTAGGATACTAACAAGCTAAGCATACACATGTATATAACATATTATAATAAACATCATAAAAAGTCTATAAGCAAACTCCTATCCATCCAAGTTGCAAAGATCCACAGAGAGCGATGGTGGTCCAACGTACTACTAACCCAACAACCCGACTATGCGCGAGTGTAAAAACATAAATCCGTTTTGAAAATTTTAGACCCCTTTCGGGTTCTAGTTATTTTATACATTTGGTCTTTCAGAAGATTTCAAGTGCCATTGTTGCCAACCTAGAGCTCTGATACCATATTGTAACACCCCAAATTCTGAGAACTCGGGGAGCTACTAGTTAGGACCTAACAATGGGTCCCGACCTTAGTTTGACAACAATTTCACTAGGATCTTACAACAAGGCACAAAAGTATTTAAAACATTGAAAACTTTAAACAATATAATGAAGAATATGTATCAGCCTTACAAAGCAAAGTTACCAAAACGACACATAAGAAGAACATAAGACATCCCCGTCCCCAACTAAATAAGTACGTGGACCCGGCTGACCATTCCCTCCGGATCTCTCTACAACTGTCTTAACCTACAAGGCATCTACAAGCGGTATAAAACCGTTAGCTAACATTCTATGCATAATTATAAAGGTAAAAGCAGAAACACACAACATACACAATCAACATGCAACATTCAATCCTTTTATTATCTTTAATTAGATGATAGCTTATTACTAATGATACTTATTTTGTGACACGAGGGATTCCCAAACCTCGCCCCTGTCCCCGTTTACCAACGCGGAATGGTACTAATGCATTTGATCGTCTACCTGACTGGGTTGGTCACAGGGAACCTCCTAGACTCTGGCAAGAGCTAGGAAAATGATGTCACGACCCGTTATCATACACTTGGGTCAATTACATAATATAATAAAGTCGGCCTAATCCGGTTTTGTTGTTTATCATAACTAACAAACACCACTGATACACATTACACTCATACAAGAAGCCAGCTAAGTAAGTACGTGGACTTACCTGGATCAGATCTCGACTCTCTTAATCACAACTCAATCTATAATTGTATAACTCGGTTGCCTGTCAAAGGAGGCAAGTGTGTCAGCACACTTTCTAGGTAATTAGAAGTCTAAGACTTCTAAGGTATGGTAAAATGACTATTTTACCCTTGGTCCCGAAACTTCCAAAAATTCCATAATTCATGTCTAAACTATTATTTGAGACTAAAGAGTCATATTCTAACTCCTAAAGATATGTTTGGTTACAAACTGGCAATTTACCCATTTTCCTATTTTTGGAAAGATCGTTAAGGTCCAACTTCGGCTTCAAATATAAAATTCGAATAATCTTATAACAATTCCGAAACAATTCCCTAGATCATCTATGATATCTCATCTACTCCTAGGAGCAAGAATTTCTTAAAACTGTTCACCCTTCACTTCTACAAAAAATTCCAATGTTGGTTACAACACTTGAAGTTTCCTATACTTAGCCAAAATCTGAGTACACTTTGAAAAATCATAACTCCTAAACCACTCGCTGGATTTATCCCAAATTTTGATATGTTCTACCATAATATGTCAACTATATCATATCCAAGATTCAAGTCCAACAAAGATCAAAAGCCTATTCAAAACTATCTCCCAAAACAGCATTCCATGCTGTTTTTCTCAACTCAGCACACTTATAAAAACGGCATGAGGAGTCAACTTTGCAACATCCTAACTCTCAAACCATAACTCCGATGCTTCCAAAATTTTACTATGATCTACTATGTACTACTGACTAAAACATATCCAAAATTCAGTAACAAAGGAGGAGTATAACTTATTCAAATCATGCCCCGAATTAGACTGTTTTCCACTTCGGAAAACTCAGAAAAACACATGAATTTGTACAGCTCTCCTATAGTTGTTCTGAGTAGGTTTAAAGACGAAACTGGTCCATGTTAGGCAAGGAAAGAAGCAGACTCAAGTGTAGTGTAGCAAGGGGTACAAGCCTTACCCGATTCCGAGACTCGAAGGCATGAAGATGGCACGAATTATGCTGCTGCTGTCCCTGTGGCGCATCTGCTGCGAGTAGAACCCATACTCTAGGGCTGGCATTGTTGTATCGTACTTGCTGCGTGATTGGAAGCTGGAGAGAAAGGTCTTCTGATCAACTAGATTTGTATGTGTGTAGGTTCAAGCAAGACTCGTTTGATCCAAGCCAACAGACATCCGAAGAGTGCTCACCCATGACAGACACGAGGGAAAAGAAAGAGTCACTACTCACCCGTGGATCAGTCGATGGACGTTCTTGGACTGGAAGATGTCGACACTCTTGCTGTTGCCGATGTACAGAGGGATTGAAGGATTTGCTAGCACCTAGACTGAAGATCGACGAGAAGGGTGAGGGAGATGAGTCATCTGCACTGGCTGGGACACGAAGAGGGAAGCGAGGTCAATGGTTCTTCTGCAGAAGGTAACATGGGGAGAATGGAGCGATGAAAGTGGACAGAAGAGGGAAACGTGGTTTACGGCAGAAACGGTCCTTATTCTGTGTAAATCCAAGAGCAGTTACAGAAGGTCTTCATTCACTCAGCAGTTGTTACATATGGAAAAGAGGGAGAGGGACGGCCGGCTATTCCAATCAGCTTCATGGGCTGCAAGGTAAGGAGCAGCAGACCCGTCTTTTCCTTGGGCTGCTGAAGGTTGGGCTGGCTGGGCAATAGTAGGTCCGGTGTGGGCTGGAGCAAGGCCAGAAGGTGGGCTGAAGCTGCTGGGTCAGGCAGAGACTGAAGCAATCCGGGCTGGGCTGCAATAAAACAAGAGAGAAAGATGGGCTGAAATAAGAGTCAAAATTATGTTGGCTGAGTTTGTCAAAACTTGTCAAAAACTCGTCATGGCTTTGTCAGGCCCATGCATGACTTCGTCACAGAGTTGTCGGGCTTCGTCATGACCTCGTCTCAGCTCTGTCATGGTCTCGTCACAGCTTTGTCACATTCTCATCTCAGCCTTGTCATGATCTCGTCTAAAGTCGTCGTTAAGGATTAATTATAAGAATTAGGGTTTGATATAATTCTATCATTTTATGTGAATTAAATTCTACATAAAATGATAAATAATTATACGAATTAGGGTTTTTACATAAAATGATAGAATTATACGAATTAGGGTTTGATATAATTCTATCATTTTATGTGAATTAAATTCTACATAAAATGATAAAATTTGTGAAGAAAGAAATACTAGATAGAATGGGAACCGTCGAAGGCTCGAAGTCCGAATTGATTCGGAATTAAACGGAATAAAAATTCCGGATATTACAGTAGCAAGGTTAAAAGCGGTATTCTATTACGTTGAGTGAAGCTTTCCTTAGACGCTCCTAAGCTTTGGAGTCAAGATGAAAAACTTGATCGAACCAGGTGCGAAAGATGTAAGATACCGTAAGTTAAGCTTATGAGGCACGATTAAGTGAAGAGTCAACATTACGAGAGTTATGTGAAGAATGGCATGGTGGGGATTCACGTGGAGTTGACAGATTCCCGTTATGATGAGAAGGCTAAGAAATGCCTAGAAGATAGAAGTGTGAGTAGACATGATCCCGAGAATATGAGTGACGCAACAAAGAACTTTAGTTATAAAAATATTTAAGATAACAATCAAGAGAAACGCGTGCGGCTCCTGAGTAACGATAGAGATTTTGAAGGAGGCACGCTTACAAGTTATTATGAGGCGCGGTTAAGCCTATAACGTTGAGTTATATGGCGTGCAAAGCCGAAAAGAGTATGGTCACCTTATAGAAGAGGAAGTAATCATGGAACGTGGAAAGAGTTAACGGAGTTGAGGTGGAGTACCCCAAGGGGGGTAGCCTCCGAAGAGTAAGGACACGAAGTATATTAGAAGGGTAAGTCGTCGACCTTGGACAAGGTCAACCATAATCTTATCGATGATAACCGAGAACGCATAAATTGTGGGTTGCCTTTGAGGGACTATAGATGGGAGGTATAACCTCAAGCGTAAAATATAAGGAACGGTAACAAGAGTTGGTGTTTGTCCGACGGTTCAATGCCAATGAGAAGAAGATGTATCCACTAAGCCGCATTTGTATTGGTCATATAGTGTTGAAAATGTTAAAGTGAGTAACCATAACAGACCTTCCAAGGAAGGATTGTAACGACCGTACGTGACCTTTTACGGGTATGAGATTGGCATATGGAGGAATGGCGCGGAAGGATCTAGTGGATCAGAAGGAAGCTGAAACTTTCCCGAGTTGCTTTAAGCAAATGGGAAGATATAGAAAGTAGATGCATGGTACTTCGTTCTTAAGGAATGAATAATATTTTCTCGCGAACAAGCAATGATTCAGAGATTCTAGACCCACCCGAAGGAGCCATGGAGGCTATGGCATGAAACGAGGGACCAAAGTTTTTAGTAACATTGTAAACGTGAAGCATAAGATGGTAACACTTGAGAATTCATTAGTCAGTAGTTTCAGTGGTTGGAGTAGGGAACCGGTCTTCCCTTCATGGCATTCTGGTACGAACTTTGCGGAAATGTATGAGTCGGAAATGTATGTAGGGGTATCTTCTCTGTAGTGGATGGCTCGTTAAGACTAGTTGCCTGTGATTGCAATGTTTGTGCGATAGGTTTGTAGTCGAGATGTCACCCGAGTTAGGTAGAGAAAGGAAAGGACCTAAGTAAGACGGCGTTTGGGACGGCTATGGTCACTACAAGTTTTAGTGACGTTTGGTGGACTCGCAAGTACGATTGCCGAGTTGGCGTATATAGAAGTGATTTCATCGTGTTTCTGAATCGAGTTGCGGTAAGGACGTTCGGGTTGTGGTTTTAGGTGGTTCCAAGGTGGACCCTAATCTTATGCTAAATCTAGAAGACTAGTAAGCGATATTGTATGAGGTGGACCCTAATCTAATGTTTAGTAATGAAAGTTAAGGAGGTGTGAGAAGTACGAATGATTCTTATGTTCAGAGTTGACGATGCCTTGTTGTAATATCAGAGTTGGAAAGAACAAGCTTGACATGGGACGATGATAATACAGGTTATGCAGGATGAGCAGAGTTATCTAAACGGGTTGGGACCTTTGAGGTAACCTCCTAAGAGACGTAATGGTTTTGAGAATATCTAGTTAGTTGAATGAGAACGAGGTGATAGTTTTGGTAATACCTCCAAGGTATATGGAGGAGATATGCAGCTTGTTGGTTGATGGACAATAACCTCCAAGTGCGGGATTGTTTTGACTCTTCCTTCTTTCTTTAAGAAGTCAATTAGATCGTGGGATCCAAGACGCATTCGTGCAGCTTTAATAGAAGCAGAAGAGGTGAGTGACCTCCATTCCGTTTCGTTTGGCACAGACATTAAGTCACGGGAACTCTATGACATTATGGGTACATCCAAGTGGGACATTCCGTTTCGTTTGGCACAGACAAGAAAGGTTTCGCATGTGTCTTGGACAATTGTGGACATATAAGGAGAATTACCAATGAAGGGTCAAGAGTTAGGCACTTTTATGCAAGCCCGTAAGACAATGTCGGTTTTGATATGGACCGACATGTCATTCATGTTTGAACTATAAGAGTATGATATGTGTATATATATTCACACAACAAGAGTTGAGTACCCACAAGAGGTGACGGTTGGATATGGGTAAGGACTTCGGTCTTATGACTTCGGTAACATCCGGGGGTAGGTGAATGTGATCACCAATACCCTTAGTAAGTGGACACTTTGGGAAGAAGCAACAATTCAACGGACGGTTTAGCCTCAGTTTATTTTACTTTGATGATCTGTGAAGAGATCTGACAGAAGCGCGGGATTGATATGACTTTGCGGAAGTTTGGGATTGAAGGTCACGAGTAGAGACACCATAGTTGTCTTCACGAGTCGACAGTTTTATTGAGAGGCCATGAGCGTCTATGTGTGCTTATAACGGAGAGTTGAGATAGCACGTCAGGAGGCTTACACTACCATTACTAGTTCACCTTAATGTTAGTAAGTTGTACTCGGATTAATGATGTTCACATTGGTGAGACAGCTTTAAGGCCGATGTGGCTAAGAGCATAGCTAGTAAGTGACAGTTGTCAGGTCAAGCTGGAGCACTATAAGACCGGAGAAAGACTCCACCCAACGCGAGTTATGCGGTGGGAGTGGTAAGATACCTCCATCGATGTTATTACTGGGTTGAGACCATGTGACAGTGGTGACGAGTTTTGGTCGTATGGACCGAACGACAGAGACAACGCGTTTTTACACCCTATTGGGAAACAAGGCCGATGAGTCGGCTAGTTGTGGAGTCTAATATGTTATAGTAAGATTATTTGGGATACCGAGTATCATAATCTTGGATCGAGATGGGAGATTCATCTCGGGACGATCGGGCAGCGGGATCGTTCCGCGTAAGAGAACATATGTCTTTCTTGACAGTTCCACCCTTGGATACTTGGTTGGTTAGAGACGACTTCCATAACCAGTGCATGCCGTGCAGAGAGCATGTGTGCGAGGTAGGGGGTAAGGGTAGACACGATACCTCCCCTTTGATTGAGTTTTTGTGTTATGGTAGTTGGGATGTGTTTCTTGTGATGGCCCTTTGGGATGCACTTTATGAACGGAAGTATAGTACCCCATGGTGTTGGATTTTGAATAGTATATGTAGTGATAACCCTTAGCAGATTAGAGACGACCTCGCCCGAGTAGCGATGGTACAAAGGCAGAAGCTAGCCGAGCTAAGTCGAGAGCTTCGCAGGCACGGAGCGTTAGATGTTTGGTATTTAAGGGAAGATGACTTTCCGTTTTACAGACCTTTTTTTTAGAAACGAGAACAAGTAGGTTTCGAGTTACAGATTGGCGTTACCACCAAGTGTGGACGGTGTTTACCCGACGTTTCTTGTGATAGTCGAGGGAGTACGTGTATGACTCGAGTTATATTGTTAGTCGTGTTGATATAGTGGTAGACGAGAAGCTAATGAGCCTACCAGGAGGATGTGAGATAGTATCCTTGGTTGAGTTTTTACGATGAGCTAGTTACATTGATATGGCCGATGAGTTAGGTATTATGTGCATTTGGGATTTTATGTATTTTGTGCCCCGAGTGGGATTATGTTGTTTGATTGGCTAGCTTTTGACTTAGTATGCGATATGCAATTCATGCGAGTATGTGTGTAGGCCTTGCGAGATCTTGACGCGGTTACACGAGTGTGTGATGGTCATCGAGTAGGGAGTTGGCACATTACAGTTTTGAGAGGTTACCAAGGTTGTTATGCCGAGAGTTCTGTGTTAGCAAGTTTCGGGACGAAATTTGTTTTTAGGGGGATTAGTTGTAATGTCCGGACTTTTTATTCCAGATAGTGAGTGAGTTATCGACCTTCCCGCTGACGCAGCTCAGTCTTTCCACGGGCACGAGGTGTTGAGTGATGGGTTTAATCCCGAAAATCCCGTTCCGACCATTTGGTTTCCGCTTTTCCCTTGTGACCCCTCGTTCTTTTCGTCGACCCCTCGTTCCCCTACAACTAAGATGACCTTTGTGCAGCCTCTCTCTCCTCCCACTTACACTTTCACGTGACACTTCAGTCTCCCTTCCTCTTTGACTCATCACCTTCTCCCTTTTTGGTTTTGAACTCTTGGAAGCTTCCGTTTTGATGATGATCCTCCTTCCTTCTCCTTTGTTTGGTATAGTGTCCAGCTGAGAGGTTCTACAAATCCGAGTTCAACAGTACGCTTCTTCTTCCCCTTCATCTTCTTCATCTTCTTAGTTGAGCTTCAATGGTGGAAGCCATCGACTTACCTTGTTTTCCCTTCCAATGGTTTGCATGTGTTTGGATCGAGTTTGGACTGTGTTGTATGATGTTGTAGTGTATGTGGAACATCTATGGTGGAGCAAGGAATCTAGAGAGTGTTGATGTTCAATGGTGGAAGCCATCGACTTACCTTGTGGCCTTCTTCCCCTTTTTGCGGTTGTTCTTCCTTCTTTCGCGTGCATGTCTTTGCTTGGTGTGTACCCTCCCTTGAGTATGTGTTCATAGCTGATCCTAGAGAGTGTTGATGTTTGAAGCATGCTAGGTTGGACGTAGGATAGTTTTGAATGCCATGTAGTTGCTTTTGGGACCATAAGAAAGTCTGTGAGATTTTCGGAATGATTCAAAGGTTTGAGGTTTGTATGTGTGTGAGTTGGTTCGTGGGATGAGATTATGGATGCCTTGTGAAGCTTGTGAGGTTTGAGATTGTGATTTTATGTTTGTTGAGATTGTGGGCTATGATATTCGTATCTTAGAATAGTGTTGTTACGGTTGAGATTATTGGGACAAGGCATATTTATCCTAGTATGTGTTATGGCTTATGATCTTGCGATATCATCGGGTCTAGAAGATTAAGGACTTCTAGCTTTTGAGAGTGGTATTGATTTGCGCCTTGTTATGATCACGCGATGAGTACCTTCCTACGGGAAGCGAGAGCGGTATTGATCGGTTTAGCTTCGGGACAAGGTAAAACTCCGGACTTACGTAGCTCGTATTCTTCGTATTAATTTTGATGCGTGTTTGGTGGTGTATGTTTATTGTTTATGTTATAACAACTAAACCGAAAATAGGACCACCGACCTTTATATTATTTGGCTCAAGTATATGATAACGGGCGGTGACATCACTGCCTAGCTCTTGCTAGAGCTAGGAGGTTCTCGGCGACTAGCCCGGGCAGGTAGACGGTGGGATGCATCAGTACCATTCCTTGCCGGAAGTAGGAATGGTGGTGAGATCACCACTACAAAAAATAATTCAATTAGCCACGCATGTTGGCGATGGCAAAGCCTTGCCGTCGCCATTGGTCACTATTTGGCGACGGCAAAGCGACGGCAACATCACCGTGGCAAAAATACCAATTATTGGCGTCGGTGGTATATAACCGTCGCTAATAGTCATGTAATTGGCATCGGCTAATCTTTACCGTGGCTATAGAAGGGGTCATTGGCGACGGCTTATGTCGTCGATGCCAACAACCAAATTTATTTGGCGCCATATAAAAATATTGGGGTTAGA
This sequence comes from Fagopyrum homotropicum, assembly GCA_033239125.1. Lineage (NCBI taxonomy): Eukaryota > Viridiplantae > Streptophyta > Magnoliopsida > Caryophyllales > Polygonaceae > Fagopyrum > Fagopyrum homotropicum. The sequence continues at coordinate 33,824,013 of BSWB01000008.1, forward strand.
TTTTTTTAAAAAATAATATAAATATTTTTTTCTTCTTAAAAATAATTAAAATTTATCCTCAAATTCTATTCCCGCATCAAATTAGGTTTCCCTCTTGTGCCTCTTTTGTTCAACATCTTCGACCCTAGGGCCCTGCTGAGCGCGCAGGAGTTGGTTCCATTCATTGAACCGAACCAAAACCGCAAAAAAAGGTTCAAACCTCAACTACTCGGTTCGGTTTTACGGATCATGATATTATGTGTTGCGGTTTGCGATTCGGTTGATGAACCGAACTACAACACAACTTTTAATTAAAAAATTAAAAGAGTCTTCAATCAATTCTTCTATTCTTCTCGATATTCAAAATGTAGAGTTCAACATTCAACCCTAGCCCCAACCCCAATGCCCCGACTACAAATTTCGTCAATCGTAAGTCACCCCAACGTCGCCTCGCCTCGGTCTCAACCTCTCTCAGTCGGCCAGTCGCCCACCGACGCCCCCTTCTCCGAGAGGTTTGCATCCATTACTCTATTTAATTTCTTCTTTTGTTAAATACTTGAATATGTTCTTCTTTTCTTTAAAGATTTAATTGAATTTTCATTTTTTTGTACAATCCATAGGGTCGTGTAGTGATAAAAATTATTACTACCTTGGCGAGCTTCCATATTTAACAAGCTTTGAGTCTCTTACTTGGGAGGTGAAAATATGTTTTTGTCTTGTGAGACTAAGATATCTGATCTTCTGATCCCAACTTATAACCAGATACCACTTTTTGTGCTTATTTTGGAATTAGGATAGTCACTTGTTTTAGGACCGAATTTACAATTAATCTTATGTGTGTTATGTAGGCATCCTTCGTGCTAAAATAGTTTCAAACTTCCTCATTTTGACGGCCCTCAATATCAGCTCTAACATTTATCTATAGTAGGTCGCTGGATATTAGAAATATTCATGGCTTTTGACTGGATTAGATAATTTGACTAGTACATACACCCTCCCTAGACCTCGCTTATATTGGAGAAGTTTAGAAAAACTGAGATCAAGAGGTATTTTCGGATCATGGTTATATGTATAACCGTTGACAATCGAATTTGTTTTTTAAAAATAATAATTTCGGACCCCGATTATATGAACTAATCGGGGTATAATATTAACTTTCAGATAATACCATGGTTATCATAAAGAACCGTGGTAATAGGAAATTCTCGTACCACGATTATTTGAATAACCGGGTTAACCTCATTTTTTTCTCTCCACAAAACCCTAGCCGCCCCCTTTGTCTTCTCCTTCAACAACCTTTGCCTTTGCTTTCTCCTCCACCGAACAGGTAAACAGTTAATATCTTGGTCTCGTTTTGAGCAATTTTCGCAGACTTGTCACTCACATTTCTCTCTAAATGCGGGTTCATATGTACGTCGTCAGGATAAAGAGTTGTTAGTGGTGGTAGGCGGTGGAACAACCACAATCTTTGGTGCAATTAGGGCCTTCCTCTTATGGCTTATGAGAGCAGCTAATTGCGCACACCCATGTATTTGTTTTTTTATACACTGTGTGGTCATATTTGCAATATTTTTCTTCCTCACCAAGGCAAAATATCATATTTCCAGTTATGATCTTGAAGAAACTAGACCTGTGTCATTGTGTGTATGGGGCAGTGCATAATTTGATGTTGACAAGATATTTAGAACATCCAATGGCCCTTTGAGCAGTTTATTTGATGGGGTGTTCACGAACTGCTTGTTTTTTTTTGTTTATCTCTTTTGGTTGTATCTCTGAATTCCTGCAAATTAACAGGTGGATGAGCCTATGTACAGTTTGCTATCCTTGGTTGTCTCAATGCCCCGACTCAAATTTCTCATTCCTGACATAATCAGGAAACACTTGTGCGCTCTTTCTGGCTGTCACGACCGTACCATCTATTCTATTCATTGGTCAAGGTAAAATGACTTCATTCATTATTTAAATATTTGTAATACATGCAATCCGTTTCACTCCAGCATACGGATTTGGTTGGGTGGTGTGGAAGGGGGTGGGGGCTGGGGGGTTGCTCCACTTCTACGTGGGATTCTGATTTGGGTTCACCTATGCATCAAGTATCAATGTTTCAAGAGCATTAGTAAAGCCATTCAGTTTGTTCTCAATGTAGTAGCTTACTTAAGATTGTTAAAGTTTGTTGTAAATCTAGTGAAAGAAAGGTGTATGCATCGAGTTTTCTTTCCCTTAGTGTTGTCTTTTGCATCTCGCTACCAATTGTTTCTCTACATCTAATACTATTAATTTCATGTGAAATGAGGGTGTAATTGCTACCGGAGCTGGGGATGATGGTATAAGACTGTTTGTTGAGAACAACAATGGTGGGGTAAGTACTGTCTCTTTTCGTTCTTGTATTCTTATATTTACATTTTTATGGTTTTAAATTTACCTATATTTGAAGTAGGCTATTACTGGAGTAAATATGTGGTAAAGGAAAAATAATAAATCCAGAGTACTGTTAGTATGGTAGAAAAAATTGCCCTTCCTCTTATAACTTATGAGAGCAGCTAATTGCGCACACCCATGTATTTGGTTTTTTTATACGCTATGTGGTCATATTTGTAATATTTTTCTGCTTCACCAAGGCAAAATATCATATATCCAGCTATGATCTTGAAGAAACTGGACCTGTGTGTATGGGGCAGTGCATAATTTGATGTTGACAAGATATTTAGAACATCCAATTGAGCAGTTTATTTGATGAGGTGTTCATGAACTGCTTTGTTTTTTTGCTTAGAACTCTTTTGGTTGTATCTCTGAATTCCTGCAAATTAATAGGTGGATGAGCCTATGTACAGTCTGCTTTCAAAAAAGGAGAAAGCTCACGAAATGGATGTGAAATGTGTCCAGTGGAGCCCCACGGTAAGATGGAAATTTTTTTTTATCTTCTCAAAGACACAGGTTAGATTGATTCCTGGTTTGATTGCATTCGATTAAATGAATCAATAGGTATTTCATCATAGAAACTTTGGGGGTTCTTCCAATTGTGATTCTTGTGGTTAGTCATTTATTGCAGGCATATACGACAATGTAGGGTAAGTCAGACTTTGTGAAGTTGTATTTTCATCAACAAGCCTGCGAATATTGGGAACAAGAGGCACATGAAATTGAATAAGCTTCTTCTCATGGTGACAATATATTCTTGAAACCCAAATTGAACTTGCTGAATGATTCATTCTTAGTTTGCTAAGCATCAACATTTATTCTAAATGTGCAGCTGAAAATCCAACATTTAGGCATAATCTTTTTGGGGCATCGTTCGTAGAAGAAGAAATGTAGAAGGAAGAAGATTATTAGTGTTGGAGATGAGATCAGAGAACTCGTAAGCCAAGTGAGCAAGACCTTATACTGCATCACTGATTATATGAGGGGTTTCACCAGATAAGCTTCCTACATACACATATACAAAGTTAAACTCTATCTTTGTCTACAAGGAAGACGATTGCAAGCCCAATGCGATCTGTATAGTCCACTTGGAAATGAACAACAATGATAAATCAAGAGGTAATTTTCAACACTCTCAAAAATATTTATGAGGATGACAGGCGAAGTGAATTTGTGTATTCTGGGTGACAGGTGAATAATGCACGACTCCATCTGGAATTAAGACATTCAATGTCACATGTTTAAGACAACCTTGGTGAAGATTGAAGATAACCAGAAAGCAAGATATTTCTGCATTCACCAGCTTGACACTCTCTACTTCACAAATTCATGAAAGCATGGAATTATGAGTATGTTTATCTTTAAAAAAAAAAGTAAGTGTTTTTTGTTCTTGGGATGTAGATCTTTATTTTTTAGAAAATACTACTTTAGGTTAAATAAAATAAATCATCCTTGATGTAGTCTTTTAGATGTTTTCAAATATTATAGGTTTTTTATTCGTTGTTTGAATCACATTCCTAGTTGAAAGAACGATTTTGTTGTCTTGATGCATTAATTGGTTGGATTTGGAGGTTAATCTCGTTATTGATAGTAATTTCAGTTGAAATATTCATCGTGTAGGTCATTATGGCTTCATCAGACGAAGAGGGGGAGATATTGCCTGAGTATGTAATTGACTATGAGTTTTTAGATGGGAGAGACCAGCATGTGTCATTTTCACGTAAACAACTTTGTTTGACTGAGGACGAACTCGATCGCGAGGTTGTTGTTGGGATGAACTCGCGGGTTTACTTGCACGGTACTAGTAGGGAGGGTCTGAGCAGATTTACAAAATGCAAGCAAGTTTTCTGCTGGAAGTACAACATTTCTTCTCCTAAGCCTGAGCTTTTTGTATTGTGTAAGGGTAAGCTCTGGATCAATCTGCTAAAGCCGAGAAAGCGTTTCGAGTTTATGATCAAATCAACGTTGATCACGGTTCATTTTCTTCACTTTGTTAAGAAGAACCATCAGGGATCAACTCAAAGTATATGGAACCACTTGGCCAGAGTGTTCAGGTATCGTATTTTGTTCCTTTACAATTGTTATAAGCCTCGTTGTTTGCTATTTCTGGTCTTTGCTGAAGGGGAATCGCCAAACTTTGACTATGCTTTTATTTGATGCTCAACAATGTGAGAGTGATATTCTTGATCATATTGGATTAGTTAAAGATGCTTTCAAGAATGATCTGGACCTCCAAGAATCTGAGGTTTGTTTAAGTTCATACTGTTCTTTATCTGCTTGGTGGTTAGAGTATGTTTCTCACTTGTAAGACTGAATTTAGTACGACTGGTCTTGTGAAGGATTTGTACTGTATGCTTCAGTATTTCCCATATTTTTTACTTGTACTTATTTTGCTGGCCTAATTGCAATCAGTTCTTGACTTGTGAGCTCATAATGCATCTATTAATTGTTCTTCACGACACCACACCCATTAAAGGTTAAAATATGAAGTTGAAGTCCATTTTCCTACAAAAATAAAAAGAGCCTTCCTATAAATATCCAGAAGCAAAGAGCCACTATTGCATTGCCTTTGATATTAATATATAAGACATGGCCATTTCCAGGTCTCTCATAACTGCACTTCTTCTCTCCGTGCTTCTCCTTCACGTCGCAGAAGCAGCCCATCATCCCCAAATGGTACGTATGTATGTGGCTGGTCGATCTACCACACATCAATTATATATATATATATATGAATGAATATGATGAGCATTCTATTTGGTTGTACTGATGTATGCAGATTGAGAGCACGGCTCCTACGAGAAATCTCCTCCAAACAATAGGTACATACCAATACCATTTTTATATATGTTCAACTCCCACAGCTTCATAAACTAACAAATTGTGAGAGGTGAAAAAAAAATGATCATCATAGTAATGAACTAACATGATTTGCATCTAGGGTATGCATTCCAAGATTCTTGCATTATAAGAGCATCAGCTGGTGCAAAACTAGTTACCCAAGATGGAACTTTACTGCAGCCAAGAACATGAAAAACAGTAAAAGGCTATATCTTTAGAATTTGTCATTTTGCAGTTTTGGTCCATGTAAGATAGCAAGAAATGTTTAGCGTTTTTCATCTATCTTCAGCATAGAAATATGTATAATATAACTCTATTCGTCTAATTTTGTCATGTTGAGATACTTGGTCTGACTTTAGAACTTTACTGCACGTCGAAAAAAGAGTCTATTGGAGGTGTGGAGATCATACAGCATCAGAAAAGAAATCAATTAGCGAAAATGATGCAGTTGATGAAGAATTTGTCCAAGTAGAAGATGCTTAGATTGTGGAATTGTGTGATTGTGAACTTCATTACCACATTGTTAAAGATAAGGACATCTAGGTTTTGTACTTCAGTTTGTGAAATTATTTACACTTTAAATTGTGCTATTTTGATTGTTTTGAATGTGAAATATACTCTTTTGGTTTATGAAAATTGTTGTTGTAGCTTGATGCAATCATTTAGATATTTTCAAATAATACAAGTTGTGTTATAGTTTTACAAGATGTGGTATAAATTTCCCACCAAATTAATAATTTTTGACGGCCGGTTACCATTGCCAAAAATTAATATTTTAAAAACATTTTAAAATTTTGCGGTGGCTCCATGCCGTTGCTGAAAATATAAAATTTCCCGCCAAATTTACATTTTGCGACGGCTACTGCTGGTGCAAATTTAAAATTTCGCACCAAATTTCAATGTTTGCGACACCTGGACGGCGACGGCTTCAGCTGACGCGAAAATTTTTCGACGGATAAGAACCGTCGCCAACAGGCGACGCGAAATTTTAGCGACGGCCATATGCCGTCGCAAAAAACTTTTGCGTCGCCTGTTCTGGCTACGCCCTATTTTGCCGTCGTCAAGCCGTCGCCGTTGATTATTGGCGACGGCAAATGGCTTTTCTGCCGTCGCCAACAGCCGTCGCCAATTGAATTATTTTTTGTAGTGCACGGTGATTCTCGTGTCACAAACCTAAGTTAATTTAGAACGGGATATGACTTAATAAAAAAAAGATAATAAACCGGATTTTTGTGCTTTAGAGTATGTTGTGTGTTTATGATGACTTACGAGTGTTTGTGTCATCACCTTGATTCTAATGCTTAGAATTTAGAACGGGGTTTCGTACATTTTATGATGGGTTTTGTTGAGGGTCGTGTATATGGTATCATGTATGTTGTTGTGTGTTGTTTTTGGTCTTTGGAGTTGTATCTTGGCTGGACTCTTTCATTGTATGCTTTCGGGAAACGCATCATTTGCATAAAAATGTATTTTGGTTTTGCCTTTATTTGTGTCTTGTTGCAAGATCCGGTGAAATTGTTGTCAAGCTAAGGGTCGGGACCCATTGTGAGGTCACCGCCCGTGGCATCCAGAGTCCCGCGGATTTGGTGTGTTACACTTTAGGTAGTTATGATGATAGCATTACTTGTGATGTTGTTTCCATGCAAGCATGTCAAATTCTATTAGGATGTCCATGAAAATTTGATTGAAGTGTCAAGCATAATCGATATACTAATAAAATACTTTTGAATATAAGGGTCAAATGCTAACTTTGAAACATGTGACGCATTTACAGATTGTGGAAAGTTTTGAGAAGAAAAAGGACAAATGTAATGTCAACAAGGAAAAGGAAAGAGAAACGCACCCCAGAGAAGAAATCACAGTCAGAGATACGGAATCTCGCCCGAGAAATACAAAATCACTCCCCATTGTAGGAGATTCTAATTCCACTACCAAACCTCGTCTCACTTCTTCAAAATCTCTACCCAGTGATGAAATCTCGCCCGAGATTACCTCTGAGATTTCTTCTACTAAGACTAATCTAGTTTTTTTTAGCATCCAAAATGGAGTTATTGATGATTATATTCCTTTGAATTCTATTCTAATGAGTTTACGTAAAAGTCTTATGAATTTAAGTGAGGAAGTCAATACTACCTTACCCAAAACCATTCTAACTCTTTTGGATGAGTTTTGTGATGTTTTTCAAGATGAGATTCCTGCAGGATTTCCACCTTTTCGAGGCATTGAGCACAACTTGATTAAATTCTAGGAGCTTCACTTCCTAATCTTCCCGCTTATAGTATGAGTCCTTAAGCGAGTCAAGAGATTCAGGATCAAGTTCAAGCACATTTGGATAAAGGATATGCTCGAGAGAGTATAAATCCATGTTCGATGCCCATCCTTTTGGTTCCTGTTCGCTCAAAAGTTTGTGCGTCAAAGTCTTAAAATTTATAAAACAGAAATTAAGCAAAAGCGAACCCGCAGTCTAGGTATCGGCGTAGTAAAACAAGAATTCCAGAGTATCGAACTCAGGAATTTGGGGGGAACAAAATCAATTCAAAAAATTGTCAAGCAATTAAATGTAGAAGCTTTGCAAATATTGGGAAAACAGCAATCCTAAAGATCCAGAAATCCATTTGTGGCAATTGATTCAAGATATTCTATAGATGTAAGGACAGAGTCGGGGTTGCAAAGGTATATCTAATGTAAGGTTATATACGGTGAAGTTTCAGAACCCTATATGTCTCACCCAGGGACACTCTCTATAAAGGTTGTTGAGGCTACAGTATAGAAAGGATCAATGGATAGGAATTACTTTCAAATACCCATGCCCAACCCAAGGAATCGAAGATAAGCCAAAACGGTTAAGGTTATGACACTCGAAACCGAAATAGAGGATGTTGAGTCTCACAACTACCTAGAAAAGGCAAATCAAGGCTAGGTTAAAGAATATCCATAACTTTAGATTAAAGCAAAAGAAAAGGACGTGCCACAGAGGAAACCAAGGCTGGATCTTGACGAACCACGGCCGTGGAACTCAAGAACAGACCGTGGAAAATGTCGACGACAAGGTTTCTCGCAACTCTCAAGGTCTAATCTGTTTACGTTCAATCTATCATTATCTAAGCCACAACTATGAACCCTTCACCTTAGAATTGCTAAAGGGTTTTAGCCAATAAACATCATCATTGAATCAAAAAACAAGTTTAAAAGAGAAAAAAGGTGAAAACTCCGAAAACTCAATAACAATCGAATAGTCAATCTCGAAAAGAAATAACAAGCGTATGTATTCAATGAAAGAGGAATAGGGAACCGAAATCCTCACAACAATCTATAGGGACAATGAAGAACGGGATGTCAATCCGCCTTCGAATGTAAACCCTAAGATATTCCTAAGTACGCAATCTAGAAATGCGTCCTTCTCGGGATCTTCCTATCCGTGATGGAATCTTCCTCAATCAATCTCCAAATGAAATGTAGTGTATGCAGCCGTCAATGCGAGTCCCCTGATTTCTCCTTCCTTCAGTCTTCTTATAGGAAAAAAGTAGGGTGACGAAAAGCCCGATAACCGTCGCTGACGTGGCAAATATAACACGTGGCAACCGTTATAAGAATCACGGTCTAGTGTAAACCTCTCACGGTCATGGTTTGTTAGCATGAAATATTGTAATATTTTAGGCACGTTTTCTAAGTGTATTTCATCCATATTGGTGGTCATTGATAGAGCATTGAAGCATTAGTGAGTTAGTTTATCTATATTGTCGATATAGAGGTCTACATAAGCTTTGTGTTGATTGTAGGCAATTAAGAGCTAAAACCGGACGGATCAAGGGAGAATGGAGATGGATTGAGCATGTCCACGGATTGAGGACATCACTAGGAGCTAAGGAAGATACTAAGTTGAAGAATGACACAAATCAAGGAGAATAACGAGCCGTCTACGTTCCACGCTCTAAAATACGTCCGTATTAGTATCCACACTCTAATCCACGGCCGTGGAACTTTGGCAAGACAAGCGTGGAGCATTCCAGCAAGTTACACGGCCGTCGAGGATTCAAAGCAACCGTGATCAAGTTCCACGCTCTAAATTACGGGCGTGGAACCTTCCACGACCGTGATCTTAGCGATCTTTTACGCAATATTTTAAGCCACGATCTACTACGCACATGGGCCTAAGACACATTTTATCCAACCATATAAAAGGACGGAAGGAAAGAGATTCCGTCACCTTCGCTACCTCGATTACACCTCCGCCTAGGGTTTCAAGTTGGACGTGTGGAGATTGCTATTTCGCGACGGAGAATTGCTTCCACGCATTGAGAGTTTCATTGGACGTACGGAGATTACGTCTTTCATCCTTAGGTTTGATTAGAAGACGGATTGACATCCCGTTCTTCGTTCTTATCTAGGATTGTGATTTTTTGTGTTATTCTGAATCAACTTACACCATTGTTCTTGTTTGTGGATTTGAGATTGATTTGAGATTTATTCAAGGTTTTTGGATGTTTTCATCTTTCATTCTTTTAAATCTTGAATTTGATATCATAATGATTGTTGTTGGCTAAAACCCTTTAGCAATTCTAAGGTGAAGGGTTGATAGTTGTGGCTTAGATGATGATAGATCGATCATAAACAGATTGGATCCTGAGAGTTAGAGAGAATCGCTGACGAACCTAATCCACGGTCTGTTCTTGAGCTTCCACGGCCGTGGAACTCAAGAACTACCCGTAATTTTGTGTCAGTTACGAGCCTTGCTTTTACTTTAATCCAAAGTTAAAGATTTGCTTTAACTTAGTCTTGGCTTGCCTTTTCTAGGTGGTAGTGAAGCCTCAACAACCTCTACCTCGATTCCGAGTGTCATAACCTTAATCGGTTTAGTTGGTCTTGATCCTTGGATTACAAGTTTGGGTATTTGACATTAATTCTTGACTTTAGATCCTTTCTATACTGAAGCCTCAACAACCTTTATAGAGAGCGTCCTTAGTTGAGTCATATAAAGCCTTGGAACTTCACCGTACATTGCTTTGCATTAGTATACCTTTGTGGCTCTTAACTCTGTCCTTATATCTTTAGTATATCTTGAATTGATTGCCACAGCTGGATTCCTGGATCTTTAGGGTTGTTGTTTTCCCAATAATTTACAAAAGCTCTTACATTTACTTGCTTGACAATTCTATAATTGGATTTAACCCCCCAAATCCCTGTGTTCGATACTTTGGAATTCTTGCTTAACTACGTCGATCCGTACACTGCGGGTTCGCTTGCTTGATTCTAGTTTTATAAATTTAAGACTTATTTGCACGCACGCTAAGTCGCGAACATGGTTCTGGTCGTGGAATCTTCCTGTTTCTCTCGACATGACTTTTCACGCCCTCAATGCTAAAACCACGGTCGTGGTTCTCTTGGTTTTTCCGTGATTTGTCAAATTCCTTTGTAAAAGCCTTTGTTTCGTAAAGTTCTCTAATCATGCTCCTTCATTAGCTTCTCCACTGCATCCTCTTGATGCCTAGCATGATCAGATACTCCTACTCTCTCATATATGCTCCAATCCAAGCCTTTATTAACCTAAAAACATAACAAAGCTTGTGTGGATCTCTATATTGACAAAATAGGTGAATGTGCTCATAAATGCTTCAAACTCTTATCCATGTACACAACTAAAAGGGAAAAACAATCAAAACAAGTGCCTAGAATCTGGCCATATTTCATGTTATCAATATACCCCATACTTGTCGCTTGCTTGTCCCCAAGCAAGGTTTTCAAAAGCTTAGAATACAAGGTAGGATGAAATATGAATGCAAAAACAAGGTAAAAACAATCTTTTTGGTATTGTGCTTCTAATCAATAGACCATTCTCAAATCTTGCTTCATGCTTCCTTGAAAACATCCATATACATAAATCAAAGTATGTAAAGCAAAGGAAATATCCTAAATTGCATAAACTTCAAGAAAAACATCGTAACCTTCAAGCATTGTCAAAATCAAACATGTGAAACTTCAATTTAGATCACCAAGTCAAACATCATTCTCATGATCTCAAGGACATTCAAGCAAGGTCAAGAATATGAATAGGTGAGAAACTTATAAAGGAATATTGTATAAATCCGGGAAAAAGGAACAACACAAACTTTTTCTACAATTTGAACCAGCCACCAATTAGAGCTTTGCTCTTTATTTTAGCACAAAATTTTCGATTTTACTTTTTAGAAATATGGACAGCGGTGCACAAAAACCGAAGCCTAAGAGATTGGCGTTTCTCAATTTCAAGATGCCTCAAAACCTTGATGCACATACCATAATCTGTTAGAAATATCGCTCAATCCGACTTTGGCAAGACACAAACACCCGGCTATGTGAATGGTGCCGAGTTACTTATCATCATGATTGACTTCCCCAAACCTATTTTTCTACACTTTGAATCCACAAAATTTCTTTCATGGCCCTCCCACATCAGACATGCCAAAATCAACTCTTCCTAATTCCCGGATAGGTAAAGGAGGCAATTATTTTCATTGAGAGGCTAAGTGATTATGGAAAGAAGAAAGAAAAATCGAAGTGCCTTAATCATCTCATAAAGAAGTGCAAGAACTTATATTGTGATTTCATTCTCTATTCCTCAATATGACTTAGATAAAACTCTCACATTATGAAGCTTGCAAGAAAGGTTAAACAGCATACTCAATTTCTTCACAATTCATAATTCAATTCAAGTATACAAATGTCATCAAAAATTCATTCCACAAGTAGATTCATCATAGAATTCATTTCCAATCTTAGAAGCACAATAATTTTCAAACAATTTTCAAAATTTTTATGGGTTTTTCAAAGCTTTTTAATGCAATGCCATAAGGAAACGTGTAACAATAAAAGAAAGATGCAAGTGTTCATGGAATTAAAGCAAGCAAGTGTATCGAGTTATTACGAACGAGAGTCACACCCCACCCCAAACTTAACATACACATTGTTCTCAATGTTTAGGAAAAATAAAGAAAAGAAAAGAAAAAAAAACTCACTAAGGCGGTGGATTGGCTCGAAACGTCCATCATCAATCACTGGGAGGCGGTGGCCGTGGGTAAGGGAAGAAGTCGGAGCTTAAAGGGCCCCCAAACTGCTCGCGATAGACATCAGAGAGGATCCTTGCGTTCTCTTGCCTTTCTACATCATGCTCCCCCTAGGGGCTCTCTAAGTCGTCCACCCACCTAGAAATATCACCCGCCCATGCCGGCTGCTGGTCATACCAAGAAGGAGACTGCTGAGCCCATGAGGGCGGCTGCTGGTACCATGTAGGCGGTTGTTGAGTCCAAGGTGGTGGAGCTCCCATCCAAGCCGGCTGCTGGCCGTACCAATCCGGTGCACTCTCCATCCATGTGGGGCGTTCGGGGTATGGAAAAGGATGAGTGTGAGATTTTTTGAAGAATGAGGGGTTTTATACGTGCCGTAAAATTTTTGAAAACCACGGCCAGTCGGGGTGTTCCACGGCCGTGGTTTTGTACAGACCCGTGGAATTTTGGAATTTCTATTTTCTTCAGCTACGACCTTGTTTTTCACAGCCTAATTAAGCAAACCACGGTCGTGGTTTTGCCTTTTTGTCCGTGGAATCCTCTGTTTTCTCCAAGAATCCAAGTTTCGTCATTTTTTTCGGCTTTTCCTCCCTTCTTTTGCTCATTCCTTATTCCTGGCATCCAAAGACACAAACATACCGGAAGGTAGCGAAGAAAAACAAACAAAAACATCTAAAATAATCTAATCTAGGAAAGAAGCAAAAACAAAAACAAGAATACAATACCTTGGGTTGCCTCCCAAGAATCGCTTTGTTTTGGGTTCGTAGCTAGACCGTTACTTTGTTTAAGTGAGGACAATCGGAGCGATTTCCTCAGCTTGGAGCTCCGGCGAGTACTTCTTGAGTCGTTGACTGTTCACTTTGAAACTTCCGCACTTCTCACCCCATACTTCAACTGCACCATGGGGAAAAACACGTTTAATCACATAGGGTCCTATCCAACGAGTCTTAAGCTTACTTGGAAAGAGCCGAAGTCTAGAATTAAAGAGGGGAACAAGTTCTCCTTCTTTGAGATCCTTTAGAATGATATGCTTATCATGCCAACGCTTCACCCTTTCCTTGTAAATCTTGGCGTTCTCATAGTCGTTCAAGCGGAGTTCATCTAGCTCGTTAAGGTCAAAGAGGGGCTTCTCACCAGCTTCCTTCATGCTGAAATTCAACCACTTTACAGCCCAATACACCTTATCTTCCAGCTCTACCGGGAGATGGCAAGACTTCCCATACACAAGGTTGTAAGGTGTTGTGCCGATGGGAATCTTGTATGCTATCCTATACGCCCACAATGCGTGATCCCGATTCAATGGCCAATCCTTCCTTGTTTTTGACACCGTCTTCTTAAGGATTCCTTTAATCTCTCTATTTGAAAGCTCCACTTGTCCCCTTGTTTGTGGATGATAGGGTGTGGTTATCTAGTGAGTCACCCCATACTTAGCTAGTAGAGATTCGAATCGACGGGCTATGAAGAGTGAACCTCCGTCACTAATGATTGTTCGTGGTGTCCCAAACCTTGGGAAAATAGTTCTATTAAAGAACTTGAGAACCACCATAGCATCGTTAATTAGAGAGGCAATAGCTTCAACCCATCTCGAAACATAATCTATAACTATAAGTATGTATTGGTTTCCACAAGATGATGGGAATGGTCCCATGAAATCAACTCCCTAAACGTCAAAGATCTCCACCTCTTGAATGTTTTTGAGAGGCATCTCATTTCTCCTAGAGATATATCTTGTTCTTTGACAAGCATCGCAGCAAGCAACAAAGGTTTGCACATCCCAAAATAAAGTAGGCCAAAAGAATCCGGACTGCAATACCTTAGCGCTAGTTTTATGTGCACTAGCGTGTCCTCCACAAGGAAGTGAATGGCAATGACGAATGACACTTTGCATTTTGTCTTCCGGAACACATCTTCTAATGATGTTGTCGGGACCTCTCTTGATCCAATAGTATTGGCGGACATCCCTAAAGAACATCTTTCTTTGTGCGTAGGATAATCCGGGAGGTATTTCCTGACAAACCAAGTAATTTACAAAATCAGCAAACTAAGGTTCGTTACCTCTAGAGATCGTATCGATAAATTCTTCCATTATGTGCTAGTGTTCGTCCGGGAAGGAGTCATGGATGGGTAGGTCGTCGTCTTCGGTGTGTGGTAGACGACTTAAGTGATCCGCAACAGAATTTTCAGAGCCTTTCTTGTCGCAAATCTCTAGATCGAATTCTTGAAGAAGAAGAATCCATCTAATCAGCCTTGGCTTTGCATCCTTCTTGGCGAGCAAATACCGTATTGCTTAATGGTCCGTGTATACAATCACCTTCGCTCCTACAAGATAAGAACGAAACTTCTCAAAAGCATATACAACGGCTAGAAATTCCTTTTCAGTCGTGGTGCAGTTGAGTTGTGCTTCATCTAGCGTCTTGCTAGCATAGTAGATGGCGTGAGTTCGGCCTTCTTTCTTTTGTCCAAGCACCGCTCCAACAGCTACGTCACTTGCATCACACATAACCTCGAATGGGAGATTCCAATCCGGAGGTTGGATTATGGGGGCTGAGATGAGGGCTTCTCGAATCTTATAGAAAGCATCTAAACATTCCTGTGAAAATTCAAAAACAACATCCTTCATCAAAAACAGCATCTTAAAATCCTACGTGTCCTAGGAAACTCCTTATCCCCTTCACCGAAGATGGAAGAGGAAGCTTCTCTATCGTCTCGATCATAGCCATGTCAACTTCGATCCCTTAATTGGAGATCAAATGTCCTAACACAATGCCTTCTCTAACCATGAATTGACACTTCTCCCAATTTAGAACAAGGTTAGTGTCCTCACATCTTCGCAAAACAAGAGAAAGGTTAGCAAGAAAATTGTCAAATGAGGAACCATAAACTGAAAAATCGTCCATAAAAACCTCCAGGATTTCCTCAATGTATTCCGAGAAGATGGCCATCATGCACCTTTGGAAGGTGGTTGGAGCGTTGCAAAGTCCGAATGGTATCCTTCTATAAGCAACCGTATCCCATGGGTGCGTGAATGTGGTCTTCTCTTGATCAACCGGGTGAATCGGGATCTAAAAGAAACCACTATAACCGTCAAGGTAACAAAAAAGGAATGTTGTGCTAACCTCTCAAGCATTTGATCGATGAATGGTAGCGGGAAGTGGTCCTTCCTCGTTGCATTGTTTAGCTTGCGGTAATCGATGCACATCCTCCATCTTGTTGCCGTTCTTGTTGGAATGAGTTCGTTGTTCTTGTTGGTCACAACGGTCATTCCTCCCTTCTTTGGGAAGACTTGAACAGGGCTCACCCACTTGCTATCGGAGATAGGATAGATAATACCTGCGTCAAGTAACTTAAGGATTTTCTTCTTCACAACCTCTTTCATGATCGGACTTACCGTCTTTGAGGTTGGCGTTAAGGCTTATAATCCTCTTCCATTAGAATCTTGTGCAGACATAAAGATGGTTTAATTTCAACAAGATCCTCTATGGTATAGCCTTGAGCTTTCCTATGTTTCCTCAAATCAGCCATAAGTTTCTCATGTTCATCTTCACTCAAATCGGAACTAACCATAACGGGAAACATAGATTTAGTTCCAAGAAATGGATACCTAAGATATTTTGGAAGTGGCCTTAATTCCAAGGATGTTGATACCTTTGGAGTATCTTGAGAGTTGGTTGATGTCTCCTTGGAAGTCTCCAAGGGTGTGGAGGTGTTGGAGGAAGAATCCTGAGTGTTTGTAGAAAGAACGGAGTTGTTGTTAACATTTTCCAACACCACGGTGTCGCTGTTACTTCCACGGCTGTGGTTTGTGTTTGTGAGGCCATGAAATGCGGTTTGAATAAAAAATTTTCTCTCGACATAACTTTCCACGGCTGTAATAGGTGAAACCACGCCCGTGGAAAAGAGCAATTGACCGTGGTTTCTAACGTCTTCGGAGCTATCGTACAATTTTTCGAATTCTTTAGTTTGCACTTCTCCTAGGTCTCCAAAGCATCAACCACAACATTGCAATCCTCTTCTTCTCCTCTTTCCATGATGCTCATGGTTATGACCTTTTGCAATGGATCTTTAAACATGATCGAGCTTACTTCCTCTCTAGATACTTCTTCGTGATAGAGGTTGAACATATCCTTTCCAAGCGCAGGTTCTTTTGCCAAAATGTTGAGAGAACAAATTCAACCTTCTCTTCTTCTATATTGAAGGCTAGGCTAGTATTCTTACAATCTACCATACAGCCGGAAGTTGCAAGAAAAAGTCTTCCGAGTATGATCGAGACTGGACAATCTGCAGGAATGTCAAGCACAACAAAATCTATAGGAATATAGAACTTACCGAGCTTGACCGGGACATCTTCAATGACTCCTATGAGTCGAGTTATGGATTGATCCGCCATGTACAAGGTCATCTTTACCGGTTTAGGTTCACCTAAACCGACCTTCCTACACAATGCAAGCGGGATGATGCTTACGCTTGCTCCTAAATCACAAAGAGCATCGTATGTGATTTCTTCAACTCCGATTGGAATACAAAATGACCCCGGATCTCTCAGCTTTAGGGGAATCTTCTCCGTCGTAGTTTTGATAAGCTCCGAAGATTCCAAACTCATATTGACTTCTCCAAAGTCTTCCAGCTTCCTCTTGTTAGAGAGGATTTCTTTTAAAAACTTCCCTTAAGCGGGCATACCTACAATTAAATAAATAAAAGATATGTTAATATGCAGCTTGCTCATTAGATCATTAAACTTACCGAATTGCTTGTCTAGACGCGCTCTTGCTCTAGATTGTGGGAACGGTAGAGGAGGTTTGTAAGTTGGAGGAGGAACATAAGCATCTTCCTTCTCCTTCTCCTTATCTTTCTCTTTCTCAGCAGGAACTTCGACGAACTTTGGCTTCGGGTCGGTGGTTGATACACCACTTCTAGTTGTAATAGCCATCACCCTTCCTTTTGGATTGTCCTCCGTCTTTTCGGGAAGCTTCACTTGGTCTCTAGGAACTTCTCCAGCCTTTCTGAAAACTTGGTTTTCTAAAGCTTTTTATGCTTTATCAACTGAGGTGATATGACTCTCTAATCCCTGGAGCTTTCTCAAGATTGTCTCCAACATAGCATCATGCTTATCCTTCTCCGGTTTACTCGAATTATTTGAAGTGTGACCCTGACTTTTCAAAGGAGTAGAAGAAGATGGAGGTGTTAGTGCATTTTTCAACATGTGAATAGGGATTACCGGGGTTTTGTTTGTTGGATCTTCAATTGTTGTTGTTGGAGTTCCTGTTGTTGTTATTCCAATTATTGTTCCGGTAGTTGTTCCTATTGCCTTGGCTAGTTTTTATAACTTCCTATGGGAATACCTCTTGAAATTTTGTAAGTGTTGGTGTCACTTCCTTCAACTCCTTGATCTCATTGTTGAGGGAAAATATTTTAGTTTGTGCAACATGAGTTAACTTTGCTCTTGGATCTCTTGAATTCCGATTCCCATCTTCGACTTTCCTATGGGAATACCTCTCAAACACTGGGGCTTGCTTCTCAATGAAGTCCCAAACGTCATCCTCTCTCATGTCCATGAAAGTTCGACAAGAAAGGGATTGAAGCTTGAATTGCGTTTCCACATTCAGCCCCTTGTAGTAGATCACCAATAATTCCAACTTTGAAATGCCGTGATACGGACAATCCAATAGAAGATCTTGAAACCTTTCCCAAGATTTAAACATGCTTTCGTTAGGTTTCATGTAAAAAGCATTAATCTTACCTCTCAACTCTGCCGTCTTGGATGGCAGAAAGAACTTGGTGAGGAATTCCGAAGTCAAATCCTCCCATGTGTTATGTCTTCCAGCTGGAAGAGCTTGGTACCAAGACAAATCCTTGTCCTTTAAAGAGAAGAAGCACGGTTTTATCTTGAAATTGTTGTTGACAGCTCTCTTCGGCTTCAATATCTCCATAAGAATCTCGAAATTCTATAATTGTTGGTGTGGAGATTCAACATCCGTTCCACCAAATTGACTTTGGCGAACTATGGTAATAACTTGCGGGCTAAACCCGAAATCCTGGATGTCTTCACCTCTGAAATTCACACCTAAACGGCATGGTTGCTGAATTGGATCCATTCATTGCCCAAGGGTTCGTGGTTCATCCCCGCCATCAGCGGCTCTCACATCTCTAGCGGGAATGCGAGGATTAACATGTGGTCTAGGATTGTCACGAACTGGATGGATTATTGGTTCAATATCCTCTAGGTCCGGCATGTCATCATCGTCGGATGATTCAGCTCTAATAGATCTATTTGAATTAGCTTTCTTACTTCTGGCGTCTTTATCTAATTGCATTTGTAGAATCATCGCCCTAAGCTCCTCAATTTGAGCTTGATTTCTCTCTCGATCAGCTCGAGCATCAGCTTGCTCTTGAAGACGTAGTCTTTCACTTGTATTCAATTGAGCTCTAACATCTTCCAACTCTTGTTGATTATTCCTCTCACTATGTTCAGCCATCCTTTTCTCCCTTAACATTCGCTTCAAAGTCTTCTCAAGTTCGGGATCAAAAGGAACAAGGTCTTTCGTGGATCTAGACCTTCGCATACACCTAAAATTCTACAAAATCACTCAAAAAGAAAAATCAAATAACAAGAGCAAAGCTCCCAAGCTCGACAACCGAGAGCCGAATTTGGCCTAAACCAAATCCCCGGCAACGGCGCCAAAAACTTGTTCGCTGAAAAGTATGTGCGTCAAAGTCTTAAAATTTATAAAACTGAAATTAAGCAAAAGCGAACCCATAGTGTACGAATCGGCGTAGTAAAGCAAGAATTCCATAGTATCGAACACAGGGATTTGGGGGGAACAAAATCTATTCACAAATTGTCAAGGAATTAATTGTAGAAGCTTTGCAAATATTGGGAAAATAACAATCCTAAAGATCCAGGTATCCAATTGTGGCAATTGATTCAAGATATTCTATAGATGTAAGGACAGAGTCGGGGTTACAAAGCTGTATCTAATGTAAGGTTATGTACGGTGATGTTCCAAAACCCTATATGTCTCACCCAGGGACACTCTTTATAAAGGTTATTGAGGATGCAGTATAGAAAGGACCAAAGGATAGGAATTACTCTCAAATACCCGTGCCCAACCCAAGGAATCAAAGATAAGCCAAAACGGTTAACGTTGTGACACTCGAAACCAAAATAGAGGATGTTAAGTCTCACTACTACCTAGAAAAGGCAAGTAAAGGCTAGGTTAAAGCATATCTATAAATTTGTATTAAAGCAAAAGCAAAGGACGTACCACAGAGGAAACCACGGCTTAATCTTGAAGAACCACGGCCGTGGAACTCAAGAACAGACCGTGGAAAATGTCGAGGACGAGGTTTCTCGCAACTTTGAAGGTCCAATCTATTTACGTTCAATCTATCATTATCTAAGCCACAACTATCAACCCTTCACCTTACAATTGCTAAAGGGTTTTAGCAAATAACCATCATCATTGAATCAAAAATCAAGTTTATAAGAGAAAAAGGTAAAAACTCCGAAAACTCAATAACAATCGAATAGTCAATCTCGAAAACAAATAACAAGCGTATGTGTTCAATGAAAGCGGAATAGGGAACTGAAATCCTCACAACAATCTATAGGGACAATGAAAAACGGGATGTCAATCAGCCTTCGAATGTAAACCCTAAGATCTTCCTAAGTACGCAATCTCGAAATGCGTCCTTCTTGGGATCTTCCTGTACGCGATGAAAACTTCCTCAATCAATCTCCAAATGAAATATAGTGTATGCAGCCGTCCATGCGAGTCCCCTGATTTCTCCTTTCTTCAGCCTTCTTATAGGGAAAAAGTAGGGTTAAGAAATGCCCGATAACCGTCGCCGACGTGGAAAATATAACACGTGGCAACCGTTATAATAATCACGGTCTAGTGTAAACTTCAACGGTCATGGTTCTGGTCGTGGAATCTTTCTGTTGCTCTCGACATGACTTTCCACGCCCTCAATACTAAAACCACGGTCGTGGTTCTCTTAGTTTGGCCGTGATTTGTCAAATTCCTTTGTAACAACCTTTGTTTCATAGAGTTCTCTAATCATGCCCTTCCTTAGCTTCTCCACTACATCCTCTTGATGCCTAGCATGATCAAGTACTCCTACTCTCTCATATATGCTCCAATCCAAGCCTTTATTCACCTAAAAACATAACAAAGCTTGTGTAGATCTCTATATCGACAAAATAGGTGAATGTGCTCATAAATGCTTCAAATTCTTATCAATGTACACAACTAAAAGGGAAAAATAATCAAAACAAGTGCCTAGAATATGGTCATATTTCATTCTATCAGTTCCCAAGAAGGACAACACTTGGAGGATGTGTGTTGATCATCGACCAATTAATAATATTACTAATAAGTATCGAAATCCCATTGCACATTTTGATGATATGCTTGTTGTGCTTAGTGGATCTACATTGCTTTCAAAGATTGGTCTTAAAAGTGGATGCCATCATATTCGAATGAGAGAAGGAGACGAATTGTACAAAACATTCAAGGCTTAGTTTTGTCTATATGAGTGGTTGGTTACGCCTTTTGGTTTGACTAACATGCCTAGCACCATCATCAAATTGATGAATCATGTTTTACGTCACTTCATTATGAAGTTCATGGTTGTCTACTTTGATGACATTCTCATGTAAATCAAATCACTTGAGGAGCATTAGGAATACTTAATGGAAGTACTACAAACTCTTAGCAATTAATCTTTATATGCTAATATTAAGAAATGTGAGTTTATTACTTATCAAGTTATTTTCCTATGATTTGTTGTGAGCACAATAGGTATAGAAGTTGATGAAGAGAAGTGTAAGGCAATACAACAGTGGCCCATACCTACGACTATAGGACACGTTCAAAGCTTCAATGGATTGGCCACCTTCTATAGACGTTTTGTACAAGATTTTAGTACCATTGCAGCCCCCTAACGTCTCTCACAAAGAAGAAAGTACATTTCGAGTGGGGAGATGCACAAGGGAATGCATTTAAGGAGTTGAAGTGGAACTATCACATGCACCACTCCTAACACTAACAGATTTCACCAAACCATTTGAGGTTGAGTCTGACACATCGGGAATTGGCATTGGAGGAGTGCTCATGAAAGAAGTTAAACCACGTGCATTCTTTAGTAAGAAATTGAAAGGAGCATGCTTGAACTATTCGACATGTAACACCCCAAAATATGAGAACTCGGGGAGCTACTGGTTAGGACCTCACAATGGGTCCCGACCTTAGTTTGACAACAATTTTACTAGGATCTTACGATAAGACACAAAAGTATTTAAAACATTTGAAAATTTTAAACAATACAAACATGAAGAATATGTATCAGCCTTACAAAGCAAAGGAACCAAAATTACACATATGAAGAACAGAAGACATCCCCGTCCCCAACTAAATGATTACGTGGACCGGCTAACCATTCCCTCTAGATCTCTCTACAACTGTCTTAACCTGCAAGGCATCTACAAGCTGTATAAAACCGTTAGCTAACATTCTAAGCTTAAGTATAAAGGTAAAAGCACACACACACAACATACACAATCAATATGCAACACTCAATCCTTTTATAATCTTTAATTAGGTGATATGTCATTACTAATGATACTTATTTTGTGACACGAGGGATTCCCAAACCTCGCCCCTGTCCCCGTTTACCAACAAGGAATGGTACTAATGCATCTGACCGTCTACCTGACTATGCTGGTCGCAGGGAACCTCCTAGACTCTCGCAAGAGCTAGGTAGATGATGTCACGACCCGTTATCATACGCTTCGGTCAATTACGTAAGTAATAAAGTCGGCCTAATCCGTTTGCATTGTTTATCATAACTAACAAACACAAATCATACACATTAGACTCATACAAGAAGCCAGCTAAGTAAGTCCGTGGACTTACCTGAATCAGATCTTGACTCTCTTAATCACAACTCAATCTGTAACTGTATAACTCGGTTGCCTGTCAAAGGAGGCAAGTGTGTCAGCAGACTTTCTACGTAATTAGAAGTCTAAGACTTCTAAGGTAGTAGATCCTAGTAGAACATAATTTAATACAGTACCAATTTATGGTAAAATGACTATTTTACCCTTGGTCCCGAAACTTCTAAAAATTCCATAATTCATGCCTAAACTCTTATTTGAGACTATAGAGTCTTATTCTAACACCTAAAGATGAGGTTGGTTACAAACTGGCAATTTACCGATTTTCCTATTTTCGGAAAGATCGTTACGGTCCAACTTCGGCTTCAAATATGAAATTCGAATAATCTTATAAAAATTCCGAAATTAATTCCCTAGATCATCTATGATATCTCATCTACTCCTAGGAGCAAGAATTTTTTAAAACTGTTCAACCATCACTTCTACTAAAATTTCCAAAGTTGGTTACAACACTTAAAATTTTCTATACTTGGCCAAAATCTGAGTATGTTTCATAACTGTACAACAAGTCCACTTTGAGCCTCTATAACTCTAAATTCCACCTTTGGATTCATCCCAGCTTTTGACATATTAACCTATTCATGGCACTAAACAACATCCTAAAACTGAACGGTGGATCTAATATCTAAGGCATCGAAAAGTATGCTCAAACTTGACTGATCAACACAGTTTCTGGAAATTCAGCAAACACTTAACAAAAGAGCACACTGTCTTAACTTTGAAAAATCATAACTCCTAAACCACTCGCTGAATTTATTCCAAATTTTGATATGTTCTCCTATAAAATCTTATCTATAATATATCTAAAATTCAGCAGCAAAGGAGCTCAAAAGCCTATTAAAAACCATCTCACAAAACGAAATCACATGCTATTTTTCTCAACACTCAGCACACTTATAAAAACTACATGAGGGGTCAACTTTGCAACATCATAACTCCCAAACCGTAAATCCGATGCTTCCCAAATTTTAGTATGATCTACTATGTACTACTAACTACAACATATCCAAAATTCAGCAATAGAGAAGGTGTCCAACATACCAAAATCTGGACTCGGAAATGCCTGCTTGTCACTTCTGGAAAACTCGGAAAACAACATGAATCTTTACTGCTTCATCTATGATTGTTATGAGTATGATAAGGAGACATAAAGGGTATCTATAAGGTATGAAAAATGTGGAAGGAAGTGCATGGACGGAAAGGGGTATAAGCTTACTCAATTCCGAGACTCGAATGCACTAGGCTGCTGCTGAGCGGATCTGGGCATGCAGGAGATGTATTGAATGTCTTGGCTTGTACGGAAACATTGTTGGGCGTGCTGGGAGAAGGTTGCTGCTGCTCAAGAGAGGAGATCGTCACTGCTGCTTCCGGGAGAGATTGGCTAGGGTTAAGGAGGGAGAATGAGGTTGCTGCGTTGAAGAGGGTTGTTGAAAACCGAGAATCAAGACAGAAGGAGGGGAGGAGTATTTTACGTAAATCTGGAAGCAAGGAGAACATTGAAACCTTCTCTTCTGGCGTGAAATCCTTGGGCTGGTACAACTCTTTTAATGCTTCATTTAATCGGCTGTTACAAGTAGATGGGGAGATAGGCAGTTGAAGGTTTTTGACGTGAATCCCTTGGGCTGCTCGTGGCTGGGCTGAAGCAAGAGCTGGGCTGGAATCAGTGGCTAGAAACTAGGCTGAAACTAAGTAGAAAAAGTGGGCTGAAAGTTTGTCAAAACTCGTCATGGCTTTGTCAGGCCCATGAATGACCTCGTCACAGAGTTGTCGGGCTTCGTCATGACCTCGTCTCAGCTCTGTCATGGTCTCGTCACAGCTTTGTCACAACATCGTCTCAGCCTTGTCATGATCTCGTCTAAAGTCTTCGTTAAGAATTAATTATAAGAATTAGCGTTTGATATAATTCTATAATTTTATGTGAAATAAATTCTACATAAAATGATAAATAATTATAAGAAATAGGGTTTGATATAATCCTATCATTTAATGTGAATTAAATTTTATATAAAATGATAAAATTTGTGAAGAAAGAAATACTGGATAGAATGAGAAACCGTCAACGGCTCGAAGTCAGATTGGATTCGGAATTAAACAGAATAAAAATTCCGGATATTACATCTGCACCCCCTTAAAATAAGTTTCGTCCCGAAACTTAGAACAAGGTACTTAATTAAACGACTTCCATAATTAAACTGGTATGTCTTAGTCTCACTAAATTTTTTATTCGTTTCCTAAACTTCTCTAACCCTATCAAAGTGTAACGGAAAAAAACTGGTCGTTACATCAGATCCCCCTCAAAATAAGTTTCGTCCCGAAACTTAGGGTAAGACAATCCTGATCGGCCTTTAAGGCACCAAATGGGTGTGTTTGATCACTACACAAAAGTCTCGTCGTTTCCACATCTAAGTTTCCCGCACATCAAGATTACCAAAAACACACATCACTGACTAAACACTCAATCATGAAAAAAAAGCAGTCAAACAATATCACACATCCAAGGTCAAGCCCTAACTCGTCACTCTCAAGGTTACAACTATCACTACATAGGTCTTTGAAAGGTTACATCTCTTACTATCCCTAGTATCTTAGGTATCCTTATCAGCTTTTCATAAAACCACTAAATCTTAAATCTTTTAACGTATTTAGATCACAAGCGTCTGCTACCACGTTCTAGAGTGATTACCGGATATCTCACCGGTATCGTCCGGCTTAACTATATGATCCTCTAATATTATAACCTAACCCGTGTAAGGTAGGTATCTCTCCACTGAAATTCTCCAACTCAGTTCCCAAACTTAGTCTTCATGGAGAACTGAAGCTACACTCTCCAATAGGGTGAGGAATACTAGTCCATCACTCACTTTTACCGCTTTAAAACTTCCAATAGTTGCCTTACACAACTCACTTCTAGATCCTTTGATGACCCTACGGAAAATAATCTATTCAACTTCCTTCCCTTCGTTATGACCACTTGCTTCCGGCCTTCTAAAAAGGTTTTGACTACACACTCAGGCCAAAGGTCTTGAACATCCACCACACTTACCAAGTGCCCAATGCTCTTTGTATCACGACCCACTTGGTCTTGTCTTTTAATATTACTCAGTCATCTTATTCCTCAGGTAAGGAATCATCACCTTTACCCTTTTCACGTCTAACACTCGAGACAACTGAAAATCAAATCTAGTGGTCATCCTCTTTGTTTACTTGGCATTATTATATTATTTACAGATCTCTAATATATCGTTTCCTCAAACTTAGGCTTCTCACGCATTTTCCAAGATCCTAAGTGACATAGAATATGTCCGGAATGACGGTATTAGACACACAGTGATCTCCTATCACCGTTATTTGATCATAACTACGCCATAATTGTTAACATACCATCTCATTGCACTCTTTTATCCACCATGGTTATCAGACCAGTAATACCCCTCTGCCTCATAAGCACCTCGGATCCGTTTCGATATAACATTACACGTAAACTCTACCCGAGATTATGCTTCCTCTATGTGCGATTACTGGGTTGTAAGTATGCCCCTGCCGCTTATTTCCTTATATGTCTTCGACTCAGTAGGGTAGTTACTCACTTTGAGTTCCCTAGTGAAGACCATGCACAATACTTTTACTACATCGTCAATTCTATTCTCAATCCATCGGGAAGACGACTCTATAGTCCTCCATTCGGTATTAAGTTCCCACACTGCTTACCTATCGACATGTGACGAAGTCGTCATGTCTCACTTGGACCATAAAGGGTACCACTCTTTTTTCATAACCTCTATATGCAAATACTTCCACGTCTACCTTATGGTGACACGGTTCTTCCACAAAAATTTTTAGTCACTCCGCGTAGCCTAGCTCGTGTTCCTTCCAAACGGAATGCATTTCGCCAACTATCATTCCTTCCACCTTGACACGTTATTTCTCTGTACCATTGAGCTTCCTGCTCTGTAGGTTAGGACCCACCACGCTTCCGCTGCGCTACTCTGATAATTCTATTGTCACTCATTAATCATAAGGACGTTTTTGTAACTCCAAAATGATTGACCCCAAAACTCTACCTTCCACTTACACCATAAGTCTTATGCGGATGAAGTACCAAGTACCTTCTATACTTGCCTTACGAAAATAAAACAACGATTGAAAACAACTTCTTCCGCTTACTTTCTTAATTCTTCTACCACGGATCCAAATTCCCTAACTTGACCGGAGTTTGATCTTAACTAGCAAAGAAGTAACCCTTGAAACGTTTCTCTTTATACCTTTAATTCATCCAAGAAGGTTGTTGTTGCACACTTAAGGAAATCCTCTAAGGCGCCGGTAAAGCTACTCCATAGATTCACCGTCACAAATATCTCTTCTTAACGGCACATAACTCGTCAATACCAAACAATACTTGCACGTCCTTGGTTGACATCGGTCAATCTATAGTTGACTTAGCTCAGTTTCATACCTCTACTGGTATTAAACTTTTGGTGCACATCACCTACTAGATTAATCCTTTTATCCTTCTTTTAGTTCATCTTATCTTTCACTCTTTTCCTTCTTTTGGGACAACTCTCTTTCTCAAGTGTCACAGTGCCATTTGCTTGATGTCAAAAGTCGTTCCTGACACTCCACGATAGATGGTAAGCGTCTTGTAGTTCCACTGACTTTTAATTACCTCCCAATTGTAGTCCCGTTATAGGGACCGTTTGTGTTGATGACCTATGTTCTGTTATAAATGGGGGTTACCCTGGACTCTTGAGTCGACCACACGATTCTTACAAACACAGGTTCCTTAATCGGCGTTGTTTATAATATTTCCTTCCAAATCTCTGTTGACTATGTTACAGGGCTTCGATCCTTTCGATACTGGCGTTGTGATTCCTCTCAGAATTCTTATCTTTAAAGAAGACAAAATGTATCCAGGCTTGTGAAGTCTACCCTTCTCTCTTACATTAAGTTGTAAGTCTCCATTCTGTGTTAATTATGATCCGTCAAAATTTCCTTAGCTAGTAGGTAAACAGTTGCTCACAACAATCCTTTTATACTTCTTTATACCTTCCACCCTTCCGCTTCTTATGGGCTAACTCCATTTCTCTAGTCCGATTGTGTCATTCATTCGGCATCAATAGTCGTTACAAGTTTCCACGATAGCTTGCAAGCGTCTTTGAAATTCTTATGGCCATAATGATCATCCACTTGCAAATCCTTTTACATGGACCATCTGTATTGATGGCTTAGGTCCCGTGATAATTCGGGTTACCCTGGACTCTCGAGTGTAGCAAGGCCGTTTTCCCATACAGATTTCTTCACTGGTTTTGGTGGTAATATCACCTTTCTAAAACTCCGTTGACCCTGCTACAGGCTTCCATTCTTTGGATATTGGCGTCGCAGTTTCTTTCAAACTTCTTATATCTATGAGGAGGTCAAAACCTCCCCACGCTTGTGGGGTCTGCCTTTTCTATTTTACACTCCATTGTAGGGCTTCATTCCGTGCACCTTAGATTCTCACACCCGGATTGACACTTTGTCTCTTCTGGTTTCTCATGCCCCTAATGGTCTATGGGCATCCGCCTCGATTATAATTTCTTTCATTCCGTAATCTTGGTTGTACTCAATTCTACTTGTCCCGTTCCAATATTGTTATCACTACTCCGCACTCTTGTAGTCTCTTGCATGGTTCTTCTAATTCCGTCTCTCGGCCTCGTATGCCCGAGTTCCTTGTACGACCTTCTATTCCTTCTAACTGAACTGACTCAGGGATTTCTTCCTCATCTGATTGTACTTGTGGTAAAAATTATCTTCACAACTTTACTTCCTTGCTCACTTGTTCTTTGGATGATTTATAAGGATCACCAAGCAGCCTACCCGAGTATAATACTCAATTCAAGGTCCGATTCCATTGCCTCGTGTTGGAGATTCTTCAAGTCCGTAGTTGATTTATCATGAGGCGATAATCGCTTCGTGATATCATGACTAAAGGATACAAAATATCCTTTAGGATACTAACAAGATAAGCATACACATGTATATGAAATATTATAATAAATATCATAAAGAGTCTATAAGCTAACTCCTATCGATCCAACTTGCAAAGATCCACGCAGAGCGATGGTGGTCCGACGTACTATTAACCCAACAACCCGACTATGCTCGTGTAAAAACATAAATCCGTTTTGAAAATTTTAGACCCCTTTCGGCTTCTAGTTATTTTATACATTTTGTCTTTCAGAAGATTTCAAATGCCATTGTTGCCAACCTCGCTCTGATACCACATTGTAACACCCCAAATTTTGAGAACTCGGGGAGCTACTAGTTAGAGCCTCACAATGGGTCCCGACCTTAATTTGACAACAATTTTACTAGGATCTTACAACAAGACACAAAAGTATTTAAATCATTTGAAAACTTTAAACAATATATACATAAAGAATATGTATCATCCTTACAAAACAAAGGAACCAAAATGACACATATGAAGAACAGAAGATATCCCCGTCCCCAACTAAATGAGTACGCGGACCCGGCTGACCATTCCCTTTGGATCTCTCTACAACTGTCTTAACCTGCAAGGCATCTACAAGCGGTATAAAACCGTTAGCTAACATTCTAAGCCTAAGTATAAAGGAAAAAGCACACACACACAACATACACAATCAACATGCAACACTCAATCCTTTTATTATCTTTAATTAGGTGATATTTCATTACTAATGATACTTAGTTTGTGACACGAGGGATTCCCAAACCTCCCCCCTGTCCCCGTTTAGCAACAAGGAATGGTACTAATGCATCTGATCGTCTACATGACTAGGCTGGTCGCAGGGAACCTCCTAGACTCTCACAAGAGCTAGGCAGATGATGTCACGACCCGTTATCATACACTTGGGTCAATTACGGAAATAATAAAGTCGGCCTAATCCGGTTTCGTTGTTTATCATAACTAACAAACACCACTCATACACATTACACTCATACAAGAAGCCAGCTAAGTAAGTCCGTGGACTTACCTGAATCAGATGTCGACTCTCTTAATCACAACTCAATCTTTAACTATATAACTCGGTTGCCTGTCAAAGGAGGCAAGTGTGTCAGCACACATTCTAGGTAATTAGAAGTCTAACACTTCTAAGGTAGTAGATCCTATTAGAACAAAATTTAATAGAATACCAAGTTATGGTAAAATGACTATTTTACCCTTGGTCCCGAAACTTTCAAAAATTTCATAATTCATGCCTAAACTCTTATTTGAGACTATTGAGTCATATTCAAACTCCTAAAGATGATTTTGTTTTCAAACTGGCAATTTACCCATTTTCCTATTTTCGGAAAGATCGTTAAGGTCAAACTTCGGCTTCAAATATGAAATTCGAATAATCTTATAAAAATTCCGAAATAATTCCCTAGATCATCTATGATAGCTCATCTACTCCTAGGATCAAGAATTTCTTAAAACTGTTCAACCATCACTTCTACAATAATTTCCAAAGTTGGTTACACCACTTGAAATTTTCTATACTTAGCCAAAATGTGAGTATGTTTTCGAATTGTACAACAAATCCACTTTGAGCCTCTATAACTCTAAATCTCACCTTTGGATTCATCCCAACTTTTGACATATTAACCTATGCATGGCACTAAAAACATCCCAAAAACTGAAGGGTGGATCTTATATCTAAGGCAAGTCTGCTCAAACTTGACTGATCAACACAGTTTCTGGAAATTCAGCAAAGACTTAACAAAACAACACACTGTCTTAACTTTGAAAAATCATAACTCCTAAACCACTCGCTGGATTTATTCCAAATTTTGATATGTTCTCCTATAAAATCTTATCTATAATATATCCAAAATGCAGCAGCAAAGGAGCTCAAAATCCTATTCAAAACCATCTCACAAAACGGTATCACGTGCTGTTTTTCTCAACACTCGGCACACTTACAAAAACTCCATGAGGAGTCAACTTTGCAACATAATAACTCTCAAACTGTAACTCCGATGCTTCCCAAATTTTAATATGATCTACTATGTACTACTGACTACAACATATCCAAAATTCAACATTAGAGGAGGTGTCTAACATACCAAAATCTGGACTCGGAAATGCCTCCTTGTCACTTACGGAAAACTCGGAAAACATCATGAATCTTTGTTGTTTCATCTATGATTGTTCTGAGTATGATAAGGAGACATAAAGGGTATCTATAAGGCATGCAAAATGTGGAAGGAAGTGCATGGACGGAAAGGGGTATAAGCTTACAAAATTCCGAGAGTCGAATGCACTAGGCTGCTGCTGAGCGGATCTGGGCGTGCAGGAGAGGGACTGGATGTGTCGGCTTGTATGGAAACATTGTTGGGCGTGCAGGGAGAAGGTTGCCGCTGCTCAAGAGAGGAGATCGTCACTGCTGCTTCCGGGAGTGATTGGCTAGGGTTAAGGAGTGAGAATGAGGTTGTTGCGTTCAAGAGGGCTGTTGAAAACCGAGAATCAACACAGAAGGAGGGGAGGAGTGTTTTACGTAAATCTGGAAGCAAGGAGAACGTTGCAGCCTTCTCTTCTGGCGTGAAATCCTTGGGTTGTTACAGCTCTTTAAATGCTTCATTTAATCGGTTGTTACAAGCAGATCGGGAGATAGGCAGCTGAAGGTTTTTAACGTGAATCCCTTGGGCTGCTCCTGGCTGGGCTGAAGCAAGAGCTGGGCTGGAAACAGTGGCTAGAAACTGGGCTGAAAGTAAGTAGAAATAGTGGGCTGAATGTTTGTCAAAATTCGTCAAAACTCGCCATAGCTTTGTCAGGCCCATGCATGACCTCGTCATAGAGTTGTCGGGCTTCGTCATGACCTCGTCTCAGCTCTGTCATGGTCTCGTCACAGCTTTGTCACGGTCTCGTCTCAGCCTTGTCATGATCTCGTCTAAAGTCGTCGTTAAGAATTAATTATAAGAATTAGCGTTTGATATAATTCTATAATTTTATGTGAAATAAATTCTACATAAAATGATAAATAATTATAAGAATTAGGGTTTGATATAATCCTATCATTTTATGTGAATTAAATTCTACATAAAATGATAAAAGTTGTGAAGAAAGAAATACTAGATAGAATGGGAAACCGTCAACCGCTCAAAGTCCGATTTTATTCGGAATTAAACGGAATAAAAATTCTGGATATTACACGACATATGATAAGGAATTGTATGCATTGTTTCAAGTTTTCAAGTCATGACAACATTTATCTTTGACCAAATGAATTTATTCTTAGAACTAATCATGAGTCCTTAAAGCACTTTAGGAGTCAAGATAATTTGATATGTGGCATGGTTGAAGGATGGAGTTTATAGAAAGTTTTCCTTATATCATTAACTATAACAAAGGAAAGGATAATGTTGTTGGTGATGCCCTTTTTAGGAGACATTCTTTGTTCACCACCAGGGATTCTAAGGTTTTAGGTTTCTATTACATTAAACATCTATATGTGGATGATATTGATTTTGGTGACATCTATAAAGCATGTATCAGGACGAAATTCTCGTGATAAGTTTTACTTGTTCAAAGGATTCTTATTTCGTGAGGAGAAAGTGTGCTTTTCTAGATGTCCACTTAGACTTTTACTTGTTGAGGAAGCTTATACGGGAGGTTTAATGGGAAATTTTGGTATAGATAAGACATTTAATATGTTGCATTTACACATTTATTGGCCTCATATGCATAAAGATGTTGAGAATATGATTAAGAGATGTCTTGAGTGCATAAAAGCTAAGATCAGATTGAAACCACATGGTTTGTACACTCCCTTACCTTTGCCTACTTCACCTTGACTTGACATTAGTATTGATTTTATTGTAGGATTACCCAAGACTAAGAAGGGGAGAGATTTTATTTTTGTGGTTGTTGATCGTTTTTCAAAAATGCCTCATTTATTGCTTGTCATAATACTCGTGATGATTATAGTGTTTCTAACTTGTTCTTCGATGAAATTGTTAAATTACATGGAGTACATGGGACTATTGTGAGTGAAATAAATTTTAGGTTCCTCAGTTTTTTTCGAAGACTCTTTGGGAAAAACTAGGAACCAGGTTTTTATTTTCAACCTCTAGTCATCTTAAAACGGATGGTCAAACAGAGGTTACTAATAGGACCTTAACTACCATTTTGCACACTGTTTTGAAGGATAATTTGATTTCTTGGGAAGATATATACCACATGTTAAATTTTCATATAATCGAACCTTGCATTCATCTACTAACCTAATGCCTTTTGAATGTGTCTATGATTTGAATCCTTTGACCATTAATGATCTTATAGCGTTTCCTATCGAAGAGCGAGTATATTTTAATGCAGAAACACAGGTGGAATTCATCAAAAATCTGCATGAGAGGACATGCATAAGACTGGAAGAAAAGGAGAAAGCCATAGCTACCAAAGCTAATCATAATCGCATGGAAATGCTTTTCAAGCTAGAGATCTAGTTTGGTTGCATCTAAGGAAAGAGCGATTTCCGGAGAAGATGAAGTCTAAATTTTTTCCTAAAGGAGATGGACCATTTCGAGTCAAACGTGAGGTTGGCAACAACGGTTATGTTCTTCAGCTTCCAAATGAATATGGCGTGAGCCCTACCTTCAATGTAGGAGACTTGAGTCCTTATGATACTAGTGAAGAACATGTTGGTGCTTCGATGACAAATCCTTTTCAAGAAGGGGAGTATGATGAGAACCATCTCCAACAACCCTTATACATGGACCAATCACTAGAGAAAGAGCAAGAGCGTTGAAGGAGAAGGAGTTGTCATCTTCAAAGGCCATCAAAGAAGAGGTTGCTAGCTTATTGGCATCTTGCACATCTACGAAGACCTTATCCATGCCTAAGTCTTTCTTAGTAACATTGATATCTTCTGTGAATGAGGCATACATGTGTGAGGATGGTAAAGGAAGCAACAAATGTGGCTAACACGAGATTTTAGCAATCTAGTTAAAATATCAGCCTTGAGAAGAAATCTCACCCAAGATTTCGGTTGGGATTTGCTTTTGTCTTTCCTTCTACCTAGATCAATAAAGATCCAGTCAAGATCTTGCTAGTTGTTGGATATTTATCTTTTAATACCTTTAAGCTCTAAACATTCTATAGGTATATCTTTTGGTTTTGATCCTATCTTGTAGGATTATCTTTTATTTCCATTATATTATCTTCTAGAGGAATCTCTCCTATAAGTAGCCTTAGAGGAAGATATTCATGGGGAGTTTAGATTGATTATTATTTCAACAATATTGTGAGATACTCGCTGCTTCGTTTATGAAGTTTTTGTTTTATTCATTTCAATTTAATCAAAAAGAGAGCCTTTGATTGAATAGTTGTGAGTCCCTATTATGTTGTTCTTGTGTGTGTTAATATTATTAAAAATTGGTGCTACTAGTCAAACTAGTCCCCCCTTATGCTTATCATGTTTAGAAGGCTTGTGTAACGTTGAAGAAGGAAAGGTTAAGGTAATTCTTTGTTGAGGGTTTTGATCCATTCGTCAAGGTTCTTCGCAAGTCTAATACTAAGCCATTTCTTCCTATATTTCAATCAGTTCAGTTCATTATTCACCTTCTTACTTTCCATATCATGCATAATTCCACGTTCTAAGTTTGACAAAATCTCGGCCATATCCATAAATCTTGCCCCAGATTTATCATGAATCACCGAGATTTCTTTTTGTTGTTGATTCCGTAAACTTCAATCTAAATCGGGAAATTGCGGCATGAAAAACGCATCAAAAGGAGCGAAGGAACCCGAAGGTAGGAACCTCGGATGAAGCCTCACCCGAGGTAAGAAGAAGTGAAATCCCCAGCTAAGAAGAATATGGAGTGAAAATGTCATCTAAGGTCGGGTGAAACCAGAAAATCCCATCTAAGAAGGTACAAAAACCGGATTAAGAAGACTCAAAATGCGAGTAAGAATCTTTTCACCACATAAGTTCAACATATTTGAGGTGCAATGGTGCAACCCGGAGTAAGAAGATTCAAAACCTAGACTAAGAAGACTTAAAACCGAGTTACGTGTATTCTTGTGAGGTGGTGGAAGCACTCGACCACGAGGGAATCACTCACGCGACCTAAGGCAAAGCTCCGAACGAGGTAGCCAAACTGGTGTGGAATTCTCTAAATAACCATATGCTAGTTGTTTGAGATTCCTTTTGGATGATTCTAGAAAAATGGGGACCATGATTTTAACACTATAAATAGAGGCTCTTGGATCTTCTAAATATACCAAGAAAGTTACCAAATAATTCTTTAAACAATTCTATCTCATTTGTAAGAAGATTGGTCGTTGGCCCTGAAGAGGTGAAGAAGTTCTTGGTATTATTTATATTTCTCATCTCTAAATCTTAATTCCAACTTATTTTGCTTATAAATTTGTATTGGTAAGTCATTTTTATCCCATTCTTTTTTCATACGTTCCTTATTGTATGTCTAGTTTGTCACATTGCTATCCATTTCTAATGTTTGTGTTTTTAGATATTCGGTCGTGAGTGAGTAGTCCTCTTCCTAAGATTTTGGTTAAAAACTCTAAATCATGCTAGGTTAGTATGTCCTACTTTGTGTTCATGATTTAAAGGAGAATCAATAGCATATTTAGTAGCATATTGGATTTTTCGAATTCATCTTGAACTCATCCATGCTTGGACTTATTTTGAATGTTGGATGTTAGATTAGAGATAGTCTAGATTGTTCCCTTTTCACATTGTATATTTTCAAGCATGAATGAGTGATGTACGAACCAATCACCCTAGATGAGATCAATAAGTAATTCGAAGTTGATTATGCAATGTTTGATGCCTATATTGTTTGCGTATGCTAGCTAGTATGAAATGATGGCTAGCTTACTTCTCTTATGATTGTCAAAACTATGATCATGCTAGATTGCGCAAGCACATAGCAAACATCATGTGATGCTTGCATAGTCTAATATGATCATAAGTTGTAGACAATATTATCATCCAGTGTGTTAATAGCAATTACTGTGTGATACGAACTAGTTGAAACATGCCAAATGCTTTGAAAAAGTATACCTTTACCATGATATATTAGTACTTGTGACTTCAACTCTCCGCAATGATTGAACACAACAAGGTCGAGCTTACTCCTAGTTATGGTTCGAATGAATATCCCTAATTCCTAGTGTTTTGTAGGGACATTTGATCCTTGATACTTGTTTAGTTGTTACTTGACACTTCCTAAACCAAAAGCATTTGATCACTTAATCACCCGATTTTCCTTTCATTTTACACACTCATGCTTTAGTTGTTGAATTTGAGACAAAGATGGGATATACATAGTCTCTTTGAATATTGACCTTGATGCAATATCATATACTTACATTGATGTAGCCGTGCACTTGCGGTACTATTTGATTTTGAGAAAGTCAATGTACCTCACATTATTCGACACCTTGATTAGTGTATTACAACGGCGAAGTCGTGCACTTGTAGTTGTTTTGTCGGACATACTCGACCCACTTCAACTCCCATGAAGCGCTTGTTTTAGGTTATTAGCTTGACACATTTAGTTGATTTTTGTAGGAATCCATTGAAGGTGTGGATAAATGTGTATCCGAGGTTGGCGTCCTTTGAATTGGGGAAGTGTGTAGGGACGAAGAGAATCCTCTTAAGCTTCGAGGTCTACATGAACCAATGACCTCTTATGTTAGAGCAATAGGTATTTACGATAATTGAGAGGTGTTGTAGAAGAGACATCACGTTCACTCAGCTAGGTGGACAGGGATTGAGGCGAAGAAGAAGTGTTAAGACTAGAGGATTGAGTGGAAGATTACGGGATTTCATCTTCGGGACATAGAACAGGGGAGACGGCGTGTGGATAGGCATGGATACGGTCACCAAACGGTCGAGAAAGTCATATTGATGCCATCTATATGTTCCCTTGAGGTCTATTTCCGGAATCACTGGTTGTAATGGCATTGAGGTTAGTGGCCCATACGGTTTGTGAAATATCCTTGAGACGGCATGTATGTTGTCTGGCATGTTCTCTCTGCCCGTCTTTGTGTTGTCTTGATGTCGTCTGCAGCTAGGTATTTTTTCTTCAAGTTCTACGGAATTAATTAAATTTAGCCCTTGTTTAGTTTTTACAATGAAGAACTCCTAAGCTTCAGGTTTCTTCTTGGCATCATTTCCGGGTGTTTCCAGACATTTTATGGTGGTTAAGACCTCTTTCTTGGTGTCTTACATGTCCACAACCTCGTATTCTAAAGATTCATGATTTTTTCTAATTTCCTCGATGAAAAGTGCTAATCTGTGCACTGTGACTTGCACGGTACGTTATTCTTTCAAAATTTGCTTTATCATCAACTCCATGGGACTTTTATTGGGTCTAGGAGTTGATTGGGATTCTTTATATTTCCTCAAGGTGTGGGATTTCTTTTTCCTTGCAAATGCATACACACCATAAAAAATATCTAGTGAAGAATCTTCAATGATCATGCATCCTTCATCATAAATAATATTAGTAATTAAACAAATATGATCATAAATAGTAGTATGCTTAGGAAGAATGAACTTTATTTAGTCATCATCAAATATAAAGATGATGAATCCATCCCTAATATCGATGAGACGTCCAGAGGTGGCGAGGAAAGGGCGTCCGACGATCACAGTAATGTTAGTGCCTTCATCAACATCTATAATCACAAAATCAACCAATGTCTCGTGTTTTCACACTTTACAAGTACATTCTCTAACATCCCAGTCAGTCTAATAATATACTTATTAGCCAAACTAAAGGTGAATTTTGCCGGTCAGAACTCCCCTATTTCTAACATCCTAGTCAGTCTAATAATAGACTTAGAGTGATACAGAAACTTCCAAGATCATCACTCTTTTTAGCAATCTTGCTCATTAACATTGCATTGCACTGTTTGTTACTTCAATCATTCCTTTATAATGGAGAAACTTCTTGTTGGAGAGCATGTATTTCATTAATTTTGACTATTTTAGCATTTGTCTCAATGCCTCAACAAGTGGATACTCTAAGTTCATCTTCTCCATAAATTTTTTAAAATCTTCGTCCAACTTCTTCATGTTATGAGATTGAGGAAAAACAAAATGAGGATTATAGAGTTTAGCAGATGGAACAATTGATACCTCCTTCAATATAGCATCTATTTCAACGTTCTTCTCGGCCGTTTTCTCTCCTACCATAGGGATATGTGGTCTATTTCCCACTCTTCACTGTAATGGCACATACTCCTCTCGGGTTGTCCTTTGTTATCGCAAGGAGCTTCCCTTGGGTTTTGTTTATTTGTTGGTTGATTTCGGCGACTTGATTCTCCAACATCTTATGCCCTCTTCTCCGGACATCTACGGTAGTCTCTAACTTGATAAACTTTTCTTCAAAGGCAATTATGGTGTTCCTTATCTCTCCAATACAACCGCAAATGGATTGTTTTCCTTCCGCGAGTTGGTCTAAAATCTATCTTGAGTAGTATTGGGAGGGGCTTGAGA
This sequence comes from Fagopyrum homotropicum, assembly GCA_033239125.1. NCBI lineage: Eukaryota > Viridiplantae > Streptophyta > Magnoliopsida > Caryophyllales > Polygonaceae > Fagopyrum > Fagopyrum homotropicum. The sequence goes on from BSWB01000008.1 coordinate 33,861,719, forward strand.
GGGTTCATTGGGAGGGAAATCCTTCTTTGTTAAAATTGTTGATAGGAAAAAATTTGTTGCTAGACGGGAGGTCTAGTGTAAGCATACTCCTTTTGATATTCTTTTTTGTTCCCCATGAAATTTACTTGCGCCATCGCCTCATGGTGCATCATGTGCTCGTTAAAGATTGCGTAGTCTCCTTGTGTCTTATTACACTTCTTTGCATACTTCCATATATAGTCTGCATGAGTGACATGATAATTCCAATCATCTTCCTCATTCAATCTAGTAAAGTCTTGAGAGTTAGCGGTATCAACAAGATTTCTAGTGGTATCTTAAAGACCACTGTAAAAATATTCAAGAAAAGATTGTTTCTCAAAACCATGATTAGGACAAGAATGTAATAATTCGTTAAATCTTTAAAATGCGGAATGTATATTCTCATCCTCTTCCATATCAAAGTGAAATATCTTCTCCCTAATATGAGTAAGCTTATGTGGAGTGAAGTACTTGCTGAGGAAAACCATGATCGATTCTTCCTAGTGGTGAAAGTACATGCAGGGTGATTCTTAAGAAAAATAGCAACTCTTCCTATTAAAAAAAATGAAAGCCCTCATGTTCAAAGCATCAATTGATATATTTTCATAGTTATGGCTGACAAAGCTTCCCAATAACAAGCACATTGGTGAGTCTTTAAATTTCAGAACTTTGATATATCACAGGTAGTGGATCATCCCTTGGATTGTTCGTTGGATCGTTTAAATATCATCCTTGATATTCTCTGTCTTGTCGTTCAATTTTTTGTTTTTTAGAACTTATTTTGGTTGATTTTTGCTTAGGGGGTGCGCTCTTGCTCGTTGTCTAGAGGGACAAGTTTGCTTGGATCATGAAATCATGGCATCTAGCATTCTAACATTCAAGCAAAGACAAAATGGAGAATAAAGATATATAATATAAGAAACATAGAATAACGAAAATTTGCAGTTAAACAAAATCTATTGGTAATCTCAAACAACGACCCCAAAAACTTGATGGTCCTAAAGTCTAACACAAGGATGACGAGGTCAATTTTGGTAAATCTAGTGTCGAATTTACAAGGACTTCGTCTGAGTTGAAAATTAGTAGTTGGTAATTATTATAAGTAGAAAGGAGACGGGGAAGGAGAAAGAGAATAGAAAAAAAAAATTTGAAGTTATACTAAAAAGGAAAACAAGGAAAATAAATGATTGTTGTTTGCAAATAGTGGAGGGAGACGATCTAAAGAAACATGAATTACCACTATAACGAATTAAAGTTAAACCACATATATGAATATTATGACCAATGGTAAGTGAATACTGAAGAAACGAATAGGTGAATAATAAGGATACAAATACTTTGGAAGGGGGTTAAATAGAGTAAACTTTTCGCAATATCGTATATTAAGGCTTTGAAACTAATCTCAAGGCCTTGAAGTCAATCTGTGCGCTTAGTGACAAAACTAGTTGTCAAGGCCTTGAAGTCAATCTCTTGAAACATGCAAGAGATTGTTAGTCAAAATATAAACGATAGAATGTGAGGAATATAAAAAATTGACACGACAATATGTGAACGAAGTTCGGCCCTAACAGCCTACTCTCCTCCTAGGGTTTCCTACCCTAGGATTCTAACTACCTATTAACTTCTCTTTATGAGTCCTAGATACAACCTAGAAGAACTTTCCCTCTTCTCTCAATGTAGCATCAATGCTACGTTTTAGTCAAATCTATTCTAGAAATAATAGCCTAGTTACTTCGCATAGTGACACACTCGATTATAACACTCTCAGCTATGCCAATGGAGCTCTTGTGTTTGTCTCACTCTAAGGAAATAAAGTGGTGTAAGGTTAAAAGGAAGATAAACTTTTGGATCGATGAAGATGTTCTTGTAAGATCGCGTGAAGACTTGGTTTCTTTCACTTGTAAGCACTTATTGTTCTTCTCAATCACCATCTTCATTTATAGTCTTCTATAAAGATATGCTTTTAGCCGTTGTAACATAGCCGTTGTAACGTTTCTATTTCTCCAGAGGATCCACTACTTGGTTGAACGAGATCTTCTCACACTGTTTGAGAATTTGCCGTTGCAAGATCATTATCTTCAAAGTTGTTGCAAGTTTGTTAGAGATCTTCTCTTCTTCACTTTGAATGCCGTTGGAGATCTTCACCGTAATCTTCTTTCAACCGAGATCTTCATTGCCGTTGGAGATCTTTGATAACACGATTTATGACTAGGTTTAGGTAATCATTTAGATAGATTTCTCGCTCATTCATGCACGGTTTAGCACTAGTTCACGACGTTTGCACTCAATTCACGTATTTTGTCGAGTTAGACGTCTACACGGACTTGTGCATTGCTTTGTAGGTATTTTGGGAGATTTAGGAGCTAAAACGATATGTTTGAGGATCGTTCACCAAGATGACACACCTTCGGACTCATTAGGATGCAAGCTAAAGGCTAGGGAGGACTCATGGAACCTTTCCAACACAAACCATGCACCAAATCGAAGCTTAATGATCAAAGGCAAGCTGAAGCACAAAAATCACGGTTCATTGACAGATCACGGCCGTGGAATTGCCCGTGATTTTTGCCAGGTTTTCGTGATAGCTGTGCCACGATCTCTTGGCCAACTCTTGCAAGGTTGTAGTATAAAAGTGGTCCTGCATTGGCTGAGAGAATCATCTTGGAGCAGCTCTCTATTATCCACTATCATCCAATCAAAATATTCTCTCAACAAGAAGATTCTTGTAGAAGGAGGTAGAAGGAAGCTACCATTAGAGAAGAGCTTGGTTGGAGAAGAAGAACAGCACACCATTGATAGATTTTGATAGCTTTGTAGTGAAGAGTTTCGGAATCGATTTCCTGAGTTGTATGAACCATTTGAACCTTCTTTAAGAAGGGTTGTGAGTTATTCTAATTCCATTTTCAGCTTGGTTTTGTTTTAGTTCACTTGTTCATCTCTTTCTCTTCATTATCTTGCAAATGGATGCCATGATTTTATGTTTGATTGTTTCGATTTCTATTATGAATGTTTTAGGCTAAATAGATGTGGTTCTAGGGTAAGGAAGGAATGGTTATGGCTAGGATTATGATAGGATGGACTTAGATCAACCCTTGGATGACTTATGTGCATGAACGTAGTTTCTGTTAGGAATCACGGCCAGTTCTTGCCAAACCACGGCCGTGGAAAGGTAGAACAAACCGTGATCTTACCTGGTTCGATGGATCTAGTCTTAGATTGTTAGAATGTTGAAATCCTAAGTGTTTGTTAAGTAAAAACTACCCTAGGGAAACCTAGTGTTAGCAACTAAGTGTTAGTAGAGACTTACTCGGTAATCCTAGATCTTAGATTCCAAAGATCACAAACCCTAGGTAGTGGTGAGCCTCATAAGCCGCCATTGGACTAAGTGTGCTAGAATAGTTGCTTAGAACTAACCCTTTCGAGACTTACCCGGTAAGGATAGGTTAGATCTCTAGGCGACAATCCGGTTCGTGTAGAATTCCGTCCCTTAGGTTCTTAGAGACTTACCCGGTGATGAGACCTTAGGAATGGACTAGTGGACCATGAGACCTACCCGGTAATTGATCCCAATCTAGAAATGCTTACTCCCAACATATCATAGTTAATCCAAGGAATGTTTAGATAGCTTGAGTCTATGCCATAACCGGACTTTCCAACCCCTAGAATCCGCTTTCCTCTATTTGATCCATATCTTGTGTTTATCTTGTTTGCTTGCGTTGATTTGTTAGCATAGTTGATTGTTTATTCCGCATGATTTGTGATCCTTGATTGATCACCTAAAAACCTCCCAAAAACATTGAGATTTTCATTTCTTTATTTCCTTCTCTTTTCTTGAATTAGATCTTCACTAGACTTGATCATAAATCGAATCAATCTCACCTTAGTCTTTGTGTTCGACCTCGGAATACTATCCCTACTACAAACGACCCGTACACTGCGGGTTTCGCTAGGAGTTAGGATAAATATAACGAGTATAAATTTAAAGCTTATTGCGATTCACACACACATCCTGAGCGTAACAAGTTTTTGGCGCCGTTGCTGGGGACTAGGTCTAGATTGAGTCTATTTGTGATTTTTTATAGTGTAGATCTTTCTTGTTGCTTTTGATCTCTTTTAGGTTTGTGTCTTTGCTTTTCAGGACATCTCACTCTTTAGGTGTATGCGAAGATCTCGTCGCAAGGATTTAGCTCCAATCGATCCCGAACCGGAGAAAACCCTTAGATCTAGATCCAAGAGCATTAAAAAGGGAAAAGAGATGGCCGTAAGAGATCTCCAAGCCGAGTTGGATGAAGCTTTAGAGCAAATTAGGATAAGAGATGAGGATTTGGAGAATGAAAGGAGACTTGCCAATGAGAGGCAAGAGGCAACTAGGAGGGAGATTGAGGAGATTAGGCAAGCTCTTGTGCAAAGAGAGCTTAACCGTCAACAACCTCCTCCACCTCCACCACGACCGCAGCCGGCGGCGGTGAATATTAGGGTTGTGCCCATTGCTATGGAAGAGCCACAAACGTTGGGGCAACGTATGGATCCGGCACAAAGAGCACACGTCCGGGTGTGAACTTAGGAGATCCCGCAGCCCATGATTACGAACTCCGCCCTCAAGTTCTACAAATGATCCGGCATAATCAATTTGGAGGGATGGAAGGAGAGTCTCCTCATCAACACTTGATGAACTATGAGATCTTGATGGAGACTCTTAGACCGCCAAGATTAGAGAGCAACAACCATAAGCTTAGGGCTTTTTCCTTCTCTCTTAAGGATAAAGCCTTGGCTTGGTATCAATCTATTCCACAAGGGTGAGTTGGTACTTGGGAGGAGATGACAACCGAGTTTTTGACTAAGTTCTTCCCACCTTCCAAGACTACCGAGTTAAGAGGGAAGATCAATGCCTTCGTGATGAAGGATAGAGAGAGTTTATTCAAGTCTTGGGAGAGGTTCAAAGATCTTCTCCTAGATTGTCCACACCATGGCATTCCGAAAATTGAGCTATTGGAGATCTACTTCAAAGGGCTTGATGAAGATAGCCAATTCAAGCTCAAATCTCTTTCCGGTGGGACTTTCATGGAGAAGCATGTAGATGAAGCTTGGCAGTTTGTGGAGAAGCAAGCTCTAGTGATTGAGAAATACTCCCATAGGAAGAGTGAAGGGAGAAAGGCGGGAGCATATGAGGTGAGTGCAGTCACCCTGAGCAACTTCAGGCTTGACGCCATCAACAATGAGTTGAAGTCCTTGAGGGAGTTGTGTGCTACAACCTTGAAGAACCAAGCAACTCCTCAAGTGCTTCCACAAGCTAACTTATCTTCCAAGGAGGAAGATGTGAATTACATGGGAAGAGGCAATTACAACAATTATCAAGGCCCAAGGAACTTCAACAACAACCGGCAATTCAACAATTACCGGCCTAACCACAACCATCCCGGATTTTCCTACTCTAACCCGGATGGAGCCCTGAACCCTCCCGCTTCCACAAGCACAACTCCACCATCAAAAGCTTCACAAGAACCTCCACCCGGATTTACTCAACCTCCAAAGGATAGAACCGAAATGATGTTTGAGCAATTGCTTGGAAGGTTGAGTGATCTAGAGAGCACAGTGACTTCAATCTCTAAAGCTCAAAAGGTTTTGGAAGCACAAGTGTTCCAAAAGGCGGGTGAAGCCCATAGAGATCCGGGAAAGCTTCCCGGAAGAACCGAAGACAACCCAAGAGGCCAAGTGTTGGCCATCACAACAAGGAGCGGGTTGAGTATGAAAGATCCTTTGCCCAAGGACAATGCTAAAGGGAAACAAGTGGTGATAGAGGAAGAGACTTTGCAAAGAGATGGAGGCAAGAGCAAGGATGTAGAACCAACCTATGTGGCACCGCCTCCATACAAGCCACCACTACCGTTCCCACAATCACGAGCAAGAGCTCGCTTGGACAATCACTTTGGTAAGTTCCTTGAACTAATGTCTAAATTGCATATTAACATTCCGTTCATGGATGCTATTTTAGGAATGCCGGCATATGGCAAGTTCCTGAAAGAGATACTCTCCAACAAAAGGAAGTTGGAGGAATATGGGGAGATAAGAATGACCAAGAGATCTTCGGAATTGATCCAAACAATGAAGGAGGAGATGCCTCCCAAGCTAAGAGATCCGGGTTCCTTTTGTGTCCCAATTGGAGTAGGAGATGTGAAGTATGAAGCCCTTTGTGATCTTGGAGCAAGTGTAAGCATCATATCGCTTGCACTTTGCAACAAGGTTGGGCTAGGAGAGCCGAAACCGGTCAAGATGACCCTCTATATGGTGGACCGTTCTATCACTCATCCGGTTGGGATCTTAGAAGACATCCTGGTGCAACTAGGAGGATTCTATGTGCCAATTGATTTTGTTGTCTTGGATATTCCGGCGGACTATCCGGTTCCCATCATCTTAGGAAGACCTTTCCTAGCCACTTCAGGGTGCCTAGTGGATTGCAAAAATGGGACTCTCTCTTTCAATATTGGAGAAGAGAACATCAAGTTCAAGTTGTCCACAATGATGAAAGGGCCAACCCTTGATGAGGATGTCTTCAACATAGTCGAGCAAGAGGAATCTAGAGAAGTTGTGAGCTCGATCTTGATCAAGGACCCCTTGGAGAAGGTTCTTACCTTAAGTATGATGGAGGAAGGTGTTGAGGAGGCTTGCAATGAAGAAATCAAGGCCTTAGAAGCACTAGAAAAGGAGACAAGAGTTGAAGATGAAGACCACGAAAAGGTGTTGAACAGCTGCTTGTTCCACGGTCGAGATTTATGTTCCACGGCCGTAGAACTCTCTGGACAACTCCGAGAAGCAGGCTTGGCAGCTTCCACGGCCGTGGACTTGGATCAAACCGTGGATGTGGCCGTGGTTTCCCCTGAATCAGCCCTTGATGATGATCAAGCTTCTAGGAGCCATGAGGAGCCTTCATTTGCTTTGGATTCATCTCATCCAACCTTATTTGGATCGTCTCCAATCGATAAAGGTCATCCTAAACTTGAACTCAAACCCCTCCCCTCTCATTTAAAGTATGCTTTCCTTGGTGATAATTCAACATATCCGGTGATTGTGAATGCATGCTTGAGTGATGTTGAACTTGCTAAGTTGTTGCATGAGCTAAGATTGCATAGGAAAGCCATTGGCTATACTATTGATGATTTGGTTGGAATTAAACCTTCTTTGTGCATGCATAAGATATTGATTGAAGATAATCATAAACCCTCTATTGAACATCAAAGGAGATTAAATCCCATAATGAAAGAGGTAGTCAAAAAGGAAATCATTAAGTTTCTAGATGCGGGAATTATCTACTCTATCTTGGATAGCAAGTGGGTTAGTCCCGTTCATGTAGTGTAACACCCCAAATTCTAAGAACTCGGGGAGCTACTGGTTAGGACCTCACAATGGGTCCCGACCTTAGTTTGACAACAATTTAACTTGGATCTTACAACAAGGCACAAAAGTATTAAAAATATTAGAAAATTTTAAACAATATATACATGAAAATTATGTATCAGCCTTACAAAGCAAAGGTACCAAAACGACATATATGAAGAACATAAGACATTCCCGTCCCCAACTAAATGAGTACGTGGACCCGGCTGACCATTTCCTCCGGATCTTTCTACAACTGTCTTAACCTCCAAGGCATCTACAAGCGGTATAAAACCGTTCGCTAACATTCTATGCATAAGTATAAAGGTAAAAGCACAATCACACATCATACACAATCAACATGCAACACTCAATCCTTTTATTATCTTTAATTAGGTGATAGGTCATTACTAATGATACTTATTTTGTGACACGAGGGATTCCCAAACCTCGCCCCTGTCCCCGTTTACCAACGCGGAATGGTAATAATGCATCTGACCGTCTACCGGACTGGGCTGGTCGCAGGGAACCTCCTAGACTCTCGCAAGAGCTAGGCAGATGATGTCACGACCCGTTATCATACACTTGGGTCAATTATGTAAATAATAAAGTCGGCCTAATCCGGTTTCGTTATTTATAAAAACTAACAAACACCACTCATACACATTACACTCATACAAGAAGCCAGCTAAGTAAGTCCGTGGACTTACCTGAATCAGATCTCGACTTTCTAATTCGCAAATCGATATGTACAGTAGGAATTCAGTGGCCTGTCAAAGGAGGCAAGTGTGTCAGCACACTTTCTAGGTGATTAGAAGTCCAAGACTTCTAAGATAGTAGGTCTTAATAGAACGGAATTGATTACAGTATTAATTTATGGTAAAATGACTATTTTACCCTTGGTCTCGAAGCTTCCAAAAATTCCGTAATTCATGCCTAAACTCTTATTTGAGACTAAAGAGTCATATTCTAACTACTAAAGATGAGTTTGGTTACAAACTGACAATTTACCCATTTCCCTATTTTCGAAAAGATTGTTAAGGTCCAACTTCGGCTTCAAATATAAAATTCGAATAATCTTATAAAAATTCCGAAATAATTCCCTAGATCATCTATGATATCTCATCTACTTCTAGGAGCAAGAATTTCTTAAAACTATTCAACCATCACTTCTACAAAAATTTTCAAAGTTGGTTACAACACTTAACAAACAGCACATTGTCTTAACTTTGAAAAAATCATAACTCCTAAACTACTAGCTGGATTCATCCCAAATTTTGATACGTTCTACTATAAAATCTTATCTATAATATATCCAAATTTCAGCCGCAAATGAGATCAAAATCCTATTGAAAACTATCTCACAAAACCGAATTTCAGCACAACAGAAAAACTGCTTACGACTTCATCTTTGAAAAATCATAAATCCCAAACCAATCGCGGGATTCCCCTCAAATTTTAGTATGTAATACTATACAATATCGACTAAAACATATCCAAAAATCAGAAATGAAGGAGTCGTCTAACTTACCCAAACCTAGATCACAAAACTAGCAGTTTTTCCAACACTTGAAAGTTTCAGCACAACAGAAAAAAAAAAACTGTTTACGACCCAATCTTTGAAAATTCATAAATCCTAAACCACTAGCTTGATTCCTCTAAAATTTTAATATGTTATACCACAATATCCCAGCTATAACATATAAAAATTTCGGCCATAATGGAACAGTCTTTCATACCTAAATCTGGTCATCAAGCTAGCTGTTTTTAGTGACAATGTGCTTGATGTTGCTGTTGTTGTGGTGCAGTTCGTGAAAGGAGCAGAAGCTGTGGAGGCTGGGCTGCTTTGGCTCAACGACAGAGGGGGTGCGAGGCTGTTCGGTCGAAGAGGGTCTGCAGAGAAGCGTCCTCGTTCAGCAGCAATATAACGCAGAAGAGAAGCATAGGGAGAACAAATAGGAGAAGGAAGGGAAAGACGCACCTATGCAGAAGCTGTGTGCAGGAAGGTTGAGTCGCACCAGGTTGGGACGCAGAGGAGAAGGTCGAAGAATGCAGCCAAGGAGGAAGGAGGAAAGGCCCGACCTTGCGTAGTAGCAGCAACTCGAGAGTGATCGTGTAGAAGGTTGAAGGCGGCTCGCCATTGGGGTAGTGGGCTGGGTGTTTTTAGTTTGCATCTAGGCAAACTCGTTCCTGCAGGTTCGTCGGTATGGACTGCGTGCAGAGGTTGGGGCTCCCGTCGCTGGTGTCTCGTGAAGGAAGGTGAGAGACGAAGAGGGCGTGTTGTGTGCAGAGATTGAACGATGGAGAGAGTCCCTTGCAGAAGGCAAGATAGGAAGAGTGCAGCGCTAACATTGGACAGAAGAGGGACTTCATTCACGGCTGGACTGGCTCTTCGTTTCTGCACAAATCTAGGAGCAGTTACAGCAATCTTCAAGCCCTCAGCAGCCGTTACGTATGGCAAGGGAGGAGAGGGAAGTTACGCTCCTTGGATGTCTAGAGCGGGGAAGCTCTTCAGTTGGGCCTGGCTGCGTGCTACTGGGCTGGAGAGAAGCTCTACACAGGCTGCAGGCAAGGGGAGTTGTTGCTGGGCCGACACAACAGTCCAGAAATACATCATCGCAAGCAAGGAGGAAGAGTGGGCTGAGGTTGTGTGGGCTGCAGCAAAGATAGGCCAAGAAAGGAGTGGGCTTGTGTTGTCCAGGCTTGTCACAGCTTGTCAAAATCTCGTCACAGCTTGCATCGATAAGAATGAATTATAATAACTAGGGTTTGATATAAATCTATCATTTTATGTGAATTAAATTCTACATAAAATAATAGATAATTATAAGGATTAGAGTTTGATATAATTTTATCATTTTATGTGAATTAAATTCTACATAAAATAATGGATATTTCAAAGGATTAGAGTTTGATATAATTTTATCATTTTATGTGAATTAACTTCTACATAAAATAATACATAATTATAAGAATTAGAGCTTGATATAATTTTATCATTTTATGTGAACTAGTTTCTACATAAAATAATAAAATTTGTGAAGGAAGAAATACTAGATAGAATGGAAAACCGTCAACGGCTCGAAGTCCGAATTGATTCGGAAATAAACGGAATAAAAATTCCGGATATTACATCAGTACCCCCTTAAAATAAGTTTCGTGCCGAAACTTAGAACAAGGTACTTAATTAAACGACTTCCATAAATAAACGGGTATGTCCTAGTCTCATTAAATTTTTATTCGTTCCTTACACCTCTCTAACCCTATCAAGGCATAACGAAAAATCCGGTCGTTACATCAGATCCCCCTCAAAATAAATTTCGTCCCGAAACTTAGGGTAAGACAATCCTGATCGGCCTTTAGGCACCAAAATGGTTCGTTTGGGCACTACACAAAAGTCTTGTCGTTTCCACATCTAAGTATCCCGCACATCAAGGTTACCAAAAGAACACATCACTGACTAAACACTCAATCATGAAATAAACAAGCATTCAAACAATATCACACGTACAAGGTCAAGCCCTAACTCGTTACTCTCGAGGTTACAACTATCGCTACATAAGTCTTTGAAATGTTACGTCTCTTACTATCCCCAATATCTTAGGTAGCCTTATCGGCTTCTCATAAAACCGCTAAATCTTAAATCTTTTCAGGTACTTAGATCACAAGTGTTAGCATGAAATATTGTGGTATTTTAGGCACGTTTTCTAATCGTATTTGATTCATATTGATAGTCTTTGATTGAGCTTTGTGCATATGAGAGCTAGTATTACCTATATTGTCGATATGGATGTCTACACTAGTTCTATGTTGATTATAGGTGATTTGGAGCTATTTCCGAACGGAAACGAGCAAAGGAGAATTGAGTTGATATGTCCATAGATTGAGGACACTCTTTGGAAGCAATTTGGAGTCTTAGATTGAGGAATGCACGAGTTAGGGAAGAATCACGTTCTTGCCCTAAATTACGCCCTAAAACACGGCCGTACCACAAACCACGTTCAGAATTACGGCCGTGGATTCAGAGTCAGAATTCGATGTTCATTCCAGGGGATTCTACGGCCGTGGAACAAACCGTAATTGTTTCCACGCCCTAAATTACGGTCGTGGAATCTTCCACGACCGTGATCTTGGCGAATCTTTTCGCCATGTTTCGAAGCCATGATCTTTTGAAGATTGGGCCGGGCCGACACTTTGCCCTGCATTATAAAAAGACGGGTGAAGCAAGATTCCGTCACCTCGCTTACGACCTTTTCAACCCTCGCTTAGCGGCAAACGTACGCTTACAATCCACGTTCAGCAACGCACAAACCCTCATCTTGGAGGTAATTTGGAGATCTCATTGAAGATCAAAGTTCGTATTGGAGAGTTGCTGTTTGTGATCTTCGTGTTTGTGGAAGATCGAAGTTCTTGGAGGGTTTTGCAAGAAGATCCCTCTTCTTGCTTAGGTTTGATTTAGGATCGGATTGACATCCCGTTTCTTTTCTTTCCTAAGATTGTGATTGTTTACTCCGTTTTGAATCTTTTGATAAACACTTGTTCTTGGCTGTGATTCTGAGATTCATTTGAAGATTATTGATAGTTCTTGAAAGTTCCCATCTTTTATCTTTTAATTCTTGAATTGATATCAATATGACTGTTATTGGCTAAAAACCCTTAACAATTCTAAGGTGAAGGGTTGATAGTTGTGGCATAGGTGATGATAGATCGATCGCAAACAGATTAGACCCTGAGAGTTAGAGAATTGTCGCCGACAACCCTAAATTACGGCCTGTTCTTGAGTCCACGGCCGTGGAACCTCAAGAACTAACCGTGATTTCCCTTAAGTCTACGAACCTGCTTTTACTTTGATCTAAAGTTAAAGATTTGCTTTAACTTAGTTTAGACTTGTCTTTTCTAGGTGGTAGTGAAGCCTCAACAACCTCTACCTCGATTGTGAGCCTCAACAACCTCAATCGGATAAGTTAGTCTTGATCTTTAGATTATAAGTTTGGGTATTTGATACTAATCCTCGTCTTTATAACCTTATCTATATTGAGCCTCAACAACCTGTATAGGGAGTGTCTTTTAGGTGAGTTACATAAGGTTTTCGGAACCTCAACCGTACGATTACCTTACATTAGTATACCTTTGCATATCTCAACTCTGTCTTTATATCATTAAGTATATCTTGAATCGATTGCCACAGCTGGATACCTGGATCTTTAGGATTGTTGTTTTCCCAATAATTTGCAAAACTCCTATATTTACTTGCTTGATAACCTGCAACCGAGTTCGTTCCACCCAAATCCCTGTGTTCGATACTCTGGAATTCTTGCTTAACTACGTCGATCCGTACACTGCGGGTTCGCTTGCTTGATTCTAGTTTTATAAATTTAAAGCTTATTTGCACACACCTCTAGGGGCGAACAACAAGCATCTGCTACCACGTTCTAGAGTGGTTACTGGGTATCTCACCGATATCATCCGGCTCAACTGTTTGATCTTCTAATTTGATGACCTAACTCGTGTCTGGTATGTATTTCTCCAACTGAAAATCTCAAACTCAGTTCCCAGACTTAGTCTCCGTGGAAAACTGAAGCTGCACTCTCCAATAGGGTAATGACTATTAGTCCATTAGTCACTTTTAAACCGCTTTAAAACTTCCAATGGTTGCCTTACACAACTCACTTTCAGATCCTTTGATGACCCTATGGAAAATAATATATTCAACTTCATTCCCTTCGTTATGACCACTTGCTTCCAGCCTGTTGAAAAGGTTCTGACTGCACACTCAAGCCAAAGGTCTTAGATATCCACCAACACTTACCATGTACCCAATGCTCTTCGCAGCACGACCCACTTGGTCTTGTCTTTTAATATTACTCAGTCGTCTTATTCCTCCGGTAAGGAATCGTCACCTTTACCCTTTTCTTGTCTACACTCGGGGCAACTAAGAATCAAATCTAGTGGTCATCCTCTTTGTTCACTTGGCATTGTTATATTATTTATAGATCTCTAATACATCGTTAGCTCAAACTTAGGTTTCTCACGCATTTTCCAAGATCTTAAGTAAAATAGAATATGTCCGAAATGATGGCATTAGACACAAAGTGATCCCATGTACGAAATCACTCTAACGTACTCCATTAGGGATATAAAAATCCAGAACTACTTGCATGGCAACATGTACAAAGCCATCACTCTTCACTCGGACCCATAAAAGTGTACCAGTCTCCTTCTATTACCTCTACATGCTCATAAGTTTCCGTACGACATTTCTAGTCACTTCACATGGCCTATCTCACGTTCCTTCCAACTAGAATGCATTTCACCAACTATCACCATCTTAAACTCGACACGGCATCCATCAGTACCATTGAGCTTCTTGCTCTGTGGGTTAGGACCCACCACGCTTCCGCTGCGCTACTCTGATTATTTTGTTGTCACCCCTTAATCATAAGGACGTGTTTTGTGAGTCCAAAATGATTAACCGGATGAAGTACCAAGTACTTTCCTTACTTGTTTTCCTGAAATAAAATCATTATTGGAAAGCAACCATCTTCCGTTTATTTCCTTAATTCTTGCAACACCGATCCAAACTCCCTGACTCAACCAGAGTTTGGTCTTAACCAGACAAGAAATAACCTTTAACGCAATCCTCTCGATACCTTTTGCTCATCCCAGACGGTTGACGTTGCCTACTTGAGGAAATCCTCCAAGGCTTCGGTAAAGCTACTCCATAGATCCACAGTCACAAATATCTCTTCTTAACGGCACATAACTCGTCAATACCCAACCATACTTGCACGTCCTTGGTTGACATCGGTCAGTCTATAATTGACTTATCTCAATTCCATACCTCTACTAATATTAAACTTTTGGTGCACATCACCTACTAGATTAATCCGTTTATCCTTCTTTAATTCGTCTTATCTTTCTGATAGCATGAATTATAGTCTATATTTTGGGGTTTGTTTGAACGTTTTATCTTCAATAATCTGCATGTTTGTATATACATTATGTGATTTTACTGCCATTTCATCTACCTTTGCGAGAATCGAGGTCTACACCTAGTTTCGTTGTAATTGCAGGTAATATGGTACGTTTTGCATCAAAAAGGAGCAAAAGAAGTCAAGAGTCATTTGGAGCTACATCCAGGAAGCATAGCCATGGATTAAGGATTTACTTTGGGCCAGTTTTGAGAGATTTCACATTCAGTTGTGACTCACCTCGGTTGACCAGAGATTCATCTCGACCGAGGTGATCCAGAGACGCCGACTCGACCGAGGCGAAAACCTAGGACGCGGCAAGAATATTTTATTCTTGGCTGAGATCTTTTAAAATTGGAAAGTGATCTTATATTTTTGGGCTTGGCTCCTGGAAGGAAGGAGATATGCAGAATTATATATTTTTACCTTTATTTATGGGAAAAGATCTTTCTAAGATTTATTATCTTTGGAGGGTTATTTTCCTATATAAAGGGTTGGATTTCCACAAATCCAACAGCCCGCTTACACCGAAAAATACGCAGCAGCAGGTCTAGGAACACCGAAGATCTCTTACCTCTTGATCAAGAGCTAGAGAAAACCTTGAGGCAAAAGCGCAAGGAAAAGAGGATGGCTGAAGAGAACGAACGCGATCTTCAAACGGAGTTGGCGGAGAAGGAAGCTCAACTCCGATGGAATGAGACTCTCCGCCAGGATGAGATGGTTCGTCATCAATCTCAAGTCAACGGTCTACAAGACATGATCGTCCAAATGAGGATAAAGATGAGCGACCTTGAAGATAAGGTGGGCAAGAAGTCCTCGAGAAGGAGATCAAGGTCTAGAAGGAGAAACCACTCATCCGCCGATGATAGTGATTCTTCCATGCCACCGTTAGAAGAGATTGATCCCACGATCAATATAAATCCTTTCAATCCACAAGGAGCTGCTAATCGTCGCATTCCACCTAGGAATGCGAGGGTCGAACGTGTGGATAATGAGTCGAGAACTCTTGGCCAGCGAATGGATCCAACACAACAACCACGCCGCTTGGGTGTGAATTTTGATGCTGAAGATGTACAAGGGTTTAGCTTCAACCCTCAAGTTATCACTCTTGTTCGCCAGAGTCAGTTTGGCGGTACAAGCGCTGAATCTCCACACCAACACTTGCAAAACTTTGAGTGTATGATGGAGACGATGAGACCGAAGAGCGCTACTACCAACAGCTACAAGCTTAAACCTTTCTTTTTCTCCTTGAAAGGGAAAGCGTTATCTTGGTATCAAGCTCTTCCTAATGGGAAACTAGACACGTGGGAAGACCTTTCCGCAGAGTTTCTCACCAAATTCTTTCCGCCTTCCAAAACGGCGGAACTTAGAGGTAAGATTAATGCTTTTTCTATGAGACCTAACGAAAGTTTGTTTCAATCTTGGGAAAGGTTTCAGGATTTGCTCTTGGATTGCCCTCATCATGGCATATCCAAGCTTGCCTTGCTGGAGATTTACTACAAGGGGCTGGATGCGGGAACGCAATTCAACCTCCAATCCCTCTCATGTGGAACGTTCATGGACATGAGAGAAGATGACGCTTGGGACTTCATTGAGAAGCAAGCAAGAGTCATAGAGAAGTATTCCCACCGGAAAGTGGAGGGAAATCGTGTGGAGCAAGGAGCAAAGCTCACACATGAAGCTCAAAATCAGATTTTCTCCCTCAACAATGAGATCAAAGAGTTGAAGGAGACTATCAAGACCAACTTCCCAAAGCAACAAGAGAAGGATGTTGGCTATTTGGGCAACAACAACGGCGGTGATAACACCAACCGCAACAACAACAACCGGAACAATAACCGGAATAACAATTGGAATGGAAACAACAACAACCGGAACAACAACAATTGGAACAACAATCGGGGTTCAAACAACAACAATTGGCGCTCCAATCAACAAAATTCCGGTAACTCCTATCCTTCCAATTCCAATCCGCTAACTCCACCCTCCTCTTCCTCGACTCCTTTGAAAAGCCAGGGGCAATCATCTAATGGAGAAAACAATACGGGAAAGGAGAAGCCGGATCCCATGTTGGAAACGATCTTGGGAAAGCTTCAAGGGATGGAGAACCGCCTCATTAAGGTTGATGATCGAGTCTCTAAGATTGACAAAGCTCAAAAGGTTTTAGAAAACCAAATGTTCGATCATGCGGAGGAAGTTCCTAGAAATCAAGGGAAACTTCCAGGAAAGACGGAGGACAACCCTAAGGGAAGGGTAATGGCGATTACAACTAGGAGCGGAGTGACTACCACCGATCCGCAGCCTACGTTCGTTGAAGTCCCCGTAGAGAAGGACAAAGAAAAGGGGAAGGAGAAGGAAGACGTCTATGTTCCTCCTCCAGCTTTCAAACCTCCCCTACCGTTCCCTCAATCTAGAGCGCGAGCGCGCCTAGACAAGCAATTCGGTAAGTTCATAGAACTCATGAGCAAACTGCATATTAATATACCTTTCATTGATGCTATTGTAGGTATGCCGGCTTATGGCAAGTTCTTGAAGGAGCTTCTCTCTAACAAGAGGAAGCTAGAAGATTTCGGTGAAGTCAAGATGAGTTCGGATTCTTCGGATCTCATCAAGACTATGAAGGAGAAAATGCCCCCAAAGCTGTAAGATCCGGGGTCATTTTGCATTCCCATTGGAGTGGGAGAGGTCACATATGACGCTTTATGTGACTTGGGGGCAAGTGTGAGCATCATACCACTTGCATTGTGCAGGAAGATCGGTTTAGGCGACCCTAAACCGGTGAAGATGACGTTATACATGGCGGATCGATCCATTACTCGTCCCGTCGGCATTGTAGAAGACGTCCCGGTCAAGCTAGGCAAGTTCTTTGTCCCCATTGATTTTGTCGTACTTGACATTCCTGCAGATAGTCCGGTCCCGATCATACTCGGAAGGCCGTTTCTTGCAACTTCCGGCTGCATGGTCGATTGCAAGAATGGGAGACTCGCTTTTGATATTGGGGAAGAGAAAGTAGAGTTCGTTCTTTCCACTCTAGTGAAGGAGCCAATCTTTGATGAGGATATTTACAATGTCCAAGACGAAGAAGGTTTATCTAGGGAAGAGGTAAGTGCGATTCTCTTTAACGATCCTTTACAAAAGGTTATTACTATGAGTCTAACCAATGTAGGAGAAGAAGAAGGGTGCAAAGAGGAAATTGAAGCCTTGGAAGCACAAGAAGAGATGCATGAAGTGGAGTTTGAGAAACTCCACGATGAGGCTGAGAATACTAGAATCCACGGTCATACTCTGTATTCCACGACCGTGGATTCCACGACCAAAATCAACCTCCATTCCAGAGGATATTACGGCCGTGGAACACCAGAGGAAACCGTAATTTTGACCGTGGAAGAGGGCGATCGGCATACTTCTTCAACTTCTTCTAATTCTTCTCCAAACCATTCAACATCCTTAGAAACTTCTAAGGAAACATCGGAAGCTCCTCAAGGATCATTGGAAGCTCCGAAAGCAATGGAACTCAAACCACTTCCTACTCATCTAAGGTACGCTTTTCTTGGATCTAATTCCACCTTCCCGGTTATCATTAGTTCCGAATTAAGCATAGATGAACACGAACAGCTCATGATTGTCCTTAGGAAACATAGAAAAGCCATAGGCTATACTATTGAGGACTTAGTAGGAATTAAACCCTCCCTATGCATGCATAAGATACTAATGGAGGAGGACTTTAGAACTTCAAGACAACCTCAAAGGCGGTTGAATCCGACCATGAAGGAGGTTGTCAAGAAGGAAATTCTTAAACTTCTTGATGCAGGTATCATCTATCCTATCTCCGATAGCAAGTGGGTGAGCCCAGTTCAAGTAGTTCCGAAGAAGGGAGGAATGACGGTCATCACCAATAAGAACAACGAACTCATTCCTACCCGAACCGTAACTGGATGGCGAATGTGTATAGACTACCGCAAGCTCAACAATGCAACGCGGAAGGATCACTTTCCATTGCCATTCATCGATCAGATGCTTGAAAGGTTAGCACAACATTCATACTTTTGCTACCTTGACGGTTATAGTGGCTTCTTTCAGATTCCGATACATCCGGATGATCAAGAGAAGACCACATTCACGTGCCCTTGGGGTACGTTCGCTTATAGGAGAATGCCGTTCGGGCTTTGCAATGCCCCAGCCACCTTTCAACGGTGCATGATGGCCATCTTCTCCGAATATGTAGAGGAAATCATGGAAGTCTTCATGGACGACTTCTCCGTTTACGGTTCCTCTTTTAACGATTGTCTTTCTAACCTTTCTCTTGTTTTGCAAAGATGTGAAGACACTAACCTAGTTCTTAATTGGGAGAAGTGTCAATTCATGGTTAAGGAAGGAATCGTGTTAGGTCACTTAGTCTCTAGTAGAGGGATAGAGGTAGACAAGGCTAAGATAGAGACCATAGAGAAACTTCCTCCCCCAATTTCGGTGAAGGGAGTAAGAAGTTTCCTAGGACATGCTGGATTCTATAGACGTTTCATTCAGGACTTTTCTAAGATATCAAAACCTCTCACTAATCTATTGATGAAGGATGCGGTTTTTGAGTTTTCGCAGGAATGTTTGGACGCATTTAACACCATTCGGCAAGCTCTAATTTCAGCACCTATATCCAACCTCCGGATTGGACTCTTCCCTTCGAGATTATGTGCGATGCTAGTGACGTAGCCATTGGAGCTGTTCTTGGGCAACGAAAGGAAGGACGAACCCACGCCATATACTACACTAGCAAGACGCTAGACGAAGCCCAGCTCAACTACGCCACTACGGAAAAAGAGTTTCTAGCCATTGTCTACGCTATTGACAAGTTTCGCTCTTATCTTGTAGGTGCAAAGGTGATTGTCTACACGGATCATGATGCGATCCGATACCTCCTTGCAAAGAAAGATGCGAAGCCAAGGCTGATTAGATGGATTCTTCTCCTACAAGAATTCGATCTTGAGATCCGCGACAAGAAAGGCTCAGAAAATTCTGTTGCGGATCATTTGAGTCGTCTAACACATCTAGAGGACGACCATTTACCCATTGATGACTCCTTTCCGGATGAACACCTACATATCATAGAGAAGTGTATCAAGGTAGTCTCCAAAGGTAACGAACCATGGTTTGCTGATTTTGTTAACTATTTGGTTTGCCAGGAGATACCACCCGGACTGTCATACGCACAAAGGAAGAAGTTCTTCAAGGACGTCCGGGAATACCATTGGAACGAGCCTCTCCTCTTTAAGAGAGGTCCGGATGGCATCATCCGGCGATGTGTGCCGGAAGATGAGATGTAAAGTGTCATCCGCCATTGTCATTCACTACCTTGTGGAGGACACGCTAGTTCTAATAAAACTAGCGCAAAGGTATTGCAATCTGGATTCTATTGGCCTACTTTATTTAAAGATGTGCAATCCTTTGTTTCTTGTTGCGATGCTTGTCAAAGAACAGGCAATATCTCTAGAAGGAACGAGATGCCCCTCAACAACATCCAAGAGGTGGAGATTTTCGACGTTTGGGGAGTCGATTTCATGGGACCATTCCCTTCTTCTTGTGGAAACCAATACATATTATTGGCGGTAGACTACGTTTCTAGATGGGTGGAAGCAATTGCCTCTCCCACAAATGATGCCATGGTGGTGGTCAAGTTCTTCAACAAGACCATCTTTCCGCGATTCGGGACACCAAGGACGATCATTAGTGATGGGGGTTCTCACTTCATAGCCCGTCGCTTTGAAGCTCTTCTAACCAAGTATGGGGTTACTCACAAGATCGCCACTCCTTACCATCCACAAACGAGTGGACAAGTCGAGATCTCAAATAGGGAGATCAAGGGAATTCTAGAGAAGACGGTTTCAAGGACTAGGAAGGATTGGTCCTTGAAGCTAGATGACGCATTATGGGCATACCGGACCGCATACAAGACTCCCATAGGAACCACACCATACAACCTTGTGTATGGGAAGTCTTGTCATTTGCCGGTAGAGCTAGAGCACAAAGCGTTTTGGGCTATCAAATGGCTGAATTTCGGCATGAAGGAAGCGGGAGAGAAGCGTCTCCTAGACATCAACAAGCTGGATGAACTCCGTTTGAACGCCTACGAAAACGCTAAGATCTACAAGGAAAGAGCAAAGCGTTGGCATGATAAGCATATCATTCCAAAGGACTTCAAGGAAGGAGATCAAGTTCTCCTCTTCAATTCGAGACTTCGCCTCTTTCCAGGTAAGTTAAAATCTCGTTGGACTGGACCTTTTCTAATTAAGCGTATTTTCCCCCATGGCGCAGTTGAAATATGGGGTGAAGCTAGTGGAAGTTTTAAGGTGAACGGCCAACGACTCAAGAAGTACTCGCCGGAACTCCAAGCTGAGGAGTTTGCACCTACCGCACTCGAATAAGTGCGAGATTGGTCTAGCTACGGACCTTAAACAAAGCGCTTCTTGGGAGGCAACCCAAGGTATTGCATTCTCGTTTTTTCTTCGATTCATAGATTAGTTTAGAATAGACGTTTTCACTTTATTTTGCCTCGATTTCTTCCGGTATGTTCGTGTTTTTGGTTGTAGGATCGATGGAAAAGGAGAAAGGAGGGATAATGTCGAAGAGAAGTGACGAAATTTGGACTTTGAAGCTTTACAGAAGGTTCCACGGTCTAAATTACGGTCGTCATAGCTACAGTGGCCGTAATTCTCAAAAGCCTGTGAAAAATCACCAAAACCACGGGTCCGTACACTTCCACGGCCGTGGAATGACCCGACAGACCGTGATTTTTGAAATTTTGCCTGCGAGTATAAAAGCCACACTTCATCACAAAACCACCACAATTCTTCCCCCAATTCCACGACCTAAATACCGAAAACCCGCAGCCTCTCCCAATTCTTCATTCTCTAATCGTTTTCAACGATTCTTCGCTCTAAACTGCAGCAAATCCAACCACGAACAAGATCCAAGCAACAAATCGAGTGGAAATCGATCAACAAACGCGCATTTTGGATTTTTCAATCCGAAAAAGAGGTTATTTCTTTCTCTTCGATTCTCGCGGATTTGGTTCGTTTTTGCCATAGATTTTTAGGAAGAACTGACAAAGATTGGAAGGAATTAGATTAGGACTGCTTGTTGTGGTGATATTTGGTGAATTTGCTGAGATTCACGAGATTCTGTGACGAATCACGGTCTCTAGAGGTTCCACGGCCGTGGTTTCTATAGAACAGACCGTGATTTTTGCTGAAAATGGATTTCGTAAGGAGAGTGTCGGGAAGGATTAAGGAAAAGAAAGGGGAGCAAAATAAGAAAAGGAAAGGCAACCCCTCCACCTCTAGGGCACCACCACCCTCATCTCCCTCACCACCATCCTCACCTTCGCCTCCATCTTCACCCCCTCACCCTAGCATCCCAACCATACACGAAAACCACCTAGCTGCATTTGAAAGGATAGAGAAGAGGGCAGTGATTGGCCCTAGGTACTTGTTGTTGGAGGATCTACATCCTCTCAACATAGTTGATGACCTTACATGACTCTTGGATAGAGCCGGATTGCTTGTCTTCACGAACATTCGTGAAGACGCTTACGAGGAGATTACCCGAGAGGTTGTGACGTCCTTTGAGCACAACCCAGTAGATAGGACCGTCTCCTTCCGTCTTATGGATCGAGACTACCACTTGAGCATTGTTGAGTTCGGGACCATTTTCGGGTTCCATGAGACCTACAACGGTCGACTTCCTAGAGGCGTTTCCGCCAAGGACTTTTGGGCGGAAGTGGCCATGATTTATGCCGACGAGGACCGTTGGCAACCAGCTGATACCAAGGCTAGATTGATGTACCATCTAGCCTTGAAGATAGCTCACCGTGTTCTTTCGGAGTGTCTCTTTCCTAGGACGGAGACGCCCCAAAAGATCAAGACAGATGAGCTATTCCTTCTTTACGCCATGCTTTATGGATGCCGCGCAGATTGTGCTACTCTTTTGGCGGCGACGATGAGTAAACTCAAGAACAAATCGAGAGGGAACATTGGATATGGTGGGATAGTGACCCACATAGCTAGGAACTTTGGTGTAGATTTTTCAGCTTGCACCCGCATACCCGTTGTACCTCTAGGATTACATGCATTCATGGTTAGGGGACTCATCTTCCCCACACATAGAGGTCCGCCTTATGCGGGCATGCCCTGGGAGAGTAGGACAGGCAGGGGTATTGAGTGGCTGCCAGAGTATTCCATTGTGGCGGGACGCCACAATTGGAAGGAGACGTTCGCTGCGATGCATGCGAACAGGCTTGTAGCTCCCCCTTACGTTCCACCACCGGTTGAGGATGAGGAGGACATGGGAGAGCAGTACGAGAGTGGTGGAGGAGCGGAGCAGGAGTTCGGCACGTTTCCGGATCAGCCGGATGCGGCCCCGGATGTACCTAGGCGCTCTCCACGTCCAGCTAGAGCTTCAGGCTCGTCATCTCGCCGCGCCAGCGTGAGTGAGAGGCCCACGTGGATGACTACACCTCCCACTTGGTACAGCACACCTCCTCCTTGGTCCACGACACAGCCAGCACCACCACCACCAGCACCAGCACCAGCACCAGCCGATGCCCCCTCATGGTATGATCACGCCTCGGGATGGTATGAGAGGATGCCGGATTGGGCTACCGGACTTTCAGAGAGAGTCGGAGCATTAGAGATCCGGGCGGATGCTAGAGACGGACGCTTAGACGACCTTGACCACATGATGAGGGACGTCTACCGCCAGCAGTTTGGGCGGTTCTATGATCCGAGTTTCTCTCCATTCCCACCTCCACCGGCGCCGCAGTGATTGATGACCGGACCGCTCGTTTGATTTAGACATTCCCGCCACCACTTGTGAGTTTCTTTTTCTTTTCTTTCTTTTGTTCTTTCTTGTGAACATTAGGGACAATGTTCGTCCTAAGTATGGGGTGGGATGTACTAAATGTTTGTAATAACTCTACTCTATATGTTGCTTTCATTCCGAGACTATCATTGCATGTTCATTATATGTTACACGTTTCATTCTTGCATTGCATGAAAAAGAACTTTAAAAACCCATAAAAATTGGAAAATTTTGAACATTTGGTGCTTCTAATGAATCGATATGATTTCCATGATAATCACTACTTGCGAATTGAGTTTGATAACAATTGCATGCCTAAAAGGATTGTAAATCGAAAAGAATTTAAATGAATGAATTCTACCTCTTTTACAAGTTTTATAATGTGAAAACATTGCCTAAATCATGTTGAGAGATTGAAGTTGAAATCACATTATAAATTCCTATACTTCTTGTTGAAATGATTAAAGCAATTCGATACTTTCTTTCCTCTTTCTTTGATCATCTAACTCCTCATTGAAATATTAGCCTCCTTTACCCATCCGGGAACTTGGAAAAGTGAAAGAGAAAAAGGCATGTTTGATGTGGGAGGGCCATGAGAGCAATTATTTGCAATCAATTGAATAGAAAGAAATTATAGGTTTGGGGAAGTCAATCATGACGATGAGTAACTCGGCACCATTCACATAGCCGGGTGTTTGTGTCTTGCCAAAGTCGGATTGAGCGATATTCCTAGCGGATTATGGTATGTGCGCTAAGGGTTTGAGGCATCTCTTACAATTTTGAGAAACGCCAATCTCCTAGGCTTCGGTTTTTGTGCACCTCTATCCATAACTCCAAAAGTAAAGTCGAAAAATGAAAAGAAGAGAGCGAAGCTCTAAGTGAAGTGTTGCGGAAACCGCAAAAGAAGAAGAAGGTAGTTGTCCACTTTCCCGGATTTATGCACCACTCTCCCTTAAAGTTTTCCCTTCCCTTCCATACTTTAGACCTTTTCTTTGAAAGTCCTTAAGATCAAAAGAATGTTATAGGACTTGGTGATCTAAATTGAAGCTTCTTATGATTGATTTTGATAATGTTTGAAGGTTATAATGCTTGTTTAGAAGTTGAGTTGATTCATGAATTTTCTTTACCTCTTACTCTCTAATTAAGTGTGTGAAAGTTTGAAAAACGATTGAAGCAAGGTTTGAGAATGATCTATTCTTTAGAAGTCACATTCATCCAAAAGAAGGTACACATATTTCATCCTAACTCTTGTTTAAAGCTTTTTGAAAGACCTTGCTTAGGGACAAGCAAGTGCTAAGTATGGGGTTATTTGTTAGCATGAAATATTGTGGTATTTTAGGCACGTTTTCTAATCGTATTTGATTCATATTGATAGTCTTTGATTGAGCTTTGTGCATATGAGAGCTAGTATTACCTATATTGTCGATATGGATGTCTACACTAGTTCTATGTTGATTATAGGTGATTTGGAGCTATTTCCGAACGGAAACGAGCAAAGGAGAATTGAGTTGATATGTCCATAGATTGAGGACACTCTTTGGAAGCAATTTGGAGTCTTAGATTGAGGAATGCACGAGTTAGGGAAGAATCACGTTCTTGCCCTAAATTACGCCCTAAAACACGGCCGTACCACAAACCACGTTCAGAATTACGGCCGTGGATTCAGAGTCAGAATTCGATGTTCATTCCAGGGGATTCTACGGCCGTGGAACAAACCGTAATTGTTTCCACGCCCTAAATTACGGTCGTGGAATCTTCCACGACCGTGATCTTGGCGAATCTTTTCGCCATGTTTCGAAGCCATGATCTTTTGAAGATTGGGCCGGGCCGACACTTTGCCCTGCATTATAAAAAGACGGGTGAAGCAAGATTCCGTCACCTCGCTTACGACCTTTTCAACCCTCGCTTAGCGGCAAACGTACGCTTACAATCCACGTTCAGCAACGCACAAACCCTCATCTTGGAGGTAATTTGGAGATCTCATTGAAGATCAAAGTTCGTATTGGAGAGTTGTTGTTTGTGATCTTCGTGTTTGTGGAAGATCGAAGTTCTTGGAGGGTTTTGCAAGAAGATCCCTCTTCTTGCTTAGGTTTGATTTAGGATCGGATTGACATCCCGTTTCTTTTCTTTCCTAAGATTGTGATTGTTTACTCCGTTTTGAATCTTTTGATAAACACTTGTTCTTGGCTGTGATTCTGAGATTCATTTGAAGATTATTGATAGTTCTTGAAAGTTCCCATCTTTTATCTTTTAATTCTTGAATTGATATCAATATGACTGTTATTGGCTAAAAACCCTTAACAATTCTAAGGTGAAGGGTTGATAGTTGTGGCATAGGTGATGATAGATCGATCGCAAACAGATTAGACCCTGAGAGTTAGAGAATTGTCGCCGACAACCCTAAATTACGGCCTGTTCTTGAGTCCACGGCCGTGGAACCTCAAGAACTAACCGTGATTTCCCTTAAGTCTACGAACCTGCTTTTACTTTGATCTAAAGTTAAAGATTTGCTTTAACTTAGTTTAGACTTGTCTTTTCTAGGTGGTAGTGAAGCCTCAACAACCTCTACCTCGATTGTGAGCCTCAACAACCTCAATCGGATAAGTTAGTCTTGATCTTTAGATTATAAGTTTGGGTATTTGATACTAATCCTCGTCTTTATAACCTTATCTATATTGAGCCTCAACAACCTGTATAGGGAGTGTCTTTTAGGTGAGTTACATAAGGTTTTCGGAACCTCAACCGTACGATTACCTTACATTAGTATACCTTTGCATATCTCAACTCTGTCTTTATATCATTAAGTATATCTTGAATCGATTGCCACAGCTGGATACCTGGATCTTTAGGATTGTTGTTTTCCCAATAATTTGCAAAACTCCTATATTTACTTGCTTGATAACCTGCAACCGAGTTCGTTCCACCCAAATCCCTGTGTTCGATACTCTGGAATTCTTGCTTAACTACGTCGATCCGTACACTGCGGGTTCGCTTGCTTGATTCTAGTTTTATAAATTTAAAGCTTATTTGCACACACCTCTAGGGGCGAACAACAAGCATCTGCTACCACGTTCTAGAGTGGTTACTGGGTATCTCACCGATATCATCCGGCTCAACTGTTTGATCTTCTAATTTGATGACCTAACTCGTGTCTGGTATGTATTTCTCCAACTGAAAATCTCAAACTCAGTTCCCAGACTTAGTCTCCGTGGAAAACTGAAGCTGCACTCTCCAATAGGGTAATGACTATTAGTCCATTAGTCACTTTTAAACCGCTTTAAAACTTCCAATGGTTGCCTTACACAACTCACTTTCAGATCCTTTGATGACCCTATGGAAAATAATATATTCAACTTCATTCCCTTCGTTATGACCACTTGCTTCCAGCCTGTTGAAAAGGTTCTGACTGCACACTCAAGCCAAAGGTCTTAGATATCCACCAACACTTACCATGTACCCAATGCTCTTCGCAGCACGACCCACTTGGTCTTGTCTTTTAATATTACTCAGTCGTCTTATTCCTCCGGTAAGGAATCGTCACCTTTACCCTTTTCTTGTCTACACTCGGGGCAACTAAGAATCAAATCTAGTGGTCATCCTCTTTGTTCACTTGGCATTGTTATATTATTTATAGATCTCTAATACATCGTTAGCTCAAACTTAGGTTTCTCACGCATTTTCCAAGATCTTAAGTAAAATAGAATATGTCCGAAATGATGGCATTAGACACAAAGTGATCCCATGTACGAAATCACTCTAACGTACTCCATTAGGGATATAAAAATCCAGAACTACTTGCATGGCAACATGTACAAAGCCATCACTCTTCACTCGGACCCATAAAAGTGTACCAGTCTCCTTCTATTACCTCTACATGCTCATAAGTTTCCGTACGACATTTCTAGTCACTTCACATGGCCTATCTCACGTTCCTTCCAACTAGAATGCATTTCACCAACTATCACCATCTTAAACTCGACACGGCATCCATCAGTACCATTGAGCTTCTTGCTCTGTGGGTTAGGACCCACCACGCTTCCGCTGCGCTACTCTGATTATTTTGTTGTCACCCCTTAATCATAAGGACGTGTTTTGTGAGTCCAAAATGATTAACCGGATGAAGTACCAAGTACTTTCCTTACTTGTTTTCCTGAAATAAAATCATTATTGGAAAGCAACCATCTTCCGTTTATTTCCTTAATTCTTGCAACACCGATCCAAACTCCCTGACTCAACCAGAGTTTGGTCTTAACCAGACAAGAAATAACCTTTAACGCAATCCTCTCGATACCTTTTGCTCATCCCAGACGGTTGACGTTGCCTACTTGAGGAAATCCTCCAAGGCTTCGGTAAAGCTACTCCATAGATCCACAGTCACAAATATCTCTTCTTAACGGCACATAACTCGTCAATACCCAACCATACTTGCACGTCCTTGGTTGACATCGGTCAGTCTATAATTGACTTATCTCAATTCCATACCTCTACTAATATTAAACTTTTGGTGCACATCACCTACTAGATTAATCCGTTTATCCTTCTTTAATTCGTCTTATCTTTCTGATAGCATGAATTATAGTCTATATTTTGGGGTTTGTTTGAACGTTTTATCTTCAATAATCTGCATGTTTGTATATACATTATGTGATTTTACTGCCATTTCATCTACCTTTGCGAGAATCGAGGTCTACACCTAGTTTCGTTGTAATTGCAGGTAATATGGTACGTTTTGCATCAAAAAGGAGCAAAAGAAGTCAAGAGTCATTTGGAGCTACATCCAGGAAGCATAGCCATGGATTAAGGATTTACTTTGGGCCAGTTTTGAGAGATTTCACATTCAGTTGTGACTCACCTCGGTTGACCAGAGATTCATCTCGACCGAGGTGATCCAGAGACGCCGACTCGACCGAGGCGAAAACCTAGGACGCGGCAAGAATATTTTATTCTTGGCTGAGATCTTTTAAAATTGGAAAGTGATCTTATATTTTTGGGCTTGGCTCCTGGAAGGAAGGAGATATGCAGAATTATATATTTTTACCTTTATTTATGGGAAAAGATCTTTCTAAGATTTATTATCTTTGGAGGGTTATTTTCCTATATAAAGGGTTGGATTTCCACAAATCCAACAGCCCGCTTACACCGAAAAATACGCAGCAGCAGCCTACTCCAAGTTAGGAGATTTGAAGAACCTTTTTGAAGGTTGAAGGAAGATTGAAGTTCATAGCTTTTATAGCTTTATTGAAGGGTTTTGTAAGATTGTCTTCAATTCCCTCAATTGTTGTCTTGTCTTGTTGGATTATTATCCAAAGAACGCTTTGTTGTGATATTTGATTCAGTTATTGAAGTCTTTTCATTAAATTCTTCTTTGTTCAAATATTCACCTTCTTCCTATATATTTTAATACTTTCATTATGATGATGAGTGGCTAATTTCCTTGTGTGATTCTAGGGTGATTGGCTGAAGGTTGTGGGAAAAACAATGATAGAATAATCTTAGATTCCAGTAGGATCCTGAAAGTTCGAGTCTTTAATCTTAACCCTAAGCATCTCGTTCGGTTGATGAACATCTCGGCCGGGGTGGAATTCTTCTGACCGAGGTGACTTATTTGATCCGTAACTGAGAGTTAAGTGTTAGAGTTTGCCAAATCCTATTCTTATTACACCTTCCTGGTTCAAAGCAAGCTTAGGATGAGACTTACCCGGTAATTCCTTAGTTTGTGTATCAACGATCATAAGTGTAGGTAATAAAGGTTTATCCTTTATTGGGGTTTGAGTGTGCTTCCATCCCATCTTCGTGAGTTAGCCTGAGACTTACCCGGTAAAGGTTGATTCTATTCCCTTAGATGGTGTGTTAGTTTGAGGTTATAGTTCTTTATCTTAATTCCTTGAGACTTACCCGGTAATAGGAGTTGCGGTTTAGGATTAGTGTGTAGTGAGACTTACCCGGTGATCTACTCCACTTAGTAACACCTTCCCCACGCAAAAATCTCAGCTTTGTCCGCTTATCTATAGATCTTGAGTTGGAACCACAACTAGATGCTTTAATCCCTAGAATTACATGCTTGCTTTATTTGACATCTTATTCATCTTTGATTGTGTTAATCGCTCTTGTGGTTAGAACTAACGTAGCATACTGTGTTGACTTTGTTTCACCGAGTCCCTGTGATCGACCCCTGGAATTTTCTTGCTTTTACTACGATTGACCCGTACACTGCGGGTTCGCATCCTTGTTTTAAGCTTAAGTCTAGGGTTATAAATTTAAAGCTTGCACACACCGTTTGGAGCGAACAAGTTTTTGGCGCCGTTGCCGGGGACTTGGTCTAGACCGAGCCGGTACGGTTTGCTCTTGGGGCATTTGCCCCGTTTTGTCTAACCACTCTACTTGAGTGACTTTTTCAGGTTCTTTCTTAGGTATATGCGAAGAACCCGCGCTGGGAAGGAAATCGTTCCTTACGATCCCGAACCAGAAAAGACATACAAGAGACGCTTGAGAGAAGCGAAGATGGCCCAACAAGACGATCGCGATCTTGCGGCCCAATTGAGAGAGATGCAGGAGCTGCTGCGCCTCAGCAAGGAAGAACTCATGCAAGAGAAAGAGGAGAATCGCACCAGGACTGCAGCAATCGAAGCTGAGATTGCTACCATTCGGAACCAGATTCTACTTCGACCGATGCAGGATCCAGTAGTTGATCCTCGACCGAGGCAGATTCCAGTACCCGACGCCCCGGCTGATGTACTTCCACCTCGGATGCCAGTCCGAGATGTTCTTCTTGCAGAAATTCCACAAACCCTAGGTCAAAGGATGGACCCTAACCAACAACTGAGGCGTCCAGGAGTGAACCTAGGAGATCCAGCAGATCATGACTACGAACTTCGACCGCAAGTTCTAGCCATGATTCGCCAGTGCCAATTCGGAGGGCTAGAGAAGGAGTCGCCGCATCAACATCTTCAAAACTACGAGATCTTGATGGAAACCTTGTGACCTTCCAGAATTGAGAACAACAACTACAAGCTAAGACCTTTCTACTTTTCTTTAAAAGATAGAGCTCTTACTTGGTATCAATCTCTTCCCCCAGGAAAAATTAGCACATGGGAGGAGATGACTACGAAATTGTTGACCAAATTCTTTCCCCCCTCAAAGACCGCTGAAATGAGAGGGAAGATCAACGCTTTCATCATGAAGGACAAGGAGAGCTTGTCCAAATCTTGGGAGCGGTTCAAGGATATCCTTTTGGATTGCCCACATCATGGGATTCCAAAGATTGAGTTGTTGGAGATCTACTTCAAAGGGCTGGACGGAAGCACCCAGTTCAATCTCCAACTACTCTCCGCCGGTACATTCATGGACATGGCGGTTGACGAGGCTTGGGACTTCATTGAGAAGCAAGCCTTGCACATGGAGAAGTACACCCACCAAGGAGCTGAAGGTGGAGTTAAAAGATTCAACTTTCAAGAGACTCAACCCAACAACAATCAACTCACGTCCTTGAAGAACGACGTGAAGCAATTGAAGGAGCTCTTGATGGCTCAAACTAAGAAGGAAGAGCAAGGGCAAAGGAACAACAACAACAATAACGGGTACCGTAACAACAACAACGGACCCCGAAACAACTACAACAACAACAATAGAGGATCCAATAGCAACAACTGGAGGGCGAATAACCAAAACCACGGTAACAACCATTCAAACTCCAACTCTAATGATTCCTCTAACCCTTTCCTCTCTTCTCCTTCTTCTTCTTCTACTCCATTGAAGAGCCAAGGGCAAGGATCAAGTTCGTCTCAGCCGGAAAAGAAAGACGCAGTCCTGGAGGCAATCTTGATCAAGCTTAGTGCTATGGAGAATTCTATGACTTCATTTTCGAGGGCCCAAAAGTCCTTCGAACAACAACTTGCTAATAGGGCGAATGAAGCGCCAAGAGATCCAGGGAAGCTTCCAGAAAAGACGGAAACTAACCCTAAGGGCCAGTGCATGGCCATAACGACGAGGAGTGGACTCAAAACTGCAGATCCAGTACCTCGCTCGATGCAGACCACCTCGGTCCAGACCCAGTCGAAGAACACCTCGACCGAGATGCCAACCGAGGCGGCGCAACAGAAAGCAGGAGGAACGACAGAAACTTATGTTCCACCTCCTGCATATAAACCACCACTTCCATTCCCCCAGTCCAGAGCCAGAGCACATCTTGACAAGCACTTCGGTAAGTTTCTTGACTTGATGAATAAGCTACATATTAATATTCCTTTCCTTGATGCCATTCTAGGTATGCCCGCCTATGGGAAGTTCTTAAAAGAAATCTTATCAAGGAAGAGGAAGCTGGAGGATGTTGGTGAAGTTAGGATGACATCTAAATCTTTGGAGCTTATCAAGATCATGAAGGAAAAGATGCCACCTAAGTTAAGAGATCCCGGCTCATTTTGCATTCCCATTCAAGTTGGGGATGTCACTTGTGAAGCCCTATGTGATCTAGGAGCCAGCGTGAGCATCATCCCGCTGGAGTTGTGTACTAAGATCGGTCTTGGAGAGCCCAAACCGGTCAAGATTCGACTTTACATGGCGGATCGCTCCATTACCCATCCCGTGGGCATCTTGGAAGACGTTCCGGTCAAGTTAGGTAACTTCTATCTACCTATAGATTTTGTTGTACTTGACATTCCCGCAGATTATCCAGTACCTATTATTCTCGGGAGGCCATTTCTAGCAACTTCGGGTTGCAACGTGGATTGCAAGAACGCCAAGTTGAAATTCAACGTTGGTGGCGATGAGGTGGAATTCGCACTACTTGCAGCCATGAAAGGGGAGCAACTAACTGATGATATCTTCAACATCTACGATGAAGAAGAATCAAGAGAATTGGTGAGATCTATCCTTATTAACGATCCGCTCGAAAGAGTCATAAGCTTCAGTTTAATGGAGGAAGGTATAGATGCTTCTTGTGATGCAGATATACAGAGCTTGAAGGCACTGGAAGAGGATCCAGGAGCTATAACAGAGAAGCTGATCCAGGAGACGAAGATCTCCAGCCTCGGACCCAGTAGCTGTACCTCGACCGAGGCACTTTCTGGACTGAGCGAGGCGACTAAAGAACACCTCGGTCAACGCCTTTGCGCCTCGACCGAGGTCGATGGCGAGATGATTCAAACTGAGACTTCATCAAGTCCAGTTTCTGATACCACTCCACAGGAAAGAGGAAGCACGGATTCCTCCCAGAAAGCACCCCCAGTAGTGGAGCTTAAACAACTCCCTAGTCACTTGAGGTATGTCTTTCTTGGGCCGGATTCTACTTACCCCGTTATTGCTAGTGCTTCCCTCTCCGATTCTGAATTATCTAAGTTAATGCATGTCCTGAGAAAGCATCGAAAAGCCATAGGTTACACCACAGATGATCTTATTGGCATTAAACCTTCTTTCTGCATGCATAGAATTCTAATGGAAGATAATCATAAGACTTCACGGGAACCTCAAAGACGGTTAAATCCGATCATGAAAGAGGTTGTGAAAAAGGAAGTTCTTAAGTTGTTGGATGCAGGTATTATTTATCCTATCTCGGATAGCAAGTGGGTTAGCCCGGTGCATGTCGTTCCGAAGAAAGGAGGGATGACCGTTGTGACGAATAAGAACAACGAGTTGATCCCAACGAGGACCGTCACGGGCTGGAGAGTTTGCATCGATTATAGGAAGCTGAACACGGCAACTCGGAAGGATCATTTTCCGCTTCCCTTCATTGATCAAATGCTCGAACGGTTGGCCCAGCATTCACACTTTTGCTACTTGGACGGCTATAGTGGATTCTTCCAGATTCCTATCCATCCGGATGATCAGGAGAAGACCACTTTCACTTGTCCTTGGGGGACGTTTGCCTATCGGAGGATGCCATTCGGATTGTGCAATGCACCCGCTACCTTCCAGCGATGCATGATGGCTATCTTTTCCGAGTACATAGAGGAGATCATGGAGGTATTTATGGATGATTTTTCTGTATATGGTTCCTCTTTTGATGATTGCCTATCTAACCTTTCTCTAGTGCTTAAAAGATGTGAGGACACTAACCTTGTTTTAAATTGGGAGAAGTGTCATTTTATGGTTAATGAAGGCATTGTGCTAGGACACCTCGTTTCTAATCGAGGTATTGAAGTCGATCGAGCTAAGATCGAGACTATTGAGAAACTCCCTCCTCCTTGTTCTGTTAAAGGTGTGAGGAGTTTTCTCGGGCACGCAGGTTTCTACAGGAGATTCATCAAGGACTTCTCTAAGATTTCTAAACCTCTAACTAACCTCTTGAATAAAGATGTTGTTTTTGAGTTTTCGCAGGAGTGTCTTGATGCTTTCTACAGGATTAAGGAAGCGTTGATCTCCGCTCCCATTATCCAGCCTCCTGATTGGACCTTGCCCTTTGAGGTCATGTGTGACGCTAGTGATGTAGCCGTAGGAGCGGTGCTTGGACAGAAGAAAGATGGACGGACCACCGCCATCTATTATGCTAGCAAGACGCTGGATGAAGCACAACGCAACTACGCTACCACCGAAAAGGAGTTATTGGCGGTTGTATATGCTTTCGAGAAGTTTCGTTCCTATCTAGTAGGGGCGAAAGTCATTGTCTACACCGACCATGCAGCCATTCGTTACTTGTTGGCTAAGAAAGATGCAAAGCCGCGCCTTATTCGATGGGTTCTCTTGCTTCAAGAATTTGACCTAGAGATCCGCGATAAGAAGGGATCCGAGAACTCAGTTGCGGATCACCTCAACCGGCTATCGGAATCCTCCCGCGAGACGGATAGCCCGCCCATAGACGATTCATTCCCCGACGAGCACTTACACGTCTTGGAGCGTTTGATGGATCTACTTACTTCACCCCACGATGGAGGTGAAGTATGGGGTGAGGGAACCTCCTACCTCGTTTGAGACGCACCATGGTCCAGCTAGCGACCTTAAATCAAGCGCTTCTTGGGAGGCAACCCAAGGTATTGCTCTTCTTTCCCGTTTTCTAGTCTAGCTTAGATAGTTTTTGTTTTTGCTTTGCTTTGCTTTGTTTTTGGCATTCTGGACAGACAACAGGGAATATCTAAGGAGGAGCACAACTGGAAGGACAGAAGTTCGAGATTCTGAGAAGACAGAAAGACCTCGGTCACTGTCAAAGCACCTCGACCGAGTTGATTCTTGAGCAACCGAGGCGACTAGGGTATCTGCAGAACCGCCTCGGTCCATACCACCTCGGACCAGTCGAGACCATCTCGACCGAGGTGACAGCAGATCCAGTAAAAGTATAAAAGGGGGAAAAATTACATTTTCATTTTTTTACCCTCCTCGACCGCGGCGAACAGACGCACCTCGCTCACCTCGTTTCTTGCTCGTTTTCGACGTTTTCTGCTTCCAAACCGAGATTGAAGGATAGAGGAGTCGATTGCAACTACAGATCTGCAAGAAATTTGAGCGTTTCGACCGGAACGAGGTAAAAACGTTCGAAAACCTAAACTCATTCGTTTACTGAAATTTGGGCTTTGGTTGCCCTTGATTCTGTTGAGGAAACCTTTAAGTACCCCTTAGGAAGCATCGGTAGTGATTTTTGGGGGAAAAGAACTGAAATTCAGAGAGTTGGAAATCGCACTGCCTTCGCCTCGGTCCAGTCGACCTGCACCTCGGTCGAGGCGATTCTTGGAGTTTGTCAATCGACCGAGGTAGTCTGACAGTACAGTTTTAAGATGAGTTCTGACAGATTGTTAGCCCTTAGAGACAGATCCTCTCCTTCCCCTTCTTCTTCCTCATCCCGACCTTCTATCCCGGTGATTCACGAGAGACACCGGGTAGATTATGATCGTATTGCTAGTCGTCCAGTTATCGCTCCTAGATTTCTGGACGTTTCTGCCTTTGATTGTCTCCACATAGATGGAGAGCTTAGGAGGATGATCACCACCGTCGGGCTGGATCAGTTTACTGAGATCCGAGCCCCAGCCTACCTTGAGCCGACCCTCGAGTTTGTCAGTTCCTTCACTTACCTCCCCACAGAGAGGGCTGTGAAGTACCGGTTGATGAACCGGAACTACTTAGTACCTCTTGACCACTGGAGAGACATTTTTGGCTTCCCTGCCCCCACTGCTGTAGACTTCCCGACCCGAGCTGTAGCTAGAGAGTTCTGGGGTCAGATCGCCCACATTACGAGGCATGCAGACAGGTGGCGCCCTAGTGATTCCAGGGGGAAGCTTATCTATCATCTAGCTTTTCGGTTGGTACACAGGATCTTCAGCGAGACGCTTCTGGCGCGTACTGAGACGCCCCAGAAGGTTCGACAGGGGGAGCTCTTCTCTTTATAC
Organism: Fagopyrum homotropicum; assembly: GCA_033239125.1. Classification (NCBI taxonomy): domain Eukaryota; kingdom Viridiplantae; phylum Streptophyta; class Magnoliopsida; order Caryophyllales; family Polygonaceae; genus Fagopyrum; species Fagopyrum homotropicum. Next base: position 33,897,234 of record BSWB01000008.1, read on the forward strand.
TGCATGGTCACAGGTGGATACCCTGACTTTGGATTGATGCTGGCAGAGGATCTGCACAGGATCAAGGCCAAAGGGAAGGGAGATATATGCTGCGGAGGGATAGTGACCCATATCGCTAGGTATCAGGATATGGATCTGAGTAGGTGTACCATGGTGGCGGCTGCCAAGCCGCTCGGACTTCAGGAGATGATTACACGGAGGATTCTAGTTCCCCGTGGTTTGACTACACCTTACGTTGCTATGCCATGGGAGCTGACTGCACCTCAGGGCATCAGATGGTCTGCACAGTTCTCTGTCTTTGATCCACACTACTGGCAGACAGCATGGGGCCCACTTATGGAGGATTACAGAGAGGGAGCAGCTACCCCTGCTGAGGCTGAGGAGGAGGTTGAGGACGAGGACGACGATGATGATGATACAGTAGATGAGAGAGGAGGTGGCGTCCCGATGGACACAGGTACAGATACAGCTGGAACGAGCGCGCCACCTATTATTGATTTGGATGATGACGAGGAGGACACTGAGCCGGCGCCAGCTGAGGCATCTCCAGTCAGACCTGCTAGACGCAGGAGGCGTGGAGTTAGGGACAGAGCTGCACACCGACGGATCGATGACCTGACGGATCAGGTTATCGACTCATATGCTGCACTTTCGCTGGATATCCGCGAGATGCAGGAGCGGCAGCATCATCAGCACATGATGGCTCAGCTACAGTTTGAGCGTATCATGGGCCATCCCTATGACCCGACTCAGTACCCCTACATACCACCACCACCACCGGATCGAGACTACTGAGGAGCTGCAGGACTTTATTATTATATCTTTTTTATGCAGTTCGGCTTTTATTCGGTGAGTTCTCTTGTTTAGACTTTTATTATACCCACTGGGACAGTGTGTCTCAAGTATAGGGTGTTTGTTATTTGACTACTTGACTACGTGATGTATTCGACTACTTTTGATGTATTATATTTATCGGGTATTTTCATATTTATGCTTCATTTGCCTTTATATGATTATCTGATATTACATGCATACCTACAGGTTATTTGATTGAAAAAAAAAAAAACGTCGAAACCGAAAATTTTTTTGACCTCGACCGGGGAGATTCTGGCCGAACGAGGTGATTCACCTCGGTTGAACCAAGAACACCTCGACCGAGGTGGGTTAACTGAGAAGTTTTCGAAAACGATTTTGTGTGACTTATCTGGATATGATCTCAGTGAAGATCTTGTTTACTGACTGGTTTTAAATTCTTTATGTGTTTGAAAGGTTTTATGATATGTTTAAGTTGCTAAATGCTTTGTTTAAAATTATTGGCATGTTTAATACTTTGTTTTTATCCAAATTATGTTGAATTTGAAGGTTGACACCGCAGGTTAAGTTCTCTCACTTTCTTCTTGGAAAGACCAAGGCAATTCATTCTCTTCTTCTTCTTCTCCTTGATCATGCTTAGCCCCTCATATACATTTTTCCTCCCTTTACCTATCCGGGAATTTGGAAGCAAGCAAAGTGGTGAAAGCAAGTTAAAGTTGAGAAGTGGGCTGGAAGTGAAAGTGCTAGAAAGTAATAATAGGTTTGGGGAAGTCAATCATGAAGATGAGTAACTCGGCACCATTCACATAGCCGGGTGTTTGTGTCTTGCCAAAGTCGGATTGAGCGATATTCCTATCGGGTCATGGTATGTGCATCAAGGGTTTGATGCATCTCGAGAAATTGATGATTGCGGATTTCCTAGGCTTCGGTTATTGTACACCTCTGTCCATGCATCCCAAAAAGTAAAGTAAAAGGAAAGTGCGAAATAAGCAAAGCTTATTGGTAGAAGGTGTTGCAAGTCAAAGTGAAAGTGAAGTTCATCCTTTTCCCGGATTCCAGCACCACATTACCTTACATACATCCCTACCCTACACGTTTCTTGACCTTTTCTTTTGGGAATCCCTTGAGACCTTGAGCTTGTTGATTGACTTAGCGGTTTAAACTGGATTATACATGATTAATTTTGATAATTGTGATTTATTATACATTCTATGATTTTGTGCAAAGATGAACAACTTTCCTATATTTATAAAATGTTTTGAGCATATTGAGTTTTTAAATTCCAGGAAGTACTCTCTTAGAGTGATCTATGGTAGTTGCACACCATAAAATGTTTTTGAAAGGCTTTTTCATTGATTTTCTTGACTTATAATCCATTCTATCTTGTCTTCTATATACGGAACTTGCTTGGGGACAAGCAAGGGCTAAGTATGGGGTATTTTGATAGCATGAATTATAGTCTATATTTTGGGGTTTGTTTGAACGTTTTATCTTCAATAATCTGCATGTTTGTATATACATTATGTGATTTTACTGCCATTTCATCTACCTTTGCGAGAATCGAGGTCTACACCTAGTTTCGTTGTAATTGCAGGTAATATGGTACGTTTTGCATCAAAAAGGAGCAAAAGAAGTCAAGAGTCATTTGGAGCTACATCCAGGAAGCATAGCCATGGATTAAGGATTTACTTTGGGCCAGTTTTGAGAGATTTTACATTTAGTTGTGACTCACCTCGGTTGACCAGAGATTCATCTCGACCGAGGTGATCCAGAGACGCCGACTCGACCGAGGCGAAAACCTAGGACGCGGCAAGAATATTTTATTCTTGGCTGAGATCTTTTAAAATTGGAAAGTGATCTTATATTTTTGGGCTTGGCTCCTGGAAGGAAGGAGATATGCAGAATTATATATTTTTACCTTTATTTATGGGAAAAGATCTTTCTAAGATTTATTATCTTTGGAGGGTTATTTTCCTATATAAAGGGTTGGATTTCCACAAATCCAACAGCCCGCTTACACCGAAAAATACGCAGCAGCAGCCTACTCCAAGTTAGGAGATTTGAAGAACCTTTTTGAAGGTTGAAGGAAGATTGAAGTTCATAGCTTTTATAGCTTTATTGAAGGGTTTTGTAAGATTGTCTTCAATTCCCTCAATTGTTGTCTTGTCTTGTTGGATTATTATCCAAAGAACGCTTTGTTGTGATATTTGATTCAGTTATTGAAGTCTTTTCATTAAATTCTTCTTTGTTCAAATATTCACCTTCTTCCTATATATTTTAATACTTTCATTATGATGATGAGTGGCTAATTTCCTTGTGTGATTCTAGGGTGATTGGCTGAAGGTTGTGGGAAAAACAATGATAGAATAATCTTAGATTCCAGTAGGATCCTGAAAGTTCGAGTCTTTAATCTTAACCCTAAGCATCTCGTTCGGTTGATGAACATCTCGGCCGGGGTGGAATTCTTCTGACCGAGGTGACTTATTTGATCCGTAACTGAGAGTTAAGTGTTAGAGTTTGCCAAATCCTATTCTTATTACACCTTCCTGGTTCAAAGCAAGCTTAGGATGAGACTTACCCGGTAATTCCTTAGTTTGTGTATCAACGATCATAAGTGTAGGTAATAAAGGTTTATCCTTTATTGGGGTTTGAGTGTGCTTCCATCCCATCTTCGTGAGTTAGCCTGAGACTTACCCGGTAAAGGTTGATTCTATTCCCTTAGATGGTGTGTTAGTTTGAGGTTATAGTTCTTTATCTTAATTCCTTGAGACTTACCCGGTAATAGGAGTTGCGGTTTAGGATTAGTGTGTAGTGAGACTTACCCGGTGATCTACTCCACTTAGTAACACCTTCCCCACGCAAAAATCTCAGCTTTGTCCGCTTATCTATAGATCTTGAGTTGGAACCACAACTAGATGCTTTAATCCCTAGAATTACATGCTTGCTTTATTTGACATCTTATTCATCTTTGATTGTGTTAATCGCTCTTGTGGTTAGAACTAACGTAGCATACTGTGTTGACTTTGTTTCACCGAGTCCCTGTGATCGACCCCTGGAATTTTCTTGCTTTTACTACGATTGACCCGTACACTGCGGGTTCGCATCCTTGTTTTAAGCTTAAGTCTAGGGTTATAAATTTAAAGCTTGCACACACCGTTTGGAGCGAACAAGTTTTTGGCGCCGTTGCCGGGGACTTGGTCTAGACCGAGCCGGTACGGTTTGCTCTTGGGGCATTTGCCCCGTTTTGTCTAACCACTCTACTTGAGTGACTTTTTCAGGTTCTTTCTTAGGTATATGCGAAGAACCCGCGCTGGGAAGGAAATCTTTCCTTACGATCCCGAACCAGAAAAGACATACAAGAGACGCTTGAGAGAAGCGAAGATGGCCCAACAAGACGATCGCGATCTTGCGGCCCAATTGAGAGAGATGCAGGAGCTGCTGCGCCTCAGCAAGGAAGAACTCATGCAAGAGAAAGAGGAGAATCGCACCAGGACTGCAGCAATCGAAGCTGAGATTGCTACCATTCGGAACCAGATTCTACTTCGACCGATGCAGGATCCAGTAGTTGATCCTCGACCGAGGCAGATTCCAGTACCCGACGCCCCGGCCGATGTACTTCCACCTCGGATGCCAGTCCGAGATGTTCTTCTTGCAGAAATTCCACAAACCCTAGGTCAAAGGATGGACCCTAACCAACAACTGAGGCGTCCAGGAGTGAACCTAGGAGATCCAGCAGATCATGACTACGAACTTCGACCGCAAGTTCTAGCCATGATTCGCCAGTGCCAATTCGGAGGGCTAGAGAAGGAGTCGCCGCATCAACATCTTCAAAACTACGAGATCTTGATGGAAACCTTGCGACCTTCTAGAATTGAGAACAACAACTACAAGCTAAGACCTTTCTACTTTTCTTTAAAAGATAGAGCTCTTACTTGGTATCAATCTCTTCCCCCAGGAAAAATTAGCACATGGGAGGAGATGACTACGGAATTCTTGACCAAATTCTTTCCCCCCTCAAAGACCGCTGAAATGAGAGGGAAGATCAACGCTTTCATCATGAAGGACAAGGAGAGCTTGTCCAAATCTTGGGAGCGGTTCAAGGATATCCTTTTGGATTGCCCACATCATGGGATTCCAAAGATCGAGTTGTTGGAGATCTACTTCAAAGGGCTGGACGGAAGCACCCAGTTCAATCTCCAACTACTCTCCGCCGGTACATTCATGGACATGGCGGTTGACGAGGCTTGGGACTTCATTGAGAAGCAAGCCTTGCACATGGAGAAGTACACCCACCAAGGAGCTGAAGGTGGAGTTAAAAGAGTCAACTTTCAAGAGACTCAACCCAACAACAATCAACTCACGTCCTTGAAGAACGACGTGAAGCAATTGAAGGAGCTCTTGATGGCTCAAACTAAGAAGGAAGAGCAAGGGCAAAGGAACAACAACAACAATAACGGGTACCGTAACAACAACAACGGACCCCGAAACAACTACAACAACAACAATAGAGGATCCAATAGCAACAACTGGAGGGCGAATAACCAAAACCACGGTAACAACCATTCAAACTCCAACTCTAATGATTCCTCTAACCCTTTCCTCTCTTCTCCTTCTTCTTTTTCTACTCCATTGAAGAGCCAAGGGCAAGGATCAAGTTCGTCTCAGCCGGAAAAGAAAGACGCAGTCCTGGAGGCAATCTTGATCAAGCTTAGTGCTATGGAGAATTCTATGACTTCATTTTCGAGGGCCCAAAAGTCCTTCGAACAACAACTTGCTAATAGGGCGAATGAAGCGCCAAGAGATCCAGGGAAGCTTCTAGCAAAGACGGAAACTAACCCTAAGGGCCAGTGCATGGCCATAACGACGAGGAGTGGACTCAAAACTGCAGATCCAGTACCTCGCTCGATGCAGACCACCTCGGTCCAGACCCAGTCGAAGAACACCTCGACCGAGATGCCAACCGAGGCGGCGCAACAGAAAGCAGGAGGAACGACAGAAACTTATGTTCCACCTCCTGCATATAAACCACCACTTCCATTCCCCCAGTCCAGAGCCAGAGCACATCTTGACAAGCACTTCGGTAAGTTTCTTGACTTGATGAATAAGCTACATATTAATATTCCTTTCCTTGATGCCATTCTAGGTATGCCCGCCTATGGGAAGTTCTTAAAAGAAATCTTATCAAGGAAGAGGAAGCTGGAGGATGTTGGTGAAGTTAGGATGACATCTAAATCTTCGGAGCTTATCAAGATCATGAAGGAAAAGATGCCACCTAAGTTAAGAGATCCCGGCTCATTTTGCATTCCCATTCAAGTTGGGGATGTCACTTGTGAAGCCCTATGTGATCTAGGAGCCAGCGTGAGCATCATCCCGCTGGAGTTGTGCACTAAGATCGGTCTTGGAGAGCCCAAACCGGTCAAGATTCGACTTTACATGGCGGATCGCTCCATTACCCATCCCGTGGGCATCTTGGAAGACGTTCCGGTCAAGTTAGGTAACTTCTATCTACCTATAGATTTTGTTGTACTTGACATTCCCACAGATTATCCAGTACCTATTATTCTCGGGAGGCCATTTCTAGCAACTTCGGGTTGCAACGTGGATTGCAAGAACGCCAAGTTGAAATTCAACGTTGGTGGCGATGAGGTGGAATTCGCACTACTTGCAGCCATGAAAGGGGAGCAACTAACTGATGATATCTTCAACATCTACGATGAAGAAGAATCAAGAGAATTGGTGAGCTCTATCCTTATTAACGATCCGCTCGAAAGAGTCATAAGCTTCAGTTTAATGGAGGAAGGTATAGATGCTTCTTGTGATGCAGATATACGGAGCTTGAAGGCACTGGAAGAGGATCCAGGAGCTATAACAGAGAAGCTGATCCAGGAGACGAAGATCTCCAGCCTCGGACCCAGTAGCAGTACCTCGACCGAGGCACTTTCTGGACTGAGCGAGGCGACTAAAGAACACCTCGGTCAACGCCTTTGCGCCTCGACCGAGGTCGATGGCAAGATGATTCAAACTGAGACTTCATCAAGTCCAGTTTCTGATACCACTCCACAGGAAAGAGGAAGCACGGATTCCTCCCAGAAAGCACCCCCAGTAGTGGAGCTTAAACAACTCCCTAGTCACTTGAGGTATGTCTTTCTTGGGCCGGATTCTACTTACCCCGTTTTTGCTAGTGCTTCCCTCTCCGATTCTGAATTATCTAAGTTAATGCATGTCCTGAGAAAGCATCGAAAAGCCATAGGTTACACCACAGATGATCTTATTGGCATTAAACCTTCTTTCTGCATGCATAGAATTCTAATGGAAGATAATCATAAGACTTCACGGGAACCTCAAAGACGGTTAAATCCGATCATGAAAGAGGTTGTGAAAAAGGAAGTTCTTAAGTTGTTGGATGCAGGTATTATTTATCCTATCTCGGATAGCAAGTGGGTTAGCCCGGTGCATGTCGTTCCGAAGAAAGGAGGGATGACCGTTGTGACGAATAAGAACAACGAGTTGATCCCAACGAGGACCGTCACGGGCTGGAGAGTTTGCATCGATTATAGGAAGCTGAACACGGCAACTCGGAAGGATCATTTTCCGCTTCCCTTCATTGATCAAATGCTCGAACGGTTGGCCCAACATTCACACTTTTGCTACTTGGACGGCTATAGTGGATTCTTCTAGATTCCTATCCATCCGGATGATCAGGAGAAGACCACTTTCACTTGTCCTTGGGGGACGTTTGCCTATCGGAGGATGCCATTCGGATTGTGCAATGCACCCGCTACCTTCCAGCGATGCATGATGGCTATCTTTTCCGAGTACATAGAGGAGATCATGGAGGTATTTATGGATGATTTTTCCGTATATGGTTCCTCTTTTGATGATTGCCTATCTAACCTTTCTCTAGTGCTTAAAAGATGTGAGGACACTAACCTTGTTTTAAATTGGGAGAAGTGTCATTTTATGGTTAATGAAGGCATTGTGCTAGGACACCTCGTTTCTAATCGAGGTATTGAAGTCGATCGAGCTAAGATCGAGACTATTGAGAAACTCCCTCCTCCTTGTTCTGTTAAAGGTGTGAGGAGTTTTCTCGGGCACGCAGGTTTCTACAAGAGATTCATCAAGGACTTCTCTAAGATTTCTAAACCTCTAACTAACCTCTTGAATAAAGATGTTGTTTTTGAGTTTTCGCAGGAGTGTCTTGATGCTTTCTACAGGATTAAGGAAGCGTTGATCTCCGCTCCCATTATCCAGCCTCCTGATTGGACCTTGCCCTTTGAGGTCATGTGTGACGCTAGTGATGTAGCCGTAGGAGCGGTGCTTGGACAGAAGAAAGATGGACGGACCACCGCCATCTATTATGCTAGCAAGACGCTGGATGAAGCACAACGCAACTACGCTACCACCGAAAAGGAGTTATTGGCGGTTGTATATGCTTTCGAGAAGTTTCGTTCCTATCTAGTAGAGGCGAAAGTCATTGTCTACACCGACCATGCAGCCATTCGTTACTTGTTGGCTAAGAAAGATGCAAAGCCGCGCCTTATTCGATGGGTTCTCTTGCTTCAAGAATTTGACCTAGAGATCCGCGATAAGAAGGGATCCGAGAACTCAGTTGCGGATCACCTCAGCCGGCTACCGGAATCCTCCCGCGAGACGGATAGCCCGCCCATAGACGATTCATTCCCCGACGAGCACTTACACGTCTTGGAGCGTTTGATGGATCTACTTACTTCACACCACGATGGAGGTGAAGTATGGGGTGAGGGAACCTCCTACCTCGTTTGAGACGCACCATGGTCCAGCTAGCGACCTTAAATCAAGCGCTTCTTGGGAGGCAACCCAAGGTATAGCTCTTCTTTCCCGTTTTCTAGTCTAGCTTAGATAGTTTTTGTTTTTGCTTTGCTTTGCTTTGTTTTTGGCGTTCTGGACAGACAACAGGGAATATCTAAGGAGGAGCGAACAAGTTTTGAGCATATTGAGTTTTTAAATTCCCGGCAACAGTTGTTTTTGGCGTTCTGGACAGACAAAATTTAAAGCTTGCACACACCGTTTGGAGCGAACAAGTTTTTGGCGCCGTTGCCGGGGACAACTCTCTCTTTCTCAAGTCTCACGGTGCCATTCGCCTAACGTCAAAAGTCGTTCTTAACACTCCACGATAAATGGTAAGCGTCTTGTAGCTCCAATGACTTTTAATTACCTCCCAATTGTAGTCCTTTTATAGGGACCGTCTGTGTTGATGACCTATGCTCTGTTATAAATGGGGGTTACTCTGGACTCTTGAGTCCACCACACGATTCTCACAAGCACAGGTTCCTTAATCGGCGTTGTTGTAATATTTCCTTCCAAATCTCTATTGACTATGTTACCGGGCTTCGATCCTTTCGATACTGGCGTTGTGATTCTTCTTAGAATTCTTATCTTGAAAGAAGACAAAACGTCTCCCGGCTTGTGAAGTCTATCTTTCGCTCTTACATTAAGTTGTAAGTCTCCAGTCCATGTTAATTGTGATCTGTCAAAATTTCCTTAGCTAGTAGGTAAATAGTTGCTCACAACAATCCTTTTATACTTCTTTAGTTCGTTCAACCTCACACCGTTCCGCTTCTTATAGGTTAACTCCATTTCTCTAGTCCGATTGTGTCATTCATCTGGCATAAATAGTCATTTCAAGTTTTCACGATAGCTTGCAAGCTTCTTTGAAATTCTTATGGCCGTAATGATCATCCTCTTGCAGTTCCTTTTGCATGGACCATCTGTGTTGATGGCTTAGGTCCCGTGATAATTCGGGTTACCCTGGACTCTCGAGTCTAGCATGGCCGTTCTCCCATACAGATTTCTCCACTAGAGTTAGTGGTAATATCGCCTTCATGAAACTCCGTTGACCCTGCTATAGGCTTCCATTCTTTAGATATTGGCGTCGCGATTTCTTTCAAACTACTTATATCTCTGAGGAGATCAAACCTCCCCACGCTTGTGGAGTCTGACTTTTCGCTTTTACACTCAATTGTAGGTCTTCATTCCGTGCACCTTAGATTCTCGCACCCGGATTGACACTTTGTCTCTTCTAGTTTCTCATGCCCATAATGGTCTATGGGCATCCGCTTCGATGTTAATGTCCTTGATTCCGCAATCTTGGTTGTACTCAATTCTACTTGTCTTGTTCCAATATTATTATCTCTACTCCGCACTCTTGTAGTCTCTTGCATGGTTCTTATAATTCATCTCTCGGCTTCATACAACCAGGTCCCTTGTATGACCTTCTATTTCTTCTATCTGAGTTGACTCAGGAATTTCTTCCTCATCTGATTGTGCTTGTGGTAACAATTATCTTCACAACTTTACTCCCTTGCTCACTTGTTGTTTGGATACTTTGTAAGGATCACCAAGCAGCCTACCCGAGTATAATACTCAATTTAGGGTTCGATTTCATTGCCTCGTGTTGAAAACTCTTCCAGTCCGCTACCGATTTATAATGAGACGATAATCGCTTCATTATATCACAACTAAAGGATACTAACATGCTATACATATACATATATATAATCATACATTAGAACATATCGATATAAGTCTATATACTAACTAACACACCTATCATTCTAAGTTGCAGAGATCCACGGAGAGCGATGGTAGTCCGACGTACTACTAACCCACAACCCGACTATGCTCGTGTAAAAACATAAATCCGTTTTGAAAATTTTAGACCCCTTTCGGGTTCTAGTTATTTTATACAATCGGTCTTTCAAAAGATTTCAAGTGCCATTGTTGCCAACCCAGAGCTCTGATACAACATTGTAACACCCCAAATTCTAAGAACTCGGGGAGCTACTAGTTAGGACCTCACAATGGGTCCCGAACTTAGTTTGACAACAATTTAACTTGGATCTTACAATAAGGCACAAAAGTATTAAAAACATTAGAAAACTTTAAACAATATATACATGAAAATTATGTATCAGCCTTACAAAGCAAAGGTACCAAAACGACATATATGAAGAACATAAGACATTCCCGTCCCCAACTAAATGAGTACGTGAACCCGGCTGACCATTTCCTCCGGATCTTTCTACAACTGTCTTAACCTGCAAGGCATCTACAAGCGGTATAAAACCGTTAGCTAACATTCTATGCATAAGTATAAAAGTAAAAGCACAATCACACATCATACACAATCAACATGCAGCACTCAATCCTTTTATTATCTTTAATTAGGTGATAGGTCATTACTAATGATACTTATTTTGTGACACGAGGGATTCCCAAACCTCGCCCCTGTCCCCGTTTACCAACGCGGAATGGTACTAATGCATCTGACCGTCTACCGGACTGGGCTGGTCGCAGGGAACCTCCTAGACTCTCGCAAGAGCTAGGCAGATGATGTCACGACCCGTTATCATACACTTGGGTCAATTATGTAAATAATAAAGTCGGCCTAATCCGGTTTCGTTATTTATAAAAACTAACAAACACCACTCATACACATTACACTCATACAAGAAGCCAGCTAAGTAAGTCCGTGGACTTACCTGAATCAGATCTCGACTTTCTAATTCGCAAATCGATATGTATAGTAGGAATTCAGTGGCCTGTCAAAGGAGGCAAGTGTGTCAGCACACTTTCTAGGTGATTAGAAGTCCAAGACTTCTAAGATAGTAGGTCTTAATAGAACGGAATTGATTACAGTATTAATTTATGGTAAAATGACTATTTTACCCTTGGTCTCGAAACATCCAAAAATTCCCTAATTCATGCCTAAACTCTTATTTGAGACTAAAGAGTCATATTCTAACTACTAAAGATGAGTTTGGTTACAAACTGGCAATTTACCCATTTCCCTATTTTCGAAAAGATTGTTAAGGTCCAACTTCGGCTTCAAATATAAAATTCGAATAATCTTATAAAAATTTCGAAATAATTCCCTAGATCATCTATGATATCTCATCTACTCCTAGGAGCAAGAATTTCTTAAAACTGTTCAACCATCACTTCTACAAAAATTTCCAAAGTTGGTTACAACACTTAACAAACAACACATTGTCTTAACTTTGAAAAAATCATAACTCCAAAACTACTCGCTGGATTCATCCCAAATTTTGATACGTTCTACTATAAAATCGTATCTATAATATATCCAAAGTTCAGCCGCAAAGAAGATCAAAATCCTATTGAAAACTATCTCACAAAACCGAATTTCAGGACTACAGAAAAACTGCTTTCGACTTCATCTTTGAAAAATCATAAATCCCAAACCAATCGCTGGATTCCCCTCAAATTTTAGTATGTAATACTATACAATATCGACTAAACATATCCAAAAATCAGAAATGAAGGAGTCGTCTAACTTACCCAAACCTAGATCACAAAACTAGCAGTTTTTCCAACACTTGAAAGTTTCAGCACAACAGAAAAAAAAACTGTTTACGACCCAATCTTTGAAAATTCATAAATCCTAAACCACTAGCTTGATTCCTCTAAAATTTTAATTAGTTATACCACAATATCCCAGCTATAACATATAAAAATTTCACCCATAACGGATCAATCTTTCATACCTAAATCTGGTCATCAAGCTAGCTGTTTCTAGTGACAATGTGCTTGCTGTTGCTGTTGCTGTGGTGCAGTTCGTGAAAGGAGCAGAAGTTGTGGAGGCTGGGCTGCTTTGGCTCAACGACAGAGGGGGTGCGAGGCTGTTCGGTCGAAGAGGGTCTGCAGAGAAGCGTCCTCGTTCAGCAGCAATATAACGCAGAAGAGAAGCATAGGGAGAACAAATAGGAGAAGGAAGGGAAAGACGCACCTATGCAGAAGCTGTGTGCAGGAAGGTTGAGTCGCACCAGGTTGGGACGCAGAGGAGAAGGTCGAAGAATGCAGCCAAGGAGGAAGGAAGGAAAGGCCCGACCTTGCGTAGTAGCAGCAACTCGAGAGTGATCGTGCAGAAGGTTGAAGGCGGCTCGCCATTGGGGTAGTGGGCTGGGTGTTTTTAGTTTGCATCTAGGCAAACTCGTTCCTGCAGGTTCGTCGGTATGGACTGCGTGCAGAGGTTGGGGCTCCCGTCGCTGGTGTCTCGTGAAGGAAGGTGAGAGACGAAGAGGGCGTGTTGTGTGCAGAGATTGAACGATGGAGAGAGTCCCTTGCAGAAGGCAAGATAGGAAGAGTGAAGCGCTAACATTGGACAGAAGAGGGACTTCATTCACGGCTGGACTGGCTCTTCGTTTCTGCACAAATCTAGGAGCAGTTACAGCAATCTTCAAGCCCTCAGCAGCCGTTACGTATGGCAAGGGAGGAGAGGGAAGTTACGCTCCTTGGATGTCTAGAGCGGGGAAGCTCTTCAGTTGGGCCTGGCTGCGTGCTACTGGGCTGGAGAGAAGCTCTACACAGGCTGCAGGCAAGGGGAGTTGTTGCTGGGCCGACACAACAGTCCAGAAATACATCATCGCAAGCAAGGAGGAAGAGTGGGCTGAGGTTGTGTGGGCTGCAGCAAAGATAGGCCAAGAAAGGAGTGGGCTTGTGTTGTCCAGGCTTGTCACAGCTTGTCAAAATCTCGTCACAACTTGCATCGATAAGAATGAATTATAATAACTAGGGTTTGATATAAATCTATCATTTTATGTGAATTAAATTCTACATAAAATAATAGATAATTATAAGGATTAGAGTTTGATATAATTTTATCATTTTATGTGAATTAAATTCTACATAAAATAATGGATATTTCAAAGGATTAGAGTTTGATATAATTTTATCATTTTATGTGAATTAACTTCTACATAAAATAATACATAATTATAAGAATTAGAGCTTGATATAATTTTATCATTTTATGTGAACTAGATTCTACATAAAATAATAAAATTTGTGAAGGAAGAAATACTAGATAGAATGGAAAACCGTCAACGGCTCGAAGTCTGAATTGATTCGGAAATAAACGGAATAAAAATTCCGGATATTACATCAGTACCCCCTTAAAATAAGTTTCGTCCCGAAACTTAGAACAAGGTACTTAATTAAACGACTTCCATAAATAAACGGGTATGTCCTAGTCTCATTAAATTTTTATTCGTTCCTTACACCTCTCTAACCCTATCAAGGCATAACGAAAAATCCGGTCGTTACATCAAATCCCCCTCAAAATAAGTTTCGTCCCGAAACTTAGGGTAAGACAATCCTGATCGGCCTTTAGGCACCAAAATGGTTCGTTTGGGCACTACACAAAAGTCTAGTCGTTTCCACATCTAAGTATCCCGCACATCAAGGTTACCAAAAGAACACATCACTGAATAAACACTCAATCATGAAATAAACAAGCATTCAAACAATATCACACGTACAAGGTCAAGCCCTAACTCGTTACTCTCGAGGTTACAACTATCGCTACATAAGTCTTTGAAATGTTACGTCTCTTACTATCCCCAATATCTTAGGTAGCCTTATCGGCTTCTCATAAAACCGCTAAATCTTAAATCTTTTCAGGTACTTAGATCACAAGCATCTGCTACCACGTTCTAGAGTGGTTATTGGGTATCTCACCGATATCATCCGGCTCAACTGTTTGATATTCTAATCTGATTACCTAACTCGTGTCTGGTATGTATTTCTCCAACTGAAAATCTCAAACTCAGTTCCCAGACTTAGTCTCCGTGGAAAACTGAAGCTGCACTCTCCAATAGGGTGATGACAATTAGTCCATTAGTCACTTTTAAACCGCTTTAAAACTTCCAATGGTTGCCTTACACAACTCACTTTCAGATCCTTTGATGACCCTATGGAAAATAATCTATTCAACTTCCTTCCCTTCGTTATGACCACTTGCTTCCAGCCTGTTGAAAAGGTTCTGACTGCACACTCAAGCCAAAGGTCTTAGATATCCACCAACACTTACCAAGTACCCAATGCTCTTCGCAGCACGACCCACTTGGTCTTGTCTTTTAATATTACTCAGTCGTCTTATTCCTCCGGTAAGGAATCGTCACCTTTACCCTTTTCTTGTCTACACTCGGGGCAACTAAGAATCAAATCTAGTGGTCATCCTCTTTGTTCACTTGGCATTGTTTTATTATTTACAGATCTCTAATACATCGTTAGCTTAAACTTAGGTTTCTCACGCATTTTCCAAGATCTTAAGTAAAATAGAATATGTACGAAATGATGGCATTAGACACAAAGTGATCCCATGTACGAAATCACTCTAACGTACTCCGTTAGGGATATAAAATTCCAGAACTACTTGCATGGCAACATGTACAAAGCCATCACTCTTCACTCGGACCCATAAAAGTGTACAAGTCTCCTTCTATTACCTCTACATGCTCATAAGTTTCCGTACGACATTTCTAGTCACTTCACATGGCCTATCTCACGTTCCTTCCAACTAGAATGCAGTTCACCAACTATCACCATCTTAAACTCGACACGACATCCATCAGTACCATTGAGCTTCTTGCTCTGTGGGTTAGGACCCACCACGCTTCCGCTGCGCTACTCTGATTATTTTGTTGTCACCCCTTAATCATAAGGACGTGTTTTGTGAGTCCAAAATGATTAACCGGATGAAGTACCAAGTACTTTCCTTACTTGTTTTCCTGAAATAAAATCATTATTGGAAAGCAACCATCTTCCGTTTATTTCATTAATTCTTGCAACACCGATCCAAACTCCCTGACTCAACCAGAGTTTGGTCTTAACCAGACAAGAAATAACCTTTAACGCAATCCTCTCGATACCTTTTGCTCATCCCAGACGGTTGACGTTGCCTACTTGAGGAAATCCTCCAAGGCGTCGGTAAAGCTACTCCATAGATCCACAGTCACAAATATCTCTTCTTAACGGCACATAACTCGTCAATACCCAACCATACTTGCACGTCCTTGGTTGACATCGGTCAGTCTATAATTGACTTATCTGAATTCCATACCTCTACTAATATTAAACTTTTGGTGCACATCACCTACTAGATTAATCCGTTTATCCTTCTTTAATTCGTCTTATCTTTCACTCTTCTGCTTCCTTTGGGGACAACTCTCTCTTTCTCAAGTCTCATTGTGCCATTCGCCTAACGTCAAAAGTCGTTCTTAACACTCCACGATAAATGGTAAGCGTCTTGTAGCTCCAATGACTTTTAATTACCTCCCAATTGTAGTCCTTTTATAGGGACCGTCTGTGTTGATGACCTATGCTCTGTTATAAATGGGGGTTACTCTGGACTCTTGAGTCCACCACACGATTCTCACAAGCACAGGTTCCTTAATCGGCGTTGTTGTAATATTTCCTTCCAAATCTCTATTGACTATGTTACCGGGCTTCGATCCTTTCGATACTGGCGTTGTGATTCTTCTTAGAATTCTTATCTTGAAAGAAGACAAAACGTCTCCCGGCTTGTGAAGTCTATCTTTCGCTCTTACATTAAGTTGTAAGTCTCCAGTCCATGTTAATTGTGATCTGTCAAAATTTCCTTAGCTAGTAGGTAAACAGTTGCTCACAACAATCCTTTTATACTTCTTTAGTTCGTTCAACCTCACACCGTTCCGCTTCTTATAGGTTAACTCCATTTCTCTAGTCCGATTGTGTCATTCATCTGGCATAAATAGTCATTTCAAGTTTTCACGATAGCTTGCAAGCTTCTTTGAAATTCTTATGGCCGTAATGATCATCCTCTTGCAGTTCCTTTTGCATGGACCATCTGTGTTGATGGCTTAGGTCCCGTGATAATTCGGGTTACCCTGGACTCTCGAGTCTAGCATGGCCGTTCTCCCATACAGATTTCTCCACTAGAGTTAGTGGTAATATCGCCTTCATGAAACTCCGTTGACCCTGCTATAGGCTTCCATTCTTTAGATATTGGCGTCGCGATTTCTTTCAAACTACTTATATCTCTGAGGAGATCAAACCTCCCCACGCTTGTGGAGTCTGACTTTTCGCTTTTACACTCAATTGTAGGTCTTCATTCCGTGCACCTTAGATTCTCGCACCCGGATTGACACTTTGTCTCTTCTAGTTTCTCATGCCCATAATGGTCTATGGGCATCCGCCTCGATGGTAATGTCCTTGATTCCGCAATCTTGGTTGTACTCAATTCTACTTGTCTTGTTCCAATATTATTATCTCTACTCCGCACTCTTGTAGTCTCTTGCATGGTTCTTATAATTCATCTCTCGGCTTCATACAACCAGGTCCCTTGTATGACCTTCTATTTCTTCTATCTGAGTTGACTCAGGAATTTCTTCCTCATCTGATTGTGCTTGTGGTAACAATTATCTTCACAACTTTACTCCCTTGCTCACTTGTTGTTTGGATACTTTGTAAGGATCACCAAGAAGCCTACCCGAGTATAATACTCAATTTAGGGTTCGATTTCATTGTCTCGTGTTGAAAACTCTTCCAGTCCGCTACCGATTTATAATGAGACGATAATCGCTTCATTATATCACAACTAAAGGATACTAACATGCTATACATATACATATATATAATCATACATTAGAACATATCGATATAAGTCTATATACTAACTAACACACCTATCATTCTAAGTTGCAGAGATCCACGGAGAGCGATGGTAGTCCGACGTACTACTAACCCACAACCCGACTATGCTCGTGTAAAAACATAAATCCGTTTTGAAAATTTTAGACCCCTTTCGGGTTCTAGTTATTTTATACAATCGGTCTTTCAAAAGATTTCAAGTGCCATTGTTGCCAACCCAGAGCTCTGA
This sequence comes from Fagopyrum homotropicum, assembly GCA_033239125.1. NCBI lineage: Eukaryota > Viridiplantae > Streptophyta > Magnoliopsida > Caryophyllales > Polygonaceae > Fagopyrum > Fagopyrum homotropicum. Next base: position 33,914,746 of record BSWB01000008.1, read on the forward strand.
TACCACATTGTAACACCCCAAATTCTAAGAACTCGGTGAGCTACTGGTTAGGACCTCATAATGGGTCCCGACCTTAGTTTGACAACAATTTAACTTGGATCTTACAACAAGGCACAAAAGTATTAAAAACATTAGAAAACTTTAAACAAAATATATATGAAAATTATGTATCAGCCTTACAAAGCAAAGGTACCAAAATGACATATATGAAGAACATAAGACATTCCCGTCCCCAACTAAATGAGTACGTGGACCCGGCTGACCATTTCCTCCGGATCTTTCTACAACTGTCTTAACCTGCAAGGCATCTACAAGCAGTATAAAACCGTTAGCTAACATTCTATGCATAAGTATAAAAGTAAAAGCACAATCACACATCATACACAATCAACATGCAACACTCAATCCTTTTATTATCTTTAATTAGGTGATAGGTCATTACTAATGATACTTATTTTGTGACACGAGGGATTCCCAAACCTCGCCCCTGTCCCCGTTTACCAACGCGGAATGGTACTAATGCATTTGACTGTCTACCGGACTGGGCTGGTCGCAGGGAACCTCCTAGACTCTCGCAAGAGCTAGGCAGATGATGTCACGACCCGTTATCATACACTTGGGTCAATTATGTAAATTATAAAGTTGGCCTAATCCGGTTTCGTTATTTATAAAAACTAACAAACACCACTCATACACATTACACTCATACAAGAAGCCAGCTAAGTAAGTCCGTGGACTTACCTGAATCAGATCTCGACTTTCTAATTCGCAAATCGATATGTACATTAGGAATTCAGTGGCCTGTCAAAGGAGGCAAGTGTGTCAGCACACTTTCTAGGTGATTAGAAGTCCAAGACTTCTAAGATAGTAGGTCTTAATAGAACGGAATTGATCACAGTATTAATTTATGGTAAAATGACTATTTTACCCTTGGTCTAGAAACTTCCAAAAATTCCCTAATTCATGCCTAAACTCTTATTTGAGACTAAAGAGTCATATTCTAACTACTAAAGATGAGTCTGGTTACAAACTGGCAATTTACCCATTTCCCTATTTTCGAAAAGATTGTTAAGGTCCAACTTCGGCTTCAAATATAAAATTCGAATAATCTTATAAAAATTTCGAAATAACTCCCTAGATCATCTATGATATGTCATCTACTCCTAGGAGCAAGAATTTCTTAAAACTGTTCAACCATCACTTCTACAAAAATTTCCAAAGTTGGTTACAACACTTAACAAACAGCACATTGTCTTAACTTTGAAAAAATCATAACTCCTAAACTACTCGCTGGATTCATCCCAAATTTTGATACGTTCTACTATAAAATCTTATCTATAATATATCCAAATTTCAGCCGCAAATGAGATCAAAATCCTATTGAAAACTATCTCACAAAACCGAATTTCAGGACAACAGAAAAACTGCTTACGACTTCATCTTTGAAAAATCATAAATCCCAAACCAATCGCTGGATTCCCCTCAAATTTTAGTATGTAATACTATACAATATCGACTAAAACATATCCAAAATCAGAAATGAAGGAGTCGTCTAACGTACCCAAACCTAGATCACAAAACTAGCAGTTTTTCCAACACTTGAAAGTTTCAGCACAACAGAAAAAAAAAACTGTTTACAACCCAATCTTTGAACATTCATAAATCCTAAACCACTAGCTTGATTCCTCTAAAATTTTAATAAGTTATACCACAATATCCCAGCTATAACATACAAAAATTTCACCCATAACGGATCAGTCTTTCATACCTAAATCTGGTCATCAAGCTAGCTGTTTCTAGTGACAATGTGCTTGTTGTTGCTGTTGCTGTGGTGCAGTTCGTGAAAGGAGCAGAAGCTGTGGAGGCTGGGCTGCTTTGGCTCAACGACAGAGGGGGTGCGAGGCTGTTCGGTCGAAGAGGGTCTGCAGAGAAGCGTCCTCGTTCAGCAGCAATATAACGCAGAAGAGAAGCATAGGGAGAACAAATAGGAGAAGGAAGGGAAAGACGCACCTATGCAGAAGCTGTGTGCAGGAAGGTTTAGTCGCACCAGGTTGGGACGCAGAGGAGAAGGTCGAAGAATGCAGCCAAGGAGGAAGGAGGAGGAAAGGCCCGACCTTGCGTAGTAGCAGCAACTCGAGAGTGATCGTGCAGAAGGTTGAAGGCGGCTCGCCATTGGGGTAGTGGGCTGGGTGTTTTTAGTTTGCATCTAGGCAAACTCGTTCCTGCAGGTTCGTCGGTATGGACTGCGTGCAGAGGTTGGGGCTCCCGTCGCTGGTGTCTCGTGAAGGAAGGTGAGAGACGAAGAGGGCGTGTTGTGTGCAGAGATTGAACGATGGAGAGAGTCCCTTGCAGAAGGCAAGATAGGAAGAGTGCAGCGCTAACATTGGACAGAAGAGGGACTTCATTCACGGCTGGACTGGCTCTTCGTTTCTGCACAAATCTAGGAGTAGTTACAGCAATCTTCAAGCCCTCAGCAGCCGTTACGTATGGCAAGGGAGGAGAGGGAAGTTACGCTCCTTGGATGTCTAGAGCGGGGAAGCTCTTCAGTTGGGCCTAGCTGCGTGCTACTGGGCTGGAGAGAAGCTCTACACAGGCTGCAGGCAAGGGGAGTTGTTGCTCGGCCGACACAACAGTCCAGAAATACATCATCGCAAGCAAGGAGGAAGAGTGGGCTGAGGTTGTGTGGGCTGCAGCAAAGATAGGCCAAGAAAGGAGTGGGCTTGTGTTGTCCAGGCTTGTCACAGCTTGTCAAAATCTCGTCACAGCTTGCATCGATAAGAATGAATTATAATAACTAGGGTTTGATATAAATCTATCATTTTATGTGAATTAAATTCTACATAAAATAATAGATAATTATAAGGATTAGAGTTTGATATAATTTTATCATTTTATGTGAATTAAATTCTACATAAAATAATGGATATTTCAAAGGATTAGAGTTTGATATAATTTTATCATTTTATGTGAATTAACTTCTACATAAAATAATACATAATTATAAGAATTAGAGCTTGATATAATTTTATCATTTTATGTGAACTAGATTCTACATAAAATAATAAAATTTATGAAGGAAGAAATACTAGATAGAATGGAAAACCGTCAACGGCTCGAAGTCCGAATTGATTCGGAAATAAACGGAATAAAAATTCCGGATATTACATGTAGTACCTAAGAAAGGTGGGATGACCGTAGTGACTAATGAGAACAATGAACTAATCCCAACTAGGACGGTCACGGGTTGGAGAATGTGCATTGATTATAGGAAGCTTAACATGACCTCTAGGAAATATCACTTCCCTCTCCCTTTCATTGACCAAATGCTAGAAATGTTAGCTCAACATTCTCATTTTTGCTATTTAGATGGCTATAGTGGATTCTTCCAAATCCCTATCCACCCCGATGACCAAGAGAAAACCACCTTTACATGTCCATGGGGTACTTTTGCTTATAGGAGAATGCCATTTGGGTTGTGTAATGCACCCGCCACCTTCCAAAGGTGTATGATGGCTATCTTTTCGGAATACATTGAAAATATCATGGAAGTGTTCATGGATGATTTCTTTGTTTATGGTTCTTCATTTGATAATTGCTTGGCTAACTTGTCATTAGTATTGCAAAGATGTGAGGAGACAAATCTTGTCTTGAACTGGGAAAAATGCCACTTCATGGTAAGTGAAGGTATTGTGTTGGGACACTTGGTGTCCAATCGTGGCACTGAGGTTGATAGGGCCAAAATTGAAACGATAGAGAAGTTGCCACCACCTACCTCGGTGAAGGGGGTAAGGAGTTTCTTAGGGCATGCCGGTTTTTACCGGAGGTTTATTCAAGATTTCTCTAAAATTTCTAAGCCTCTCACTAACCTACTAATGAAGGATGTTGATTTGGTCTTTTCCAAATATTGTCTTGAGGCTTTTTGTAGGTTGAAGAACGCCTTGATCTCCACACTATCATGCAACCTCCGGATTGGAGTTTACCGTTTGAGATCATGTGTGATGCAAGCGATGTATCCGTTGGGGTTGTTTTGGGGAAAGGAAAGATGGGCACACTCATGCTATTTATTATGCTAGCAAGACGCTAGATGATGCCCAACTCAACTATGCTACCACCGAGAAGGAGTTGCTAGCGGTGGTGTATGCTTTTGAGAAGTTCCGCTCATATCTTGTTGGAGCGAAGGTCATAGTTTATACGGATCATGCTGCGATCCGTTATCTACTTACCAAGAAGGATGCCAAACCTAGGTTGATTCGGTGGATCCTTCTTCTACAAGAGTTTGATTTGGAAATCCGGGACATGAAGGGATCCGAGAACTCAGTGGCGGATCACCTTAGTAGATTGCCTCCATTAGAGCTTAAAAGAGATGACATCCCTATTGATGATTCATTCCGGGATGAGCAATTGCAATTGGTGGAGGAGTGCTTGTTCCAAGTGTCAAGAGGAAGTGAGCCATGGTTTGCCGACATCGTGAACTACTTAGTGTGTGAGGAAGTTCCTCCCGGTTTGACATATGCCCAAAGGAAGAAGTTCTTCAAGGATGTGAGGCACTACTATTGGAGTGAGCCGCTTTTGTTCAAGAGAGGGCCGGATGGAATGTTTAGAAGATGCATACCGGAGGATGAGGTGGAGAGTGTGATCCGCCATTGTCATTCCTTGCCATGTGGAGGGCATGCTAGCTCACTCAAGACATGTGCTAAGGTGTTACAATTGGGCTTCTTTTGGCCAAGTTTGTTCAAGGATGTGCAAGGCTTTGTTGTAGCTTGTGATGCTTGCCAAAGGACGGGGAACATCTCAAGGAGAAATGAGATGCCCTTGAACAACATTCAAGAAGTGGAAATATTTGATGTGTGGGGTGTGGACTTCATGGGACCATTCCCTTCTTCATGTGGCAACCTCTACATCCTATTGGCGGTTGACTATGTTTCGAGATGGGGGTGGAGGCGATCGCCTCTCCTACATATGACTCCAAGGTTGTGGTGCGGTTCTTCAACCGAGTGATCTTTCCTAGGTTTGGAACACCAAGGGTGATCATAAGTGATGGAGGAAAGCACTTCACCAGTAGGAACTTTGGAGCACTTTTGGCTAAGTATGGGGTGACTCATAAGGTGGCAACACCTTACCATCCCCAAACTAGTGGCCAAGTGGAGATCTCCAACCGGGAGATAAAGGCCATCCTCGAGAAGACGGTATCTAGAACTAGAAAGGATTGGACTATGAAGCTCAATGATGCTTTCTGGGCATATAGGACCGCTTTCAAGACACCAATTGGCACTACTTCTTACAAGTTGGTCTATGGCAAATCTTGCCATCTTCCGGTAGAAATAGAGCATAGAGCACATTGGGCCATCAAGTGGCTAAATTTTTATCTCAAAGAGGCCGGAGAAAAGAGATTGCTTGATATGAACGCACTTGAGGAGATCCGGTTGGATGCATACGAGAATGCCCGGATTTACAAGGAGAGGACCAAGCGGTGGCATGACAAGAGGATCATCCCCAAGGAGTTGAGTGAAGGCGACCTTGTCCTTCTCTTCAACTCAAGGTTGCGGCTCTTTCCCGGAAAGCTTAAATCAAGATGGACCGGACCGTATGTGGTGAAGAAGATCTTTCCCCATGGAGCTATTGAGATAGGAGGGGAGCATTGTGAAAACTTTAAGGTGAATGGGCACCGGTTGAAGAAGTATATCCCGGGAGCTCCGGTGGATATGATTGCCCCACTTTACCTTGAGTAAACGCCCTGAGTTTGGTCAAGCTAATGACCTTAAAGAAGCGCTTGGTGGGAGGCAACCCATTGGTAACGTTTTCCTTTTCTCGTTTTATTTTTGATTTTAGATTTTTCTGTTTTTGTGTGTGCTTTGTGTATGCTAGAGCTTTAGTAGCATTGGAAGCCTTGCTTGGCAAGTGAATGATGATGATGAACCCCTCATCAATTATGGGTGGAGCGGACGCGGAACTTGGACGGCTAGCGGTGCCTAGCGCGGGTCTTGACGCCTTGATGAATACTTTGAGCTCTCTACCATGGTTGATAGGATCATCCAACATCGATTCCACTTGAGAATCCCAAATACCATAGCAAACCACTTTTACATTGTGAGAACCTTCTTTCACTCTTCTTTACTTCATTTACACATCGGGGACAATGTGTTTCTAAGTATGGGGTGGGGTTTGCATAATCCTTTGCATGATGAGCATCTAGGATAGTTTACCATTTTCACATGTCTTGCATTGTATATATTCATTTCGAAAATCCCATAAAAATTCAGAAAATTTAAAAAAATTTTGTGCTTTCTAGGCTTGGATATGACCCTAATGATGAATCTTGTCTTGTGGATTGGCTATGGATGGCCTTATGTGTTGAATTGATGAATGCATATGTGGACTTGAAGTACTTCTTTTGAAATCCATGGATGATTTGTGATCATGATGTTTGCCTAGAATGGATTGAGTATTGAAGGTCGAAATTACATGCTAGTTCTTGCATACCATCTAGGAATGAATGAGGCAATTCATCTTTCTCTACTTCTTATCTTGATCATGATTGTTTGAGCACCTCAATGGATATAATTTGACCTCTTTTGACCCATCCGGGAATAGGAGCATGATAGTGTGTTGATGTGTATGAAAAGCAAGTATGGGGTGAAGATGTTGATGAAAGAATATCATGCATAAAATGCTGAATTTGTTGTGAAAGTGTAGCCAAAAATATAGGCTTGGGGACGTTGGCTTAAATGACAAGTAACTCGGTACACTTCACATAATCGGGTGTTGGTGCCTTGCCAAAGTCAAATAAGCCAATAGTCCTAACGAGCTTTGGTATGTGTGTCCGGTGTGGATGCACCTCGAAAAATAGAAAAAGCCCGAGGATGGCTAATCACCAAGGTTTCGACTTTTGTACACCAATGCCATTGTCTCAAAAACAAGTCAAAGAAAAAGAGAAAAAGAAAGAAAAGATAGAAAAATACACACTTGAGGGAAGTTGATCGAGGACAAGATTGTGGAGTTAGTTCCATTCCCGGATTAGCACCACATAGCCTAGAAAAATCCCCACCTAATCACAACGTTTCTTGGCCTTTTAATTCATAAGACCTTATGACCTATTTGCATGTTTGTAAGACTTAGTAATCTAGATTGGATATGCTCTTGATCTTCTTGGCTTCTTCATTTTTACAATTCATGCATGCTTTTGAGTTAAGTACAATTGTCTTTCCATGCCTTCATTTATTTGATGCATGATTGCTTATCCGGAGCCATGAAACATGACTATGAAGGTGATCCAATAGTAGAAGCACAAACCCAAAAAGATTTTGCCATTTTTCTGCATACATAAATCATGTCATCTCTTAGTCTATAGTTGAGAATTTGCTCGGGGATGAGCAAACCTTAAGTATGGGGTATTTTTGATAACACGATTTATGACTAGGTTTAGGTAATCATTTAGATAGATTTCTCGCTCATTCATGCACGGTTTAGCACTAGTTCACGACGTTTGCACACAATTCACGTATTTTGTCGAGATAGACGTCTACACAGACTTGTGCATTGCTTTGTAGGTATTTTGGGAGATTTAGGAGCTAAAACGATACGTTTGAGGATCGTTCACCAAGATGACACACCCTCGGACTCATTAGGATGCAAGCTAAAGGCTAGGGAGGACTCATGCAACCTTGCCAACACAAACCATGCACCAAATCGAAGCTTAATGATCAAAGGCAAGTTGAAGCACAAAAATCACGGTTCACTAACAGATCACGGCCGTGGAATTGCCCGTGATTTTTGCCATGTTTTCGTGACAGCTGTGCCACGATCTCTTGGCCAGCTCTTGCAAGGTTGTAGTATAAAAGTGGTCCTGCATTGGCTGAGAGAATCATCTTGGAGCAGCTCTCCATTATCCACTATCATCCAATCAAAATATTCTCTCAACAAGAAGATTCTTGTAGAAGGAGGTAGAAGGAAGCTACCATTGGAGAAGAGCTTGGTTGGAGAAGAAGAGGAGCACACCATTGATAGATTTTGATAGCTTTGTAGTGAAGAGTTTCGGAATCGATTTCCTGAGTTGTATGAACCATTTGAACCTTCTTTAAGAAGGGTTGTGAGTTATTCTAATTCCATTTTCAGCTTGGTTTTGTTTTAGTTCACTTGTTCATCTCTTTCTCTTCATTATCTTGCAAATGGATGCCATGATTTTATGTTTGATTGTTTCGATTTCTATTATGAATGTTTTAGGCTAAATAGATGTGGTTCTAGGGTAAGGAAGGAATGGTTATGGCTAGGATTATGATAGGATGGACTTAGATCAACCCTTGGATGACTTATGTGCATGAACGTAGTTTCTGTTAGGAATCACAGTCAGTTCTTGCCAAACCACGGCCGTGGAAAGGTAGAACAAACCGTGATCTTACCTGGTTCGATGGATCTAGTCTTAGATTGTTAGAATGTTGAAATCCTAAGTATTTGTTAAGTAAAAACTACCCTAGGGAAACCTAGTGTTAGCAACTAAGTGTTAGGAGAGACTTACTCGGTAATCCTTGCTCTTAGATTCCAAAGATCACAAACCCTAGGTAGTGCTGAGCCTCATAAGCCGCCATTGCACTAAGTGTGCTAGGATAGTTGCTTAGAACTAACCCTTTCGAGACTTACCCGGTAAGGATAGGTTAGATCTCTAGGCGACAATCCGGTTCGTGTAGAATTCCGTCCCTTAGGTTCTTAGAGACTTACCCGGTGATGAGACCTTAGGAATGGACTAGTGGACCATGATACCTACCCGGTAATTGATCCCAATCTAGAAATGCTTACTCCCAACATATCATAGTTAATCCAAGGAATGTTTAGATATCTTGAGTCTATGCCATAACCGGACTTTCCAACCCCTAGAATCCGCTTTCCTCTATTTGATCCATATCTTGTGTTTATCTTGTTTGCTTGCGTTGATTTGTTAGCATAGTTGATTGTTTATTCCGCATGATTTGTGATCCTTGATTGATCACCTAAAAACCGCCCAAAAACATTGAGATTTTCATTTCTTTATTTCCTTCTCTTTTCTTGAATTAGATCTTCACTATACTTGATCATAAATCGAATCAATCTCACCTTAGTCTTTGTGTTCGACCTCGGAATACTATCCCTACTACAAACGACCTGTACACTGCGGGTTTCGCTAGGAGTTAGGATAAATATAACGAGTATAAATTTAAAGCTTATTGCGATTCACACACACATCCTGAGCGTAACAATCTTCTCTTATCTTCAACCTCCTCCAGTTGAGATCTTATCCTAGATCTTTTCGTTGGTTTAGATCGAATCTTCGAATGCCTTGAGTTGAGATCTTCCAAAATCTTCTTGTTTGATTAGTTAGCCTTTGGAGATCTTGTCCTAGATTCTCTCTTTTGGTTGTTGTAGATGTGCGTGTGTTGTAAAGAATGTAACACCCCAAATCTGCGGGACTCGGGATGCTACGGGTTGGACCTCACAATGGGTCCCGACCCTTAGCCTGACAACAATTTCACCAGATCTTACAACAAGACACAAATAAAGGCCAAACCAAAATACATTTTTATACAAATGATATGGTCCCCAAAACAAATAAAAGACAACTTCAGCCGAGTTCTCAACTCCAAAGACTCGAACATCAAATACATAACAATATACAAGAAACAATACCCAAATACAACTCTAACCAAACCCCTCCTAAAATGTACGGAACCCCGGCTGCTCACTCTTCCAGATCTCTCGACCGCATTCCTAACGTGCAAGACAATCTACAACAATCGGTATAAAACCGTTAGCTAATATTCGAGGCATTAGAATTAAGGTGAAAGGCACAAACATAAGTCAATCATCATAAACACCCAATACACTCCAAAGCACACAAGTCCGGTTTATTATCTTATTATTATTAAGTCATATCCCGTTTTAATTCAGCTTAGGTTGTGACACGAGAGTCGCCGAAACTCGCCACGGTCCCTACTTACCGGCATGGAATGGTACTGATGCATCTGACCGTCTACCAGCACGGGATAGTCGCCGAGAACCTCCTAGCTCTCGCGGGAGCCAGGCAAGTTGTCACCGCCCGTTATCATACACTTGCGCCAAAATAATATAAAGGTCGGTAATCCTATTTTTGGTTTAGTTGTTATAAACAATAAACACACACCACCAAACACACATCAATGCTAATACAAGGAATAAGAGCTAAGTAAGTCCGGAGACTTACCTTGTCCCAAATGCTAACTCACAATACGCTCTCGCTTCCTTTGGGAAGAAGCATACAACCTGCTCACAACAAGAAAACTATATCAACAACTCGCTCGACTCAAGAAGTCTTAGACTTATACACAAATGATCTATGCGAGATCATTTGACTCTCATTCTAGAATCTCTCATGCTCACATCTCACTCAACATCTCACTCAACACAAGCTACAAGTCCTTAGACTTCTAGATCCTATGATCTCGCAGGATCATAACCCATGGTACATACTAGGATAGACATGCCTAGTCCAAACAAATGCAACGGTAACAACACCATGTTAGGACACACATATTCTATCCGATAAACTCAACAACCATATACTCCAATTCTCAAACCACACAAGCCTCACAAAATAACATCAACCCCTCAAGGTCTTACAACAATCGACAAAATAACATTAACCCCGCAACGGTAACAATACCATGTTATGCTAGATCCAACCTAGCATGATACTACTACTAATCATTACTAGATCAAGGAAAAGAATACTCACACGATGTCAAAAGACGGAAGACAATGTATGGATGTCGATATGGATACGTTGGGCCTTTATCGGGGTGCTTCCGAACCTAACATCAAACAAAGCAAATTTAGCTTGTACGCTAAATTTGATCGTAATATATAGTATAAGAATAAACCGCACACTAAAAATCCAAGTTAAAAACCGTAACAACATTTTGTGGCAATATATGTAGTTTTAAATACTTGGGTCATAGTCCATAAATAAAACCTTGGGTCATTTTCTTTAATTTCACATGCAGTGGGCACAAGTTTCCAAAGGTTGGGTTATAAATTGCACTTAAAAGTTTGGGCAATATTCAATAATTATAACACCAGGGATATAATATGAAACTTTCAAAAGTTGGGTCCTATGTGTAAATAAGGAATAGAGGGTAAATTGTTCAATTACTCATAATTTTAGGGGGTCAACATATAAAAGAAAGAAACAGGGTTTCTTTCTTTCTTGTGAAACAAGCAGCTTGGCGGCAGGGGACAAATACAGCGCCGGTGGCGGCGGCTCGTTGTGCTCCGGTAGGCGGCGAGGCAAGGGAGAGAATTGGCAGCGGAGGAGGGCTGCAGAGGCCGCCCACAACTCCGGCGACAGAGGAGAGTAGAGAAGAACGGCGGCTGCTGTGTTGTGCTGTGCTCCAGGTGGTTGAAAGGGGCGCGGGTAGAGACTGGAGACGGCCTTCCTCCGGTGGTGCAGAGCGTCGAAGACGGCAGTGACCCGGCGCCCTGTTGCAGCTGCTCGAGACGAAGGGAAAACAGAGGGGAGGCTGTGATATAGGTAGTCCTCCGGTGGAGCGGGGCAGTAGTGCCGGCCATGGCTCCAGTGCAGGGGGGATGGCCTTGAGATGCTTCATCCGTCGAGATGGTGATGAGAGATTGAGAGTTGTGTGGGAGGAGAGAGATGCTCGGCTGCAAGATAGAGGAAGCAGGTGCAGTGTTGGTTACTGTTGTGTAAAGAGAGGGAGAATGAAGAGCATAGTGAGATGCATATGGCGAGGGAATCCTTGTGTGCCAGGGTTGAGTGTGTGAGGAGATGAAGGTTGTTGAAAGGTCGGGAGTGGGTATGGAGGGCAGACCATTGAGTCAGCTACGGGAGCATTAGCTTGGGCGGCACATTGGCTTTGGCGGCACAACTCATAGACAAGAAGGCTAGGTGAGAAGGTAAGGAAAAGAGGAAATATGGAAAATAAGAAAATAAAAAGAGAACCTGACACATGTTACTCGGAACGGGATTTTTGGAACGGAAAAATTCCAAACTTTTCCGTAAAATAAAATACGGGAAAAAATATGTGGATCGAATATATTTAAATTAACTCGCGTAATATACCTTAAAATATAAAAACCATTCTCGCAATTTTTTTCCGAGATTATATGATAGTTTAAACGTGGGTAATAAAATATATCGGTGTATGTATACATATATACCCATAGAATTTAATTTACGACGTAAAATACTCGTAAAAATATATAAGCTATTAAAATATCGATGAAAGTAGGAGAAATAAATATTGAATACGCGTCCAATAAAACGGAGCGTTACATCAGATCCCCCTAAAAACAAGTTTCGTCCCGAAACTTGCTATGCGTCGAACTTCTCGGTCTCTAAGACCGAGTTATGAACTATCACGCTAAGAAGGTTGAAACCTTCTAATTTGTATACACAAACTACTCGAACTAGCATCGCAAGATATATCAGGTCATATACTACACTCCCGCACACGACACAACTACACATATAATCACACATGCACATAACTCGACCAAGGGAAGAACTACGTCGAACCCGTTAATTCTATCGATGCTACTAGATCCGCATAAAACTCAACTAAAGATACTACCCTTCGTCTTCTAGTTAGTCTCGTCGGTTCCGTGTCTGCCACTAGATCCTCATGACTTACAACATGTATTGAGTCATGTATGTACTCTCTCGATTGACACACATGAGACATTGGGTGAACCCCCCTACTCTCAGCGGCCACGCCAACCGGTAACCTACTTCTCAACTTGCGCTAAGATCTCAAAAAGGTCCGTTATATTGGAACTCAGCTTCCTTCTCGGGATTTTCTAAATACAGTATTTCCATCATGTCTCTCTTTGCTTGTCTCTAACAGGGAAGATCGAATTTCCAATTCACACCTTTGGCTTTAGTTCTTGTCAAACCAATCTTTGTTGTTGTGTTTCCTCAATTCTTGTTGCAATTCCATGTAACGAAAGAAGTACTTTACTCGATACTACTTCTACTAACAATACACGTATGCTATTACTCTTACATCGCTCCACAATACTCGATCAAGACCTTGTTTTGGAGAATCACTTGTACACTTCCAACCATCATACCTCAAGGCAAATTCAAAACAATTACCCAATGACTCTTTTATTAACTCTTAACAACTCTTATGACCCTTGTCCATTTTCAAAACTCCTTTGTCTTCCCAAGTAGGTTAGCCATTGGTACTATTACATTGGAGGATCTGTTCCACAAATCCGGGAATGATCGGCACATCTAAGAAAACCTGCAACTTCTTTCACATCCTTCGGGGGTTGTCATCCCGAGACAGCTTGTCATATAACTTCTCTCTTCTTCAAGAATAGACCAAAATATCTTATCCGGGCATTAGTAATCCCATATGGAATTACTACAACTCGTAGTGACCATGATTTTTACGGAATGCCGTATTTTCAATATCTAGTCTCGAATTCTCAATTGGTGGCAATCAAACCTTAAATCAATTTTAGGAGCGACTACTAACCCTCGTGACCGATCGAGTAGATCGTCAATTCGTTGTAAGGGATACTTGTCCTTCACCATTATCTTGTTCAACTCACGGTAATCGATGTACAACGGAGATAACCGTCTCACTTTTCGCAAACTGGGTTGTCCATAACAACATCAAATCAAGAGTTTAAGATATATTCCAATATGAACTTCAAATCAAGAGTGCACGATAACGTCTGGTGTCCTCTATGACATTTCGCTAATTCTAATGAAATCTTATCACTAAGTTCTTGCAATTTCTCCTTCACTTTCTTCCACAACTCATGTCTCTGTACAAGTGTTATTCTATACGGCGCCTTAGACATCGGAATTAAATCAAGCTCGAACTTAGTGGAAAATTCCATATTTTGACGTATTGGAATCCTTGATACTTCAGGTTTCATCTATTCTCTTCCGTCACATATCGTAATTACCAACACAATCTTGTCTTATCACTTTACAAGTGGTCATGATCCTAATGATCTACCTCGATCTGTTGGGGTGACGTCCTTTAAACACGTGTAATGTTCCATCGTTGGCTACAATGCTTACCATCTTCTTTCCGAGATCCTTCAATTCTTGAACTCGAGAGCCTTGCTCGAGTCTTCTGACTCTTGTAGCCTTATTAAGTATTCCTTTATCTTAATTTCATTCTTCCTCCTCGATGACATGATTGTAAAAATCTTCTAAGGTTTCTCACTTATGTGCAACCATAAGGGTCCAAACTGGATGAGTTAACCATGCTTCAAAACAATTGATCTTATCTTCTTCGCTTTCCATGACATCCCAACATATGGAAGGAGCTCTTCGTCTTCTACGTAAGCTTTCACCATTGACATCCCTTCTTCAAGTAGGCGTAGAAATTTATACTTCATTTTCTTATGTAACGTCAAACCGACTATAGAGGCTCTAACGTCAACCTTTCATGTACTCCTTATACATCTCATATCGTTATCAAACTTCAAAACCTCATTCTTCTATTACCCTCGTTGGTCACCTTATGTACCTCTTGGTATCCAAGAACGGCTTCACAACCGTACTTATATGCCTTCAGGCAAAATTCCCAACCATAATCACAAAAAGATCCACTCATTACTCCATCAATCACTAACATCGTATTTCCAAGCTTGAAGTGTTGCCCTAATCTAGGTCCTTCCTTTCACGTCATAGCCACCATGGCTCTTCCGTGTGAGTCTAATACATCTGACTCCGCTTTTGCTCGCAAAAACCTACCATCCATTTCATTAGAACGAACATACTATGCATCCTCTTATAATACTCCCGTCTACGCACCACAAACAATGAAAATCTCACCCTTCTCTTGATCTACTAGTTCTCTTTACCCTGTTCCATGCCATTCCTTCATATGACAATCTCATGACCCAAGATGGTCGCACCAGATCGTTATAATCCCTCTCAACGAGGTACGTTACCATCACTTGTTGGAATCGGTAAATTGTTACTTGATTGAGATATTTGTACTTCCCTTGATATACCTCTTCATTGCCGACATTCAACCACCATGAATATTCTAAGTTCTCGTTGCCCTTCTTCATGATCCCACACCTGGATTACTCTCCCCACCTACATTCACCAGTATACAACCCGCACCTGTGCATTTTTGGTGGTCACCGATTAACTCATTGATGACCCTCTCGAAGGTCAACGAGTTACCCTCCTACCACACTTACATGTTACCATACTCTTGAACGCTACCCTCCTCGGGGTACATTACCTTAAACCTGGTTAGTTCTTTCTTCATTCCATGCTTCCTCTTCTTTATAATGTAAGTATATCTTATTTGCCTTGTTGTTTCATATAACTCCCTCTCATAGGCTTAACCATTATTCCATGTTGTCCTTCAAGTACACCTTCACCAAAATTCTAGCCTCATATATCGTCTGTTCATGTTTCTCTTCATTGGTATCTCAAGTCTCTCCATCAATAGAAGCTTCTTATTGCGTTTCTCATCCTCTCGGGATCAACGTATACTCACACTTCTTTCTTCTTGGCATCACTTAGCCTTATCGTCATAACAGAAAACCGGTCAGTTCTTCTAGGGAAATTCTACCATGTGAAACTCCACCACACCTTCTTCTCATAACTCTTGTAATGTTGACACTTCTGGTTGGTACCTCGTAAGCTTAACTTGCGGTATCTTAAATCTTTAGTAATAGTTTGACCACTCTTCCCGTCTTGACTCCATTGCTTAGGAGCGCCTAAGAAAACTTCACATCTTAATGGAATCTCACCTTTAACCTTGCTAGAATGTCCCCATCTTTTCCTTGATTCGTATCTTTAGTTGTTCACGCGTCTTCTTGAAGAACTTTAAGTTCGTTATCTACATTGGTCTTGTTGTCTTTAAATCCTAGTTTATTTGGATCCACTTCCGCACATTAATGTTACTCCTTTTTCTTGTATGGTCTTCATTCCGATTTCACTTAAGTTGTCTCGAGTTTTCCTACATTTGTTTGTCCTTCGTTTACGTAATCTCTATTCCTCCTCTTCGATGTCCTTTTGTAGGAATCCGACAAACGCAATGATGTTTGTCAGCACAAAATGCCCAACTCGATACTTGAGAGTACTCCTCCAAAAATGAATGCTATCCCACACCAACGACGTCGTCTTAAAGGTGATAATATCATACTATAATCTTTTCCATTAGGTCTCCTGCTATCTACTACTATATATAATAAGAATCCGCATAAACGACTACATAGGTCCTATGTCCATATCACTACTAATATAACACATCCAGAAATCAATTACAACAATACAATGTCCAAAGCTAATCTGATCCTATCAACCACATATATAAGCATATACCTATATAAGGACATGCCACTACTATACATAACAACTCCAAAACATATATTATAATCCACATATATATATTATACATATAATGATGTCCATCATGCAACTACAATCCACATATACTACTATATATACATATACATACATATCAAAATCAAATAAACTAAGCTGCCGAGATCCGCGGAAGGAGTGGTGGTCCGTACATTCTACCCCGACTCATGCATGTAATTTTTTTGAAAACGAAAACTCAGAACCCGTGGGGTTCGGTTCATTCCTTATTCGGCCTTTAGAAGATTGCAAGTGCCATTGTTGTCAACCTAAGGCTCTGATACGACTTTTGTAACACCCCAAATCAGCGGGACTCGGGATGCTACGGGTTGGGACCTCAGAATGGGTCACGACCCTTAGCCTGACAACAATTTCACCGGATCTTACAACAAGACACAAATAAAGGCTAAACCAAAATACATTTTTATGCAAATGATATGGTCCCCAAAATAAATAAAAGACAACTTCAGCCGAGTTCTCAACTCCGAAGACTTGAACATAAAATACATAACAATATACAAGAAACAATTCCCAAATACAACTCTAACCAAACCCCTCCTAAAATGTACGGAACCCCGGCTGCCCACTCTTCCGGATCTCTCGACCGCATTCCTAACGTGCAAGACAATCTACAAAACCGTTAGCTAATATTCGAGGCATTAGAATCAAGGTGAAAGGCACAAACACAAGTCTATCATCATAAAAACCCAATACACTCCAAAGCACACAAGTCCGGTTTATTATCTTATTATTATTAAGTCATATCCCGTTCTAATTCCGCTTAGGTTGTGACACGAGAGTCGCCGAAACTCTCCTTGGTCCCTACTTACCGGCATGGAATGGTATTGATACATCTGACCGTCTACCAGCATGGGATAGTCGCCGAGAACCTCCTAGCTCTCGCGGGAGCCAGGCAAGTTGTCACCGCCCGTTATCATACACTTGGGCCAAAATAATATAAAGGTCGGTAATCCTATTTTCGGTTTAGTTGTTATAAACAATAAACACACACCACCAAACACACATCAATGCTAAAACAAGGAATACGAGCTAAGTAAGTCCGGAGACTTATCTTGTCCCAAACGCTAACTCACAAGACGCTCTCGCTTACTTTGGGAAGAAGCATACAACCTGCTCACAACAAGAAAACTATATCAACAACTCGCTCGACTCAAGAAGTCTTAGACTTCTCCATAAATGATCTATGCGAGATCATTTGACTCTCATTTAGGACCACATCCTAGAATCTCTCATTCTCACATATCACTCAACACAAGCTAGAAGTCCTTAGACTTCTAGACCATATGATCTCGCAGGATCATAACCCATGGTACATACTAGGATAGACATGCCTAGTCCAAACAAACGCAACGGTAACAACACCATGTTAGGACACACATATTCTAGCCCATAAACTCAACAACCATATACTCCAATTCTCAAACCACACAAGCCTCACAAAATAACATCAACCCCTCAAGGTCTTACAACAATCGACAATCCTGAAAACTCACCTAAGGTCCAAACCACTAATTGGTATTCACTCTATGTTATGCTAGATCCAACCTACCATGATACTACTACTAATCATTACTAGATCGAGGAAAAGAATACTCACACGACGTCAAAAGACGGAAGACGACGTATGGATGTCGATATGGATACGTTGGGCCTTTATCGGGGCGCTTCCGAACCTAACATCAAACAAAGCAAATTTAGCTTGTACGCTTAATTTGATCGTAATATATAGTATAAGAATAAACCGCACACTAAAAATCCAAGTTAAAACCGTAACAACATTTTGTGGCAATATATGTAGTTTTAAATACTTGGGTCATAGTCCGTAAATAAAACCTTGGGTCATTTTCTTTAATTTCACATGCACTGGGCATAAAAGCAAGTTTCCAAAGGTTGGGTTATAAATTGCACTTAAAAGTTTGGGCAATATTCAATAATTATAACACCAGGATATAATATGAAACTTTCAAAAGTTGGGTCCTATGTGTAAATAAGGAATAGAGGGTAAATTGTGCAATTACTCATAATTTTAGGGGGTCAACATATAAAAGAAAGAAACAGGGTTTCTTTCTTTCTTGTGAAACAAGCAGCTTGGCGGCAGGGGACAAATGCAGCGCCGGTGGCGGTGGCTCGTTGTGCTCCGGTAGGCGGTGAGGCAAGGGAGAGAAGCGGCAGCGGAGGAGGGCTGTAGAGGCCGCCCACAACTCCGGCGACAGAGGAGAGTAGAGAAGAACGGCGGCTGCTGTGTTGTGCTGTGCTCCAGGTGGTTGAAAGGGGCGCGGGTAGAGACTGGAGACGGCCTTCCTCCGGTGGTGCAGAGCGTCGAAGACGGCAGCGACCCGGTGCCCTGTTGCAGCTGCTCGAGACGAAGGGAAAACAAAGGGGAAGCTGCGCATATAGGTGGTCCTTCGGTGGAGCGGGGCAGCAGTATCGGCGATGGCTCCAGTGCAGGGTGAAGGCCTTGAGATGCTTCATCCGTCGAGATGGTGAGGAGAGATTGAGAGTTGTGTGGAAGGAGAGAGACGCTTGGCTGCTAGATAGAGGAAGCAGGTGCAGTGTTGGTTAATATTGTGTAAAGAGAGGGAGAATGAAGAGCATAGTGAGATGCATATGGCGAGGGAATCCTTGTGTGCCAGGGTTGAGTGTGTGAGCAGATGAAGGTTGCTGAGAGGTCGGGAGTGGGTATGGAGGGCAGACCATGGAGTCAGCTACGGGAGCATTAGCTTGGGCGGCACAACTCATAGACAAGAAGGCTAGGCGAGCAGGTAGGGAAAAGGGGAAAGATGGGAAATAATAAGAAAATAAAAAGAGAACCTGAGACATGTTACTCGGAACGGGATTTTTTGAACGGAAAAATTCCAAACTTTTCCGTAAAATAAAACACGGAAAAAAATATGTGGATCGAATATATTTAAATTAACTCGCTTAATATACCTTAAAATATAAAAACCATTCTCGCAATTTTTTTTCCGATATTATATGATAGTTTAAACGTGGCTAATAAAATATATCGGTGTATCTATACATATATACCCATAGAATTTAATTTACGACGTAAAATACTCGTAAACATATATTAGCTATTAAAATATCGATATAAGTAGGAGAAATAAATATTGAATACGCGTCCAATGAAACGGGGCGTTACAAAGAATCACTTAGCCGATGAGCCGAGTCCTTCCCTTGTAATGCTTTTCAAGACCTACACACATTTTAATAATCAAACCAAGACATGCAATCTAGAAATATAATCAATATTTGTTAGTTTATAAAACCGCATTTATATATTAAGTCTTCCATCATTTAAATAAAACAACTCATAATCAAGGTGGAGTTATCAATCTATCCCTTGATGGAAGACAAAATAAATATTGTGCATGTATTCAATGCTTGATATAGGCATGCAATAAATATTTCGAAAATGCAGAATGCCGTAATGTCGGATCACATCGCATATAATTTCTCCCCCTTTGTCTTTCAACAAGGGATAAAGAATAATAAAGTATGGTAGTTAAAATATTACAGACCCACAATTCAAAAACAAAGTTTGAAAACATCCCACAAACGCAGTTCAAGGCCTTGAATATAAAGCAAAGAAAATTTGAAGCACATGTCAAGGCCTTGACATCTAGTTTCAAGGCCTTGAAATCGATTTCAAGGCTTTGAAATCTACTCCTGGTACCACTTGGAGTTCCGATGCCCTCTTCCTTGGATATAATCATAGCATTTTTTTCCTCCATCTGGGATGGGCTTCGTCCAAGGTTCTCATCTTTTTGTACTCATTGTAATATCCAGAATTTTTATTCCGTTTAATTCCGAATCAAATCGGACTTCGAGTCGTTGATGGTTTTCCATTCTATCTATTATTTCTTTCTTCACGAATTTTATCCTTTTATGTAGAATTTAATTCACATAAAATGATAAAATTATATCAAACTCTAATTCTTATAATTATTTATCATTTTATGTAGAATTTAATTCACATAAAATGATAGAATTATATCAAACCCTAGTTATTATAATTCATTCTTAACGATGACTTTAGACGAGATCATGACAAGTTGTGACAAGATCATGACTAAGCTGAGACGAGGCCATGAGAAAGCCCGAAAACTCTGTGACAAACTCATTCATGGGCCTGACAAGGCCATGACGAGTTTTGACAGGTTTTTGACAAACTATTCAGCCCATCTTTCTTGCAATTGTTTCAGCCATCCTTCTTGTAATTGTTTCAGCCCATCCCTTTGCTATGATGGCCCAGCTACCTATAACACTCCAGCCCACACGGACCTGCTGTCGCCCAGCCATCCTCGCACAGCATCCCATCCTGTTTATGAGCCCAGTAGCAGCCTTCTTGCAGCTCGTACAGCTCCCCTTGCAGCCCACCTAGGAGAACAATCGCTCAGAAGTTACAAGAGCTGTAACTCCCGTATTGAACGCTCCTCTTTACTACCTCTTCTGTTCCGCCTTCACACGAGACCTTCCCTTTCTGCAGACGCTCAAGCGAGTCCTCAGGCGCAGAAAAAACGCAAGGAACGCAGCCAACAATAGCAGCACTTGAAGAGCCGGCCGAAGCTCCTACTCCCTCGACCCTGACTGCTTCCGGACCAAGGTGAGTCTAGACTTCCTTCTTCTTCTATCCTCGCTTCTATCCTCCCTCTTTTCGACTCAATCGACTGGCTCCTTCTGGATCTAACCCTTTGCACACACGTTTCTGGAGCCAGTAGATAGCAATCGGAAGGGGGCTGAGTTACTCCTTTTCCGGTGTGGACAGAATAAGGATCTTCCCAAAATAAATCCGAGCGATTGTGCATCCAACCTGCGAGCCATCATCCTCCCTTCCGGATCTAGCAATTTTCTGCAGCCTTAGTACTTGGTGAGTGTTCCCATTCTTAGCCCAATGTCTATGAAAGGAGAGGCTAGATGTTGATTATGTGTTGATTGTTTGGTCGAGTGTAGGACTCGAGTTTGACCTTGGTGTGGAGCAGCTATCCAGAAAAAATGTAGGAGGTAAAACACATAAAATCATACAAGTTACACATTCAGTTTGGAATTTCAGAAACCGTGTTCATCAGTCAAGTTTGAGCATAATGTTCGATGCCTTAGAGATAGAATCCACCGTTCAAATTTTATGGACGTGTGGGTAGGCCTCAGAGGGGCCGAGGTCGGGGACGTGTTCTTGTTATAGATCTGTCAGCTGTGGATGTACCTGTTGAGGAGGTGGCTGAGAGTATTGTTCCAGAGGTTAGGGATGGGACCGCTACTAGGTCCGGAGTACGGAGTGCAGGGCCTGTTGATAGTGGCCGTGTATCAATTGGAGCATCGAAGTATCGAGCTTATGTCCAGCAGGTGCAAGATGCATACAGGGCCGGAGCACCACCTCCAGCACCGCTTGTGCCAGCTAGGTCAACAAAGGTTTTTCAAAGGGTGACTCAGGTGGTAGTTCCACCGGTGGTAGCTGCACTAGTGAGGGTTGTCGAAGATGACCGAGTGAGAGACGAGTTGAGGGTACCGAGACCAGATGAATGGTTGAAGACATTCAACCATCAACGAGTTCCCACCTTCGACGGGAACGTTGGAGTTGAGATGGAATATTGGATCAGTCATGTGGAGTCCGCGCTAGAGGCGATTTGCTACCCTGAGAGTCGTACGGTGCAGCTGGTTCAGACATTGTTTAGGGACCAGACACAATACTGGTGGAGGACAGTGCGGGGCAGAGTGTCCCGATTTGAGCAGTTGCTGAATATCGTGAGAGAGACCTTTTGTCCTACCTCATTGAGAAGGGACCGAGTGCAAGACTTCTTGGAGGCAGGTTTTGAGGATGTTCCGATAGCTGAGCCCATTAGGAGGTTCCGGAAGGAGTTGTCACTGTTGGGTCCTACTGCACCGCCTGTGGACCAGCACCTGTATCTGTTCTCCCGGAGACTGAGGGAGACTACCCACTCCGATCTAGCAGGGTTCCGCTGTGATTCCTTAGCTGATTATCAGGATCGGGCTTCAGCTTATGAGAGGGACCGACTGGGACACAGGAGAGCTATATCGTCTGGAGGGTCAGAGACTAGGGGTACTCAGGTTCGAGTCTTTGAGTTGAGGAGTGTCGTAGAGCCAGCAGCGCCCGCAGCCACAAGTATTATCACGATTCATGGCTTTCCATTCCGAGTACTTTTGATACGAGTGCGACGCACTCTTTCATATCTAATGATTGCATAGATAGGTTGACCTTAGATATAGTAGAGGGGGAACCTTTCCTTATAAGGTTACCCGATGGGAGTAGGGTTCGTGGTACTCGGGAGATTCACAATTGTCCCATCCACTTGGGAGGTTGTGACGGGCTAGCCGACTTTCACGTCATGCACTTAGTGCATGAAGAAGTCATACTCGGGATGGACTGGATGGACCGCCATACAGCTGTTCTGGACGTCAGGAGGAAGACAGTGACGGTCACTACGGAGTTTGGGCAGGAGGAGGTCTTTCGAGGGTGGGTCCTCGGAAAGATCGGGACAGTCATTAGTGCGGTCCGAGCCGCAAAGCTCATAGGTCAGGGATGCGAGGCCTTCTGGTGTTACGCCAAGAAGGAGGAGACGAGTTCATCATTAGCAGAGACCCTGGTAGCTTGTGAGTTCGAGGATGTCTTTGGCGAGCCGCCTGGCTTACCACCGCAAAGGAGCGTAGATTTTGGAATTGAGTCGGAGCCCGGCACGTGGCCGATCTCCAAGGCTCCATACCGCATGGCACCAGTCGAGATGCTTGAGCTTAAGAAGAAACTCAAGGATTTGGCAGAGAGGGGATTCATTCGACCTAGTGTGTCTCCCTGGGGGGCACCAGTCCTCTTCGTCAGGAAGAAGGACGGATCCATGAGGCTTTGTATTGACTATCGGGAGTTGAACAAAGTCACCGTCAAGAACATGTATCCGTTGCCGCGTATTAATGATTTGTTTGATCAGTTACAGGGAGCTACGGTGTTTTCACGTATTGACTTGAGGTCAGGATATCATCAGCTGAGAGTACGGGAGGAGGACATACCGAAGGCAGCATTTCAGACAAGATACGGTCATTATGAGTTCGTGGTGATGCCCTTCGGGCTCACCAATTCTCTTGCTATCTTCATGGAGTTGATGAATGGCATGTTCATCGACTTCTTAGACTAGTTTGTGGTAGTTTTCATCGACCACATCTTGGTATACTCCTGGAGTAGGGAGGAGCACGCTAGACACCTGAGGACGTTGTTGCGGGTTTTACAGGATAAGGAGCTTTATGCTAAGCTCTCTAAGTGTGATTTCTGGATGCCTGAGGTTGCCTTCCTTGGCCACATTGTCTCCGCCGAAGGAGTCAAGGTGGACCCGGCAAAGATAGAGTCAGTTGCATCGTGGCCGCCCCCTAAGACGGTCAAGGAGGTACGCAATTTTCTAGGTCTGGCCGGATACTACTGTAGGTTTGTGAAGGGTTTTTCTGTGATTTCCAGGCCACTCACTTCCTTGTTAAGGAAGTCCATCAGATTTGCATGGACCGAGCCCTGTCAGCGGAGCTTTGAGGAGTTGAAGGAGAGATTGACTTCCGCTCCGGTGTTAGCACAGCCAGAGGGCGTTGAGGACTTCTTCGCTTACAGTGATGCATCCAAGCTAGGCTTGGGATGCGTCCTAATGCAGACGGGTAGGGTCATTGCGTATATGTCTCGACATCCGAGACGTATGAGGAGAATTACCCTACTCACGACCTTGAGCTAGCTGTAGTCATTCATGCCTTGAAGATCTGGCGTCATTACCTCTACGGGGCCACCTCTCAGATCTTCACGGACCACAAGAGTCTGAAGTACATATTCACTCAGCGGTAGTTGAATAACCACCAGAGGAGATGGCTAGAGTTGATTAAGGTTTTTGACTTAGAGATCCTTTATCATCCGTGGAAGGCGAGTGTGGTCGCCGATGCCCTTATTAGGAGGACACCTCACGAGGCTGCGATAGTTAGATTGACTGTTCAGAGCCAATTGCAGAGAGATTTGATTTGGTTGAAGCTAGACATCCGGTTTCCGGATACTGACTGTCATCTGTCCATTAGAGGTTTCACCGGATTTGACGGAAGAGATCCGGCAGAAACAGGAGGGTTGTCCAGCACTGACGAGGATCAGTGATAGGATGTCAAGAGGGGAAGCACCACAGTTTATGGTGGGTGCGGATGGGATTTTGAGGCGCCAGGAGTGTATATGTTTACCCTTTGATAGAGAGTTGAGGCAGCGTATATTGCACGAGGCCCATTCTACACCTTACTCCGTCCACCCCGGCACGAGTAAGATGTATCAGTATATACGACGATCTTATTATTGGGGCGGGCTCAAGCCCGACGTGGCTAGATATGTAGCCCAGTGTGCGACTAGTCAACAGGTCAAGATCGAGCACCACAGTCCAGGAGGAGAGCTCCAACCACTTCCTGTTCCACGGTGGAAGTGGGAGGACATTTCCATGGACTTCGTTACTTGCTTGAGGTTTAGTAGAGGCTTTGATGTAATATGGGTTATAGTGGATCGGTTGACGAAGACGGCACGATTCATTCCTATTAAGGAAACGTGGCTGGTGTCTCGTTTGGCCAAGGAGTTTACCCGACAGATTGTGACATTCCATGGAATGCCGAGGACGATCATTTCAGATAGGGATGGGAGTTTTACCTCGAGGTTTTGGCAGCTGGTACACGCCGCCTTAGGGACGAGCTTACAGTTCACCACGGCATACCATCCTCAGACGGACGGGCAGTCTGAGAGGACTATTCAGACCCTTGAGGACATATTGAGGGCATGTGTGCTTGATTGGGGGCAAGTATGGCCCGACCACCTCCCTTTGGTGAAGTTTTCTTATAACAATAGTTGGCACGCGACTATTGGGATGACTCCTTACGAGGCACTATATGGGCGGAGGTGTCGTACACCTTTGCGTTGGAATGAGCCTGGGAGGATGAGTGGTGTAGCGCCTGAGCAGGTGCAGGATGAGATGGCTCGGGTAGCATTAACCCGAGAGCGGATGTTGACCGCACAGAGCCGTCAGAGATCTTATGTTGATAAGAGGTGCAGGCCTCTGGAGTACAGGGTCGGCGCCCAGGTATGGTTGAAGGTGTCACCACCGAGGGTTGTTCGACGTTTCGGCATTAAAGGGAAGTTGAGTCCCCGATATGTCGGGCCCTTAGAGATCCTAGAGCGGATAGGAGGGTGGCCTATAGATTGGCATTGCCACCCCGATTGGAAGGAGTCCATCCAGTTTTCCATGTATCTCAGTTAAGAGAGTATGTGCATGACCCGAGACACATAGTGAGCCATGACGACCTAGTGGTCGAGCCGGATCATACATTTCCCGAGCACCCGATAGCAGTTTTGGAGAGAGGTATGAGACGCCTTCGATCGAAAGTAATACCCATGTTGAGAGTGCAGTGGTCGATACGTGGGATTGAAGAGGCCACTTGGGAGACGGAGGATAGTATCCGGCGGAGCTACCCTGAGTTTTATGCGGATCTAGAGACGTCTATAGGATCGTCAGGTAGTTCTACACCCTTGTTTATTTGCTTTTAGTGATTGTATGTGTGATATGTTTGATGTGCTTGTGTGTGAACCATAGGTGGTCTTGATGTAGTAACTTGTTAGTCATAGGGCTTGCTTACGTTTTATGATCTTGGGAACTACCCTAAGTTTCGGGACGAAACTTATTTTGAGGGGGATCTGATATAACAACCAGTTTCTTCATCGTTACGCTTTGATAAGGTTAGAGAAGTTTAGAAAAAGAAATTAAATTTGATTGAGACTAGGACATACCAGTTTATTTACGGAAGTCATTTAATTAGGTACCTTGTCCTAAGTTTCGGGACGAAACTTATTTTAAGGGGGTACTGATGTAATATCCGGAATTTTTATTCCGTTTAATTCCGAATCAAATCGGACTTTGAGCCGTTGACGGTTTTCCATTCTATCTAGTATTTCTTTCATCACGAATTTTATCATTTTATGTAGAATTTAATTCACTTAAAATGATAAAATTATATCAAGCTCTAATTCTTATAATTATTTATCATTTTATGTAGAATTTAATTCACATAAAATGATAGAATTATATCAAACCCTAGTTATTATAATTCATTCTTAACGATGACTTTAGACGAGATCATGACAAGCTGTGACGCGATCATGACTAAGCTGAGACGAGGCCATGACAAAGCCCGACAACTCTGTGACAAACTCATTCATGGACCTGACAAGGCCATGACGAGTTTTGATAGGTTTTTGACAAACTATTCAGCCCATCTTTCTTCCAATTGTTTCAGCCATCCTTCTTGCAATTGTTTCAGCCCATCCCTTTGCTATGATGGCCCAACTACCCATAACCCTCCAGCCCACACGGACCTGCTGTCGCCCAACCATCCTAGCACAACAACCCAGCCTGTTTATGAGCCCAGTAGCAGCCTTCTTGCAGCCCGTACAGCTCCCCTCTAGCCCACCTAGGAGAGCAAACGCTCAGAAGTTACAAGAGGTGTAACTCCCTTATTGAACGCTCCTCTTTACTCCCTCTTTTGTTCCGCCTTCACACGAGACCTTCCCTTTCTGCATACGCTCAACCGAGTCCTCAGGCTCAGAAAAAACGCAAGGAATGTAGCCAGCAACAACATCACTTGAACAGCAGGCCGGAGCTGCTACTCCCTTGACCCTGAATGCTTCCGGACCAAGGTGAGTCTAGACTTCCTTCTTCTTCTGTCCTCGCCTCTATCCTCCCTCTGTACGACTCAATCAACTGTCTCCTTCTGGATCTAACCCTTTCCACACACGTTTCCGGAACCAGTAGATAGCAATCGGAAGGGGGCTGAGTTACTCCTTTTCCGGTTTGGACAGAAGAACGATCTTCCCAGAATAGATCCAAGCGGCTGTGTATCCAACTAGCGAGCCATCATCCTCCCTTCCGGATCTAGCAATCTTCTGCAGCCTTAGTACTTGGTGAGTGTTCCCATTCTTAGCCCAATGTCTATGAAAGGAGAGGCTAGATGTTGATTATGTGTTGATTGTTTGGTCGAGTGTAGGACTCGAGTTTGACCATGGTGTTGAGTAGCACTCCAGAAAAAATGTACGAGGTAAAACACATAAAATCATACAGTTTACACATTCAGTTTGGAATTTCAGAAACCGTGTTCATCAGTCAAGTTTTAGCATAATGTTTGATGCCTTAGAGATAGAATCCACCTTTCAAATTTTAGGATGTTATAGAGTGATATGCATACTGTAAGGTATCAAAAATTGGGACTTAACCAACGGTTAGATTTAGATCTGTGAAGGTGCAAAATAGATTTTTGGTTTGATTTCAACTTTAAAGATTTTTGTAGAAGTAACGGTAAAACAGTTTTAAAAAAAAATTTCTGCTATGAATAGATTAGATATCATAAATTTTTTAGAAATTTATTTTAGAATTTTTATAAGTTTATTTAAATTTCATATTTGAAAATGTAGTTGGACTTTAGTGACTTTTCGGGAAATAGGAAGTGGGTAGTTTTTCTAGTTGATACCTAAAATCATCCTAGGGAGTAGAATATGGTTAGTTAGCCTCAAATTAGAGTTTAAGTACGAATTCCGGGTTTTGGAAGTTCCGGGACCAAGGGTAAAATAGTCAATTTACCTTAAATAAACACTGTAATAACTTCTGCACATAGAATCGTACATCTTAGGAGTTTTAGACTTCTAAGTATCCAGGGAAATGTGTTGACCCACGTGCCACCTTTGATAGGCAGCTGAGTTTCTGCAGTTACTAATTTAGTGATGGTTAAGAGAGAGTCGAGATTTGATTCTGGTAAGTCCACGGACTTACTTAGCTGGCTTGTTGCATGCGTGTGATGTGTATGAGTGGTGTTTGATAGTTAAGATAAATAACGAAACCGGAATAGGCCGACTGTAGTATATTGTATAATTGACCCAAGTGTATGATAACGGGTCGTGACATCATCTGCCTAGCTCTTGCGAGAGTCTAGGAGGTTCCCTGCGACCAGCCCAGTCCGGTAGACGGTCAAATGCATTAGTACCATTCCGCGTTGGTAAACGGGGACAGGGGCGTGGTTTGGGAATCCCTCGTGTCACAAAATAAGTATCATTAGTAATGACGCATCACTTAATTAAAGATAATAAAAAGGAATGAGTGTTGCATGCTGATTGTGTATGTTGTGTGTTTGTGCTTTTACATTTATACTTATGCATAGATTGTTAGCTAACGGTTTTATACCGCTTGTAGATGCCTTGCAGGTTAGGGCGGCGATCGAGTGATCCGACGGTAGTGGGCAGCCGGGGTTCCGTGCATTATAGGACGGGACTGTTATATTTTATTTCATGACTGTTGAGACTAATGTTGGTATTTTGGTTTTGAGACTTGGCTGTAATGTTTTCAGATTTGGATTTTCATTTCGCTCATGATATAGAACTTTATGTTTTGCCTTTTTATTTGTGCCGTGTTGTAATGTCCGATGAAGTTGTTGCTAGGCTAAGGGTCGGGACCCACTGTGAGGTCCCAGCTCGTAGCATTTCGAGTCCTCTAGGATTCAGGGTGTTACACTCATCCACTCTTCGCTCGTCCACAACATTCTTATATTTCTGTACCACGCCAAAATCCTCAACAGTCAGAATGTCGGGCTCCTCATAAGGTGTTTTACGAATAGATCGATTCTTGGCATTTTTGTAAAACCGAAGCAACAGAGCTGAAGCTTTTTCCCTCGTTTGCTTCGCATCATCATCATTCAGTGGCATAATGCTCCCTGCTGCAGTATACATAAGAGCATTCAGATGAAACATCAAATTTACTTTTGAGTGCATGATTGTCAAAAGGTTCCGAGAAGCATCCAGTCGGTCAGTATTCTCAGACCTAAAATTAGCATATCTGCACAAAGGTTTCTTAGCAACTTTCACAACATCCAATCTTTGATAGGCAGAAGACGAGCATGTATCCCTTTCCTTCAGAGTCCATTTTCCTATTAAAGTCTTTTCAATACCTAGACTTTCAAAATAATCTTCATTTATTTTCCTAAAATCCACCTGTGTGTCCTCATTCGCAGTGTCTCTTGAAAAATACGTGAAGATTTTTGGGAGGCGATTGGCATAGAGAAGGGGATTTTTGCTAGTGGAGTTAATGATGTGTAGTGTAAGGTTTAGAATAACGTTCGAGAGATCAACATCTAAGCCATTCAGCACTTGATATAACAACTCAAAGAATTGGGTATTCAACAGATCTCTACATTTGGATATGGGTATTACAAAACTTAGAAGCACAGTAAACACTATTGTTGCTTCAAGGGTGAGAGACGAAAGAGATGGCTTCTGTGATGAGGATTTTGGAAGAAGAAATTGTTCTTTGGCAAACTGGACACTTTTGGCTCTTGGGGGTTATCATAGAAGGTAGAGGTAGGAAGTACCTAAACTCTGAGCAAGAATTGAAGAGGTAAGAGTGATCGATTTAACTTTGACAATGGATTCTAGGGTTACCTCCCCCCTTTATCTTCTGGCGGTGAGATTTATTAAAAATAACCTTGTGAGCCTTGTGAACCCTATCTCCCCAGGATTTAGAAGCTTCTAGATTGAGCATCCCTTGAGGAGTATAATGCATGGAAAGTCGAGAGATAGTAGAAAATCTAGATTGACCGACTCGCACATGCAAATTGGCCGGTTTTTAAACCCACCAAGTCAGGTTCCCGTTGCTTCGGGATTCCTGAACTAGTTCGTTGGCATTCCTGTTTGAGCAGAAATGGAGATATTTTCCGGAGGAGACGGTGTAGTAGAATCCGATGATGTGTACAACTTCATCCGTTGATGGTTCAAGGGTGGAGTTTCTAGACCAATTTGTCACTAGGGATGAGGCATCACGGTTTGATTGTCTTTTGGGAGCCTTGGATGACCGTTAGTGAGAGAGAGAGTTTTGTAATTTGAAAGAGTAAAGCACAAATGGGTTTTGTAAATCTTTGAACGAAGGAAAAGATGTAAGTGGAAGGGATGATTGCTTTTAAAGGGGCATGTCAAATCAATTTAAGGCATATCAAGATCTTGAGAGAATCAAGGTATTGATAACCGAAGTTGATTTGCATGCTTTCCTAATAAATCACAACCAATTTTCAAAATAATATTTGAATTTTGAAAAAAAAATTCTTGGTGAAAATTTTTGAAATCATTTTAAAAATTCTTCTTTAAAATGATTTACTTATCAATCATCAAAATAGATGAAAATCGGAAATCCTATTCGTGGTTATCATTGTAGTCCTTCACATCTGTATCAAACCTTGAATTGCATTTCAAGACATTGAAATTGAAAAGTGGACTGCATTATAAGGACAAAATAAAACGATTTACTCCCCTAAGATAATGCTTCCTTGTTCAACATACCAAGCTCCAATGTAATAAAATTGAATCAATCATCAGGTAGAGGCTTAGTCAATATATTTTGCAAGCTACAAGTTGGTCGAAATAAAAGATATTGATACGTCAACTTTTTCCACATGATCACGTATGAAGTGTTGTCTCGCGTCGATATGTTTTGTTCTTGAATGCTGCACAGGATTTTTAGTAATCGAAATAGCACTAGTATTATCACATTTAATAGGTATACCTTTGAGATCAAAACCAAGATTACGAAGTTGTTGAGCTATCCATAGGATTTGTGAACCACAAGTTCCAAGAACTATGTATTCAGCTTCAGTTGTGGATAGGACGATAGAATTTTTCTTGTTGGAGTGTCAAGTGATTAAGGATGACCCTAAGAATTGGCAACATCCAGAAATGCTCGTTCTATCAACCTTATATCTTGCAAAGTCTGCATCTGAATAGTCAACGAGGTGAAACGAGTTTTGACGTTGATACCATAACCCTAAATCCTTAGCGCTATTGAGGTATCAAAATATCCTTTTCACAGCTATCAAGTGTGACTCTTTGAGGTCATCTTGAAATCTCGCACACAATAAACATAATGTCTGGTCCACTAGCGGTTAAATATAACAAAGAACCGATCATACCTCGATAACCCTTTTGCACGATACTCTTACCATTCTTGTCTTGATCTCATGAAAGAGTAGAACTCATAGGAGTTGTTGCTACCTTGGATTGATCCGTTTTATATTTCCTGAGAAAATCCGTGGTATACTTGTTGTGGTTAAGAAAAATTCCTTTCTTAGCTTGAGTAACTTGTAGACCAAGAAAGAAATTCAACTCTCGCATCAAGCTCATCTCGAAATCTCTACACATAATATCTGAAAATTCCTTGCATCGAGAATCGTTAGTAGCACCAAATAATATAATATCAACATAGATTTGTACTACTAATAAATCATTGCCTTATGTTTTGACAAACAAGTTTTGTCAATCAAACCTCTTTTTAAATCATTTTCAAGGAGATACTTGGACAATCTTTCATACCAAACTCAAGGAGCTTGCTTAAGACCATAAAGAGCTTTGTCCAATTTTAAAACATGATCCGTAAAATCATCATTTTGAAAACCAGGAGGTTGGGAAACGTAGACTTCTTCTTCTAAGAAGCCATTAAGAAAAGCGCACTTAACATCCATTTGAAAAAGTTTTGTGTTCATGAAGGATGCAAATGCAAGTAGCATACATATGGCTTCTAACCTAGGAACCGGAGCAAAAGTCTTCTCTTAATCAATAGATTCTTCTTGGTTATAGCCTTGAGCTATAAGCCGTGCTTTGTTTCGAATGACTTTACCATACTCATCCAACTTGTTTTAAAACACCCATTTTGTTCCTATGACAAATTGTTGCTTAGGTCTAGACGTGAGAGTCCATACTTTGTTTTTCTTGAATTCATTTAGCTCATTTTGCATGGAAATGATACAATCAGGTTCTTGAAGTCCTTGAACGTATTTCTTGGACACTACAAGAGACACAAACACAGAAAAAGCACACAGATTGTTTACCCAAGATTGGGTTTGCACATCTACTTTTGGATTTGAGATCACGTCCTCGTGTGGATGATATGAAGAATGTTGGAAATTTCTTCTTTTGAAGTGTACAACGGATTCTGATGTTTGAGGCTCATTTGTTTGAAATGATTCAGGTACCGCTGGAGTAGTGCCCTTGGTTCCTATGTCAAGGCCTTGAAGTTGGGTTTCAAGGCCTTGAAATTGACTTTCAACAACATTGATGTTTGTCATTTCAAGGGGGAGATTGAAAACTCCACCTTGAGTATATATTTGAATATGTGATAATGGAAGACTTAACACAAATAAGCGGCTTTTATACTAACAAAAATATCGATTATATGTCTAGTTTGCTTGGTTTGTTTTGGTCTTTGTCTAAAATGTATGCAAGCTTTTGAAAATATTTCAAGGGATAGGTGGAGGCCTTGAAATCAGATACAGGGGACAAGTGCAGAGTTTGAAGAAGTTCAACAAGGAGGCCTTGAAAGCCATTTCAAGGGATCAAAAGCAAAAGTCTTGAAACAAGATTCAAAGGACATAACGGTTAGAAGGAATTCAAATCTCTACCAACCAAATCAACCAAGGATCCAGAGAAGATCTTCCAAGAAGATTTGGCTAACAAGATTCGGCCAACAAGAAGATCTAGACCAAGGAGATACGGTCCAACAAAAAGAATCTCGCAAAGATCCTCAACAAAAGCGCGAGATTTCTTCTCAACAGATACCGAAGATCTTCATTCAAAAAATATGAAGATCTCGATGATTAAAAGACAAAGATCTTCAACAGTGTGAGAAGATTACGGAGAAGAAGAATCAACGTGCTTTAAGGAGATGAAGAAGATAGACAAGATCTACAACGGCTATCTCATCTCAACGTACACCATTTTCTATGGAGAAGAAGAAATATCAACAACGGTCATCTTCCCAGCGGCTAGAAGATTTCACCATCGAAGACTATAAATGAAGATGTTGATTCATGAATAAGGACAAAAAGCTTACACGGAAATATTCAAAGTTTTCAAGCGATCCAAAGCATCTTCATTCGATCCAAGAAGTTTTTCTTTCTCTCTTTATACAAAAGCTTTATTCCTTAGAGAGAGATAAACTCGAGAGCTCCATTGGCATATCTAAAGAGTGTTATACTCTAGTGTGTGTTACTCTGCGAAATAACTAGGCTATTATAGCTAGGTTTAGAGTTGGAACTAGATTGTAGCATTGGCAACGGTGAGAGAAGAAGGGGATTTCTTCTAGGTTGTATCTAGGACACTTTGAAGCTGATAATAGATAGTTAGATCCTACAGGCATACCCTAGGACAGAGAGTAGGTTGATTAGAGCCGAACTTCGTGAACATATCCTCGTGTCGATCTTTTCAATTCCACAGCATATCATGTCCTATTGTGACTAATTTTGTTTTGCAGGTTTACAAAGTCAAGGCCCTTGAAATCACTTTCAAAGCCCTTAAAATCAAGTTGTGTCACAAAGAGCTCAGATCGACATCAATGCCTTTGAAATCAGCTTTGAAAGCCTTGAGATAGTTTTTGCGAAGTTCTTGTAATCTATTCAACCGTCCTTCTAGAGTATTTATATCCTTTATATTCACCTTACGGTTCTTCAATTGGTATCAAAGCTAGACTCACATATATTGATTTAACCATCAATGAGACTAATCATGAACTCCATTAGGTGATGGAGGATTCACGCAAGGAAGATCAACATCTCGACCACTACTTTTCTATGGGAATAACTTTGCCTATTGTAGAGCACTAATGCAAATGTTTGTTATTGATCAGGACATGGAACTTTGGAGCATTATTCAAAGTGGCCATAATATCCAACCACCACGATTGAAGGAATACAAGTTGCAAAGAAGGAAGCTGACTTCACACAAACCGACTTGGATAGTGTGGCAAAGAACTACAAGGCCATGAACTTGCTCTATTGTGGATTGGATGCAAATGAATTCAACCGTGTGTCATCATGCAACAGTGCTAAAGAAATCTAGGACAAACTTGTTTTCACATACGAAGGAACAAGTCAAGTCAAGGAAACAAAGATTAGCATCTTCCTTAGACAACAAGAGCTATTCAAAATGAACTCAAATGAATCAGTCAAAGAAATGTTCAAAAGATTCACCGAGATTGTGAACAACCTGTACTCGCTTGGAAAAGTCTTCACAAACCAAGAAAAAGTAAGGAAGGTTCTAAGGAGCTTACCTAAAGCCAAGTGGGGACCAAAGGTGACTGTAGTAGAAGAAGCTTAGAGTCTCACAACTCTTCCTCTAGACGACCTACTTGGAAAACTCATTACACACGAGATGGTTCTTGGTGAAGAAGATGGAGAGCTCCCATCCAACACAAAGAACCTGTCACTAAGATCTAAGAAGGATGAGTTACCATTAGAAGAGGACGATAGTGATGATGAAGATGAGGAAGATCCATTTGCCTTGATCTCTAGAGGTCTCGCGAAGATTTTTCAAATGAAGAAACAGTTTGCAAACAATACAAAATATTCGCGAACATCAAGACCTCGAGGCAAGTTTTCTAACTCTAACAAAAAAACTAAAGTTCTGACTTGTTTTGAATGTGGTGAAACAGATCATCTCGTACAAGATTGCCCACAAAAGAAGAGGAACAACTTTTGAAAGAATGAACGAAAGAAGAAAGATATGGTAGCTTCATGGAGTGTTTCGGATTCTACCAATGAATCAGAAGACGAAAAAGAACAAGAAAACCTTTGCCTTATGACCGATAATGAAGAAGATCCAGATCACTACGTTGACAACGTGGTAAATACTATTATGTCTTACCCTGAATCTGAACTCACACAATTACTTACATACATAATCATATGTGATAAAGAACATAAGGTAAGGATTAGTTCCTTGAGAGAAAAGCTTCTCAAACAAGATAAAAGAGTAAGTGATATGTTTGTGGAGCTTGAAAATCTTAACACTGAAAAGTTAGACCTTGATATCAATATCAGGGCCTTATTCAATTCACTCGTTCGAAAGCCAACCTCGAAAGGAGGACGGGTGAGCAACAATATTTTCTTAACAAAAATGGTATAGGTTATAACGTATGTTTTCCCAAAAAAACAACTACCACTTTTGTCAAAGCTAAAGGAAGTATTCATATGCGCACTTATTTCTATTGTTGTAAAATGGATCATGTAAAACTAACATGTCCATAAAGAAGAAATGATCCTAATATCATTAGAAACACTTATCCTCTATGTCTTAGGAAACAAGTTAAGCAAATATAGGTTCCTAAAGGTACTAGACCGCCAAACATGATTGAGCCTGAATATGGACCAAAATATGCCATTTGGTCGACCCGGAAAGGTTGATGTTTTCTGTTTTGCAGGATATCACCAAGGTAAAGGAGTATAAATGGATATTAGATAGTGGTTGCTCACGACATATGAATGGAAAACGCTTACTTTACTCAGATCTAAAGAAGCAATCATCTAGAACCATTACACTTGGTGATAAAGAAAAGTGTGACATCATTGACATTGGTAAAATTTGTTATAATTCATCTAACTTCATTGATGATGTATATCTTGTTTACGGTTTGAAGTATAACTTGCTTAGCATCCCTCAAATATGTGATAAATGCAACAAGGTAATTTTTGATTCAGAAAAATATGAATTTCAAGACAAAACATTGGGTGATATTGTGCTTACAGCTACCAGATGTAACAATGTTTATTCTATGAGCACTAACCAAGTTTCAGGAACTAAGATAAAATTTCTCAAGGCCTTGACTGACGATCCAAGGCTTTGACCTAGAAGACTTGGTCATTTAAGCATGCATACAATCTAAAAATTACTTTCAAAGGATTTGGTAAGTGGCTTGCCAAACCTAAACTTCAAGGTAGATGAAGTATGTAAGGCTTGTACACAAGTTAAAAAAACAAGAGATTCATTCAAACCAAAGAAAGTTATGTTAATTTGAATCAATGTGAAGATCATAATTCTGATGGAGAAGAAGATTTTAAAGCTCAAGAAAAGATTCAAGATACCGGAGAATAATCTTAAGACCTTAAAACGCATCTTCAACACCTTGAAACAGAAAACTGTGATGTCAGAACTCTGTTTCAAGTCCTTAAAACTCAACTTCAAGGCCTCGATATAGGATCCAAGGGCAGCACTCCAGCGGTACCTGAATATAGTCAAGCAAATGAGCCTTAATCTTCAGGATCTTTTCCATCTTACAAAAGGAGAAAGTTTCAACATTCTTCATACCATCCACTAGAGAATGTGATCTCACATCGAAACACAAGAGTGCAAACTCGATCTAGAGTTAACAACGTATGCGCATTCTTGGCGTTCGTGTCTCTTATTGAGCCCAAGAATTATGTTCAAGCTCTTTAAGAACCTGACTGGATTATTGCCATGCAAAATGAGCTAAATGAGTTTGAGAGAAACAAGTTTTGGAATCTTACATCTGAACCAACGCACCAATCCATCATCGGCACGAAATGGGTTTTTCGAAACAAGTTGGACGAAAATGGAAAAGTCATTCAAAATAAGGCATGACTTGTAGCTCAAGGCTATAACCAAGAAGAAGGTATTGATTAAGAACCTCGACCGTGGTTTTCAAGAACAAATTGTGGAAAAGGTTGTCGATGAGGTTTCTCACACTCTCAAGGTCCAATTTGTTTACGATCGATATATCATCATCTAAACCACAACTATCAACCCTTCACCTTATATTTCCTAAAGGGTTTTGGCCAACAATCATTGTCATTGAATCAAATATCAAATATAAAAGAGAAAAATGTAAAAACCCTAAAAACTCAATGAACAATCACAATCAAACTCAAATCCGAACAAGAAAGTATTGTGTTTAATGAATGCAGAATAGGGAAGAGCAATCCTCACAACAATCTTAAGGAATAACGAGAACGGAGTGTCAATCCGTCTCTAAAGGTAAACCCTAAGATAATCTCAAAGTACACAATCTTCAAATCGCGTCTTTCTCAAGCCACGATCCAAAATCTTCAATCAGCCATCAAATGTAAGTGTATGAAACCCTAAGCACGGAACCGTAAGCGAAGATCCATTTTTCTCCCGTTTTCAACCTTCTTATAGGGAAAACAGGGTTAAGAGAAAGCCCAATAACCGTTGTTGACGTGGCAAAATATGACACGTCACATCGTCATGGAAACCACGGTCTAGTACAATAAACCACGGCCGTGATTTAGGGCGTGGAACTCTATGATGTTCTCCAAAATCACTTTTCACGAACTCAATGCATAACCACGGTCGTGGTTTAGGGCGTGGAACTCAAAAGCTTTTGTGAAAACCTTTGTTTCGTAATGTTCTTCAATCATGCTCCTTCCTTAGCTTCTCCAAAGCATCTCCTTGACATCTAGCATGATCAAATACTCCTATCCTCCCGCATTAAGCTCTAATTCAAGCCTTTATTCACCTATAAACATAACAAAGCTTGTGTAGATCTCTATATCGACAAAATAGGTGAAAGTGCTCATCAATGCTTAAAACTCATATCCATGTACACATCTAAGAGGGAAAAATTATCAAAACAAGTGCCTAAAATATAGTCATATTTCATGCTATCAAAATACCCCACACTTGTCACTTGCTTGTCCCCAAGCAAGGTTTTCAAAAGCTTAGAACATAAGGTAGAATGAAATATGAATGCAAATCAAAACAAAACAATTTTTTTGGTTATGTGCTTTTAATCAATAGATCATCATCAAATCTTGCTTCATTCATCCTTGAAAACGTTCATACACACAAACCAAAATATGTAAAGCAAAGGAAACATCATAAATTGCATAAACTTCAAGACAAACATCATAACCTTCAAGCGTTGTAAAAATCAAACATGTGAAACTTCAATTTAGATCACCAAGTCAAATAAAATTCTTATGATCTCAAGGACTTTTAAGTAAGGTCAAGAATATGGAAAGGGTGGGAAACTTGTAAAGGGATGGGGTGTCTGAATCCGGGAAAAAGGAGAAGGAAATATATAGTGGCCGTAAAATTTTTAGAAACCACGGCCAGTTGGGGTGTTCCACGGCCGTGGTTTTGTACGGACACCCGTGGAACTCTCTGATTTGTGTCATAAACTTGGAAAATGACTGTCAGTAGGGGTGTTCCACGGCCGTGGTTTTGTACGGAC
The DNA here is from genome assembly GCA_033239125.1 of Fagopyrum homotropicum. Classification (NCBI taxonomy): domain Eukaryota; kingdom Viridiplantae; phylum Streptophyta; class Magnoliopsida; order Caryophyllales; family Polygonaceae; genus Fagopyrum; species Fagopyrum homotropicum. The sequence continues at coordinate 33,953,206 of BSWB01000008.1, forward strand.
AACTGTGAAACCCTCTGATCTGTGCTAAAAATTCAAGTTTCGTCATTCTTTTCGACTTTTCCTTCCTTCCTTTGCTCATTCCTTATTCCTGACATCCAAAAACACAACATACCGGAAGGCATCGAGGGGAAAACAAACAAAAACGACTTCTAATCTAAACTAATCAAAGAAAGAAAGAAAGAAAATAAATACGATAATGCAATACCTTCGGTTGCCTCCAAGAAGCGCTTTGTTTTGGGTCCGTAGCTAGACCGTTACTATATTCAATTGAGGACAATCAGAGCGATTTCCTCAGCTTGGAGCTCCGGTGAGTACTTCTTAAGTCATAGACCATTCACCTTGAAACACACGTTTAATCACATAAGGTCCAGTCCGACGAGATTGAAGCTTACCTGGAAAGAGTCGAAGTAGAGAATTGAAGAGCAGAACTTGATCTCCTCATTAAAGTATTTTGGGATGATATGCTTATCATGTCAACGCTTTGACCTTTCCTTGTAAATCTTGGCGTTCTCATAAGCGTTCAAGCGGAGTTCTTCTAGCTCGTTAAGGTCTAAGAGGCGCTCTCGCCCGCTTCTTTCATGCTGAAGTTCAACCACTTCACAGCCCAATATGCCTTGTGTTCCAGCTCTACAGGGAGATGACAAGACTTCCCATACACAAGGTTGTATGGTGTTGTACCTATGGGAGTCTGGTAAGCTGTCCTATACGCCCATAATGCGTCATCTAGTTTCAAAGACCAATCCTTCCTTGTCTTTGACACCGTCTTCTCAAGGATGCCCTTGATCTCTGTATTCGAGATCTCCACTTGTCCACTTGTCTGTGGATGATAGGGAGTGGCGATCTTGTGAGTCACCCCTTACTTAGCTAGTAGAGCTTCGAATCGTCGGGTTATGAAGTGTGAACCTCCGTCACTAATGATGGTTCGTGGTGTCCCAAACCTTGGGAAAATAGTTCTATTAAAGAACTTGATAACAACCATGGCATCATTAGTTGGAGAGGCAATAACTTTAACCCATCTCGAAAAATAATCTACAACGTGAAGTATGTATTAGTTTCCGCAAGATGATGGGAATGGTCCCATGAAATCAACTCCCCAAATGTCAAAGATTTCCACCTTTTGAATGTTGTTGAGAGGCATCTCGTTTCTCCTAGAGATATTTCCTGTTCTTTGTCAAGCATCGCAACAAGAAACAAAGGTTTGCACATCCTTATATAACATAGGCCAAAAGAATTCGGATTGCAATACCTTAGCACTAGTTTTATTGGAACTAGCGTGTCCTCCACAAGGAAGTGATTTACAATGACGAATGATACTTTACATTTCGTCTTCCGGCACACATCTCCTAATGATGCCGTCGGGACCTTTGTTGAAGAGTAGAGGTTCATTCTAATGGTATTGGCGGACATACCTAAAGAACTTCTTTCTTTGTTCATAGGATAGTCCGGGAGGTATTTCCTGGCAAACCAAATAATTTACAAAATCAGCAAACCAAGGTTCGTTACCTCTAGAAATCTTGTCGATGCACTCTTCCATGATATGTAAGTGCTCATCCGAGAAGGAGTCATCAATGGGTAGGTTTTCGCCGTCAGTGTCTGGTAGACGACTTAGATGATCCGCTACAGAATTTTCGGAACCTTTCTTGTCCCGAATCTCTAGATCGAATTCTTGAAGAAGAAGAATCCATCTAATCAGCCTTGGCTTTGCATTCTTCTTGGCGAGCAAATACCGTATTGCTGAGTGGACTGTGTATACAATCACCTTTGCTCCTACAAGATATGAACGAAACTTTTAAAAAGTATATACAACGGCTAAAAATTCTTTTTCAGTTGTGGCGTAGTTGAGTTGCGCTTCGTCTAGCGTCGTGCTAGCATAGTAGATGACATGAGTGCAGCCTTCCTTCTTTTGTCCAAGCACCGCTCCAACAACTACGTCACTTGCATCACACATAACCTCGAATGGAAGATTCCAATCCGGAGGTTGGATTCTCGGGGTTGAGATGAGAGCTTCTCTAATCTTATAGAAAGCATCTAAACATTCGTGAGAAAAGTTAAAAACAACATCCTTCATCAATAGATTAGTTAGCGGTTTCGAAATTTTCGAGAAGTCTTTGATGAATTTCCTATAAAATCCTGCATGTCCTAGGAAACTTCTTATCCCCTTCACCGATGATGGAGGAGGAAGCTTCTCTATCGTCTCTATCTTAGCCTTATCAACTTCGATCCCTCTATTAGACATCAAATGTCCTAGAACAATACCTTCCTTAACCATGAATAGACACTTCTCCTAATTAAGAACTAGGTTAGTATGTTCACACCTTTGCAAAACAAGAGAAAGGTTAGCAAGACAATTGTCAAATGAGGAACCATAAACTGAAAAATCGTCCATAAAAACCTCCATGATTTCCTCAATATACTCCGAGAAGATGGCCATCATACATCTTTGAAAGGTGGCTGGAGCATTGCAAAGTCCGAATGGCATCCTCATATAAGCAAACATACCCCACGGGCACGTGAATCTGGTCATCTCTTGATCTTCCGGGTGAATCGGAATCTAAAAGAAACCACGATAACCGTCAAGGTAACAAAAATAGGAGTGTTGTGCTAACCTTTCAAGCATTTGATCTATGAATGGTAGTGGGAAGTGATCCTTCCTAGTTGCATTGTTCAGCTTGCGGTAGTCAATGCACATCCTCCAGCCCGTCACGGTTCTTGTTGGAATGAGCTCGTTCTTCTTGTTAGTCACAACGGTCATTCCTCCCTTCTTTGGGACGACTTGAATGGGGCTCACCCACTTGCTATCGGAGATAGGATAGATGATACCTGCGTCAAGTAACTGAAGGATTTCTTTTTTCACGACCTCCTTCATGACCGGGTTTAACCGTCTTTGAGGTTGTCGTGAAGGCTTGTAATCCTCCTTCATTAGAATCTTGTGCATACATAAAGATGGTTTAATTCCTACAAGATCCTCTACGGTATAGCCTAAAGCTTTCCTATGCTTTCTAAAAACATTCATAAGTTTCTCATGTTCATCTTCCTTTAAATCGGAACTAACAATAACGGGAAAGGTAGAATTAGTTCCAAGAAAAGCATACCAAAGATGTGTGGCAAGCGGCTTCAATTCCAAAGCAATTGGCGCCTTTGATGTGTCTTGAGGTGTGCTAGATGCTTCCTTAGAATTCTCTAAGGGTGCGAGAGTAGTTGAAGAAGGCTCAAGAGTGGTTGGAGGAAAGACGGAATTGTTCTCTGAATTTCCCAAAAATACGGCACACCTATTAGTTTCACGGCCGTGGTTTAGGGCGTGGAAGTCTTTGATGTTCTCAAAATAACACTCTACGGGTTGTTTTGGTGAAACCACGGCCGTGGAATAGCACGGCTGGCCGTGGTTTCTTCTATTTTTCCGAGGCATCATAGAATTTTTCGAACTTTTCATTATGTACCTCTTTTAGCTCTTCCAAAGCTTCGACCTCACAATTGCAATCCTCTTCTTCTCCCTTTTCCATGATGCTCATGGTTATGACCTTTTGCAATGGATCTTTAAACAAGATCGAACTTACTTCTTCTCTAGACGCTTCTTCGTCATACATGTTGAACATATCCTCTCCAAGTGTAGGTTTTTTCACCAAGGTTGAGATAACAAATTCAACCTTCTCTTCTCCTATATCGGAGGCTAGTCAAGCATTCTTGTAATCCACCATACATACGAAGGTTACAAGAAATGCTCTCCCGAGTATGATCGGAATCGGACAATCTGCACGAATGTCAAGCAAAACAAAATATACGGGAATGTAAAACTTACCGAGCTTGACTGGGACATCTTCAATGATACCTACGGGTCGAGTTATGGATCGATCCACCATGTACAACGTCATCTTCACCGATTTAGATTCACCTAAACCGACCTTCCTACACAAAGCAAGCGGGATGATGCTTACGCTTGCTCCTAAGTCACAAAGAGCACCATATGTGACTTCTCCAACTCCTATTGGAATACAAAATAACCCCGGATCTCTCAGCTTTGGGGGCATTGACCGAAGGTATTTCTATGGTCGTCTATACCCAATAAAAAGTAAATCCCGACTTAGCACTAAGAACAAGTATAGTGATTAAGTAAGGGTCAAACCCAAGAGAGTTAAGGTGTTTTAAATGGAATTATTGATTATAGTGACAAGTAACAATAAGGGGGGGGGTTTGGTTGAATTGATGCACACAAAAAGTTATGAAAACGATTAATGCGACAAGTAAGAAAATTGGTGGATGAATCTACACTAGGTTAATTCTAAGCATGCAATTGCTACTTTGGTGAGTTCCTTTTACAAGGTTTCAAGTAATCTCCCGTCTCGATCATATATATGTGTTGAGCCAACCGGCATCAACACAACTTAACAAGTTAGCGTTCCGTAAACCTACAAGAACAAATAAGAAGTTTGCTTTCAAACAAAGACTAAGGGATATAAAGAGAAGATTAAAACCGTTAAACTTATCTTTATATTTGTGTTCCTTTTCTTTAAGTAATTACAACCCATTATTACTTAAAGTTGCTACTAGATTAAAGGCCCGAACCCGGAACCTATTAATCCTAGTTGTTTACATGCACTTTAGAACCTAAGGTGATCAATCTCAAGTAATAGTGAACATGCAATTAGACAATGGAGATCAAGGAAGCACAAAGTATTACTGAATAAAAACTTATATTAAAAAGAACTTACAACCAAAGTAACAATGCAGCTTCAAACCAACCCAATGTAGCAAGGGAGTTAGCAACTCAGTACAAAGGTAGCAAGACAATCTAAGTGGATAATTTGTTGGCTACCAAGATGGATAAGTTGGATAATTCTAGCAATCAACCAAGGACTATTTATACTACAAAAGACACTAAATAGGAGTAAATGGCCGGCCTAAAACAACCACCTTTAATGCCATAAAGGTGGTGTAAACAGCCGGAGTAAAGTTTCTGACGTTAATCCGCAGGGGCGGTCTTCAGCTCCGTAGGGGCGGTGAAGGCAAAAACGCTTGATCTTCTTCAGGGCCGTAGGGGCGGCTAGGCAACTCCGCTGGGGCAGATATTCAATGCTCTTCAAACGTTTGACCCTTCGACTTCCTGATGTTGCTGATGCCAAACCACCGGGGCGTCCCTATGTCAACGCAGGGGTGGTGACACAGCCTCTTCGTCTTCCAGCTCCCATGTTGAAGCGCAGGCAGGGGAGCAGTGGGAGGCGCAGGGGAGCTGGTCTTTGTCTCTTCAGGGCAAGTCACCCCAGGGGCGCCAAGAAGTGGCGTAAGGGCGGTGACACACTTCATGGCCGGCGCTGGTGAAGGCGCAGGGAGCACTCCGGTGTAAGTCGTCACCGCAAGGGCAGTGGCAAGGCTCCGTTGGGGCGTTGAGGCAACAGAAGCTTTGCTTCGTGATCGATCTTCACTCCTAAACCGCAAGGGCAGTGCTTATAACTCCTTCCTTAGCTTCTTTTAGTCTTTTTCTTCTGGACCAAGGAGTTAGTAGCATAAACCGACACAAATGAAATAAAAAGACTCTAAAAACAATCCTAAATGATAGTGATTCCATCACCTGTCAAACTCCCCCATACTTAGACCTTTTACTCGTCCCGAGTAAAAGAAATGACAGCAACTAGACTCAAAGGCCTCAGGAAGCATGGGTAAGCAAGAAAAGACAATGAAAACAAGAGAAAAGCCAAGGAAGGAAGAAGGAAAAGAGAGGAAATGTGAGAAAAAGGGAGAAAATACCATCCTTATTGCTCAAAGAGTGGCCTAGCCGGACAACCTCCTGATGACTCCCCTTCTTATGTCACCAAAACGCCGGAAGGGAAACCTACACTTGGTGTCGCTCATTTTGCCAAGGGGCCCTTTCGGGTTTTCACCTTGCCACTCTTCTTCTTTTCTCACTTGAACTCACTTCCCTCAAGTCCAATTTTGCACCAACCTAAGGTTGGTCGGACTACCTTCTTTTTGCCTAAACCGTCCTTTCGGGTTTTCGGTTTATCCAAGGATTTTCATGCCTTTTCTCGATTTCTTTGGCTTTTTCTTTTTTTTTTTGTGAATTTAAAACTGAATTCAAAGATGCAAAACAAATAAAATAAACTCAAATGAACTGTACAAGCAATGATATATCCCTCCCCCCATACTTGAAGTACACTTTGCCCGCAAAGTGGAAATGAGGCAAAGATAAATGTGGGAGAAGGGAAGAGAAATGTACCCATCAGTGGGGTGGTCCGGATGGACCACCAGGACCCTCCTCCGGTGGGTAAGGAAAATGGCGGAAGAAGTGCTCCTGCCGGCGGTGGAGCGTGTCGATACGGTCCTCCTGAGCCTCCATCCTCTCTCTGAATGATGTCTCGTAGCTAGCTTGCCAGGCTAGCTTCTGAGTCTCCAACTGTTGCTGATGAGTCGCCTGCCAAGCATCTTGACGGCGGTCAAAGTGAGTGGTCATGGAGGAGGCGAAACTGGACTGCCACGTCTGCTGCTGCTCAAGCATGGACCGCTGGTGCTCGGTCTGCCATGCCTGGTGCTGTGTAGTCAAGGCCGCCATCTGAGCCTGTAGACTCTCCATGGCTTGACTGTCGTGTGCTGCCGACGGCATCTCCTCATCAATGGTGGGGGCTCGGCTGGAGACGGCTGCGTATCTCCCAACAATATCCGCCTGAGGTCGTCTCGGAGGAACTAGGTTAGCCGGTATATACAAATCGGAGAGCTCGTCTCCCAATTGAAGTCGTCGGGGGAGGTAGGTGATGTGACTCCCATCTCCTAACGAGAGCCAAAAGCGGTGCTCCCCGTCTCTCCTGAGGAGCCTACACCTCCTCAACATACCCTCTGTATAAAGTGGGGCTTATAATCCGTCCTCTAGGGTAGAAAGATCCATCACCTGTGCCGCCAACATGGAAATGATCCCTCCTCCCACAATATCTCGTGGCTCATTCTTCCTAATCCGCTTCAAAGCGGTAAGGAAGAGGTATGGCCAATCCGGTACCTAGTCGTTTGTGGAGAGGCAGGCGTATAGCAGTGGAAGGTCCTTAAAAGCGACCTTATTGTCCTCCTTGTGTCCACAGAAGAAACTCATGAATACCTTTGAGATGAACCTCAAACAGGGGTGAGTGAATTTGTTGGAGTACTCACCCCCTGTATGAAACTCAGACCTGGTGGTGGCATGCCAAAACTCCATCAAATCAGGTGTCGGAATAGGTTCCCACCAGACGTCGGAAGCGGATATAGTCCACCTAATGCCTCCTGCAGCTGGGTGTAGTCAAATGTGTACTTCCTTTTGTTGAACTTGAATGTAAGTCTAACACATCCACGGTCCACCGTTTCTATTTTGAAGGTGGAAATGAACTAGCGGCTGAGCTCGGCGTATGTTGGAGCGGTTGTTATCAGAAAATCCCCGAGCCCAGCGTTGTTGAGAAGTTCCTGCATGCTCTCCAACAAACCCAATTGTTCCAAAGTAGGAACGTCCAGAAATCGGGTTGCATACACATCCCGACTTTGTGCAATCCTATACCGCATCGTCTCGGCTTCTGAAAACTAATACTTCTTCTGATTCTCCATCTCTTGGGGTTGATACAATCTAAGGAATTAGAAATTTCAAAAATTTGTGTAAGAAACGAACCCTCTGTTGTGTTTTCGGAAGGGGCGGCTGCAACAGGCACAGGGGCGGCACGACGCAGGGGCGGGAGCTTGCAGGCGCAGGGGTGGGCGAAGAGCAGAAGGCGATTTGGGCGGTTGGCGAAGGTGGTGGCGATGGGGCTTTTCCGGCGTCTTCTTTCCTGTTGCAGACGTCGCCGGAGGTGGGGCAGTGAAGTTTTGATAGTGAGAGTATTGAGGTGGTGTTTGTGAGTGGTGGTGGAGAGGGTTGGTGTCGTAAAGGGGGCGGCGACACTAAGTTGCCGGAGGCGGCGCAACAACGTCTGGACAGGGCGATGTAAGATCTTCCAGAGGGCGCGAGGCCGTGGGAGGCGAGTCGGCCAGGTTTTTGGAGGATGAATGGATAGGGAGTAAAGAGGGCGGTAGATGTAGGTTATTTTTGGTAAGTGTATTTTTTTTCTTTCCTTAACAGAACCGTAGGGGCGGCGTTTGTAAACGCGGGGGCGGTGACAAGGAAGAAGGTGTACGCAGCCTCAGCGCCGGGGGCGGAGCTGAAGATGTGTGTCAAGGGTGGCCGCCGCAGGGGCGTAGGGGTGACACCGCGTGGGCGTTGACAAGCATGTCGAAGGCACAGGCAGGGGCATAATGGGAGGCCCAGGGGAGCTGGTCTTCGTCTCTTTAGGGGAGGTCACGGAAGGGGCGCCAAGAAGTGGCGCAGGGGCGGTGACATACTTATTGGTCGGCGCCGGTGAAGGCGCAGGGAGTGCTCCGGTGTAAGTCGTCACCCGCAGGGGCGGTGGCAAGGCTCCGCTGGGGCGGTGAGTCAACGGAAGCTTTGCTTCGTGATCGATCTTCACTCCTAAGTGCTTATAACTCCTTTCTTAACTTATTTTAGTCTTCTTCTTCTGGACCAAGGAGTTAGTAGCACAAACCGACACAAATGAAATAAAAAGAATCTAAAAACTATCCTAAATGATAGTTATTCTATCCCCGGCAACGGCGCCAAATTTTAACCGAAGGTATTTCTATGGTCGTCTATACCCAATCAAAAGTAAATCCCGACTTAGCACTAAGAACAAGTATAGTGATTAAGTAAGGGTCGAACCCACGAGAGTTAAGGTGTTTTAGATGCAATTATGGATTATAGTGACAGGTAACAATAAGGGGGGGGGTTTGGTTGAACTGATGCACACAAAAAGTTATGAAAACGATTAATGCGACAAGTAAGACAATTGGTGGATGAATCTACACTAGGTTGATTCTAAGCATGCAATTGCTACTTTGGTGAGTTCCTTTTACAAGGTTTCGAGTAATCTCCCGTCTCGATCATATATATGTGTTGAGCCAACCGGCATCAACACAACTCAACAAGTTAGCGTTCCGTAAACCTACAAGAACAAATAAGAAGTTTACTTTCAAACAAAGACTAAGGGATATAAAGAGAAGATTAAAACCGTTAAACTTATTTTTATATTTGTGTTCCTTTTCTTTAAGTAATTACAACCCGTTATTACTTAAAGTTGCTACTAGATTAAAGACTCGAACCCGGAACCTAATAATCCTAGTTGTTTACATGCACTTTAGAACCTAAGGTGATCAATCTCAAGCAATAGTAAACATGCAATTAGACAATGGAGATCAATGAAGCACAAAGTATTACTGAATGAAAACTGATATTAAAAAGAACTTAAAACCAAAGTAACAATGCAGCTTCAAACCAACCCAATGTAGCAAGGGAGTTAGGAACTCATTACAAAGGTAGCAAGACAATCTAAGTGGATATTTTGTTGGCTAACAAGATGGATAAGTTGGATAGTTCTAGCAATCAACCAAGGACTATTTATACTACAAAAGACACTAAATAGGAGTAAATGACCGGCCCAAAATAGCCACCTTTAATGCCATAAAGGTGGTGTAAACAGCCGGAGCAAAGCTTCTGACGTTAAGCTGCAGGGGCGGTCTTCAGCTCCGCAGGGGCGTTGAAGGCAAAAACCTTGTTTTTCTTCAGGGCCGTAGGGGCGTCTAGGCAACTCCGCTGGGGCAGATATTCAATGCTCTTCGAACGTCTGACCCTTCGACTTCCTGATGTTTCTGATGCCAAGCCACCGGGGCGTCCCTATGTCAATGCAGGGGCGGTGACACTGCCTCTTCGTCTTCCAGCTCCCATGTTGAGGCGCAGGCAGGGGAGTAGTGGGAGGCGCAGGGGAGCTGGTCTTCGTCTCTTCAGGGCAGGTCACCCCAGGTGCGCCAAGAAGTGGCGCAAGGGCGGTGACACACTTCATGGTCGGCGCTGGTAAAGGCTCAGGGAGCGCTCCGGTGTAAGTCGTCACCCGCAGGGGCGGTGGCAAGGCTCCGCTGGGGCGGTGAGGTAACAGAAGCTTTGCTTCATGATCGATCTTCACTCCTAAGTGCTTATAACTCCTTCCTTAGCTTCTTTTAGTCTTCTTCTTCTGGACCAAGGAGTTAGTAACACAAACCGACCCAAATGAAATAAAAAGACTCTAAAAACTATCCTAAATGATAGTGATTCCATCACCTATCAGTCATTTTCTCGTTCATCGTTTTGATGAGCTCCGAAGATTCCGAACTCATCTTGACTTCTCCAAAGTCTTCTAGCTTCCTCTTGTTAGAGAGTAACACTTTCAAGAACTTCCCATAAGCGGGCATACCTACAATTGTATCAATAAAAGGTATGTTAATATGGAGTTTGCTCATTAGTTCAATGAACTTACCGAATTTATTGTCTAGACGCGCTCTCGCTCTAGATTGTGGGAACGGTAGAGGAGGTTTGTAAGCTGGAGGAGGAACATAGACATCTTCCTTCTCCTTCTCCTTATCTTTTCCTTTCTAAGTTGGGACTTCTACAAACTTGGGCTGTGGATCGGTGGTTGTTACACCACTCCTAGTAGTAATTGCCATCACCCTTCCTTTCGGGTTGTCCTCCGTTTTTCCGGGAAGCTTTCCTTGATCTCTAGGAACTTCTCCAGCCTTGTTGAACCCTTGGTTCTGTAAGACTTTTTGTGCCTTATCAACCGAAGTGATGTGATTCTCTAATCCTTGGAGCTTTCCTAAGATTGTCTCCATCATGGCATCATTCTTGTCCTTCTCCGGTTTGCCCGAACCATTCGATATTAGACCATGGCTTTTCAAAGGAGTAGAAGAAGAAGATGGAGGTGTTAGTGAATTGTTATTTTGCGAATAGGGATTACCGGAGTTTTGTTGGTTGGATCTCCAATTGTTGTTGGAGTTCCTATTGTTGTTGTTCTAGTTATTCCGGTTATTGTTCCGGTAGTTATTCCTACTGCCTTGGTTGTTATCCCTCCCAAGATAGTTGGCCTCTTGCTCCTCGTCCTTTGAAAGCTAGTTTTTATGACTTCATTCAACTCTTTTATCTCATTGTTGAGGGAGAATATTTGAGTTTGTGCAGCTTGAGTCAACTTAGCTCCCGGATCTCCTTGGTTCCGGTTATTCGGATCGACTTTCCGGTGGGAATACTTCTCAATCACTTGGGCTTGCTTCTCAATGAAGTCCCAAGCATCATCTTCTCTCATGTCCATAAATGTACCACAAGAAAGAGATTGGAGCTTGAATAGTGTTTCCACATCGAGCCCCTTGTAGTAGATCTCCAATAATTCCAGCTTTGAAATGCCGTGGTGTGGGCAATCCAATAGAAGATCTTGAAACCTTTCTCAAGATTGAAACAAAATTTCATTAGGTTTCATAGAAAAAGCATTAATCTTACCTCTCAACTCCGCCGTCTTGGATGACGGAAAGAACTTGGTGAGGAACTCCAAAGATAAATCCTCCCATGTGTTAAGTTTTCCAGCTGGAAGAGCTTGATACCAAGAAAAAGCCTTATCCTTCAAAGAGAAGAAGAAGGGTTTGATCTTGTAGTGGTTGTTGACAGCCCTCTTCGGCTTCAATGTCTCCATAAAAATCTCGAAATTCTGTAAGTCTTGGTGTGGAGATTCAGCACTCGTTCCACCAAACTGGCTTTGGTGAACCATGGTAATTACTTACGGGCTAAACCAGAAATCTTGGATGTCTTCACCTCCGAAATTCACATCTAGACGGCGTGGTTGCTAAATTGGATCCATCCTTTGTCCAAGGGTTCGTGGTTCATCCCCTCCATCAATGACTCTCACATATCCAACGGGAACACGAGGATTAGCTTGTGGTCTGGGATTGTCACGAACCGGATGGTTTATTGGTGTAATATCCTCTAGGTCCGGCATGTCATCATCGTCGGTTGATTCAACTCTAATGGACTTAGTTTTCTTGACTTTCTTCTTCTTAGAATCATTCATCTCCAGCTTCATGTCTAGCATCATAGCCTTGAGCTCATCTATTTGGAATTAATGACGCTCTAGTTCTTCCATACGAGCCTTCTCACTCCATTTGAGTTGAGCTCGAGCTTCATCCAACTCCTCTTGGATGTTTCTCTCATTATTTCCAGCCATCTTTTTCTCTTTCAACTTTCTTCTCAAATCACTCAATTTGAGTTGAGCTCGAGCTTCATCCAACTCCTCTTGGATGTTTCTCTAATTATTTTCAGCCATCTTTTTCTCTTTCAACTTTCTTCTCAAAGTTTTCTCAAGTTCTGGATCAAAAGGAACTAGATCTTTGGTAGATCTTGTCTTTCGCATATACCTAAAGAATCTCCAAAAATCACTTAAAAAGGCTAATCAAATCACAGGAGCAAAAGCTCCCAAGCTCGACAAACGAAAACCGAAAACCGAAATTAGTCTAAACCAAATCCCCGGCAATGGCGCAAAAAACTTGTTCGCCTCAAATTGAGCGTGCAAATAAGTTTTAAATTATAAAATTGAAATCAAAGCAAGCGAACCCGCAATTTACGGATCGGCGTAGTAAAGAAAGAATTCCAGAGTATCAAACTTAGGGATTTGGGGGATCAAATTCAGTTCACAAATTATCGAGCGAATAAAGTATACAAGATTTGCAAATATTGGGAAAACAGCAATCATAAAGATCCATGTATCCAATTGTGGCAATCGATTCAAGATATTCTATAGATATAAGGACAGAGTCGAGATTGCAAAGGTATAACTAATATAAGGTTATGTACGGTGAAGTTCCAAAACCCTCTATATCTAACCCAAGGACACTCCCTATAAAGCTTGATGAAGCTGCAATATGGAAATGATCTAAGGACAAGAATTACTCTCAAATACCCATGCCCCAAACCCAAGAAATCAAAGATAAACTAAAACGGCTAAGGTTGTGACACTCGAAACCGAAATAGAGGATGTTGAGTCTCACTACTACCAAGCAAAGGCAAGCCAAGGCTAGGTTAAAGAAAATCTTTAACTTTGTATCAAAGCCAAAGCAAAGGTCGTAAAACAGAGAAAATCACGGCTAGATCTTGAAGAACCACGACTGTGGTTTTCAAGAACAGACCGTGGAAAAGGCTATCGATGAGGTTTCTCACACTCTCAAGGTCCAATCTGTTTACGATCGATCTATCATCATCTAAACCACGACTATCAACCCTTCACCTTAGAATTGCTAAAGGGTTTTAGCCAACAATCATTGTCATTGAATGAAATATTAAATATAATAGAGAAAAATGTAAAAACCCTCGAAAACTCGATAAACAATCACAATCAATCTCAAATCCGAACAACAAAGTATTGTGTTTAATGAATGCTGAATAGGGAATAGCAATCCTCACAAAAATCTTAAGGAATAACGAAGAACGGAGTGTCAATCCGTCTCTAAAGGTAAACCCTAAGATAATCTCGAAGTACACAATCTTCAAATCGTGTCTTTCTCAAGCCACGATCCAAAATCTCCAATCAGCCGTCCAATGTAAGCGTATGAAACCCTAAGCACGGAACTGTAAGCGAAGATCCATTTTCTACCGTCTTCAGCCTTCTTATAAGAAAAAACAGGGTTAAGAGAAAGCGCAATAACTGTTGCTGACGTGGCAATATATAACACGTCACATCGTTATGGAAATCACGGTCTAGAACAATAAACCACATCCGTGATTTAGGTGGAACTCTCTGATGTTCTCCAAAATCACTTTTCACGAACTCAATGCATAACCACGGTCGTGGTTTAGGGCGTGGAACTCAAAAGCCTTTGTAAAAACCTTTGTTTCGTAATGTTCTTCAATCATGCTCCTTCCTTAGCTTCTCCAAAGCATCTCCTTGACATCTAGCATGATCAAATACTCCTATCCTCCCGCATTAAGCTCCAATTCAAGCCTTTATTCACCTATAAACATAACAAAGCTTGTGTAGATCTCTATATCGACAAAATTGGTGAAAGTGCTCATAAATGCTTAAAACTCATATCCATGTACACATCTAAGAGGGAAAAATAATCAAAACAAGTGCCTAAAATATAGACATATTTCATGCTATCACACACCCAGGAAAAAATAGAAAATGTTCTGATGAACTGTAAAAGAAGAGTACAGAACAAATTTATCCTTTATCCTAGTCATGTTGAACCAGCAATCCTGACGGTGGAAAAATACGAGGTTGTCAACGAACGACGAGCTGAAGAAAAGAGACGACGCTTAGCAACAGAAATGGATGATAGTCACAAGCTTGCTTCATCTAAGGCATGACGACGGTTTTATGAGGATGATCAAGACTGAGCATATGATGGTTGTGGGCTTGCTGTTTTAAACTCGTTTTTTGGTTTCGGAAATACTCTCTTTTGGGTTTGTAATTGATTTCAAAAACTTCCGAGTTTTAACTATTTTTCTCCCTTGTTGAAAGACAAAGGGGAAAAAATAATTTGATCCGAAATTTCGATATTTCTGATTTCTGCATTTAAGTTTGTTTGATATTTACATATACATCGCTAACTCTAAAATGAGGTCCGATATTTGTGTTGTCTTCCATCAAGGGGGAGCTTGAAAACTTGACCTTCATTATATATTTGAATATGTGATGATGGAAGACTTAACAGAAATAAGCGGATTTTATATTAAAAAAAATCAATTGTATGTCTAGTTTGCTTGGTTTGTTTTGGTGTTTATCTAAAATGTATGCAGGCCTTGGAAAGCATTTTAAGGAATAGATGGAGGCCTTGAAATCATATACAAAGGACAAGCGTAGAGTTTGAAGAAGTTCAACATGGAGGCCTTGAAAGCCATTTCAAGGGATCAAAAGCTGACGTCTGGAAACAAGATTCAAAAGACATAACGGTTGGAAGGAATTCAAATCTCTACCAACCAAATCAACCAAGGATCTAGAGAAGATCTTCCAAGAAGATTTGGCTAACATGATTCGGCCAACAAGAAGATCTAGACCAAGAAGATATGGTCCAACAAAAAGGATCTCACAAAGATCCTCAACAAAAGCACGAGATTTCTTCTCAAGAGATACCGAAGATCTTCATTCAACAAATCTAAAGATATCGATGATTAAAAGACAAAGATCTTCAACAGCGTGAGAAGATTACGGAGAAGAAGAATCAGCGTGCTTGAAGGAGATGAAGAAGATAGAGAAGATCTACAATGGTTATCTCATCTCAACATACACCATTTTCTATGAAGAAGAAGAAACATCAACAACGGTCATCTTCCCAACGGCTAGAAGATTTCTCCATCGAAGACTATAAATGAAGATGACGATTGAAGAAGAAGGACAAGAAACTTACACGGTAATCCAAAGTTTTCAAGCGATCCAAAGCATCTTCATTCGATCCAAGAAGTTTTTCTTTCTCTTTTAATACAAAAGCATTATTCCTTAGAGACAAATAAACTCGAGAACTCCATTAGCATATCTAAAGAGTGTTATACTCTAGTGTGTGTTACTCTTCAAAGTAACTAGGCTATTACAGCTAGGTTTAGAGTTATAACTAGATCGTAGCATTGGCTAAAGTCAAAGAAGAAAGGGATTTATTCTAGGTTGTATCTAGGACTCTTTGAAGCTGATAATAGATAGTTAGATCCTACGGGTATACCCTAGGACGGAGAGTATGTTGTTTAGAGCCGAACTTCGTGAACATATCCTCGTGTCAATCTTTTCAATTCTGCACCATATCTTGTTCTATTGTGACTAACTTTGTTTTGTAGCTTTATAAAGTCAAGGCCCTTGAAATCACTTTCAACGCCCTTGAAATTAAGTTGTGTCACAAAGAGCTCAAATTGACATCGAGGCTTTTAAAATCAGTTTCAAAGCCTTGAGATAGGTTTTAATGAAAAGTTCTCATACTCTATTCAACCCCCATTCTAGAGTATTTATATCCTTTATATTCACCTTACGGTTCTTCGGTCTTGAAGATGCATTCAAGGTCTTGAGGTTGTTCTCCGGTATCTTGAATTTGTTCTTGCATGTTCTTAACTTGAGCCTTATGGTCTTCTTCTCCATCAGAATTTTGATCTCCATGTCGATTAAGATTCATATTTGTAAAGCTATCACTCAAAGAGCCTTCATTGCTTTTATCAAAAATAACATGAATACTTTCCTCGACAATTTTGGTACGTTTATTGTAAACACGATAAGCTTTACTATTTGAAGCGTATCCTATGAAGATGATTTCATCACTACATGAATCAAACTGTCCAAGGTTTTCTTTGCCATTAATATGGGCAAAGCACGTACATCCAAAGGATTTAAAATAGGAAATATTAAGTTTGTATTCTTTAAAGAGTTTGTAAGGAGTATTTTTCAACATAGGGTGGATTAAGCTTCTATTTAAGATGTAAGTAGCTGTGTTATCAACTTCAGCCCAAAAGCTTTTTGGCAAACTATTTTCTAAAAGCGTAGTCCTAGACATGTCCTCCAAGGTGCGGTTCTAATGTTCCATTATTGTAACATCTATAATTTTTATTCCGCATGGTCAGCGAGTTACCAACCTTCTCGTAGGCGCGGCTTAATCCTTTCGCAGGCACAAGGTGCTGAGGGACGGGTTTTATCCCTGAAATCCCATTCCGATCCTTTGGTTTCAGCTTTTTCCTTTCCGACCCGTCGGTCTCTTGATTGAGGAGACATATAGGACAACAGACCCTTGGGTTTCTCCACCCCTTTTTGCAACTCACTTTTCATTCTCCTCTTTCACGTTAGTTCTCTCCTTCACTCTCCCTCTTGTGCTATTTCCTCTTCTTTCTCCTTGGAAGCTCTTGGCTAGTGATCTGCAACATTAGAGAGCTTTGGTTTTGTTCTAGTAACCTTACTTCCTCCCCTCTTCTCCTTTCTTGCTGAATTCCTTTCCCCTTTTTCTCTTCTCCTCCATGGCTACGTAGGAAGCTTGGGAAGAGAGACCTTGTTCAATCCTTTGGATGTGCTTGTTCTTAGCTCGATTAGGTTGTGGAGAGGTGTCTAAGATTAGTGGTTAGTGTTTGGAGAAGGCCCAACCAAAGAAGGAAGCCATAGAAGCTCAAGTGCATAATCGAAGATCGAATAAATCGTTGTTTCTAGAGTTCTACCGCGGGGGTGGCGGCGGGTTTTGCCAGCAGCCGTGGGGGCGGATGAACAGTGCCGTGGGAGTCGTGACCTTCAGCATGCAATCGCGCCTTTTGTTTCCACGGCTGCGTTTCTTCAACAATAGGCTCTTCTTCTCCTTTCTTCTTCGTTCCTTCCTTAGTTGTGAGGTTGTTTCATGTTAGTATCCTACCTAGGATGGACCTAGGGTAGTTGTGAATGCCATATAATGGTTGTGGATCTTAGGAGACCTTAGAGTCTCGGTTGTTGCTTAGGATAAATCGAGTGTGATGATCATGTTATACCTCTTAGACTAGTTGCGTTCTAGCTTGGTGATGAGTTATCCTTGTAGGAGAGGGGGTGTTGTAGTGCCTTTATATATGCTTGATGATTTATGGTCCTTGGAACCTAGTAACGTTCCCTAGCTTATGAGTTGTAGGACCTTGTGTTCGTTTGCTAGATTACGAAGTCTAAGGACTTCTAGCCTTTGAGAGTGTTGTTGATGTGTGCCTCGTTTTTATCAGGCCTTGGTTCTATTCCTACGGGAAGTTGAGATTGGTTTTGGTTAGCTTTGAGACGAGATAAGTCCTCGGACTTACTTAGCCGCTTTTATTCATTATCTGGAAATGTGATGGTGGTGTGTCTTTAATTGCTTATGATCATGAAACCGGATTAGGACAACTTGGTTATATATATTGTTTGCCTATTGTTTATTATTATTATCGGGCGGTGACAACACTACCCAGCTCTCGAGGGAGACTAGGAGGTTCTCTGCGATCAGGCTATACATGGTATATGGGCGGGCTTCTTCTTCAGTCCACATGGTATACGGGTTGAGCTCCGCATCACTCCTGTTAATTACACGGGGACAAAGGCGAGAGTTATAAGACTCTCGTGTCACACTTTAAAACGAATGGAACTAGCAATGGAATAACTTAAAAAGAGGATAAGAACCGGATATGTATTTATATGAGCATGATGTGTGTTATGTGCACTTATGTCTGTGTTTGTGCCCTTGTGATAGGTGATGGAATCACTATCATTTACGTTAGTTTTTAGAGTCTTTTTATCACATTAGTGTCGGTTAATGCTACTAACTCCTTGATCTAGAAGAAGAAGACTAAAAGAAGATAAAAGAGGAGTTTTAGCACTTGGGAGTTGAAGACCATTCACGAAGCAAAGCTAATATTGCCTCACCGCCCCCGCGAAGCAGTGTCACCGCCCCTGCGGGTGACACCATGTTCCGGATCGCAGCCTGCGCCTTCACCAGCTCCAAGAACGAAGACTGTCGCCGCCCTAGAGCCACTCCTTGGCGCCCCTGCGGTGACTTATCCTGAAGAAGCGAATGCCGGCGCCCCTGCGCCTCTATCTGCGTCTCGTCGTGTGGAGCTGCGAAGCTGAAGAGTCAGTTTCACCGCCCCAGCGTTGACACTAGGCCGCCCCTGCGGCTCGGCATCTGAAGCGACAGAAAGTTGAAAAGTCAGACGTTTGAAGATCATTGATGATCCGCCCCTGCGGAACTGCCAGGCCGTCCATGCTGCCACGAAGAAGATCAAACGTTTTCGCCTGAACCGCCCCTGCGGATCTGAAGGCCGCCCCTGCGGTTCGGCGATAGAGACTTTACTCCGGCTGTTTGGACCACCTTTATGGTATTAAAGGTGGTTGTTCTGGCCGGCCATTTACTCCTATTTAGTACCATTTGTAGTATAAATAGACCCATGGTTGATTGGTAGAAGGATCCATCATTTTCCCACTTTTTATTCTCTCTTGCTTCCTTTGTAATGAGCTTCTAAGTTTCCTTGTTACATTGGGTTGGTTTGAAGCTGCACTATTACTTTGGTTGTAAGTTCCTTTTTAATATAAGTTTTATTCAGTAAATGTTTTGTGTTTCTTGAGCTTCATTTATCTAAATTGCATGTTTTCATTATCACTTAAGATTGATCACCTTACGTTCTAAGTGCATGCAAACAACTAGGATTAATAGATTCCGGGTTCAGGTCTTTAGTCTAGTAGTAACCTTTAAGAAATATAGGGTTGTAATTGCTTGAAGGAAAAGAAACACAAATATAAAGATTAGGTTAACGGTTTTAATCTTCTCTTTATATCCCTTAGTCTTTGTTTGAAAGCTAACTTGTGACTTGTTCTTGTTGGTTTACGGAACACTAACTTGTTAAGTTGTGTTGATGCCGGTTTGCTCAATACATACATATGATCAAGACGGGAACATTACTTGAAAACTTGTAAAAAGGAACTCACCAAAGTAGTAATCGCATGCTAAGAATCAACCTAATGTGGATTCACTCATCATCGTCATATCAATCTCATTTACTTGCTTTATAGTTTTGTGTGCATCAATTCATCCAACCCCCCCCCCCCCATTTGTTACTTTGTTCTATAATCAATAATCGAATTTAATAAAAATATGAATAAACTCTCTTGGTTTCGACCCTTACTTAATCGCTATACTTGTTTTAGTGTTGTGTTCGGAAACTACTTTGAAAGGATATAAACCACCTAAGGTAATATAGTCGTTCAAATTTTGGCGCCGTTGCAAGAGAGTTTAGTTATTTTTATTTTATTTTTATTATTGATTATTGGTTTGGACCATTTTTATGGTTCAAACCCGTGCTACTAACTCCGGCTATGTTCCCTTTGATCCAGAAATTGAGAGGGCACGCATCCGGCGACGTAGACAACAACAACTCTAACAAGAAATGGCTAATCGTACTCTTCGTCAACTCACTCAGTCGACTTTGGCTCAACACCCTCTTCCGTGTACTATACCCGCATTAGGAGAAGGAACCAACTTCGAGCTCAAGCCGGGTCACATTCACTTGCTCCCATCTTTCCATGGGTTAAGTGGAGAAGACCCTATCAGGCACCTTGGGAAGTTCCATACTGTGTGTATAAGCATGAAGCCGGCCAACATTACCGAAGAACAAATCAAGATGAGGGCATTCGGCTTCACACTCAAAGATGCAGCGGGTGATTGGTATTACCACCACCCATCCGGGAGCATCGACACTTGGGAGAATCTCAACAAGGCGTTTTTGGAGAAATACTTCCCAGCCAAGAAGGCCAATAGCTTAAAGAAAGCTATAAACAACATCGAGCAAGAGGCTGATGAGACTCTTTATGAGTACTTTCAGCGGTTTGCATGCCTCTGATCCAGTTGTCCTTTCCATGGATATTCAACTCAGGATCTAGTCTTGTACTTGTACAATGGGCTTACTTGACACCGAAAGGAGGAACGTTGATGCGGCTTGTGGAGGTAACATTCTTGACTCTACCCTGACCTTGCTTTTGAAAAGATACAGGAACTAGCGGAAGGAACTAGAAACTTTGAAAGAACTTCTTCTAAGAGAGGTGTTCATGCTGTGAATTTCGGGAAGAGTGAGATCTCCAATGAGCTTGCGGAACTGAAGGAAATGATGAAGAGATTAACACTTATGGGAACCCCACAACAGCTAAAGGCATGTGGAGTTTGTGCTGACCCATATCACCCGACAGGCATGTGTCCCCAAGTTCAGGATGACGATGCAGAGGTGAATGCAGTAGGTTATGGACAGCCACAACAACAAAGGCCTAGAAACGATCCGTATGCGCAGAATTTCATGCCAAACTGGCGTGATCAACAGAATTATCGTTGGAGGGGTTAACAAAACCAACAACAGCAGCCAAGACAAGGTAAGTATCAATCAACTAAGTATATGTTGCAGGTTTTGACAAAGCATTTTGCTATTCATGTCCAAACAACAGAATCCAACATCAAGAACCTTGAAAAACAGGTTGGGCAAATGACGGAAGCCATAACAAGAATCGAAACTAGATTTTCCGGAGGATTGCCTTCCTAGACGGTTATAAGCCCCAAGGTGGTGCTGGAGGAGGCACAATCAGAGAGGTAGGACCCTTACGTTGAGCCAACGATGTAAAACAAAGGCACTGTTCGGGAGGTAACCTAAAGGAATAAGAAGA
This sequence comes from Fagopyrum homotropicum, assembly GCA_033239125.1. Taxonomy (NCBI): domain Eukaryota; kingdom Viridiplantae; phylum Streptophyta; class Magnoliopsida; order Caryophyllales; family Polygonaceae; genus Fagopyrum; species Fagopyrum homotropicum. Next base: position 33,974,172 of record BSWB01000008.1, read on the forward strand.
GGAGTCTCTGTCAAGAAAACTGCCCCTGCAGGTAGAGTCCCCGCCCCTGCGGTGACACCCCTGCCCAGCGCTGCAACCGGCACTGGACCTGCGCTTGAAACAAACTGGTTACCGCCCCCGCGGTGACACCGCTATGCCCTTGCGGTGGCTACCCTGACACGCATCCCCAGCGCCGACCCCGGCGTTGAGCCTGCGCCTGCCTCTTCCTTGTCACCGCCCTTGCAGTGACAAGTCCCCGCCCCCGCGGTGACAAGTCCCCACCCCTGCGGTTTTATCAAGGAAAGAAAAAAATACACATCCAAAAAAAACCTACAACTGTCCCACTCTATCACCTCAACTACCACTCAACTCTCTCAAACCTCTCCCTCTCCCAAACGCCCTTGCGCCCTCACCGGAATTCTCACAAAACGCCTCCATCACACCCCTGCGCCACCCCAACCACCAGCCCGACGCCCCTACGCCATTGTCCCCTGCTCCCTATCAACAAACTCCCTCAACCTCTCAAAACCCTTATCCTACAACCCTTTCCCCTCACACTCTCCCCTCCACTACTCATCACCTCCGGCGACGACTCCACCAGCAAGAAGCCACCACAAGGCTCCCCACCATCAATACCTTCGTCATTGTCAGAAATCGCCCTCTGCACTTCTCCCGCCCCTGCGCCTGCAAGCTGCCGCCCCTGCGCCACGCCGCCCTTGCGCATCCTTCAGCCGCCCCTGCGAAAATATCAACAAAGGGTTCGTTTCTTTCTCAAATTTGTAAACTTTCTAATTCATTTCTTGATTTCTTGCAAGAAATGGAAAACCAAAGGAAATACAAGTTGTCGGAAGCTGAGAAGGAGTGGTATAGGATTGTGCAAGATCGGGTTGTGTATGCAACTCTGTTTTCACACGTTCCTACTTTGGAAAAATTAGGCATGTTGGAGAGCATGCAGGCATTCCTCGCCAACGCTGGGCTCGGTGAATTTCTGGACATGAATACCCCAACATACCCCGAGCTCAGCCGCCACATTCACCATGGAAAAGGAGGACCATATTTGTGTTGGATTTTCATTCAATTTCAACAAGAGAAAGTATACATTGGACTATACCCAATTGCAGGAGGCATTTGGGGTGACTATTTGCGCCTCCGAGAACTGGTGGGAACCCTTTCCGACACCCGACTTGTGCGAGTTTTGGCAGGCCTCTACTAGATCCGAGTTTCATGTCGGGGTAAGTATTCCAACAAAGTCACTGACCCCTGCTTGAGGCTCATCTCCAAGATCATGATGAGTGTCTTCTGTGGACACAAGGAGGAGAACAAGGTCGCTCTCTAGGAGCTTCCACTGTTGTATGCCTACCTCCCCATGAACGACAAGGTGCCGGATTGGCCATACCTCTTCCGTACCGCTTTGAAGTGGATTAGGAGGAACGAGCCACGTGACATTGTGGGTGGTGGGGTGATCTCCTTGATCGCTTCATAGGTGATGGACCTCTCCGACTTGGAGGATGGGTTAGTGGCCCCACTTTACACGGAGGGGATGTTCAGGAGGTGCAAGCTCCTCAAGAAAGACGGGGAGAACTTCTTTTGGCTCTCATTCGCAGATGTGAGCCACATTACATACCTCCTCCGGCTGCTCCCACTTGGAGACGAGCTCTCCGAGCTCTACATACCGGCTGACCCTTTCGTTCCGAGACAGCCTTAGGTCGCCATTGTTGGGAGATACCGTGCGAGCTCCATCTGGGCTCCTTGCTGACCACATGCCCAAACTGGATGATGAGGAGATGCCTACTGCAGCACCAAACGACGGTCCAGCCATGGAGGGCCTCCAGGCTCAGATGGCGGCCTTGACCACCCAACATCAGGCATGGCAGACCGAGTACCAACGGTCCATGCTTGAGTAGCAACAAGCGTGCCAGTCCAGCTTCGCCTCCTCTATGACCACCCATTTTGACCGCCGGCAGGATACTTGGCAGGCGGCTCATAAGCAGCAGCTAGAGGCTTAACTGTTGGCTTGGCAAGCCAGCTTTGAGACCTCATTTGGGCAGAGGATGGATGCTCAACAGGACCGCATCAACATAATCTACCATAGGCAGGAGCACTTCTTCAGCCACTTCCCATACCCACCGGAGGAGGGTCCGGATGGTCAAGCCGGACCATCCCACTAGTGGTATCATCCCTTATTCCTTCTCCACAATTATCTTTGCTTTCATTTTCCACTTTGAGGGCAAAGTGTGCTTCAAGTATGGGGGACGAAATATCTTTGCATGTATAGTTTGTTTTAAGTATGTTGCATTGAGTTTGAAATTCAGTAAAAAAAAAAAGCCAAAGAAAATGAAAAAAGGCATGAAAATCCTTGGATAAACCGAAAACCCGAAAGGGCGGTTTAGGCAAAAAGAAGGTAGTCGGACCAACCTTAGGTTGGTGCAAAATTGGACTTGAGCGATGTGAGTTCCAAGTGAGATCATCAAAAGAAGAAGAGTGGAAAGGTGAAAACCCGAAAGGGCACCTTGGCAAAATGAGCGGCACCGAATGTAGATTTCCCTTGTGACGTTTGATGGCATAAGAAGGGGAGTCATAAGGAGGTTGTCCGGGTAGGTCACTCTTGGAGCAATAAGGATGGTAGTTTTCTCACCTTTTTCTCACATTCTCTCTCTTTTTCCTTCTTTCTTTCATGGTTTTTCTTTTCTATTGTCTATGCCTCTTACCCATGCTTCCTGAGGCCTTTGAGTATAAAAACTATTGTCATGTGTTTTACTCGGGACAAGTAAAAGGTCTAAGTATGGGGGAGTTTGATAGGTGATGGAATAATTATCATTTAGGTTAGTTTTTAGAGTCTTTTTATCACATTAGTGTCAGTTTATGCTACTAACTCCTTGATCCAGAAGAAGAAGACTAAAAGAAGATAAAAGAGGAGTTTTAGCACTTGGGAGTTGAAGACAATTCACGAGCAAAGCTTCTGTTGCCTCACCGCCCCCGCGGAGCAGTGTCACCGCCCCTGCGGGTGACACCATGTTCCGTAGCGCAGCCTGCGCCTTCGCCAGCGCCAAAAACGAAGAATGTTGCCGCCCCGGCGCCACTCCTTGGCGCCCCTGCGGTGACTTATCCTGAAGAAGCAAAGGCCGGCGCCCCTACGCCTCTACCTGCGTCTCACCTTGTGGAGCTATGAAACTGAAGAGTCAGTGTCACCGCCCCTGCATTGACACTAGGCCGCCCCTGCGGCTCGGCATCTGAAGCGACAAAAAGTTGAAGAGTCAGACGTTTGAAGATCATAAATGATCCGCCCCTGCGGAACTGCCAGGCCGCCCCTGCGGCCATGAAGAAGATCAAATGTTTTCGCCTGAACCGCCCCTACGGATCTGAAGGCCGCCCCTATGGTTCAGCGACAGAAACTTTACTCTTGCTGTTTGCACCACCTTTATGGCATTAAAGGTGGCTGCTTTGGCCGGCCATTTACTCCCATTTAGTGCCATTTGTAGTATAAATAGACCCATGGTTGATTGCTAGAAGGATCTATCATTTTCCCACTTTTTATTCTCTCTTGCTTCCTTTGTAATGAGCTTCTAAGTTTCATTGCTACATTGGGTTGGTTTGAAGCTGGACTATTACTTTGGTTGTAAGTTCCTTTTTAATATAAGTTTTATTCAGTAAATTTTTTGTGTTTCTTGAGCTTCATTTATCTAAATTGCATGTTTTCATTATCACTTAAGATTGATCGCCTTAGGTTCTAAGTGCATGCAAACAACTAGGATTAATAGATTACGGGTTCGGGTTTTTAGTCTAGTAGTAACCTTTAAGTAATAACGGGTTGTAATTGCTTGAAGGAAAAGAAACACAAATATAAAGATTAGGTTAACTATTTTAATCTTCTCTTTATATCCCTTAGTCTTTGTTTGAAAGCTAACTTGTGACTTGTTCTTGTAGGTTTACGGAACAATAACTTATTAAGTTGTGTTCATGCCGGTTGGCTCAATACATACATATGATCAAGACGGGAACATTACTTGAAAACTTGTAAAAAGGAACTCACCAAAGTAGTAATCGCATGCTAAGAATCAACCTAGTGTAGATTCACTCATCGTCGTCATATCAATCTCACTTACTTGCTTTTTAGTTTTGTGTGCATCAATTAATCCAAACCCCCCCTTTTTTTACCTTGTTCTATAATCAATAATCGAATTTAATAAAAATATCAATAAACTATCTTGGGTTCGACCCTTACTTAATCGCTAAACTTGTTTTAGTGTTGAGTTCAGAAACTACTTTGAAAGGATATAAACGACCTAATGAAATATCCTCGTTCACCTCGCTATCTTTATAATGCATAGAATGTGAGTTAACGGTTTTATACCGATTGTTGTAGTTGATGTGCAGGTTTGGTGTGGCCGAGTGATCCGGATGAGTGGGCAGTTGGGGTTCCGTACATCATAGGTCGAGTTTGGGGGTTGAGCCCGTGTATCGTTGTTGTATATTGTGATTTGTTGGCGTTGTTGTATAGACGGTTGATGTCTTTCCTTTCTTGTTGTTTTCGGGATCATATCATTGCATTAAATTTATTTTCGGTTTTTGCCTTTATTTGTGCCTTGTTCGAAAGATCCGGTGAAATTGTTGTCGGGCTAAGGGTCGGGACCCATTGTGAGGTCTCGCCCATAGCATTCCCGAGTCCCGCAGAAACGGGGTGTTACAAAGTCGTATCAGAGCCCTAGGTTGACAACAATGAACTTCGATTTAAAAACACGAGCATAGTCAGTTGGGGTACAATGTATGGGACCACCACTCCTTTCGCGGACCTTGCCGACGTAGTTTCTTGGATTATTGGTATATGTATATATATATATAGATATGTATATGTGGACTTAGGATGTTTTGGACTATTGTTGTATATGTGGATTGTAGTTATGTATGATGAACTTGTTGTGTTATAGTGGAGGCCTAGCCTTTATATTGATATGAGGTTATACATGTGGGATGATAGTATCATATTAATGTTGGGACTTTGTATTATATTAGGGGATTTCCTAGATATGATATGTTGGTAATATTATGGACATAAGGCTTATATAGTCTTATATATATGTGTACTTATTATATATAGTAGGCTATAGAGATATGATACCTAATAGAAAAGATGATAGTATGATATCATCACCATTAAGAGGAATATGTTGGTTTGAGATAGCATTCATACGTGGATGAGTATGCTCAAGTATCGAGTGGAGCATTTCGTGCTGAGAAACACCATGGCATTTCTCGGATTCCTTTAAAATGATGTCAAAGAGGAAGAATAGAGATGACATGAACGAAAAGCGAACAAGTGAAAAGAACACTCGGGACAACTTAAGAGAAATATAATTGGAAGCAATACAAGCCAAGAAGTAACATGGAGATGTGGAGCGGTTTTGAAGAAACAATGATTGAGCGGGAATGAAAGCAACTAGAGACAACCAACTTATGGAGAAGTTCAAGTGACGTGACGATAAACGGAAGAAGTGGATTAAGTGTATAGGATTGCAAGTGGCGATCCCATTTAAGGCAACTTTTACCTAGACACTCATAAGCATGGGAGTCGAGATGAAACGTATGATCAAGAAATGACGAAAGGATTAGGAGGCCCGTAAGTTAATCTTATGGAGTTACCAAAAGATGAAGTGTCAAGTTCTCTAGGATACCGGCGGGTTGACTTCTTCGGAGTTACGAGAATTATGAGAAGAATTCGAGGTGAGGATTCACATCGTAGAACTTTCATGGTGAAGTTGGCCTTTTTCCGTTATGGTGATGAGGCTAAGAAACGCCAAGAAGAAAGAAGAGTGAGTGGATGTTGATCCCGAAAGGATGAGAAACACAACCAGAAGCTTTCTATTATGAAAGGACTTAAGTTACCAACCCAAGAGAAATGTGATCAGACACTATCTAACGAGGGAGTTTTTTGAAAAGGTGCTCTTGAATGACATCATGAGAGAGTGGTTAAGCGGATGAAAGTGAGTGATATGACCCAACAATGCCTAGAAGCACGTAGTTATCTATGAAAGAAGGAGTCTAAGAGTATAGATTGATTTAACGAAGTTAAAGCAATAGTACCCCGAGGAGGGTAGCCTTCGGGATACAGGTAACATGAAGAGTATAGAAGAAAAATAAGTCAATGACCTCGAGGGAGCCATCTACAATCTGACCGGTTGCAATCACGCACATGTGTGGGATTTCCTAAATGATGAGTACGGATAGAAAAAGCAAACGGGATTGTGGGAATGTAACGGATCGGTGACAAGAGATTGGTGTATGACAATGGTTCAATGCCAATGGTAAGAAGGTGTATGAACTAAGGCGCTTGTGTCTTGGTTATACAACATTAAGTGGTTAAAGCATGTAACTATGATTAGACTTCCCATGGAGGGATTGTAACGACCTTACCTGATCTTTTCCGGTCATGTGATTAACATGTGAGAGAACGGTGTGGATTTGTCCCCTTTAAGGTGGGACATGATACGGCATCTAGCGGATCAAATTAGAGGAGTGGCTTCCCTAGTTGCTTTACACAAATGGGAAAATATGTAAAGTGGATGCATGGTGTTTTCTCTTCTTATGAAACGGTTGATACGTTTCCGCGAACAACATATGAGTCAAAGTTTCTTGACCCACCAGAAGGAGCCATGTGGCTATGGTGTACAATTGAGGACCGAGATTATAGTAATATTGCAATTTGTAATCTTAAGATGGTAGTACTCGAGAATTTACGAATTGGAAGTCGCGGTGGTTTGAATAGGGAATTTCTTCTGGTTTCCCCCACAGAATTCTGGTACGGGTTTTGAAGAAAGGTACAAGGCAAAAAAAACTGTACTTCAATTATCGAGAGAGGTGTATGGTTAATGACAAGTAGAGGTATCTTCTCCGTAGTGAGAGGCTCGTTAAGACTTGTTGCATATGATTGCTACGTTTTATAAGATCGACTTGAATTCGAGATGCCATCAGATTTGGGTGGAGTAAAGAAAGGACCATCGAAAGACGGCGTTTCGGGGCGGTTTGGTCACTACTGGTTGTAGTGAAGTCTTTTTGGACTCACGAGTGCAATTGGTGAGTTTGAGTTGTTAATGATATGCATTTATCAAGTTTCTGAAGCGGATTGCAGTAGCAACATTCGTTTTGTGGTTTCGGGTGGTTCCAATATGAACCCTAAGCTTATGCTAGTGTTGCAGACTAGTAAGAGTTGTGATATGAGGTGGACCGTGACCTAACAGTTTATGACAACTATTGTTGTACGAGGTGTACAAGTGGTTCTTTGAGTTATCATTTGTTGAGAACAGCTTTGTTATACTCTTGGAATTTAGAGGAACAAGCATGACACGAGAAGACGGTGATACGGGTTAAGCAAGGTAAGGGGATAAGCATATTTGTCTAATCAAGATAGGACGTCTGAGATGACTTCCTAACGAGCACAATGATTTTGATAGTATCAAGTTGATCCAATGAGGACGAGGTGATAGTTTTAGTCATATCTTCAAGGTATGTAGAGGAGCTATGTTCGCCCCCAAGAGGTGTGTGCAAATAAGCTTTAAATTTATAAAACTAGAATCAAGCAAGCGAACCCGCAGTGTACGGATCGACGTAGTTAAGCAAGAATTCCAGAGTATCGAACACAGGGATTTGGGGAGAAACAATTTCGATTTCAGATTATCAAGCAGGTAAATGTAAGAGCTTTGCAAATTATTGGGAAAACAACAATCCTAAAGATCCAAGTATCCAGTTGTGGCAATTGATTCAAGATATACTTAAAGATATAAAGACAAAGTTGAGATATGCAAAGGTATGCTAATGTAAGGTAATCGTACGGTGAAGTTCCAAAAACCTTATGTGACTCACCTATAAGACTCTCTCTATACAGATTGTTGAGGCTTCAATATAGAAGGATTCTAAAGGCAAGAATTAATGTCGAATACCCAAACTTGTAATCGAAGGATCAAGATTAACTAAATCGATTAAGGTTGTGACACTCACAATCGAGGTAGAGGTTGTTGAGGCTTCACTACCACCTAGAAAAGGCAAGCCTAAACTAAGTTAAAGCAAATCTTTAACTTTGGATTAAAGTAAAAGCAGGTTCGTAAACTTAAGGGAAATTACGGGTGGATCTTGAGATTCCACGGTCGTGGAACTCAAGAACAAACCGTGATTTAGGGTTCGTCGACGATTCTCTCTAACTCTCAGGGTCTAATCTGTTTACGATCGATCTATCATCATCTAAGCCACAACTATCAACCCTTCACCTTAGAATTGTTAAGGGTTTTTAGCCAACAATCATCATTATGATATCAAATTCAAGGATTTAAAGATTGAAAGATGAAAACTTCCGAAAACTTCCAATAAACTTCAAACCAATATCAAAGTCACAATCAAGAATGAATATCGTCAATGGATTCAGAATAGAGCAAACAAACAAAATCTTAGGAAAGAAGGAAGAACGGGATGTCAATCCGTCCTCTAAATCAAACCTAAACAAGAAGAGGAATCTTCTTGCAACAATCTTCCAAAAACTCCGATCTTCCGTCAATCCGAAAATCTCCACAGCAATCTCCACCAAAAGTGCGAGATTAGGGCAACTCCAAAGATGAGTGCAAGTACGTCTTTTGCAATGTCGCAAAATCTCCAAGTGAAGGTGCAAGCATAAGCCTAAAGCGAGGTCGCAAAGTGCGTCTAAGCGGAGATGACGGAATCTCTCTTCGTCCGTCTTTTTATAGGGAAAGATAAAATATCGGCCCGGCCAAATCTTCAAAAGATCGTGGCTTAAAGTGTGGCGAAAAATATCATCAAAATCACGGTCGTGGAAGGTTCCACGACCGTAATTTAGAGCGTGGGAATCAACACGGTTTGAACCATGGATTCCACGACCGTAAAAGCTTCTGGAATGAATCACGCTTCTCCTGCAGGGTTCCACGGCCGTGGAACTGAACGTGGTTTGTAGTACGGCCGTATTTTAGAGCGTGGTTTAGGGCAAGAACGTGATTCTTCCCTAGCCTCGTGCATTCCATAGGTTGACACTCATTTTGCTCCTAAGAATGCCCTCAATCATGGACATACTCAATCAACTCATCTTTGCTCGATTTCATTCGGAAATGGATCTCAATCACCTATAATCAACATAAAGCTAGTGTAGACATCCATATCGACAATATAGGCAAACTAGCTCACAAATGCAATAATGCTAAATCAAAGACTATCAATATGAATCAAATACACTTAGAAAACGTGCCTAAAATATCACAATATTTCATGCTAACAAATAACCCCATACTTGCAACTTGCTTGTCCCTAAGCAAGGTCTTTCAAAAGCCTTTAAACAAGAGTTAGGATGAAATATGTGTACCTTCTCAAAGCAATACTTCTTTTGGAGGAATGTGCCTTCTAAAGAATAGATCATTCTCAAATCTTGCTTCAATCGTTTATAGACTTTCATACACTTAATCAAAGAGTAAAGAGTAAAGAAAACTCATGAATTAATCAAACTTCCATACAAACATCATAACCCTTAAACATTATCAAAATCAATCATAAGAAACTTCAATTTAGATCACCAAGTCATATAACATTCTTTTGATCTTAAGGACTTTCAAAGAAAAAGGTCTAGAATGTGGAAAGGGAAGGAAACTTTTAAGAAATGTGGTGCATGAATCCGGGAAAGTGGACAACTACTCCTTCTTCTTCTTTTGCGGTTTCCGCAACACCTTCAACTTAGAGCTTCGCTCTCTTCTTTTCATTTTTCGACTTTACTTTTGGAGTTATGGACAGAAGTGCACAAAAACCGAAGCCTAGGAGATTGGCGTTTCTCAATTTTTATGAGATGCCTCAAACCTTTAGCGCACATACCATAATCCGATAGGAATATCGCTCAATCCGACTTTGGCAAGATACAAACACCCGGCTATGTGAATGGTGCCGAGTTACTCATCATCATGATTGACTTCCCCAAACCTAGAATTTCTTTCTATTCTTTTGATTGCAAATAATTGCTCTCATGGCCCTCCCACATCAAACATGCCTTTTTCATTCACTTCTCCATATTCCCGGATAGGTAAAGGAGGTCAATATTTCATTGAGGAGCTAAAATGATCAAAGAAAGAAGAAAGAAAAATCGAATTGCCTTAATCATCTCAACAAGAAGTATAAGAACTCATAGTGTGATTTCAACTTCAATTTCTTAACATGATTTAAGTAACATTCATCACATTATGAAACTTGCAAAAGAGGTATAATCAACTCATTTATTTCCTTTTCAATTCACTAATCGTTTAAGCATGCAATTGTCATCAAACTCAATTCACAAGTAGCGATTATCATGGAAATCATCTCAATTCCTTAGAAGCACAAAATTTTCAAAATTTTTCAATTTTTATGGGTTTTTCAAGTTCTTTTTCATGCAATGCAATAATGAAATGTGCAACAATATAATGAACATGCAATGATAGTCTCGAATAGAAGCAAACATAGTGAGTAAGAGTTATTACAAACTTTTAGTACATCCCACCCCATACTTAGGACGAACATTGTCCCTAATGTTCAAAAGAAAGAAAGAAAAGAAGAAAAGAAAAAGAAACTCACAAAGTGGCGGTGGAATGGCTAAAGCGAACGGTCATGCAATCAATCACTGCGGCACTGGTGGAGGCGGGAATGGAGAGAAGCTAGGATCATAAAACCGCCCAAACTGCTGGCGGTAGACATCCCTCATCATGTGGTCGAGGTCGTCTAAGCGTCCATCTCTAGCATTGGCTCGGATCTCTAATGCTCCTACTCTCTCCGAAAGACCAGTAGCCCAATCCGGCATCTGCTCATACCATCCCGGAGCCTGACTGTACTATGCTGGAGCGTCGGATGGTGCTGGTGCTGGTGCTGGTGCTGCTGTCTGTTCTGTGGACCATGGAGGTGGAGCTCCGTACCATGTAGGAGGTGTGGTCATCCATGTATGCCTCTCACTCACGCTAGCGCGGCGAGAAGACGAGCCTAAAGCTCTAGCTGGACGTGGAGAACGTCTAGGTGCATCGGGGGCCGCCTCCGGCTGATCCGGAAACGCGCCAAACTCCTGCTCGTCTCCTCCTCCACCCTCAAACTTATCTCCCATCTCCTCCTCCTCAACAACTGGTGGTGGGACATATGGGGGAGATGCTATCCTGTTCGCATGCATAGCAGCGAATGTCTCCTTCCAATTATGGCGTCCCGCCATAATGGAGTACTCCAGTAGCCACTCTATACCCCTACCCGTCCTGCTCTCCCAAGGCATGGCCGCATAAGGCGGACCTCTATGTGTGGGGAAGATGAGACCCCTAGTCATGAAGGCATGGAGTCCTAAGGGAACGGCCGGTATGCGGGTACAAGCAGAAAAATCAACACCCAAGCTCCTAGCAAGGTGGGTAACTATCCCACCATATCCGATGTTGCCCTTCTTCTTGTTCTTGAGCTTGCTCATAGTAGCAGCCAAGAGAGTGGCACAGTCAGCTCGGCGCCCGTACAGCATGGAGTAAAGCAAAAAGAGCTCATCCGTCTTGATCTTTTGGGGCGTCTCCGTCCAAGGAAAGAGACACTCCGAAAGAACATGATGAGCAATCTTCAAGGCTAGGTGGTACATCAACCTAGCCTTGGTGTCAGCGGGCTGCCAGCGGTCCTCACTGGCGTAAATCATCGCCACCTCCTCCCAAAAGTCCTTGGCGTATACGCCACTAGGAAAACGACCGTTAAAGGTCTCATGAAACCCGAAGAAGGTCCCGAAGTCACGGATGGTAAAATGATAGTCTCTTTCCATAAGACGGAAAGAGACGGTCCTGTCTACATGGTTGTGCTCAAAAGACATCACAACCTCCCGTGTAATCTCCTCATAAGCGTCTTCTCGGATAGCCGAGAAGACAATAAGTCCGGCTCTATCCAAGAGCCAAGTGAGGTCATCAACTATGTTAAGAGGAGTTAGATCCTCTAACAAAAGGTACCTAGGTCCAATCACAGGTCTCTCATGGATCCTCTCGAGTGCAGCAAGGTGATCCTCATGAATGGTCGGTACTCGAGGGCTAGGTGGTGAGGGTGAGGAAGGTGATGATGGAGGTGAAGGGGAAGAGGGTGGTGGTGCTCTAGAGGATGAGGAAGAGGAGGGATTACCCTTCCTCTTCTTGTTCTGGTTATCCTTCTTCTCTTTAATCCTCCCCGAAACTCTTCTCACAAAGTCCATTCTGTCAAAAATTACGGGCTGTTCTAATGATTCCACGGCCGTGGTTCTCCCAGGAACCGTGATTCGTCTCAGAAATAAGCAAATCTCAGAATTCAGCACTCAATCTCCACAAACAAGCAGCCTTAACCTAATTTCCTCCAATTTCAATCAGTTCTTCCTAAAATCTCTAACAAAAACGAACCAAATCGACAAAGATCAAGAAGAGTGGAAAAACCTATTTTTCGGATTTAAAAATCCGAATTGTGCGTTCCTTGGTGAATTTCCGCTCGATTCGTCGCTTGGATCTTGTTGGTGGTCGAATTTGCTTCAGTTTGGGAAGAAGAATCGTTAAAAACGATTAAGAAACGAGGATTTGAGAGAGGGTCGTGGATTTCGGCGTTTAGGTCGTGGAAGAGGGGTTTTGTGGGTGATTTTTGTGAAGAACGTGGTTTATATAGTCACAGGCAAAATTTTGAAAATCACGGTCTGTCGGGGTGTTCCACGGCCGTGGAATTGTACGGAACCGTGGTTTTTGTGATTTTTCAAAGGCTTTTGGAAATTACGGGCACTGTAGCTGTCACGACCGTGGTTTAGGCCGTGGAACTCTCTGTAAAGCTCCAAAGTCCAAATTTCGTCACTTTTCTTCAACATTATCCTTCCCTTTTCCTTTTCCATCGTTCCTACATCCAAAAACACGAACATACCGGAAGGAATCGAAGGCAAAAACAAAGCGGAAAGCGTCTATACTAAGCTAATCTATGAATCGAAAGCAAAAACAAAAATGCAATACCTTGGGTTGCCTCCCAAGAAGCGCTTTGTTTAAGGTCCGTAGCTAGACCAATCTCGCACTTATTCGAGTGCGGTAGGCGCGAACTCTTCAGTTTGGAGTTCCGGCGTATACTTCTTGAGTCGTTGGCCATTCACCTTAAAGCTTCCGCCCGTTTCACCCCATACTTCAACTGCACCATGGGGGAAAATACGCTTAATTAGAAAAGGTCTTGTCCAACGAGATTTAAGCTTACCTGGAAAGAGACGAAGCCTTGAATTGAAGAGGAGAACTTGATCTCCTTCTTTGAAGTCCTTTGGAATGATATGCTTATCATGCCAACGCTTTGCTCTCTCCTTATAGATCTTAGCGTTTTCATAAGCATTCAAGCGGAGTTCATCCAGCTCATTGATGCCTAGGAGACGCTTCTCTCCCGCTTCCTTCATGCTGAAGTTCAACCACTTGATAGCCCAAAACGCTTTGTGCTCCAACTCTACCGGCAAGTGACAAGACTTCCCATACACAAGGTTGTATGGTGTGGTTCCTATGGGAGTCTTGTATGCAGTCCGGTACGCCCACAATGCATCGTGAAGCTTCGAAGACCAATCCTTCCTAGCCCTTGAAACCGTCTTCTCTAGAATTCCTTTGATCTCCCTATTTGAGATCTCAACTTGTCCACTTGTTTGTGGATGATAGGGGGTAGCAATCTTGTGAGTAACCCCATACTTAGCTAGAAGAGCTTCAAAGCGCCGGGCAATGAAGTGAGAACCTCCATCACTAATGATCGTCCTTGGCGTCCCAAATCGCGGGAAGATGGTCTTGTTAAAGAACTTAACCACCACCATGGCATCATTGGTGGGAGAGGAAATTGCTTCCACCCATCTAGAAACGTAATCTACCGCCAATAGTATGTATTGGTTTCCACAAGAGGATGGGAACGGTCCCATAAAATCAACTCCCCAAACGTCGAAAATCTCCACCTCTTGGATGTTGTTGAGGGGCATCTCATTCCTCCTAGAGATATTGCTTGTTCTTTGACAAGCATCGCAGCAAGAAACAAAGGATTGCACATCTCTAAATAAAGTAGGCCAAAAGAATCCAGATTGCAATACCTTTGCGCTAGTCTTGTTCGAACTAGCGTGTCCTCCACAAGGTAGTGAATGACAATGACGGATGACACTTTGCATCTCATCTTCCGGCACACATTGCCGAATGATGCCATCCGGACCTCTCTTAAAGAGGAGAGGCTCGTTCCAAAAGTATTCCCAGACATCTTTGAAGAACTTCTTCCTTTGTGCGTAGGATAATCCGGGCGGTATCTCCTGACAAACCAAATAGTTAACAAAATCAGCAAACCATGGTTCGTTACCTTTGGAGATCGTCGATGCACTCCTCTATAATGTGTAGGTGTTCGTCCGGGAAGGATTCATCGATGGGTAAATGGTCGTCCTCTAGATGTGTTAGGCGACTCAAATGATCCGCAACAGAATTTTCTGAACCTTTCTTGTCGCGGATCTCAAGATCGAATTCTTGTAGGAGAAGAATCCATCTAATTAGCCTTGGCTTCGTATCTTTCTTCGCAAGGAGGTACCAGATCGCAGCATGATTCGTGTAGACAATCACCTTTGCACCTACAAGATAAGAGCAAAAGTTGTCAATAGCATAGACAATGGCTAAAAACTCTTTTTCGGTAGTGGCGTAGTTGAGCTGCGCTTCATCTAGCGTCTTGCTAGCATAGTATATGGCATGGGTTCGCCCTTCCTTTCGTTGTCCAAGAACAGCTCCAATAGCTACGTCACTAGCATCGCACATAACCTCAAAGGGAAGAGTCCAATCCGGAGGTTGGATAATAGGTGCTGAAATTAGAGCTTGCCGAATGGTGTTAAACACATCCAAACATTCCTGCGAAAACTCAAAAACCGCATCCTTCATCAATAGATTAGTGAGAGGTTTTTGTTCATGCTAGGATGTAGCACAAAAAGATTTACATTTATAAACTCGAACTAAATCCCAAAACTACCTAGCGAAACCCGCAGTGTACGGGACGTTTGTAGTAGGGAAAGTATTCCGAGGTCGAACACAAGGACTGAGGTGAAACTAAGTCATTCAATGATCGAAGATAGTGTGAATCTAGACTAAGATAAGATGAGGAATAAAGAAAACGGAAGACACAATGTTTTTGGAGGGTTTTGGGTGATCAAACAAAGATCACAAGTATGTGAACACAATCAAGCAACACAAACACACTAACACAAAAGATAGGAGAATGGAAATAACAAAGCGGATTCTAGAGTTTGGAAATCCCGGTTATGGCATAGACTCAAGCTTTCTATTCATTTCTCGGATTAACTATGATATGTTGGGATTAAGCGTTTCTAGATTGGGATCAATTACCGGGTAGGTCTCATGGTCCACTAGTCCATTCCTAAGGTCTCATCACCGGGTAAGTCTCTAAGAACCTAAGGATATGAATTCTACACAAACCGGATTGTTACCTAGGGGTCTAACCTATCCTTACCGGGTAAGTCTCGGAAAGGGAAGTCCTAAACAACTATCCTAGCACAATTAGTCCAATGGCGGCTTGTGAGGCTCACCACTACCTAGGGTTAGTCATCTTTTGAATCTAAGAGTAAGAATCACCGGGTAAGTCTCTTCTAAACACTTAGTTGCTAACACTAGTCACCCTAAGATAGAATTAGCTCAACAAACACTAGGATTTCAACATTCTAACTAACTAAAGCTAGATCCATCGAACCAGGTAGAATCACGGGCTGTTCTACCACAACCACGGCCGTGGAATGGTATGAACAAACCGTGGACTTCAACAGAGACCTCGTTCAAGAAATCAAGTCATCCAAGGGTAAATCTAAGTTCATCCTATCATAGTCCTAGCCATAACCCTTCTTTCCTTACCCTAAAATCGCATCTATCTAGCCAACAACAAACATTTCAAGATCAAACTTCATCAAATAAGCATGCTTGCAAGTCATGGTTAAATAATGAAGAACAATTCCAAGAAAAGACATTAAAGGCATAGAGAAGAAGTTACCAAATTCTTACAAGGCTCCAAGAGCTAATCCAAGTTGTCAACAATGAACTCCTCTCTCAAAACCACTCTAATCTCACTCTAAAACGAGAAACTACACTAATCTCTTCCAAGAACACCCCTAATGGGTGCTTGGAAGAGAGGCAACAATGGAGAAGTGTTTTGGGGAAGAAGATAGGTCAAAAGAGAGGAGAAGGATCCCCAATTACAGCCTGCAAAATCCTTTAAATACCCACTAAGATGCAAGAGCAATGGAAGAGATCGTGGCCAGCTGTCAATGTGGTCCTGGCAAGAATCACGGGCAAGTCCACGGCCGTGGTCTTGGTCCAGACCGTGGTTTGTTCCAGAGGTTGCTTCTAGGCTCGTTAAGCCATAATTTGGTGCATGGCTTGTGTTGGCAAGGTTCCATGAGTCCTCCTTAGCCCTTAGCTTGCATTCCAATGAGTCCGGAAGTGTGTCATCTCGAGGAATGATCCTTGGATGTATCGATTAGGCTCTTAAATCTCCCAAAATACCTACAAAGCAAGCAAAAGCCCGAGTAGACGTCTATCTCGACAAAATACGTGATTTGAGTACAAACGCCGTGAACTAATGCTAAACCATGCATGAAGGAGCGGAAAATCTATCTAAATGAGTGTCTAAATCTAAGTCATAAATCGTGTTATCAAAATACCCCATACTTAAGGTTTCCTCGTCCCCGAGCAAATTCCCAACTATAGACTAAGAGATGACATGATTTATGTATGCAGAAAAATGGCAAAATCTTTTTGGAGTTGTGCTTCTAATATCGGATCACCTTCATAGTCATGTTTCATGGCAATGGACAAGCAATTATGTATCAAATAAATGAAAGCATGGAAAGACAATTACACTTAACTTGATAGCATGCAATGAAATGTAAAGATGAAGAAGTCAAGATGATCATGAGTATATCCAATCTAAATCACTTAGTCTTACACACATGCAAGTAGGTCAAAAGGACTTGTAAAATAGAAGGTCAAGAAACGTTGTGATTAGGTGGGAATTTTCTAGGCTATGTGATGCTAATCCGGGAAAGGAACTAAACAACCACAACTTCACATTTTTTATCAACTTCCCCCAAGTGCATATTTTTCTTTATTTTCTTTTCTTTCTTTTCTTTTTCTTTCGCTTATTTTTGAGACAATGGCATTGGTGTACAAAAGCCGAAACCTTGGTGATTAGCCATCCTCGGGCTTTTTCTTATTTTTCGAGGTGCATCCACACCGGGCACACATACCAAAGCTCGTTAGGACTATTGGTTTATTTGACTTTGGCAAGGCACCAACACCCGATTATGTGAAGTGTACCGAGTTACTTGTCATTTAAACCAATGTCCCCAAATCTATATTTTTGGCTACACTTTCACAACAATTTCAGCACTTCATTCATGACATTCCTTTCATCAACAACTTCACCCCACACTTGCTTTTCACACATATCAACACACTAACATGCTCCTATTCCCGGATGGGTCAAAAGAGGTCAAATTTATCTCAATTGAGGTGCTCAAGCAACATGATCAAGATGAGAAGTAGAGGAAGATGAATTACCTAAATCACTCCTAATTGATGTGCAAGAACTAGCATGCAATTTTGACTTTCAATCCTCAATTAAATCAAGGCAAGCATCATAATCACAAGTCATTCATGGAATTCAAGATAAGTATTTCAAGTCCACATATGCATCATCAATTAAACACACAAGGCCATCCATAGCCAATCCACAAGACAAAGTTCATCATTAGGGTCATATCCAAGCCTAGAAAGCACAAAACTTTTTTTAAATTTTCTGATTTTTTGGAATTTTCGGAATATGTATGTACAATGCAAGACATGTGAAAATACTAAACTACCCAAGATGCTCATCATGTAAAGGATCATGCAAACCCCACCCCATACTTAGAAACACATTGTCCCCAATGTGGTATTCAAGTAAAGAGAGTGAAAGAAGGTTCTCACATTGTAAAATGGTTTGCTTCGGTATTTGGGATGAACTCGTGTGGAGTGGTGGTGATGGATGATCGATCAAGCATGGTAGAGAGCTCTTCATAATCATTCCGGCGTCGAGACCCGCGCCAAGGTATATGTGAGATGGGAGCTCTTCCATCTAACACTAAAAACAATCAAAGGCAAATGACTTAATCTTAACCTAGTCCCCGGCAACGGCGCCAAAAACTTGTTCATGCTAGGATGTAGCACAAAAAGATTTACATTTATAAACTCGAACTAAATCCCAAAACTACCTAGCGAAACCCGCAGTGTACGGGACGTTTGTAGTAGGGAAAGTATTCCGAGGTCGAACACAAGGACTGAGGTGAAACTAAGTCATTCAATGATCGAAGATAGTGTGAATCTAGACTAAGATAAGATGAGGAATAAAGAAAACGGAAGACACAATGTTTTTGGAGGGTTTTGGGTGATCAAACAAAGATCACAAGTATGTGAACACAATCAAGCAACACAAACACACTAACACAAAAGATAGGAGAATGGAAATAACAAAGCGGATTCTAGAGTTTGGAAATCCCGGTTATGGCATAGACTCAAGCTTTCTATTCATTTCTCGGATTAACTATGATATGTTGGGATTAAGCGTTTCTAGATTGGGATCAATTACCGGGTAGGTCTCATGGTCCACTAGTCCATTCCTAAGGTCTCATCACCGGGTAAGTCTCTAAGAACCTAAGGATATGAATTCTACACAAACCGGATTGTTACCTAGGGGTCTAACCTATCCTTACCGGGTAAGTCTCGGAAAGGGAAGTCCTAAACAACTATCCTAGCACAATTAGTCCAATGGCGGCTTGTGAGGCTCACCACTACCTAGGGTTAGTCATCTTTTGAATCTAAGAGTAAGAATCACCGGGTAAGTCTCTTCTAAACACTTAGTTGCTAACACTAGTCACCCTAAGATAGAATTAGCTCAACAAACACTAGGATTTCAACATTCTAACTAACTAAAGCTAGATCCATCGAACCAGGTAGAATCACGGGCTGTTCTACCACAACCACGGCCGTGGAATGGTATGAACAAACCGTGGACTTCAACAGAGACCTCGTTCAAGAAATCAAGTCATCCAAGGGTAAATCTAAGTTCATCCTATCATAGTCCTAGCCATAACCCTTCTTTCCTTACCCTAAAATCGCATCTATCTAGCCAACAACAAACATTTCAAGATCAAACTTCATCAAATAAGCATGCTTGCAAGTCATGGTTAAATAATGAAGAACAATTCCAAGAAAAGACATTAAAGGCATAGAGAAGAAGTTACCAAATTCTTACAAGGCTCCAAGAGCTAATCCAAGTTGTCAACAATGAACTCCTCTCTCAAAACCACTCTAATCTCACTCTAAAACGAGAAACTACACTAATCTCTTCCAAGAACACCCCTAATGGGTGCTTGGAAGAGAGGCAACAATGGAGAAGTGTTTTGGGGAAGAAGATAGGTCAAAAGAGAGGAGAAGGATCCCCAATTACAGCCTGCAAAATCCTTTAAATACCCACTAAGATGCAAGAGCAATGGAAGAGATCGTGGCCAGCTGTCAATGTGGTCCTGGCAAGAATCACGGGCAAGTCCACGGCCGTGGTCTTGGTCCAGACCGTGGTTTGTTCCAGAGGTTGCTTCTAGGCTCGTTAAGCCATAATTTGGTGCATGGCTTGTGTTGGCAAGGTTCCATGAGTCCTCCTTAGCCCTTAGCTTGCATTCCAATGAGTCCGGAAGTGTGTCATCTCGAGGAATGATCCTTGGATGTATCGATTAGGCTCTTAAATCTCCCAAAATACCTACAAAGCAAGCAAAAGCCCGAGTAGACGTCTATCTCGACAAAATACGTGATTTGAGTACAAACGCCGTGAACTAATGCTAAACCATGCATGAAGGAGCGGAAAATCTATCTAAATGAGTGTCTAAATCTAAGTCATAAATCGTGTTATCAAAATACCCCATACTTAAGGTTTCCTCGTCCCCGAGCAAATTCCCAACTATAGACTAAGAGATGACATGATTTATGTATGCAGAAAAATGGCAAAATCTTTTTGGAGTTGTGCTTCTAATATCGGATCACCTTCATAGTCATGTTTCATGGCAATGGACAAGCAATTATGTATCAAATAAATGAAAGCATGGAAAGACAATTACACTTAACTTGATAGCATGCAATGAAATGTAAAGATGAAGAAGTCAAGATGATCATGAGTATATCCAATCTAAATCACTTAGTCTTACACACATGCAAGTAGGTCAAAAGGACTTGTAAAATAGAAGGTCAAGAAACGTTGTGATTAGGTGGGAATTTTCTAGGCTATGTGATGCTAATCCGGGAAAGGAACTAAACAACCACAACTTCACATTTTTTATCAACTTCCCCCAAGTGCATATTTTTCTTTATTTTCTTTTCTTTCTTTTCTTTTTCTTTCGCTTATTTTTGAGACAATGGCATTGGTGTACAAAAGCCGAAACCTTGGTGATTAGCCATCCTCGGGCTTTTTCTTATTTTTCGAGGTGCATCCACACCGGGCACACATACCAAAGCTCGTTAGGACTATTGGTTTATTTGACTTTGGCAAGGCACCAACACCCGATTATGTGAAGTGTACCGAGTTACTTGTCATTTAAACCAATGTCCCCAAATCTATATTTTTGGCTACACTTTCACAACAATTTCAGCACTTCATTCATGACATTCCTTTCATCAACAACTTCACCCCACACTTGCTTTTCACACATATCAACACACTAACATGCTCCTATTCCCGGATGGGTCAAAAGAGGTCAAATTTATCTCAATTGAGGTGCTCAAGCAACATGATCAAGATGAGAAGTAGAGGAAGATGAATTACCTAAATCACTCCTAATTGATGTGCAAGAACTAGCATGCAATTTTGACTTTCAATCCTCAATTAAATCAAGGCAAGCATCATAATCACAAGTCATTCATGGAATTCAAGATAAGTATTTCAAGTCCACATATGCATCATCAATTAAACACACAAGGCCATCCATAGCCAATCCACAAGACAAAGTTCATCATTAGGGTCATATCCAAGCCTAGAAAGCACAAAACTTTTTTTAAATTTTCTGATTTTTTGGAATTTTCGGAATATGTATGTACAATGCAAGACATGTGAAAATACTAAACTACCCAAGATGCTCATCATGTAAAGGATCATGCAAACCCCACCCCATACTTAGAAACACATTGTCCCCAATGTGGTATTCAAGTAAAGAGAGTGAAAGAAGGTTCTCACATTGTAAAATGGTTTGCTTCGGTATTTGGGATGAACTCGTGTGGAGTGGTGGTGATGGATGATCGATCAAGCATGGTAGAGAGCTCTTCATAATCATTCCGGCGTCGAGACCCGCGCCAAGGTATATGTGAGATGGGAGCTCTTCCATCTAACACTAAAAACAATCAAAGGCAAATGACTTAATCTTAACCTAGTCCCCGGCAACGGCGCCAAAAACTTGTTCACGCTAGGATGTAGCACAAAAAGCTTTACATTTATAAACTCGAACTAAATCCCTAAACTACCTAGCGAAACCCGCAGTGTACGGGACGTTTGTAGTAGGGAAAGTATTCCGAGGTCGAACACAAGGACTGAGGTGAAACTAAGTCATTCAATGATCGAAGATAGTGTGAATCTAGACTAAGATAAGATGAGGAATAAAGAAAACGGAAGACACAATGTTTTTGGAGGGTTTTGGGTGATCAAACAAAGATCACAAGTATGTGAAGACAATCAAGCAACACAAACACACTAACACAAAAGATAGGAGAATGGAAATAACAAAGCGGATTCTAGAGTTTTGAAATCCCGGTTATGGCATAGACTCAAGCTTTCTATTCATTTCTCGGATTAACTATGATATGTTGGGATTAAGCGTTTCTAGATTGGGATCAATTACCGGGTAGGTCTCATGGTCCACTAGTCCATTCCTAAGGTCTCATCACCGGGTAAGTCTCTAAGAACCTAAGGATAGGAATTCTACACAAACCGGATTGTTACCTAGGGGTCTAACCTATCCTTACCGGGTAAGTCTCGGAAAGGGAAGTCCTAAACAACTATCCTAGCACAATTAGTCCAATGGCGGCTTGTGAGGCTCACCACTACCTAGGGTTAGTCATCTTTTGAATCTAAGAGTAAGAATCACCGGGTAAGTCTCTTCTAAACACTTAGCTGCTAACACTAGGTCACCCTAGGATAGAATTAGCTCAACAAACACTAGGATTTCAACATTCTAACTAACTAAAGCTAGATCCATTGAACCAGGGAGAATCACGGGCTGTTCTACCACAACCACGGCCGTGGAATGGCATGAACAAACCGTGGACTTCAACAGAGACCTCGTTCAAGAAATCCAGTCATCCAAGGGTAAATCTAAGTTCATCCTATCATAGTCCTAGCCATAACCCTTCTTTCCTTACCCTAGAATCGCATCTATCTAGCCAACAACAAACATTTCAAGATCAAACTTCATCAAATAAGCATGCTTGCAAGTCATGGTTAAATAATGAAGAACAATTCCAAGAAAAGACATTAAAGGCATAGAGAAGAAGTTACCAAATTCTTACAAGGCTCCAAGAGCTAATCCAAGTTGTCAACAATGAACTCCTATCTCAAAACCACTATAATCTCACTCTAAAACGAGAAACTACACTAATCTCTTCCAAGAACACCCCTAATGGGTGCTTGGAAGAGAGGCAACAATGGAGAAGTGTTTTGGGGAAGAAGATAGGTCAAAAGAGAGGAGAAGGATCCCCAATTACAGCCTGCAAAATCCTTTAAATACCCACTAAGATGCAAGAGCAATGGAAGAGATCGTGGCCAGCTGTCAATGTGGTCCTGGCAAGAATCACGGGCAAGTCCACGGCCGTGGTCTTGGTCTAGACCGTGGTTTGTTCCAGAGGTTGCTTCTAGGCTCGTTAAGCCATGATTTGGTGCATGGCTTGTGTTGGCAAGGTTCCATGAGTCCTCCTTAGCCCTTAGCTTGCATTCCAATGAGTCCGGAAGTGTGTCATCTCGAAGTATGATCCTCGGATGTACCGATTAGGCTCTTAAGTCTCCCAAAATACCTACAAAGCAAGCAAAAGCCCGAGTAGACGTCTATCTCGACAAAATACGTGATTTGAGTGCAAACGCCGTGAACTAATGCTAAACCATGCATGAAGGAGCGGAAAATCTATCTAAATGAGTGTCTAAATCTAAGTCATAAATCGTGTTATCAGTTTTGATATCTTAGAAAAGTCCTTAATGAAACGTCTATAAAATCCAGCATGTCCTAGGAAACTTCTTATCCCTTTCACCGAAGTTGGGGGAGGAAGTTTCTCTATGGTCTCTATCTTAGCCTTGTCTACTTCTATCCCTCTACTAAAGACTAAGTGACCTAATACAATTCCTTCCTTAACCATAAATTGACGCTTCTCCCAATTAAGAACTAGGTTAGTGCCTTCACACCTTTGCAAAACAAGAGAAAGGATAGAAAGGCAATCGTTAAAAGAGGAACCATATACGGAGAAGTCGTCCATGAAGACTTCCATGATTTCCTCTATGTATTCGGAGAAGATGGCCATCATGCACCGTAGAAAGGTGGCTGGGGCGTTGCAAAGCCCGAACGGCATTCTCCTATAAGCAAACGTACCCCATGGGCACGTGAATGTGGTCTTCTCTTGATCATCCGGGTGTATCGGAATCTGAAAGAAACCACTATAACCGTCAAGGTAGCAAAAATGTGAATGTTGTGCTAACCTTTCAAGCATTTGATCAATGAATGGCAATGGGAAATGATCCTTCCGCGTTGCATTGTTGAGCTTGCGGTAGTCTATTCACATCCGCCATCCCGTCATAGTTCGGGTAGGAATGAGTTCGTTGTTTTTGTTGGTGATGACCGTCATTCCTCCCTTCTTCGGAACTACTTGAACCGGACTCACCCACTTACTATCGGAGATAGGGTAGATGAAACCTGCATCAAGAAGCTTAAGAATTTCCTTCTTGACAACCTCCTTCATGGTCGGATTCAACCGCCTTTGAGGTTGTCTTGAAGTTCTAAAATCTTCCTCCATTAGTATCTTATGCATGCATAGGGAGGGTTTAATTCCTACTAAGTCCTCAATAGTGTAGCCTAAAGCTTTCCTATGTTTCCTAAGGACAATCATGAGCTGATTATGTTCATCTATGCTTAGATCGGAACTAACAATAACCGGGAAGGTAGAATTAGGTCCTAGAAAAGCGTACCATAGATGAGTAGGAAGTGGTTTGAGTTCAATTGCTTTCGGAGCTTCCAATGATCCTTGAGGAGCATCCGATGTCTCCTTAGAAGTTTCTAAGGGTGTTGAATGTGTGGGAGAAGAATCAGAAGAAGTTGAAGAAGTGTCTCGATCACCCCTTTCCACGCCCAAAATTACGGGTACCTCATGGCAGAAGAATCAGAAGAAGTTGAAGAAGTGTCTCGATCACCCCTTTCCACGCCCAAAATTACGGGTTCCTCATGGCCTCCACGGCCGTGGTTTAGGGCGTCGAAAGGAAATACGGTTGTCATGTCTTCTCCACGACCGTATAACCCCCTGGAGTGGGACACGGTTTTGGTTGTGAAATCCACGGCCGTGGAATATAGTGTGTGGCCGTGGATTCTCACGTTTTCTGCTTCATCGTGGAGTTTTTCAAACTCCACTTCATGCATCTCTTCTTGTGCTTCTAAGGCTTCAATTGCCTCATTGCACTCTTCGTCTTCCCCTACATTTGTTAGACTCATAGTGATAACTTTTTGTAAAGGATCGTTAAAGAGAATCGCACTTACCTCTTCCCTAGACAAACCTTCTTCGTCTTGGATATCGAATATATCCTCATCAAAGATTGGCTCCTTTACTAGAGTGGAAAGAACGAACTCTACTTTCTCTTCCCCTATATCAAAAGCGAGTCTACCGTTCTTGCAATCGACTATGCAGCCGGAAGTTGCAAGAAACGGTCTTCCGAGTATGATCGGGACCGTACTATCTGCAGGAATGTCAAGCACAACAAAATCAATGGGAACAAAGAATTTACCTAGCTTGACCGGGACGTCTTCTACGATACCGACGGGGCGAGTGATGGATCGATCCGCCATGTACAACGTCATCTTCACCGGTTTAGGGTCGCCTAAACCGATCTTCCTACACAACGCAAGTGGTATGATGCTCACACTTGCTCCTAAATCACATAACACATCGTATGTGACATCTCCCACTCCTATGGGAATGAAAAATGACCCCGGGTCCTTTAGCTTTGGGGGCATTTTCTCCTTCTTGGTTTTGATGAGATCCAAAGAATCCGAACTCATCTTAACCTCTCCGAAGTCTTCTAGCTTCCTCTTCTTAGAGAGGAGCTCCTTCAAGAAATTACCATAAGCCGGCATACCTACAATAGCATCAATAAAGGGTATATTAATATGCAGCTTGCTCATGAGTTCTATAAACTTACCAAACTGTTTATCTAGGCGCGCTCTCGCTCTAGATTGAGGGAATGGTAGGGGAGGTTTGTAAGCTGGAGGAGGAACGTAGACATCTTCCTTCTCCTTCCCCTTCTCTTTGTCTTTCTCTACGGGGACTTCAACGAACTTAGGCTGCGGATCGGTGGTAGTCACTCCGCTCCTAGTTGTGATTGCCATTACCCTTCCCTTAGGGTTGTCCTCCGTCTTTCCTGGAAGTTTTCATTGATTCCTAGGAACTTCCTCCGCATGGCTGAACATTTGGTTTTCTAAAGCCTTTTGAGCTTTATCAACCTTGGAAATTTGATCATCAACCTTAATGATGCGGTTCTCCAGCCCTTGTAGCTTTCCCAAAATCGTTTCCAACATGCGATCGGGCTTCTCCTTCCCCGAAGTGTTTCCTCCATTAGATGATTGCCCCTGGCTTTTCAAAGGAGTAGAGGAAGAGGAAGGTGGAGTTAGTGAATTAGAATTGGAAGGATAAGAGTTACCGGAATTTTGTTGATTGGAGCGCCAATTGTTGTTGTTTGAACCCCTATTGTTGTTCCAATTGTTGTTCCGGTTGTTGTTGTTTCCATTCCAATTGTTATTCTGGTTGTTGTTCCAGTTATTGTTGTTCCAGTTATTGTTGTTGTTGTTGTTGCGGTTGGTGTTATCACCGCCATTGTTGTTGCCCAAATAGCCAACATCCTTCCCTTGTTGCTTTGGAAAGTTGGTCTTGATAGCCTCCTTCAACTCCTTGATCTCATTGTTGAGGGAGAAAATCTGATTTTGAGCTTCATGTGTGAGCTTTGCTCCTTGCTCCACACGATTTCCCTCCACTTTCCGGTGGGAATACTTCTCTATGACCCTTGCTTGCTTCTCAATGAAGTCCCAAGCGTCATCTTCTCTCATGTCCATGAATGTTCCACATGAGAGGGATTGGAGGTTGAATTGCGTCCCCGCATCCAGCCTCTTATAGTAGATCTCCAGTAATGCAAGCTTGGATATGCCATGATGAGGGCAATCCAATAACAAGTCCTGAAACCTTTCCCATGATTGAAACAAACTTTCGTTAGGTCTCATGGAAAATGCATTGATCTTACCTCTAAGTTCCGCCGTTTTGGATGGCGGAAAGAATTTGGTGAGGAACTCCGCGGAAAGGTCTTCCCACGTGTCTAGTTTCCCACTAGGAAGAGCTTGGTACCAAGACAACGCTTTCCCCTTCAAGGAGAAGAAGAAAGGCTTGAGCTTATAGTTGTTGGTAGTAGCACTCTTCGGTCTCATTGTCTCCATCATACACTCGAAGTTTTGCAAGTGTTGGTGTGGAGATTCAGCGCTTGTCCCGCCAAATTGGTTTTGGCGAACAAGAGTAATGACTTGAGGGTTGAAGCTAAACCCTTGCACATCATCAGCTTCAAAATTCACGCCCAAACGGCGCGGTTGTTGTGTTGGATCCATCCTTTGGCCAAGAGTTCTTGGCTCATCATCTACACGTTCGATCCTCGCATTTCTAGGTGGAATGCGGCGATTAGCACCTCCCCGTGGATGGAAAGGATTCACATTGATCGTGGGATCAATCTCCTCTAGCGGTGGCATGGAAGAATCACTATCATCAGCGGATGAGTGACCTCTTCTTCTAGATCTTGATGCCCTTCTTGAGGATTTCTTGCTTCCCTTATTCTTAAGGTCGCTTCGTTCTATCCTCATTTGGAAAATCATGTCCTGCATATTGTTAACTTGAGATTGATGACGATCCATTTCATCCCGGCGGATGTTCTCATTCCATTGGAGTTGAGCTTCCTTCTCCGCCA
Organism: Fagopyrum homotropicum; assembly: GCA_033239125.1. Classification (NCBI taxonomy): domain Eukaryota; kingdom Viridiplantae; phylum Streptophyta; class Magnoliopsida; order Caryophyllales; family Polygonaceae; genus Fagopyrum; species Fagopyrum homotropicum. Next base: position 34,001,412 of record BSWB01000008.1, read on the forward strand.
ACTCCGCTTGAAGATCACGTTCGTGTTCTTCAGCCATCTTCTTTTCCTTGCGCTTTTGCCTTAAAGTCCTCTCAAGCTCTTGATCAAGAGGTAAGAGGTCTTCGGTGTTCCTAGACCTGCGCATGCACTCAAAAAGATATCAAATAACGAGAGCAAGCTCCCAAGCTTGACAACCGGCTACCGAATTCGGTCTAGACCAAATCCCCGGCAACGGCGCCAAAAACTTGTTCGCCCCTAAACGTATGTGCAAATAAGCTTTAAATTTATAAAACTAGAATCAAGCAAGCGAACCCGCAGTGTACGGATCGACGTAGTTAAGCAAGAATTCCAGAGTATCGAACACAGGGATTTGGGGAGAAATAATTTCGATTTCAGATTATCAAGCAGGTAAATGTAAGAGCTTTTGCAAATTATTGGGAAAACAACAATCCTAAATATCCAAGTATCCAGTTGTGGCAATCGATTCAAGATATACTTAAAGATATAAAGACAGAGTTGAGATATGCAAAGGTATGCTAATGTAAGGTAATCGTACGGTGAAGTTCCAAAAACCTTATGTGACTCACCTATAAGACTCTCTCTATACAAGTTGTTGAGGCTTCAATATAGAAGGATTCTAAAGGCAAGAATTAATGTCGAATACCCAAACTTGTAATCCAAGGATCAAGATTAACTAAATCGATTAAGGTTGTGACACTCACAATCGAGGTAGAGGTTGTTGAGGCTTCACTACCACCTAGAAAAGGCAAGCCTAAACTAAGTTAAAGCAAATCTTTAACTTTGGATTAAAGTAAAAGTAGGTTCGTAAACTTAAGGGAAATTACTGGTGGATCTTGAGATTCCATGGTCGTGGAACTCAAGAACAAACCGTGATTTAGGGTTCGTCGACGATTCTCTCTAACTCTCAGGGTCTAATCTGTTTACGATCGATCTATCATCATCTAAGTCACAACTATCAACCCTTCACCTTAGAATTGTTAAGGGTTTTTAGCCAACAATCATCATTATGATATCAAATTCAAGGATTTAAAGATTGAAAGATGAAAACTTCCGAAAACTTCCAATAAACTTCAAACCAATCTCAAAGTCACAATCAAGAATGAATATCGTCAATGGATTTAGAATAGAGCAAACAAACAAAATCTTAGGAAAGAAGGAAGAACGAGATGTCAATCCGTCCTCTAAATCAAACCTAAACAAGAAGAGGAATCTTCTTGCAACAATCTTCCAAAAACTCCGATCTTCCGTCAATCCGGAAATCTCCACAGCAATCTCCACCAAAAGTGCGAGATTAGGGCAACTCCAAAGATGAGTGCAAGTACGTATTTTGCAATGTCGCAAAATCTCCAAGTGAAGGTGCAAGCATAAGCCTAAGGCGAGGTCGCAAAGTGCGTCTAAGCGGAGATGACGGAATCTCTCTTCGTCCGTCTTTTTATAGGGCAAGATAAAATATCGGCCCGGCCCAATCTTCAAAAGATCGTGGCTTAAAGTGTGGCGAAAAATATCGTCAAGATCACGGTCGTGGAAGGTTCCACAACCGTAATTTAGAGAGTGGGAATCAACACGGTTTGAACCATGGATTCCACGACCGTAAAAGCTTCTGGAATGAATCACGCTTCTCCTGCAGGGTTCCACGGCCGTGGAACTGAACGTGGTTTTTAGTACTGCCGTATTTTAGAGCGTGGTTTAGGGCAAGAACGTGATTCTTCCCTAGCCTCGTGCATTCCATAGGTTGACACTCATTTTGCTCCTAAGAATGCCCTCAATCATGGACATACTCAATCAACTCATCTTTGCTCGATTTCGTTCGGAAATGGCTCTCAATCACCTATAATCAACATAAAGCTAGTTTAGACATCCATATCGATAATATAGGCAAACTAGCTCACAAATGAAATAATGCTAAATCAAAGACTATCAATATGAATCAAATACACTTAGAAAACGTGCCTAAAATATCACAATATTTCATGCTAACAAGCTATGCAACCTACAAGTTGGTGGACCATAACCGCCGAGTTGCGGGATAGTTTTGACACTTCCTCCTTTCTAAGGAAGTCGATTTGATAGTGGACCGAGACGTGTTCATGGAGCTTTATTAAAAGCAAAAGAGGTGAGTGACCTCCATTCCGTTTTCTCTGACACAAACATCGAATCATGAGGACTGTATGGCTTTTTGGATACATCCAAGTGGAGCGTGGGATACGTGTGAAATAACGAGAGAAGTTTCGCATGTGTGTTAGATGATAGCATGAAATATGACCATATTCTTGGCACTTGTTTTGATTGTTCTTCCCTTTTAGTTGTGTACATGGATAAGAGTTTGAAGCATTTATGAGCACATTCACCTATTTTGTCGATATAGAGATCAACACAAGCTTTGTTATGTTTTTAGGTGAATAAAGGCTTGGATTGAAGCATATATGAGAGAGTATGAGTATTTGATCATGCTAGGCATCAAGAGGATGCAGTGGAGAAGCTAAGGAAGGAGCATGATTAGAGAACTTTACGAAACAAAGGCTTTTACAAAGGAATTTGACAAATCACGGCCAAACCAAGAGAACCACAACCATGGTTTTAGCATTTAGGGCGTGGAAAGTCATGTCGAGAGCAACAAAAAGATTCCATGACCATGGAAGTTTACACTAGACCGTGATTCTTATAGCGGTTGCAATGTGTTATATTTGCCACATCAGCGACGGTTATCGGGCTTTTCGTTACCCTACTTTTTTCCCTATAAGAAGGCTGAAGAAAGGAGAAATTAGGGGACTCGCATTGACGGCTGCACACACTACATTTCATTTGGAGATTGATTGAGGAAGATCTCGAGAAGGACGCATTTCGAGATTGCGTACTTAGGAAGATCTTAGGGTTTACATTCGAAGGCGGATTGACATCCCGTTCTTCATTGTCCCTAAAGATTGTTGTGAGGATTTATGTTCCCTATTCCGCTTTCATTGAACACATACGCTTGTTATTTGTTTTCGAGATTAACTATTCGATTGTTATTGAGTTTTCAGAGTTTTTACTTTTTTCTCTTTAAACTTGATTTTTGATTCAATGATGTTGTTTATTGGATAAAACCCTTTAGAAATTCTAAGATGAAGAGTTGATAGTTGTGGCTTAGATAATGATATATTGAACGTAAACAGATTGGACCCTAAGAGTTGCGAGAAACCTCATCGTTGACATTTTCCATGGTATGTTCTTGAGTTCCACGGTCGTGGTTCTTCAAGATCCATCCATGGTTTCATCTATCATACGTCCTTTGCTTTTGCTTTAATCCAAAGTTATAGATATGCTTTAACCTAGCCTTGACTTGCCTTTTCTAGGTAGTAGCGAGACTCAACATCCTCTATTTCGGTTTCGACTGTCACAATTGTTCGCTCCAAATGGTGTGTGCAAACTTTAAATTTATATCCCAAGAAGTAAGCTTAAAACAAGGAAGCGAACCCGCAGTGTACGGATCAATTATAGTAAAATCAAGAATTTCGGGCTGTCAATCTCAGGGACTTAGGTGAAACAAAGCAAGTATTGGTCGTCAATGCAACTATTAACCACAAAAGCGATTAAAGCAATCGAAGAGATGATAATAATGTCAATTCAAGGAAATACGCAAATTCTAGGGATTAAAGCATCTAGTTGTGGTTCCAACTCAAGCATCTAGTTGTGGTTACAACAAACGTTTGCACATCCTTAAATAATGTATGACAAATGAAACCGGAACGTAATACCTTAGCGCATGTTTTGTGGGCGCTGGCATGTCCTCCGCAAGGAAGCGAATGGCAATGCCGTATGACACTAGTAACCTCATCTTCCGGAATGCATCTTCGAAGTATCCCGTCTGGACCTCTCTTAAACAGCAGAGGTTCATCCCAATAGTAGTGGCGTACATCTTTAAAGAATTTCTTCCTTTAAGCGTACGTCAATCCGGGCGGTATTTCCTGGCAAACAAGATAATTAACAATGTCAGCATACCAAGGTTCTTTATTATCAAAAGCTTGGTGGAGAAAGTGCTCCACCAAGTGTGAATGAGTTTCAAAAAAGGGAGTAAGAAGTTTGTTATTCTCAGTTGGAGGTATCTCGCTTGCTGTCTTGGTCGGGGCCCGAGGTGGGTGACCGAGATGTTCTTCAGTTAAGAACACCTCGCTTGGTTCAGAAAGTGCCTCGCTCGAGGTAATGCAACTAGGACCGAAACTGGAGATTCTCTTCTCCTGGATTAGTCTTTCAATCTTAGCTCCTGGATCTTTTTCCAGTGCCTTTAAGCTCCGTATATCTACAACACAAGAAGAATCTATACCTTCCTCCATTAAGCAAAAACTAATAACTCTTTCAAGAGGGTCATTAATAAGGATAGAGCTCACCAATTCTCTTGATTATTCTTCATCATAGATGTTGAAGATATCATCCTCCAGCGGCTCCCCTTTCATTGCAGCAAGCAATGCAAACACCACTTGATATCCGCCAATGTTGAATTTCAACTTGGCATTATTACAATCCACATTGCAACCCGAAGTTGCTAGAAATGGCCTCCCGAGAATGATAGGAACGGGATAATATGCGGGAATATCAAGCACAAAAAAGTCTATAGGTAAATAGAAGTTATCTAACTTAACCGGAGCATCTTCCAAAATGCCCACGGGATGGGTAATGGAGCGGTCCGCCATGTATAGCCTTATCTTCACTGGTTTGGGCTCTCCAAGTCCGATCTTCACACATAGCTCCAGTGGGATGATGCTCACGCTGGCTCCTAGATCACACAATGTTTCACAAGTAACATCCCCAACTTGAATGGGAATGCAAAATGAGCCGGGATCTCTCAACTTGGGTGGCATCTTCTCCTTCGTGATTTGAATAAGCTCCGAGGATTTAGATGTCATCCTTACTTCACCAAAATCTTTCAGTTTCCTCTTCTTTGATAGAATCTCCTTTAAGAACTTCCCATATGCGGGCATCCCTAGAATAGCATCAAGGAAAGGGATGTTAATATGTAATTTATTCATCAAGTCATGGACCTTACCAAAGTACTTGTCTAGATGTGCTCTAGCCCTTGACTGGGGGAATGGAAGTGGTGGTTTATATGCAGGAGGTGGGACATAAACTTCAGTTTTGTCCGACGCTTTCTGAGACTCCACCTCGGATGGTACCTCGACCGAAGTGTTCTTCGTCTGTATCTAGACCGAGGTGTTCTTCGTCTGTACTAGCATCGACCGAGGCACTGGATATGCAGTTTTCAGTCCACTTCTCGTCATTATTGCCATGATTTGTCCCTTGCGGTTGTTCTCTGTCCTTGCTTGGAGCTTCCCTGGATCTCTTGGTGCTTCATTCGCCTTATTAAAGAATTATTGCTCTAAGGCTTTTTGTGCCTTAGAAAATGAAGTCATAAATGTCTCCATAGCGTTGAGCTTGATCAAGATGGCCTCCAACACTGCATCTTTCATTTCTGGCTAGGACGAACTTGATCCAGGCTCCTGGCTCTTCAATGGATAGAAGAAGAAGAAGAAGAGAAAGGGTTAGAAGAATTATTAGAATTGGAGTAAGGGTTACCCGGATTTTGATTGTTGGATCTCCAATTATTGTTGTTGGAGCCTCTATTGTTGTTGTAGTTGTTGTTCCGGAAACCATGATTGTCGTTCCTTGACCCTTGATATCCTCCCTCCTCCTTTTTGGTGTGAGCAACCAAAAGGTCCATCAATTGCTTCACATCATTCTTGAGGGAGATGAGTTGATTGTCATTTGATGGAGCTTCCTGAAAACTAACTCTCTTAACTCCATTTTTAGCTCCTTGGTGGGAGTATTTCTCCATGTGCAAAGCTTGTTTCTCAATGAACTCCCAAGATTCATCAATCGGCATGCCCATGAATGTGCCGGCGGATAGTAGTTGAAGGTTGAATTGGGTAGCTCCATCCAATCCCTTGAAATATATCTCCAATAACTCTATCTTTGGAATCCCATGATGTGGGCAATCCAAAAGAACGTCTTTAAACCTCTCCCATGACTTGGACAAACTCTCCTTGTCCTTCATGATGAATGCATTGATCTTCCCTCTCATTTCAGCGGTTTTGGAGGGGGGAAAGAATTTTGTTAAGAACTCCGTTGTCATCTCCTCCCAAGTGTTGATCTTTCCGGGAGGAAGAGACTGATACCAAGTAAGTGCCCTGTCCTTCAAAGAAAAGTAAAAAGGCCATAGCATGTAATTATTATTATCCAGCCTTGAAGGTCTCAAGGTCTCCATCAAAATCTCATAGTTTTGTAAATGTTGATGCAGAGACTCCCTCTCTAAACCTCCAAACTGGCATTGGCGGATCATGGATAGAACTTGCGGTCGAAGTTCATAATCATGCTCCACTAGATCACTTAGATTGACTCCAGGATGCCTCACTTGCTGTTTTGGGTCCATCCTCTATCCTAGGGTCTGTGGAATACTTGCAAAAAGAACATTTCGGACAGGCATCCGAGGAGGAAGTATTTCGGCCGCGGCAACTGGAGCGAGGTCCTGCCTCGGTCGAGGGTTTGGTCGATGCAGACTCTGGGCTCGTAGCTCAGCCATATCTGCTTCAATCTTTGTAGCTCTGGTGCGAGTTTCCTCCCTCTCGCGTTGTAGTTCTTCCCTATTGAGGCGCAACTGTTCCATCGCCTCCTTCAATTCGGCCTCAAGATCACAATTGTCTTGGTTGGCCATTTTCGCTTCTTTCAAGCGTCTTTTGTATGTCTTTTCCAGTTCGGGATCGTAAGGAACGATTTCCTTCCCAGCACGGGTTCTTCGCATAAACCTAAGAAAAAGAACCTGTGAAAGTCACTCAAAAACTTGTTCGCTCCAAATGGACAATTGCCCCGAAAGACAACCGCAACCAGCTCGGTCTAGACCAAATCCCCGGCAACGGCACCAAAAACTTGTTCGCTCCAAATGGTGTGTGCAAGCTTTAAATTTATATCACAAGAAGTATGCTTAAAACAAGGATGCGAACCCGCAGTGTACGGATCAAATATAGTAAAATCAAGAATTTCGGGGTGTCGATCTCTGGGACTTAGGTGAAACAAAGCAAGTATTGGTCGTCAATGCAACTAATAACCACAAAAGCGATTAAAGCAATCGAAGAGATGCTAATAAGGTCAATTAAAGGAAATATGCAAATTCTAGGAATTAAAGCATCTAGTTGTGGTTGCAACTCAAGATCTCAAGATAAGCGGACAAAGCTGAGATTTTGCAAAGGGAAGGTATTTCTAAAGAGGAATAGATCACCGGGTAAGTCTCACTACTCACTAACTCCAAACCAAAAGCTCCTATTACCGGGTAAGTCCCAAGGTACTAAGGAAAGGAATTATAATCTCAAACCAACACACCAACTAAGGGAATAGAATCAACCTTTACCGGGTAAGTCTCAGGCTAACTCACAAAGATGGAATGAAGGCACACTCAAACCCCAATAAAGGATAAACCTTTATTACCTATACTTATGATCTTCGGTAAACAAACTAAGGAATTACCGGGTAAGTCCCATCCTAGGCTTGCATTGAACCAGGAAATGTGTAATAAGAATAGGATTTGGCAAACTCTAACACTTAACTCTCAGTTACGGATCAAAACAAGTCACCTCGGTCAGTCAAGTTCCACCCGGCCGAGATGTTCATCGACTGAACGAGGTACTATAGGGTTAAGGATAAAGACTCGAGCTTTCAGGGTCCTACTGGGATTAAGATTATTCTATCATCGTCTTTCCCACAACTTTCATCCAATAACCCTAGAATCGCACAAAGAAATTAGCCACTCATTATCATGAAAGCAATAATCAAATATTTAAGAAGGGAATGAACATTTGAACACAAAAACCTCAAGAACAAAGCTTCAATAACTGAATTAAATATCGAACAAATCATCGTTCCTTTGATCACAAATCCAACAAGACAATCAAACAAAAGGGAATCTAAGAAAGTCTTACAAATCCCCTTAAAAGCTATATCCGAACTATCAATCCTTCCTTGATTGATCTTCAATCTTCTTTCCTTCCTTCAAAGCTTCCAGAAAATCCTCTCTTTTCTGGTTATTCTCAGCCTCCAAGCATGGTTGAAATTGTGGAAAATCCAACCCTTTATATAGGAGAATTATCTTCCAAAGATAATAATATCTTAAAAAGATAATAGCCTAATAAAATATATCCATATTTTTAAAATAGATCTCCCAAATATATGACCTTCCTTCCAAATATCAAGCCCAAAAATATAAGATCTCTCCTTCCAAAAATAAAAGATCTCAGCCAATAAAATATATCTCGCCGGCGCCAGGGTGTTCGCCTCGGTCGGGGCGCTCCTCAAGATCACCTCGGTCGAGGTGGTACTATAGCCGACCGAGATGAACCTCAGCTGAATGTGAAATCTCTTAAATCTGGTCCAAAGTAAATCTTCTTTGTTAATTCCTTGCTCCCTGAATTCTCTTTTAAGCTCCTGAATGTAGCTCTTATAACTCCTTTTCTCCTTAGCTCCATTTCGATCCAAAAACGTGCCATTTTATCTACGATTACAACAAAACTTGGTGCAGACCTCGATTCCCGTAAAGGTAGATGAAATAACAATATAATTACATAATATACATCCAAACATGTAGAAAGGATCAAAGGATAGGAAATGCTTGACAATTTGTGAATTGATTTTGTTCCCCTAAAATCCCTGAGTTCGATACTCTGGAATTCTTGCTTTACAACGCCGATCCGTACACTACGGGTTCGCTTTTGCTTAATTTCAATTTTATAAATAATAAGACTTTGACGCACACACTTTTGAGCGAACAAGTTTTTGGCGCCGTTGCCGGGGATTTGGTTTAGGCCAAATTCGGCTCTTGGTTGTCGAGCTTGGGAGCTTTGCTCTTGTTATTTGATTTTTTCGTTTTGAGTGATTTTGCAGATTTTTTGGTATATGCGAAGGTTTAGATCCACGAAAGACCTTGTTCATTTTGATCCCGAACTTGAGAAGACTTTGAAGTGAAAGTTAAGGGAGAAAAGGATGGCTGAACATAAAGAGAGGAATAACCAACAGGAGTTGGAAGAGGTTAGAGCTCAATTGAATACAAGTGAAAGACTACATCTTGAGGAGCAAGCTGATGCTCGAGCTGATCGAGAGAGAAATGAAGCTCAAATTGAGGAGCTTGGGGCGATGATTCTATTAATGCAATTAGATAAAGGCGCCGGAAGTAAGAAAGCTATATCAAATAGATACATTAGATCTGAATCATCCAATTATGATGACATGCCGTACCTAGAGGATATTGCACCAATAATCCATCCAGTTCGTGACAATCCTAGACCATAGGTTGATCCTCGCATTCCCGCAAGAGATATGAGAGCCGCTAATGGCGGGGATGAACCACGAACCCTTGGGCAACGGATGGATCCAATTCAGCAACCACGCTAGTTAGGTGTGAATTTTGGAGGTGAAGACATCCTGGATTTCGGGTTTAGCCCGCAAGTTATTACCATGGTTCGCCAAAGTCAATTTGGTGGAACAGATGCTGAATCTCCAAACCAACACTTACAGAATTTCGAAATTCATATGGAGACATTAAAGCCGAAGAGAAATGTCAACAACAATTACAAGATAAAACCGTTCTTCTTCTCTTTGAAGGACAAGGCTTTGTCTTGGTACCAAGCTCTTCCAGCTGGAAAACTTAACACATGGGAGGATTTGACTTCGGAATTCCTCACCAAGTTCTTTCCACCATCCAAGACAGTGGAGTTGAGTGGTAAGATTAATGCTTTTTACATGAAACCTAACAAAACCTTGTTTAAATCTTGGGAAAGGTTTCAAGATATTCTATTGGATTGCCCGCATCACGGCCTTTCAAAGCTGGAATTATTGGAGATCTACTACAAGGGGCTGGATGTGGAAATGCAATTCAAGCTTCAATCCCTTTCTTGTGGAACTTTCGTGGACATGAGAGAGGATGACGCTTGGGACTTCATTGAGAAGCAAGCCCAAGTGATTGAGAGGTATTCCCATAGGAAAGTCGATGATGGGAATCGGAATTCAGGAGATCCATGAGCAAAGTTAACTCATGCTGCAGAAACTCAAATGTTTTCCCTCAACAATGAGATCAAGGAGTTGAAGGAAGTCATAAAAACTAGCCTTCAAAGAACGAAGGAGCAAGATGCCGCCTATCTAGGAAGGGACAATAACCAAGGCAATAAGAACAACTACCGGAATAATAAGTGGAATAACAACAACAGGAACTCCAACAACAACAATTGGAGATCCAACCAACAAAACCTCGGTAATCCTTATTCACATGCTGAAAATGCACTAACACCTCCATCTTCTTCTACTCCTTTGAAAAGTCAGGGACAAATTTCAAATAATTTGAGTAAACCGGAGAAGGATAAGCATGATGCTATGTTGGAGACAATCTTGGGAAAGCTCCAGGGATTACAGAATCATATCACCTCAGTTGATAAACCAAAAAAAGCTTTAAAAAACCAAGTTTTTAGCAAGGCTAGAGAAGTTCCTAGAGACCAATGGAAGCTTCCCGGAAAGACGGAGGACAATCCAAAAGGAAGTGCGATGGCTATTACAACTAGAAGTGGTGTAACAACCACCGACCCGCAGCCAAAGTTCGTCGAAGTTCCCGCTGAGAAAGAGAAAGATAAGGAGAAGGAAAAGGAAGATGTTTATGTTCCTCCTCCAGCTTACAAACCTCCACTACCGTTCCCGCAATCTAGAGCAAGAACGCGTCTAGACAAGCAATTCGGTAAGTTTATTGATCTAATGAGCAAACTGCATATTAACATACCTTTTATTGATGCAATTGTAGGTTTGCCCGCTTACGGGAAGTTTTTAAACGAAATCCTCTCTAACAAGAAGAAGGTGGAACACTTTGGAGAAGTCAAGATGAGTTCGGAATCTTCGGAGCTCATCAAAACTATGACGGAGAATATGCCCCCAAAGTTGAGAGATCCGGGGTCATTTTGTATTCCAATAGGAGTTGGAGAAATCATATACGATGCTCTTTGTGATTTAGGATGAAGCGTAAGTATCATCCCGCTTGCTTTATGTAGGAAGGTCGGTTTAGGTGAACCTAAACCGGTAAAGATGACGTTGTACATGGCGGATCGATCCATAACTCGACCCGTAGGAATCATTGAAGACGTCCCGGTCAAGCTCGGTAAGTTCTAATAGATTTTGTTGTACTTGACATTCCTGCAGATTGTCCAGTCCCGATCATACTCGGGAGACCTTTTCTTGCAACTTCCAACTGTATGGTAGATTGCAAGAATGCTAGGCTAGCCTTCGATATAGGAGAAGAGAAGGTTGAATTTGTTCTCTCAACTTTGGCAAAAGAACCTGCGCTTGGAGAGGATATGTTCAACCTCTATGACGAAGAAGTATCTAGAGAGGATTGCAATGTTGTGTTTGATGCATTGCAAAAGGTCATAACCACGAGCTAGGAGAAGTGCATTGCAAAAGGTCATAACCTCGATATAGGAGAAGAGAAGCTCGATCTTGTTTAAAGATCCACTGCAAAAGGTCATAACCATGAGCATCATAGAAAGAGGAGAAGAAGAGGATTGCAATGTTGTGTTTGATGCTTTGGAGGAGCTAGGAGAAGTGCAAATTGAAGAATTCAAAAAATTGTACGATAGCTCCGAAGACGTTAGACACCACGGTCAATCGCTCTTTTCCACGGGCGTGGTTTCACCTATTCCAGCCGTGGAAAGTTATGTCGAGAGCAAAGATTTAATTTTAACCACATTCCACGGCCTCCTGGACACAAACCACGATTATGGAAGTAACAGTGACACCGTGGTTTTGGAAAATGTTGACGACAACTCCGTTCTCTCTACAAACACTCATGATTCTTCCCCAACACCTCCAAACCCTTGGAGACTTCCAAGGAGACATCAACCAACTCTCAAGATACTCCAAAGGTATCAACAACCTTGGAATTGAATCCACTTCCCACACATCGTAGGTATGCATTTCTTGGAACTAAATCTACGTTTCCCGTTATTGTTAGTTCGGATTTGAGTGAAGATGAACATTAGAAACTTATGGCTGTTTTGAGGAAACAATGGAAAGCTCTAGGCTATACCATAGAGGATCTTGTACAAATTAAACCATCTTTATGTATGCACAAGATTCTAATGCAAGAGGATTATAAGCCTTCACGCCAACCTCAAAGACGGTTAAATCCGATCATGAAAGAGGTTGTGAAGAAGGAAATCCTTAGGTTACTTGACGCAGGTATCATGTATCCTATCTCCGATGCAAGTGGGTGATCCATGTTCAAGTTGTCCCAAAGAAGGGAGAAATGACCGTTGTGACCAACAAGAACAACGAACTCATTCCAACAAGGACGGTAACCGAATGGAGGATGTGCATCAATTACCGCAAGCTGAACAATGCAACGAGGAAGGACCACTTCCTGCTACCATTCATCGATCAAATGCTTGAGAGGTTAGCACAACATTAATATTTTTTTTACCTTGACGGTTATAGTGGTTTCTTTCAGATCCCGATTCACCCGGATGATCAAGAGAAGACCACATTCACGTGCCCATGGGGTACCTTTGCTTATAGAAGGATGTCATTCGGACTTTGCATCGCTCCAGCCACCTTCCAAAGGTGCATGATGGCCATCTTCTCGGAATACATTGAGGAAATCATGGAGGTTTTTATGGACGATTTTTCAATTAGTGGTTCCTCATTGGACAATTGTCTTGCTAACCTTTCTCTTGTTTTGCAATGATGTGAGGACACTAACCTTGTTCTAAATTGGGAGAAGTGTCAATTCATGGTTAGAGAAGGCGTTGTGTTTGGACATTTGATCTCCAATAGAGGGATCGAAGTTGACAAGGCTAAGATCGAGACGATAGAGAAGCTTCCTCCTCCATCTTCGGTGAAGGGGATAAGGAGTTTCCTAGGAAACGCACAATTTTATAGGAGATTTATCAAAGACTTTCCGAAAATTTCTAAACCGCTAACTAATATATTGATGAAGGATGTTGTTTTCGAATTTTTGCAAGAAGGTTTAGATGCTTTATATAAGATTCGAGAAGCCCTCATCTCATCCCCCATAATCCAACCTCCGGATTGGAATCTCCCATTCGAGGTTATGAGTGATGCAAGTGACGTAGTTGTTGGAGCAGTGCTTGGACAAAAGAAAGAAGGCCGAACCCACGCCATCTACTATGCTAGCAAGACGCTAGATGAAGCACAACTCAACTACGCCACGACTGAAAAGGAATTTCTAGCCGTTGTATATGCTTTTGATAGTTTCGTTCTTATCTCGTAGGAGCGAAGGTGATTGTATACATGGACCATTCAGCAATACGGTATTTCCTCGCCAAGAAGGATGCAAATCAAAGGCTGATTAGATGGATTCTTCTTCTTCAAGAATTCAATCTAGAGATTCGCAACAAGAAAGCCTCTAGAAATTCTATTGCGGATCACTTAAGTTGTCTACCACACACCGAAGGCGACGACCTACCCATCGATGACTCCTTCCCGGACGAACACTTGCACATAATGGAAGTGTGTATCGATACGATCTCTAGAGGTAACGAACCTTGGTTTGCTGATTTTGTAAATTACTTGGTTTGTCAGGAAATACCTTCGGGATTATCCTATGCACAAAGAAAGAAGTTCTTTAGGGTTGTCCGCCAATACTATTGGAATGAACCTCTACTCTTCAAGAGAGGTCCCAACGGCATCATTAGAAGATGTGTGCCGGAAGACGAAATACAAAGTGTCATTCGTCATTGCCATTCACTTCCTTGGGGAGGACACGCTAGTTCGCATAAAACAAGCGCTAAGGTGTTGCAATCCGGATTCTTTTGGCCTACTTTATTTAAGGATCTGCAAACCTTTGTTGCTTGCTGCGATGCTTGTCAAAGAACAAGAAATATCTCTAGGAGATATGAGATGCCTCTCAACAACATTCAAGAGGTGGAGATCTTTGACGTTTGAGAAGTTGATTTCATGGGACCATTCCCATCATCTTGTGGAAACCATTACGTACTTCTAGCTGTAGATTATGTTTTGAGATGGGTTGAAGCTATTGCCTCTCCAACTAACGATGCTATGGTTGTTGTCAAGTTCTTTAATAGAACTATTTTCCCAAGGTTTGGGACACCACGAACCATCATTAGTGACGGAGGTTCACACTTCATAGCCCGACGATTCGAAGCTCTACTAGCTAAGTATGGGGTGACTCAGAAGATCGCCACACCTTATCATCCACAAACAAGTGGACATGTGGAGATTTCAAATAGAGAGATTAAAGGAATCCTTGAGAAGACGGTGTCAAAAACAAGGAAGGATTGGTCATTGAAGCTGGATGACGCATTGTGGGCGTATAGGACAGCATACAAGACTCCCATCGGCACAACACCTTACAACCTTGTGTATGGGAAGTCTTGCCATCTCCCGGAAGAGCTGGAACATAAGGCGTATTGGGTTGTAAAGTGCTTGAACTTCAGCATGAAGGAAGCTGGCGAGAAGCGCCTCTTGGACCTTAACGAGCTAGAAGAACTCCGCTTGAACGCCAATGTGAACTCCAAGATTTACAAAGAAACGGCGAAGCGTTGGCATGATAAGCATATCTTTCCAAGTAAGCTTAAATCTCGTTGGAAAGGACCCTATGTGATTAAACATGTTTTTCCCATGGTGCAGTTGAAGTATGGGGTGAGAAGTACGGAAGTTTCAAGGTGAACGGTCAACGACTCAAGAAGTACTCGCCGGAGTTCCAAGTTGAGGAAATCGCTCCGATTGTCCTCACTTAAACAAAGGAACGGTCTAGCTACGGACCCAAAATAGAGCGCTTCTTGGGACGCAACCCAAGGTATGACATTCTTGTTTTTGTTTTTGTTTCTTTCCTAGATTAGATTAGTTTAGATGTTTTTGTTTGTTTTTTTTCCATACTTTCCGGTATGTATGTGTCTTTGGATGCCAAAAATGAGGAAGGAGCAAAAGAAGGGAGGAAAAGCCTAAAAAAATGACGAAACTTGGATTCTTGGCGAAAACAGAGGATTCCAGGGCTAAAAAGGCAAAACCACAACCGTGGTTTGCTTAATTAGGCCATGGAAAACAAGGTCGTAGCTAAAGAAAATAAAAACACCAAAATTCCACGGGTTCGTACAAAACCACGGCCGTGCAACACCCCGAATGGCCGTGGTTTTCAAAATTTTTACGGCACCTATAAAACTCCTCCTTCTTCACAAAATCTCACACTCTTCCTCTTCCACGCCCCAAACCATGCCGAACCACCCTCACCCTCGTGATTCTTCAACCGGTGATCGATTCGAACGATTCTTCGACCTAAAGTGAAGCAAATCGAATCCTCTACAAGATCCCAACAACAAACTGAGTAAACAATCAACAATCGAAAGGAATTTGGATTTTCCCAAATCCAAACCCTGGGTTTTCTCTCTATCTCTTCTTGCTTGAGTTTGTTCGTTTTTCTTGAAAATTTTTAGGAGAACTAGACGGAACTGAACTTAGAAATAGTTTAGGGCTATTGTTGTTCAGTTTGGTGTGAATTTGGTGAATTTTTGTGTGAAATCGACGAATTCCACGGGTGCCGTACAATTCCACGGCCGTGGTTTCTGAAGAACAGTCCGTGGTTTTTGCTGATTTGTGAGAAAATGTTCGGAACTTGGAAATCCAACAGAACCAAGAAGTCAAAGGGTGATGGGTCTTCTTCCCAACCCCCTCCTGTAGAACCACCAGTCCCTAGAGTCCCCATAATCCATAGTGATTACCTTATATCCATGGAAAAGATTTCAAAGCGGGATGTGATAGCTCCTAGGTTCATTATCATGGAGGAGTTTCAAGAGCTGAATATGGTAGATTATTTGACTTGGTTACTGGATAGGGCTGGTTTGATTGTGTTTTCCGCCATTAGGGAGGATCCATATGAGGAGATCACAAGGGAGTTTATTACTTCCTTTGAGCATGATGTCGTTAACTGAACGGTTTCATTTAGATTGATGGAGCACAACTACAATTTCTATATTTGTAGTTTGGGACGATGTTTGGGTTCCATGAGACGTTCAATGGAACGTTTCCTAAAGGAGTTAAGGGTAAAAAATTCTGGAAATAGATTGCTATGATAGTCGGGCATGAGGATCGTTGGCAACCGGCCGATTCAAAGGCCAACCTCATCTACCATCTAGCTATTAAGATAGCCCATAGGATCCTTTCAGAATGCCTATTCCTGAGGACCGAGACCCTTCAATAGGTCAAGGCCGATGAGCTCTTCATCCTGTATTGCATGATTTCCGGTCACTCTCCGGATTGTGCAACCTTGCTCGCCTCCACCCTTAGTAAAGTGAAGAACAAATGAGCCGGAAATATAGGATATGGAGGCATGGTTACACATATTGAAAACCGACTAGGAGTTCATTATTTTGCTTGGACGAGGGTAGCTGCTGCAAGACCTTTGGGTCTCAATGGTCTCTTGACTAGAGGACTATTGTTTCCTCGCCACCGCGGTCCACCTACCGGAGCCGTGCCTTGGGAGGATAGAGGTGGTAGAGGCATTCCATGGCTCCCGGAGTACTTTCTTAGGCTTAGCCGAGGGAACCGGAAGGAGACCTTTGTTCCTATGCATGTTAACAAGTTAGGAGCTCCTCCTTATGTCCCCGATGATGTTCCAGTTGCAGCTACAGTTGATGAGGATGAGAAGACGGGAGGAGGTGACTATCCGGATGTAGGAGGGGATGAGCAGGGCTTTGGATCATTCCCAGAGCAGCCAGCGGACAACCCGGAGCCAGCTAGGAGTTCCACTTACCAGCCGAGGCCTTCCGCTTCTTCCTCTTCCCGCCGAGCTAGTGTTAGTGAGCGCCCCACATGGATGGAGAGTGTGCCGGATTGGTACGGCCAGCAGCCGGCTTGGTTGGGAGCTCCACCACCTTGGACTCAGCAGCCTCTTACATGGTACTAGCAGCCGCCAGCATGGGCTTAGCAGCCTCATTCTTGGTATGACCAGTAGCCAGGGTGGGGGGGTGATCTTTCTAGGAGGGTGGACGACTTAGAGAGCCGCCAGGGGGAGCATGATATATAAAGGCAAGAGAACACAAGGATCCTCGGTGATGTCTATCACTAGAAGTTTGGGCGAACTTTCAGCTCCGACTTCTTCCCTTACCCACCGCCACCGCCTCCACAGTTATTGATGATGGATGACTCGAGCCACTCCACCGCCTTAGTGAGTTTTCTTTTTTTTTCTTTATTTTTCCTAAACATTGAGGACAATGTTTATGTTAAGTATGGGGTGGGTTGTGACTCTCATTTGTAATAACTCAATACACATGCTTGCTTTAATTCCATGAACACTTGCATCTTTCTTTTATTGTTACACGTTTCTTTATTGCATTGTATTAAAAAGCTTTGAAAAACACATAAAAATTTTGAAAATTTTTGAAAATTATTGTGCTTCTAAGATTGGAAATGAATTCTATGATGAATCTACTTGTGAAATGAATTTTTGATGACATTTTTATGCTTGAATTGAATTATGAATTGTGAAGAAATTGAGTATGTTTTTTAACCTTTCTTGCAAGCTTCATAATGTCAGAGTTTTATCTTTATCATATTGAGGAATAGAGATTGAAATCACAATATAATTTCTTGCACTTCTTTATGAGATGATTAAGACACTTCGATTTTTCTTGCTTCTTTCCTTAACCACTTATCCCCTCAATGAAAATAATTGCCTCCTTTACCTATCCGGGAATTAGGAAGAGTTGATTTTGTCATGTTTGATGTGGGAGAGCCATGAAAGAAATTTTGTGGATTCAAAGAGTATAAAAATAGGTTTGGGGAAGTCAATCATGATGATAAGTAACTCGGCACCATTCACATAGCCGGATGTTTGTGTCTTGCCAAAGTCGGATTGAGCGATATTCCTAACAGATTATGGTACGTGCATCAAGGGTTTGAGGCATCTCGAAATTGAGAAACGCCAATCTCCTAGGCTTCGGTTTTTGTGCACCGCTGTCCATATTCCTAAAAAGTAAGTCGAAAAATTTTGTGCTAAAATAAAGAGCAAAGCTTTAATTGGTGGCTGGTTCAAATTGTAGAAAAAAGTTTTTGTTGTTCCTTCTTCCCGGATTTATACACCATATTCCTTTATAAGTTTCCCACCTATTCATATCTTGACCTTGCTTGAAAGTCCTTGAGATCATGAGAATGATGTTTGACTTGGTGATCTAAATTGAAGTTTCACATGTTTGATTTTGACAATGCTTGAAGGTTATGATGTTTTCCTTGAAGTTTATGCAATTTAGGATATTTCCTTTGCTTTACATACTTTGATTTATGTAAATGGATGTTTTCAAGGAAGCATGAAGCGATTTGAGAATGATCTATTAATTAGAAGCACAATACCAAAAAGATTGTTTTTACCTTGTTTTTGCATTCATATTTCATCCTACCTTGTATTCTAAGCTTTTAAAAACCTTTCTTGGGGACAAGCAAGCGACAAGTATGGGGTATTTTGATAGCATGAAATATGACCATATTCTAGGCACTTGTTTTGATTGTTTTTCCCTTTTAGTTTTGTACATGGATAAGAGTTTGAAGCATTTATGAGCACATTCACCTATTTTGTCGATATAGAGATCTACATAAGCTTTGTTATGTTTTTAGGGGAATAAAGGCTTGGATTGGAGAATATATGAGAGAGTAGGAGTATTTGATCATGCTAGGCATCAAGAGCATGCAATGGAGAAGCTAAGGATGGAGCATGATTAGAGAACTTTAAGAAACAAAGGCTTTTACAAAGGAATTTGACAAATCACGGCCAAACCAAGAGAACCACGACCGTGGTTTTAGCATTGCGCGCGTGGAAAGTCATGTCGAGAGCAACAGAAAGATTCCACGACCAGAACCACGACCGTGGAAGTTTACACTAGACCGTGATTCTTATACGATTGCCACGTGTTATATTTGCAACGTCAGCGACGGTTATCGGGCTTTTCGTAACCCTAATTTTTCCCTATAAGAAGCCTGAAGAAAGGAGAAATCAGGGGACTCGCATTGATGGATGGATACACTACATTTCATTTGGAGATTGATTGAGGAAGATTCCATCGTGTACAGGAAGATCCCGAGAAGGACGCATTTCGAGATTGCGTACTTAGGAAGATCTTAGGGTTTACATTCGAAGGCGGATTGACATCCCGTTCTTCATTGTCCCTATAGATTGTTGTGAGGATTTATGTTCCCTATTCCGCTTTCATTGAACACATACGCTTGTTATTTGTTTTCGAGATTGACTATTCGATTGTTATTGAGTTTTCGGAGTTTTTACCTTTTTCTCTTTTAAACTTGATTTTTGATTCAATGATGATGGTTATTTGCTAAAACCCTTTAGCAATTCTAAGGTGAAGGGTTGATAGTTGTGGCTTAGATAATGATAGATTGAACGCAAATAGATTGGACCGTGAGAGTTGCGAGAAACCACGTCGTCGACATTTTCCACAGTCTGTTCTTGAGTTCCACGGCCTTGGTTCTTCAAGACCCAGCCGTGGTTTCCTCTGTCGTACGTCCTTTGCTTTTGCTTTAATCCAAAGTTATAGATATGCTTTAACCTAGCCTTGCTTGCCTTTTCTAGGTAGTAGTGAGACTCAACATCCTATATTTCGGCTTCAAGTGTCACAACCTTAATCGTTTTGGCTTATCTTTGATTCCTTGGGTTGGGCATGGGTATTTGAGAGCAATTCCTATCCTTTGATCCTTTCTATACTGCAGCCTCAACAACCTTTGTAGAGAGTGTCTCTGGGTGAGACATATAGGGTTTTGGAACTTCACCGTACATAACCTTACATTAGCTATACCTCTGCAACCCCGACTCTGTCCTAACATCAATAGAATATCTTGAATCAATTGCCACAATTGGATACCTGGATCTTTAGGATTGCTGTTTTCCTAATATTTGCAAAGCTTCTACATTTAATTGCTTGACAATTTGTGAATTGATTTTGTTCCCCCCAAATCCCTGAGTTCGATACTCTTGAATTCAGGCTTTACTACGCCGATCCGTACACTGCGGGTTCGCTTTTGCTTAATTTCAGTTTTATAAATTTTAAGACTTTGACGCACACACTTTTGAGCGAACATTAGACAATTATGGGCGTATAAGGAGAATGACCGGGGAAGGGTCAAGAGTTAGGCGCTTTAATGCGGGCACTTATGATGATGACGATAATTGCGTGATTAGTGAAACGTTAGTTGTGTATTGACGGTAAGAGTATGATATGTGTATATATTCGATCTGCAAGGGTAGAATACACATTAGAGGTGATTGATAGAAGTTGTTCAGGACTGCAGTCTTATGATTTTGTTATCATTTAGGGTAGGTGTATGGTATCACCAAAAACCTTAATAAGTGGACGCTTTGAGACAAAGCAACAACTTAACTGACAATTCAACCTCAACTATTAACGTAGATGATCGTTGAAGAGATACAGCGGAATCGTGGGATTTGCAGAATGGATTTGAGAAAGATCCAGGATTGAAGGTTCTGAGGAGAGACCTCATAGTTACCTTTATGGGATGACGGTTTTGTTGAGACGCCAGGAGCGTCCATATGAGCTTATGATGGAGAGCTGAGATAGAGCCTCCAAGAGGCTCACACTACCCTTACGAGTTCACCCTGGTGTTGGTAAGAGGTAGCCAGATTGGTGATGTTCACAGTGGTGGAGACGGCCTTAATGCCGTCTCCACCACTGTGACCCATCGTTAGGTCAAGCTTGACCACCATAAGACGGGAAAGAGGACTTCACCCACCGCAAGTTATTTAGTGGGAGCGGGAGTATACCTCATAGAGGTTATTACTGGTTTGAGACCACATGATGGTTGTGACGTGTTTGGGTCATTATGGACCGACCGACGGGCATAACGCGTTCACACCCTATTGGGAGACAGGGCCGACGAGTCGGCTAGTTGTGGGATATGCTAAGCCATAGTGAGATTACTTTGGGTACCAAGTACCATCGTTCGGATTGAGATTTATGATTCATCTCGATGTTGTTGGGCAGCGGGATAGTACCGCTTAGGGGCCTAGTGTCTTCATGATAGTTTTCGTTCTCACACATATGGTCGGCTAGAGAGGGCTTTTCAAGCCTTAAAGGATGTGCTGGGAGCCTCTATGCTAAAGTCAGAACAAGTATAATCCGAACACTTCCCTTTGATCGAACTTTCGTATTATTATAGTTGGGATGAGTTGTTTGTGATGGCCCTTTGGGAGGCATTTTGTGGACGGAAGTATAGTACACCGTGGTGTCAGAATTTGGATAGTGTATATAGGGATAGCCCTTAACAGATTGATGTTGCCACCATGGGTGTATATATTGATGAGAGGCGCACACCTCTAGAGGTGAGTTATGAAGTAGGTACGGTTAAGTCGAGAGTTTTAGGTGGCGCGAGGTGCCAAATGTTTGGCTTTTGAGGAGGTTGAGTTTCCGTTTTACGGACCCTTTTTGGGAGATGAGAACAAGTATTACGTGTTTTACAAATTGATGTTGCCACCATGGGTGGAGGGTACTTACCCGAGGTTTCTTGTGACAATCAAGGGAGTACATGGATAACTCGAGTTATGATATTAGTCGTGTTGATCTGGTGGTAGACGAAGAGCCGATGAGGATACCGGGAGGACATGGGATAATATCTTTGGTTGAGTTTACGACGAGCTAGTTACATTTGATATGGCCGATGGGATAGATTTTATGTGCATACGCGAGTTTATGTGTTTTGTGCCCCGAGTGGGAGTGTGTTGTGTGTTCGGTTAGGTTGTGACTTGGTATGCGTTATGTGGTTCGTGTGAGTATGTATGTCGGCCTTGCGAGGTCTTGACGTGGTTATACGAGTGTGTTGTGGTTATTGAGTAGAGAGTTGGCACGTTTACGGCTTTTGAGTGGTTACCGAGGTATTTGTTCCCGAGAGTTCTGCGTTATCAAATTTTCGGGACGAAACTTGTTTTTAGGAGGATTAGTTGTAACATCCAGAATTTTTATTCCCAATGGTTAGCGAGTTACCAACGTTTCGCATGCACGAGGTGCTGAGTGATGGGTTTTATCCCAAAAATCCCGTTCCTATCCTTTGGTTTTAGCTTTTTTCTTTCCGACACCTCGGTCTCTTGAGTGAGGAGACATATGGGACAGCAGACCGTTGGGTCTCCCCATCCCTTTTTGCAGCTCACTTTTCACTCCCTCTCTCTTCATTCTCCTCTTTCATGTTAGTTCTCTCCTTCACTCTCCCTCTTGTGCTCTTTCCTCTTCTTTCTCCTTAGAAGCTCTTGGCTAGTGATTTGCAGCATTGGAGAGCTTTGGTTTTGTTCTGGTAATCTTCCTTCCTCCCCTCTTCTCCTTTCTTGGTGATTTTCTTTCCCCTTCTTCTCTTCTCCTCCATGGCTATGGAGGAAGCTTGGGAAGAGAGACCTTAATGAAACCTTTTGCATGTGCTTGTTCTTAGCTTGATAAGATCATGGAGAGGTATTTAAGATCAGTGGATAGTGTTTGGAGAAGGCCCAACCAAAGAAGGAAGCCATAGAAGCTCAACTGCACAATCGAAGATCGAAGACATCATTGTTTCTGGAGTTCTACCGCGGGGGCGGCATCAGGAGCCGCGGGGGAGGCATCAAGAGCCGCAGGGGCGGATCTTAGCCAGCTGCGGGGGCGGTGAGCAGCGCTGCAGGGGCGGCGGCAGGTCTTGCCCGCAGCCGCGGGGACGGATGAACAGTGCGCGGGGCCTAACCTTTAGCACACAGTCGCGCCTTTTGTTTCCGCGGCTGTGTTTCTTCAACAGTAGGCTCTTCTTCGCCCTTCTTCTTCGTTCCTTCCTTAGTTGTGAGGTTGTTTCATGTTAGTATCCTGCCTAGGATGAAGCTAGGGTAGTTGTGAATGCCATCTAGTGGATGTGGACCTTCGGAGACCTTAGAGTCTCAGTTGTTGCTTAGGATGACTCGAGTGTGATGATCATGTTATACCTCTTAGACTAGTTGCGTTCTAGCTTGGTGATGAGTTTTCCTTGTAGGAGAGGGGGCTGTTGTAGTGCATTTATATATGTTTGATGAGTTATGGTCCCTTGGAGCCTAGGAACGTTCCCTAGCTTATGAGTTGTAGGAACTTGTGTTCGTTTGCTAGATTGCAAAGTCTAAGGACTTCTAGCTTTTGAGAGTGTTGTTGATGTGTGCCTCTTTTTTATCAGGCCTTGGTTGTATACATACGGGAAGTTGAGATCGGTTTTGGTTAGCTTTGAGACGAGGTAAGTCCTCGGACTTACTTAGCCGCTTTTATGCATTATTTGGATATGTGATGGTGGTGTGTGTTTAATTGCTTATGATCATGAAACCGGATTAGGACAACTTGGTTATATATATTGTTGGCCCATTGTTTATTATTATTATCTAGCGGTGACATCACTACCCAACTCCCGAGGGAGATTGGGAGGTTCTCTGCGACTAGGCCATACATGGTATATGGGCGGGCTTCTTCTCCACTCCACATGGTATACGGGTTGATCTCCGCATCACTCTTGTTAATTACACGGGGACAAAGGCGAGAGTTATAAGACTCTCGTGTCACACTTTAAAATGAATGAAACTAGTAATGGAATAATTTAAAAAGAGGATAAGAACCGGATATGTATGTATATGAGCATGATGTGTGTTTTGTGTACTTATGTGTGTGTTTGTGCCCTTGCTATCTTTAAAATGCATAGAATGTGAGCTAACGGTTTTATACCGACTGTTGTAGTTGATGTGCAGGTTAGGTGTGGCCGAGTGATCTGGAGGAGTGGGCAGTTGGGGTTCCGTACATCATAGGTCGAGCTTGGGGGTTGAATCTGTGTATCGTTGTTGTATATTGTGATTTGTTGGCGCTGTTGTATAGACGGATGATGTATTTCCTTTCTTGTTGTTTTCGGGAATCATATCATTGCATTAAATTTATTTTCGGTTTTGGCCTTTATTTGTTCCTTGTTGGAAAGATCCGGTGAAATTGTTGTTAGGCTAAGGGTCGGGAACCATTGTGAGGTCTCGCCCGTAGCATTCCCGAGTCCCGCGGAATCGGGGTGTTACAATAACCTTGTTTTGTTGAGGTGTTCTAGGACATGTCTAGGACTGTGCTTTTACAAAATAGTTTGCCAAAAAGCTTTTGGGTTGAAGTTGATAACACGGCTAAATACATCTTAAATAGAAAATATTATGTTTTGACCAACTTAAGTTGGTTAAATGTTGCACAAAACAAATCAAGCTTAAGTTGGTCAAATTCTCAACCATGATCACTTCTAATAAAAACGGTAGGTAGGATGTACTGTTTTCCCTTGGGAGATTTGACACGTATATGACCACATAAATCCATATGTAAAAGTTCAATGGGTCGAGAAGAACTTACAAACTTCTTTGGTTTGAATGAACCTCTTGTTTGTTTACCTTGTGTACAAGCCTCGCATAGTTCATCTACCTTGAAGTTTAGGTTTGGAAAACCATGTACAAAATCCTTTAAAAGAAGTTTATTCATCGTATGCATGCTTACGTGACCAAGTCGTCTATGCCAAAGCCTTGGATCATCAGTCAAGACCTTGAGGCACGTTAATCTTGTTCCGGAAACTTGGTTAGTGCTCATTGAATATACATTGTTGCATTTAGGAGCTGTAAGCACGACATCACCATATAATTTATCTTGAACTTCACATTTTGAACAATCAAAGATCATTTTGTTTCTTTTATCACATATTTGATTGATGCTAAGTAGAGATTTGGATCCTTTTCTTGATCGGCCATTAAACATAAGTTTGCTTGATCATTTTCTTCATTTGACTCATTTGTTGAATCTGAGTCACTCCACGATGCTACCATAGCCTTCTTCTTTCGATCATTCTTCCTAAAGTTGTTTCTCTTCTTTTGTGGACAATCCTTTACCAGATGATCTACTTCACCACATTCAAAACAAATCAATACTTTAGTTTTCTTATTAGGGTTAGAAAACTTACCTCTAGGTCTTGATGATCGTTGATATTCTTTGTTTGCGAATAGCTTCTCAATTTAAAGAATTCTTGGAAGACCTCTTGAAATCAAGGCGAATGGATC
The DNA here is from genome assembly GCA_033239125.1 of Fagopyrum homotropicum. NCBI lineage: Eukaryota > Viridiplantae > Streptophyta > Magnoliopsida > Caryophyllales > Polygonaceae > Fagopyrum > Fagopyrum homotropicum. Next base: position 34,026,487 of record BSWB01000008.1, read on the forward strand.
TTCCTCCTCATCATCACTCTCTTCTTCATCCGATGGAATGTTATCCTTCATGGATCTTAAAGAAAGATTCTTTGTGTTTGATGTGGTAGTTCTCCATCTTCTTTAGCAAGAACCATTTCATGAGTGATAAGCTTTCCAAGAAGGTCGTCGAGAGGTAATGTTGTGAGATTTGCGCTTCCTTAACGGCAGTCATTTTTGGTCCCCACTTGGCTTCAGCGAAGCTTCTCAATACTTTCCTTACTTTTTCTTCATTTGTGAAGACCTTTCCAAGTGAATCAAGATTGTTCACAATCTCAGTGAATCATGTGAACATCTCTTTGACCGTCTCATTTGAATTCATCTTTAATAATTCATATTGCCTGAGGAAGATGCTTATCTTTGTCTCCTTGACTTGACTTGTTCCTTCGTATGTGATAGGTGATGTAATCACTATCATTTTAGGTACTTTTAGAGTCTTTTTAATGTCTTTGAGTCATATTGTGTTACTAATACCTTGATCCAGATGAAGAAGTCCAAATGAATTAAAGAAAGGTTTTAGCAACACTTAGGAGAAGAAGAAGATCAACGAAGACAACTTTTTCATGCCACACCGCCCCAGCAAAGTAATGTCACCGCCCCTGAGGTGACACTACACTCCGGTGATGCAGCTTGAGCCTCGCCAGCGCCCCGAGAGAATGGTGTCACCGCCCCCGCGGCGTCACCTAGCCGTTCCAGCGGTGACACCCCTGAAGACCCATGCCCAGTGCCGTAGTCAGCGCTTTGGCCTACGCCTGGAAGGCCCTTGTCACCGCCCCTGCGGCGGCCTCTGGCCTCCCCTACAGAGACTCATCCCGAAGAACAAGTGTCAACGCCCCTGCGCCACTACCTGCTCCCTTGCTAGTGTAAGAGCCTTAGTCCTTTAGAGATCCAACGCTTGTGCCTTAGCTGAGATGCAGAAGCTGAGCCTTGCCTAAGCCGCCCCTGCGGCTAGACCACCACCTCCAACGCCCCTGTTGGCCGCCTCTACGCCTCCTAGGTCCGCCCCTGCGGATTCTAGTGGGCTACAGCCGTCTTCATTGACCTTAACCCGTACTTTTGGTTGGCTTCCTTTATAAGCCATCCCTTTGCATCCTGATGAGGGTTTCTCATCTTCTGCCACCTCCATCCTCTCCCCTCATGTTCGTCTTCTCTTCTTCTTCCTTAGATTTTCTTCTTGTTTTGTTTGGAATGTGAAGAGAATTTTGTGTGGCTTTGGTTGATGGTGATATTAGATGTTGTTGTTGGTGTGTTGTGGAAGATGTTTAGGTGGTGAGGATTATACTTGAGCAGTTGTGGTGTGTTCTTTCTTCCCCTTCTCCTCTTCCTTCTTTCTTTCTTCTCTTTCTCTTCTCTCCTTCCTCTTTAGCTTAGGATTCCACAAGATTGATCTTGTGTTGATCTTCCTGAGCTTTTGTAGATGTATGTATGTATATATGTGTATGTATATGGTTGTTGGATGGTGAAGAGTTGAAGAGAATCGAGTGAAGGATCGAAGAGAAGTCGAGGGTGACATTCTGCACAGGAGCCGGCCTTGTGCCACCAGTGTTGCCGCCCCTGCGTGTGGAGTCGCCGCCTCTGCGCCTCCCTGTGTCCAGCTCTTGTGTCTTCCTTGTCGCGCAGGTGCGTCTTATTCAGGACTTGCCTAGAATGGCATGGACCCTTTCCTTTCCTTGTATGAGTGGTTAGTAGCATCCTAGGCATGTGTATGAGGATATGATAATGATGATTATGATATCGATGAAGATTAGTAGGTTGTGAAGCTTATAGAATGATCATGATCCTTATGGATCCCTTGGGTCTAGGTGTGACCCTTTGATTGATAGGAGATATGATATATTTTTGTGTCTTGTTATTAGGCAATTTTGTTATCTAGATGAGGGTTGATCGTGGTTGAGAGTATCAAAGGTTGAGGTAAGTCCGTAGGACTTACTTAGCTACCATCCTTATATTGGGTGTATGCATGAGTGGTTTGTGCTATGTGCTTGATAGCATGCGATATCGATTATTACCGACCTATATTTAATAGATAGCCCCCTTACAGTTGTAGTGATAACCTTTCCCTTTCATCATGTAAGGAGTCTGGGAGGTTCTCTAAAGTCAAGCCAGACTAGTATACGGGATGGGCACTTCACCTCTCCCATAGGGTACACGGGTAGTGCACCGATACTTGTAACACCCCGAATCCGCGGAACTCGAAGTGTCACATTGGGTTACGATCTCACAATGGATCCTGACCCTAGCCTGACAACAAGTTCACTGGACCTTACAACATGACACTGACAGATATAAAACAAATGCATAAACAACAAAAGGTAAAACAACATAGCACTGTACAACCCAAAAGGTAAAACAACATAGCTGAGTATAAACAACAACGTCCTCACACAAGAGGCAACCAAAAGATCATCCTCACGTAGGAGGGAAAAGTAAACAACCCCAAAAGCCCATAACATCCTATATATGAGAGGTCCTCGGCCTGCCACTCTGCTAGGTCACCCAGCAGCACGCTTATCCGATGGGGCATCTACAATATGGTAATAAACCATTAGCTAACCATACATATATAGAGTAATGCATAAGCACAATCACAATCATGTAAAGATAAACACATCAGCATGATATCACACATTTACCCATTTATCATCTTTATATAATAATCATTCACTCAAATCGTATATATATAGATAAATGAAAGTATGTGACATGAGGACCGATACATCCTCGCCTCTGAGCCTAATAGCCAGTTGTACGAGTATCGGTCACACAATATGTGTACCCTATGGGAGTGGATTGCGCCCTTCTTGTAAACCAGTCTGGCTTGACAACAAAGAACGTCCCAAACTCCACGGCGGGATGAAAGGGAAAGGTTATCACAACCACGCAAGGGGGTTGTCAATAAAACATAGGTCGGTATAAACGACATCTCATGCTATCATAGCAAACATATAAAGCACACGCCACTCATGCAAACATTCAATATAAGGATGGTAGCTAAGTAATTCCTACGGACTTACCTCAACCTCGTATACAGCTGAAACACAAACAACCTCCAATCCTGAGAGAGGGGCACTGCCTAATAACAAGGCATAGAAAGATATCAACCTCTATTCATCAAAGGGTCACACTAGACCCAAAGGGAGCCATAGGGATCATACTCAACCTCAAAACCTCAACTAACATCAACTTAAGTCCTTAAATTCGTACAAGGCATATATTGATAATAACCTCATCAAAACACATCCTCACACATGTAGCATGATCCTATACACTCACACTAGAAAGGGAGGAAACAAAGGCATCCTAAGGTAAGCCTAGAAGTAACACACACCTGCAGAACCATGTGTCGGACCTTGCTGATGCAGGTGGTCGCAGGGGCGGATTCCAGGGGGCGCAGGTGCGGCTCAAGCCGGCGCTGGGGCGGCTGCAAGGTGGCGCAGGGGCGGTTGGACAGCAGAGGATGCCTCTTTAGCCCTTTCTTCACTTCTTCCTTCGATTCTTTCACTCTTTCCTCACTCCAACGTCATACATACATACATACATAAACATACATATATATACATCAACACAAGCCAATCAAGGTTGGACAAAGATCCAAACTAAGGAATATAAGCTAGACTAAGTAAAGGAAGGAAAAGATGAAGAGAAGAAGAAAGAAAGGAAGGAAGCCATGACAGGTTACCAGTTGAGCTCTCTAGAAGATAAACACACATCACAACACCTCAAGCTGGCTCACACGAAGCTCAGCAATAGCAACCATCAACAAGCCAAGCAAAGTTGTCCAAGATTTCTCACAAACTCAAACAAAACTCAAGAAAAGATCAAAGATTATCCAAGGGAGAAGAGAGGAGAAGAAGATGCACGTAGGAGAGAGAGATGAGCTGAGGAGAAGGATACCCTCATTAAAAGAAAGAAAAAGAAGGTTATAAATGGTGAAAGGGTAAAGCACGGGTCAACGGGTCAAAGAAAATGGTTGCAGACACACATAGCCGCAAGGGCGGACTTTGTGAGCCGCAGGGGCGGTCTAGGCTAAAACTAGGTCCACAAATCATACACTCATCAACTCAGCAACTAGGCTCTTATATCTCACCCCCTTAAAAACAAGTTTCGTCCCGAAACTTGCAAAATCCTAAATCCTCTCGGAACCATAAGATGAGGTATAACTCTCTCTCTCTCTATCAGAGGTATCACATCTCTGTTTAGAAGGTCATAACCTATAACAATCTATAACCTCAACACCAACATGGAGGAATCATCAACTCTAGAAAACAAGGCCGTAACGCTACCCAAAGGCGTAGAGGAATAACATCTCTCGCCATACCACATCACAAGGCATAGAGGAAGCACATCTCTAGCCAAACCATAAACGTATACAATGCATGGAGGAATAACATCTCCACTAAAACTATATCCATGAAAATAGCATGGAGGAAAGAACCATCTCCAGCTAAATCCTAATCATACTCAGATAGAATGGAGGAAAGAACCATCTCCAGCTATAACATACATCATGCAAGCACAGCAAGATCTAATAAGATCATAAAGCACATCATATCTAGCATGGAGTAAGCACATCAAGTCATAAAAGGATATAAGCACATAATCAGATACTCACCAAGATAGCACTAAGATCTACTCATCGACCCTAGGTGCATTTATCTCGGCATAAAACTCTAGATTGTCCCTCTGGATACAATCCTCAGTCTCCCATGTAGCCTCCTCAGGTCCACGTCTAGACCACTGTATCCTCAGCATAAGAATATCCTTCGAACGCAAGCGTCTCACACCTCGCTCTAAGACTACAATAGGATGCTCAATAAAGGTGTGGTCTAGCTCCACCACCAAATCATCATAACTCACAATGTGCCTCGGATCTGGTATATACTCCCTCAACTGAGACACATGGAACACAGGGTGAACGCCCTCTAACCTCGGAGGCAAAGCTAATCTGTAGGTTGCCCTCCCAACTCTATCCAGTATCTCGAAAGGACCAACATATCGGGGACTCAGCTTCCCCTTTATGACAAAGCGTCTGACGCCACACGTCGGAGATACTCTCAACCAGACATGAGCTCCTACCCTGAACTCTAGAGGTCGATGCCTCTTGTCTGCATATGACTTCTGGCGACTTTGTGCAGTCAGCATCCTCTCTTTGATCAGTGCTACTTGAGCCATATCATCCTGAATCTGCTCTGGCGCTATCCCACTGATACTTCTAGGCTCATCCCAGCATAAAGGTGTACGACATCTACGCCCATACAATGCCTAATAAGGAGTAATCCCAATAGATGCATGTCAGCTGTTGTTGTATGAGAACTCAATAAGTGGGAGGTAATCAGACCATCCCCATCCCCAATCCAACACACAAGCTCGCATCATATCGTACAAGGTCTGGATGGTCCTCTTAGACTGACCATCTTTCTAGGGGTGAAACGTAGTCGTGAAGTGTAGACTCGTCCCCAAAGCAGTCTGAATTTGCTGCCAAAATCTCGAAGTAAACCGTCCATCTCGATTAGAGACGATCTTCCTCGGTACACCATGGCATCTCACTATCTGTCTATTGTACTCCTCAACTAATCTGCTAACTGGTCACATCTCTCTGATAGGAATGAAATGTGTCGTCTTCGTTAGTTTGTCAACTATAACCAAGATAGCATCAAAACTCCTACTGGGCCAAAATCCCGTCACAAAGTCCATGGAGACGTCCTCCCACTTCCACTGTGGTACTAGTAGTGGATGGAGCTCACCTCCAGGTCTGCATTGCTCTATCTTGACCTGCTGACAGGTTGCACACTAAGCCACAAATCTTGCTACATCGGGCTTCAGCCCTCCCCACCAATATGAACGTCTCACATCATGGTACATCTTACTTGTGCCTAGATGTACAAAGTAAGGTGTATAGTGAGCCTCTTGTAAGATCCTTTGTCTCAACTCTGCATCAGCAGGTACACACATGCAGTCATGTCGCCTCATCACTCCATCTGCTCCAATGGAGAACTGTGGTGCCTCTCCACGAGACATCCTCTCTCTGATCCTCGTCAAGGTCGGGCGGTTTCCCTACTTCTGCTGTATCTCATCCAACAGACCAAGTAGAACCTCTAAAGCATACAACTGGACATCCTCATCAGGAAACTGGATGTCCAACTTTAGCAAAGCTAGATCCCTCTTAAGCTGAGGTTGTACTGTCAATCTAGCAATCGCCTTCTCTCGAGGCGTCTTCCTGTTCAAGGCATCAGTGTTCACCCTAAAACGTGCGTGAAAATAAGTTTTAAATTTATAACACTGAAATTAAAAAAAAGCGAACCCGCAGTGTACGGATCGGCCTAGTAAAGCATGAATTCCAGAGTATCGAACTCAATGATTTGGGGGGAACAAATTCAGTTCATAAATTGTCAGGCAAATATCAAAAACTTTGCAAATAATATTGGGAAAACAACAATTCTAATGATCTGGATATCCAATTGTGGCTATTGATCAACATATACTATATATATATATGGACAAAGTTGAGAATTGCAAAGGTATACTAAATAGAGTAATGTACGGTGAAGTACCAAAACCCTATATAACTCACCCAAAGACACTCTCTATAAAGGTTGTTGAGGCTGCAGTGTAAAAAGGATCTAAGGATAATGATTATTTTCAAATACCCATGCCCAAACCCAAGGAATCAAAGATAGACTAAAACGGTTAAAGTAAATCTTTAACTTTGGATCAAAGCAAAAGCAAAGTTCGTAAACTAGGGGAAATCACGGCTAGATCTTTAGAATCACGGCCGTGGAAACCAAGAACAGCCCGTGGTTTAGGGTGTCGACGATGTTTCTCACACTCTCAGGGTCCAATCTGTTTACGATCGATCTATCACTATCTAAAGCCCAACTATCAACCCTTCACCTTAGAATAGCTAAAGGGTTTTAGCCAATAATTATCATTGTAAAATCAAATATCAAATATGAAAGGGAGGAAAGGTAAAACCTTGACATCTCAATAACAAAAACAAAACCAATATCAATAAAACTCAAAAGTAACTTGCGTTCAATAGATGTAGGATAGAATAAGAATCTCTCACAAATCTCAAGGAACAAAAAAGAACGGGATGTCAATCCGCCTTCAAGTGAAACCCTAAAATCTTCCAACTCTGCAAATAGGAAAGTGCGTCTTTCACAAATCTTCCTTCAAAATCCCAGAGTCCAAGTCTCGGGGTTGTCACCGTCCCAAGTCTATTGGAGATTTTGGCTCCCTCTAAGTCTCCCTTTGGAGAAATTGACTTCCCTTCAATGTTGAAGGCTATCGAATATTTGTAGGGATAAAATTAGGGCTTAACGATGAAACCCTAAATATTTGGGCTGAAAAGAAGTCGAGCCACTGGTATCAGAAAATACTCTAGGCCGCGTCAGAAGGTATGAGAGAATACTTTGGCGCGTCAGACGGTATCAGCAGATACTTTGGGACGTGTCAGACGGTATCAGAGAATACTTTGGCGCGTCCTAACTTCCTTTGATACTCCTTTTTGTCCCGCTTTAAGGTTTGATGCTTAAATATGCTATTTCGCCCCATAATTCGCAAAATTACCTACAAATACAATAAAACTTTGTGTAGACCTCTAATCTTGCAAAGTAGGTGAAAATAACCATAAATGCCATCAATGTATGTCTATGCATGCAAAATAAAGGGAAAATCTATATAAATACATGCCTAAAAATATGTCATAATTCATGTCATCAAAATACCCCATACTTGGCTCTTGCTTGTCCCCAAGCAAGGTTCAAACTTAAAATACAAGATGATATGGATTATGAATATGCAAAAATAAAGAAAAATCACGATATTTTGGTTGTGCTTCTATTCATAGATCACCCTCAAATGGTTGCTTCATAGCTAATGAAAATCATCATATGATCAAAAGGAATTATATCATGAAAAGGATAATCACACTTTGGAAGAAAATCATAGCATGCATCATAACTTGCAATATATCAAAATCAATCACGAGGAATCCAATTTAGACAACAAAGCCAAACAACATACTCAAAGATCTTAAGGTCTTTCAAGCAAAGGTCAAGAAACGTGAATAGGTGGGAAACTTATAAAGGAATGTGGTGTATGAATCCGAGAAAAAGGAACAACACAAACTCTTTTTCTTTTTACTATTTGAACTAACCGCCAATTTAGAGCTTTGCTCTTTACTTTTTGCACAAAATTTTTCGACTTTACTTTTGGAAATATGGACAGCGGTGCACAAAAACCGAAGCCTAGGAGATTGACGTTTCTCAATTTCGAGATGCCTCAAACCCTTGATGCACATACCATAATGCGTTAGGAATATCGCTCAATCCAACTTTGGCAAGACACAAACACCCAGCTATGTGAATGGTGCCGAGTTACTCATCGTCATGATTGACTTCTCCAAACCTAGAATTTCTATACTTTGAATGCCAATTTTTTCTTTCATGGCCCTCCCACATCAAACATGCCAAAATTACACTCTTCTTATTCCCGGATAGGTAAAGGAGGCAAACATTTTCATTGAGGGGCTAGATGAATAAAGAAGAAGCAAGAAAATCGAGGTGCCTTAATCATTTCAATAAGACGTGTAAGAACTTATATGCGGTTTCAACCTTCAACACTCAACGTGATTTAGAATGAAAGCAAATTATCAAACATGCATGAAATTCTAACAAAGTATTCAAATCCCACATATGTCATAAATCAATTCAAAAATATAAGAATCATCATAGCTATTCCACTAAACAAATGTCAGCATAGAGATCATATCCATCCTAGAAGCACAAAACTTTTAAAGGAATTTCAAATTTTTCAAAATCATATGATGCAAGACATAAAAACATGCGAATGATATTGCAAATACCTCCACCCCATACTTAAAGCTCACATTGTCCCTAATGTGAAGAAAAGAAAAGATGGAAAAGGATACTCACAATGTAAGATGGCGAATCAGGCAAGGCGAATCATCAATCGGGCGGTGGTGATGGGAATCTATAGAAGCTCAATAGGAAACTCTAAATACTCTAATCGACGTCAAAGAGCATTGCTGAATGAAGAAAAGGAAACGTCTCTCGGCCAAAAGAAAAAATTAAAAAAAAAAAATTTTCGGTCGGGCATTTCCACGGCCATGGTTTTGGCCGTGGAACTTTCTGTTGCTCTCCAAAATCACTTTTCACGACTCAATGCATAACCACGGTCGTGGTTTAAGTCGTGGAACTCTCTGATCTGTGCCAAAAATCCAAGTTTTGTCATTCTTTTTGGCTTTTCTCATCTTCTCTTGCTTATTCCTTATTCCTGACATCCAAAAACATGAACATACCGGAAGGTATCTACGAAAAACTAACAAAAAACAACTACTCTAATCTAATCTAAGAAAAAGAAAAGGGAAAAAGGATGCATTACCTTGGGTTGCCTCCCAAGAAGCGCTTTGTTTTAGGTCCTTAGCTAGACCAATCTCCATAGATGGCTCAATGCAACTTGAAGATCTTGGATTGCTCTTTAAATCCACAATGAAACTCTTCCAAGAAATCTCCGATTCCTAATTTCACCGGCAAATGGTAAGATCTCCCACGTACAAGCTTGTACGGTTTGATTCTCACCGGAATCCTCCTAGCTTCCCCAACTCCAGCTTGGGGATGATGTATGGTCTTCGTCATGTGAATGACCCCATAATTGAACAAAAGACACTTCATTGCCTTAACGGTGAAGTGCTTGCTAACTCCACTCCTTGTACTCCAAGGAGCATCTTCTTTCAGCAATTTTAATGGAGGTTTCATCTTCACTTTAGGAGGTTCTTTTGAAAGAGACCCCCAACTCTCCGGTGCATTCCTGAAAAAATCAGAAATTTTAATAGGAATTTCAAATGAATTAAGAGAATGTACCTTATAAAGTTCTTCAAGGCTTGTGACAAGTTTCATGTTGGGATGATGATGCACACATGAAATTCTCCCAACTCAGTTGGATCCTCTTCAACCTTGGCCACATTTTCGGTAATTTGGACAAGGTTCTCCACTTCTTCCTCTTCTTCAATGAGGACTTCAAGAGGAGCTTCGGATTCGATAGGAGGAAGGCTTAAGACTTGGAATTCTTCGTCGATGGATAAATGATTTTCCAAGGCTTTTTTAGCTTCAGAAATAGCCTTCAGGCCGTTTTCCACCTTGTCCAACACTTTTAATATCTTTTCCAACATCATTTGTCTCCCATCCTCGGATGGTTGTTGTGGAGTTTGCACTTGAGGAGGTTGCTCATAAAACGTATGAGGGGGATTAAGTTCATCCCAATATGCGAGCTCATCCTCAATGGCTTCCTCTCTTTCTTTTTCGTCACCAACAAAATAATAGGCATACTTCTCCTCCAAATATTCATAATGGTCCGTCCTAGCACATTGCCATGCTGTCCAGGCTGGATCAAATGCAGGTTCATAGCTCCATGCAGCCATTGATGAACCTGAAAACTCAAAAACTCGTACCGAAAAGATTAAAAGCAAGAAGCTCTCAAGCCCGACAACCGAAAACCGAATTTGGCCTAGACCGAATCCCCGACAACGGCGCCAAAAACTTGTTCGCTCAAAAGTGTGTGCGTCAAAGTCTTAAATTTATATCTAGAACTTAAAGCAAAGCGAACCCGCAGTGTACGGATCAACTATAGTAAGGCAAGAAATTCCAGAGTCGAACTCAGGGATTTTGTGAGAATAAAATCAGTTTCAGTTATCTAATAAAGGAGGTAAATGACTCCAAGAATTCAAGTATCCGACTGCGACTTTCGATTCAAAACAGTTCTAAAGATCAAAGGACAGAGTTTATATTGCCAAGGTTATGTGTTTCAAAGGTAGATATCGTGCGGTGAAGTTCCAAAACCTATTTGTCTAATCCAAAGGTTCTCTCTATAAGGGTTGTTGAGGCTGCAATATAGAAAGATCTAAGGACAAGATTTACACTCAAACTAACTACCCAAAACCCCAGGATGTGACTCTCCAAGGTAAAGGTAGAAAGCACACTTAAAACCTTAATAAAGGATGTTGAGTCTCTCTATTACCCAAATCTTGTAATCTTAATCTATTAAATGTAGAATCAATGATGAAGTCTTTTCAAACACTTAAATAGAGGTTAAAAAGGTTAAGCAAGATTGAGATTTAGGCAAGGATTAAATTTGGTTAAAGAATAATTCAATTAAAGATCGTCAGAGGAATAAATCGACTGGATCTTGAGAAAATCGGACGATTTTCCTGAAGAACAGCACGATTTATCTGTTGTCGCAAAGTTAAAATCTAAACTCTCATGATCCATATATTTTAATGAGTTCAGTCTATCATCATCTAAGCCTCAATCATCAACTATTCTCCCTAGAATCACAAAGGTTTAAGCCAACCATTTTCAAAATCAAATCAAAATTAAGATTGAGTGAATGAATCAAATAAACCCGAATCTTGGATAAAAACTCAATAATCTCCAAATCTGTAAACCAAATTCAAACCTATTCAAAGTATCTCTCAAAGTACTCAGTAATATGTTCATAAATCACAAGAATCGCAAGGGAAACAAAGAATCTCACAAAAATGATCAAGATTGACTTCCCGGCTATTTCCCTTCAATCCTCTTCCAAGAATCTTCAATCTCTCTCAAACGTGTAAAGATTTCCCGCTGCGGAACCCCCGTTTCCGTTCCTAGGGTTCCAATCTATAGTTCTTTGGTGATGGGCCGCTTGGCAAAACACTTCTCTAGCCTAGAAGTGATGGGCTTTGAGTCGTCTTTATCCTTGGGCCCAAAGATAGAAAAATCGTGCTAGTCGATTTACAAAGAAAACCGTACGATTTTATGGAGGAAAAATCGTCCGATTTATATGCAAATTGGCACGATTTTCTTCAATAGAGAATGCTCGTCTTTTGGCTTGTTTCCTTCCTCCCTTTTGTGACTCTTTTACGCAACTCCTTTGCTCTTTGTGATTACTCTAAGGCTTCTTAATCTTCCCTAATAGCCTTAGATGCTCCTTGCTCCACTTTTGCTTCCAAATCCACTGAATTTACCTACAATTCAACCAAAACTCGTGTAGACCTCTATTTCCGAAATATAAATGAATAAAGCCTAAAAGGTACACAAGTTCTCTCTAAATGCAAGGTAAATCGAGGTAAACCTCTACAATATGCATGATTATAATGGTATATAATTCATGTCATCAATCAGTTACAACATTCGCCTTTCCATGATGATACAAAATCTCAAGGTCAAAGTCCTTGATCAACTCAAGCCATCGACGTTGGCGGTTATTCAACTCCCGCTGCGTGAAAATATACTTCAAACTCTTATGGTCTGTGAAGATATGACATGTAGCACCATACAGGTAATGTCTCCAGATCTTCAAAGCATGAACTACCGCTGCCAACTCCAAATCATGAGTCGGGTAGTTCTTCTCATACGTCTTTAGTTGTCTAGACGCATAAGCAATCACTCTGCCTCTTTGCATCAATACACATCCCAAGCCTAGCTTGGATGCATCATTATAGACCACAAAATCATCAGAACCCTCAGGTTGTGCCAAGACAGGAGCAGAAGTCAAACGCCTCTTCAACTGCTCAAAACTGTGGGCATAATGGTTGGTCCACACAAATCTGGTAGTCTTCCTCAAAAGACTCGTCAATGGACGGGCAATCACAAAAAATCCTTCCACAAAGCGTCTGTAATAACCGGCTAGGCCAAGAAAGCTACGCACTTCCTTGACGTTCGTCGGTGTCGTCCATGCAGCAACAAACTTGATCTTCGCCGGATCAACCATAATCCTATCGGCGGAGACGATATGTCCAAGGAAAGCAACCTCAGACATCCAGAACTCACACTGAGAGAGCTTGGCATACAACTCTATATCCCTCAAAATCTGCAAAACCGTCCTCAGATGACCGGCATGCTCCTTTCTCCTATGAGAGTATACAAAAATGTCGTCAATAAAGACCACCATAAACTGATCAAGGAAGTCGATGAAGATACTATTCATCAACTCTATGAAGACTGTTGGGGCATTCGTCAGCCCGAATGGCATCACTACAAACTCGTAGTGTCCCTAACGGGTACGAAATACCGTCCTGTGCACATCCTGCTCTCTCACCCTCAACTGGTGATATCCGGAACACAAGTCAATGTGGGAGAAAACTGTCGCTCCCTGAAGCTGATCAAGTAGATCATCAATATGAGGCAGTGGATACCTGTTCTTGATTGTCACCTTGTTCAGCTCTCTCTAATCAATACATAGTATCAACGATCCGTCCTTCTTCCGCACGAAGAGGACAAGTGCACCCCATGGTGAAACGCTAGGGCGTATGAAGCCCTTCTCAGCCAACTCCTCGAGTTGCTTCTTCACCTCCAACATCTCGACAGGTGCCATACGATATGGGGCCTTCGAGATGGGTCTCGTATTAGGCTCCAACTCGATACTGAAATACACACTCCTCTGAGGCGGCAAGCTCGATGGCTCAGCAAAAACATCTACAAACTCGCAAACCACCGGTATGTCCTCCAAAGCTGGACTCTCTCCATCCTTCATGGCATAGCACTAGAAGGCATCACATCCCTGTGCACTCAGTCTAGTTGCTCGTACGGCACTGATGACCGAACCCGTCTTCCCAAGGTCCCAACCTCGGGAGACCTTAATCTGACCAACCTCGGTAGAGAATGTAAAAGTCCGTCTACCAACATCCAAAACCACACGGTGCTTACGCATCCAATCCATACCTAATATGACTTCTTCGTGCATCAATGGCATGACTAAGAAGTCAACAAGCAAAACACGAGTCCCTAAACGAAGGGGATAACTACGTATCTCACGGGTACTCTGACCCGGCTACCATCAGGTAATCTTATAGTAAAGGGTATCCCCTCCATAGTAGCTAAACTGAAACACTCAACAAATGTATCAGATATAAATGAATGCGTAGCACCAATATCAAACAAAACTCTAACAAGTAAACCATGAAGCAGAATAGTACTTGTAGCACCTGGTGCAGGTGGACCCTCTGCACTCCTCAACTCAAAAGCTCTACCCTGAGCTCCTGTGGAATCTGTGGTACTCTCACCACGACCTCTACCTCTACTCGGCCCGGGAGCAGATCCCTAAGTAGATGGACGATCTGGGACTCTTTGTTGTCCCTTTGTGTATGTTGTTGAGGTGTCCTCTGACCACCTCCTACTACACTGCAGGGGAAGAACCCTACTAAGATGCAACTCCACCATGCCTACAGAAGGTAGCTCGATGTCCTGGTCTACCACAGGTGAAGCAAGTCACAACTAGTTTGGGACAATCTGGCTTCACATGGCCAGGATCACCACAGTTGTAAAATTGTCGTCCATTATTTGCAATCAGTGCAGATGAGGGAAAAATCTGACGTCTCTAGTCTCGTCTAGACCCAGATGCTCCTCCAACTCCACTAGTCTGCCCAGTGTGTTGCCTCTTCTTAGACCGTCCCCTTTGAGAAGCTCTCCTTTTACTGGCTCGCTGCCTCTCGTAAGCAGAAGCCCGGTCCTGATAATCAGCTAGGGACTCGCAATGGAATCCCGCCATGTATGAACGTGTGCTCTCCCTTAGACGATGGGAGAACAAATACACATGTTGGTCCTCAGATAGTGCGGCTGGACCCAACAAAGCTAACTCAGTCTGGAAGCGGCGGATGGCATATACAATAGGAACATCCTCAAACCCGGACTCAACAAAATCCTGCAGCTTCTCCCTCCTCAGTGAGGCAGCGCAAAACTACTCTCAAATCATGCTCCACATATGATCATAACTGGTGGCTCTGGCTCGTATGGTCTTCCACCACTGATGTGCAAGGTCATGGAATAGAGACTGGAGTAGCTCCATCCGTCTGTCCTCAGGACATCTGATAGACTCTAAAGCTGAGTCTACATGTCCTATCCATACCTCAATCTCTAAACCAATCTGTCCTGAGAAGCGTGGTACTCCTTGCTGAAGAAATGCCTTCAACCAGGTATCTGGTCGGGGCCCTCTGGTCTCCTCTACACCTTGAGCAGTCTCAACAGCACGTGCCGTGATAACATGAATTATAGTCTATATTTAGGGGTTTGTTTGGACGTTTTATCTTCAATAATCTGCATGTTAGCATGTATAATATGTGATTATATTACCATTTCATCTACCTTTGCGGGAATCGAGGTCTACACCTAGTTTTGTTGTAATTGTAGGTAAAATGGCACATTTTGCATCAAAAAGGAGCAAAAGGAGTCATGAGTCATTTGGAGCTACATCCAGGGAGCATAGCCATGGATTAAAGATTCACTTTGGACCAGTTTTGAGAGATTTCACATTCAGTTATGACTCACCTCGGTTGACCAGAGATTCATCTCGACCGAGGTGATCCAGAGACGCCGACTCGACCGAGGCGAACACCTAGGACGCGGCGAGAATATTTTATTCTTGGCTGAGATCTTTTATCTTTGGAAGGTGATCTTATATTTTTGGGCTTGGCTCCTGGAAGGAAGAAGATCTTATATTTTACCTATTTTATGGGAAGAGATCTTTCTAAGATTTATTATCTTTGGAGGGTTATTTTCCTATAAAAAGGGTTGGATTTCTACAAATCCAGTAGGCCGCTTACACCGAAAGATCCGCTATCATCCAGCATACATCGTAGCAGCCATACTCTAGTTGGGAGATTTGAAGAACCTTTTTGAAGGTTGAAGGAAGATTGAAGATCATAGCTTTTATAGCTTTTTGAAGGGTTTTGTAAGATTGTCTTTATTCCCTTCCTTGTTGTTTTCTCGTATTGGATTGTTATCCAAGGAACGCTTTTGTTGTGATATTTGATTCAGTTATTGAAGTCTTTTCATTGAATTCTTCTTGTTCAAATATTCACCTTCTTCCAATATATTTGATTAATACTTTCATGATGATGATGAGTGGCTAATTTCCTTGTGTAATTCTAGGGTGATTGGCTGAAGGTTGTGGGAAAAACAATGATAGAATAATCTTAGATTCCAGTAGGACCCTGAAAGTTCGAGTCTTTAACCTTAACCCTAAGCATCTCGCTCAGTCGATGAACATCTCGGCCGGGGTGGAATTTGGCTGACCGAGGTGACTTATCTGATCCTAAACTGAGAGTTAAGTGTTAGAGTTTGCCAAATCCTATTCTTATTACACCTTCCCTGGTTCAATGCAAGCTTAGGATGAGACTTACCCGGTAATTCCTTAGTTTGTGTACCAACGATCATAAGCGTAGGTAATAAAGGTTTATCCTTTATTGGGGTTTGAGTGTGCTTCCATCCCATCTTTGTGAGTTAGCCTGAGACTTACCCGGTAAAGGTTGATTCTATTCCCTTAGATGGTGTGTTAGTTTGAGGTTATAGTTCTTTATCTTAATTCCTTGAGACTTACCCGGTAATAGGAGTTACGGTTTAGGATTAGTGAGTAGTGAGACTTACCCGGTGATCTAGTCCACTTTAGTAACACCTTCCCCTTGCAAAAATCTCAGCTTTGTCCGCTTATCTTTAGATCTTGAGTTGGAACCACAACTAGACGCTTTAATCCCTAGAATTGCATGTTTGCTATATTTATTGACTTCTTATTCATCTTTGATTGTGTTAATTGCTCTTGTGGTTAGTATTCATGAAGCTTACCGTTATTGACTTTGTTTCACCGAGTCCCTGTGATCGACCCCTGGAATTTCTTGCTTTTTACTACGATTGACCCGTACACTGCGGGTTCGCATCCTTGTTTTAAGCTTAAGTCTAGGGTTATAAATTTAAAGCTTGCACACACCTTTAGGGGCGAACATGCCGGCATAGCAGGCACCTGTATGCTCCCTAAGACATCTCTGAAGATCCCTCATACCCTGGTAGATCTGGGGCCCGTCTGCCAGCTTTGACAGCCTCCTCAAAATGTCTGAGGTACTCTCTAAACTCTGGCCCCCATGGAGACACGATTTGAATCATCAGAATGGGCTCGATGTGAATGATGTCTCCTAGATCCACCACTCCTCGTCTCTGGGACGACACTCTCTACAATATCCTCATGTATCTCCTCCACCACTGGTGGATCAGCAGCGGGAACTGGTGCCTCACCTACCACACTCGGAGGAAGGGGTGGTCTACCTCTACCTCGGCCCACAGCAGTAGTAGCTCTAGTCCGAGCCATCTGCGGGGTATGCACACCTAACTTATAAGGCTCTATATAGGTCATATGTATAGATATATATATATATATATATATATATATATATATATATATATATATATATATATACTTAACACATATACTAACATAATCCATAATCTATATATACATATATCTATACTATAGAGATCCATAGTAGAGGTGGCAACTTCTCGTACATTCTAATCCAAAATCAAACTTAAAACCAAAAACATTTTGAAAACGTCAAACCCCTTTCGGGTTCTATTTATTTTACCTATCAAACCTCATTGTAGGTAGCAAGTGCCATTGTTGTCAACCTGGCTCTGATACCAACTTTATAACACCCCAAATCCGGGGGATTCGGAGTGTCACATTGGGCTAGGATCTCACAATGAATCCTGACCCTAGCTTGACAACAAGTTCACTGGACCTTACAACATGGCACTGACAGATATAAAACAAATGCATAAAATTGTATAAATTGTACAACCCAAAAGGTAAAACAAGATAGCCGAGTATAAACAACAACGTCCTCACACGGGAGGTAACCAAAAGATCATCCTCACGTAGGAGGGAAAAGTGAACAACCCCAAAAGCCCATAACATCCTATGTACGAGAGGTCCTCGGCCTGCCACTCTGCTAGGTCACCCAGAAGCATGCCTATCCTGTGGGGCATCTACAACATGGTAATAAACCATTAGCTAACCATACATATATAGAGTAATGCATAAGCACAATCACAATCATGTAAAGATAAACACATCAGCATGATATCACACATTTACCCATTTATCATCTTTATATAATAGTCATTCACTCAAATCGTATATATATAAATAAATGAAAGTATGTGACATGTGGACCGATACATCCTCGCCTCTGATCCTGATAGTCAACTGTAAGAGTATCGGTCACACAATCCGTGTACCCTATGGGAGTGGATTGTGCCCTTCCTGTAAACCAGTCTCGCCTGACAACAAAGAGCCTCCCAGACTCCATGGTGGGATGAAAGGGAAAGGTTATCACATCCACGCAACGGGGCAGTCAATACAACATAGGTCGGTATAAACGACATCTCATGCTATTATAGCAAACATATAAAACACACACCACTCATGCAAACACCCAATATAAGGATGGTAGCTAAGTAAGTCCTACGGACTTACCTCAATCCCGTATACAGCTCAACCACAAACAACATCCAATCTTGAAAAAGGGGCACTGCCTAATAACAAGGCATAGAAAGATATTAACCTTTATTCATCAAATGGTCACACCTAGACCCAAACGGATCCATAGGGATCATACTCAACCTCAAAACCTCAACTAACATCAACGTAAGTCCTTAAAGCCGTACAAGGCATATATCGATCATAACCTCATCAAAACACATCCTCACACCTCTGGCATAATCCTATACACTCACACTAGAAATTGAGGGAACAAAGGCATCCTAAGGTAAGCCTAGAAGCAACACACACCTGCAGAACCAAGTGCAGGACCTTGCTGATGTAGGTGGCCGCAAGGGCGGATTCCAGGTGGCGCTAGGGCATATCAGGCTGGCGTTGAGGCGGCTGCAAGGTGGCATAGGGGCGGCTGGACAGCAAAGGATGCCTCTTCAGCCCTTTCTTCACTTTTTCCTTCGATTCTTTCACTCTTTCTTCACTCCAACATCATACATACATAAAAATACATATATATACATCAACACAAGCCAATCAAGGCTGGAACAAGATCAAAACCTAAGGAATCTAAGCTAGACTAAGGAAAGGAAGGAAAAGATGAAGAGAAGAAGAAAGAAAGGAAGGAAGCCATTAAAGTTTACCAGTTGAGCTCTCTAGAAGATCAAACACACATCACAACACCTCAAGTTGGCTCACACAAAGCTCAGCAACAGCAACCATCAACAAGCCAAGCAAAGTTGTCCAAGATTTCTCACAAACTCAAACAAAACTCAAGAAAAGATCAAAGATGATCCAAGGGAGAAGAGAGGAGAAGAAGATGTACGTAGGAGAGAGAGATAGATGAGTTGTGGAGATGGATACCCTCATCAAAAGAAAGAAGAAGAAGGTTATAAAGGGTGAAAGGGTAAAGCACGGGTCAAAGAAAACGCTTGCAGACACACAAAGCTGCGGGGGCGGACTCTGTGAGCTGCAGGGGCGGTCTAGGCTAAAACTAGGTCCTCAACTCTGTTCGCCCCTAGAGGTGTGTGCAAATAAGCTTTATATTTATAAAACTAGAATCAAGCAAGCGAACCCGCAGTGTACGGATCGATATAGTTAAGCAAGAATTCCAGAGTATCGAACACAGGGATTTGGGTGGAACGAACTCGATTGCAGGTTATCAAGCGGTTAATATGAGAGTTTTGCAGATATTGGGAAAACAACAATCCTAAAGATCCAGGTATCCAGCTGTGGCAATCGATTCAAGATATACTAATGATGTAAAGACAGAGTTAAGATATGCAAAGGTATACTAATGTAAGGTAATCGTACGGTTGAGGTTCCAAAAACCTTATATAACTCACCTAAAAGACTCCTCCTATACAGGTTGATGAGGCTCAATATAGAAAGATTCTAAAGACAAGGATTAGCATCAAATACCCAAACTTATAATCTAAAGATCAAGACTAACTTATCCGATTGAGGTTGTTGAGGCTCACAATCGAGGTAGAGGTTGTTGAGGCTTCACTACCACCTAGAAAAGACAAGTCTAAACTAAGCTAAAGCAAATCTTTAACTTTGGATCAAGGTAAAAGCAGGCTCGTAAACTTTAGGGAAATTACGGTTAGTTCTTAAGAATCACGGTCGTGGAACTCAAGAACAGGCCGTGATTTAGGGTTTTCGGCGACAATTCTCTAACTCTCAGGGCCTAATCTGTTTGCGATCGATCTATCATCATCTAAGCCACAACTATCAACCCTTCACCTTAGAATTGTTAAGGGTTTTTAGCCAATAACAGTCATATTGATATTAATTCAAGATTTAAAAGGTAAAAGATGGGAACTTTCAAGAACTATCAAAAATCTTCAATTGAATCTCAGAATCACAATCAAGAGCAAGTGTTTGTCAACAGATTCAAAACGGAATGAGCAATCAAAATCTTAGGAAAGAAAAGAAACGGGATGTCAATCCGATCTTAAATCAAACCTAAGCAAGAAGAGGAATCTTCTTGCAAAATCCTCCAAGAACTTCGATCTTCCACACGAAGATCACAAACGGTGACTCTCCAAAACGAACTTTGGAACTTCAATGAGATCTCTCAAATCACCCCCAAGAATGAAGGTTTTTGTGTGTTGCTAAGCTTGCGTTTTTACCGCTAAACTTAGGGTTGAAAGGTCGTAAGCGACGTTCACGAGGTTAGGCGAGGTGGCGAGGCGAGGTGACGGAATCTTGCTTCATCCGTCCTTTTTATAATGCAGGGCCAAATGTCGGCCCGGCCCAATCTTCAAGAGATCATGGCTTCGAAACGTGGCGAAGGGATTCGCCAAGATCACGGTCGTGGAAGATTCCACGACCGTAATTTTGAGGCGTGGAAACAAATACGGCTAGCTTCCACGGCCGTAATATCCCCTGGAATGAACATCGAATTCTGACTCACAATCCACGGCCGTAATTTAGGGTAAAACCGTGATTCTTGCCTTCATTCGTGCATTCCTCAATCTAATACTCCAAATTGCTTCCAAAAGGTGTCCTTGATCTAGAGACACATCGACTCAACTCTCCTTTGCTCGATTCCGTTCGGAAATAGCTCCAAATCACCTATAATCAACATAGAACTCGTGTAGACATCTATATCGACAATATAGGCAATACTAGCTCATATATGCATAAAGCTCAATCAAAGACTATCAATATGAATCAATTACGACTAGAAAACGTGCCTAAAATATCACAATATTTCATGCTAACAAATAACCCCATACTTAACACTTGCTTGTCCCTAAGCAAGGTCTTTCAAAAAGCTTTAAACAAGAGTTAGGATGAAATATGTGTACCTTCTTTTGGGTGAATGTGACTTCTAAAGAATAGATCATTCTCAAACCTTGCTTCAATCGTTTTTCAAACTTTCACACACTTAATTAGAGAGTAAAAGGCAAAGAAAACTTCATGAATAAATTTAACTTCCAAACAAGCATTATAACCTTCAAATATTATCAAAATCAATCATAAGAATTTCAATTTAGATCACCAAGCCATATAACATTCTTTTGATCATAAGGACTTTCAAAGAAAAGGTCTAGAGCATGGAAGGGTAGGGAAAACTTTAAGGGAAAGTGGTGCATAAATCCGGGAAAGTGGACAACTACCTTCTTCTTCTTTTGCGGTTTCCGCAACACTTCACTTAGAGCTTCGCTCTCTTCTTTTTATTTTCCGACTTTACTTTTGGAGTTATGGATAGAGGTGCACAAAAACCGAAGCCTAGGAGATTGGCGTTTCTCATTTTTGCGAGATGCCTCAAACCCTTAGCGCACATACCATAATCCGCTAGGAATATCGCTCAATTCGACTTTGGCAAGACACAAACACCCGGCTATGTGAATGGTGCCGAGTTACTCATCGTCATGATTGACTTCCCCAAACCTACAATTTCTTTCTATTCAATTGATTGCAAATATTTGCTCTCATGGCCCTCCCACATCAAACATGCCTTTTTCTCATTCACTTTCCAAATTCCCGGATAGGTAAGGGAGGCTAATATTTCAATGAGGAGTTAGATGATCAAAGAAAGAAGAAAGAGAATATCGAATTGCCTTAATCATTTCAACAAGAAGTATAGGAGCTTATAATGTGATTTCAACTTCAATTTCTTATATGATTTAGGTAACATTCTCACATTATACAACTTGCAAAAGAGGTAAAATTCATTCATTCAAATCCTTTTCGAATTACCATCCTTTCAAGCATGCAATTGTTATCAACTCAATTCGCAAGTAATGATTATCATGGAAATCATATCAATTCATTAGAAGCACAAAATTTTCAAAATTTTTCAATTTTTATGGGTTTTTCAAGTCATTTCTCATGCAATGCAATAAGGAAACGTGTAACACATAATGAACATGCAATGATAGTCTCGGAATAGAAGCAACATATAGAGTAGAGTTATTACAAACATTTAGTATATCCCACCCCATACTTAGGACGAACATTGTCCCTAATGTTCACAAGAAAGAACAAAAGAAAGAAAAGAAAAAGAAAACTCACAAATGGTGGTTGGGATGTCTAGAAACGAGCTGTCCGGTCATCTATCACTGCGGTGCCGGTGGAGGTGGGAATGGAGAGAAACTCGGATCATAGTACCGCCCAAACTGCTGGCGGTAGACGTCCCTCATCATGTGGTCAAGGTCGTCGAAATGTCTGTCTCTATCATCCGCCCGGATCTCTAGTGCTCCGACTCTCTCTGAAAGTCCGGTAGCCCAATCCGGCATCCTCTCATACCACCCAGGGGGGTGATCATACCATCCGGGAGCATCGGCTGGTGCTGATGGTGGTGGTGGTGGTGCTGCTGACTGCGTAGTGGACCAAGGAGGGGGTGTCTCGTACCAGGTGGGAGGTGTAGTCATCCACGTGGGCCTCTCGCTCACGCTAGCGCGGCGAGATGACGAGCCTGAGGCTCTAGCCGGACGCGGAGAGCGTCTAGGTACATCCTGGGCCGCATCCGGCTGATCCGGAAACGTGCCGAACTCCTGCTCTGCTCCTCTACCACTCTCATACTGCTCTCCCATATCCTCCTCATCATCAGCCGGTGGTGGGACGTAAGGGGGAGCTACAAGCCTGTTCGCGTGCATCGCAGCGAACGTCTCCTTCCAATTGTGGCGTCCCGCCACAATGGAATACTCCGGCAGCCACTCAATACCCCTGCCCGTCCTACTCTCCCAAGGCATGCCCGCATAAGGCGGACCTCTATGTGTGGGGAAGATGAGTCCCCTAACCATGAACGCGTGTAATCCTAGAGGTACGGCGGGTATGCGGGTGCAGGCTGAGAAGTCAACACCAAACGTCCGAGCTATGTGGGTCACTATCCCACCATATCCAATGTTCCCTCTCGATTTGTTCTTAAGCTTGCTCATCGTCGCCGCCAAAAGGGTAGCACAATCTGCGCGGCATCCATGAAGCATAGCGTAGAGAAGGAATAACTCATCCGTCTTAATCTTTTGGGGCGTCTCCGTCCTAGGAAAGAGACACTCCGAAAGAACTCGGTGAGCTATCTTCAAGGCCAAATGGTACATCAATTTGGCCTTGGTATCAGCTGGATGCCAACGGTCCTCGTCGGCATAGATCATCGCCACATCCTCCCAAAAATCCTTAGCGGAAACGTTCCTAGGGAGGCGACCGTTGTAGGTCTCATGGAACCCAAAGATGGTCCCGAACTCAACAATGCTAAGGTGGTAGTCTCTATTCATGAGACGGAAGGAGACAGTCCTATCAACATGGCTGTGCTCAAAAGACGTCACAACCTCTCGGGTGATCTCCTCATAAGCGTCCTCACGAATGTTCGTGAAGACAAGCAAACCGGCTCTATCCAAGAGCCATGTAAGGTCATCTACTATGTTGAGAGGATGTAGATCCTCCAACAACAGATATCTAGGACCTATCACTGTCCTCTTCTCTATTCTCTCAAACGCAGCTATGTGGTTCTCGTGTATGATCGGGATGCTAGGAGGAGGGGGTGAAGATGGAGGTGAAGGTGAGGATGGTGGTGAGGGGGATGAGGGTGGTGGTGCCCTAGATGTGGAAGGGTTGCCCTTTCTCTTCTTATTCTGTTCCCCTCTCTTTTCCTTAATCCTTCCCGAAACTCTCCTCACAAAGTCCATTCTGTTGAAAATTACGGTCTGTTCTTCGTAAACCACGGCCGTGGAATCTGGGTAGACCGTGATTCGACACAGAAATTCTCAATTCTCAGCAATTCAGCAATCAAACTCCACAACAAGCAGTCCTAATCTAATTTCTTCCGATTTCAATCAGTTCTTCCTAAAAATCTCTAACAAAAACGAACAAAAACGACTAGAATCAAGAAGAGAGCAAAAACCTATTTTTCGGATTGAAAAATCCGAAATGCGGGTTTGTTGATCGTTTTCCACTCGATTTGTTGCTTGGATCCTGTTCTTGGTTGGATTTGCTTCAGTTTAGGAAGAAGAATCGTTAAAAACGATTAAAGAACGAAGATTTGGGAGAATCTGCGGGTTTTCGGTATTTAGGGCGTGGAAATTGGGGGTTTTGTGGTGTTTTTGTGGTGAAGTGTGGCTTTTATACTTGCAGGCAAAATTTCAAAAATCACGGTCTGTCGGGGTGTTCCACGGCCGTGGAAATGTACGGACCCGTAATTTTTGTGGTTTTTCACAGGCCTTTGAGAATTACGGCCACTGTAGCAATGACGACCGTAATTTAGACCGTGGAACTCTCTGTAAAGCTTCAAAGTCCAAATTTCGTCACTTCTCTTCGACATTATCCCCCTTTTCTTCTTTTCCATCGATCCTACAACCAAAAACACGAACATACCGGGAGAAATCGAGGCAAAAATAAAGCAAAATTTTCTATTCTAAGTTAAACTATGAATCGAAAGCAAAAACGAAAATGCAATACCTTGGGTTGCCTCCCAAGAAGCGCTTTGTTTAAGGTCCGTAGCTAGACCATTGTCCATAGATGACTCAATGCACCTTGAACATCTTGGATTGCTCTTCAAATCCATCATTAAACTCTTCCAAAAAATCTCCGGTTCCTAATTTCACCGGCAAGTGGTAAGATCTCCCACGTACAAGCTTGTACGGTTTGATTCTCACCGGAATCCTCCTAGCTTTCCTGTGCTTTAATGGGACATAATTCAGCCTTGCATCCCATCCTTTCCTAGATCGAGAAATCAGTTTCTCGAGAATCCTCCTAGCTTCCCCATCTCCAGCTTGGGGATGATGTATGGTCTTCGTCATGTGAATGACCCCATACTTGAACAAAAAACACTTATTGGCATTGGCGTTGAAGTGCTTGCCAAATTTACTCCTTGTAGTCCAAGGAGCATCTACTTTCAACAGCTTTGAGGGAGGTTTCATCTTCACCTTAGGAGGCTCTTTTGGAAGAGACCTCCAACTCTCCGGTGCATTCCTGAAAAAATCAGAAATTTTAATAGGAATTTCAAAGGAAGTAAGAGAATATACCTTGTAGGGTTCTTCAAGGCTTGGGACAAGGTTCATGTTGGGATGATGATCCAGACATGAAATATCTCCCAACTCAGGTGGATCCTCTTCAACCTTGGCCATAGTTTCAGTAATTTGGCCAAGGTTCACCACTTCTTCCTCTTCTTCAAGCACAACCGACTCTTCTTCAATCTCGACCACAATATTAGCAATTGGGTCTAGGTGTTCCACTTCTTCCTCTTCTTCAAGCACAACCGACTCTTCTTCAATCTCGACCACAATATTAGCAATTGGGTCTAGGTGTTCCACTTCTTCCTCTTCTTCAAGCACAACCGACTCTTCTTCAATCTCGACCACAATATTAGCAATTGGGTCTAGGTGTTCCACTTCTTCCTCTTCTTCAATGGGAACTTCAAGAGGTTCTAGAGGAACTTCGGGTTTGATAGGAGGAATTCTCGAGACTTGGAGTTCTTCCTTAAAGGCTTTCAATTTTTCTTCGATCATATCAAGTTCCTTCTTCAATTCTTCAAGTTTCGAGTCTTCCGCATCTTTGGGACGTTTCTTCTTAACCTTCTTTGGGTAGTGCAGCTTTTCCCATTTTGCAAATTCATATTCAATGGTTTGTTCACGTTCTCTTTCGCTGTCAAACCAATAGAATGCGTATTTCTCTACCAAATATTCGTAATAATTTGCTCTAGCTGTATGCTTCGCTACCCATATTGGATCGTATGGAGCCATACTTAGCTAGTAGGTAAATATAACCATAAGAACACAAACCTGCAAGAACACTCAAAAGAGATATCAAATAACAAGAGCAAAGCTCCCAAGCTTGACAACCGGCACCCGGGTTCGATCGAAGCCAAATCCCCGGCAACGGCGCCAAAAACTTGTTCGCCCCTAGAGGTGTGTGCAAATAAGCTTTATATTTATAAAACTAGAATCAAGCAAGCGAACCCGCAGTGTACGGATCGATATAGTTAAGCAAGAATTCCAGAGTATCGAACACAGGGATTTGGGTGGAACGAACTCGATTGCAGGTTATCAAGCGGTTAATATGAGAGTTTTGCAGATATTGGGAAAACAACAATCCTAAAGATCCAGGTATCCAGCTGTGGCAATCGATTCAAGATATACTAATGATGTAAAGACAGAGTTAAGATATGCAAAGGTATACTAATGTAAGGTAATCGTACGGTTGAGGTTCCAAAAACCTTATATAACTCACCTAAAAGACTCCTCCTATACAGGTTGATGAGGCTCAATATAGAAAGATTCTAAAGACAAGGATTAGCATCAAATACCCAAACTTATAATCTAAAGATCAAGACTAACTTATCCGATTGAGGTTGTTGAGGCTCACAATCGAGGTAGAGGTTGTTGAGGCTTCACTACCACCTAGAAAAGACAAGTCTAAACTAAGCTAAAGCAAATCTTTAACTTTGGATCAAGGTAAAAGCAGGCTCGTAAACTTTAGGGAAATTACGGTTAGTTCTTAAGAATCACGGTCGTGGAACTCAAGAACAGGCCGTGATTTAGGGTTTTCGGCGACAATTCTCTAACTCTCAGGGCCTAATCTGTTTGCGATCGATCTATCATCATCTAAGCCACAACTATCAACCCTTCACCTTAGAATTGTTAAGGGTTTTTAGCCAATAACAGTCATATTGATATTAATTCAAGATTTAAAAGGTAAAAGATGGGAACTTTCAAGAACTATCAAAAATCTTCAATTGAATCTCAGAATCACAATCAAGAGCAAGTGTTTGTCAACAGATTCAAAACGGAATGAGCAATCAAAATCTTAGGAAAGAAAAGAAACGGGATGTCAATCCGATCTTAAATCAAACCTAAGCAAGAAGAGGAATCTTCTTGCAAAATCCTCCAAGAACTTCGATCTTCCACACGAAGATCACAAACGGTGACTCTCCAAAACGAACTTTGGAACTTCAATGAGATCTCTCAAATCACCCCCAAGAATGAAGGTTTTTGTGTGTTGCTAAGCTTGCGTTTTTACCGCTAAACTTAGGGTTGAAAGGTCGTAAGCGACGTTCACGAGGTTAGGCGAGGTGGCGAGGCGAGGTGACGGAATCTTGCTTCATCCGTCCTTTTTATAATGCAGGGCCAAATGTCGGCCCGGCCCAATCTTCAAGAGATCATGGCTTCGAAACGTGGCGAAGG
The DNA here is from genome assembly GCA_033239125.1 of Fagopyrum homotropicum. Taxonomy (NCBI): domain Eukaryota; kingdom Viridiplantae; phylum Streptophyta; class Magnoliopsida; order Caryophyllales; family Polygonaceae; genus Fagopyrum; species Fagopyrum homotropicum. The sequence continues at coordinate 34,053,948 of BSWB01000008.1, forward strand.
GATTCGCCAAGATCACGGTCGTGGAAGATTCCACGACCGTAATTTTGAGGCGTGGAAACAAATACGGCTAGCTTCCACGGCCGTAATATCCCCTGGAATGAACATCGAATTCTGACTCACAATCCACGGCCGTAATTTAGGGTAAAACCGTGATTCTTGCCTTCATTCGTGCATTCCTCAATCTAATACTCCAAATTGCTTCCAAAAGGTGTCCTTGATCTAGAGACACATCGACTCAACTCTCCTTTGCTCGATTCCGTTCGGAAATAGCTCCAAATCACCTATAATCAACATAGAACTCGTGTAGACATCTATATCGACAATATAGGCAATACTAGCTCATATATGCATAAAGCTCAATCAAAGACTATCAATATGAATCAATTACGACTAGAAAACGTGCCTAAAATATCACAATATTTCATGCTAACAAACTCACACACTCAGCAACTCAGCAACTAGGCTCTTACAATACTACTCCAGCTGGATATAGCACCTAGAGGCGAGGATGATACGTTTCTCGTGTCACATAATTTCATATCTATATATATATATATATACGATTTTTGAGTGGATGACTATTTATATAAAGATAATTAAAACGGGTAAATGTGTGACAACATGATTATGTGTTTATGATTGCATGATTTGTGCTTGTGCTTATGCATTATCTTATATACGAATGGTTAGCTAACGGTTTTATACCCTGTTGTAGAGACATTCTTTAATCACTACTGTGGATTATAAGGTTATACTTTTACTTATTGAAACCACATGGCATGTATACTCCCTTACCTACAATTATTGTGAGCGATAGAGATGTTAAGTTTCTTAGTTTCTTTTGGAAGAACTTTTGGGTAAAGCTAGAAACTAGGTTGTTATTCTCAACCTCTACTCATCCTCAAACGGATGGACAAAAGGAGGCTATTAATAGGACCTTAACTACAATTTTACGGACTGATTTAAAGGATAATTTGAACCCTTGGGAAGTTGTGTTACCTCATGTTGAACTTGCATATAACCGTATCTTGCATTCATCTACTAACCTAACGCCCTTTGATTATGTCTATAGGTTGAATCCTTTGACCCCTATTGATCTTATATCATTGCCTATAGAGGAACGAGTAGATTATAATGTAGGAAAATAGGTGGAATTCATCAACGAACTGCATAAAAAGACACGTGTAAGGCTATAATAAAATGTACAAGCCATGGCTACAAAGGCTAATCAGAATCGCAAGGAAATGCTATTCAAACCAGGAGATTTAGTTTGGTTGCATCTAAGGAAAGAGAAATTTCGTAGAAGATGAAATATATGTTGTCTTCAAAAGGAAATGGACCAATTCGAGTCAAGCGTAAGGTTGGAAACAATGCTTATGTCCTTGAAATTCCGGAGGAGTATGGCGTGAGCAAGACCTTCAGTGTCGGAGATTTGAGTCCTTTTGAGTGTAGTGATGAACATGTTGATAATTCGATGACGAATCCTTTTCAAGAAGGGGAGTATGATGTGGGACCATCCCTAATACCTCTTAAAGGACCTATCTCTAGAGCTAGAGAAAAGTCATTGAAGGAGAAGGAAGTTATATCATCTTCAAGCTCTATCATGGAAAGATATATCACTAGATCAAGAGCAAAGTCCATCCCAAGAAGAGATTGCTAGGTTATTTGAAACATGTGCTCCTAAAGAGACTCTACTTGTGTCTAAGTCTTCTTTAGTGACATTGGTGTCTACTGTGGAAGGCCCTTACAAGAGTAAAGATGATCAAGGAAGCAACGAAAGTGGCTAGAACGAGACATAATTGAACCAGTGAAGAAATCTCGGCCTTGAGACAATTAACAATCTCGCCCGAGATTCTGACTAAGATTTGTGTCTATCGAGATCGAGAAGATCCAGTCGAGATCTTATCAGTCATAGTTATCATTTAGTTATTTTAATACCCTTAAAGCTCTAAACATTCTAAAGGTATATTTTAGTTTTGATCCTATCTTTGATGATTATATTTTAATTCATTTATTTTATTTTTTTAGAGAAATCTCACCTCCATGTAGCGCTAGAGGTCAAATTTGTTGTATGGTTGATTTTGATTATTATTTGTAGAATATTATGAGATACTCGTTGCTTTGCTTATGAAGTTTGTGTTTCATTCATTTCAATTCAATCAAAGAGAGAGTTTTTGATTGAATAGTTTTGAGTTTTTGGTAGGTTGTTCTTGTGTGTGTTAATCTTATTGGAGATTGGTTCTACTAGTCAATCCTAGTCCCTCCTTGTGCTTGTCTTATTTAGAAGACATGTGTAAGGTAAAAGAAAGGAGGGTTAAGGTAAGCTCTTTGTTAAGGAGTTTTGAACCAATTAGTCTAGGTTCTTTGCAAGAATACCTTGGTTCGTATCTTTCTATATTTCCATCAATTTCAATCCATATTAACATCTTTTTATCTATACATTATCATTCCGTCAACTCACGTTCTTTTGTGTTCGAGTTTTCAAAAATTTCGGCCTTACCATACAAATCTTGCCCGAGATTTGCACCGAAATTTGTTTTTGTTGTCGGTATCTTGGACTTCTAATCTAGATCGGAAACAACGGCTTCAAACCCCGCATCAATTTATGCTAAACTTTCTGGTAAAAAAGGTATGGAGAATGATGGAGGTGTTGTCAACCTTTACTAATTTTGTGTAGTGTTTGTTACCCTCTAATATATTTTTTTAACTAATTGTCTCTTTTAGGCTATGCTTGACATAATTTGTAAAAACACTAGTGTAGTGTTCACTAGTGTTTATGGATGAGTTTTTGGGAAACACTAATTTTGAGTGTTTTCAAAAATATTACAAGTGTTTGGTTGGACGGGCAAGTCCACTAGTGTTTCTACACTTGTGTGGGGATAAGCGTAGACGTACTCAACAAATATCTTTCGCTCTTACCAGATGCCCTTTGCCATCTTTTCCTTCACCCTAAGCACTCAACGATCCCTCTATTCTTCACCGCCATGATCTTTTTTGTGTGCGTCGGTGAAGCTCGATTCTGATCGAGTTAGGTATTCCCACCGTTTGTGCTCTCTTCTGCTTTGATCGTTTCTACCCCCGTTGATTCTTCTGGTTTATGCCGATTCGGAGGAAAAAACTCGAAACCCACTCCTCACAAGCCGATTCCTCACGCCCTCAAAGCTCGAAATTGGAGGTCACATCTAAATTAATGGCCAAATCTTTTCAACGAGGCCATGATTTGGCCTTTTGGTTATTTCAGTTTGTTGAGTTTTCTGATCAAGAACTACTTGATTGAGCGGAGGGCTATATTGCCCCATGTTATTACGTTGTTAGGTTTTTTTATAGTGAAAATACCAACGACCATAATGAGGAAGAAGAATTGGCCGGGACAGTTGAGCTGTTTTTCGACCAATTGGGGGCTAATGTGTATTTAGGTGAGAGGGTGTTCAATAAATATCTGGTAGATAGCGTTAACGAGTATATAAGTAAGAACAAGGTCAATTCCTCTCGAAAAACACTAGTGTTTCCGGAGAAAACCTTGCTCAATTGAGGGTTTCAAAAACATTACACAAAACACTAATCACTAGTGTAATTCTCTATGCTAAACATCCGCTAAATATACAAACACTCATAAACACCAGTTATCACTAGTGTTTATGAGTTGTCAAACACAACCTTAGTCTTACATTTTTGTATAAAAAATCGATTGTAAGGTCTTGTGAAAGACTTTTTTATGTGTTTCTTGAATGTATCTTGTAGATTGCTTAAATCTTGTATCTTTTATAAATAAATTTTTTGTACTAGAAATTAAAAAAATTATATTATAAATTTATTAAAGGGACTTAAACATTTCAACCAGATATTATTCATCGAAATCACCCAAAGTATGTAACTTTTGACGATAAATATAAGGTGAATTTGCTATATAGCATTATGTCAGCAATATTGCTTAGTGCATATCTTCAACGATAAATAATTAAGTATATAACATCTTTTTTGATGAGTGGACTAATTTGCCCTTATTTAATATATCAACTTTCTTTAATATGTTACAAGATTTTGTATTTATTTCTTGTATATGAATTTCAGGTCCAAAAAATAATCAAATCATTTGCGTACACGAAAAATAATCTAATAACATTTTTGATTTTTGAGTTACTTGTATACGATACAATAATCGTGTGTAAGAAAATTAGTAATAATAATTCTTGTACAATAAATTAGTGTACAAGATAAAATTCAAGTATTATAACTAACGTACATTTATAATTTTCAAAAAAAATAAATAAATCAAGGGATCCCACTTATTCAGTTGTTATTAGGATAAGAGAGACTACTAACTAGAGATCAATTCTTTATTACTACGTAAATTTATTAAATACATATTAGAGAAATTTTATAAAAGTAAGTTATCTACTAAATAAAATTTATTAGGGTGTAATTTACAAATAGGTGGATGCGGAGGATGTATGTGAGGGAAGAGGTAGAAAGACGCGCACACAAGTTAGTGGTCACAAACTCCCTATATATATATATATATATACACTTTTTGCTATTTAACTAGTCAACCTTCTTATCCACTACAACACCATTACCCTTTTTCATGTGATACAGACAACTTCCCACATTAATATCTCCAAATATCGTCCACGGCTTTATCTATCTTCTGTTGTTCAAAACTCACTTTTGTAATAAATTTTTAAGTATCACTTTTACATTTTAGAGTGACTATTTGAAATATATAATACATATTTTTAAAATAAAATAATTAAGAAAAATAAAATAATTAAGAAAAATAAAATTTTAAGAGTTCTTATTACTTTTTTTTTCTTAAAAAAAAAGCAACAAATTTGCGAAATAGAGGAGTCCCTAGATGATGAAGATGGAGCTAATCCTTATCTCTTTTCCTTGTAGACTGGGAAAGTTAAGGTATGTTGTTGATAATGACAACTTCTGGATAAGGCAAAGTAAATTGAGAAAATTAAAAAAGGTAAATTCGACGAATGTTTCCTTCCCTATCGGGGTCATCAATTAAGGACACAAGAATCTTGTTTATTACTATTATAGATGACGCCAACTTCACTCCCGCTTTTCAGCGTTATCTATATATCCTTGCCCTATTTCATTCTTTCTTTCCACTTAGCATCAGGATTGATACTCTCTGAGATTTTCAAGATATGAAGAAACAAAGTCGAGTTGAAGAAGAAGAAGAAGAGGGTTCAACGTCTTCAGCGTCTTCAACGGTAACAGATTCGATGGAGGATGCATCATCGTCATCCCCCAAGGGTCCTCTCTATGAACTGTCTCAACTTATGGCCGACCTCCCTATAAAGTAAGAAGAAGACTGATCTCTTTCAATGATTTTTAATTAATTTCCTTTGGTTTCTGGCTCTGATGAGTGGTTTTACGTACCAGAAGAGGGCTTTCAAAGTACTACCAAGGGAAATCGGAGTCTTTTGAGTCGTTGAGTAGCGTGAAGGCCTTAGAAGAGCTTGCGAAGAAGGAGAATCCCTACAACAGGAGGATGAAACTCTGCAGAAGCCATGGACGAACCTTCTGTACTCCCAAGCCAACCATTGCCAAGAAAGCTTCAACAAGAGCCTCTTTTCTGTCATCCCTATACAAAAGTAGAGTCCTCTGATTTTCACCAATTTTGCACCATTTTTGTGGGTCCTATTACCTTTTTTTTTGTTTATCCAAACATTTACAGGATGAATTAGGGTTCGTATGTAACGCCGTCTCTTCCGGATTCGCAGACTCTTTTCTTTGGAAAATGGACTCCATTATCTCAATCCTTTCGGTTTCTTGGGAGTATTTGTATGTGCAATGTTGAGACAATAGTTTGTCTCACTAACCTTAATTGATTAGTATCGATGAGGCAGGGGATTGATTTGGATGTCGATGCAGATAGTGTAGTTGTAGATCTAATCTCATCATCTAATTAGTAGTATCTATATTATAAATAATATAATAAATATATATATATATATATACATATTGTTTTATACGGATCAATTTATTTTGGTATAACTAATATTAATGTTATTTGTTTTAGATTAGGTAAATTTCGGTGCCAACCGGTATAGTTTGGGATTTTTTGATGGTTTATTTCGGATTTTGTCAAAGGTTTTTTTAGTTTGGTGCTTTGTAATTTTAATATTTTTTGGAAAATGTTCAATTTCGTTTAAATTGTAGGGGATGTAACTTAAAATATATTTTTTAAAAGAGCTATGTATAAAATGTGTAGTCTCTTTTTATCAATTTTTTTTTAAAAAAAAATTTTCATTTAAAAAAATATTTTAGTGGAAATCCCTTTATAATTTAAAAAGAATCGGACATTTTCTAGAAGATACTAAATTAAAGGCACCGTCCGAACTAAAAAGAAAGTTTTGGACAAAATCTGAAAAACTCAAAATCGCAGGGGCACCGTTTAAAATTTTTCTTCAGTTTATAAACAAAATCGCAAGTGTGGCTTTTTCACTTGGTTCACACGGTTCACCGTCAAGATCTCCTATACTTATTACTGTTAGGACAACGATCTAAAGGGACAATCAAATTGTTTCGAATGATCATTTTATAATGCTCTTATGCTCCAATCTTTGGTTTTTTCAATTTTGAGAGAAAATGACTATAATTAACTCTCGTAATAACAATTTTTGGATTTAAATCATTTTATAATGCTCTCATGCTCCGGTCTGGTCTGGTGTTGGTAAGGAAGTTTAGTTTGTCAACGATAGAATGATAGTAGGATGGGTCTGAAATATGTGTTCCTTCGCCAGACAGTAGCTTCATGTGGAGTGGCAAAGGGGTTAATGTAGGCTTGTGTGTGGGTATATTGGCTTCACTGAGAAGCTCAAGAACAAATTTTCTCTAAGCCAAAACGACGCCTGATGCTGTATGAGCAACCTCAAGACCTAGAAAGAAAAGAAGAAGACCTAGGTCTTTGATGCTAAACATCTGATCCAGTGCTTGAGAGATGTAATGGTAGCTTCATATGATCCAGTAACAAGGAGATCATCTACATATATGGCAACAATAGTGATGTGGGCATCCACTTTCTTGAGGAATAACGAGTAGTCGTTTTTGGAATGTTGGAAGCCTTGTTCAATTAGGGCATTGGTGAGGCGATGGAACCACTGGCGAGAGGCTTGCTTTAAGCCATACAAGGACTTCCAGAGCTTGCATACAAGAGATAGGGGATTGGGTATACCTGGTGGAACTTTCATGTACACGTCTTCAAATAAGTTACCATGCAAAAAAGCGTTGTTCACATGCATTTGATGAAGAATCCATCCTTTGGAGGATGCAATGGCTATGATGGTCCGTATGGTTGTCATCTTGACAACGGGAGAGAACGTCACATGATAATCGATGCTTTCTTTTTGATTGAACCATTTTGCAACTAATCTGGCCTTATACCTCTCTAAACTCCCATCAGCTTTGAGCTTAACTTTGAAGACCCACTTACACTCGATTTCCTTCTTGTTAGGTGGAAGAGGAGTGAGATCCCATGTGTGGTTGCTTTTTAAAGCATGGTACTCATTGTCCATAGCCTTTACCCAATTTGGATCTTTGGATGCTTCGGTGTATGTTGTGGGTTCAACAAAGAAAGTAAGAGCAGAAAGTAGAATTACCTAGTGATGGAGAGCATAAGCTATACGTGCATACAAAGTCATCAAGGTAAGATGGGTGTTTGGATATACGAGTGGAGCATCTGATGGTGGGTATGGGAGAGCTTGGGGAGATTGAAGTAATGGGAGATCAGATGGAGAAGTAACAGTGGTATATGAGGGATTTGTGGAAGCGTCCAAGGGTTGATTTAGAAGAGTATCATTATGTGGACTTGGTGGACTACTAGAAGTATGGAGAGGAGTTTCATTATCTGGACTTGGTAACTCGGTAGAACGAGATTGTGATGGTATGAAAATAAGGGAATCAAGGGTAGAAGTGTTTGGTGTAATAGGTAGAGTAGAAGGTAAGGTAGATGAGATGTGGTGAAAAGGTAGGTGTTGCTCACACAATATCACATCTTGTGATATGATGATTTCTCTAGTATCGATGATAAGAACTTTGTAGGCTTTTCGGCCATAAGGGTAACCTATGAAGACACAAGGTTGGGCACAAGGTTGGAACTTTTCTCTATGGACCTTAGGTGTATGAACAAAACATAGGCAACCAAAAGTACGTAGATGATCATAAGAGGGTGGTTTGTTGAATAAGAGTTCATAGGGTGTTTTGTGAGAAAGGAGAGGAGTAGGTCTTTGTTAGCATGAAATATTGTGATATTTTAGGCACGTTTTCTAAGTGTATTTCATCCATATTGATAGTCATTGATAAAGCATTGAAACATTTGTGAGTTAGTTTATCTATTTTGTCGATATAGAGGTCTACATAAGCTTTGTGTTGATTGTAGGCGATTTAGAGCTAATTCCGAACGGATTGAGAAAGAATGGAGTTTGATTGAGCATGTCCAAGGATTGAGGACATCTATAGGAGCTAAGGAAGGTGCTAACTTGAAAAATAGCACGAGGCTAAGGAAACCACGAACTACCTCTAAACCACGCTCTAAAATACGGCCGTACTACATTCCACGTTCAAGTCCACGGCCTTGGAGGGTTGTGACAAACCGTGACCAACTTCCACGCTCTAAATTACGGGCGTGGAACCCTTCCAAGACCGTGATCTTGGCAATATTTTACGCAATATTATAAGCCACGATCTTCTACGCAATGGGCCGGGCCAATATTTTATCTTACACTATAAAAGGACGGAAGAAGAGAGATTCCGTCACCTTTGCTTACACTTCGGCTTACCCTAGTTTTACACTTTGACAGAGTGATAACACGATTTATGAGCTAGTTTTAGGTAGTCATTTAGATAGATTTCTCACTCATTCATGCACTGTTTAGCACTAGTTCATGACGTTTTGCACTCAATTCACGTATTTTGTCGAGATAGACGTCTACTCGGACTTTTGCTTGCTTTGTAGGTAATTTGGGAGATTTAAGAGCCTAATCGATACATCCGAGGTTCATTCCTCGAGATGACACACTTCCGGACTCATTGGAATGCAAGCTAAGGGCTAAGGAGGACTCATGGAACCTTGCCAACACAAACCATGCACCAAATCATGGTCTAACGAGCCTAGGAGAGGCTTCTGGACAAAACCACGGTCTAGGCCCTTTCCACGGCCGTGGAATATGCCCGTGGTTCCTGCCAGGACCACTTTGACAACTGGCCACGATCTCTTCCATTGCTCTTGCATCTTAGTGGGTATTTAAAGGATTTTGCAGGCTGTAATTGGGGATCCTTCTCCCTTCTTTTGACCTACCTTTCTTCCCCAAAACATTTGGCCATTGTTGCCTCTCTTCCAAGCACCCATTAGGGGTGTTCTTGGATGAGATTAGTATAGATTCTCGTTTTAGAGTGAGATTAGAGTGGATTCGAGTGAAGCTTCCATTGTTGTCAAGTTGGATTTGCTCTTGGAGCCTTGTAAGGATTTGGTAATTTCTATTCTATGCTTTTAATGTCTTTTCTTTGGATTGTTCTTCATCATTTGACCATGACTTGCAAGCATGATTTATTTGTGGAGATTGATCTTGAAATGAATGTTGTTGGCTAGATAGGTTGCGATTCTAGAGTAAGGAAAGAAGGGCTATGGCTAGAAGCATGATAGGATGAACTTAGATTTTTACCCTTGGATGACTTGTGTTGTTGAAATCCTAGTGTTTGTTGAGTTTAATTTAGCTTAGGATCACCTAATGCTATCAACCTAAGTGAGGGAAGAGATCTACCCGATGAATTCCGATCTTAGATACCTAAGATGACAAACCCTAGGTAGTGGTGAGCCTCACAAGCCGCCATTGGACTAAGTGTGCTAGGATAGTTTACTAGGACTTCCCTTTCTGAGACTTACCCGGTAAGGATAGGTTAGACCCCTAGGTAACAATCCGGTTTGTGTAGAATTCCTATCCTTAGGTTCTTAGAGACTTACCCGGTGATGAGACCTTAGGAATGGACTAGTGGACCATGAGACCTACCCGGTAATTGATCCCAATTTAGAAACGCTAAATCCCGACATATCATAGTTAATCCGAGAAATGAATAGATAGCTTGAGTCTATGCCATAACCGGACTTCCAAACTCTAGAATCCGCTTTGTTACTTCCATTTTCCTATCTCTTGTTTTAGTGTGTGTTTGTGTTGCTTGATTGTGTTCGTATACTTGTGATCTTGTTTGATCACCCAAAACCCTCCAAAAACATTGTGTTTTCCATTTTCTTTATTCCTCATCTTATCTTAGTCTAGATTCATACTATTTTCGATCATTGAATGACTTAGTTTCACCTCAGTCCTTGAGTTCGACCTCGGAATACTTTCCTTTCTACAAAACGACCCGTACACTGCGGGTTTTGCTAGGTAGTTTAGGATTTAGTTCGAGTTTATAAATGTAAAGCTTTTTGTGCTATTTCCTAGCGTAACAAGTTTTTGGCGCCGTTGCCGGGGACTAGGTTAAGATTAAGTCATTTGCCTTTGATTGTTTTTAGTGTTTATCTTTCTTGTTACTTTTGATCTTGTGTGTTTTTGTCTTTGCCTTTTCATGTTTGCCATGGACGGATTGTACCTCCAAGACGACTTTGACAACATGGAGTATGAGGGATGGATGGGAAGCCAAGATCTAGGACATCTACATGATGAGTTTGAGTATCGGGAGGAGTTTAATGCCTATCATGAGTCCCATGATCAAGCTCACATGACTAGTTTACCTCATGAGGAACCTCACCATCAACCTCACAATGACCGAGTGGAATCAATGCTAGAAGAAATGTTGAGGAAGATGGATGATCTAGAGAGCAACCTTGCTTCCATTTCTAGTTTCCACATGGAGCTTGAAACGGAAGTTTGTCATCAAGAGGAGGTTCACTATGAGGAGATCCAAGAATTGCCCGATTCAACTATAACCAATAGAAGCCTTGAGGAAGAGTTGAATGAAGCTCGAGAGCAATTGTGGTTAAGGGATTTGGCCCTGAAGGAAGAAAGGAGATTGAATACCGAGAGAGAGGAACGAATGAGGAGGGAGATTGAGGAGATTAGGAATGCTCTTATGCTAAGAGATCCTACCATTCTCCAAGGTTCACCTCCACCTCCTTCACCTTTGGAGGAGTGCAATGAAGAACTCTCATCCCCGGACATCCTTTCCATCAATCCCGGAACCACACTCGAAGAGCACATGAGGAATGAAGCCAACAAAGAGAACCACGCCCGTGGAGTACAAATCACGGCCGTGGAAGCTAACAGAGAGAACTACGGCCGTGGAGTACAAACCACGCCCGTGGAAGCTGCTTTCCTAGGCGATCCTAAGCCACTTTCAGCTCCCTCCGACCCTTTCTTGCTTGCTCGGAGTACACACGAAGATTGGAGCCCCTTTCCTAAGGATTCTCCATGATTGAATGATGGAGACAAGCATGATGGATCCATGATGGCTATGAAGTACTTCAATGAAGGATTCTTTCCAAGAATCGGCTTTCTTCGGATCATAGAGGATGGGGATGACAAGCGTTTCACCGGTGTGACCGCGGAGTATAAATTGCCTAAGTATGGGGTGACATCTATGGTTGCAACTCCATACTATCATCAAGGAAGCGGTAATGAAGGAGTCTACTACTCACCGGTGAAGAGAGAACTTAGGGCTTATTTGGGCATCAAGTGGCCCTTGCTTGTCATCATGGATTCCGGGAAAAGATGGTTGCTTGGACTCCTCAAGCAAACCATGGTATTCGAGGTGGATTAACATATCCACGGAGTTTGGTCAAGCTAATGACCTAAAAGAAGCGCTTAATGGGAGGCAACCCATTGGTACAACTCTTTCCCTTTTCTCTTTTGCTTTTATTTTTGCTTTTGTGTGTTTTTGGTGTTTTGTGTTTGTGGTAGATTTTAGGTAATGAGGAAGCCTTGCAAGGCGAGTTGATGATGATGATTCCGTTTTCAAACATGGGTGGAGCGGACGTGAGGCTTGGACGGCTTGAGGTGTCTTGTTAGATGGAAGAGCTCCCATCTCACATATACCTTGGCGCGGGTCTCGACGCCGGAATGATTATGAAGAGCTCTCTACCATGCTTGATCGATCATCCATCACCACCACTCCACACGAGTTCATCCCAAATACCGAAGCACACCATTTTACATTGTGAGAACCTTCTTTCACTCTCTTTACTTGAAATATCACATTGGGGACAATGTGTTTCTAAGTATGGGGTGGGGTTTGCATGATCTTTTACATGTCTAGCATCTAGAGTAGTTTCTTTTTAGTCACATGTTTTATTATATCTTGCATTGTACATACATATTTCGAAAATTCCAAAAAATCAGAAAATTTAAAAATTTTTGTGCTTTCTAGGATTGGATATGACCCTAATGATGAACCTTGTCTTGTGGATTGGCTATGGATGGCCTTGTGTGTTTAATTGATGATGCATATGTGGACTTGAAATACTTATCTTGAACCCCATGAATGACTTGTGATTATGAAGCTTGCTTTGATTTAATTGAGGATTGAAAGTCGAAATTGCATGCTAGTTCTTGCACATCAGTTAGGAGTGATTAAGGCAATTCATCTTCCTCTACCTCTCATCTTGATCATGTTGCTTGAACACCTCAATTGAGATAAAATTGACCTCTTTTGACCCATCCGGGAATAGGAGCATGTTAGTGTGTTGATGTGTGTGAAAAGCAAGTGTGGGGTGAAGTTGTTGATGAAAGGAATGTCATGAATGAAGTGCTGAAATTGTTGTGAAAGTGTAGCCAAAAATTATAGGTTTGGGGACGTTGGCTTAAATGACAAGTAACTCGGTACACTTCACATAATCGGGTGTTGGTGCCTTGCCAAAGTCAAATAAACCGATAGTCCCAACGAGCTTTGGTATGTGTGCCCGGTGTGGATGCACCTCGAAAACTAAGAAAAAGCCCGAGGACGGCTAATCACCAAGGTTTCGGCTTTTGTACACCAATGCCATTGTCTCAAAAATAAGTTAAAGAAAAAGAAAAGAAAGAAAAGAAAATAAAGAAAAATATGCACTTGAGGGAAGTTGATAAGAAATGTGAAGTTGTGGTTGTTTAGTTCCTTTCCCGGATTAGCATCACATAGCCTAGAAAATTCCCACCTAATCACAACGTTTCTTGGCCTTCTATTTTACAAGTCCTTTTGACCTACTTGCATGTGTGTAAGACTAAGTGATTTAGATTGGATATACTCATGATCATCTTGACTTCTTCATCTTTACATTTCATTGCATGATATCAAGTTAAGTGTAATTGTCTTTCCATGCTTTCATTTATTTGATACATAATTGTTTGTCCATTGCCATGAAACATCACTATGAAGGTGATCCATCTTTAGAAGCACAAATCCAAAAAGATTTTGCCATTTTTCTGCATGCATAAATCATGTCATCTCTTAGTCTATAGTTGGGAATTTGCTCGGGGACGAGCAAACCTTAAGTATGGGGTATTTTGATAACACGATTTATGAGCTAGTTTTAGGTAGTCATTTAGATAGATTTCTCACTCATTCATGCATTGTTTAGCACTAGTTCATGACGTTTTGCACTCAATTCACGTATTTTGTCGAGATAGACGTCTACTTGGACTTTTGCTTGCTTTGTAGGTAATTTGGGAGATTTAAGAGCCTAATCGATACATCCGAGGTTCATTCCTCGAGATGACACACTTCCGGACTCATTGGAATGCAAGCTAAGGGCTAAGGAGGACTCATGGAACCTTGCCAACACAAACCATGCACCAAATCATGGTCTAACGAGCCTAGGAGAGGCTTCTGGACAAAACCACGGTCTAGGCCCTTTCCACGGCCGTGGAATATGCCCGTGGTTCCTGCCAGGACCACGTTGACAGCTGGCCACGATCTCTTCCATTGCTCTTGCATCTTAGTGGGTATTTAAAGGATTTTGCAGGCTGTAATTGGGGATCCTTCTCCCTTCTTTTGACCTACCTTTCTTCCCCAAAACATTTGGCCATTGTTGCCTCTCTTCCAAGCACCCATTAGGGGTGTTCTTGGATGAGATTAGTATAGATTCTCGTTTTAGAGTGAGATTAGAGTGGATTCGAGTGAAGCTTCCATTGTTGTCAAGTTGGATTTGCTCTTGGAGCCTTGTAAGGATTTGGTAATTTCTATTCTATGCTTTTAATGTCTTTTCTTTGGATTGTTCTTCATCATTTGACCATGACTTGCAAGCATGATTTATTTGTGGAGATTGATCTTGAAATGAATGTTGTTGGCTAGATAGGTTGCGATTCTAGAGTAAGGAAAGAAGGGCTATGGCTAGAAGCATGATAGGATGAACTTAGATTTTTACCCTTGGATGACTTGTGTTGTTGAAATCCTATTGTTTGTTGAGTTTAATTTAGCTTAGGATCACCTAATGCTATCAACCTAAGTGAGGGAAGAGATCTACCCGATGAATTCCGATCTTAGATACCTAAGATGACAAACCCTAGGTAGTGGTGAGCCTCACAAGCCGCCATTGGACTAAGTGTGCTAGGATAGTTGACTAGGACTTCCCTTTCCGAGACTTACCCGGTAAGGATAGGTTAGACCCCTAGGTAACAATCCGGTTTGTGTAGAATTCCTATCCTTAGGTTCTTAGAGACTTACCCGGTGATGAGACCTTAGGAATGGACTAGTGGACCATGAGACCTACCCGGTAATTGATCCCAATTTAGAAACGCTAAATCCCGACATATCATAGTTAATCCGAGAAATGAATAGATAGCTTGAGTCTATGCCATAACCGGACTTCCAAACTCTAGAATCCGCTTTGTTACTTCCATTTTCCTATCTCTTGTTTTAGTGTGTGTTTGTGTTGCTTGATTGTGTTCGTATACTTGTGATCTTGTTTGATCACCCAAAACCCTCCAAAAACATTGTGTTTTTCCATTTTCTTTATTCCTCATCTTATCTTAGTCTAGATTCATACTATTTTCGATCATTGAATGACTTAGTTTCACCTCAGTCCTTGAGTTCGACCTCGGAATACTTTCCTTTCTACAAAACGACCCGTACACTGCGGGTTTCGCTAGGTAGTTTAGGATTTAGTTCGAGTTTATAAATGTAAAGCTTTTTGTGCTATTTCCTAGCGTAACACGGAGATTGTGATTGAGAGATTTGCGCTTTGCTATTGAGATTCCGGATTGACGAAAGAGTTGAAGATTTGGAAGATTGTTCGTAAAGAGATTTCGCTTCATCCTTAGGTTTGATTAGAAGACGGATTGACATCCCGTTCTTCCTTCTTAATCTAAGATTGTGATTGCTTGTGTTATTCCGAAACCATTGACATTATTGTTCTTGATTTGTGGATTTGAGATTAGTTTGAAGGTTATTAAAGGTTTTCGGAAGTTTTCACCTTAAAATCTTTTAATTCTTGAATTTGATATCAATATGACTGTTGTTGGCTAAAACCCTTTAGCAATTCTAAGGTGAAGGGTTGATAGTTGTGGCTTAGATGATGATAGATCGATCGTAAATAGATTGGACCCTGAGAGTTAGAGAGAATCGCCGACGACGCTAATCCACGGTTTGTTCTTGAGCTTCCATGGCCGTGGAACTCAAGAACTACCCGTAATTTTGTGTCAGTTTACGAACTTGCTTTTACTTTAATCCAAAGTTAAAGATTTGCTTTAACTTAGTTTTAGCTTGTCTTTTCTAGGTGGTAGTGAAGCCTCAACAACCTCTACCTCGATTGTGAGTGTCACAACCTTAATCGATTTAGTTAGTCTTGATCCTTGGATTACAAGTTTGGGTATTTGACGTTAATTCTTGCCTTTAGATCTTTTCTATACTGAAGCCTCAACAACCTTTATAGAGAGTGTCTTTTAGGTGGGTCATATAAGGTTTTTGGAACTTCACCGTACGATTACCTTACATTAGTATACCTTTGCATACCTCAACTCTGTCTTTATATCTTTAAGTATATCTTGAATCGATTGTCACAGCTGGATTCCTAGATCTTTAGGATTGTTGTTTTCCCAATAATTTGAAAAGCTTCATACATTTACTTGCTTGATAATCTATAACTGGATTTAACCCCCCAAATCCCTGTGTTCGATACTCTGGAATTCTTGCTTAACTACGTCGATCCGTACACTGCGGGTTCGCTTGCTTGATTCTAGTTTTATAAAATTAAAGCTTATTTGCACGCACGCTAAGTGGCGAACAAGTTTTTGGCGCCGTTGCCGGGGATTTGGTCTAGGCCAAATTCGGTTATCGGTTGTCAAGCTTGGGAGCTTTTTCCCTTGTTATTTGATATCTTTTCAAGTGCATGCGCAGGTCTAGGAATAATGAAGACCTCTTACCTCTTGATCAAGAGCTTGAGAGGACTTTAAGGAGAAAGCGTAAGGAAAAGAAAATGGCTGAAGAAAGAGAACGTGATCTCCAATCGGAGTTAGCGGAAAAGGAAGCTCAACTCCAATGGAGTGAGAAGACTCGTAGAGAAGAAACGGATCGTCACCAAATGAAGGTTGATGATCTAACGGACACGATGTTCCAAATGAGGCTGGAAATAAACAACCTCAAGGAGAAAAAGAAAAGGAGGAGACCGGGAAGATCGGTTAGAGCCAACTCATCTAATGAGGATAGCGACTCCTCCATGCCACCGCTAGAGGAAATTGATCCCACGATCAATGTGAATCCATTCTTTCCACGGCCAGCTGGAAATCGCCGTGTTCCACCTAGGAACGCAAGGATCGAACGCGTGGATGAGGAGCCAAGAACTCTTGGCCAAAGGATGGATCCAACGCAGCAACCACGCCGTTTAGGCGTGAACTTTGATGCTGACGATGTACAAGGGTTTAGCTTCAACCCGCATGTTATTACTCTTGTTCGCCAAAACCAATTTGGCGGAACAAGCACTGAATCTCCACACCAAAACCTACAAAATTTTGAGTGTATGATGGAGACGATGAAGCCGAAGAACGCGACTACCAACAACTATAAGCTCAAGCCTTTCTTCTTCTCCTTGAAGGGGAAGGCATTGTCTTGGTACCAAGCTCTTCCTAGTTGGAAACTAGACATGTGGGAAGACCTTTCTGCGGAGTTCCTCACTAAGTTCTTTCCGCCATCCAAAACGGCGGAACTAAGAGGTAAGATTAATGTATTTTCTATGAGATCTAACGAGAGTTTGTTTCAATCTTGGGAAAGATTTCAGGATTTGCTCTTGGATTTTCCTCATCATGGCATATCCAAGCTAGCACTATTGGAGATATACTATAAGGGGCTCGATGTGGAGACACAATTCAAGCTCCAATCCCTCTCATGTGGTACATTCATGGACATGAGGGAAGATGACGGTTGGGACTTCATTGAGAAGCAAGCGCGAGTCATAAAGAAGTATTCTCACCGGAAAGCGGAGGGGAATCGTGTGGAGCAAGGAGCAAAGCTCACACATGAAGCTCAATCTCAAATCTTTTCTCTCAACAATGAGATTAAAGAGTTGAAAGAAGCTATCAAGACCAACTTTCCGAAGCAACAAGGAAAAGATGTTAGCTATTTGGGCAACAACAACAACGGTGGTGAGAATACAAACCGCAACAACAACAATAACCGGAACAATTGGAATAACAACAACAACAACCGGAACAACAATTGGAACAACAATAGGGGTTCAAACAACAACAATTGGCGCTCCAATCAACAAAACTCCGGTAATTCTTATCCTTCCAATTCAAATTCACTAACCCCACCTTCCTCTTCTTCTACTCCTTTGAAAAGCCAGGGGCAAACATCTAATGGAGGAAGCACTTCGGGGAAGGAGAAGCCCGATCCTATGTTAGAGACGATTTTGGGAAAGCTTCAAGGGTTAGAGACTCGCATCATCAAGGTTGATCACATAACTAAGGTTGATAAAGCCCAAAAGGTTTTAGAAAACCAAATGTTTACTCATGCGGAGGAAGTTCCCAGGAATCAAGGGAAACTTCCAGGAAAAACGGAGGACAACCCAAAGGGAAGGGTTATGGCAATCACAACTAGGAGCGGAGTGACAACTACCGATCCACAACCTAAGTTTGTTGAAGTCTCCGTTGAGAAAGAAAAAGAGAAGGGGAAGGAGAAGGAAGATGTCTACGTTCCTCCTCCGGCTAACAAACCTCCCCTACCGTTCCCTCAATCTAGAGCAAGAGCGCGTCTAGATAAACAATTCGGTAAGTTCATAGAACTCATGAGCAAATTGCATATTAACATACCTTTCATTGATGCTATTGTAGGTATGCCGGCTTATGGCAAGTTCTTAAAGGAGCTCCTCTCCAACAAGAGGAAGCTAGAGGATTTCGGTGAGGTTAAGATGAGTTCGGATTCTTCGGATCTCATCAAGAACATGAAAGAGAAGATGCCCCCAAAGCTAAAGGATCCGGGGTCATTTTGTATTCCCATAGGAGTGGGAGATGTCACATATGATGCATTATGTGACTTAGGCGCAAGTGTGAGCATCATACCACTTGCATTATGTAGGAAGATCGGTTTAGGCGACCCTAAACCGGTGAAGATGACGTTGTACATGGCGGATCGATCCATAACTCGTCCTGTTGGTATTGTTGAAGACGTCCCGGTCAAGCTAGGTAAATTCTTTGCACCCATTGATTTTGTTGTGCTTGACATTCCTGCAGATAGTCCGGTCCCGATCATTCTCAGAAGACCGTTTCTTGCAACATCCGGCTGCATAGTCATTTGCAAGAATGCTAGACTCACCTTTGACATAGGAGAAGAGAAGGTAGAGTTTGTTCTTTCCACTCTAGTGAAGGAACCAATCTTTGATGAGGATATATTCAATATCCAAGATGAAGAAGGGTTATCTAGAGAGGAGGTAAGTGCTATTCTCTTCAAAGATCCTTTACAAAAGGTTATTACTATGAGTCTAATGAATGTAGGAGAAGAAGAGGAGTGCAATGAGGTAATTGAAGCCTTAGATGCACAAAAAGAAGTGTGTGAATAAGGGTTCGAGAAACTCCACGACGAGGCAGAAAACGTACGGATCCACGGCCATACACTATATTCCACGGCCGTGGATTTCACCAACAAAAGCGTGGCTCACTCCAGAGGGTTACACGGTCGTGGAGGAAACAGAACAACCGTAACTACATTCCACGCCCAAAATCACGGCCGTGGAGCATACAAAGAAACCGTAATTTTGGCCGTGGACGAAGGCAAATGTGCCACTTCTTCAACTTCTTTTGATTCTTCTCCCACACCTTCTACTTCCTTAGACACTTCTAAGGAAGCATCGGAAGCTCCTCAAGAGCCATTGGAAACTCCTGCAGCTATGGAGTTGAAACAACTTCCTACACATCTAAGGTACGCGTTCCTAGGACGTAACTCTACTTATCCGGTAATTGTTAGTTCCGATTTAACCATAGATGAACATAGTAAGCTTATGGTTGTCCTTAGGAAACATAGGAAAGCTTTAGGTTATACTATAGAGGACTTATTAGGAATCAAACCTTCCCTATGCATGCATAAAATCTTGATGGAAGAGGACTTTAGGACTTCAAGACAACCTCAAAGGCGGTTAAATCCGACCATGAAAGAGGTTGTCAAGAAGGAAATTCTTAAACTTCTTGATGCAGGTATCATCTACCCTATCTCTGATAGCAAGTGGGTGAGTCCGGTTCAAATAGTTCCGAAGAAGGGAGGAATGACGGTCATCACCAACAAAAACAACGAACTCATTCCTACTCGAACCGTAACGGGATGGCGGATGTGCATAGACTACCGCAAGCTTAACAATGCGACGAGGAAGGATCACTTCCCATTGCCATTCATCGATCAAATGCTTGAAAGGTTAGCGCAACATTCTCATTTCTGTTATCTTGATGGATATAGTGGTTTCTTTCAGATTCCGATACACCCGAATGATCAAGAGAAGACCACGTTTACGTGCCCATGGGGTACGTTTGCTTATAGGAGGATGCCGTTCGGCCTTTGCAACGCCCCAGCCACCTTTCAAAGGTGCATGATGGCCATCTTCTCCGAATACAGTGAGGAAATCATGGAGGTTTTTATGGATGACTTCTCCATATATGGTTCCTCTTTTGACAATTGTCTTTCTAACCTTGCTCTTGTATTACAAAGGTGTGAAGACACTAACCTAGTTCTTAATTGGGAGAAGTGTCAATTCATGGTTAAGGAAGACATTGTTTTAGGACACTTAATCTCTAGTAGAGGGATTGAGGTGGATAAAGCGAAAATAGAGACTATAGAGAAGCTTCCTCCCCCAACTTCGGTGAAAGGGATAAGAAGTTTCCTAGGACAAGCTGGATTTTATAGACGCTTCATTAAGGATTTCTCTAAAATATCAAAGCCGCTAACTAATCTATTGATGAAGGATGCAGTTTTTGAGTTTTCGCAGGAATGCTTGGATGCGTTTAACATGATTCGGGAAGCTCTAATTTCAGCTCCTATTATCCAACCTCCGGATTGGAATCTTCCCTTTGAGGTTATGTGTGATGCTAGTGACGTAGCCATAGGAGTTGTTCTTGGACAAAGAAAGGAAGGGTGAACCCATGCCATATACTACGCTAGCAAGACGCTAGATGAAGTGCAGCTCAACTACGCTTCTACGGAAAAGGAATTTTTAGCCATTGTTTATGCTATTGACAAATTTCGCTCTTATCTTGTAGGTGCAAAGGTGATTGTGTACACGGATCATGCTGCGATCCGGTATCTCCTTGCAAAGAAGGATGCGAAGCCAAGGCTAATTAGATGGATTCTTCTCCTACAAGAATTCGATCTAGAGATCCGCGACAAGAAGGGTTCGGAAAATTCTGTTGCGGATCATTTGAGTCGTCTAACACATCTAGAAGACGACCATCTACCTATAGATGACTCCTTCCCGGACGAACACTTACATATCATAGAGGAGTGCATCGACGTGATCTCCAAAGGTAACGAACCATGGTTTGCTGATTTTGTTAACTATTTGGTTTGTCAGGAGATACCGCCCGGATTATCCTACGCACAAAGAAAGAAGTTCTTTAAGGATGTTCGGGAATACTTTTGGAATGAACCTCTCCTCTTTAAGAGAGGTCCGGATGGCATTATTCGGCGATGTGTGCCGGAAGATGAGATGCAAAGTGTCATCCGCCATTGTCATTCACTACCATGTGGAGGACACGCTAGTTCAAACAAAACTAGCGCTAAGGTATTGCAATCTGGATTCTTTTGGCCTGCTTTATTTAGAGATGTGCAAACCTTTGTTTCCTGCTGCGATGCTTGTCAAAGAACAGGAAATATCTCTAGGAGGAATGAGATGCCTCTCAATAACATCCAAGAGGTGGAGATTTTCGACGTTTGGGGAGTTGACTTTATGGGACCGTTCCCATCATCTTGTGGAAACCAATACATACTCTTGGCGGTGGATTACGTTTCTAGATGGGTGGAAGCAATTGCCTCTCCCACCAATGATGTCATGGTAGTGGTCAAGTTCTTTAACAAGACCATCTTCCCACGATTTGGGACACCAAGGACTATCATTAGTGATGGAGGTTCTCACTTCATTGCCCGGCGCTTTGAAGCTCTTCTAGCTAAGTATGGGGTTACTCACAAGATCGCCACCCCTTATCATCCACAAACTAGTGGACAAGTTGAGATCTCAAACCGGGAGATCAAAGGAATCCTAGAGAAGACGGTTTCAAGGACTAGGAAGGATTGGTCCTTGAAACTTGATGATGCATTGTGGGCGTACCGAACTGCGTACAAGACTCCCATAGGAACCACACCATACAACCTTGTGTATGGGAAGTCTTGTCACTTACCGGTAGAGTTAGAGCACAAGGCATTTTGGGATATCAAGTGGTTAAACTTCAGCATGAAGGAAGCGGGAGAGAAGCATCTCTTGGACCTTAATGAGCTTGAAGAACTCCGCTTGAACGCCTACGAGAACGCTAAGATCTATAAGGAGAGAGCAAAGCGTTGGCATGATAAGCATATCATTCCAAAGGACTTCAAAGAAGGAGATCAAGTTCTCCTCTTCAATTCAAGGCTTCGTCTCTTTCCAGGTAAGCTTAAATCTCGTTGGACCGGACCTTTTCTAATCAAACGTATTTCCCCATGGTGCAGTTGAAGTATGGGGTGAAGCGGGCGGAAGCTTTAAGGTGAACGGTCAACGACTCAAAAAGTATACACCGGAACTCCAAGCTGAGGAGTTCGCGCCCACCGCACTCGAATAAGTGCGAATTTGGTCTAGCTACGGACCTTAAACAAAGCGCTTCTTGGAAGGCAACCCAAGGTATTGCATTTACGTTTTTGGTTTTTTTGATTCATAGATTAGCTTAGTTTAGACGTTTTTGCTTTGTTTTGCCTTCGATACCTCCGGTATGTTCGTGTTTTTGGATGTAGGAACAGTGGGAAAAGAAAAGAGAAGAGTAAGTTTGAAGAAAAGTGACGAAACTTGGACTTTGGAGCATTACAGAGAGTTCCACGGCCTAAACCACGGTCGTGGAACCCTCTGAGACCGTAATTTACAAAAGCCTTTGAAAAATCACCAAAACCACGGTTCCGTACATTTCCACGGCCGTGGAAACCCCCGACAGACCGTGATTTTCAAAAATTATGACGGCCACTATATAAACCACGTTCTTCACAAAAACACAACATCACAAAACCCATTCCACGCCCTAAACGCCGATTTGCCTCCCCTCACCTCAATTCTTCGTTCGTTAATCGTTTTTAACGATTCTTTGGCCAAAACGGAAGCAAATCCGATCACTAACAAGATCCAAGCAACAATTCGAGCGGCAATTCATCAAGGAAAGCAGAATTCGGATTTGAAAATCCAAAAACCTAGGTTTTTTCGCTTTTCTCTATCTTTGTCGATTCGGTCTTGAAATTGCTAGATTTTTTAGGAATAACTAATTGGAATTGGAAGAGAATTAGTCTAGGACTGCTACTGTGAAATTTGGTGAGATTTTGCTGAGTTTTGAGAAAAGTCGAGACAAACTACGGTTCTTGTAGCTTCCACGGCCGTGGAACACCAAGAACAAACCGTGGTTTTTGCCAGAACATGGATTTTGTGAGGAGAGTGTCCGGTAGGAATAAGGACATGAACAAAGACAAAGATAAGAGTAAAAAGAGGAAGGGCAACCCCTCTTCCTCTTCCTCCTCTAGAGTACCACCACCTTCATCCCCTTCACCTCCATCATCACCTTCATCACCATCACCTCCTCGCCCTAAGATTCCTACCATCCATGAGGATTATCTCGATGCCTTAGAGAGGATCGAGAAGAGAGCTGTTATAGGGCCTAGATACCTGCTGCTAGAGGAGTTAGAGCCTCTTCATGTGATAGAGGACCTTATTTGGCTCTTAGATAGAGCCGGTCTTGTCATCTTCTCGGCTATCCAAGAAGATGCTTATGAGGAGATCACTAGGGAGTTTGTGATCTCATTTCAGCACAGTCATGTCGATCATACTGTCTCTTTCCGGCTGATGGAGAGAGATTATGAGTTCTCCATTAGGGAGTTTGGAACCTTCTTCGGGTTTCAGGAGACCTTCAATGGTCGTTTCCCTAGTGGCGTTTACGCCAAGGATTTTTGGGAGGAGGTTGCTATGGTGTATGCCAGCGAGGACCGCTGGCAACCAGCTGACACCAAGGCTAGATTGATGTACAATCTAGCCTTGAAGATTGCTCATAGGGTACTTTCTTAGTGTCTCTTCACTAGGACGGAGACACCTCAGAAGATTAAGACAGATGAGCTCTTTCTTCTGTACTGCATGTTATATGGACGGCCTGCTGACTGTGCCACTCTCTTAGCTGCTACCATGAGCAAGCTAAAGAATAAGAGGGCCGGCAACATTGGATATGGTGGGATGGTGACCCACCTTGCTCGACAGCTAGGGGTAGATTTTTCTGCTTGTACACGTATAGCTGTTGTACTCCTAGGACTCCATAGCCTCATGACTAGAGGCATCATCTTCCCCACCCATAGAGGTCCACCTTACGCTGCTATGCCATGGGAGAGTAGGATGGGGAGAGGTATTGAGTGGCTCCCAGAGTATTCCATTATGGCTGGACGCCATAACTAGAAGGCGACGTTCGCTGCTATGCATGCGAACAGGATTGTAGACCCTCCATATGTCCCACCGCCACCAGTTGTAGGGAGGAGATGGGAGGAGATGAGTATGAGGGAGGAGGAGGAGCTGAGCAGGATTTTGGCACATTCCCGGATCAGCCGGACGCAGCTCCTGACATGCCTAGACGTTCTCCACGTCCAGCTAGAGCTTCAAGATCTTCTTCTCGCCGCGCCAGCGTGAGCGAGAGGCCCACTTGGATGGAGGGCCCTCCTGCGTGGTACGGAGCTCCACCACCATGGTCTACACAGGCACCGCCGCCACCAGCACCAACACCTTCAGATGCACCGGGATGGTACAGCCAGTCGCCTGGTTGGTATGAGCAGTTGCTAGAGTGGGCCACCAGCCTTTCCGATAGGGTGGGAGCTTTGGAGATCCGTGCTGACGCTAGGGACGCACGTATGGACGACCTTGACCACATGATGAGAGACGTCTACCGCCAGCAGTTCGGGCGGTACTATGATCCTAGTTTCTCTCCGTTTCCGCCTCCACCGCAGTGATGACTTGCATTATCGACAGCTTTAGCCGCTCCACCACCGTTTTGTGAGTTCTTTTTCTTTCTTTCTTTTCTTCTTTTTCTTTTCTTTGAACATTAGGGACAATGTTTGTTCCAAGTATGGGGTGGGGTGTGACTAACCGTTTGTAATAACTCTTACTCACTTTATTTGCTTCTATTGAGACTATCTTGCATGCTTCATTCTATTGTTGCACGTTTCATTTTGCATTGCATGAAAAAGAGTTTGAAAAACCCATAAAAATTGAAAAATTTTGTGCTTCTAAGGATAGAGATGATTTCTATGATAATCACCACTTGTGAATTGAATTTTGATGACAATCGCATGCTTAAACAATTAGTGAATTGAAAAGAAATTGAATGAGTTGATTATCCCTCTTTTGTAAATTTCATAATGTGATGAATGTTACTTAAATCATGTTGAGGAATTAAGGTTGAAATCACATAATAAGTTCTTATGCTTCTTTTTGAGATGATTAAGGCAATTCGATTTTCTTTCTTCTTTCTTTGATAATTTAGCCCCTCATTGAAATAATGACCTCCTTTACCTATCCGGGAATTTGGAGGAGTTGAATGAAAAATGCATGTTTGATGTGGGAGGGCCATGAAAGCAATATTTTGCATTCAAAGGAATAGAAAGAAACTTTAGGTTTGGGGAAGTCAATCATGACGATGAGTAACTCGGCACCATTCACATAGCCGGGTGTTTGTGTCTTGCCAAAGTCGGATTGAGCGATATTCCTAGCGGATTATGGTATGTGTGCTAAGGGTTTGAGGCATCTCATAAAAATTGAGAAACGTCAATCTCCTAGGCTTCGGTTTTTGTGCACCTCTGTCCATAACTCCAAAAGTAAAGTCGAAAAATGAAAAGAAGAGAGCGAAGCTCTAAGTTGAAAGTGTTGCGGAAACCGCATGAGAAGAAAAAAAGAGTAGTTATCCACTTTCCCGGATTCATGCACCACATTCCTTAAAGTTTTCCTTCCCTTTCCACATTCTAGACCTTATTTGAAAGTCCTTAAGATCAAAAGAATGATATATGGCTTGGTGATCTAAATTGAAGTTTCTTATGATTGATTTTGATAATGTTTGAAGGTTATGATGTTTACGTGGAAGTTTGATTGATTCATGAGCTTTCTTTACTCTTTACTCTTTGATTATGTGTATGAAAGTCTTATAAACGAATGAAGCAAGATTTGAGAATGATCTATTGACTAGAAGGCACATTTATCCAAAAGAAGTTTTGCTTTGAGAAGGTACACATATTTCATCCTAACTTGTGTTTTAAAGCTTTTGAAAGACCTTGCTTAGGGACAAGCAAGTGGCAAGTATGGGGTTATTTGTTAGCATGAAATATTGTGATATTTTAGGCACGTTTTCTAAGTGTATTTCATCCATATTGATAGTCATTGATAAAGCATTGAAGCATTTGTGAGTTAGTTTATCTATTTTGTTGATATAGAGGTCTACATAAGCTTTGTGTTGATTGTAGACGATTTAGAGCTATTTCCGAACGGATTGAGAAAGAATGGAGTTTGATTGAGCATGTCCAAGGATTGAGGACATCTATAGGAGCTAAGGAAGGTGCTAACTTGAAGAATAGCACGAGGCTAAGGAAACCACGAACTACCTCTAAACCACGCTCTAAAATACGGCCGTACTACATTCCACGTTCAAGTCCACGGCCGTGGAACCTTGGCAAGAGAGGCGTGGTGCATTCCAGCAACTTACACGGCCGTGGAGGGTTGTGACAAACCGTGACCAACTTCCACGCTCTAAATTACGGGCGTGGAACCCTTCCACGACCGTGATCTTGGCAATATTTTACGCAATATTATAAGCCACGATCTTCTACGCAATGGGCCGGGCCAATATTTTATCTTACACTATAAAAGGACGGAAGAAGAGAGATTCCGTCACCTTCGCTTACACTTCGGCTTACCCTAGTTTTACACTTTGACGGAGATTGTGATTGAGATATTTGCGCTTTGCTATTGAGATTCCGGATTGACGGAAGAGTTGAAGATTTGGAAGATTGTTCGTAAAGAGATTTCGCTTCATCCTTAGGTTTGATTAGAAGACGGATTGACATCCCGTTCTTCCTTCTTAATCTAAGATTGTGATTGCTTGTGTTATTCCGAAACCATTGACATTATTGTTCTTGATTTGTGGATTTTAGATTAGTTTGAAGGTTATTAAAGGTTTTCGGAAGTTTTCACCTTTCAATCTTTTAATTCTTGAATTTGATATCAATATGACTGTTGTTGGCGAAAACCCTTTAGCAATTCTAAGGTGAAGGGTTGATAGTTGTGGCTTAGATGATGATAGATCGATCGTAAATAGATTGGACCCTGAGAGTTAGAGAGAATCGCCGACGACCCTAATCCACGGTCTGTTCTTGAGCTTCCACGGCCGTGGAACTCAAGAACTACCCGTAATTTTGTGTCAGTTTACGAACTTGCTTTTACTTTAATCCAAAGTTAAAGATTTGCTTTAACTTAGTCTTAGCTTGTCTTTTCTAGGTGGTAGTGAAGCCTCAACAACCTCTACCTCGATTGTGAGTGTCACAACCTTAATCGATTTAGTTAGTCTTGATCCTTGGATTACAAGTTTGGGTATTTGACGTTAATTCTTGCCTTTAGATCTTTTCTAGACTGAAGCCTCAACAACCTTTATAGAGAGTGTCTTTTAGGTGGGTCATATAAGGTTTTTGGAACTTCACCGTACGATTACCTTACATTAGTATACCTTTGCATACCTCAACTCTGTCTTTATATCTTTAAGTATATCTTGAATCGATTGCCACAGTTGGATTCCTGGATCTTTAGGATTGTTGTTTTCCCAATAATTTGAAAAGCTTCATACATTTACTTGCTTGATAATCTATAACTGGATTTAACCCCCCAAATCCTTGTGTTCGATACTCTGGAATTCTTGCTTAACTACGTCGATCCGTACACTGCGGGTTCGCTTGCTTGATTCTAGTTTTATAAATTTAAAGCTTATTTGCATGCACGTTAAGTGGCGAACAGTCTTCTATTGATTAGATATGTGGCTGTCAAAACACACTCACCCCAATAGGAATATGGTAGCTTAGATTGAAAGAAAAGAGACCTAGATACCTCAAGGAGATGTCTATGTTTGCGTTCCACAACACCATTATGTTGTGGTGTGTGAACACAAGATGTTTGATGGGTAATACCCTTCATAGAATAGAAGAGAAAGGCTTCTTTGCTAGTAAACTCCAAGGCATTGTCCGAACGAATGTGTTTGATGGTAGTCTTGAAATGGTTCTTGACCATTATAGTAAAGGATTTAAGAAGGGATATGACATTACTCTTGTAAGCCATTATGTAGGTCCAGTGATGACATGAATTATATGTCATTATAACCATGCATATTGTGGATGTTTTGCCTCAGTTTCCTTTGCAATCGAAGAGATTTGTGTACCTTTAAAGGTTATTTCATATGTATTTCGGAAATAGAGGTCTATACGAGTTTTGGTTGAATTATAGGTGAATTCGATGAAATTGGAAGCAAAAGTGGAGCAAGGAGTAGCTAAGTTCAATAAGGAATCATAAGGAACCTTTGAGGAGTCATGAGGAGCAAGGAAAGTGCGTGGAAGGATCATACAAAGAAGATGGAAAACAAGTCAAGAGACGAGCACTTTTTGTTGTGGAAAATCGGGTGATTTATTGCCTAGATCGGACGATTTTCCTGTAGAAAAATCGGACGAGTTGTGTGTTAGATTGTCCGATTTTTACTAGTAACCGTCTAAAACTATTACGTTCAAAAGCCCAAAGCCTTTGGGCTGGAGAAGTGATAGGTCTTGCAGCCCATTAGTGAGTGGAAATGTGTTGGAACCCTAGGAATGAAAAAAACGAGATGATCGCACAACGAGAGAGACGGTATACGATAGAGATTGGAGATTTTCGAAGAGAAAGATTTGGCAGAAGGGAGATAGAGTTGAAGACTCAAGAAAGTTGTGAGATCTTTGATTATTGTTCATTATTGTGATTTGTGAACACTTATTTCTGAGTGCTTTGAGATATTCTATTGAAGTTTTGAAGGATTGATTACAGATTTTGGAGATTTATCGAGTTTATTGCGAAGTTTGGTTTTTATTTGATTTTCTTTATTAAATCTTGATTTTGATTTAAATATGAAAATGATTGGCTTAAAACATTGTGATTCTAGGGAGAATAGTTGATGATTGAGGCTTAGATGATGATAGACTGAACTCATTTAACCATTTGGGCCTTGAGAGTTGAGATTTAACTTTTGCGTTTGCAAAAGATCGCTATGTTCTTGAGAAAATCGACCGATTTTCCCTAGAACAACCCGATTTTTCTCTCTGACGTTCCTTAATTGTTTTATCCTTTAACCAAAGTTAAACCTTGCCTAAATCCTAGCCTTGCCAAACCTTTATAACCCTTATCCAAGTGTAAGAAGAGACTTCATCATTGATTTTTCACTTGGTAACCAAAGTTTACAAGATTCGGGTAATAGAGAGACTCAACAGCCTCTATTAAGGTTTGAGTGTGCCTTTCACCTTTACCTTCGAGAGTCATATCCTTGGGTTTTAGTGAGTGGTTTGAGTGTTAATCCTTTCTTTGAGTACTCTTGTTACGTCTAGGAATAGATGTGATGTGCACGCAATAAGTCTTAAATTTATACTCGTTATATTTATCCTAACTCCTAGCGAACCCGCAGTGTACGGGACGTTTGTAGAAAGGTAAGTATTCCGAGGTCGAACACAAAGACTAAGGTGAAATCGAGTCAAACAATGATCAAAGATAGTGTGAATCTAGACTAGATAAGATGAGGAACAAAGAAAATGGAAAACACAATGTTTTTGTTGGTTTTTGTGGTGATCAAACAAAGATCACAAGTCAAGCAAGGTAATAAATCAACTAACAACTCAAGCTAGCAAAACGAACAAGTAACACAAAGCACAAAGTATATGATCAAGAGAGAAAAGCAGATTCTAGAGGTCAAGATTTCCGGTTATGGCATTGGATTCAAGGTTCTAAGCCATAGCCCAGGAAAATCGGCCGATTTATTCCTCTGGGTCGATTTTTAGGCCTTTGACAGCTTAAGCCACGTGTCCCACGATCTCTTGTCCGTCCTTGCTCTTGGTGGAGAATATAAGTGGTCCTTCAGGTGGTTGTTGAGCATCTCTCCTCTCCCACACTCTCATTGACAGCTCATTGATTCTAGAGGAAGATTGGAGAAGAAGAAAAGCTCCCAAGGATTGAAGGAAGAGGAGAACACCATTCTAAGAGTTTAGAGTGATTTTGAGTGATTTTGTAGTCTTGGATCGAAGAACTAATTGCAAGGATTGTTAAGAACGTTTTGAATCTTCATTTTAGAGTTTGTAAGTCTTTCTACAACTTGGATTTGGCTGAGATTTATTGATTTTGCTTACTCATCTTTCATTTCTCATCCATGAACACCATGTATGGTTGTTTGATGATTTTGGATCTTGATATGCATATTATTGGCTAGTTTGTTGTGATTCTGGAGTGATGGATTGATGGTTATGGCTTGGGTGATGATAGGATGGACTTATATGTTAGTTTAGGATGATTTATATGCACGAAACTCACAACAGGAAGAAAAATCGACCTGTTCATCAGATAAATCGGCCGATTTATTTGTAGAACAGCCCGATTTATTCTTCTGTTGCTCTTTAAATGATGAATCTGCAAGTTAGGGTGCTTGGTTGTTTAAATCCTAGTGTTTATTTAGCTTAATTTAGCTTAGGATCACCTAACGCTACCAATCTAAGTGAGGGAAGAGATCTACCCGATGATTTCCGATCTTAGATACCTTAGAAGATGAACTCTAGGTAGTAGTGAGCCTCATAAGCCGCTATTGGATCGAGTGTGCTAGGATTATTGCTTGAGATTTCCCTATTCCGAGACTTACCCGGTAAGGAGAGGGTTACCCCTTAAGTAGTATCTAGTTTGTGCGGAATTCCTTATTCTAAACCCTTGAGACCTACCCGGTAATAGGAGTTAGATGCGGGACTAGTAAGTGAGAGACCTACCCGGTAATTGCTTACATTAGTGAAACACTTTTTCCCAACACCGCAACTTAGTCCTTAGAATCTTTAGAACCTTGAATCCAATGCCATAACCGGAAATGTTGACCTCTAGAATCTGCTTTTCTCTCTTGATCATATACTTTGTGCTTTGTGTTACTTGTTCGTTTTGCTAGCTTGAGTTGTTAGTTGATTTATTACCTTGCTTGACTTGTGATCTTTGTTTGATCACCACAAAAACCAACAAAAACATTGTGTTTTCCATTTTCTTTGTTCCTCATCTTATCTAGTCTAGATTCACACTATCTTTGATCATTGTTTGACTCGATTTCACCTTAGTCTTTGTGTTCGACCTCGGAATACTTACCTTTCTACTTATCCTGTGATTGTGAATGCATCTTTGAATGATGATGAGCTTAATAGGTTGTTGAATGAATTGAAACTGCATAGAAAGGCAATAGGATACACCATTGATGATCTTGTTGGCATCAAACCATCTTTGTGCATGCATAGGATAATGATGGAAGATAATCATAAACCCTCTATTGAACATCAAAGAAGGTTAAATCCTATAATGAAAGAGGTAGTTAAGAAGGAGATCATAAAGTTGCTAGATGCGGGAATTATCTACCCTATCTCGGATAGTAAGTGGGTTAGTCCCGTTCATGTAGTACCTAAGAAGGGTGGGATGACCGTAGTAACCAATGAGAACAATGAACTAATCCCCACTAGAACGGTTACGGGATGGAGGATGTGTATTGATTATAGTAAGTTGAACATGGCCTCTAGGAAAGATCACTTCCCCCTTCCCTTTATTGACCAAATGCTAGAGAGATTAGCTCAACATTCCCATTTTTGTTACTTAGATGGCTATAGTGGATTCTTCCAAATCCCTTTCCACCCCGATGACCAAGAGAAAACCACCTTTACATGTCCATGGGGAACTTTTGCATATAGGAGGATGCCATTTGGGTTGTGTAATGCACCCGCCACCTTCCAAAGGTGTATGATGGCTATCTTTTCGGAATACATAGAAAATATCATGGAAGTGTTCATGGATGATTTCTCTGTTTATGGTTCTTCTTTCGATGATTGCTTGGCTAACTTGTCACTAGTATTGCAAAGATGTGAGGAGACAAATCTTGTCTTGAATTGGGAAAAATGCCACTTCATGGTAAGTGAAGGTATCGTGTTAGGACACTTGGTGTCTAACCGTGGCATTGAGGTTGATAGGGCCAAGATTGAAACGATAGAGAAGTTGCCACCACCTACCTCGGTGAAAGGGGTAAGGAGTTTCTTAGGGCATGCCGGTTTTTACCGGAGGTTCATTCAAGATTTCTCTAAAATTTCTAAGCCCCTTACTAACCTACTAATGAAGGATGTTGAATTTGTTTTCTCCAAAGATTGCCTTGAGGCTTTTTGTAGGTTGAAGAACGCTTTGATCTCCGCACCCATCATGCAACCCCCGGATTGGAGCCTACCGTTTGAGATCATGTGTGATGCAAGCGATGTAGCCGTTGGGGCTGTCTTGGGGCAAAGGAAAGATGGGCGCACTCATGCCATTTATTATGCTAGCAAGACGCTAGATGATGCCCAACTTAACTATGCCACAACCGAGAAAGAGTTGCTAGCGGTAGTGTATGCCTTTGAGAAGTTTCGGTCATAGCTTGTTGGAGCGAAGGTCATTGTTTATACGGATCATGCTGCGATCCGTTATCTCCTTACCAAGAAGGATGCCAAGCCTAGGTTGATTCGGTGGATCCTTCTTCTTCAAGAATTTGACTTGGAAATCCGGGACAAGAAGGGGTCCGAGAACTCCGTGGCGAATCACCTTAGTAGACTCCCACCATTGGAGATTGAGAGAGATGACATCCCGATTGATGACTCATTCCGGGATGAGCAATTGCAAATGGTGGAGGAATGCTTATTCCAAGTGTCTAGAGGAAGTGAGCCATGGTATGCCGACATTGTGAACTACTTGGTGTGTGAGGAAGTGCCTCCCGGTTTGACATATGCCCAAAGGAAGAAGTTCTTCAAAGATGTGAGACATTACTATTGGAGTGAACCACTTTTGTTCAAAAGAGGGCCGGATGGGATGTTTAGAAGATGCATACCGGAGGATGAGGTGGAGAGTGTGATCCGCCATTGTCATTCCTTGCCATGTGGAGGGCATGGTAGTGCACACAAGACATGTGCGAAAGTGCTACAATCAGGCTTCTTTTGGCCAAGTTTGTTCAAGGACGTGCAAGGCTTTGTGGTAGCTTGTGATGCTTGCCAAAGGACGGGCAACATCTCAAGGAGGAATGAGATGCCCTTGAACAACATCCAAGAGGTAGAGATATTTGATGTGTGGGGTGTGGACTTCATGGGACCCTTCCCTTCTTCATGTGGCAACCTCTACATCCTATTGGCGGTTGACTATGTTTCGAGATGGGTGGAGGCAATTGCCTCTCCTACAAATGACGCCAAGGTCGTGGTGCGGTTCTTCAACCGAGTGATCTTTCCTAGGTTTGGAACACCTAGGGTGATCATAAGTGATGGAAGAAAGCACTTCACTAATAGGAACTTTGGAGCACTTATGGCCAAGTATGGGGTGACTCATAAGGTGGCAACACCTTACCATCCCCAAACTAGTGGCCAAGTGGAGATCTCCAACCGGGAGATCAAGGCCATTCTTGAGAAGACGGTATCAAGGACGAGAAAAGATTGGGCTATGAAGCTCGATGATGCCTTGTGGGCATATAGGACCGCCTTCAAAACACCAATTGGCACCACTCCTTACAAGTTGGTCTATGGAAAATCTTGCCACCATCCGGTAGAGATGGAGCATATTGGGCTATAAGGTGGCTAAATTTTGATCTCAAGGAGGCCGGAGAAAAGCGGTTGCTAGACATGAACGCCCTTGAGGAGATCCGGTTGGATGCTTATGAGAATGCTCGGATTTACAAGGAGAGAACCAAGCGATGGCATGATAAGAGGATCATCCCAAAGGAGTTGAGTGAAGGCGACCTTGTCCTTCTCTTCAACTCGAGGTTGCGGCTCTTCCCCGGAAAGCTCAAATCAAGATGGACCGGGCCATATATGGTGAAGAAGATCTTTCCTCATGGAGCGGTGGAGATAGGAGGAGATCATTGTGGTGACTTCAAGGTGAATGGGCACCGTTTGAAGAAGTACATCCCGGAAACCCCGGTGGAAGTGATTGCCCCACTTCACCTTGATTGAAACGCTCCTGAATTTGGTCAAGCTAATGACCTTAAAGAAGCGCTTAATGGGAGGCAACCCATTGGTACATGTTTTTCTCTTTCTTTTTCTTGCTTTTGTTTAATCTCACTCTTGGTGTGCTTTGTTCTTCTTTTGTGTTTTTGGGTGCTAGATCTTGTTGATTGTCATGAGTTATGAGATGTTGGGGTTCATGTGAAGACCTCATGGAGCTATGTAAGGTACAAGATCCAAGCACATAGACGAGGAGGAAAGCACCCAGAAAAAAATCGGCCGATTTAGCTGCTACTTGGTCCGATTTTCTTCAGCAGAAATGTGCTATGATTGTCTAGCCATGAGTTGCTCCATTGCTTGCACCATTAGTGATCTCTGTGTCCTTTGTTGCTCCAATTATGCTCCTCCAAGGCTTTGGATGTGTACGATCATGAGGCTTGGCCCTCAAATGTATCGATTAACGTCCAATAGATCCCCGAAATACCTACAAAACCGATAAAAGGTAGTGTAGACGTCTTTTCTAGAAATGTGCATGAATTGAGCGAAGACGTCATGAACCAATGCCAAAACGTGCATGAATGAGTGAGGAATCTATCTAAATGATTACCTAAACCTAATTTATAAATCGTGTTATCAACTCTTCTTGACGAGACTCAACATCCTTCGGGTTGAGAGCTTCTAAGTTGGGATAAGTTAGTAGTGGAACTTCAACGTACATTATTCCTCTCTTCGAAACACATAACCTTGGCAATGCCAACTCTGTCCTTTGATCTTTAGAGTGTCTTGAATCGAAAGCCGAAGTCGGATACTTGAATCCTTGGAATCATTTGTCTCTTGCATCTTTATATAAGCTTTTACATCTTGCCAGAATTATTTAAAACCGATTTTATTCTCACCATATCCCTTAGTTCGACTCTGGAATTTCTTGCCTTACTACAGGTGATCCGTACACTGCGGGTTCGCTTTTACTTAAGTTCTAGATATAAATTTAAGACTTTGACGCACACACTTTTGAGCGAACAAGTTTTTGGCGCCGTTGCTGGAGATTTGGTCTAGACCAAATTCGATTTTCGGTTGTCTGGCTTGGGAGCTTTTGCTCTTGTTATTTGATCTATTTGTCTTAGTGACTCTTGCATATTTCTCTTTAGGCATATGTGAAGGTCTCAATCTGCGAAAGACCTCGTTCCTTTTGACCCAGAACCCGAGAAGACCCTCAAGAAACGGTTAAGAGAGAAAAAGATGTTTGAACACAATAAAAAGAGTCTTCAGGAGGAGTTGGATGAAACTCGAGCTCTTCTTAATACAAGTGAAAGAAGACGTATTGAGGAACAAGTTGTAGCTCGTGCTGATAGGGAGCGAATGCAAATTCAAATGAATGAAATCAAGGCGATGGTATTACAATCAAATTTGGATAAAGGTGCCAAGGATAATAAAAGTGAGTCATCTGATGATGATATGCCCGAGTTGGAAGATATACCCCCTATAATCCACCATTTAATCCTCGTGTCCATGATCCTCGCGTTCCCGTTAGAGAGGCGAGAGCTGCTTATTTCGTGGCTGAGCCGCACACCCTTGGACAACGAATGAATCCGAATCAACAACCGCACCATTTGGGCGTGAATCTTGGAGATCTGGATGAGCATGACTATGGGTTTCGCCCTCAAGTCATTACTATGATCCACCAAAGTCAGTATGTTGGAATGGAAGTTGAATCTCCACATCAACATTTACAAAATTATGAGATTGTTATGGAGACTTTGAAGCCTCCAAGAGTAATCAACAACAACTATAAGTTGAGACCGTTCTTTTTTCTCTTTGAAGGTAAAGGCCTTAGCTTGGTATCAATCTCTTTCAACTAGAAGAGTTAACATGTGGGAGGAGATGACTTTGGAATTCCTCACCAAGTTCTTCCCTCCACCCAAGACGGCAGAATTGAGAGGTAAAATTAATGTCTTTGCTATGAAACCTAATGAAAGTTTGTTTAAATCTTGGGAAAGGTTCAAGGATCTTCTATTGCATTGCCCTCACATGGCATTTCAAAGCTGGAATTGTTGGAGATTTACTACAAAGGATTGGATGTGGAGACTCAATTCAAACTTCAATCCCTTTCTCGCGGAACTTTTATGGAAATGACGGATGATGATGCTTGGGACTTTATTGAGAAGCAAGCTCTAGTGATTGAGAAGTATTCTCATAGGAAGGTCGAGAGTGGAAATCGAGATTCTGGAGAACCGGGAGCAAAGTTAAATCAAGCAGCCCAATCTCAAATTTTCTCCCTCAACAATGAGAATAAGGAGCTAAAGGAAGTTTTGAAGTCCAACATGCAATAGAAAAAGGAACAAGATGTTGGCTATCTAGGAGGAGAGAACAACCAGGGGAATAGGAATAACAACCGGAACAACCGTTGGAACAACAACAACAACAACAACAATTACAACAACAACAATAGGAACTTTAACAACAATTGGAGATCCAATCAACAAAATCCCGGTAATCCTTATTCCCATGCTGAAAATTCACTAACACCTCCTTCTTCTTTTTCTTCCACACCTTTGAAAAGTCAGGGACAAGCTTCATCGAGTTCGAACTAACCGGAGAAAGACAAATTTGAAGCAGTGAAGGAAACAATTTTGGGGAAGATGCAAGGAATGGAGAATTCAATTACTTCAATTTCTAAAGCTCCAAAAGCTTTGGAAAATCAAGTGTTTAGCAAAGCCGGAGAAGTTCCTAGAGATCAAGGGAATCTTCCTAGAAAAACGGAAGACAGTCCGAAGGGGCGTGTAATGGCAATTACTACTAGGAGTGGTGTAACAACCACCAATCCTAAATCCTGAGCATATAACAGCGAGAAAAAACCCAAATTTGTTTAGGTCCCAACCGAAAAGGAGAAAGGAAAGGAGAAAGACGATGTCTATGTACCTCCTCCATCTTACAAGCCACCACTCCCTTTTCCTTAATCTAGACAAGCATTTCGGTAAGTTTATTGTTCTTATGAGCAAGCTGCATATTAATATACCTATTATGAATGCAATTTTAGGTATGCCAGCTTATGGGAAGTTCCTAAAGGAGATCCTCTCTAACAAGAGAAAATTAGAAGATTTCGGTGAAGTTAAGATGAGTTCGGAGTCATCCGAACTTATCAAGACTATGACGGAAAAGATGTCACCTAAACTGCGTCATCCAGGATCATTTTGAATACCTATTACTTTAGGGGAAGTCACATATGATGCACTTTGTGATCTTGGAGCAGGCGTGTGTTAGCATGAAATATTGTGATATTTTAGGCACGTTTTCTAAGTGTATTTGATTCATATTGATAGTCATTGATGAAGCATTGATGCAATTGTGAGCTAGTTTGTCTATAATGTCGATATAGAAATCTACACAAGCTTTATGTTGATTATAGGTAATTGAGAGCTATTTCCGAATGGAATCGAGCAAGGATGGAGTTGTTGAGCAATGTCCATGGATTGAGGACATTCATAGGAGCTAAGGGAGTGCCAACTTGAGGAATGCACGAGGCTAGGGAAGAATCACGTTCTTGCCCTAAACCATGCTCTAAAATACGGCCGTACCACTTTCCACGTTCAAGTCCACGGCCGTGGAACCTTGGCAAGGGAAGCGTGGTTCATTCCAGCAACTTCTACGGCCGTGGAGAAGATGGTTCAAACCGTGTTGATTTCCACGCTCTAAATTACGGCCGTGGAACCCTTCCACGACCGTGATCTTGGCGATCTTTTTCGCCATACTTTAAGCCACGATCTCCTACGCAATTGGGTCAGGCCGATATTTTATCTTACACTATAAAAGGACGGACGAAGGGAGATTCCGTCACGTCCGCTTACACCTCGCTTTAGACCTAGTTTTACGCATACGCTTGCGTTTGGAATTGCGCTAATTTCGCATTTGGTGGAGATTTTGTTGAGAGATTTTGGCGCATAGCTATTGGCGATTTCCGGATTGACGGAAGATCGAAGATTCGGAAGATTGTTCGCAAGGAGATTTCGCTTCTTGCTTAGGTTTGATTTAGAAGACGGATTGACATCCCGTTCTTTCTTCTTATCTAAGATTGTGTTTGTTTGTTCTATTCCGAATCTAGTGACGATATTTGTTCTTGACTGCGACTTTGAGATTGGTTTGAAGTTTATTGAAGGTTTTCGGAAGTTTTCATCTTTCAATCTTTTAATTCTTGAATTTGATATCAATATGACTATTGTTGGCTAAAAACCCTTAACAATTCTAAGTTGAAGGGTTGATAGTTGTGGCTTAGATGATGATAGATCGATTGTAAACAGATTGGACCTTGAGAGTTAGAGAGAATCGCCGACGAACCCTAATCCACGGTCTGTTCTTGAGCTTCCACGGCCGTGGAACTCAAGAACTAGCCGTAATTTTGTGTTAAGTTACGAACTTGCTTTTACTTTAATCCAAAGTTAAAGATTTGCTTTAACTTAGTTTAGGCTTGCCTTTTCTAGGTGGTAGTGAAGCCTCAACAACCTCTACCTCGATTGTGAGTGTCACAACCTTAACCGGTTTAGTTAGTCTTGATCCTTGGATTACAAGTTTGGGTATTTGACGTTAATTCTTACCTTTAGAACCTTTCTATACTGAAGCCTCAACAACCTTTATAGAGAGTGTCTTGTAGGTGAGTCATATAAGGTTTTTGAAACTTCACCGTACGATTACCTTACATTAGCATACCTTTGCATATCTCAACTATGTCCTTACATCATTAGTATTTCATGAATCGATTGCCACAGCTGGATTCCTAGATCCTTAGGATTGTTGTTTTCCCAATAATTCGAAAAGCTCATACATTTACTCGCTTGGTAACCTACAATTGAATTTGTTCCCCCCAAATCCCTGTGTTCGATACTCTGGAATTCTTGCTTAACTATATCGATCCGTACACTGCGGGTTCGCTTGCTTGATTCTAGTTTTATAAATTTAAAGCTTGATTCCACGCACGCTAAGTGGCGAACAAGTTTTTGGCACCGTTGCCGGGGATTTGGTTTAGGCCGAATTCGGTTTTCGGTTGTCAAGCTTGGGAGCTTCTCCCTTGTTATTTGATATCTATTTGAGTGCATGCGCAGGTCTAGGAACACCAAGGATCTCTTACCTCTTGATCAAGAGCTTCAGAGAACTTTAAGGCAAAAGCGAAAGGAAAAGAAAATGGCTGAAGAACATGAATGTGATCTTCAATCGGAGTTAGCGGAGAAAGAAGCTCAACTCCAATGGAATGAGAAGACTCGCCGAGACGAAATGGATCGCCATCAATCTCAAGTTGACAATCTAAAAGATATGATATTCCAGATGAGGATAGAAATAAGCAACCTTAAGGGGAGCAAGAAATCTTCAAGGAGATCCTTAAGGTTGAATAGGGGTCATTCATCCGCTGATGATAGCGACTCCTCCATGCCACCGCTAGAGGAAATTGATCCCACGATCAATGTGAATCCATTCCGTCCACGGGCAGCTGCTAATCGCCGTGTTCCACCTAGGAATGCTAGGATCGAACGTGTGGATGAGGAGCCAAGAACTCTTGGCCAAAGAATGGATCCAACGCAGCAACCACGCCGTTTAGGTGTGAACTTTGATGCTGATGATGTACAAGGGTTTAGCTTCAACCCTCAAGTTATTACTCTTGTTCGCCAAAACCAATTTGGCGGGATAAGCGCTGAATCTCCACACCAACACTAGCAAAACTTTGAGTGTATGATGGAGACAATGAGGCCGAAGAACGCGACTACCAACAACTATAAGCTCAAGCCTTTCTTCTTCTCCTTGAAGGGGAAAGCATTGTTTTGGTACCAAGCTCTTCCGAGCGGGAAGCTAGACACATGGGAAGACCTTTCCGCGGAGTTCCTCACTAAGTTCTTTCCGCCATCCAAAACGGCGGAACTTAGAGGTAAGATTAATGCATTTTCCATGAGATCTAACGAAAGTTTGTTTCAATCATGGGAAAGGTTTCAAGATTTGCTCTTGGATTGTCCTCATCATGGCATATCCAAGCTTGCATTGCTAGAGATATACTACAAGGGGCTGGATGTGAAGACACAATTCAAGCTCCAATCCCTCTCATGCGGTACATTCATGGACATGAGGGAAGATGACGCTTGGGACTTCATTGAGAAGCAAGCAAGAGTCATAGAGAAGTATTCCCACCGGAAAGTGGAGGGAAATCGTGTGGAGCAAGGAGCGAAGCTCACACATGAAGCTCAAAATCAGATTTTCTCCCTCAATAATGAGATGAAAGAGTTGAAGGAGGCTATCAAGACCAACTTCCCAAAGTAACAAGGGAAAGATGTTGGCTACTTGGACAACAACAACAACAATGGCGGTGAGAACACAAACCGCAACAACAACAATAACCGGAATAATAACCGGAACAATTGGAATGGCAACAACAACAACCGGAACAACAATTGGAATAACAATCGGGGTTCAAACAACAACAATTGGCGCTCCAATCAACAAAATTCCGGTAACTCTTATCCTTCCAATTCGAATTCACTAACTCCACCTTCCTCTTCCTCTACTCCTTTGAAAAGCCAGGGGCAAACATCTAATGGAGGAAACACTTCGGGGAAGGAGAAGCCCGATCCCATGTTGGAAATGATTTTGGGAAAGCTTCAAGGCTTGGAGAACCGCATCATTAAGGTTGATGATCAAATTTCTAAGGTTGATAAAGCCCAAAAGGTTTTAGAAAACCAAATGTTCAGCCATGCGGAGGAAGTTCCTAGGAATCAAGGGAAACTTCCGGAATAGACGGAGGACAACCCTAAAGGAAGGGTGATGGCAATCACAACTAGGAGCAGAGTGACTACCACCGATCCGCAACCTAAATTTGTAGAAGTCCCCGTTGAGAAAGACAAGGAGAAGGGGAAGGAGAAGGAATATGTCTACGTTCCTCCTCCGGCTTACAAACCTCCCCTACCATTCCCTCAATCTAGAGCGAGAGCACGCCTAGATAAACAATTTGGTAAGTTTATAGAACTCATGAGCAAGCTGCATATTAATATACCCTTTATTGATGCTATTGTAGGTATGCCGGCTTATGGCAAGTTCTTAAAGGAGCTCCTCTCCAATAAGAGGAAGCTAGAAGATTTCGGTGAGGTTAAGATGAGTTCGGACTCTTCAGATCTCATCAAGACCATGAAGGCGAAAATGCCCCCCAAGCTAAAGGATCCGGGGTCGTTTTGCATTCCTATAGGAGTGGGAGATGTCACATATGATGCATTATGTGACTTAGGAGCAAGTGTGAGCATCATACCACTTGTATTATGTAGGAAGATCGGTTTAGGCGACCCTAAACCGGTGAAGATGATGTTGTACATGGCGGATCGATCCATCACTCGCCCCGTCGGTATTGTAGAAGACGTCCCAGTCAAGCTAGGTAAATTCTTTATTCCCATTGACTTTGTCGTGCTTGACATTCCTGCAGATAGTCCGGTCCCGATCATACTTGGAAGACCGTTTCTTGCAACTTCTGGCTGCATAGTCGATTGCAAGAATGCTAGACTCGCTTTTGACATAAGAGAAGAGAAGGTAGAGTTCGTTCTTTCCACTCTAATGAAGGAGCCAATCTTTGATGAGGATATATTCACTATCCAAGATGAAGAAGGGTTGTCTAGAGAGGAGGTAAGTGCGATTCTCTTTAAAGATCCTTTGCAAAAGGTTATTGCTATGAGTCTAACGAATGTAGGTGAAGAAGAGGAGTGCAATGAGGCAATTGAAGCCTTAGAAGCACAAGAAGAGGTGGGTGAAGTGGAATTCGAGAAGCTTCACGACGAGGCAGAAAACGTGAGAATCCACGGCCATACACTATATTCCACGGCCGTGGATCTCACAACCCAAAGCGTGGCTCACTTCAAAGGGTTACACGGTCGTGGAGAAGGCAAAGCAACCGTAACCACCTTCCACGCCCTAAACCACGGCCGTGGAAGATGTATGGAATCCGTAATTTTGGCC
Organism: Fagopyrum homotropicum; assembly: GCA_033239125.1. NCBI lineage: Eukaryota > Viridiplantae > Streptophyta > Magnoliopsida > Caryophyllales > Polygonaceae > Fagopyrum > Fagopyrum homotropicum. The sequence goes on from BSWB01000008.1 coordinate 34,095,795, forward strand.
GTGGAAGGGGATGATCGTGCCACTTCTTCAACTTCTTTTGATTCTTCTCCCACACCCTCTACACCCTTAGACACTTCTAAGGAGGTATCGGATGCTCCTCAAGAACCATTGGAAGCTCCGAAAGCAATGAAATTGAAACAACTTCCTACACATCTAAGGTACGCTTTTCTAGGACCTAACTCTACTTATCCAGTTATTGTTAGTTCCGATCTAACCATAGATGAACATAGTAAACTTATGGTTGTCCTTAGGAAACATAGGAAAGCTTTAGGTTATACTATAGAAGACTTAGTAGGAATCAAACCCTCCCTATGCATGCACAAAATATTAATGGAGGAAGACTTTAGGACTTCAAGACAACCTCAAAGGCGGTTGAACCCGACCATGAAGGAGGTTGTCAAGAAGGAAATTCTTAAACTTCTTGATGCAGGTATCATCTATCCTATCTCCCATAGTAAGTGGGTGAGTCCGGTTCAAGTAGTTCCAAAGAAGGGAGGAATGACGGCCATCACCAACAAGAATAACGAACTCATTCCTACCCGAACCGTAACGGGATGGCGGATGTTCATTGACTACCGCAAGCTTAACAACGCGACGAGGAAGGATCACTTCCCACTACCCTTCATCGATCAAATGCTTGAAAGGTTAGCGCAACATTCACACTTTTTCTATCTTGACGGTTATAGTGGTTTCTTTCAGATTCCGATACACTCGGACGATCAGGAAAAATCACATTCACGTGCCCATGGGGTACGTTCGCTTATAGGAGAATGCCGTTCGGGCTTTGCAACGCCCCAGCCACCTTTCAAAGGTGCATGATGGCCATCTTCTCCGAATACATAGAGGAAATCATGGAGGTCTTCATGGATGACTTCTCCGTATACGGTTCCTCTTTTGACAATTGCCTTTCTAACCTTGCTCTTGTTTTACAAAGATGTGAAGACACTAATCTAGTTCTTAATTGGGAGAAGTGTCAATTTATGGTAAAGGAAGGAATTGTATTAGGACACCTAATCTCTAGTAGAGGGATAGAGGTAGATAAGGTGAAAATAGAGACTATAGAGAAGCTTCCTCCCCCAACTTCGGTGAAAGGGATAAGAAGTTTCCTAGGTCACGCTGGATTTTATAGACGTTTCATTAAAGACTTCTCTAAAATATCAAAACCGATCACTAATCTATTGATGAAGGATGCAGTTTTTGAGTTTTCGCAGGAATGTTTAGATGCGTTCAACACAATTCGGCAAGCTCTAATTTCAGCACCTATTATCCAACCTCCGGATTGGACTCTACCTTTTGAGGTTATGTGCGATGCTAGTGACGTAGCTATAGGAGCTGTTCCTGGACAACGAAAGGAAGGGCGAACCCATGCCATATACTATGCTAGCAAGACGCTAGATGAAGCGCAGCTCAACTACGCCACTACGGAAAAGGAACTTTTAGCCATTGTCTATGCTATTGACAAGTTTTGCTCTTATCTTGTAGGTGCAAAGGTGATTGTGTATACGGATCATGCTGCGATACGGTATCTCCTTGTAAAGAAGGATGCGAAGCCAAGGCTAATTAGATGGATTCTTCTCCTACAAGAATTCGATCTAGAGATCCGCGACAAGAAGGGTTCGGAAAATTCTGTTGCGGATCATTTGAGTCGCCTAACACATCTAGAAGACGACCACTTACCTATAGATGACTCCTTCCCGGACGAACACTTACATATCATTGAGGAGTGCATCGAAGTAATCTCCAAAGGTAACGAACCATGGTTTGCTGATTTTGTTAGCTATTTGGTTTGCCACGAGATACCGCCCGGACTATCCTACGCACAAAGAAAGAAGTTCTTTAAGGATGTTCGGGAATACTTTTGGAATGAACCTCTCCTCTTTAAGAGAGGTCCGGATGGCATCATTCGGCGATGTGTGCCGGAAGATGAGATGCAAAGTGTCATCCGCCATTGTCATTCACTATCGTGTGGAGGACACGCTAGTTCGAACAAGACTAGCGCAAAGGTATTGCAATCTAGATTCTTTTGGCCAACTTTATTTCGAGATGTGCAAACCTTTGTTTCCTGCTGCGATGCTTGTCAAAGAACAGGAAATATCTCTAGGAGGAATGAGATGCCTCTCAATAACATCCAAGAGGTGGAGATTTTCGATGTTTGGGGAGTTGACTTTATGGGACCGTTCCCATCATCTTGTGGAAACCAATACATACTCTTGGCGGTGGATTATGTTTCTAGATGGGTGGAAGCAATTGCCTCTCCCACCAATGATGCCAAGTAAGGTCATCATTGGTGGGAGAGGCAATTGCCTCTCCCACCAATTGCTTCCACCCATCTAGAAACGTAATCTACCGCCAATAGTATGTATTAGTTTCCACAAGAGGATGGGAATGGTCCCATAAAATCTACTCCCCAAACATCAAAAATCTCCACCTCTTGGATGTTGTTGAGGGGCATCTCCTTCCTCCTAGAGATATTACCTGTTCTTTGACAAGCATCGCAGCAAGAAACAAAGGATTGCACATCTCTAAATAAAGTAGGCCAAAAGAATCCAGATTGCAATACCTTTGCGCTAGTCTTGTTCGAACTAGCGTGTCCTCCACAAGGTAGTGAATGACAATGGCGGATGACACTTTGCATCTCATCTTCCGGCACACATCGCCGAATGATGCCATCCGGACCTCTCTTGAAGAGATGAGGTTCATTCCAAAAATATTCCCGGACATCCTTAAAGAACTTCTTTCTTTGTGCGTAGGATAATCCGGGCGGTATCTCCTGGCAAACCAAATAGTTAACAAAATCAGCAAACCATGGTTCGTTACCTTTGGAGATCACATCGATGCACTCCTCAATGATGTGTAGGTGTTCGTCCGGGAAGGAGTCATCTATAGGTAGTTGGTCGTCCTCTAGATGTGTTAGGCGACTCAAATGATCCGCAACAGAATTTTTCGAACCTTTCTTGTCGCGGATCTCTAGATCGAATTCTTGTAGGAGAAGAATCCATCTAATTAGCCTAGGCTTCGCATCCTTTTTTGCAAGGAGGTACCGGATCGCAGCATGATCCGTGTAGACAATCACCTTTGCACCTACAAGATAAGAGCGATACTTGTCAATAGCATAGACAATGGCTAAAAACTCTTTTTCGGTAGTGGCGTAATTTAGCTGCACTTCATCTAGCGTCTTGCTAACATAGTATATGGCATGGGTTCGCCCTTCCTTTCGTTGTCCAAGAACAACTCCTATAGCTACGTCACTAGCATCGCACATAACCTCAAAAGGTAGAGTCCAATCCGGTGGTTGGATAATAGGTGCTGAAATTAGAGCTTGCCGAATGGTGTTAAACGCATCCAAACATTCCTGCGAAAACTAAAAAACCGCATCCTTCATCAATAGATTAGTCAGAGGTTTTGATAATTTAGAAAAAGTCTTTAATGAAGCGTCTATAGAATCCGGCATGTCCTAAAAAACTTCTTATCCCTTTCACCGAAGTTGGGGGAGGAAGCTTTTCTATGGTCTCTATCTTAGCCTTATCTACTTCTATCCCTCTATTAGAGATTAAGTGACCTAATACAATTCCTTCCTTAACCATAAATTGACACTTCTCCCAATTAAGAACTAGGTTAGTGTCCTCACACCTTTGTAAAACAAGAGAAAGGTTAGAAAGGCAATCGTTAAAAGAGGAACCGTATACGGAGAAATCGTCCATGAAGACCTCCATAATTTCCTCAATGTATTCGGAGAAGATGACCATCATGCACCTTTGAAAGGTGGCTGGGGCATTGCAAAGCCCGAACGGCATTCTCCTATAAGCGAACGTACCCCATGGGCACGTGAATGTGGTCTTCTCCTGATCGTCCGGGTGTATCGGAATCTGAAATAAGCCACTATAACCGTCAAGATAGCAAAAGTGCGAATGTTGTGCTAACCTTTCAAGCATTTAATCGATGAAGGGTAGTGAGAAGTGATCCTTCCTCGTCGCGTTGTTAAGCTTGCGGTAGTTAATGCACATCCGCCATCCCGTTACGGTTCGGGTAGGAATGAGTTCGTTGTTCTTGTTGGTGATGACTGTCATTCCTCCCTTCTTCGGAACTACTTAAACCGGACTCACCCACTTACTATCGGAGATAGGATAGATGATACCTGCATCAAGAAGTTTAAGAATTTCCTTCTTGACAACCTCCTTCATGGTCGGATTCAACCGCCTTTGAGGTTGTCTTGAAGTCCTAAAGTCTTCCTCCATTAATATCTTATGCATGCATATGGAGGGTTTGATTCCTACTAAGTCCTCAATAGTGTAGCCTAAAGCTTTCCTATGTTTCCTAAGGACAATCATGAGCTGATTATGTTCATCTATGGTTAGATCGGAACTAACAATAACTGGATCAATAGAGTTAGGTCCCAGAAAAGCGTACCTTAGATGTGTAGGAAGTTGTTTCAATTCCATTGCTTTCGGAGCTTCCAATGATCCTTGAGGAGCATCCGATGTCTCCTTAGAAGTTTCTAAGGGTGTTGAAGGTATAGAAGAATCGAAGGAAGTCGAAGAAGTGGCAAGATCATCCCCTTCCACGGCCAGAATCACGGTTTCCCTATGTCCTCCACGGCCGTGGTTTATGGCGTGGAAAGTGGTTACAGTTGCTCTGCCTCCTCCATGACCGTGTAACCCCCTGGAGTGAGCCACGCTTTGGGTTGTGAGATCCACGGCCGTGGAATATAGTGCATGGACGTGGATTCTCACGTTTTCTGCCTCGTCGTGGAGCTTCTCGAATTCCACTTCACCCATCTCTTCTTGTGCTTCTAAGGCTTCAATTGCCTCATTGCAATCCTCTTCTTCCCCTACATTCGTTAGACTCATAGTGATAACCTTTTGCAAAGGATCTTTGAAGAGAATAGCACTTACCTCCTCTCTAGACAACCCTTCTTCATCTTGGATATTGAATATATCCTCATCAAAGATTGGCTCCTTCACTAGAGTGGAAAGAACAAACTCTACCTTCTCTTCTCCTATGTCAAAGGCGAGTCTAGCATTCTTGCAATCGACTATGCAGCCGGAAGTTGAAAGAAACGGTCTTCCGAGTATGATCGGGACCGGACTATCTGCAGGAATGTCAAGCACGACAAAGTCAATGGGAACAAAGAATTTACCTAGCTTGACTGGGACGTCTTCTACAATACCGACGGGGCGAGTGATGGATCGATCCGCCATGTATAACGTCATCTTCACCGGTTTAGGGTCGTCTAAACCGATCTTCCTACACAATGCAAGTGGTATGATGCTCACACTTGCTCCCAAGTCACATAGCGCATCGTATGTGACATCTCCCACTCCTATGGGAATGCAAAACGACCCCGGATCCTTTAGCTTGGGGGGCATTTTCGCCTTCATGGTCTTGATGAGATCCGAAGAATCCGAACTCATCATAACCTCACCGAAATCTTCTAGCTTCCTCTTGTTGGAGAGGAGCTCCTTCAAGAACTTGCCATAAGCCGGCATACCTACAATAACATCTATAAAGGGTATATTAATATGCAGCTTGCTCATGAGTTCTATAAACTTACCAAACTGTTTATCTAGGCGCGCTCTCGCTCTAGATTGAGGGAATGGTAGGGGAGGTTTGTAAGCTGGAGGAGGAACGTAGACATCTTCCTTCTCCTTCCCCTTCTCTTTGTCTTTCTCTACGGGGACTTCAACAAACTTAGGTTGCGGATCGGTGGTAGTCACTCCGTTCCTAGTTGTGATTGCCATCACCCTTCCCTTAGGGTTGTCCTCCGTCTTTCCCGGAAGTTTCCCTTGATTCCTAGGAACTTCCTCCGCATGGCTGAACATTTGGTTTTCCAAAACCTTTTGGGCTTTATCAACCTTAGAAATTTGATCATCAACCTTAATGATGCGGTTCTCCAAACCTTGAAGCTTTCCCAAAATCGTTTCCAACATGGGATCGGGCTTCTCCTTCCCCGAAGTGTTTCCTCCATTAGATGTTTGCCCCTGGCTTTTCGAAGGAGTAGAGGAAGAGGAAGGTGGAGTTAGTGAATTCGAATTGGAAGGATAAGAGTTACCGGAATTTTGTTGATTGGAGCGCCAATTGTTGTTGTTTGAACCCCTATTGTTGTTCCAATTGTTGTTGTTCCGGTTATTGTTATTGTCATTCCAATTATTCCGGTTGTTCTTCCGGTTGTTGTTGTTGTTGTTGCGGTTTGTGTTCTCACTGCCATTGTTGTTGTTGCCCAAATAGCCAACATCCTTGCCTTGTTGCTTTGGAAAGTTGGTCTTGATTGCCTCCTTCAACTCTTTGATCTCATTGTTGAGGAAGAAAATCTGATTTTGAGCTTCATGTGTGAGCTTTGCTCCTTGCTCCACACGATTTCCCTCTACCTTTCGGTGGGAATACTTCTCTATGACTCTTGCTTTCTTCTCAATGAAGTCCCAAGCGTCATCTTCTCTCATGTCCATGAATGTTCCACATGAGAGGGATTGGAGGTTGAATTGTGTCCCCGCATCCAGCCCCTTATAGTAAATCTCCAACAATGCAAGCTTGGATATGCCATGATGAGGGCAATCCAATAACAAGTCCTGAAACCTTTCCCATGACTGAAACAAACTTTCGTTAGACCTCATGGAAAATGCATTGATCTTACCTCTAAGTTCCGCCGTTTTGGATGGCGGAAATAATTTGGTGAGGAACTCCGCGGAAAGGTCTTCCCACGTGTCTAGTTTCCCACTAGGAAGAGTTTGGTACCAAGATAACGCTTTCCCTTTCAAGGAGAAGAAGAAAGGCTTGAGTTTATAGTTGTTGGTAGTAGCGTTCTTCGGCCTCATTGTCTCCATCATACACTCAAAGTTTTGCAAGTGTTGGTGTGGAGATTCAGCGCTTGTTCTGCCAAATTGGTTTTGGCGAACAAGAGTAATAACTTGAGGGTTGAAGCTAAACCCTTGCACATCATCAGCATTAAAGTTCACGCCCAAACGACGCGGTTGTTGTGTTGGATCCATCCTTTGGCCAAGAGTTCTTGGCTCATCATCTACACGTTCGATCCTCGCATTCCTAGGTGGAACAGGACGATTAGCAGCTCCCCGTGGATGGAAAGGATTCATATTGATCGTGGGATCAATTTTCTCTAGCGGTGGCATGGAAGAATCACTATCATCAGCGGATGAATGACTTCTTCTTCTTGATCTTGATGCCCTTCTTGAGGATTTCTGGCTCCCCTTATTCTTAAGGTTGCTTATTTCTATCCTCATCTGGAACATCATATCTTTTTGATCGTTAACTTCAGATTGATGACGATCCATTTCATCCCGGCGAATATTCTCATTCCATTGGAGTTGAGCTTCCTTCTCCGCTAACTCCGCTTGAAGATCACGTTCGTGTTCTTCAGCCATCTTCTTTTCCTTGCGCTTTTGCCTTAAAGTCCTCTCAAGCTCTTGATCAAGAGGTAAGAGGTCCTCGGTGTTCCTAAACCTGCGCATGCACTCAAAGAGATATCAAATAACAAGGGAGAAGCTCCCAAGCTTGACAACTGAAAACCGAATTCGGCCTAGACCAAATCCCCGGCAACGGCGCCAAAAACTTGTTCGCCACTTAGCGTGCGTGCAAATAAGCTTTAAATTTATAAAACTAGAATCAAGCAAGCGAACCCGCAGTGTACGGATCGATATAGTTAAGCAAGAATTCCAGAGTATCGAACACAGGGATTTGGGGGGTTAAATCCAGTTGTAGATTATCAAGCGAGTAAATGTAAGAGCTTTTCGAATTATTGGGAAAACAACGATCCTAAAGATCCAAGTATCCAGCTGTGGCAATCGATTCAAGATATACTAATGATATAAGGACAGAGTTAAGATATGCAAAGGTATGCTAATGTAAGGTAATCGTACGGTGAAGTTCCAAAAACCTTATATGACTCACCTATAAGACACTCTCTATAAAGGTTATTGAGGCTTCAATATAGAAAGGTTCTAAAGATAAGAATTAATGTCAAATACCCAAACTTGTAATCCAAGGATCAAGACTAACTAAATCGATTAAGGTTGTGACACTCACAATCGAGGTAGAGGTTGTTGAGGCTTCACTACCACCTAGAAAAGGCAAGTCAAGACTAAGTTAAAGCAAATCTTTAACTTTGGATTAAAGTAAAAGCAAGTTCGTAAACTTAAGGGAAATCACGGTTAGTTCTTGAGGTTCCACGGCCGTGGACTCAAGAACAGGCCGTAATTTAGGGTTCGTCGGCGATTCTCTCTAACTCTCAGGGTCCAATCCATTTACGATCAATCTATCATCATCTAAGCCACAACTATCAACCTTTCACCTTAGAATCGTTAAGGGTTTTTAGCCAATAACAGTCATATTGATATCAAATTCAAGGTTTAAAAGATTGAAAGATGAAAACTTCCGAAAACCTTCAATAAACTTCAAATCAATCTCAAAGTCACAATCAAGAACAAATATCGTCACTAAATTCGGAATAGAACAAACAAACACAATCTTAGATAAGAAGGAAGAACGGGATGTCAATCCGTCTTCTAAATCAAACCTAAACTAGAAGAGGAATCTTCTTGCGAATAATCTTCCGAATCTTCGATCTTCCGTCAATCCGGAATCGCCAATAGCAATGCGCAAAAATCTCCTAAACATAATCTTCCACCAAAAGCGAAATTAGGGCAATCCCAAGCGCAAACGGAAAATGCGTCTAAGCGTAAGTAGAGGTCTCTAGCGAGGTGACGGAATCTCTCTTCGTCCGTCCTTTTATAGTGTAAGATAGAATATCGGCCCGGCCCAATTACGTAGGAGATCGTGGCTTAAAATATGGTGAAAAAGATCGCCAAGATCACGGTCGTGGAAGGGTTCCACGGCCGTAATTTAGAGCGTGGGAATCAACACGGTTTGAACCATCTTCTCCACGGTCGTAGAAGTTGCTGGAATGAACCACGCTTTCTTAGCCATGGTTCCACGGCCGTGGAACTGAACGTGGAAAGTAATACGGCCGTATTTTAGAGCGTGGTTTAGGGCAAGAACGTGATTCTTCCCTAGCCTCGTGCATTCCTCAAGTTGGCACTCTCTTAACTCCTATGAATGTCCTCAATCCATGGACATTGCTCAACAACTTCATCCTTACTCAATTCCGCTCGGAAATAGCTCTTAATCACCTATAATCAACATAAAGCTTGTGTAGATCTCTATATCGACATTATAGATAAACTAGCTCACTATTGCATCAATGCTTCATCAATGACCATCAATATGAATCAAATACACTTAGAAAACGTGCCTAAAATATCACAATATTTCATGCTAACAATAAACCACGATTCTTCACAAAAACACTTCACAAAACCATTTCCACGACCCAATATCGCCGATTCCACGCCCTTCACCTCAAATCTCCGTTCGTTAATCGTTTTCAACGATTCTTCTTTCCAAATTGAAGAAAATTCAACCACCAACGAGATCCAAGAAACGAATCGAGCGGCAAATCACCAAGGAATGCACAATTCGGATTTGAAAATCCAAAAACTAGGTTTTCTCCCCTCTTCTTGATCTTTGTCAATTTGGGTTCGTTTTTGCTAGAAATTATAGGAGAACTGCTTGAAACTGGAAGGAATTAGACTAGGGCTGCCTGATTGCTGAATTTGAGTGCTGTTTGTTGAGTTTTGAGAAAAACTGAGACGAATCACGGTCGCTGTCAGTTCCACGGCCGTGGAAATACCAAGAACAGACCGTGATTTTGAATAGTGATGGATTTTGTGAGAAGAGTTTCAGGGAGGATTAAGGAGAAGAAGAATGACCAAAACAAAAAGAGGAAGGGTAACCCCTCTTCCTCTTCATCCTCTAGAGCACCACCATCTTCCTCCCCTTCACCTCCATCATCACCTTCATCACCCGCACCTCCTAGCCCTAGAGTACCGACTATTCATGAGGATCACCTCGATGCACTCGAGAGGATCCATGAGAGGGCTGTGATTGGACCTAGGTACCTATTGTTAGAGGATCTAGCTCCTCTTAACATCATAGATGACCTTACTTGGCTCTTGGATAGAGCCGGACTAGTTGTCTTCTCGGCTATCCGAGAAGATGCTTATGAGGAGATTATGAGAGAGGTTGTGACGTCTTTTGAGCACAACCATGTGGATAGGACCGTTTCTTTCCGTCTTATGGAAAGAAACTATGATTTTTCCATCCGTGAGTTCGGAACCTTCTTTGGGTTCCATGAGACCTTCAATGGTCGTTTTCCTAGTGGCGTCTACGCCAAAGATTTTTCGGAGGAGGTCACTATGATTTACGCCAGCGAGGACCGCTGGCAACCAGCTGACACCAAGGCTAAGTTGATGTATCACTTAGCCTTGAAGATTGCTCACCGTGTTCTTTCGGAGTGTCTCTTCCCTAGGACGGAGACGCCCCAAAAGATCAAGATGGATGAGCTATTTTTGTTATACTCTATGCTGTATGGGCGCCGAGCTGACTGTGCCACCCTCTTAGTTGCTACTATGAGCAAGCTTAAGAACAAGAGGAAGGGCAACATTGGATATGGTGGGATAGTTACCCACCTTGCTAGGATGTTGGGATTTGATTTTTCTGCATGTACCCGCATACCAGCCGTACCCTTAGGACTTCAGGCCTTCATGACTAGAGGTCTCATCTTCCCCACACATAGAGGTCCACCTTATGCGGCCATGCCTTGGGAGAGCAGGACGGGTAGGGGTATTGAGTGGCTACAGGAGTACTCCATTATGGCTGGACGCCATAATTGGAAGGAGACGTTCACTGCTATGCACGCGAACAGGATTGCAGCTCCCCCATATGTCCCACCACCGCCAGTAGTTGAGGAGAAGGAGATGAGAGATCAGCATGAGGGAGGAGGAGGAGCAGAGCAAGAGTTTGGAACGTTTCCGGATCAGCCGGATATTGCTTCTGATGTGCCTAGACGTTCTCCACGTCCAGCCAGAGCTTCAAGTTCGTCTTCTCGCCGCGCCAGCATGAATGAGAGACCCACTTGGATGGATACGCCTCCTACATGGTACGGAGCTCCACCTCCATGGTCCTCACAGCAGCCATCAGCACCAGCACCAGCACCGTCCGACGCTCCAGGGTGGTATAGCCAGGCTCCGGGATGGTATGAGCAGATGCTAGATTGGGCCACCGGTCTTTCGGAGAGAGTAGGAGCATTGGAGATTCGGGCCGATGCTAGAGATGGACGCATGGACGACCTCGATCATATGATGAGAGACGTCTACCGCCAGTAGTTTGGGCGGCACTACGACTCCAACTTCTCTCCATTCCCGCCTCCACCAGCGCCGCAGTGATGATGATGATGACCTATAGCTTTAGCCGCTCCACCGCCACTTTGTGAGTTTTTTTTTCTTTTTCTTTTCTTTCTTTTCTTTCTTTTATTTGAACATTAGGGACAATGTTTGTTCCAAGTATGGGGTGGGGTGTGACTAAAAGTTGTAATAACTCTTACTCACTTTGATTGCTTCTATCGAGACTATCATTGCATGTTCATTATATTGTTGCATGTTTCATTATTGCATTGCATGAAAAAGAGTTTGAAAAACCCATAAAAATTGAAAAAATTTGAAAATTTTGTGCTTCTAAGGAATTGAGATGATTTCTATGATAATCGGTACTTGTGAATTGAGTTTGATGACAATTGCATGCTTAAACGAATAGTGAATTGAAAAGAAATTGAATGAATTGATTATACCTCTTTTGCAAGTTTCATAATGTGATGAATGTTACCTAAATCATGTTGAGGAATTGAAGTTGAAATCACACTATAAGTTCTTATGCTTCTTGTTGAGATGATTAAGGCAATTCAATTCTTTCTTTCTTCTTTCTTTGATCATTTAGCCCCTCATTGAAATATTGACCTCCTTTACCTATCCGGGAATTTGGAGGAGTTGATTGAAAAAGGCATGTATGATGTGGGAGGGCCATGAAAGCAATACTTTGCATTCAAAGGAATAGAAAAAATTATAGGTTTGGGGAAGTCAATCATGACGATGAGTAACTTGGCACCATTCACATAGCCGAGTGTTTGTGTCTTGCCAAATTCGGATTGAGCAATATTCCTAGCGGATTATGGTATGTGCGCTAAGGGTTTGAGGCATCTCATAAAAATTGAGAAACGCCAATCTCCTAGGCTTCGGTTTTTGTGCACCTCTATCCATAACTCCAAAAGTAAAGTCGAAAAATGAAAAGAAGAGAGCGAAGCTCTAAGTTGAAGGTGATTGCGGAAACCGCATGAGAAGAAGAAAAGAGTAGTTGTCCACTTTCCCGGATTCATGCACCACATTCCTTAAAGTTTCCTTCCCTTTCCACATTCTAGACCTTTTTCTTTGGAAGTCCTTAAGATCAAAAGAATGTTATATGACTTGGTGATCTAAATTGAAGTTTCTTATGGTTGATTTTGATAATGTTTAAGGGTTATGATGTTTGTATGGAAGTTTGATTAATTCATGAGTTTTCTTTGCTCTTTACTCTTTGATTAAGTGTATGAAAGTCTTATAAACGATTGAAACAAGATTTGAGAATGATCTATTATTTAGAAGGCACATTCATCCAAAAAGAAGTATTGCTTTGAGAAGGTACACATATTTCATCCTAACTCTTGTTCTAAAGCTTTTGAAAGACCTTGCTTAGGGACAAGCAAGTGACAAGTATGGGGTTATTTGTTAGCATGAAATATTGTGATATTTTAGGCACGTTTTCTAAGTGTATTTGATTCATATTGATAGTCATTGATGAAGCATTGATGCAATTGTGAGCTAGTTTGTCTATAATGTCGATATAGAAATCTACACAAGCTTTATGTTGATTATAAGTAATTGAGAGCTATTTCCGAACGGAATCGAGCAAGGATGGAGTTGTTGAGCAATGTCCATGGATTGAGGACATTCATAGGAGCTAAGGGAGTGCCAACTTGAGGAATGCACGAGGCTAGGGAAGAATCACGTTCTTGCCCTAAACCACGCTCTAAAATACGGCCGTACCACTTTCCACGTTCAAGTCCACGGCCGTGGAACCTTGGCAAGGGAAGCGTGGTTCATTCCAGCAACTTCTACGGCCGTGGAGAAGATGGTTCAAACCGTGTTGATTTCCACGCTTTAAATTACGGCCGTGGAACCCTTCCACGACCGTGATCTTGGCGATCTTTTTCGCCATACTTTAAGCCACGATCTCCTACGCAATTGGGCCGGGCCAATATTTTATCTTACACTATAAAAGGACGAACGAAGGGAGATTCCGTCACCTCCGCTTACACCTCGCTTTAGACCTAGTTTTACGCATACGCTTGCGTTTGGAATTGCGCTAATCTCGCATTTGGTGGAGATTTTGTTGAGAGATTTTGGCGCATACCTATTGGCGATTTCCGGATTGACGGAAGATCGAAGATTCGGAAGAATGTTCGCAAGGAGATTTCGCTTCTTGCTTAGGTTTGATTTAGAAGACGGATTGACATCCCGTTCTTTCTTCTTATCTAAGATTGTGTTTGTTTGTTCTATTCCGAATCTAGTGACTATATTTGTTCTTGACTGCGACTTTGAGATTGGTTTGAAGTTTATTGAAGGTTTTCGGAAGTTTTCATCTTTCAATCTTTTAATTCTTGAATTTGATATCAATATGACTATTGTTGGCTATAAACCCTTAACAATTCTAAGGTGTAGGGTTGATAGTTGTGGCTTAGATGATGATAGATCGATCGTAAACAGATTGGACCCTGAGAGTTAGAGAGAATCGCCGACGAACCCTAATCCACGGTTTGTTCTAGAGCTTCCACGGCCGTGGAACTCAAGAACTAGCCGTAATTTTGTGTTAAGTTACGAACTTGCTTTTACTTTAATCCAAAGTTAAAGATTTGCTTTAACTTAGTTTAGGCTTGCCTTTTCTAGGTGGTAGTGAAGCCTCAACAACCTTTACCTCGATTGTGAGTGTCACAACCTTAATCGGTTTAGTTAGTCTTGATCCTTGGATTACAAGTTTGGGTATTTGACGTTAATTCTTACCTTTAGAACCTTTCTATACTGAAGCCTCAACAACCTTTATAGAGAGTGTCTTGTAGGTGAGTCATATAAGGTTTTTGGAACTTCACCGTACGATTAACTTACATTAGCATACCTTTGCATATCTCAACTCTGTCCTTACATCATTAGTATATCTTGAATCGATTGCCACAACTGGATTCCTAGATCCTTAGGATTGTTGTTTTCCCAATAATTCGAAAAGCTCATACATTTACTCGCTTGATAACCTACAATTGAATTTGTTCCCCCCAAATCCTTGTGTTCGATACTCTGGAATTCTTGTTTAACTATATCGATCCGTACACTGTGGGTTCGCTTGCTTGATTCTAGTTTTATAAATTTAAAGCTTGATTGCACGCACACTAAGTGGCGAACAGCGTGAGCATCATTCCATTTGCTTTGTGCAAGAAAAGTTGGTTTAGGAGAGCCTAGACCGGCGAAGATGACACTCTACATGGCTGATCGTTCCATCACTAGACCTGTTGGAATCATAGAGGACATTCTTGTAAAACTTGGTTAGTTCTACATTCCTAAAGATTTTGTTGTACTTGACATTCCTGCAGATTATCCAGTTCCCATCATACTTGGGAGACCATTCCTTGCAACCTCCGGATGCATGGTTGATTGCAAGAATGAGCAGCTATCATTCAACATATTAGAAGAGAAAGTGGAATTTATACTCTCCTCCTTGATCAAAGAGCCAGCTGTAGGAGAAGATGTTTTTAACATCTTGGATGAAGAAGAGCCTAGAGAAGTGGTGAGTTCAATCTTGATCAAAGATCCGCTTCAAAAGGTTCTAAGCATGAGTATCATTGAGGAAGGAGTGGAACATGATTGTGATGATGAGATTCGAGCATTGGAAAATGCAAAGGATGAGCCAGAAGCAAGATTTGAAGAGAGTCCTGGAAGAAGCTGAAAAAATCGACTTACACAAAGCAAATCGGGTGATTTTTGAAGATGCAAGTCGATTTTTGACTATAGAAAGAAAAATCGGCTTAGAAATCGACCGATTTACTTCAAGGGAAGTCGATTTTTCTGATAATTCTCCGACTTCCACAAATTTAATTGCAAGTGTTCTAAGTTGTAGTAGTACACTTCCTCAACCTTCAGAGGCTTCTCTAATGACACTCCATGGTCAAGAATCATCAATCAAAGTACCACCAGCATTGGAGTTGAAACCACTCCCTACACATCTAAAGTACGCATTTCTTGGGCCTAACTCAACCTATCCTGTTATAGTTAGCGCAAACTTGAATTATGATGAACTTGAGAAGCTTATGAATGTTCTGAAACAACATAGATAACTTGAATGATGATGAACTTGAGAAGCTTATGAATGTTCTGAAACAACATAGGAAAGCCTTAGGCTATTCCATTGATGATTTAGTAGGAATAAAGCCTTTTGTATGTATGCATAAGATTTTAATGGAAGAAGATTATAAGCCTTCACGTCAACGTCAACGATGGTTAAATCCGATCATGAAAGAGGTCGCGAAGAAGGAAATCCTTAAGTTGCTTGATACAGGTATCATCTTTCCTATTTCTGATAGCAAGTGGATGAGCCTAGTTCAAGTAGTTCAAAAGAAGGGAGGTATGACCGTTGTTGCTAACAAGAACAACGAACTCATTCCTACAAGAACAGTTACGGGATGGAGAATGTATATCGACTACCGCAAACTAAATGTTGCTACGAGGAAGGACCACTTCCCTCTCCCTTTCATTGACCAAATGCTTGAAAGGTTAGCACAACACTCTTACTTTTGCTATCTAGATGGATACAGTGGTTTATTTTAGATTCCCATTCATCCGGACGATTAGGAGAATACAACTTTCACGTGCTCATGGGGTACGTTTTCCTACAAAAGGATGCCATTCGGTTTATGCAACACTCCAGCCACCTTCCAAAGGTGTATGATGGAAATATTTTTGGAGTACATAGAGAATATCATGGAAGTATTCATGGATGACTTTTCGGTATACGGTTCTTCCTTTGAAAACTGCCTCTTTAATCTTTTCTTAGTTCTTAAGAGATGTGAAGACACTAACCTAGTTTTGAACTGGGAAAAGTGTCACTTTATGGTTACTGAAGGAATTGTGTGAGGACATTTGATTTCGAACCGTGGAATAGAAGTTGATAGAGCCAAGATTGAAACTATAGAGAAGCTACCTCCACCAGCCTCGGTGAAGGGAGTTAGAAGCTTTTTGGGACATGCCAGTTTCTATAGGAGGTTTATAAAGGACTTTTCTAAGATTTCAAAACCTTTGACTAATCTTTTGATGAAAGACATAACTTTCGAGTTTTCGAAAGAATGTTTGGATGCCTTCTACAAGATCAAGGAAGTGACGTAGCTGTAGGAGTTGAACTTGGACAGAAGAAAGATGGTCGTACTCACACCATCTACTATGCTAGCAAGAAGCTAGACGAAGCTCAAATGAATTACGCTACCACAGAGAAGGAGGTTCTTATTGTTGTTTACGCATTTGAAAATTTCCGTTCTTATCTTGTAGGTGCGAAAGTGATAGTCTATACAGATCATTCAGCAATTGGTTACCTATTCACTAAGAAGGATGCAAAGCCAAGGCTCCTAATATGGATCTTACTTCTACAAGAATTCGATCTAGAGATCCGTGATAAGAATGGTTCAGAGAACTCGGTGGCTGATTACCTTAGCCGTCTCCCCCACCTTATTTGCGAGACGGATGAGCTCCCTCTGGACGAATCGTTCCCAGATGAGCAGTTACACGAGATTGAAGAATGCCTTCATCAGATTTCAAAAGGTAATGACCCATGGTTTGCTGATATTGTCAATTACCTTGTTTGTCAGGAAATCCCACCAAGACTATCATATGCTCAAAGGAAGAGATTCTTTAGAGACGTCCGACACTTTTACTAGAGTGAACCTCTACTCTTCAAGAGAGGTCCCGATGGCACGTTCAGGAGATGCGTTCCGGAGGATGAAGTAGAAAGCATTATCCGTCATTGCCACTCTTTGCCTTGCAGAGGACATGCTAGTTCTCACAAGACATGTGCTAAGGTACTCCAATCTGGCTTCTTCTGGCCCTCTTTATTTAAAGATGTACAAAACTATGTTGTTGCTTGCGATGCTTGTCAAATGATAGGTAATATTTCAAGGAGGAATGAGATGCCCCTCAACAACATCCAAGAAGCAGAGATATTAGATGTATGGGGAGTAGACTTCATGGGACCATTCCCATCATCTTGCGGTAACCAATACATACTTCTAGCTGTAGACTATGTCTCAAGATGGGTAGAAGCTATCGCTTCCCCAACTAATGATGCTATGGTAGTGGTGATGTTCTTCAATAGAACGATCTTCCCAAGGTTCGGGACTCCCCAAACCATCATTAGTGATGGAGGAATGCACTTCACAGCTCGTCGATTTTAGGCTCTACTAGCTAAAGTATGGGGTAACTCAAAAGATCGCCACACTGTACCATACGCAAACAAGCGGACAAGTTGAGATATCTAACATGGAGATCAAAGGGATTCTAGAGAAGATTGTCTCTAGAATAAGGAAAGACTGGGCAATGAAGCTTGATGATGCATTATGGGCATACATGACCGCTTCTAATACTCTCATAGGAACAACACCGTACAACCTTGTGTATGGGAAGTCTTGCCACCTTCTTGTAGAGCTAGAACACAAAGCATATTGGGCCGTCAACTGGCTCAACTTCAGCATGAGAGAAGCTGGAGAAAAGCGTTTGTTGGGCATCAATGAACTAGAGGAGATCTGCCTAAATGCGTACGAGAATGCAAGGATCTACAAGGAAAGAACGAAGTTGTGGCATGATAAGCATATCATTCCAAAGGACTTGAAAGAAGGAGATCTCATTCTTCTATTCAACTCAAGACTTCGACTCTTCTCAAGTAAGCTCAAATCTCGTTGGAATGGACCTTTTGTTAATAAGCATATTTTCCCTCATGGTGCAGTTGAAGTATGAGGTGAAAAGTGCGGAAGTTTCAAAGTGAACAACCAACGATTGAACAAGTATACACCAGAAGCTCCGGTTGAGAAGATAGCCCCTATTCTCCTCCATTGATCATCAAAAGAGCAACGTCTAGCTAAAGACTTTAAACGAAGCGCTTCTTGGGAGGCAACCCATGGTAGTTCTAACCTTTTTCTTTCTTTTTGCTTTAGAATAGCTTAGGATAGTTAACCCGTTTGTTTGTTTTTGCTTTGTTTTTGTTTTCCTCGATGCGCTCTCGGTTTGTTTGTGTCATAGATCGAAGGAATTAGGTACAATCTTGGAGATTTGATGAAGAAGGTTGATACAAATATGCTTAAAGATGTTTTCAAGGAAAGAAAGGGAATAAATCGACTTACCATAAGTAAATCGATCGATTCAGGCTCTAGAGCAAGTCGATTTTTGACAACAGAGAGAAAAATCGGACAAAAAAAATCGACCTACCATAAGAAAATCGTTCGATTTTCCTTGAAGATGAGCAATTTGGACAGGAAATCGGGCCGACGGAAAAATTGACCCTAAAAATCGGTCGATTTTCTTCACAAAACATCCGGCCAATATAAAGCCTTCTCTACTCTTTTCATCACTCCACACTTACCCAAATTTCACCCTTCTTCACTCTAAAAGAGCCGAAAAATTGCCCATCTCCCATCTCCTCATTTGGTAACCATTTTGAACGATTCTTGAGTCTAAACTGAAGCTCTTGCAACAAAGAAGGGGAATCTGGCAACAACAAGCGTGGCAGAATACTCATTCATCCGGAATTCAGGTTTTTCCATCCAAAACCTAAGTATTTCGTTCGATTTTAATTCGTACCTAAGAGTTATTAGATTGTTGAGTTTGTTGAGGGTTTTTCTTAGAAACAACCATAGGAAGCTATTTGTGGTGTTGAATTGGTTAGATCTTTACAAAATTCTGAGTTGGGTTGAAATCGAAGAAAAAATCGGACCACCCCAGAAAAATCGGCCGATTTTTACCAAGAATAGCCCGATTTTCCTTTGCAGAATGGACGCCATAGGAAGAACCACTAGGAACCTAACCAAGAAGAAGGAATCTTCTTCTAGGGATCCTCCACCACCACCACCACCTCCCCTAGCACGACCAAACCTTCCCCCTCCCATTTCCAAACACAAGAAGAGGTATGAACGCCTCTTGACTTGACCCATTACCCCTCCTCGCTATGTGGTATTGGATGACTTAGATGCATTGTTTGTGAGAGAGGATATTATTGCATGTTGGAAAGAGCAGGACTAAGTCAGTTTGCGCTCATTAGGGAGGATGCTTATGCTGAGATCACTCTTGAGTTCTTATCACTTTCGAGCAGGAGCCTAGAGATAGGAGAGTTTCCTTTCGGCTTATGGATGAGGACCATGAGATGTCTATTCCTACATTTGGAGACTTGTTTGGCTTTCCTCCATCTTCTGTAGGCACATTCCCGAGAGGAGTTAGTGCTAGTACTTTCTAGGAGAGCATCTTCATTGGTGAGGCCGGAAGGGACAAATGGAGACCGGGGAACTCCAAGGAGAAGAGCATTTATAACCTATCATTCAAGATAGTTCACCGGATCCTCAACGAGTCTTTGTTCGCAAGAATGGAGACACCGTAGAAGGTCAAGGCAGATGAGCTTTACATCCTCCATTGTATGACTACCGGTACCGCCCCAGACACCGCCACTATGCTTGCTGACTATCTTGGGAAGATAGCCAACAACAAGGCTGGAGACATATGTGCTGGAGGCCTTGTCACTTACGAGGCCAAGGCATTGGAGCTGAACTTCTCTGATTGTCGCTTAACTGAGAGTGCACGCCCCCTTGGCTCGCAGAGATTGGTTGCTAGATAGGTTTTGATTCCTAGAGGTATGGGCACCCTACATGTGGCCACGTCATGGGCAAGGAAGCCAGCTGAGATTAAGTGGAAATCTGAGTATACTATTCGGAACATAAGCAACTGGAAGGAGACGTTTGAGCACTACTTTGATGGGATGGCTCCTCCGACAGTGTATTATGATGAGGATGAGGATGATTATGAGGAGGGAGATGCAGCATACAAGCCTTCCATGCTAGAGTTTTAGAGCGACACATACAACGGCCATGCTACAAATGCTATGAATACGAACACACATGGCGCTGAACCCAACAGAACTAGTGGAGGTGCAGAGGAGACTAAGGATGAGATACAAGCTCCACGTCACTCCTTCTCTCACGTACCCAGCTGCGGGAGAGGAAGGGGAAGCAAATCTGGACTCCAGCATCAGATTGGAGCATTGGGATTCGGGGACTCTACACCGACTATCAGGCCCTCCACACCAATTACTAGGCGCTCAACACCCAATTTACTAACTACCGGCAGGCGACAGATGCGCGACACTCCTCATATGAGGGACAGAGGAGAGACATGTACTACCATCCTTCGGTGCCTTTTATGACCATGGAGCTCCGAGGTATCCATACCCACCGCCACCACCGCTAGTTGAGGATTGAGACTTCACTCCATTTTACATTGTAAGTATTTTTCTCTATCGTGTGCTTGACTTCTCACATTGGGGACAATGTGAAGGTTAAGTGTTAGCATGAAATATGATGATATTTTAGGCACTTGTTTTAGTTGTTTTCCCTCTTTATAGTGTTCTTAGATATGTGTTTGAAGCAATTGTGAGCTAGTTCACCCACTTTGTCGATATAGAGATCTACACTAGCTTCTTTGTGTTTTTAGGTGAATAAAGCTTGGATTGGAGCAAAATAAGGAAGGAAAGATGTGTTTGATCATATTTGATGGCAAGGAGATGCATTAGAACGGCTAAGGAAGGAGCATGGATGGAAGATTGCACGAAACAAAGGCAAAGAAAGAGGAAAAGCAAGTCCACGCCCTGAATTACGGCCGTGGAGAAGGAATTTGAGGAACCACGCTCTAAATCACGGCCGTGGAATTGACAACATGAATGACCGAAGGTATTTCTATGGTCGTCTATACCCAATCAAAAGTAAATCCTGACTTAGCACTAAGAATAAGTATAGTGATGAAGTAAGGGTCGAACCCAAGAGAGTTGAGGGTTTTAGATGCAATTATTGATTATGATGATAAGTGACACAAAAGGGGGGGGGGTTGATTGAATTGATGCACAAAAACTTATGAAAACGATGAATACGACAAGTAAGACAATAATTGGTAAATCTACACAAGGTTGATTCTAAGCATGCAATTTCTACTTTGGTGCGTTACTTTTACAAGTTTTTAAGTAAGATCCCGTCTCGATCATACATATGTGTTGAGCCAACCGGCATCAACACAACTTAACTTATTACAGTTCCGTAAACCTACAAGAACAAATAATAAGTTAGCATTCAAACAAAGACTAAGGGATATAAAGAAAAGATTAAAACCATTAAAATTATCTTTATAATTGTGTTCCTTTTCTTTAAGTAATTACAACCCGTTATTACTTAAAGTTTCTACTAGATTAAAGACCCGAACCTGGAACCTATTGATCCTAGTTGTTTACATGCACTTTAGAACCTAAGGTGATCAATCTTAAGCAATAGTTAACATGCAATTTAAACAATGAAGATCAAGGAAACACAAAGCATTATTGAATAAAAACTTATATTAAAAGAACTTACAACCAAAGTAACAAAGCAACTTCAAACCAACCCAATGTAGCAAGGGAGTTAGCAACTCATTACAATGGAAAACTCAAGTCGAAAATGGATTTTGTAAAGAAAAGCATGAATGATTCTAGCAATCAGCCATGGACTATTTATACTACAAAAGACAATTAATTAGGAGTAAATAGCCGGCCTAAAACAACCACCTTTAATGCCATAAAGGTGGTGTAAACAGCCGGAGTAAAACTTCTGGCGTTGAACCGCAAGGGCGGCCTTCAGGAACCGCAGGGGCGTTGAAGTAAAAAATGCTTAATCTTCTTCATGGCCGCAGGAGCGGCTAAGATGGTCCGCTGGGGCGGATCTTTAATGCTCTTCAAACGTCTGACCTTTCGCCTTCCTGACGTTTCTGTTGTCAAGGTGCAGGGGCGTCTCAAGGCCAACGCAGGGGCGGTGGCAAGGACTCTTCGTCTTCTAGCTCCCAGGGCGAGGCACAGGCAGGGCGCAGTGGAAGGCGCAGGGGCGCTGGTCTTCGTCTTGTCAAGGCAAGCCACCGCAGGGGCGCCGATAGGTGGCGCAGGGGCGGTGACCTACATCTTGACCGGAGCTGGAGAAGGCGCAGGGGGCGCTCCGGTGGAAGGCATCACCCGCTTGGGCGGCTGCAAGGACCCGCTGGGGCGGTGAAGTAGCAGAAGCTTCAATTCGTGATTTCTCTTCACTCCTAAGTGCTTATAACTCCTTCTTTAGCTTCTTTTGGTCTTCTTCTTCTGGATCAAGGAGTTAGTAGCATAAACTGACTCTAATGCAATGAAAAAGACTCTAAAAACTACCCTAAATGATAGTGACTTTATCACCTATCAAACTCCCCCATACTTAGACCTTTTACTCGTCCCGAGTAAAACAAATAACAACAGTTAGACTCAAGGTCTCAAGAAGCAAGGGAAAGAAAGAAAAGATAATGAAAACAAAAGAAGAAAAGAAGAAATGAAAAGAGAGGAAATGTGAGAAAAAGAAATACTATCATCCTTATCGCTCCAAGAGTGGTCTACCCGGACAACCTCCTTATGTCTCCCCTTCTTATGTCGCCAAACGCCGGAAGGGAATCCTACACTCGATGTCGCTCATTTTGCCAAGGCGCCCTTTCGGGTTTTCACCTTGCCACTTTTCTTCTTTTCTCACTTTAATTCACATCCCTCAAGTCCAATTTTGCACCAACCTAAGGTTGGTCGGACTACCTTCTTTTTACCTAAACCGCCCTTTTAGGTTTTCGGTTTATCCAAGGATTTTCATGCCTTTTTCATTTCTTTGGCTTTTTTTTTTTTGGAAACTGAATATTAAAATGCAACAAACAACAACTCAAATAAAATGCAACTATACATGATAATTCCCTCCCCCATACTTGAAGTGCACTTTGTCCTTAAAGTGAAAATGAGTCAAAGATAAATGTGGGAAAAGGGAAAGAAATGTACCCCTCAATGAGGTGGTCCGGATGGACCACCTGGACCGTCCTCCGGCGGGTAAGGGAAATGGCTAAAGAAATGCTTTTGCCAGTGGTAGAGAGTGTCAATCCGGTCCTCCTGAGCCTCCATCCTCTCTCGAAATGCAGTCTCATAGTTAACCTGCCAGGCTAGCTGCTGAGTCTCCAACTGCTGCCGATGAGCCGCCTGCCAATCATCCTCACGGCGGTCAAAATGGGTGGTCATGGAGGAGGCGAAGCTGGACTGCCACGCCTGCTGCTGCTCAAGCATGGACCGTTGATACTCTGTCTGCCATGCCTGGTGCTGTGTAGTCAAAGCAGCCATCTGAGCCTGCACACTCTCCATGGTCTGACTGTCGTGTCCAGCCGTCGGCATCTCCTCATCTGCGGTGTGGGCCCTACTAGAGCCGGTTGCATACCTCCCAACCATATCAACCTGAGGCCGTCTCAAAGGGATAGGGTCAGCCGGGACATATAGGTCGGAGAGCTCTTCTCCCAATGGGAGTTGGCGGGGCAAATATGTGATATGACTCTCATATGCAAGGGAGATCCAGAACCGATACCCCCCATCTATCTTCAGGAGCCTACATCTCCTCATCAACCCTTCGGTGTAAAGTGGTACCTCCAACCCTTCTTCCAATGGAGGAAGATCCAACACCCGTGCAGCTAATAGTGAAATGATCCCTCCTCCAACAATATCTCGAGGCTCATTCTTCCTAATCCGCTTTAGAGCGGTGAAGAAAAGATAAGCCCAATCCGGCACAAATTCGTTGGAGAGACAAGCATATAACAGTGGAAGGTCCTTAAGAGCGACCTTGTTCTCCTCCTTGTGTCCACAAAAGACACTCATGAAGACCTTGGAGATGAGCCTTAAACAGGGGTGAGTGAATTTGTTGGAGTACTCACCCCCTGCATGAAACTCTGACCTAGTAGCAGCCTGCCAAAACTCCAACAGATCCGGTGTCGGAATGGGATCCATCCAGTCATCGGAAGCTGCAATGGTCACTCCCAATGCCTCTTGTATTTGAGTGTAATCCACTATGTACTTCTTCTTGTTGTACTTAAATGAAACTCCTGTACACAATTGGTCCACTGTCTCCATTTTGAATGTGGCTATGAATTGTCGAGTGAGGTCAGGGTGTGTTGGAGCGCTCTTTATCAGGAAATCACCCAGCCCGGCATTATTTAGAAACTCCTGCATGCTTTCCAACATCCTTAGATTTTCCAAAGTGAAAGTGTCGAGGAAACGGGTTGCATGCACCTCCCGACTTTGAGCAATACTATATCGATCCTTCTCTCCTTGCGTCAACTAGTATTTCCTCTGTGACTCCATCTCTTGCAATCAATCAAGTAAAGGAGTTAGAAAGTTCAGAAATTTGGTCAAGAGATGAACCTACTGTCGTGATTTCCGCAGGGGCGGCTTGAGCAGGCACAGGGGCGGCTTGACGCGGGGGCGGCAGCTTGCAGGCACAGGGGCGGGCGAAGAGCAGAGGGAGATTCTTGGGTTTCGGCGAAGGTGGTGGCGATGGATCTGTTCCGGCGTTCTGGTTGCTGTCACCGGAGGGGAGATCGGTGGTTTAGATTAACAGGATCGTGGTGGTGTTTATGTGAAGGAGGGGAGAGGGTCAATGTGGTGGTTGAGTGAAGGTGGTGACATAGAGTTGCCGGAGGAGGCGCGACAGCATCAGAGGGCAGCGGTGCGAAGGTTTTCGGAGGCGCGATGGCGTGGGAGGCAAAGCGGCTAGGGTTCGAAGGATGAATGGAGGTGGGTAGAAGTTGGGGGTAGATGTAGGTTGTTTTTGGGAAGTATATTTTTTCTTTCTTTAACAGAGCCGCAGGGGCGGCGTTTGTCACCGCGGGTACGGTGACAAGGGAGAGGGGGACGCAGCCTTAGCGCCGGGGGCGGGGCTGAGGATGAGTGTCAAGGGTGCCCGCCGCAGGGGCGGAGTGACGTTGCCGCAGGGGCGGTGACTATGATGTTACAGCGCAGGCCCAGCGCCAGGTGTGGTGCTGGGCATGGGTGTCACCGCAGGGGCGGGGATTCAGATCCACAAGAGCGGTTTTCTTGATAGTAGCTCCTCTTCTTATTCCTTCGGGTTGCCTCCCGAATCAGCGCCTTTGTTTTACGTCGTTGGCTCGACGTAAGGGCTCTTCCTCTATGTTTGGGTTTCTTCCAGCATCCCCTTCGGGTTTACAACCGTTTGAGAAGGTAATCCGCAGGAGGATCTTGTTTCGATTCTTGTAATGGCTTCCGCCATTTGACCAACCTGCTTCTCAATATTCTTGTTGCTTGATTCTGTTGTTTGGACATGAGTAGCAAAGTGTTTAGTCAAAACCTGCAACATATCTTCAGTTGTTTGATACTTACCTTGACGAGGTTATTGTTGCTGGTTTTGTTGATCCCTCCAACGAAAGTTCTGTTGGTCACGCCAATTTGGCATGAAATTCTGTGCATAGGGATCGTTCCTAGGTCTTTGCTGTTGCAGTTGTCCATAACCCATTGTGTTTACTTCTGCATCGTCATCTTGGACTTGTGGACACATGTCCGTTGGATGATTCGGGTCAGCGCAAACTCCACAAGCTTTGAGTTGTTGCAGCGTTCCCATAAGTGTTAGCCTCTTTACCATTTCCTTCAATTCCGCCAGCTCAGTGGAAATCTCACTCTTTCCAGAACTCGCAGCATGAACTCCTTTCTTAGTCGGTGTCCTTCCAAAGTTTCGAGTTCCTTCCGCTAGTTCGTGCATCTTTTCCAAGGCAAGGTCAGGGGTTAAGTTAAGAATATTACCTCCACAAGCCGCATCGACGATCCTCCTTTCATTATCTAACAAGCCATTGTACAAATACAAGACTAGATCTTGAGTTGAATATCCGTGAAAAGGACAGCTGGATCGGAGACGCGCAAACCTCTCGAAGTACTCATAGAGAGTTTCGTTCGCCTCTTGCTCGATGTTGCTTATAGCTTTCTTCAAGCTATTGGCCTTCTTTTCCGGAAAGTACTTCTCCAAAAACGCCATGTAAAGGTTCTCCAAAGTGTCAATGCTCCCGGATGGAAGGTGGTAATACCAATCATCCGCAGAATCATTGAGCGTGAAACCGAATGCTCTCATCTTGATTTGTTTTCAGTAATGTTGGCTGGTTTCATGCTCATACACACGGTATGGAACTTCCCAAGGTGTTTGATTGGATCTTCACCACTTAGCCCATGGAATGATGGAAGTAGGTGAATAAGGCCCGGCTAGAGCTCAAAGTTTACTCCTTCCCTCAATGCTGGTATAGTGACCACAAGAGGGTTTTGAGCCAAATTGTGCTGCGTAAGTTGACGAAGAGTACGGTCAGCCATCTCTTGTTGAAGTTGTTGTTGTCTTCGTTGCCGGTTGTGCGTCCTCTCAATTTCTGGATCAAAAGAAGCAAAGCCGGAATTAGTAGCACTGGTTTGAACCATAAAATGGTTCAAACCAATAATCAATAATAACAATAGAACACAAAAACTCCCCGGCAACGGCGCTAAAATTTGACCGAAGGTATTTCTATGGTCGTCTATACCCAATCAAAAGTAAATCCTGACTTAGCACTAAGAGCAAGTATAGTGATGAAGTAAGGGTCGAGCCCAAGAGAGTTGAGGGTTTTAGATGCAATTATTGATTATGATGATAAGTGACACAAAGGGGGGGTTTGATTGAATTGATGCACAAAAACTTATGAAAACGATGAATACGAAAAGTAAGACAATAATGGGTAAATCTACACTAGGTTGATTCTAAGCATGCAATTTCTACTTTGGTGCATTCCTTTTACAAGTTTTTAAGTAAGCTCCCATCTCGATCATACATATGTGTTGAGCCAACCGGCATCAACACAACTTAACTTATTACAGTTCCGTAAACAATGATGATCAAGGAAACACAAAGCATTAGTTAACATGCAATTTAAACAATGATGATCAAGGAAACACAAAGCATTACTGAATAAAACTTATATTAAAAGAACTTACAACCAAAGTAACAAAGCAGCTTCAAACCAACCCAATGTAGCAAGGGAGTTAGCAACTCATTACAATGGAAAACTCAAGTCTAAAATGGATTTTCTGAAGAAAAGCATTGATGATTCTAGCAATCACCCATGGACTACTTATACTACAAAAGACACTTAATTAGGAGTAAATAGCCGGCCTAAAACAGCCACCTTTAATGCCATAAAGGTGGTGTAAACAGCCGG
Organism: Fagopyrum homotropicum; assembly: GCA_033239125.1. Lineage (NCBI taxonomy): Eukaryota > Viridiplantae > Streptophyta > Magnoliopsida > Caryophyllales > Polygonaceae > Fagopyrum > Fagopyrum homotropicum. The sequence continues at coordinate 34,123,088 of BSWB01000008.1, forward strand.
AGTAAAACTTCTAGCGTTGAACCGCAGGGGCGGCCTTCAGGAACCGCAGGGGTGTTGAAGGCAAAAACGCTTGATCTTCTTCATGGCCGCAGGAGCGGCTAAGATGGTCCACTGGGGCGGATCTTTAATGCTCTTCAAATGTCTGACCTTTCACCTTCCTGACGTTTCTGTTGTCAAGGCGCAGGGGCGTCTCAAGGCCAACGCAGGGTCGGTGGAGAGGACTCTTCGTCTTCCAGCTCCCAAGGCAAGGTGCATGCAGGGCGCAGTGGAAGGCGCAGGGGCGCTGGTCTTCGTCTTGTCAAGGCAAGCCACCACAGGGGCGCCGATAGGTGGCGCAGGGGCGGTGACCTGCATCTTGGCTGACGCTGGTGAAGGCGCAGGGGGCGCTCCGGTGGAAGGCGTCACCCGCTGGGGCGGCTGCAAGGACCCGCTGGGGCGGTGAAGTAGCAGAAGCTTCACTTCGGGATTTCTCTTCACTCCTAAGTGCTTATAACTCCTTCTTTAGCTTCTTTTGGTCTTCTTCTTCTGGATCAAGGAGTTAGTAGCATAAATTGACTCTAATGCAATAAAAAGACTCTAAAAACTACCCTAAATGATAGTGATTTCATCACCTATCAATGAACATGGACTTGAGTTTGGAGGACTCCAGAGAGTTACACGGCCTAAATTACGGTCGTGGAAATCATATGGAACCGTAATCTGATTCCACGCCCTAAACCACGGTCGTGGAAAGTTGTACTTGGCCGTGATTTTGGTGATTTTGTGACGTGTCATATTTTGCCACGTCATCCACGTCATTGGACTTTCTCGTAACCCTACCTCGCCTTATAAAAAGGCTAGAGAAGAGACCATTTCCGGTTTTCGGTTGTCGAGCTTGGGAGCTTTTGCTCTTGTTATTTGATATCTTTTTGTTAGTGTTTTTTTTGTGAGGCTCTTTAGGTATATGTGAAAGACTAGATCTACCAAAGATCTAGTTCCTTTCGATCCAGAACTTGAGAGAACCTTAAGAAGAAAGTTGAAAGAGAAAAAGATGGCTGAAAATAATGAAAGAAACATCCAAGTTGAGTTGGATGAAGCTCAACGTCAACTTAAGTTGAGTGAGAAAGCTCGTGTGGACGCGGAAACGAGTCATCAATTCCAAATTGATGAACTCAAAGCTATGATGTTGGACATGAAGTTGGAGCTGAATGATGCAAAGAAGAAGAAGAAGGTCAAGAAACCAACTAGGTCCATTAGAGATGATTCATCCGATGATGAAGATCCGGACATGCCAGAACTTGAAGAAATTGATCCGGTGATTCATCCCGTTCGTAACAACTCGAGACCACCGGTTGTTCCTCGCATTCCAGCTAGAGATGTGAGAGTTGCTAATGGAGGGGACGAACCACGAACACTGGGGCAAAGGATGGATCCAATTCGGCAACCACGCCGTCTAGGTGTGAATTTCGGAGCTGAAGACATCCAGGAATTTAGCTTTAGCCGCAAGTTATTACAATGGTTCGCCAAAGTCAATTTGGTGGAACTAGTGCCGAATCTCCACACCAACATTTACAGAATTTTGAGATTTTAATGGAAACATTGAAGCCAAAAAGGGCTACTACCAATAACTATAAAATCAAGCCGTTTTTCTTTTCTTTGAAGGATAAAGCATTGGCTTGGTATCAAGCTCTTCCAGCTGCAAAGCTGGCCACATGGGAGGATCTATCTTCGGAGTTCCTCACCAAGTTCTTTCCACCATCCAAGACGGCGGAGTTGAGAGGTAAGATTAATGCATTTTCTATGAAAACTAACGAAATTTTGTTTCAATCATGGGAAAAAATTCAGGACCTCTTATTGGATTGCCCACACCATGGCATTTCAAAGCTTGAGTTGCTAGAGATTTACTACAACGGGTTGGATGTGGACACACAATTCAACCTCCAATCTCTCTCTTGTGGTACATTCATGGACATGAGAGAGGATGATGCTTGGGACTTCATTGAGAACCAAGCCCAAGTGATAGAGAAGTATTCCCACCGGAAGATTGAGCCGGGAGTGAAGCTAACAGAAGCTGCACAAACTCAAATCTTTTCGCTCAACACCGAAATCAAGGTGTTGAAGGAGGTCATTAGAGCTGGCTTTCAACAATCAAAGGAGCAAGATGTTGGCTACTTAGGCAACAACAACTATCATCAAGGGAACCGGAACAACAACCGAAACAACAATTGGAAAAATATTAATTGGAATAATAACAACAACAACCGAAATTCCAACAACAATTGGCGTTCCAACCATTAACAACAAAATTTCGGTATTCCCTATGCAAATTCTGGAAATTCACTAACATCTCCCTCTTCGTCTACCCCTTTGAAAAGTCAGAGGCAAACATCGAATGGTTAAAACAATAAGGAGAAGGAGAAGCCCGATCCTATGTTGGAGACAATTCTAGGAAAGCTTCAAGGGCTAGAGTGCTACATAACTAAGGTTGATATAGCTCAAAAATCTTAGAAAACCAAATGTTCAACAAGGCTGGAGAAGTTTCTAGGGATCAAGGAAAGCTTCCCGGGAAGACGGAGGACAACCCAAAGGGAAGGGTGATGGCTATCACCACTAGGAGTGACGTTACAACCACCGACCCGCAGCCCAAGTTTGTGGAAGTCCCAGCTGAGAAAGAGAAAGATAAGGGGAAGGAGAAGGAAGATGTCTACATTCCTCCTCCAGCTTATAAACCTCCCCTACCATTCCCGCAGTCTAGAGCAATAGCGCGCCTAGACAAGCAATTCGGTAAGTTTATTGAACTCATGAGCAAACTGCATATTAATATACCTTTCATTGATGCAATTGTAGGTATGCCAGCTTATGGGAAATTTTTGAAAGAGCTCCTCTCTAACAAGAGGAAGCTAGAGGACTTTGGAGAAGTCAAGATGAGTTCGGAGTCTTTGCAGCTCATCAAAACGATGACTGAAAAGATGCCCCCAAAGCTGAGAGTTCCGGGGTCATTTTGCGTTCTAATTAGAGTAGGAGAAGTCACATGTGACGCTCTTTGTGACTTGGGAGCAAGTCTGAGCATTATTCCACTTGCTTTATGTAGGAAGATCGGTTTAGGTGAACCTAAACCGGTGAAGATGACGTTATACATGGCGGATCGATCCATAACTCGTCCCGTCGGTGTCTTTGAGGGCGTCCCAATCAAGCTCGGTAAGTTTTACATTCCAATTGATTTTGTAGTGCTTGACATTCCTGCAGATTGCCCGGTTCCGATCATACTCGGAAGGCCGTTTCTTGCAACATCCGGCTGTATAGTGGATTGCAAGAATGCTAGGTTGGCGTTTTATATAGGTGAAGAGAAGGTTGAGTTTGTTCTCTCAACCTTGGTGAAAGAGCCAGCTCTTGGAGAAGACATGTTCAATGTCTATGATGAGGAAGTATCTAGAGAAGAAGTGAGCTCAATTATATTTAAGGATCCATTGCTAAAGGTTATCACCATGAGCATCATGGAGAAAGGAGAGGAAGAGGATTGCAATGAGGAAATTGAAGCCTTGGAGGAGCTAAAAGAAGTGCATGAGGAAGAGTTTGAAAAACTCTATGATGGGTCAGAAAACGTGAGGAATCACGGCCAGTCGTGCTATTCCACGGCCGTGGTTTCCCCCAACAAGACCGTAATCAGCTATTCAGAGAGCTCCAACGGCCGTGGAACCACCAGTGGTGCCGTAATTGACTTCCACGCCCTAAACCACGGCCGTGGAAGTTACAGTGGTACCGTAATTCAAGGGATTTCTGAGGATGATCACGTTCTTTCCACAAATACTCTTGAGTCTTCTTCCACCACTCCTACACCCTTAGAGACTTCTAAGGAAGCATTGGACACTCCTCAAGAGTCATCAAACGCATCAATAGCAATGGAATTGAAGCCACTTCCCACACATCTTCGGTATGCATTTCTTGGAACTAATTCTACTTTTCCCGTAATTGTTAGTTCCGAATTAAGTGAAGATGAACACGAGAGATTAATAGTTGTTCTAAGGAAACATAGAAAAGCCTTAGGTTATACCATAGAGGATCTTGTAGGAATTAAACCATCATTATGCATGCATAAGATCCTAATGGAGGAAGATTTTAAGCCTTTGCGACAACCTCAACGACGGTTAAATCCGATCATGAAGGAGGTTGTCAAGAAGGAAATTCTTAAGTTGCTTGACGCATGTATCATCTATCCTATCTCGGATAGCAAGTGGGTGAGCCCCGTTCAAGTTGTTCCAACGAAAGGAGGAATGACGGTCATAACAAACAAGAATAATGAACTCATTCCTACAAGAACCGTCACGGGATGGAGGATGTGCATTGATTACCGCTTGATGAACAATGCAACTAGGAAGAATCACTTCCCACTACCATTCATTGATCAAATGCTTGAGAGGTTAGCACAACATTCCTATTTTTGCTATCTTGACGGTTATAGTGGTTTCTTCCAGATATCGATCCATTCGGACGATCAAGAGAAGACCAAGCCACCTTTCAAAGGTGCACGATGGTCATCTTCTCGGAGTACATTGAAGAGATAATGGAGGTTTTTATGGACGATTTTTCTGTTTATGGTTCTTCATTTGATAATTGTCTATCTAACCTCTCTCTTGTGTTGCAAAGATGTGAAGACACTAACCTAGTTCTTAATTGGGAGAAGTGACAATTCATGGTGAAAGAAGGTATTGTGCTAGGACACTTAATCTCTAGTAGAGGGATTGAGGTAGACAAGGCTAACATAGAGACCATAGAGAAACTTCCTCCTCCATCTTCACTGAAGGGGATAAGAAGTTTTCTAGGACATGCTGGATTCTATAGACGTTTTATCAAAGACTTTTCTAAGATATCAAAACAGCTCACTAATCTATTGATGAAGGATGCAAATTTTGACTTTTTGGAGGATCTTTTAGATGCATTCTATAAGATTCGGGAAGCTCTCATCTCAGCCCCGATTATCCAACCTCCGGACTGGAATCTTCCATTCGAGGTTATGTGTGATGCAAGTGACGTAGCTGTTGGAGTTGTGCTTGGGAAAAAGAAGGAGGGACGAACCCATGCTATCTACTATGCAAGCAAGACGCTAGACGAAGCGCAGCTCAACTACTCCACAACTGAAAAGGAATTTTTAGCTATTGTATATGCCTTTGAAAAGTTTCGTTCTTATCTTGTAGGTGCAAAGGTGATTGTATACACGGATCATGCTGCGATCCGGTATTTACTTGCCAAGAAGGATGCGAAACCAAGGCTGATTAGATGGATTCTTCTCCTACAAGAATTCGATCTAGAGATCTGTGACAAGAAAGGCTCGGAAAATTCTGTTGCGGATCACTTGAGTCGTCTACCACACATTGAAGACGACGAGCTACCTATAGATTACTCCTTTCCGGACGAACATTTACACATCATTGAGGAGTGCATCGACAAGATATCAAGAGGTAATGAACCATGGTTTGCTGATTTTGTAAACTATTTGGTTTGTCAGGAAATACCTCCCGGATTATCCTATGCACAAAAGAAGAAGTTCTTTAGGGATGTCCGGCAATACTTTTGGAATGAACCTCTACTCTTCAAGAGAGGTCCTGACGGCATCATTAGGAGATATGTGCCGGAAGACGAAATGCAAAGTGTCATTCGTCATTGTCATTCACTACCTTGTGGAGGACACGCTAGTTCCAATAAAACTAGCGCTAAGGTATTGCAATTTGGATTCTTTTGGCCTACTTTGTTTAAGGATGTGCAAACCTTTGTTTCGTGTAGTGATGCTTGTCAAAGAACAGGAAACATCTCTAGGAGAAACGAGATGCCTCTAAATAACACTCAGGAGGTGGAAATCTTTGACGTTTGGGGAGTAGACTTTATGCGACCTTTCCCATCATCTTGTGGAAACCAATACATACTTCTAGCTGTAGATTATGTTTCGAGATGGGTTGAAGCTATTGCCTCTCCAACTAATGATGACATGGTTGTGGTTAAGTTCTTTAATAGAACTATTTTCCCAAGATTTAGGACACCACGGACCATCATTAGTGACAGAGGCTCTCACTTCATTGCCCGACGATTTGAAACTCTACTAGCTGTGAAGTGGTTGAACTTCGGCATGAAGGAAGCAGGCGAGAAGCGACTCTTAGACCTCAATGAGCTTGAATACCTCCGCTTGAACGCTTATAAAAACGCCAAGATCTACAAAGAAAGGGCGAAGAGTTGGCATGATAAGCATATCATTCCAAAGGATCTCAAAAAAGGAGATCAAGTTCTCCTCTTCAATTCAAGACTTCGTCTCTTTCCAAGTAAGCTTAAATCTCGTTGGACTGGGCCTTATCTAGTCAAACGTGTTTTTCCCCATGGTGCAGTTGAAGTATGGGGTGAAAAGAGAGGAAGTTTCAAGGTTAATGGCCAACGACTTAAGAAGTATTCATCGGAGCAGCCGGTTAAGGAAATTGCACCGATTACCCTCAAACAAACACAGGAACGGTCTAACTACGGACCCAAAACAAGCGCTTCTTGGGAGGCAACCCAAGATGTTGCACTTACGTTTTTGTTTTTCTTTCTTAGAGTAGTTTAGTTTAGTTGTTTTTCCTTTGTTTTTCCCTCGATACCTCCGGTATGTTATGTTTTTGGATGTAGGAATAAGGATTGGGCAAAGGGAAGATGCAAAAGTTGGAAGGAATTGACGAAAATTGGATGTTGGCACACAACAGAGACTTCCACGCCCTAAACCACGGTCGTGGAAGTAACACGTGACCGTAATTCTCCAAAATAGGCAAAAATTCACCAAAACCAAGGCCTCCGTACATTTCCATGGCCGTGGAAACCCCCGAGTGACCGTGATTTTCAAACGAATTATGGGCCGCTATATAAACCACCTTCCTTCATAAAAATACCACAAAATACAATTTCCACGCCCCTTTCCACGCCCTAATCGCCGAATTCCTTCCCCAACTCGCAATTCTTTGTTTGAAACCGGAAACCCGAAACCCGAACTCTCAGCAGAAGGAATTTGGATTTTAAATATCGAAAACCTAGGTTTTTCTCTACTTTCTCTACTTTGTCAATTCGGCTCTAATTTTCGCAAGAATTTAGAAGAACTGCATAGAAATGGAATAGGAATTAGCCTATGACTCAGATTGTTGAAGTTTGGTGTGAATTTGTTGAGATTTGAGTGCAACAGAGAGAAACCACGGTCTTTGGGAAAACCACGGCCGAGGAATAGGAAGAACAGGCCGTGATTTTTTCTGTCATGGATAAAATGTTTAGGAGAAAGTCTAGTAGGAATAAGAAGCAAAAGGGAAATGGATCTTCCTCTTCCCAACCCCCTCCTAACCAACCACCATCACCACCCTCTCCAAAAATCCCAACCATCCATGAGGACTACTTAGAAGCTTTAGAAAGAATCGAGAAGAGGGCGGTCATAGGACCTTGTTACTTAGTCCTTGAGGAGCTTGAGCCTCTAAACATAGTGAATAATTTGACTTGGCTCTTGGATATAGCCGGACTAATTGTCTTCTCCGCCATTAGAGAGGACGCTTATGAGGAGATCACTAGGGAGTTTGTCACCTCCTTCGAGCATAGCCACATAAACCGAACCGTATCCTTTAGGCTAATGGAGCAAGACTATGAGTTCTCCATTGTTCAGTTTGGAGCATTTTTTGGGTTCCATGAGAGTTTTAATGGTAGATTTCCTAATGGTGTATACGCTAAGGAGTTTTGGGAGGATATCACTATGATTTATGCTAGTGACGATCGTTGGCAACCGGCCGACACCAAGGCTAAGCTCATCTACCACTTAGCCTTGAAGGTAGCTCATAGGGTCCTTTCCGAGTGTCTCTTCCCTAGGACTGAGACCCCCCAAAAGATTAAGACTGATGAGCTCTTTCTCCTCTATTTCATGCTCTATGGTAGACCCGCCGGTTGTGCTACCCTGCTCGCCTCCACCATGAGTAAACTGAAAAATAAGAGGGCCGGGAACATAGGATATGGAGGCATGGTTACTCGCATAGCCACACAGCTAGGAATAGACTATTCCGCTTGCACTAAGATTGCGGCGAGACCTTTGGGTCTCAATAGTCTCGTGACTAGAGGCATCATCTTCCCCCGCCACCAAGCTCCACCTACTGTAGCCATGCCATGGGAGGATAGAGATGGTAGAGGTATCCCTTGGCTTCCTGAGTATTCCATTATGGCCGGACGCCATAACTGGAAGGCGACATTCGCAGCTATGCATGTGAATAGACTAGTAGCCCCTCTTTATGTCCCGGATAAGGTCCCAGCTGCGGGTTTTGATGATTAGATGAGAGGAGGTGATGGTTATGGGGGAGGAGATGATGACCAAGACTTTGGTACGTTTCCGGATCAACCGGCACATTTTCCCGACCCTCCTAGACGTTCTCCCCGACCTTCCGGTTCCTCTTCTTCACGCCGTGCTAGCGTGAGTGAGAGGCCGACTTGGATGGATGCACATCCCTCTTGGTATACAGAGCAGCCGTCATGTGGGAGCTCCTCCTCTATGGTACGAGCAGGCACCGGCAGCACCGACTCCTCAGGACGCACCAGCATGGTATGGCCAGCCACCGGCTTGGTATGAGCAGCTACCGGCGTGGGCCACCGATCTATCCAGGAGAGTGGGAGACTTGGAGATCCGCCAGGACACTCGTGATGTATGGGCTGATGAGCATGACTTGATGATGAGAGACATATACCGCCAGCAGTTTGGGCTGGATTTCAGCTCCGACTTCCGTCCATTTCCACCGCCGCCTCCTCCACAGTGATGACGTTGATCGACCGTTGATTTGAGCCACTCCACCACCATCTAGTGAGTTTCTTTATTTTCCTTTCTTTTCTTTATTTCTTTTGAACATTGAGGACAATGTATGTTTCAAGATTGGGGTGGGGTGTGACTATGGTTTGTAATAACTCTACTTACTTTGCTTGGATAATTTTATGAACACGTGAATTTTCCTTTCAATGTAACACGTTTCATTATTGCATTACATGAAAAAGACTTTGAAAAACCAATAAAAAATTGAAAATATTTGTGCTTCTAAGATTAGAGATGATTTCTATGATGAAAACCACTTGTGGAACGAGTTTTTGATGACAATTGTATGCTTAAATTGAATTATGAATTATGAGGAAATTGAGTATGTTGTTTATCATTTCTTGCAAATTTTATAATTTGAAGGTTTTATCTAAATCATATTGAGAAACAAAGGTTGAAATCACAATATAAGTTCTTATACTTCTTTATGAAATGATTAAGGCACCTCGAATTTCTTACTTCTTTCTTTGATCATTTAACCCCTCAATGAAATAATTTCCTCCTTACATATCCGGGATTTAGGAAGAAGTTGAATTTGGCATGTTTGATGTGGGAGGGCCATGAAAGCAATTGTTTTGAAAGTGTAGGAAAATTCTAGGTTTGGGGAAGTCAATCATGATGATGAGTAACTCGGCACCATTCACATAGCCGGGTGTTTGTGTCTTGCCAAAGTTGGATTGAGCGATATTCCTAACGGATTATGGTATGTGCATCAAGGGTTTGAGGCATCTCAAAATTGAGAAACGCCAATCTCCTAGGCTTCGGTTATTGTGCACCGCTGTCTATAACTCCAAAAGTAAAGTCGAAAATATTATGTGCAAAAGTCTAGAGCAAAGCTCTAAGTTTGTGGAAGTTCAAATGATAAAAAGAAAAGAGTTTGTGTTGTCGTTCTTCCCGGATTCATACACCACATTCCTTAACAAGTTTCCCACCTTCTTCCGCATTCGTGGCCTTATTTGAAAGTCCTTGAGATCATAAGAGTGTTATTTGACTTGGTGATCTAAATTGAAGTTTCACATGCTTGATTTTGGCAATGCTTCAAGGTTATGATGTTTGTCTTGAAGTATTTGCAATCTATGAAGTTTCTTTGTTTTACATATTTTAGTTTATGGATATAAGCGTTTTCAAGGATGAATGAAGCAAGGTTTGAGGATGATCTATTGACTAGAAGCACACCAACCAAAAAGATTGTTTTGTTTTGCTTTGCATTCATATTTCATTCTACCTTATGTTCTAAAATTTTAAAAACCTTGCTTGGGGACAACCAAGTGGCAACTATGGGGTATTTTGTCAACATGAAATATGAGGATATTTTAGGCACTTGTTTTACTTGTTTTTCCCTCTTTATAGTGTTCTTAGATATGTGTTTGAAGCAATTGTGAGCTAGTTCACCCACTTTGTCAATATAGAGATCTACACTAGCTTCTTTGTGTTTTTAGGTGAATAAAGCTTGGATTGGAGAAAAATAAGGAAGGAAAGATGTGTTTAATCACATTTGATGGCAAGGAGATTCATTAGAAAGGCTAAGGAAGGAGCATGGATGGAAGATTGCACGAAACAAAGGCAAAGAAAGGGGAAAGAAAGTCCACGCCCTGAATTACGGCCGTGGAGAAGGAATTTGAGGAACCACGCTCTAAACCACGGCCGTGGAATTGGCAACATGAACGTGGACTTGAGTTTGGAGCACTCCAAAGAGTTACACGGCCTAAATTTCGGTCGTGGAAATCATATGGCACCGTAATTTGATTCCACGCCCTAAACCACGGTCGTGGAAAGTTGTACTTGGCCGTGATTTTGGTGATTCTGTGACGTGTCATATTTTTCTACGTCAACCACGTCATTGGGCTTTCTCGTAACCCTACCTCGCCTTATAAAAAGGTTAGAGAAGAGAGTTTTCGGGACACTTGCTTCACTCGCTTACTGTCGCTTACTTTCGCGTACATTTTAGCCGTCATTGGGATATTTGCTTGAGGATTGAAGATTTGTGAAGAACGTAATTTCGAAAGATTGTGTACTTTGGATATTCTAGGGTTTTCATTCGAGAACGGATTGACACCCCATTCTTTGTGACTTCTCTAGATCTTTGTGAGGTTTCTGTTCCTATTCTTCTAGATTCATAAACATAATACCTTTGTGTTTGGATTTTGAGATTGATTTTAAGTTTTATTCGAGTTTTCGAGGGTTTTCATCTTTTATTCTTCTTAATTTGAATATTGATATCATGACAATAATTGTTGGGTAAAACCCTTTAGCAATTCTAAGGTGAAGGGTTGATAGTTGTGGCTTAGATGATGATAGATCGATCGTAAACAGATTGGACCCTGAGAGTGTGAGAAACCTCGTCGACACCCTAAATCACGGTCTGTTCTTGGGTTCCACGGCCGCGGTTCTCAAGATCTAGCCGTGATTTTTCCTGGTTTACGAACTTTTCTTTTTCTTTGATCCAATTCCCTGAGATCGATACTTTGGAATACTTGCTAATCTACGCAAATCCGTACACTGCGGGTTCGCTTGTTTTTATTCTAGTTTTATAAATTTAAAATTTATTTGCACGCACGCTTTGAGGCAAACATTAAGTGTGGGGTGAGGGTACTTACAATCTCTTTCCTATTATCGTACTTATGTACTTTACATTGTACTTTGTCACTTGGTTTGTAATAACTCTTTCACTGTCGTTTTCCACTATGGCATTTGCATTGCATGTTTGCATTAAAAAATTTGTGAGATTTTCAAACAATTTGTGCTTCTTATGATGGAAATGACCTCTATGATGATGATTGTGATGTGGAAAAGGCAAAAAGATGACTTTGCTATGTTGAGATTTTAATGGTGACATGTATGGATTTGATTATCTTGTTTGAGTGCAAGTATGATTTATATGATGTTGATGCTTTGATAAGAGAATGAAATAATGATCGAAGCTATATTATAAGTTCTTATGCATCATGTTGGAATGACCAAGGCAATTCGCTTCTTTTCTCTTCCATATCTTATTCACGCTAGCTCCTCAATGAAATATTTAACCTCCTTTTGACCATCCGGGAATTAGGATAAGTGGTTATGTAGGACATGTTTGATGTGGGAGGGTTATTGTAAAAGTATTAAGTGAAAGTTTAACAAAAATAGATTTGCGGACGTTGAACATGAGGATGAGTAACTCGGCACCATTCACATAGCCGGGTGTTTGTGTCTTGCCAAAGTCCGAATGAATAACAAGTCCTAACGGGATATGGTATGTGCATCAAGGGTTTGAGGCATCTCGAAAATTGAGAATCGCTAATCTCCTAGGCTTCGGTTTTTGTGCACCGCTGTCCGTACTTTCAAAAAGTAAAGTAAAAGAAAAGCAATTTAACTTGCGAAGCATGTGTGGTGAAGTTATGTTCTTAATGTTCTTGTTGTGTTGTTCCTCTTTCCCGGACTAGCACCACATTAACTTAAAGATTTCCCACCCTTAATACGTTTCTTTGGCCTCTTTTTGATTGGAAGACCTTGAGACCTTTGTGCACATGTTTAAGACTTCATGGCTTAGATTTGTTTGATTTTGATTATCTCTACATTTTTATCATGTCTTTTATATATGTCTTTGAGTAAGAAATGATGAAGTATCCATGATACGATCATTAATGATGCATACTTAGTCCTCCTATGTCTTGAAGCATTACTTTGAGGGTGATCCAAAAGAAGAAGCACATTTCAAAAGGTTTTTGAGTTTTTAGCATCAAATAATCCATGACATCTTGTGTTCTAGAATTAAATTTTGCTTGGGGACAAGCAAGAGGCAAGTATGGGGTATTTTGATGAACTGAATTATATGCCATTATAACCATGCATCTTGTGGATGTTTTGCCTCAGTTTCCTTTGCATTCGAACAGATTTGTGTACCTTTAAGGGTTATTTCATATATATTTCGGAAATAGAGGTCTACACGAGTTTTTGTTGAATTATAGCTGAATTCGATGAAATTGGAAGCAAAAGTGGAGCAAGGAGTAACTAAGGTCATAAAGGAAGCGTAAGGAACCTTTGAGGAGTCATGACGAGCAAGGAAAGTGCGTGGAAGGATCATACAAAGAATATTGAAAACAAGTCAAGAGACGAGCACTTTCTGTTGTGGAAAATCGGGTGATTTATTGCCTAGATCGGACGATGTTCCTGTAGGAAAAATCGGACGAGTTGTGTGTTAGATCGACCGATTTTTACTTGTAACCGTCTAAAAAAATTACGTTCAAAATCCCACCGGAAGATTGAGCCGGGAGTGAAGCTAACACAAGCTGCACAAACTCAAATCTTTTCGCTCAACACCGAAATCAAGGAGTTGAAGGAGGTCATTAGAGCTGGCTTTCAACAATCAAAGGAGCAAGATGTTGGCTACTTAGGCAACAACAACAATCATCAAGGGAACCGGAACAACAACCGAAACAACAATTGGAAAACAATAATTGGAATAACAACGACAACAACCGAAATTCCAACAACAATTGGCGTTCCAACCATTAACAACAAAATTCTGGTAATCCCTATGCAAATTCTGGAAATTCACTAACATCTCCCTCTTCTTCTACCCCTTTGAAAAGTCAGAGGCAAACATCGAATGGTTCAAACAATAAGGAGAAGGAGAAGCCCGATCCTATGTTGGAGACAATTCTAGGAAAGCTTCAAGGGCTAGAGTGCTACATAACTAAGGTTGATAAAGCTCAAAAATCTTTAGAAAACCAAATATTCAGCAAGGCTGGAGAAGTTTCTAGGGATCAAGGAAAGCTTCCCGGGAAGACGGAGGACAACTCAAAGGGAAGGGTGATGGCTATCACCACTAGGAGTGGCGTTACAACCACCGACCCGCAGCCCAAGTTTGCGGAAGTCCCAGCTGAGAAAGAGAAAGATAAGGGGAAGGAGAAGGAAGATGTCTACATTCCTCCTCCAGCTTATAAACCTCCCCTACCATTCCCGCAGTCTAGAGCAAGAGTGCGCCTAGACAAGCAATTCGGTAAGTTTGTTGAACTCATGAGCAAACTGCATATTAATATACCTTTCATTGATGCAATTGTAGGTATGCCAGCTTATGGGAAATTTTTGAAAGAGCTCATCTCTAACAAGAGGAAGCTAGAGGACTTTGGAGAAGTCAAGATGAGTTCGGAGTCTTCGGATCTCATCAAAACGATGACTGAAAAGATGCCCCCAAAGCTGAGAGATCCGGGGTCATTTTGCGTTCCAATTAGAGTACGAGAAGTCACATGTGACGCTCTTTGTGACTTGGGAGCAAGTGTGAGCATTATTCCACTTGCTTTATGTAGGAAGATCGGTTTAGATGAACCTAAACCGGTGAAGATGACGTTATACATGGCGGATCGATCCATAACTCGTCCCATCGGTGTCTTTGAGGACGTCCCAGTCAAGCTCGGTAAGTTTTACATTCCAATTGATTTTGTAGTGCTTGACATTCCTGCAGATTTCCCGGTTCCGATCATACTCGGAAGACCGTTTCTTGCAACATCCGGTTGTATAGTGGATTGCAAGAATGCTAGGTTGGCGTTTGATATAGGTGAAGAGAAGGTTGAGTTTGTTCTCTCAACCTTGGTGAAAGAGCCAACTCTTGGAGTAGACATGTTCAATGTCTATGATGAGGAAGTATCTAGAGAAGAAGTGAGCTCAATTCTATGCAAGGATCCATTGCAAAAGGTTATCACCATGAGCATCATGGAGAAAGGAGAGGAAGAGGATTGCAATGAGGAAATTGAAGCCTTGGAGGAGCTAAAAGAAGTGCATGAGGAAGAGTTTGAAAAACTCTATGATGGGTCAGAAAACATGAGGAATCACGGCCAGTCGTGCTATTCCACGGCCGTGGTTTCCCCCAACATGACCGTAATCAGCTATTCAGAGAGCTCTAGTAAGTTACACGGCCAAAACCACGGCCGTGGAACCACCAGTGGTGCCGTAATTGACTTCCACGCCCTAAACTACGGCCGTGGAAGTAACAGTGGTACCGTAATTCAAGGGATTTCTGAGTATGTTCACGTTCTTTCCACAAATACTCTTGAGTCTTCTTCCACCACTCCTACACCCTTAGAGACTTCTAAGGAAGCATTGGACACTCCTCAAGAGTCATCAAACGCATCAATAGCAATGGAATTGAAGCCACTTCCCACACATCTTCGGTATGCATTTCTTGGAACTAATTCTACTTTTCCCATAATTGTTAGTTCCAAATTAAGTGAAGATGAACACGAGAGATTAATGGTTGTTCTAAGGAAACATAGAAAAGCCTTAGGTTATTCCATAGAGGATGTTGTAGGAATTAAACCATCATTATGCATGCATAAGATCCTAATGGAGGACGATTTCAAGCCTTCGTGACAACCTCAACGACGGTTAAATCCGATCATGAAGGAGGTTGTCAAGAAGGAAATTCTTAAGTTGCTTGACGCATGTATCATCTATCCTATCTCGGATAGCAAGTGGGTGAGCCCCGTTCAAGTTGTTCCAACGAAAGGAGGAATGACGGTCATAACAAACAAGAATAATGAACTCATTCCTACAAGAACCGTCACGGGATGGAGGATGTGCATTGATTAACGCATGCTGAACAATGCAACTAGGAAGGATCACTTCCCACTACCATTCATTGATCAAATGCTTGAGAGGTTAACACAACATTCCTATTTTTGCTATCTTGACGGTTATAGTGGTTTCTTCCAAATACCGATCCATCCGGACAATCAAGAGAAGACCATATTCACATGCCCATGGGGTACGTTTGCCTATAGACGGATGCCATTCGGGCTTTGCAACGCCCCAGCCACCTTTAAAAGGTGCATGATGGCCATCTTCTCGGAGTACATTGAAGAGATAATGGAGGTTTTTATGGACAATTTTTCTGTTTATGGTTCTTCATTTGATAATTGTCTATCTAACCTCTCTCTTGTGTTGCAAAGATGTGAAGACACTAACCTAGTTCTTAATTGGGAGAAGTGTCAATTCATGGTGAAAGAAGGTATTGTGCTAGGACACTTAATCTCTAGTAGAGGGATTGAGGTAGACAAGGCTAAGATAGAGACCATAGAGAAACTTCCTCCTCCATCTTCACTAAAGGGGATAAGAAGTTTTCTAGGACATGCTGGATTCTATAGACGTTTTATCAAAGACTTTTCTAAGATATCAAAACAACTCACTAATCTATTTATGAAAGATGCAATTTTTGACTTTTTGCAGGATCTTTTAGATGCATTCTATAAGATTCGGAAAGCTCTCATCTCAGCCCCGATTATCCAACCTCCGGACTGGAATCTTCCATTCGAGGTTATGTGTGATGCAAGTGACGTAGCTGTTGGAGTTGTGCTTGGGCAAAAGAAGGAGGGACGAACCCATGCTATCTACTATGCAAGCAAGACGCTAGACGAAGCGCAGCTCAACTACGCCACAACTGAAAAGGAATTTTTAGCTATTGTATATGCCTTTGAAAAGTTTCATTCTTATCTTGTCGGTGCAAAGGTGATTGTATACACGGATCATGCTGCGATCCGGTATTTACTTGCCAAGAAGGATGCGAAACCAAGGCTGATTAGATGGATTCTTCTACTACAAGAATTTGATCTAGAGATCCGTGACAAGAAAGGCTCGGAAAATTCTGTTGCGGATCACTTGAGTCGTCTACCACACATTGAAGACGACGAGCTACCTATAGATTACTCCTTTCCGGACGAACATTTACACATCATTGAGGAGTGCATCAACAAGATATCAAGAGGTAATGAACCATGGTTTGCTGATTTTGTAAACTATTTGGTTTGTCAGGAAATACCTCCCGGATTATCCTATGCACAAAAGAAGAAGTTCTTTAGGGATGTCCGGCAATACTTTTGGAATGAACCTCTACTCTTCAAGAGAAGTCCTGACGGCATCATTAGGAGATATGTGCCGGAAGACGAAATGCAAAGTATCATTTGTCATTGTCATTCACTACCTTGTGGAGGACACGCTAGTTCCAATAAAACTAGCGCTAAGGTATTGCAATCTGGATTCTTTTGGCCTACTTTGTTTAAGGATGTGCAAACCTTTGTTTCGTGTAGTGATGCTTGTCAAAGAACAGAAAACATCTTTAGGAGAAACGAGATGCCTCTAAATAACATTCAGGAGGTGGAAATCTTTGACGTATGGGGAGTAGACTTTATGGGACCTTTCCCATCATCTTGTGGAAACCAATACATACTTCTAGCTGTAGATTATGTTTCGAGATGGGTTGAAGCTATTGCCTCTCCAACTAATGATGCCATGGTTGTTGTTAAGTTCTTTAATAGAACTATTTTCCCAAGATTTAAGACACCACGGACCATCATTAGTGACGGAGACTCTCACTTCATTACCCGACGATTCGAAACTCTATTAGCTAAGTATGGGGTGACTCACAAGATCGCCACCCCCTACCATCCACAAACTAGTGGACAAGTGGAGATTTCGAATAGAGAGATCAAAGGCATGCTTGAGAAGACGGTCTCAAAGACGAGGAAGGATTGGTCTTTGAAGCTAGATGATGCATTATGGGCATATAGGACTGCATACAAGACTCCCATAGGTACAACACCATACAATCTTGTGTATGGAAATTCTTGTCATCTCCCGATTGAGCTAGAACACAAGGCGTACTGGGTTGTGAAGTGGTTGAACTTCGGCATGAAGGAAGCAGGCGAGAAGCGCCTCTTAGACCTCAATGAGCTTGAAGAACTCCGCTTGAACGCTTATGAAAATGCCAAGATCTACAAAGAAAGGGCAAAGAGTTGGCATGATAAGCATATCATTCCAAAGGATCTCAAATAAGGAGATCAAGTTCTCCTCTTCAATTCAAGACTTCGTCTCTTTCCAAGTAAGCTTAAATCTCGTTGGACTGGACCTTATATAATCAAACGTGTTTTTCCCCATGGTGCAGTTGAAGTATGGGGTGAAAAGAGCGGAAGTTTCAAGTTTAATGGCCAACGCCTTAAGAAGTATTCACCGGAGCTTCCGGTTGAGGAAATCGCACCGATTACCCTCAAATAAACACAGGAACGATCTAGCTCCGGACCCAAAACAAGCGCTTCTTGGGAAACAACCCAAGATGTTGCACTTACGTTTTTGTTTTTCTTTCTTTGAGTAGTTTAGTTTAGTTGTTTTTTCTTTGTTTTTCCCTCGATACCTCCGGTATGTTATGTTTTTGGATGTAGGAATAAGGATTGGGCAAAGGGAAGATGCAAAAGTTGGAAGGAATTGACGAAACTTGGATGTTGGCACACAACAGAGACTTCCACGCCCTAAACTACGGTCGTGGAAGTAACAGGTGACCGTAATTCTCCAAAATAGGCAAAAATTCACCAAAACCACGGCCTCCGTACATTTCCACGGCCGTGGAAACCCCCGAGTGACCGTGATTTTCAAACAAATTACGGGCCACTATATAAACCACCTTCCTTCACAAAAACACCACAAAATACAATTTCCACGCCCCTTTCCACGCCCTAATCGCCGAATTCCTTCCCCAACTCGCAATTCTTCATTCGAAGTCCGAATCAAGCAATTCTTTGGCCTAAAGTGAAGAATTTTCAATCCTCTACAAGATCCAAGCAACGAATCAAGTGAACAATCCTCTTAGCAGAAGGAATTTGGATTTTAAAGATCCAAAACCTAGGTTTTTCTCTACTTTCTCTACTTTGTCAATTCGGCTCTAATTTTCGCAAGAATTTAGAAGAACTGCATAGAATTGGAATTGGAATTAGCCTAGGACTGAGATTGTTGAAGTTTGGTGTGAATTTGTTGAGATTTGAGTGCAACAGAGAGAAACCACGGTCTCTGGGAAAACCACGGCCGTGGAATAGGAAGAACAGGCCGTGATTTTTTCTGTCATGGATAAAATGTTTAGGAGAATGTCCAGTAGGAATAAGAAGCAAAAGGGAAATGGTTCTTCCTCTTCCCAACCCCCTCCTAACCAACCACCATCACCACCCTCTCCAAAAATCCCAACCATCCATGAGGACTACTTAGAAGCTTTAGAAAGAATCGAGAAGAGGGCGGTCATAGGACCTCGTTACTTAGTCCTTGAGGAGCTTGAGCCTCTAAACATAGTGAATGATTTGACTTGGCTCTTGGATATAGCCGGACTGATTGTCTTCTCCGCCATTAGAGAGGACGCTTATGAGGAGATCACTAGGGAGTTTGTCACCTCCTTCGAGCATAGCCACATGAACCGAACCGTATCCTTTAGGCTAATGGAGCAAGACTACGAGTTCTCCATTGTTCAGTTTGGAGCATTTTTTGGGTTCCATGAGAGTTTTAATGGTAGATTTCCTAGTGGTGTATACGCTAAGGAATTTTGGGAGGATATCACTATGATTTATGCTAGTGACGATCGTTGGCAACCGGCCGACACCAAGGCTAAGCTCATCTACCACTTAGCCTTGAAGGTAGCTCATAGGGTCCTTTCCGAGTGTCTCTTCCCTAGGACTGAGACCCCCCAAAAGATTAAGACTGATGAGCTCTTTCTCCTCTATTTCATGCTCTATGATAGACCCGCCGGTTGTGCTACCCTGCTCGCCTCCACCATGAGTAAACTGAAAAATAAGAGGGCCGGGAACATAGGATATGGAGGCATGGTTACTCGCATAGCCACGCAGCTAGGAATAGAATATTCCGCTTGCACTAAGATTGCGGCGAGACCTTTGGGTCTCAATAGTCTCGTGACTAGAGGCATCATCTTCCCCCGCCACCAAGCTCCACCTACTGTAGCCATGCCATGGGAGGATAGAGATGGTAGAGGTATCCCTTGGCTTCCTGAGTATTCCATTATGGCCGGACGCCATAACTGGAAGGCAACATTCGCAGCTATGCATGTGAATAGACTAGTAGCCCCTCTTTATGTCCCGGATAAGGTCCCAGCTGCGGGTGTTGATGATTAGATGAGAGGAGGTGATGGTTATGGGGGAGGAGATGATGACCAAGACTTTGGTACGTTTCCGGATCAACCGGCACATTTTCCCGACCCTCCTAGACGTTCTCCCCGACCTTCCGGTTCCTCTTCTTCACGCCGTGCTAGCGTGAGTGAGAGGCCGACTTGGATGGATGCACATCCCTCTTGGTATACAGAGCAGTCGTCATGTGGGAGCTCCTCCTCCATGGTACGAGCAGGCACCGGCAGCACCGACTCCTCAGGACGCACCAGCATGGTATGGCCAGCCACCGGCTTGATATGAGCAGCTACCGGCGTGGGCCACCGATCTATCCAGGAGAGTGGGGGACTTGGAGATCCGCCAGGACACTCGTGATGTATGGGCTGATGAGCATGACTTGATGATGAGAGACATATATCGCCAGCAGTTTGGGCTGGATTTCAGCTCCGACTTCCGTCCATTTCCACCGCCACCTCCTCCACAGTGATGACGTTGATCGACCGTTGATTTGAGCCACTCCACCACCATCTAGTGAGTTTCTTTATTTTCCTTTCTTTTCTTTATTTCTTTTGAACATTGAGGACAATGTATGTTTCAAGTATGGGGTGGGGTGTGACTATGGTTTGTAATAACTCTACTTACTTTGCTTGGATGATTTTATGAACACTTGCATTTTCCTTTCAATGTAACATGGCAATGTAACATGTTTCATTATTGCATTACAAGAAAAAGACTTTGAAAAACCAATAAAAATTTGAAAATTTTTAAAATATTTGTGCTTCTAAGATTAGAGATGATTTCTATGATGAAAACCACTTGTGGAACGAGTTTTTGATGACAATTGAATGCTTAAATTGAATTATGAATTATGAGGAAATTGAGTATGTTGTTTATCCTTTCATGCAAATTTCATAATGTGAAGGTTTTATCTAAATCATATTGAGAAACAAAGGTTGAAATCACAATATAAGTTCTTATACTTCTTTATGAAATGATTAAGGCACCTCGAATTTCTTACTTCTTTCTTTGATCATTTAGTCCCTCAATGAAATAATTTCCTCCTTACATATCCGGGATTTAGGAAGAAGTTGAATTTGACATGTTTGATGTGGGAGGGCCATGGAAGCAATTGTTTTCAAAGTGTAGGAAAATTCTAGGTTTGGGGAAGTCAATCATGATGATGAGTAACTCGGCACCATTCACATAGCCGGGTGTTTGTGTCTTGCCAAAGTCGGATTGAGCGATATTCCTAACGGATTATGGTATGTGCATCAAGGGTTTGAGGCATCTTGAAATTGAGAAACGTCAATCTCCTAGGCTTCGGTTATTGTGCACCGCTGTCGATATTTCCAAAAGTAAAGTCGAAAAAATTATGTGCAAAAGTCTAGAGCAAAGCTCTAAGTTGGTGGAAGTTCAAATGATAAAAAGAAAAGAGTTTGTGTTGTCCTTCTTCCCGGATTCATACACCACATTCCTTTACAAGTTTCCCACCTTCTTCCGCATTCGTGGCCTTATTTGAAAGTCCTTGAGATCATAAGAGTGTTATTTGACTTGGTGATCTAAATTGAAGTTTCACATGCTTGATTTTGGCAATGCTTCAAGGTTATGATGTTTGTCTTGAAGTATTTGCAATCTATGAAGTTTCTTTGTTTTACATATTTTAGTTTATGGATATAAGCGTTTTCAAGGATGAATGAAGCAAGGTTTGAGGATGATCTATTGGCTAGAATCACACCAACCAAAAAGATTGTTTTGTTTTGTTTTTCATTCATATTTCATTCGACCTTATGTTCTAAGCTTTTAAAAACCTTGCTTGGGGACAAGCAAGTGGCAACTATGGGGTATTTTGTCATCATGAAATATGACGATATTTTAGGCACTTGTTTTACTTGTTTTTCCTTCTTTATAGTGTTTTTAGATATGTGTTTGAAGCAATTGTGAGCTAGTTCACCCACTTTGTCGATATAGAGATCTAAACTAGCTTCTTTGTGTTTTTAGGTGAATAAAGCTTGGATTGGAGCAAAATAAGGAAGGAAAGATGTGTTTGATAAGATTTGATGGCAAGGAGATGCATTAGAAATGCTAAGGAAGGAGCATGGATGGAAGATTGCACAAAACAAAGGCAAAGAAAGAGGAAAAAGCAAGTCCACGCTCTGAATTACGGCCGTGGAGAAGGAATTTGAGGAACCACTCTCTAAACCACGCCCGTGGAATTGGCAACATGAACGTGGACTTGAGTTTGGAGCACTCCAGAGAGTTACACGGCCTAAATTACGGTCGTGGAAATCATATAGCACCGTAATCTGATTCCACGCCCTAAACCACGGTCGTGAAAAGTTGTACTTGACCGTGATATTGGTGATTCTATGACGTGTCATATTTTGCCACGTCAGCCACGTCATTGGGCTTTCTCGTAACCCTACCTCGCCTTATAAAAAGGTTAGAGAAGAGAGTTTTCGGGACACTTGCTTACTGTCGCTTACTGTCGCTTACTTTTGCGTACAGTTTAGCCGTCATTGGGATATTTGCTTGAGGATTGAAGATTTGTGAAGGACGTAATTTCGGAAGATTGTGTACTTTGGATATTCTAGGGTTTTCATTCGAGAACGGATTGACACCCCGTTTTTTGTGACTTATCTAGATCTTTGTGAGGTTTTTGTTCCTATTCTTCTAGATTCATAAACATAATACCTTTGTGTTTGGATTTTGAGATTGATTTTAAGTTTTATTCGAGTTTTCGAGGGTTTTCATCTTTTATTCTTCTTAATTTGAATATTGATATCATGACAATGATTGTTGGCTAAAACCCTTTAGCAATTCTAAGGTGAAGGGTTGATAGTTGTGGCTTAGATGATGATAGATCGATCGTAAACAGATTGGACCCTGAGAGTGTGAGAAACCTCGTCGACACCCTAAATCACGGTCTGTTCTTGGGTTCCACGGCCGTGGTTCTCAAGATCTAGCCGTGATTTTTCCTGGTTTACGAACTTTGCTTTTGCTTTGATCCAAAGTTAAAGATTAGCTTTAACCTAGCTTTGGCTTGCCTTTTCTAGGTAGTAGTGAGACTCAACATCCTCTATTTTTGTTTCGAGTGTCACAACCTTAACCGTTTGAGTTTATCTTGATCCTTTGGGTTTGGGCTGGGGTATTTGAGATAAATTCTTACCTTTAGATCCTTTCTATATTGCAGCCTCAACAACCTTTATAGAGAGAGTTTTTTGGTTAGACATATAGGGTTTTGGAACTTCGCCGTACATTACCTTACTTTAGTATACCTTTGCAATTTTCAACTCTGTCCTTATATCTACAGTATATCTTGAATCGATTGCCATAATTAGACAACTGGATCTTTAGGGTTGCTATTTTCCCCAATATTTGCAAAGCTTCTATAATTTCATTGCTTGATTACTTGAAACTGATTTTATTTCACCAATTCCCTGAGATCGATACTCTAGAATACTTGCTAATCTACGCCGATCCGTACACTGCGGGTTCGCTTGCTTTTATTCTAGTTTTATAAATTTAAAATTTATTTGCACGCACGCTTTGAGGCGAACATTAAGTATGGAGTGGGGGGTACTTACAATCTCTTTCCTATTATCGTACTTATGTACTTTGTGACTTGGTTTGTAATAACTCTTTCCTTGTCGTTTTCCACTATGGCATTTGCATTGCATGTTTGCATTCAAAAATTTGTGAGATTTTCAAAAAATTTGTGCTTCTTATGATGGAAATGACCTCTATGATGATGATTGTGATGTGGAAAAGGCAAAAGATGACTTAGCTATGTTGAGATTTTAATGGTGACATGTATGGATTTGATTATCTTGTTTGAATACATGTATGATTTATATGATGTTGATGATTTGATAAGAGAATGAAATAATGATCAAAGCTATATTATAAGTTCTTATGCATCATGTTGGAATGACCAAGGCAATTCGCTTCTTTTCTCTTCCATATCTTATTCACGCTAGCTCCTCAATGAAATATTTAACCTCCTTTTGACCATCCGGGAATTAGGATAAGTGGTTATGTAGGACATGTTTGATGTGGGAGGGTCATTGTAAAAGTGTTAAGTGAAAGTTTAACAAAAATAGATTTGCGGACGTTGAACATGAGGATGAGTAACTCAGCACCATTCACATAGCCGGGTGTTTGTGTCTTGCCAAAGTCCGAATGAACGACAATTCCTAACGGGATATGGTATCTGCATCCAGGGTTTGAGGCATCTCAAAAATTGAGAATCGCCGATCTCCTAGGTTTCGGTTTTTGTGCACCGCTGTTCGTACTCTCAAAAAGTAAAGTAAAAGAAAAGCAATTTTACTTGCGAAGCATGTGTGGTGAAGTTATGTTCTTAATATTCTTGTTGTGTTGTTCCTTTTTCCTGGACTAGCACCACATTAACTTAAAGATTTCCCACCCTTAATACGTTTATTTGGCCTCTTTTTGATTGGAAGACCTTGAGACCTTTGTGCACATGTTTAAGACTTCATGGCTTAGATTTGTTTTATTTTGATTATATCTACATTTTTATCATGTCTTTTATATATGTCTTTGAGTAAGAAATGATGATTTGTCCATGATACGATTATTAATGATGCATACTTAGTCCTCCTATGTCTTGAAGCATTACTTTGAGGGTGATCCAAAAGAAGAAGCACATTTCAAAAGGTTTTTGAGTTTTTAGCATCATATAATCCATGATATCTTGTGTTCTAGAATTAAATCTTGCTTGGGGACAAGCAAGAGGCAAGTATGGGGTATTTTGATGAACTGAATTATATGCCATTATAACCATGCATCTTGTGGATGTTTTGCCTCAGTTTCCTTTGCATTCGAACAGATTTGTGTACCTTTAAGGGTTATTTCATATATATTTCGGAAATAGAGGTCTACACGAATTTTTGTTGAATTATAGCTGAATTCGATGAAATTGGAAGCAAAAGTGGAGCAAGGAGTAACTAAGGTCAATAAGGAAGCGTAAGGAACCTTTGAGGAGTCATGAGGAGCAAGGAAAGTGCGTGAAAGGATCATACAAATAATATTGAAAACAAGTCAAGAGACGAGCACTTTCTGTTGTGGAAATTCGGGTGATTTATTGCCTAGATCGGACGATTTTCCTGTAGGAAAAATCGGACGAGTTGTGTGTTAGATCGACCGATTTTTACTTGTAACCGTCTAAAAATATTACGTTCAAAATCCCAAATCCTTTGGGCCGGAGAAGTGATAGGTCTTGCAGCCCATTAGTGAGTGGAGATATGTTGGAACCCTAGGAATGAAAAAAACGAGATGGTCGCACAACGAGAGAGACGTGTACGATAGAGATTGGATATTCTCGAAGAGAAAGATTTGGCGGAAGGGAGATAGTGTTGAAGACTCAAGAAAGTTGTGAGATCTTTGATTATTGTTCATTATTATGATTTGTGAACACTTATTTCTGAGTGCTTTGAGAGATTTCATTGAAGTTTTGAAGGATTGATTACAGATTTTGGAGATTTATCGAGTTTATTGCGAAGTTTGGTTTTTATTTGATTTTCTTTATTAAATATTGATATTGATTTAAATATGAAAATGATTGGCTAAAAACCTTGTGATTCTGGGGAGAATAGTTGATGATTGTGGCTTAGATGTTGATATACTGAACTCATTTACCCATTTGGGCCCTGAGAGTTGAGATTTAACTTTTGCGTTTGCGAAAAATCGCTATGTTCTTGAGAAAATCGACCGATTTTCCCTAGAACAGCCTGATTTTTCCTCTCTGAAGTTCCTTAATTATTTTATTCTTAAACCAAAGTTAAATATTGCCTAAATTCTAGCCTTGCCTAACCTTTATAACCCTTATCCAAGTGTAAGAAGAGACTTCATCATTGATTCTTTACTTGGTAACCAATGTTTACAAGATTAGGGTAATAGAGAGACTCAACATCCTCTATTAAGGTTTGAGTGTACCTTTCACCTTTACCTTCGAGAGTCATATCATTGGGTTTTAGTGAGTGGTTTGATTGTTAATCCTTTCTTTGAGTACTCTTCTTGACGAAACTCACATCCTTCGGGTTGAGAGCATCTAAGTTGGGATAAATGAGTAGTGGAACTTCACCGTACATTATTCCTATCTTCGAAACACATAACCTTGGCAACGCCAACTCTGTCCTTTGATCTTTAGAGTGTCTTGAATTTAAAGCCGCAGTCGGCTACTTGAATCCTTGGAATCATTTGTCTCTTACATCTTTATATAAGCTTTTGCATCTTGCCAGAATTTTTTAAAACCGATTTTATTCTCACCAAATCCCTGAGTTCGACTATGGAATTTCTTGCCTTCCTACAGCTGATCCGTACACTGCGGGTTCGCGTTTGCTTAAGTTCTGGATATACATTTAAGACTTTGACGCACACACTTTTGAGCGAACATCCAAGTACAACGTGAATGGTCATCAACTATGGTGAAAAAATATGAAAAACCATTGTGTGTTTGATGTTTATAGGGTTCCTATATGTCAATGTGAATAAGATCAAAGATGTGAGATGAACGAGTGGAGGAAGTAAAAAAAGCATGTCGATGTTGTCTAGTCTGTGGACATATGGTACATATGGAGTGATGTTTGGGTAAAGAGAGTTTGTTATTAACAAAATGTAGTTGATCAAAAGGCATATGGCCTAATCGACAACGCCAAAGTTCAATAGTATGTGTACTATGAGAGGTATGCATAGAGAAACCATCATTATTGGGATTATTACAAACTGAAGAATGTGTAAAAGCACTGGATTTATCAACACGTATAGCCCCCTAAATGCTCGTCCAATCACCATCTAAATCTTCGTCAAAGGGTTCTGGACAACACATGCATGAGGAGTGAATAAGATGTGAGAATTCAAGTCATTATAAAGCTTATGTATATAAATGAGATTAAACTGGAAATCAGGGACGTGTAGGACACTAGATAGAGTAAGTTGATCATTGATGAACATTGTACCATGATGTTCAACACAAGCACGCTCGCCATTAGGCATGGTAATGAAAGAGGGGTTGGTGATAGGTGTATATGACTTGAATAGGTCAAGATTAGGTGTAATGTGGTCGGTAGCACCGCTATCCAAGATCCATTTTGAGTTTAGGTTAAAAGACAAGACGCAAGTAGCCTTACCAGCGAGAAACGCAGTGGGATTAGATGTAGAACCTTGTGCCGAATTCTTGTCTAATAGTGCCAAAATTGAAGTCATTTGCTCAGGAGTGAAAGAGTTGGTGACAGAAGTGGCAACGAGTTTATGACTTGCCGGATAACCAATCTTCTTCCAGCATTTGTTGGTGTCATGGCCGGCAATCTTGCATTGTGCACACCATGCGAGTCCTGGCACTGGTGACGTTGGATAGCCAATGAGCTTCCAACATCTATCTGCAGTGTGACCATTAACTTTGCAATGGTCACAGTATTATCAAGTGTTTTGGCTCGAATTAGTCCTAGCGTCACTGGAAGGTTGTCCTTGAGTCGAGGACCTATAAGAACTGGATCGATTATGAGCATGCAATGTAGAAGCAGCATCATCTAACCCTTAGTGATTGGATAGATTCCTTTGGCTTTCTTATTGAAGGAGAATCTTGTAAACTTCATTGAGGTTAGGGCTAGGTTGCATAATCAGGATTTGCGAACGAGCAAGATTGAATGACTCATTAAGTCCGACTAGAAATTGGAAAATTTGTTGGTCATGAATCATTGCAATAGTGACAGAATTGGATCCACATTTACAAACATGATTCTTCAAAGCAAGAGTATAATCATCCCAAATTTTCTTTAAACTAGTGAAATAGGAGGTGATAGATTGGTTACCTTGCGAAATAAGAGCAAGTTCTTTCTGGATTTGGTAGAGGTTCGTTTGATTCGATTTTCCAAATCGAACAGCGAGTTCATTCCAAATCTGAGACGTAGTTTGACAGAAGAGCACCGACTCCCCGATTTATTTCTCCATCGAATGTAAAAGTCAGAAAATAAGCATGTTGTTGCATTGGTCCCACTTGGCAGCCATTTTCGGATTTGATTCAGGTCTGAGATAAGTTCCATTGATAAAACTTTGTTTTTTTTAGCAGAGAGGGATACTTCTACTGCTCTTTTCCAACAAGTTCTTGTAGTTGTTATTAAGAAGTGTGGTAGAGAGTTTCAACAAAGGGGCATTTGAATGATGGAGTTGGATATGTAGAAGAAAAGCTTCATCATCGACGGAAGCGTTTTCTGGATTGTCTGGAGTAATGGCCATGGCAGAGGATTATGAAACCTCTGATACCATGTTAGTAGTATAATATGAGAGAGAGAGAGAGAGAAATATTGTGAATGAGAAATTTAGCTTGTTTATTATCTGTGTGTAGAAGGCTATTTATACATCTCATTTCATGTAACATAATTAGTTACAATACTCCTAAAATAACTGGATTTAGTTTTCAGTATTTGTAAAATTTTGTTTTGTTTGCCATGTATACAAAAGTTAACTTGAAATAAGAGAGAAAGGTTTCATCCGGTTCCATTTTTCTTATTTCGGGGTTAGCTAAAATATAACATATGTAAAAGTCCATTGATCACCTTGGGAACTGCTAGTTAAGAGGCGGCGATTAAGAGGTAAAATCAATTATAGGCTAGCTCAATGGTTTTTAGATAGAATTTCTCATTCTCAACAAAAAAATTAAATAAATAGAAACCTCACATTCACAACATTTTGGTCGGTAAAAGAATAATATGAGTTTAATGGATAGGATAGAACCTCACTAACTTATTTTTTGGAACAGGTCTTTTGAACATGATATACTCATACGGACGTGCAAACAATGGCGAAGCCACAATGTTTTTGTGGGGGAATAATTTTTTTTTTTTTAGATACGTTGGATATTAAGTTTGAAACTAAATAATAAAATCTATAAGTTGAATAAAAAAATTTTACTTAAGTTTTGTACTAAATTAGAGCTTTTAATTTTATGATTTTACTTAGATGAAATTTAAAATTATTTTATATATTTAGTTTGTTTTATAAATATATTGTCAAATAAATTAGATAGTTGTTGACGAATTATTTTATTAAAAATTATATTAATTTTATTGTATTAGTTAAGAGTTAATGACACCTTTTGCTACTCCCAGAACTCAAAACTATAACTTCAAGTACCTTCGTCCCTTCCTCTACCGAATGAGCTCGTAGAACAATATGTATCACATTCCGTTTTAAGAAGGCTTTTTTCCTTCTTTCTTTTCCTTCCTAAGGTAAAATGATGTCGCAAGACGGGGCACCCTACCCCCTGTTACCCCCTAGATCTGCCACTGCGTGCAATCTCACATGTTATATTTGACCCTCTAAATATTCACAATGCGCAACGACAATTAGCCATCATAACATGCAATAAATTTATGTAAACTTAGAGCTAAACTGTATATAAACAGATACGAAATATATAAATATCATACTATATGAGTTGTAATAGACGTACTTCTAAAAAAATTATTTGAGGATCATTAATTGTAAATTAGATATTCATGTCTTTTAAGACAGTATTTTATCACAAAAATTGTTTGATAAATATAGTTTGACAACTAGCTAATCCCTAGCCACTTATTTATAACATATTTGTAATTGAATACTTATAAAAGCTTGTAAATAGATGCATGAAATAACAAGGGAAACTTCTTGGTAAATTCAGGAACCATCATCAAGTTCGAGTCAGCCATCATCAAGTTCTAGTCAAGCCACCAAAGGATAAACTGAAAGTTATGATTGAAACTTTGGTAGGAAAAATGAATAGATTGGAGAGTTCAATTACTTCGATTTTTAAGGCACAAAAAGGCTCGGAAAATCAACTATTTAGAAAGGCTGGAGAAGTTCCTAGAGATCAAGGGAAACTTCCCGGAAGGACGGAGAAAAACCCAGAAAGCCAAGTGATGGCAATTACCACAAGGAGTGATAAGAAGACCACCGACCAAGTACCTCGGTCAAGCAACGTTGTAAAGCATCCCGTCTTGACCGAGGTGACTTTTGGCTCAACCGAAGAGAAGGAAATAGGAGGTCACCCTAGATCAAATCTCGACCGAAACACTTCTGGGGTCAACCGAGATGAAGGAGAAGGGAGAAGTTTACGTACCTCCTCAGGCTTACGAGCCTCCATTACCGTTCCCGCATTCTAGAGAAAGAGCGCGTCTAGACAAGCATTTCGGTAAGTTTTAGACCTTATGAGTAAGCTCCATATTAACATATCTTTCATTGATGCAATTCTAGGTATGCCCGCTTGTAACACCCCAAATTCTGAGAACTCGGGGAACTACTGGTTAGGACCTCACAATGGGTCCCGACCATAGTTTGACAACAATTTTACATGGATCTTACAACAAGGCACAAAAGTATTTAAAACATTTGAAAACTGTAAACAATATATACATGGAGAATATGTATTAGCCTTACAAGAAAAGCTACTAAAATGATGCATATGAAGAGCAGAAGACATCCTCGTCCCCAACTAAATGAGTACGTGGACCCGGCTGACCATTTTCTCCGGATCTCTCTACAACTGTCTTAACCTACAAGGCATCTACAAGCGGTATAAAACCGTTAGCTAACATTCTATGCATAAGTATAAAGGTAAAAGCACAAACACACAACATACACAATCAACATGCAACACTCAATCCTTTTATTATCTTTAATTAGGTGATAGGTTATTACTAATGATACTTATTTTGTGACACGAGGGATTCCTAAACCTCGCCCCTGTCCCCGTTTACCAACGCGGAATGGTACTAATGCATCTAACCGTCTACCGGACTGGGCTGGTCGCAGGGAACCTCCTAGACTCTCGCAAGAGCTAGGCAGATGATGTCACGACCCGTTATCATACACTTGGGTCAATTACGTAAATAATAAAGTCGGCCTAATCCGGTTTCGTTGTTTATCATAACTAACAAACACCACTCATACACATTACACTCATACAAGAAGTCAGCTAAGTAAGTCCGTGGACTTACCTGAATCAGATCTCGACTCCTAATTCGCAAATCGATCTGTACAGTAGGAATTCAGTGGCCTGTCAAAGGAGGCAAGTGTGTCAGCACACTTTCTGGGTGGTTAGAAGTCTAAGACTTCTAAGATAGTAGATCTTAATAGAACGGAATTGATTACAATATTAATTTATGGTAAAATGACTATTTTACCCTTGGTCTCGAAACTTCCAAAAATTCCCTAATTCATGCCTAAACTCTTATTTGAGACTAAAGAGAATATTCTAACTCCTAAAGATGAGTTTGGTTACAAACTGACAATTTACCCATTTCCCTATTTTCGGAAAGATCGTTAAGGTCCAACTTCGGCTTCAAATATAAAATTCGAATAATCTTATAAAAATTCCGAAATAATTCCCTAGATCATCTATGATATCTCATCTACTCCTAGGAGCAAGAATTTCTTAAAACTGTTCAACCATCACTTCTACAAAAATTTCCAAAGTTGGTTACAACACTTAACAAACAGCACATTGTCTTAACTTTGAAAATCATAACTCCTAAACTACTTGCTGGATTTATCCCAAATTTTGATACATTCTACTATAAAATCTTATCTATAATATATCCAAAATTCAGCCGCAAAGGAGATCAAAATCCTATTTAAAACTATCTCACAACCGAATTTCAGCACAACAGAAAAACTGCTTACGACTTCATCTTTGAAAAATCATAAATCCCAAACCACTCGCTGGATGCCTCTCACATTTTAATATGTTCTACAACAATATGTCAACTATATCATATCCAAAATTCAGGCCCAACGGACATCAAGAGATTATTCAAAACCATCTCACAAAACAGCATCACTTGCTGTTTTCCCCAACACTCAGCACATATATACAAACTGCATGAGGCGTCAACTTTGGAACACAATAACTCTCAAACCGTAACTCCGATTCCTCTAAAATTTTAGTATGGTTTACTATACAATATCGACTAAAACATATCCGAAAATCAGCTGTAAACGTGGAGTCTAACCTACCCAAAACTGGAGCCGAATTTGATTGTTCTTCAGTTCCGAAAACTCAGCAAACTCCTATATCTTCACTGTTTCTTCTATGGATGTTCTGAGCATGATTAGGAGACATGAAGAGCATTCATTAAACACAAAAGGTGTGGAAAGAAGTGCAAGGAAGCAAGGGTATCCACCTTATTCGATTCCAAGACTTGAAGGGAGATAGGAGATTGCACAAGGTTGTTGTCGAGCCAGCTGTTGCACAGAAACGGAGAGGCCGCTTGCAAGAGATCTATTGGTGTGAAGAGGCGAGATCTGTCCCTATGATGTTGGTGGCGGTTGCACGACAGGGAAGGGGCTGCTTGGTGCAAAGGAGACAGATCTTGCATGGCTTGCTGCTTGCAAGATCCACGTGCAGAAGATCAATGTTAAAGACCGTTGCTGCTGCCTACTGCTGCGTTGAGGACCTATGTGCAGCGTTAGAGAGGCTGTAATTGAACGTGTGCAGGAAGAGGCGTGATCTGGTGAGAATGGAAGGTATCAGAAGAGAGCAAGAGGAGGCGTGATCGGCTGGGAGTTACGATCTTTGAGATGTCCAGAACGTGTGTGCTCTTGGGCTGGAGGAGAATGTTGAATGGCCTGCAGGAAGAGGGAGTTACGGCTGGCATGTAAGCAGGGTTGTCATGGGCTGCGGTTGGGCCTGTACAAGCAGTCTGGGAATGGGTCACAAGCAAGTAAGGAGGAGAAGGTGGGCTGTGGTTGTGTGGGCTGAAGATCATAGTCATAAGTTTGGGCTGAAGCAAGGTAAGAAAGAATGGGCTAAGGTTGTCCAGCCTTGTCAAAACCTTGTCAACAGCTTGTCGGGCTTTGTCAGGACCTCGTCTCAGCTTTGTCGTGATCTCGTCACAGCTTTGTCGTGATCTTGTCACAGCTTTGTCGTGATCTCGTCTCAGGCTCGTCATGATCTCGTCTAAAGTCGTCGTTAAAGATTAATTATAAGAATTAGGGTTTGATATGTATATATTATTTTATGTGAATTAAATTCTACATAAAATGATAAATAATTATAAGAATTAGGGTTTGATATAATTCTATCATTTTATGTGAATTAAATTCTACATAAAATGATAAATAATTATAAGACTTAGGGTTTGATATAATTCTATCATTTTATGTGAATTAAATTCTACATAAAATGATAAAATTTGTGAAGAAAGAAATACAAGATAGAATGGGAACCGTCAACGGCTCGAAGTCCGAATTGATTCGGAATTAAACGGAATAAAATTTCTGGATATTACACCGCTTATGCGAAATTCTTAAAGCAGATCCTCTCTAACAAGAGGAAGCTAGAGGATTTTGGTGAAGTAAAGATGTCTTCTAGATCATCGGAACTCATCAAAATCATAAGGGAGAACATGTCACCCAAGTTGCGAGATCCGGGATCGTTTTGCATCCCCATTGGAGTTGGAGAGGTCACGTACGATGCACTTTGTGATCTAGGAGCAAGCGTGAGCATAATTCCACTTGCATTGTGTGAGAAGGTCAATTTAGGAGAGCGTAAACCAGTAAAGATGACATTGTATGTAACACCCCGAATCCGCAGGACTCGAGGCGCTACGGGTTGGAACCTCACAATGAGTCCCGACCCTTAGCCTGACAACAATTTCACCGGATCTTACAACAAGACACAAATAAAGGCAAAACCGAAATACAATTTTATGCAAATGATATGATCCCGAGAAACAACAAAAGACAAACTTCAGCCGAATTCTCAACTCCAAAGACTCGAACATCAAATACATAACAACATACAAGAAACAATACCCAAACACGACTCCAAACAAAACCCTTCCTAAAATGTACGGAACCCCGGCTGCCCACTTTTCCGGATCTCTCAGCCGCATTCCTAACCTGCAAGGCAATCTACAACATTCGGTATAAAACCGTTAGCTCATATTCGAAGCATTAGAATCAAGGTGAAAGGCACAAACACAAGTCAATCAACATAACACACAATATACACCAAATCACACAAGTCCGGTTTATTATCTTTTTATTATTAAGTCATATCCCGTTCTAATTCAACTTCTTTTGTGACACGAGAATCTCCCGAAACTCGCCTCGGTCCCCATTTCCGGCATGGAACGGTACGGATGTCTCCGACCGTCTAACCAGCACGGCTAGTCGCCAAGAACCTTCTAGCTCTACGCAAGAGCTAGGTAGTGATGTCACCGCCCGTTATCATACACTTGGGCCAAATAATATAAGGGTCGGTGGTCCTATTTCCGGTTTAGTTGTTATAAATAATAAAGAATAAACACACACCACCAAACACACATCAATGCTAATACAAGGAATACGAGCTAAGTAAGTCCGGAGACTTACCTTGTCGCCACACTCAACTCACAACACTCTCGATTCCCTTGGGAAGGAGTCCACAACTTGCTCACAAGAAGATAACTATATCAACAACTCGCTCAACTCAAGAAGTCTAAGACTTTTACACAAATGATATACGCAAGATCATTTGACTCTCATTCTAGGACCGCATCCTAGAATCTCTCATGCTCACATCCCACTCAACACAAGCTAGAAGTCCTTAGACTTCTAGACCCTATGAACTCGCAGGATCATAACCCATAGTACATACTAGGATAAACATGCCTAGTCCAAACAAACGCCACGGTAACAACACTATCCCATAAACTCAACAACCATATACTCCAATTCTCAAACCTCACAAGCCTCACAAGATGACATCAACACCTCAAGTCATAAAACAATTCACAATCCTCAAACACTCACCTAAGGTCCATAACCACTACTTGGTATTCACTCTAAGTTATGCTATATCCATCCTAGCATGATACTAATATTAAACATAACAAGATCAAGGAAGGAGATACTCACACGAGGTCAAAGGCGGAAGACGATCTACGAATGTCGAGAAAGGATTTGTTGGCCTTTATCGGGGCGCTTCCGAACCTAGCACCAAACTAAACAAATTTGGCGTAACGCTAAATTTGAACGGAATACTTAACATATATAAATCTAATGAAAACACCAGTTTTAAAACCCAGGTTAAAACCGTAAAAACATTTTTCCGGGTAATCTAAACAACACCATAAACCCAATGGTAAAACTCGTTCTCAAAGTCAAGGATAAACAAAACCGTTCAACCATTTTCCGGGTAAAATATACACTTATAAAAACATAGGTCATAATGTGCAAATAAAATTCTGGGGCCAAAACTGTAAATAATTCTGCAGGGATCTATTTTCAAATTTCACAAAACTTGGGTCAAAAACGTAAAATAGAATTATGGGTTATTTACTGCAATTACAATAAAATATGGGGGCCCAATTTTAATATCACATGAAGTGTTTCTTTGAAACCGATACTACCGATAGATCTCGCGCAGGCTGGGGAATGAAGAAGCAGCGGCGGCCAACCGGTAGCAGAGGAGGCGGTCTTCCATGGTGGGGCTTCGTCAGCGTCAGATGCTTCTCCGGCGTCGCCTGGTGGGTTACGAAGTTGGCGGCGATTGATAACTGAGAAGAAAGCAAGGTGGTTCGAAGGCAGCACGTAGGTTGTGTAGGACGGCGGTGACTGAGTACTCCTAGGGAGCGACGAAGGTCGAGACTAGGGCCGACGATAGCAAGGGGAAGGCAAGGCGGCGAGGATACGCGATGGAAGGCGGCATCAGCAGCAATGGCGAGGCAGGGCTGACAGCAGCTGCTGGTGGGGGATTTGTTCGGCAAGGTCGGCGGTGGCCGCCACAAACGGAAAGAGTGCGAGAAGGCTACGAGCTGGAGGGCGAAACAGAGGGGCATTGAGCCTCTAGATCCAGAGAATGAAGAGAGTCAAAACTGGTTGCGTGGTGAAGTAGATCGGGGTTTCCGAGCTTGCAAAATAATCAGGGGATGAAGATGAAAACAGGAGCGAGATTAAGGCGTCGAGAGGGCTCGTCTCCGGTGGTTTCTTCTGTTGGCGATCAGAGAAGGAGATGGGAGATGAAGGTAAGGCATCAACACTCCTTGTTGCAGCAAACAAAGAGAGATAGCGTGTGAGGTAAGGGTAGCGTGAGAGAGGGAGAGGGACACGAAAGGGGAGAAGACAAGGGTCACTGCAGAGTGAGGAGTCAGCTTACACAGAAGCGAGAAGTCGGTATAGGCAGCAAGTCAGAGAAAAGAAAGAATAAAAAGAAAAGAGAAAGTGAAATAATAATAATAATAATAATAAAACGTAAATAAGCAACAACTCGATCAAATTCGGAACGAGATTTTTGAATCGGAAAATTTCCCGAATTTTAAAATACGGGTATACAAACGTGTCCAAAATATAAATGTACTCGAGAATAAATACTTTACGCCATAAAAATACCTTTTAAAAAAATATTTAAGATAATAAAATATCGTTAAAAGCCGTAAAAATAAATATCAGAAACGCGCCAAAATTTTGGGCGTTACAACAGATCCTCCTAAAAACAAGTTTCGTCCCGAAACTTGCTATGCGCCGAACTTCTCGGTCCCGAAGCCGAGGTATGAATTATCAACTAAGAAGGCTTATACTTTTAAATCTATACACACAACTACTCAACTACCACCGCAAGATACGTCACGTCATCCAACACATTCCTGTTTTGGGCACAAACTACACATAACATCACATATGCACATAACGCAACCAAGGGAAGAACTAGGTCTAACCCGTCGATTCTATCAATGCTACTAGCTCAGCGTAAAACTCAACCAAAGATATTGTCCTACGTCTTTCACTTAGCCTCCTCGGTTTCTCGTCAGCCGCTAGACTATCATGACTGACAACATGTCTCGAGCCTTGTATGTACTCTCTTGATTGATACTCATGAAACACCGGGTGAACACCCTCTACTCTTGGCGGCCACGCCAACCGGAAACTACTTTCTCAACTCGCTCTAAGATCTCAAAAAGGTCCGATATATCGGAAACTTAACTTTTGTCTCGGGTCTTTCTCCATACAACACTTTCATTATGTTTCTCTTTGGTTGTCTCTAACAAAGAAGATCAAACTTGCTAAACCCAGCTTTGTTGTTCCATCTTCTCAATATAGTTGTAAGTTCTAAGTAATGAAGGAAATACTTTGTTTTATACTACTTTTACTAACGAGACACGTATGTTATAACTTTTACATCGTTCTTCAATACTCAATCAAGACCTTGTCTTCAAGAATAGCTTGTACATGTCAAACCCATCATACCTCAGGACAACGTAAAAATAGATGCACCAATGAATCTCCCCTTAACTCTCAACAACTCTATTGTCCATTCTTCGTCCCCCATAAAACTTCATTGTCATCCGGAGTAGGTTATCCATAAATGGTGTTACTTTGGAGAATCTCCCCACAAATCCTGGAATGATCGGCACATTTAAGAAAACTTGTAACTTCTTTCACATCCTTCGGGGGGGTTTCCATCCCGAAATAACTTGTCTTACAACTTCTCTCTTCTACGAGAGTAGACCAAATATCTTATCTAGGCATTAGTAAGCCCATATGGAATCACTACAACTCGTAGTTACCATGGTTTGTCCGGAATGCCGTATTTGCAATATCTCCGTCTTGAATTCTCCATCGGTGACAATCAGACCTTAAATATATATATTTTTTTTCTCTTCTTATTTCGTCTCATAACATAAGACCGACACAACCTTATCTTAACACTTGACAGGTAGTCATGGTATTAATGATCCCCCCGATCTGTTGGGGTGATGTCCTTCAAACACGTGTTATCGCTCCATCTTTAGTTATAATGTTGGCCATCCTCTTTTAAATATTCGTCTTTTTTTGAATTGGAATGATTTGCTTGCGTCTTATGAGTCTGGTGTTCTTATATAAGTATTCTTTTAACTTAATCCCATTTTCCTCTTAAATGACATGATTTTGAAAATCTTCTAAGATTTCTCACTTCTGTGCAATCACAAGGGTCCAATTGGTAGGACTTAACCGTGTTTCAAAACAATCGACCTTATCTTCTTCACTTTATGCGACATCCAAACATATGGGAGGAACTCTTCGTATTCTCTATAAGCTTGCACTATAAGCATCCTTTATTCATGTAGGTGTAGGACTTACTTAATTTCCTTATGTCATGTCAACCCGACCGCAGAGGCTCTAACCTCAACCTTTCATGTACTCTTTGTACATCTCATATCAATATCAAACTTCAAAACCTCAGTCTTCTCTTACTCTCGTTGGCCACCTTATGTACCTCTTGGTATCCATGAACAACTTCACAACCGTACTTGTATGCCTTCACGCAAAATTCCCAACCATAATTACAAAAAGATCCACTCATTACTCCACCAATCAAACATCGTAATTCCAAGCTTGAAGCGTTGCCTTAACCTAGGTCCTCCCTTTCACGTCATAGCCACCATGTCTCTTCCATGTGAATTTAACACATCTGACTCGGCTTTTGCTCCCGAGAACATACCATCCATTTCATTCGAACGAACATAATATGCATCATCTTATATATTCCTTTCTACATACAACAACAAAGGAAGCCTCATCTTACATTGGGTCCCCTAGCTCCCCTTACCATGATCAAACCTTAAAAGTTGTAACCCGTTCCGTTCCTCCCTATGCAAATCCCATGACCTAAGAAGGTCGTGAAAGATCGTTACAATCTCCTCCTCGGAGGTCTTGTCATAATTACTTGCTTGAACTCGTTCCACATTATGTGATTAAAACAAATGCGCTTCCGTTGATGTACCTCTTTACTACTGACATTAATGCACCGCGAATACTCCAAGTTCTTGTTGTCGATCCTCTATGTTCCCATAATCTTGTTTACTCTTCCCATATACACACATCGATAGACAACCCGCACCTGTGCGTTCTCAGTTGTCACATATTAACTTGTATCTCATCTCCTCCGAAGTTAACGACTTAACATTCTATTACACTTTCCATGTTACCATTCTCATGAAGGCTATCCTCTCGGGGTACTCTACTTCAACTCTGCTAGCTTGATCTACACTCCACGCCTCCTTCTTTTGTAAGGTAACTCTACCACTCTCATAGGCTTAAGAACTCTTCCTTGATGTCCTTCAAGTGCACCTTCCCGAATTTTAAATCAAGGGCTCCCACACGCTCATCATTAATGGTATTTTTGTAAATTGACTTAAAATCTGAAAAAATACCCTTACGTTCAAAATAGTCATCGGTGTTCATACTTTTATATGTCATTGTTCATGTTTTTATACATCGATGTTCATAGTATTTTTATTCATCAAAGTGTCATGTCCATTTATTCTTTTGTGTTCATTTTATAATGCATAGATGTTTATTTACAGTATATAACCACAAAAAATAAAAAACTCATCACAAAACGTTAAAAGATGATTATAATATGTTATGTATGTGTCAAAGTTATAGATAACTCATCGGTGTTCATACTTTTATACGTCATTGTTCATGTTTTTATTCGTCAGTGTTCATACTTTTTATGTCATTGTTCCTGTAAATATTATAAATTATTTTTCTATAAGGCATTTTGCCGAACAGTTTGCGTGCACACTAAAAGGAGCATATAAATTATTCAATTGGAGCTACTAGACCAACTCAACATATGTATATACATGTATTTTTTCAATCAAACTTATCAAGCACAAAATGATTCAAACAAATTTGATTTCGAACACAAACATCAATCATAATGAAATCTAAACCTTAAGAATGAAAATCTAATCAGTGAGAGTAGAAATTCGAAGAAACAAAACCTGAATCGTCTTGTATTCTCTTTGATTTCACAATTTTTTATGTAATCGATCTCTGAATATTATAAACACGATTATAAAGAAAGGTATAATTTTCAAAAAAAATGAACATCATATTATAAATATCATAACTGTAAAAAAATGAATACATACTCGTAAAAAAATGAACATCATATTTTATTAACACGATTTGAAAGAATAGCATAATTTTCAAAAAAAATTCCAAAAAAATGTTAAAAAAAACAATTAATGTTCAAAAATGAATAGTTAGTGTTGAGAAAAAATGAACATTTATTGATAAAATATGAACAATGACTCTTTTAAAAATGAACACATACTTATAAAAATATGAATACCAATTTTTATTTAAAAAAGAAAATCTGGAAAAAAAATTGGTGATGTGGCATGCCACATGTCACCACCCCGGGTCTCCTCATTCCTATCTATAAGGGTCCTCCTCACCGGAATTGGACCCTATATATATATATATATATATATATATATATATATATATATATATATATATATATATATATATATATATTAGTTCAAGTGAGAAGAGAGCTTGTAGATAGGAATTAGGAGAGATGTAAGCCATTGGATGAATTTAAATCAAGGGCTCTCACACGCTCATCATTAATGGCATTTTTGTAAATTAATTTAAAATCTAAAAAAATACCCTTACGTTCAAAATAGGCATCGGTGTTCATACTTTTATATGTCATTGTTCATGTTTTTATACATTGGTGTTCATAATATTTTTATTCATCAAAATGCCATGTCCATTTATTCTTTTGTGTTCGTTTTATAATGCATAGATGTTCATTTACTGTATATAACCACAGAAAATAAAAAAAATCTCACAAAACGTTAAAAGATGATCATAATATGTTATGTATGTGTCAAAGTAATAGATAAGTCATCAGTGTTCATACTTTTATACGTCATTGTTCATGTTTTTATTCGTCAGTGTTCATACTTTTTATGTCATTGTTCCTGTAAATATTATAAACTATTTTGCTATAAGGCATTTTGCCGAACAGATTGCGTGCACACTAAAAGGAGCATATAGATTATTCAATTGGAGCTATTAAACCAACTCAACATATGTATATACATGTATTTTCTCAATCAAACTGATCAAACACAAAATGATTCAAACAAATTTGATTTCGAACACAAACATCAATCATAATGAAATATAAACCTTAAGAATGAAAATCTAAACAGTGAGAGTAGAAATTCGAGGAAACAAAACCTGAATCGTCTTGTATTCTCTTTGATTTCACAATTTTTTATGTAATCGATCTCTGAATATTATAAACACAATTTTAAAGGAAAGTATAATTTTCAAAAAAAAATGAATAGCATATTATAAACACCATAAATGTAAAAAAAAAATGAATACATACTTGTAAAAAAAATGAACATCATATTTTATTAACACGGTTTGAAAGAATAGCATAATTTTCAAAAAAAAAATCCGAAAAAATGTTTTAAAAAAATACAAAAATGAACAGTTATTGTTGGAAAAAATGAACATTTATTGATAAAATATGAACAACGACTATTTTGAAAATGAACACATACTTATAAAAATATGAACACCAATTTTTATTTTTAAAAAAATTAGAAAAAAAAAAGGTGATGTGGCATGCCACATGTCACCACCCCGGCTCTCCTTATTCCTATCTGCAAGGGTCCTCCTCACCCGAACCGGACCCTATATATATATATATATGTGTGTGGTATACTAGTATCATATTAGTAATAGTGGACTTGATAGTTAAAATGATAGAAAGCTATAATTGCCCCTTGTACAACGCCGTTTGACTTAGGATAGTGTACATACGAAGATGAGTATGTTCAAGTTATCGAATTGATCATCAAGTTTTACCGAGCACCCCGATGATTTCTCGGACTCCTTTAAGAGGACGTCGAAGCAAAAGACTAGAGATGACGTAACCGAAGGACAGACAAATAGAGAGGAGCCGAGTCAATGTAAGCAAAATTGAGATGGAAGCAATACAAGCAAGGAAACAACATGAAGATATGGAGTGATACGAAGAAGCAATGATGGAGCATCAATGAAGCAACTAGAGACAACGAATTTAAGGTTCTTCCATGTGTCTTGCCGATAAACTAAAGACGCGAATGAAGTAGAGAGGACTACAGTCTCGCTCGAGGATAAAAGGCATTCCAATTAAGACAAGTTTAATTTCCCTAAGCACTCCTAAGTATGGGAGTCAAGATGAGAAGTGTGGTCAAAAAAATTACGAAAGATTTAAGAGACCCCTAAGTTAAGCTTACGAAGATACTAGAGGGTGAAGTGGCAATGTTACGGGATTCTAAGCGGGTCACTTATTCAGGCATATGAGAGTTACGAGGAGAATCACAAGGTGAAAGTTCACATAGTCAAATTTCCTTATAAGGAACCAACCGATTTTCGTCATGATGATAAAGCTAAGCAACACCAAGAATAGGAAGTGGGTATAGATGATGGTCTTAAGAAAATGCGAGACGCAACAAGAATCTTCATTTATCGAAATACTTAAGATACCAACCAAAAAGAACGCGAGTGGATGCTAACTAAGGTAAAAATATTTGAGAAGCGTAGATGCAAAACATCATGGAAGAGTGTTTAAGCCTATGAAGGTGAGTCATATGACACAACAAGGACGAGAAGGTATAGTTATCTTACAAAAGGAAAAGGAAGCGTAGAATGAAGAATGAGCTAACGGAGTTTAAGGTAGAGTACCCCGAGAGATTAGCCTTCACGGAAATGGTAACATGGAAAATGTAGTAGAATGGTAAGTCGTTGACTTTGGAGAAGGTCAGATACAATTTAATCAGTGACAACCGAGAACGCACATGTGCCGGTTGTCTATTGATGAGTGTAGATGGGAAGAGTAACCCAGACTATGGGATTATAAAGGAATGGTAACAAGAGCTTGGAGTATTTTTGGTGGTTCGATGTCAGTAGTAAGGAGGTGTATCAACGGAAGCACACATGTCATAATCAAGTAGCATTGTAGGAGTTCAAATCAAGTATATATAACAGACTTCCTAGGGAGGGATTGTAACGACCATGTGCGACCTTCTTAGGTCATGGGATTGGCATATAGAGGAACAACACGGATAAGAATTGTTAAGGTTTGATAAGAGTGAAAGGAATAGAGGATCAGGAGAAAAGTGAAGCTTCCCTTGTTTCTCTACACAATGGGAACATATATATATATATATATATATATATATAGAGAGAGAGAGAGGATGCATGGTATTTTCATTATATCAAAACGGATGATATGTCTTCGCGAGCAAAAGGTGGTCAAAATCTTCTAGACTCAAGTAGAGAAGCCATAGTGGCTATGGCGTGAACGGAGAATCTGGATTTTTAGTGACACTTCAAGCTAGAGCTGATGACGTTAACACTTGGGGAGTAATATGTTGGGTTTTCGGTTACATGGCTGAGAATTTCTCCTAGCGTTCTCCACGAGGCATGCTGGTACGGTTGTGAAGTTGTTCTTGGAATACCAAGAGATGCATAAGGTGATCAACAAGAGTAAGAGAAGACCAAAGTTTTGAAGTTGGATGTCAACATGAGATGTACGAGGAGTATATGATTGATGGATGTTAGAACCCTTACGGTCGAAGTGACGTTACATTAGGAAATAAAGTAAGTGTTACACCTACTCGAAGGAATGTTCCAAGCTTATATAAAATACGAAGAATGTTTCCCACATGTTGGGATGTCATTGAAAGT
This sequence comes from Fagopyrum homotropicum, assembly GCA_033239125.1. Lineage (NCBI taxonomy): Eukaryota > Viridiplantae > Streptophyta > Magnoliopsida > Caryophyllales > Polygonaceae > Fagopyrum > Fagopyrum homotropicum. The sequence continues at coordinate 34,166,315 of BSWB01000008.1, forward strand.
AAAGAAGATAAGATCGGTTTATTTAGAGGCATGACTATGCCCTACAGTTAGGACCCTTATGGCAACACATAAGTATGAGTCCATAAAAGGTTACTACAACCATGCCTTCAAGGTGAAAAAAAGATGGAACAATACGGATTCGAGAGAAGGACCCTTGAAAGAGAACAGTCACACTCATAGGTGAAGATGGAATAATACACGAGTCTAAAGGACGTCACCTCAACAGATCGGGGTAGATCAATTGTGTTATGAACACTTGTAAAGTGATAAGACAAGATTATGTCGGTTATTACGATATGTGACGAGAAAAGAAAAGATGGAACCTGAGATATCACGGATTCCAATACATCGGAATGTGGATTTTTCCACTAAGGATGATCTTGGCTCAACTCCAATTTCAAAGCGCCATACAAAATTACATCAATATATGACTCTGTGAAGATACGCGGATCGAGGAAGTGATTGAAGGAGCCATTGCAAGCTCTTGACGATAAGGGTTCGTTAAAACCAATGCAATACCATGGGGAGCTCCAAATATATCTTTAACTCTTGATTTGAACTTCATATTGGAATATATCTTAAACTATTGATTTGAAGTTCGTATTGGAGTATATCTTGAACTCTTGATTTGAAGTTCTTATATGAGAACACTAGAATTGTTGTAAAAAAAATAAAAACAGAAACTTCTCTCCATTTGAACATCGATTACCGTGAGTCGAACAAGATAATGGTGAAGGACAAGTATCCCTTACAACGGATGGATGATCTACTCGATCGGTTTCAAAGGTCGGTAGTCTCTTCTAAAATTGATTTAAGGTATGCTTATCACCAATTGAGAAATTGAGACTAGGATAATGCAAAAACGGCATTCTGGATGAACCATGGTCACTACGAGTGGTAGTGATTCCATATGGGATTACTAATGTCCCGGATAAGATATTTTGGTCTACTCTCAAAGAACAGAGAAGTTGTATGACAAGTTGTCTCGGGGTGACAACCCCCAAAGGATGTGAAAGAAGTTACACGTTCTCTTGGATGTGCTTGTAATTACCGGATTTGTGGAGAGATTATCCAAAGTAACACCATCTATGACTAACGTACTCCGGATGAGAGTGGGACGAAAATTGACAATGGTGTTGTTGAGAGTTAAGAGGAGATTCATTTGTGCAACTGTTTTGAAATTGCCTCGAGGTATGATGGGTTTGAAGTGTACAAGTGATTCTTCAAGACAAAGTCTTGATTGAGTATCGAGGAACCATGTAAAAGTAATAGCATACGTGTCTCGTTAGTAGAAGCGGTGTGAAGTAAAATACTTCCTTCATTACTTAGAACTTGCAACAAGAATTGAGGAAATGTAACATCAAAGTTTGGATTAACAAGAACCAAAGACAACGGTGTAAATTGGAAGTTTGATCTCCTTTGTTAGAGACAATCAAAGAGAAACATAATGGAAATGTTGAAAGACCCGAACCAGTTGCATGTTCGGACCTTTTTGACATCTTAGCGCAAGTTGGGAAAGTGGTTTGCCGGTTGGCGTGACCGCCGAGAGTAGAGGGTGTTCACCCGGTGTTTCATTTGTATGAATCGAGAGAGTTAATAGCATGAATTATAGTCTATATTTTGGGATTGGTTTAGATATTTTATCTTCATAAATCTGCATGTATGGATGTATATTCTTTGATCATTATGTTGTTTTGTTTACCTTTGCGAGAATTGAGGTCTACACCTAGTTTCGTTGTAATTGTAGGGAAAATGGCACGGTTTAGAACAAAATGGAGCTAAGGAAGCTAATGAGTCATTGGAGCTACATTGTGGAGCATTGAGGAGCTATAGGAAAAGCTCACGAAACATGGAAATGAGATGGAAGATTTACTTTGGAGCAGATTAGAGAGATTTACACTTAGCGGAGACTCACCTCGGGTGGCTACAGTGTCACCTCGACCGAGGTGATCTTCTCGATATGCTCGACCGAGGCGAATAATCTAACGGCCATAAGATCTTTATTTTTGGTTGAGATCTTCTATTTTTGGAAAGAGAATTTTTTATATTTTAGGATGGATTTCAGGATGGAAACATATCTTTTTGGCTGATCTATTTGGAAGATTAGAAGATATTCTAAGGAAGGAAATTACCTTTGGAGATATTTTATCTTAGGAAGGTGATCCTCCTATATAAAGAGGTGTACTTTTTGGAGAGAAATTACCTCGGAGCTGCAGTTCTTCAAATCAGAAAGTTGAAGGAAATTAGGAAGGAAGAATCCAAGGAAGTTAGCTTTGAAGGCTTTGAGGGAAGTTGTAAGATTTTCTTAGTTTGTTTTGATTTGTTGTCTTTCTGATTGTGATTGAGGAACGCAGATTGTTTGTGTGATTGATTGTTTGATTAAGTTATTGAGACCTTTGTGTTAAGGTTTTCTTGTTTCAAGATTGATTCTTTTCTTATATATTTGATTATTGTTATCATGATGATTGTTGGCTAAGTTCTTTATGCAATTCTAGGGTGATTGGCTGAAGGTTGTGGGAAAGACGATGAAAGAACGAGCCTTTACCCAAGTGGACCCTGAAAGCTCGAACCTTTACCTTAACCGACGAACACCTCGGTCAGTCGTGGAATTAATATCTCAACCGAGATGGCACATGAATTGAGTGAGGCGAGACCTTTCCTGATCCTTATATGAGTTGAAGTTTCAGTTTGCCAAAATTTATCCTTGTAATACCCTTCCTGATTCAACGTAAGCCTAGGATGAGACTTACCCGGTGATTCCTTTGTTTGTATACCCAAGATCATGAGTGTAGTTAATAAAGGTTTATCCTTTATTGGGGTTTGAGTGTGCCTTCATCCCATCTTTGAGAGTTAGCCTGAGACTTACCCGGTAAAGGTTGATTCTATCCCCTTGGGTGGTGTGTTGGTTTGAGATTATAGTTCCTTTCCTTAGTACCTTGAGACTTACCCGGTGAGAGGATCTTTGGTTTGGGATAGTGAGTAGTGAGACTTAGCCGGTGATCTATTCCCACCTTATAAACACCTTCCCTTTGCAAACCTCAGCTTTGTCCACGTTATCCTTTGAGATCTTGAGTCGTAACCACAATTGGATGCTTTAATCTCTAGAATCCGCATTCCCTTTTCTTGGTTATTACATCATCTTTGATATCTTTTCTTTGTTGCTTGTTTTTGTTTGACAACCTGAATTACCGATCTTTGTTTCACCATAGTCCTTGTGTTCGACCCTGGAATTCTTGCTTTTATTACAATCGATCCGTACACTGCGGGTTAAATTTATTGCAATTATTCTTGGTATAAATATTAAAGCATGCACACACCTTTTGGAGCGAACAAGTTTTTGGCGCCGTTGTCGGGGACTTGGTCAAGACCAAGTTCGGTTTCGGTTGTCTTTTGGGGCTGCTGACTTGTTGCTATTGATTACTTTACTTGAGTGAATTTAACAGGATCTTCCTTCGGTTTATGCGAAGAACTCGTGTTGGAAAGGAAATCGTTCCTTACGATCCCGAACCAGAAAAGACGTACAAAAGAAGATTGAAAGAAGCTAAGATGGCCGATCAAGATTATCGAGATCTTGAAGCTGAATTGAAGAAGGCACTGGAACAACTTCGCCTCAGTAAAGAAGAATTGCAGCGAGAGAGAGACGAGACTCGTGCAAGAACTGAAGGGATTCAAGCTGATATGGCCGCTCTACAAGCTCACCTCTTACCTCGACCAATCCCAGATGCTCGACTGAGGCAGGAGCCAGCCCTAGTTGCATCGGCCGAGATACACCCACCACTTCGGATGCCGGCCATGGTAGACCGAGGTGACCTTTTTGCTGGAGTTTCGCTAACCCTAGGATAGAGGATGGACCCGATTCAGCAAGTGCGGCGTCCAGGAGTCAACCTAGGAGATCCAGTTGAGCATGATTATGAACTTCGACCTCAAGTTCTAACCATGATTCGACAATGTCAATTTGGAGGTTTGGAGAGAGAATTTCCACATCAACATTTACAAAATTATGAGATTCTGATGGAGACTTTAAGACCATCAAGAGTGGAGAACAACAATTACAAGCTAAGACATTTCTACTTCTCATTGAAAGACAAGGCGCTTGCTTGGCATCAATCTCTTCCAGCTGGAAAAATCAACACTTGGGAAGAGATGACGACGGAGTTTCTTACTAAGTTCTTTCCCCCATCAAAGACCGATGAATTGAGGGGTAAGATCAATGCTTTTTATCATGAAAGACAAAGAAATTTTGTCCAAGACATGGGAAAGGTTCAAGGACCTTTTGTTGGATTGCCCTCATCATGGGATTCCAAAGATCGAGTTGTTGGAGATATACTTCAAGGGTTTGGATGGAGACACTCAATTCAAACTCCAATTACTTTCCGCCGGCACTTTCATGGATATGCCGATAGATGAAGCTTGCGATTTCATAGAAAACCAAGCTTTACACATGGAGAAGTATTCTCATCAAAGGGTTGAAGATGGAGTAAGGCGAGTCAGCTTTCAAGATACAACATCAAATGCTGCTCAACTCACCTCGCTCAACAATGAAGTCAAGGCATTAAAGGAGCTTTTACTAGCTTAAACCAAGAAGGAGCAAGATGATGGATACCAAGGAAGAGGAAATTATCAAGGGCCGCGGAACAACAACAATTACAACAGCAGCAGCAGCAACAACAACAACAACAGAAATTCCAACAACAATTGGAGATCAAATCAACAAAATCCCGGTAACCTTTATTCTCATGTTGAAAATACTCTTAACACCCCTTCTTCTTCTACTCCATTGAGAAGCCAGAAGCCGTCATCAAGCTCATCCCAACCACCCAAGAAACCGGACGATGTGTTGGAGGCTATATTGATCAAGCTCAACGCTATGGAGACATCTATGAATTCATTTTCGAAGGCACAAAAAGCCTTAGAACAACAATTTTTCAACAAGGCTAATGAAGCGCCAAGAGATCTTGGAAAGCTTCCAGAAAGGACAGAGAACAACCCAAAAGGGCAAGTCATGGCTATCACAACATGCAGTGGATTGAAAATTGCAGATCCAGTTCTCGGTCGGATCACGATCAGACGAGGAACACCTCGGTCGAGGTGCCAACCGAAATGGAGCCTCAAAAGGCAAAAGAAAAAGTTGAAGTCTATGTTCCACCTCCTGCTTATAAACCACCACTCCTGTTCCCCCCAGTCTAGGGCACGGACACATCTAGACAAGCACTTTGGTAAGTTTCTGAACCTTATGAATAAGCTACATATTAATATCCCTCTCATTGATGCTATCTAAGAATGCCTGCCTATGGGAAGTTTCTGAAAGAGATCTTGTCAAGGAAGAGAAAGCTGGAAGATTTTGGTGAAGTAAGGATGACCTCTAGATCTTCGGAGCTCATTCAAATCATGAAAGATAAGATGCCACCTAAGTTGAGAGATCCCGGTTCGTTTTGCATTCCCATCCAAGTTAGGGATGTGACTTATGATGGACTTTGTGATCTAGGAGCTAGTGTGAGCATCATTCCTCTAGCACTTTGTGAGAAGATCGGCCTTGGAGAGCCCAAGCCCGTGAAGATGACGTTATACATGGTAGATTGCTCCATTACCCGTCCGGTTGGTATCTTGGAGGACGTTCCTATCAAGTTAGGTAACTTCTACATACCTATAGACTTTGTTGTGCTGGGAATTCCCGCAAATTATCCCATTCCTATCATTCTTGAAAGACCATTTCTAGCAACATCGGATTGCAGCGTTGATTGTAAGAATGCCAAGTTGAAGTTCAACATTGGCGGCGATCATGTGGAGTTTGCACTATTGGCTGTAATGAAGGGAGAGCCTTCGGAAGATGACATCTTTAACATCTATGATGAAGAAGATTCTCGAGAATTGGTGATCTCTATCCTTATTAAAGATCCTCTTGAGAAAGTTTTGAGTTTTAGTATGATGGAGGAAGGTATAGATGTTTTGTGTGACGGAGATGTGCGAAGCTTGGAAACATTGGAAGCAAATCCAGGAGCTAGATTTGATAAATTGATTCAGGAGAAGAAAAGCACATTAGGTTTCGGTCCCAGTTCCAGTACCTTGATCGACACAGTTTCTAGACCAAGCGAGGTGATCTTATCTGAAGAATACCTCGGTCACCCATCTCGGACCACGACCGAGAAAGCAAGCGAAATAAAGTCAAATGAGGAGGACAAACTGTCCGTTGATGATTCATTCTCTGATGATTACTCACCATTGGTGGAGCATTGGTTTCGCCAAGTTTCAGATGGTAAAGAGCCTTGGTATGCTGATATTGTCAACTATCTTGTTTGTCAAAAAGTACCTCCCGGATTGACATACGCTCCAAGGAAGAAGTTCTTCAAAGATGTTCATCACTACTATTGGAATGAACCTTTACTCTTCAAAAGAGGTCCGGATGGGATGCTTCGCACGATGCATTCCGGAAGATGAAGTTGCTAGCTTCATACGACATTGCCACTCACTTCCTTGTGGAGGACATGCTAGCGCTCACAAAACGTGCACTAAGGTACTACGTTCTGGCTTCTTTTGGCCTACGTTATTTAAGGATGTGCAAGCATTTGTTGTCTCTTGTGATGCATGCCAAAGAACAAGGAATTTGTCTAGAAGGAACGATATGCCACTCAACAATATTCAAGAAGTTGATATCTTTGATGTATGGGGAGTTGATTTAATGGGACCTTTCCCATCATCCGCAGGGAACCTCTACATTCTCTTAGTTGTTGCCTACATTTCTAGGTGAGTGAAAGCAATTGCTTCTCCCACTAATGACGCCATGGTGGTTGTGAAGTTCTTCAATAGAACTATCTTTCCACGTTTTGGGACACCGCGCATCATCATCAACGATGGAGGGACACATTTCATCAACCGGAAGTTCAAGGCACTTTTATCGAAGTATGGGGTAACCCACAAGGTAGCAACCCCTTATCACCCTCAAACTAGTAGGCAGGGGAAGATCTCGAATAGAGAAATCAAAGCAATTTTTGAGAAAACCGTTTCAAGGACAAGAAAGGATTGGTCCATGAGGCTGAATGATGCTCTTTGGGCTTATAGGACCGCATTCAAGACTCCCATTGGTACCACCCCTTACAATTTGGTATATGGGAAGTCTTGTCATCTACTCGTGAGTTGGAGCACAAGGCATATTGGGCAATCAAGTGGTTGAATTTTGACATCAAGGAAGCTGGAGAGAAGAGACTTTTAGACATTAATGAGTTGGATGAGTTGCGTTTAAACGCCTATAAAAACGCCAAAATCTATAAAGAAAGAACAAAGAGATGGCACGACAAGCATATCGTCCCTAAGGAGTTTAAAGAAGGATATCTTGTTCTACTCTTCAACTCCCGCCTCTGCCTCTTTCCAGGTAAGTTGAAATCTAGATGGATAGGACCTTACGTTGTGAAAAATATTTTTCGCCATGGTGCAGTTGAAATATGGGGTGAAGCTAGCGGAAGCTTTAAATTCAACGGTCATAGGCTGAAGAAGTATTGACCGGAAGTCTATGCTGAAGAGATTGCACCATTATACCTTGTTTGAGGATGAAATACGGTCCAGCTAGCGACCTTAAATCAAACACTTCTTGGGAGGCAACCCAAGGTATTGCTTTCTTTTCCCCTTTTCTAGCTTAGTTTAGATAGTTTTCTTCGTGTTTTTGCATCCTCCTAGACAGGAATCAGGTACTCTCTAAGAAGAAGTTACAACTCAGGAGCTACATGGAAGGACAGAAGTTCGAGAAATTGAGAAGACGGAAATTGACTGGAGCACATCTCGGTTGTTGTCACAGTATCTCCACTGAGGTGTTCTTCTTCAACCGAGATGCTTAGGTCTGACATCCACTCTGACACCTCGGTCTGCTCAAGAACATCTTGACCGAGGTGTAATCAAATTCAGCGAGGGTATAAAAGGTGCGACGGTTTCTCTCTCCTCTCACTTTCCCCTCTCTATGCTCACCTCGACCGCGGCCCCTCTCTACTCAAATCTTCCATTCTCAATCGTTTTCCACGATTATTGGCTCCAAAACACCAGAGGAAGCAAGATATTTACTTCCCAAGCAACATACAACACAACAAACTCTTCAACCTCGCGCAGCACCTTCGCCTCAGTTGACTCGACTGTGCCTCGGCCGAGGTGTTCTTGGCCGACCGAGGTGTTCTTCCAGCCATGAGCAGCCCACGCAGATCTGATCGTCAGTTGGCCTTGAGGGATAGGCCCAGCAGTTCACACCACTCCTCCCCTTCTTCTACAGCACAGTTTACCACCCCGGTGATTCATGAGAGACATCAGCGGGATTATGATCGGATTTGTGGGCGTCCCATCATTGCCCCACGATTCCTGGATGTTGATGCCTTGGAGTGCCTCCACGCGGTGGAGGACTTGAAGAAGATGATTTATATGGTTGGTTTGGAGGATTTCTTGGCCATCAGAGCACCGGCTTATCTGGAGCTGACCTTGGAGTTCCTTAGTTCAGTTACTTATGTGCCGGAGCAGAGAGGGATCAAGTATAGGTTGTTGAACAGGAACTACACAATTCCTCTTGATCAGTTTGGGGAGAATTTTGGTTTCCCAACCCCTACAATTACAGATTTCTCTTCTTGAGCGTTGGTTCAAAGTTTCTGGGGCGAGATAGCCCATGTTACAGATCATCGTGACATGTGGCAGCCCGGCAATTCCCGAGAGCGGATTATCTTCCATCTTGCTTTCCGTTTAGCCCATAGGATTTTCAGTACTTTTGGTATGTACTAAGACGCTCCAAAAGGTCAGATAGGGGGAGCTGTTGAGTCTGTTTTGTATGGTCACAGGGGGAGTTCCAGATTTAGCTTTCATGCTGGCAGATGACGTTCACAAGATCAAGGGAAAGTCGAAGGGTGATATCTGTTGTGGTGGGCAGGTGACCCACATCGTCACTTCCATGGGATTAGACTTGTCGGGATGTACACTAGTTGCAGCTCCGAAGCCGCGGGATTGCAGGAGATGATCACGCGGCGCATTCTCGTTTCCCGTGGCCTTGGCACACCTTACGTTGCCATGCCATGGGAAACAAAGTCTACTCAAGGCATCATGTGGTCTTCTCGGTTTTTTGTTTATGATCACCAATAATGGGTTGCCGCATGGTTCCCGTATATGCAGGATGTAGCCGATGATGATGATGATGATGATGATGATGATGATGATGATGATGATGATGATGATGATGATGATGATGATGATGATGATGATGATGATGATGATGATGATGATGATGATGATGATGATGATGATGATGATGATGATGATGATGATGATGATGATGATGATGATGATGATGATGATGATGATGATGATGATGATGATGATGATGATGATGATGATGATGATGATGATGATGATGATGATGATGATGATGATGATGATGATGATGATGATGATGATGATGATGATGATGATGATGATGATGATGATGATGATGATGATGATGATGATGATGATGATGATGATGATGATGATGATGATGATGATGATGATGATGATGATGATGATGATGATGATGATGATGATGATGATGATGATGATGATGATGATGATGATGATGATGATGATGATGATGATGATGATGATGATGATGAGGGTTATTGGAGGAGGCGCTGCTATGGAGACCGGTACTAATACCAGCAGAACCAATGTTCCCACCGTCGACCTTGACGATGAGGACATAGAGGATGATAGAGAGGCACCTGCACCACCACCGCCACCACAACGACGAGCCTGGTGCCATAGAGATCTTGAGGCACATCGGCGGATCGATGAGCTTACTGAGCAAATGATAGACTCTTACGCAGCCATGACAGTTAATATCACCCAACGATTCAATGATTAGCGGAAATCTATTGAGGGATGGACGCACAAGATGGAGGAGAGCCAACATTACCAACGTCGGATGATGGAGATACAGTTTCAGCAAACGATGGGCTATCCATTCGACCCGTCCCAGTATCCCTACATTCCACCACCACCGCCAACTGACGAGGAATGGGAGCTTCATAGATTTATTTTCTATATTTATAATGCAGTTCAGCTAGTCCGGTGAGTACCTTGTTTCTACGACTTATATTTGACCCATTGGGACAATGTGTCCCAAGTATGGGGTATTGATGTATTCTGTGACTTATGTGCTACTATGGCTTGTATGAATCCTATGGATATTATTGTTTTTATGCTCTATGTGCTTATTTGTCATTACATGCATACATACAGGTTTTTGTTTGAGAAAAACGTCAAAAACCAGTTTGAAAAAAAAATTTTGGCTCAACCGAGACGTTCTTGACCGAACGAGGTTGAACACCTCAGATGACGTCAGAACACCTTGACCGAGATGGGTTATTAACTGAAAGATTTTCGAAACATTTTGTGCTTCTATTCTGGATATGACCTCGATGAAGATATTTGTTTTCAAATTGGCTTTGAAATCTTATATCTATTAAAGCAGAAACTTTTTGCCACATGTTAATACGAGGTTTCTCAAAGCCCACCAATTTTTTTTAAAAAGTTAATTATTAAGTTATTATTTATTAATCAATTAATCAATCTGTCATTTCACAAAAAATTAAACCTTAAAGATGTAAATCTTTTTGTCACGTAAATCTTATCTCATCTTTTCCAATTTTTTTTAATAACAAAAATATTTTCTAAATCTGACTATTTTTTAGGAATATAGTCAAATCAATTTTTTTTCAAAAGTAGTAAATCTTCTTATCGGTCAAATCTTACTATTTTTTTAATTCATAAATTTAAATTTCAATTTTGTAAAGTGATCTTAAAAAAAATACATAAGTACCTATTTTTTAATAAATAAAGATATGTAAATGCAAATTGGTTTTTCCATTAGTTTATAAAATTGTTAAATTTTATTATTTTATTACTTTATTACTTTATTTTGCAGAAAGTATTCTACCAATTTAAATTCTCATAGTATATTGTTTACCAAGTACTACAATATTTTTATTGAAAATTAATAATTAAAATATTAGAACATTTATTTTTTAAATAATGTTTTTAACTTTATATAAACTTAAAGAAGAATATATTCTTAATTATAATTTTTTTACTTTCAGCTTTTTTAAAGATTTAAAATCTTGTGTACACATAAACAAGACTACAAATTAATTCATATCCTTTGTCACTATTTTTAATAGAATAAAAAAAATTCATGAATAATAATTTGTGATTTAAAAAGTGACGTTAACATATCATAATTATTAGTTTGTGATTAGGGTACCTTTGAAATGATACTACTAAATCTCTAAGTTATGTGGTGAAATTTGAAATCTTATAAGTTTATACAAATTAGTTTATTGTGAAATAAAAATACTAATTCGAACAAATTACTATACGAGGGATTTCTCATGTGAATTATGGATTTTACTTACATAATTCCGATAAATTTAGAGTCATTCACCTTATTCTAACTAGGAGATTCCGACAAGATATTCAGAAGGGGAAAATTACTCTCAATGGGTCATGAGCTGATGGAATTCCGACTCAAGAATACGGTGGGGGTTTTCAATTATATATTTATAGTATCAATTAAAACCCATAATATTTTAAATATTTGTATTATTTATAATAATATGATTAATATTCCCTCCGATCAAAAATAAGTGTCGTTTTAGCATTAGAAATTTGATCAAAATTATCTGTCGTTTTAAGTTTTCTAGGCCAATAAATGAACAATAATTATAAGAAAAGTTCTTGAAAATTGGTGTAAATGATTAATTTTAGATCTAAAATCTTTCTTATTGGTTTAAAAGAAGGTTGAATATTAAATAAGTGATAAGATTTAGAAAAACTTTACAAAATCCATTTAATATTTTTCTTAAAAATTGTGTCAAAGGCTAAAATGACAGTTATTTTTTATCGGAGGGAGTATAAGTTTTATACAATAATAATTACAAAAAATCCCGTGCAAAGCACGGGTAATATACTAGTCTTTATATGCTCGAAAGATTTTATAATATGTTTAAGTTGCTAAATGCTTTGTTTGAAATTCTGGCATGTTTAATACTTTGTTTTTATAAATTATGTTGGATTTGAAGGTTGACACCACATTATGAGTTCTCTCACATTCTTCCTGGGATGATTAAGGCACTTCATTCTCTTCTTCTTCTTCTTGATCATGCTTTAGTCCCTCATATACACATTTGCCTCCCTTTACCTATCCGGGAATTTGGATGCAATAAATGAAAAGCATGTGAAGTGAAGTTGAGATCTTGGTTGAAAATGTTAGAAAGAAACAAATTAGGTTTGGGGACGTTGATCTTGATGATGAGTAACTCGGCACCATTCACATAGCCGGGTGTTTGTGTCTTGATAAAGTCAGACTGATCGATAGTCCTAATGGGTCATGGTATGTGCATTAAGGGTTTGAGGCATCTCGAGAAATTGATGATTGTTGATCTCCTAGGCTTCGGTTATTGTGCACCTCTGTCCATGCTCCCAAAAAGTAAAGAAAAAAAAAGTGAAAATAAGCAAAGCTTATTGGTGGAAGATGTTGTGATTCAAAGAAAGTGAAGAAAAGATCTTATTCCCGTATTCTAGCACCACATTACCCTATATACATCCCACCCTGACACGTTTTGTAATAGCTAGGATTTCCGAATTCTTATTAATTTTGATTAACTTAATCGTTGATAGTAATTGACATATAACTCGCGAAGATTTCGCAAGTGATGAGTAAGAGTCCCACCGTTATGTTCCTCGCGTAATTTTGGACGTTTGGGGAAATTTTTACTTTTTCCCCCGGGTAATTATTTTTACCCTCCGGTGTTATTTGGAGCATTTGGGAGCTCCAATTAATAAAAATGCAGTTGAGAGAAATGATCAGGACATCGGATATGTCTTAGATATGAAATAACATGGAGAGGCAAAACGGCCAAAAGAGTCGCTATTTCGTTTCTTAACGACTAAGAAAGACGGCTTAGGAATACACGTTTTCCGAGGCAGTTGTGTAATAATTATCCCTAGAATATTCTAGATTTAATGTTCCAATCTCGAAAAGTTTGGAGAAAGAGGTTCGACCCGCCTTTGGATCGGTTAAAGGATAATTATCCTTTCACGTTTTCTCGTAAAAGCTCTGATTTCTCTCAACCTTCAAACTCAAATATACTCTCCGTTTCTAATCCGATTTCAATTCCGTTTGAGTTTCTGGATTCCTCTCTTCATTCTCTTCATAACGGTACCGAGTTTCTGCATTTCCGAGTATATGGAGGGCTGGTGGAGCATATATGTCACCAGGACGGTTCCGTCGCTCAGATTCTGATGAATTTGATGCTGTCCATGCGTAGCCTGCGTCGTTGTGATTCCGAATCTTTTTTCAGATCGTCAATCGGGTTAGTAACGAATAAGTTATGAATTTATTCGTTTTCCGTACTACGATTTGACCTAAATTGACTTTAGGCTTGTCAAATAGGACAATTAGAAATTCTATTATGGTCGTTATATTATTCTGGTGATTATGGGTTCTTGTTTGATGAAATCTGATGACAGGGGGTTTAGAAATTGCCTGCGGGCAAAACGTTATTCTGGCGAAATCTAATTAATCAATTAAAGGTTAATTAATTAAATTAGGATTAAAATTGAGATTGAGGAATGTTGATTAGATACTACCTTGAGATTTGAGGAATTGTGAGCTATGTTGAGATATTGAGGTTTAGTTGGTTGTGAGGCTCATAGATTGAGTATGATCCTTATGGATCCCTTTGGGTCTAGGTGTGACCCCTTTGATGAATAGAGGTTGATATATCTCTTTATGCCTTTTTATAGACCGTGTCGTCCCTCCAGTGTAGAGGTGATCGTGGTTGATTTTGTACGAGGTTGAGGTAAGTCCGTAGGACTTACTTAGCTACCATCCCTATATTGGGTGTTTGCATGAGTGGTGTATGCTTTATATGTTTGCTATGATAGCATGAGTTGTCGTTTTTATCGACCTATGTTCTATTGACTGCCCCACTGCGTGGCTGTGATAACCTTTCCCTTTCACCCAGCCGTGGAGTCTGGGAGGTTCTCTGTTGTCAGGCCAGACTGGTTTACAGGAAGGGCGCAATCCACTCCCATAGGGTACACGGATTGTGTGACCGATACTCGTACAGCTGGACATTGTACTCAGAGGCGGGGATGTATCGGTCCTCGTGTCACATACTTTCATCTATCTATATATATATACGGTTTTTGAGTGAATGGTTATTATATAAAGATAATAAATGGGTAAATGTGTGATAGCATGCTGATGTGTTTATCTTTCATGATTGTGCTTGTGCTTATGCATTACCTCATATATGTATGGTTAGCTGACGGTTTCATACTGTGTTGTAGATGTTTACAGGTTAGGCGCTACTGGGTGATCTGGCAGGGTGACAGGTGTTCGCTCAAAAGGGTGTGCGTCAAAGTCTTAATATTTATATCTAGAACTCAAAAGCAAAGCGAACCCGCAGTGTACGGATCAGCTGTAGAAAGGTAAGAATTCCAGAGTCGAACTCGGGGATTTGGTGAGAAAGATTCCAATTTCAATTATCTAGCGAAAGTATAAAAGCTTTTGTGATGTAATAAAGAGAGAAATGATTCCAAGGATTCAAGTATCCGATTCAGGCTTTCGATTCAAGACACTTCTACGGGTATAGGACAGAATTTATATTGCCAAGATTAAATGTTCAAAGGTAGGATTCGTACGATGAAGTTCCAAAACCTATATAACTAATCTATAGATTCTCTCTATAAGGGTTGTTGAGGCTGCAATATAGAAAGATCTAAAGACAAGAATTATGTTCAAACTAACTATCTAAAACTCCAGGATATGACTCTCCAAAGTATGAATAGAAAGCACACTTAAAATCTTAATAAAGGATGTTGAGTCTCTTTATTACCCAAATCTTGCAATTTTAATCCATTAAATGTAGAAACAGGTTTGAATTGCATTCGAACATTCAATTAGAAGGTAAAAAGGTTAATCAAGATTGAGATTTAGGCAAGGATTAGTTTTGGTTAAAGATTAATTCAATTAAAGTTCATCAGAGGAATAAATCGCCCTGTTCATAAGAAAAATCGGCCGATTTTCCTCAAGAACAGCCCGATTTTCCTGTTGTCGCAAAACTAAGATCTAAATTCTCAGGGTCCTAATGTTTGAATGAGTTTAGTCTATCATCATCTAAGCCTTAATCATCAACTATTCTCCCCAGAATCACAAGGTTTTTAGCCAACCATTTTCAAAATCGAATCAAATTAATTATTGAAGAAGATATCGCAAAGAAACCAAATCTTGAATGAAAAATTTCTATAACTCTTAAATCTGTAAAACAATCGTCAAATCTGTTCAATATATCTCTCAACAACTTAATTTCGTGTTCATAAACCACAAACAAGACAATGGAACAAAGAAATCTCACAATCAAAGATCAAGAATGACTTTCCGGCAAAAGCTCTTCAATCTCTCTCCAAGAATCGTTGATTTCTTCAAAACGTGTAAAGATTATCTGGTGCCACACCCCCGTCTTCGTTCGTAGGGTTCTCTTCTATAGTTTCTTGCAGATGGGCCGTTTGGCAAAACTCCCATCTAGTCCAAATTAATTGGGCTTTATGTCGTCTTTTCATTTGGCCGAATCGTGAAGTAAATCGACCCAGTCGATTTTGATACAAAACCGTTCGATTTCAATGTGTGAAAATCGTCCGATTTATGTGTACATTAGAACGATTTTCTTCAACAGAAAGTGTTCTTCCTTTGGTTCGTCTTCTATGCTTCTCCTTTGCAATCCCTTAGCCTTTTGTGTTCCTTCTAAGACTTCTTTAGCTTCCTTAACATCCTTAGATGCCTCTTGCTCCATTTTTGCTTCCAATTCAACTCTATTTACCTGCAATTCATCAAAATCTCATGTAGACCTCTATTTCCGACAATTGGTTTAATAGAACATAAAAGTTATGCAAAATCCCTCTAAATGCAAGGTAAATAGAGATAATGTGCTACAATATGCATGAATATGATGATACATAATTCATGTCATCAAAATACCCCATACTTGCCTCTTGCTTGTCCCTAAGCAAGGCTCAAATTCAGAATATAAGATGCCATGGATTATGCACGTATGAAACTCAAAAACTTTTCTTTTGGTAGTGCTCCTTTTCATTGGATCGCTCTCAAAGTGATATTTCAAGGCATAAAAGGGGCAAAGCATATATCAATGGTGACTATAAGATGAACAGACTCCCTTTTCTTTCTTGAAGGCATAAATAAAGAACATGATAAAGGTGTAGAGGCAATCAAATTCAAACAAATCTAAGCCATTAAGTCTTAAACACATGCATAAAAGTCTCAAGGTCTTCTAATCAAAGAAAGGGTTCAAGAAACGTATTAAGGGAAGGAGTTCTTTTTGGCAATTGTGGTGCTAATCCGGGAAAGAGGAACACATAACACCTTCAAGAATTTTCTTCACCGCACATGCTTCGCATGTAGAAAGCTTTGCTTTCATTATACTTTACTTTTTGAGAGTATGGACAGCGGTGCACAAAAACCGAAGCCTAGGAGATTGGCGTTTCTCAATTTCGAGATGCCTCAAACCCTTGATGCACATACCATATCCCGTTAGGACTTGTCGTTCAATCGGACTTTGGCAAGACACAAACACCCGGCTATGTGAATGGTGCCGAGTTACTCATCCTCATGTTCAACGTCCCCAAACTTATGAAATTTTGCACTTTTTTCAATACATTTTCCTTGGCCCTCCCACATCAAACATGCCTTTTTCAATCACCTATCCTAATTCCCGGATGGTAAGAGGAGGGTTACATATTTCATTGAGGAGCTAGCATGATCAAGACGTGAGAAAAGAAAAGAAGTGAAATGCCTTAGTCATCCTTAAATGATGTAAAAGAACTTGCAATATAGCTTCGACTATTATTTCATTTTCTCATCAAAACAACTAAATCCTATAACTTATTCATGTATTCAAGTAACAAAAGCAATTTCATTCATGCTATAATCAAGATCTCAACACAACTAAGCATCTTTTTACCTATCCATATGCACAATTTTCATCATAGAGGTCATTTCCATATAAGAAGCACTTAAAATTCTTGAAAATTCATAGGTTTTGAAAAAGTTCATGCAAATGCGAGTGTCATAATAGAAAGCAAGCCGTGCAAGAGTTATTACAAGCCAAATTGTCAAGAGTAGTGGAAAGTACATAGAGTGCTAGAATGAAACATAAGGTATTGTAAGTACCCCCACCCCATACTTGACATCCACATTGTCCCCAATGTGAAAATCAAGCATAAGAAGGAGAAAAATACTTACAATGTAAAAGAAGTGGAAGCTCAATCCTCTGTCGGTGGTGGAGGTGGTGGATATGGATACATCGGTGCTGAGGGATCGTAAAAGTGGCCGAATTGGTGGTAGTACATGTCCCTCATCTGGCCATCATAGGATGAATGCCTAGCGTCCGTCTCCTCCCTGTAGTTCCTGAACTGTGTGTTCAGGGTGTCATAATCGGTGCGGAGGACACGGTAGTCGGTGCTGAGGCTCTGGAAGCTAGTGACTAGCTCCCTGAAGTGGCGTGGAGCTCGGCGTCCTCGTCTAGGGCCTGGAGCATGTGCATAAGAGTGTCGAGGTGGCTGCATGTCATCCTCCGTCTCCTCATCCTGCCTACTAGTCCTGCTCGGTCCTGCTCCATGAGTGTCAGTGTCCATGGCATCCGTGGCATGCCCGCTGTGGGTATCGCTCTCAAACTCGAGCATGGTCTCCTGTCCTCCATCCTCATCCTCCTCTGAGTCACCTGCATCATCATCATAGTAAGTAGGAGGTGAGAACTCCTCAAGCATCGCCTCAAAGGTCTCCTTCCAGTTCCTCTTATTCCGAATGGTGTATTCGGATTTCCATATGATCTCGGACGGCTTCTTCTTCGGATCCCTATGCCATGGCATCGGTACATGAAGAGTTCCTCTCCCTCGAGGAATCAAGACATGTCGAACCACCAACCTCTGTGAGCCTAAAGGAAGGGCACTCTCAGCTAGGGTGCATCCCGAGAAGTCATAACCTAGAGTCCTAGCCACATGAGTGACCAAGCCTCCTGCACATATGTCACCCTTGGCTTTGTTGGATATCTTTCCTAGATAGTCAGCAAGCATGGTGGAGATGTCGGGAGTGGTGGTGGATGTCATGCAGTAGAGGATGAAAAGCTCATCATCCTTGAGCTTCTGCGGAGTCTCAGTCCGGGCAAACAAACTCTCACTGAGTATCCTATGCACTACCTTGAAGGAAAGGTTGTACATGCTTGTCTCCTTGGAGTTTCCGGGTCTCCACTTATCCCCGCCGTACTCTCCTACGGAAATAGCTTCCCAAAAATCACTAGCATTGAGGCCTCTAGCAAATGTGCCTGCATCTGAATAGGAAAAGCCAAACAAGTCGCCAAAAGCATCAATAGACAAAGTGTGGTCCTGGCTCATAAGGCGGAAAGTGACCATCCTTTCCCTAGGATCGTGCTCAAACGTGCTAAGGAATTCTAGGGTGATCTCCCTATAAGCATCTTCCCTGATCGTAGCAAACTGTCTCAACCCTGCTCTATCAAGCATCATATCAACATCCTCTCGAACATATAACGAATCTAAGTCATCAAGTGCTATGTAACGAGGAGGAGTGAATGAGCGATCTATAATGCGTTCATAGCGTTTCTTATGCTTGGATAGGGGAGGGGGAAGCTTAGGGATGTTGGTAGGTGGTGGTGGAGGTGGGGCAGGGGCTTTTGAAGAAGATCCCTTCTTCTTCCCCGTGTTTCTAGTTATCCTCTTGACAAGATCCATTCTAAGTCCTAAAAATCGACCTGTTCTTCACAAAAATCGGCCGATTTTTCTGGGCTGGGTCGATTTTTATCTCGATTTCAACGATTCTCACAATTCTGTAAAGTTCTGTTCAATCTATCACCACACACAGTTCTCCACAATGAATCCTAAGCAAATTCCTCTATCAATTCCAACAACAAAGCACTTCCTAGGCAACTTCGATTTCAAGTGAGAAAACTTAGGTTTTGGAAAGAAAAACCTGAATTCCTTATGGAGTAGTCGATTGTCGTGCGTGTTGTTGTTAGATCCGTGTTCCTTGTTGAAAATGCTTCAGTTTGGAGCCAAGAATCTCTTGAAATGGTTAAGGAATGAGGATTTGAGGGTGTGGCGATTTTTCGGCGTTCTTGAGAGAGGGAAATCGAGAGTTGGAGATGTGTGAATGAAGAAGATCGAGTGTGAAGTCCTTATATAGGGTCGACGATTTCTGAAGAAAATCGGCCGATTTTTCTGGTCGATTTATTTATCGGGGCGATTTTTCTCTCTGACTAAAATCGGACGATTTATTTTGGCAGGTCGATCTCCAGGCGATTTTTGTTTCTGTTGTGAAAAATCGACTTGCTCTGTTACTGAATCGGACGATCTTCTTATGGTAGGTCGATTTTCTTCCTTGTTTTTCTTGAATCTCGAAGATATAACTTAATTGTGCTCCATTCTCCGTGAATCTCTCACATTTGAACCTAGTTTCCTGCGATTAATGACACGACAAACCAAGAGTGCATCGAGGAACATATAAAAACGAAAAACGAAGAAATAAAGCAATTAATCTATTCTAACTAAGTGAGGGAAAGAGGGGAAAATTATACTATCATTGGGTTGCCTCCCAGGAAGCGCTTTATTTATCGTCTTTAGCTGGACGGTGTATGATGTTGTGTTCAATGGAGGAGGATAGGAGCTATCTCCTCGACCGGAGCTTCCGGTGTGTATTTCTTCAACCGTTGGCCATTAACCTTAAAACTTCCGCTTTGTTCACCCCATACTTCAACTGCACCATGGGGGAAAATTCTCTTAATCACAAAAGGTCCTGTCCAACGGGATTTGAGCTTACCTGGAAATAGACGCAGCCTTGAGTTGAATAGGAGGACTTGGTCCCCTTCCTTCAAGTCTTTCGGGATGATGTGCTTGTCATGCCAGCGCTTTGTCCGTTCCTTGTAAATCTTTGCGTTCTCATACGCATTCAGTCGGAGCTCATCTAGCTCATTGATGTCTAAGAGCCGCTTCTCTCCGGCTTCTTTCATGTCGAAGTTGAGCCACTTGATAGCCCAATAAGCTTTGTGTTCTAGCTCTACAGGAAGATGACATGATTTACCATAAATGAGATTATAGGGAGTCGTACCTATTGGTGTCTTGAAAGCTGTCCTGTATGCCCATAGTGCATCGTCAAGCTTCATTGACCAATCTTTCCTTGTTTTAGAGACGGTCTTCTCTAAAATCCCTTTAATCTCTCTATTGGATATCTCGACTTGTCCGCTGGTTTGCGGATGGTAAGGTGTAGCTATTTTATGGGTCACCCCATACTTAGCTAATAGAGTCTCGAATCGACGGGCTGTGAAATGCGTTCCTCCGTCACTAATGATGGTTCG
This sequence comes from Fagopyrum homotropicum, assembly GCA_033239125.1. NCBI lineage: Eukaryota > Viridiplantae > Streptophyta > Magnoliopsida > Caryophyllales > Polygonaceae > Fagopyrum > Fagopyrum homotropicum. Next base: position 34,186,750 of record BSWB01000008.1, read on the forward strand.
GGGAGTTCCGAACCTTGGGAAGATCGTTTTGTTGAGGAACTTCACCACTACCATTGCATCATTAGTAGGGGAAGCGATTGCCTTCACCCATCTTGAGACATAATCTACGGCAAGAAGTATATACTGGTTGCCGCATGAAGATGGGAAAGGTCCCATAAAGTCGATGCCCCATACATCAAAGATCTCTACTTCTTGTATGTTGTTGAGAGGCATCTCATTCCTCCTGGATATATTACCTGTCCTTTGACAAGCATCACAAGAAACAACAAACTTTTGCACATCCTTGAAAAGTGTAGGCCAATAAAACCCGGAGCGAAGTACCTTAGCACAAGTCTTGTGGGAACTAGCATGTCCGCCACATGGTAGAGAATGGCAGTGTCGGATGACACTATCTATCTCATCTTCGGGAATACATCTCCTGTAGATGCCATCTGGACCTCTTTTGAATAGAAGAGGTTCGTTCCAATAAAAATGCCGGACGTCTCTCAAGAACTTCTTCTTTTGAGCATATGAAAGTCCGGGTGGAATCTCCTGACAAACAAGGTAATTTACAATGTCAGCAAACCATGGGTCATTACCTTGTGATATGTGTTGAAGACACTCTTCAATCTCGTGCAGCTGCTCATCAGGGAAGGAGTCGTCTATCGGAAGCTCATCCGACTCGCCGGTGAGTTGCGGAAGACGACTAAGGTGATCGGCGACGGAGTTCTCCGATCCTTTCTTATCACGGATCTCTAAATCAAACTCTTGTAAGAGTAAGATCCATCGTAGAAGTCTTGGCTTCGCATCCTTCTTCGTGAATAAGTATCGGATTGCGGAGTGGTCCGTATAGACTATCACTTTTGCACCTACAAGATAAGAACGAAATTTCTCAAATGCATATACTACGGCTAAAAGTTCCTTTTCCGTAGTTGCGTAGTTATATTGAGCCTCATCTAGCGTTTTGCTAGCGTAGTAGATGGCATGAGTGCGACCATCTTTCTTCTGTCCAAGAACGGCTCCTATAGCGACATCGCTTGCGTCGCACATGACCTCGAAAGGAAGAGTCCAATCGGGTGGTTGAATGATTGGTGCTGAAATCAAAGCTTCTTTGATCCTGCAAAAAGCATCTAAGTAATCTTTCGAAAATTCGAAAGTCGCATCTTTCATCAAAAGATTAGTCAAAGGTTTTGAAATCTTAGAAAAATCTTTTATGAATCTCCTATAGAAGCCTGCATGTCCTAAGAAACTTCTAATTCCTTTTACTGATGAAGGGGGAGGTAACTTCTCAATGGTCTCTATCTTTGACCGATCTACCTCTATTCCCCTGTGTGACACTAAGTGACCTAACACAATTCCTTCGGTGACCATGAAATGACACTTTTCCCAATTTAAGACTAAGTTAGTGTCCTCACATCTCTTAAGAACTAGTGAAAGGTTATAGAGACTGTTATCAAAGGAAGAACCATATACCGAAAATTCGTCCATGAAGACTTCCATGATATTCTCTACATATTCGGAGAAGATTGCCATCATACACCTTTGGAAGGTGGCTGGAGCGTTGCATAAACCGAATGGCATTCTTCTATAGGCGAACGTACCCCATGGGCACGTAAAGGTTGTCTTCTCTTGATCATCCGGATGAATTGGTATCTGAAAGAAACCGCTGTATCCATCTAAATAACAAAAGTAGGCATGTTGGGCTAACCTTTTCAACATTTGATCGATGAAAGGAAGGGGGAAGTGGTCCTTCCTTGTGGCCACGTTCAGTTTGCGGTAGTCGATGCACATTCGCCACCCTGTAACTGTCCGTGTAGGGATGAGTTCGTTGTTCTTGTTGGCAACAACGGTAATGCCTCCTTTCTTGGGTACTACTTGTACCGGACTCACCCATTTGCTATCAGAAATCGGGAAGATGATACCTGCATCAAGTAGCTTAAGGATTTCTTTCTTCACGACCTCCTTCATTGCCGGGTTTAACCGTCTTTGAGGTTGGCGTGAAGGTTTGTAATCCTCTTCCATTAATATTTTGTGCATACATAGAGAAGGCTTTATTCCTACTAAATCATCAATGGTGTAACCTAGTGCTCTCCTATGTTGCTTCAAAACATGCATGAGTTTCTCTAATTCGTCATCATTCAAATTTGCATTGACTATAACTGGGTATGTGGAATTAGTGCCAAGAAATGCGTACCTTAAATGTGCGGGAAGTTGCTTCAATTCTAATGATGGAGGTACCTTGGTTGGTGATGAATCGTGGTTTTCGGATGTTGTGGGAGATGCCTCTATAGGTGTGGGTACTTCATCATTAGATTCGGAAGCGGCTGCGGTGAAGTCCGGAGAATCCATAGAATTCCTCAGTGAATCGACCCCCCCTGTAATAAATCGGTCGATCTTCTGCACGATTTTTCTTTCTGTTGGAAAAAATCGTGCTACCTCTTTGTGAATCGGGCGATTTATTGTCGTCAGGTCGATTTTAGTTTCTGTTGGAAAAAATCGTGCTACTTCTTCATGAATCGGACGATTGTTTTCTGGTAGGTCGATTTTAGTTTCTGTTGAAAAAAATCGTGCTGAATCTTCATAAATCGGACGATTTATTTCTGACAGGTCGATTTTCTTCACAGTTTCCGGAGTCCACTCTAGTTCTTCAATTTTTGCTTCTAGCTCTTCCTCCACAGCATTTAATGCTTTCACATCCTCATTGCAGTCATGTTCCACCCCTTCCTCCATGATGCTCATGCTAAGAACCTTTTGAAGAGGGTCCTTCATCAAGATCGAACTTACTATCTCTCTAGACTCTTCTTCCTCAACAATTTCAAAAACGTCATCTTTCAAGGCTGGCTCCTTGATTAAGGAAGATAGTATGAATTCTATCTTTTCTTCACCGATATGGAAGGATAGCTGGCCGTTCTTGCAATCTACCATGCATCCAGATGTGGCGAGGAATGGTCTCCCGAGGATGATGGGAACCGGGTAATCTGCAGGTATGTCAAGAACGACAAAATCTATAGGTATGTAAAACTTACCTAGCTTTACCGGAATGTCTTCTAATATTCCCACCGGCTTGGTGGTAGAACGATCAGCCATGTAGAGTGTGATCTTCACCGGTCTAGGCTCTCCTAGACCAACTGCCTTACATAGAGCTAGAGGTATAATACTCACACTTGCTCCAAGGTCACAAAGAGCATCATAGGTAGCTTCTCCCAAAGTGATGGGTATGCAAAAGGATCCTGGATCGCGGAGTTTGGGTGGCATATTCTCCGTCATAGTCTTGATGAGTTCGGATGACTCCATACTCATCTTGACTTCTCCTATATCTTCCAACTTCCTCTTGTTAGAGAGGATCTCCTTGAGGAATTTCCCGTAAGCCGGCATACCTAAAATCGCATCCATAAAAGGTATGTTCATATGGAGCTTACTCATAAGTTCAACAAACTTACCGAAATGTTTATCTAGGCGTGCCCGCGCTCTAGATTGAGGAAAAGGTAGAGGTGGTTTGTAAGCGGGAGGAGGAACATAGACTTCTTCCTTCTCCTTTGCCTCTCCTTCTCTTATGGAGGTATCAACCCCTTTAGGTTGAGGGTCGACGGTCGTCTTTCCGCTCCTAGTAGTTATTGCCATAACCCTTCCCTTTGGGTTATCTTCTGTCTTCCCGGGAAGCTTCCCTTGATCTCTTGGAACTTCTCCAGCTTTGTTGAATACTTGGTTTTCTAAAGCTTTGTGAGCTTTGTCAACCGAAGTTATGTAACTCTCCAATCCTTGTAGCTTGCCTAGGATCGTTTCTAGCATGGGATCCGGTTTGTTTGATCCGCTTGATTGTTCCTGGCTTGTAGAAGGAGTAGAAGAAGATGGAGGTGTTAGAGCCTTTTCAGCATAAGAGTAAGGATTACCTGAACCTTGCTGATTTGACCTCCAATTGTTGTTATTTGAGTTCATGTTGTTGTTGTTATTGTTCCAATTGGAGTTTCGGTTGTTATTGTTGTTGTTGCTCCAATTGGAATTCCGGTTATCATTCCTTTGATTGTTGTCTCGCCCCATGTAGTTGGCTTCTTGCTCTTTAGTCTTTTGAAGACTCGTTTTGAGCACTTCCCTCAATTCTTTGATGTCATCTTTGAGGGAGAATATTTGTGTTTGAGCCGCTTGATTCAACTTGGCTCCCGTATCGCCTTGATTCCGGCTATTTGATTCCACCTTCCGGTGGGAATACTTCTCAATCACTTGGGCTTGCTTCTCAATGAAGTCCCAAGCATCGTCCTCTCTCATATCCATGAATGTCCCGCAGGATAGAGATTGGAGGTTGAATTGTGTTTCCACATCCAACCCTTTGTAGTAAATCTCCAATAGTTCCAGCTTGGAAATGCCATGGTGTGGGCAATCCAACAAGAGGTCTTGAAACCTTTCCCAAGATTGAAACAAGCTTTCGTTAGGTTTCATAGAAAAAGCATTTATTTTACCTCTCAATTCCGCCGTTTTGGATGGCGGAAAGAACTTGGTGAGGAATTCCGAAGACAATTCCTCCCATGTTGCTAACTTCGCAGCCGGAAGTGTTTGGTACCAAGCTAGAGCCTTGTCCTTCAAAGAGAAGAAGAACGGCTTGATCTTGTAGTTGCTTGTAGTAGCCTTCTTCGGCTTCATAGTCTCCATGAGAATCTCAAAATTCTGCAAGTGTTGATGCGGAGATTCAGTACTTGCTCCGCCATATTGACTTTGGCGAACCATAGTAATGACTTGTGGTGAGAAGCTAAACTCCTGGATGTCTTCAGCTCCGAAATCCACACCTAGACGGCGCAGTTGCTGAATTGGATCCATCCGTTGCCCCAAAGTTCGGGGTCTATCTTCGTTATTGACAGCTCTAACATTCCTAGTCGTGATGCGAGGGACGACCTTAGGTGTTGGAGTGTTTCGGTTAGGACGAAGTGATGGATCAATCTCTTCAAGTTCCGGCATATCCGGATCAATCTCGTCATCATCGGACGAGTCATCTCGAATGGACTTAGTTGGTGTCTTGACTTTCTTCTTCTTCTTGGAGTCGTTCAACTCCAACTTCATGTCCAACATCGTAGCTCTTACTTCATCAATTTGAAATTGATGACTTATTTCAGCTTCCTTTCGAGCCTTCTCACTCAACTGGAGTTGGCGTTGAGCTTCATTCAGTTCAGCCTTGTAGTTTCTCTCATCGTTTTCAGCCATTTTCTTCTCCTTCAACTTTCTCCTCAAAGTTCTTTCTAATTCAGGATCGAAAGGAATTAGATCTTTAGTGGATCTAGTCCTTCGCATATACCTAAAGAACCTGCGAAGATCACTCAAGTAGACAAATCAAATCACAAGAGCAAGAGCTCTCAAGCTAGACAACCGAAAACCGGATTCGATCTAGACCAAATCCCCGGCAACGGCGCCAAAAACTTGTTCGCTCAAAAGGGTGTGCGTCAAAGTCTTAATATTTATATCTAGAACTCAAAAGCAAAGCGAACCCGCAGTGTACGGATCAGCTGTAGAAAGGTAAGAATTCCAGAGTCGAACTCGGGGATTTGGTGAGAAAGATTCCAATTTCAATTATCTAGCGAAAGTATAAAAGCTTTTGTGATGTAATAAAGAGAGAAATGATTCCAAGGATTCAAGTATCCGATTCAGGCTTTCGATTCAAGACACTTCTACGGGTATAGGACAGAATTTATATTGCCAAGATTAAATGTTCAAAGGTAGGATTCGTACGATGAAGTTCCAAAACCTATATAACTAATCTATAGATTCTCTCTATAAGGGTTGTTGAGGCTGCAATATAGAAAGATCTAAAGACAAGAATTATGTTCAAACTAACTATCTAAAACTCCAGGATATGACTCTCCAAAGTATGAATAGAAAGCACACTTAAAATCTTAATAAAGGATGTTGAGTCTCTTTATTACCCAAATCTTGCAATTTTAATCCATTAAATGTAGAAACAGGTTTGAATTGCATTCGAACATTCAATTAGAAGGTAAAAAGGTTAATCAAGATTGGGATTTAGGCAAGGATTAGTTTTGGTTAAAGATTAATTCAATTAAAGTTCGTCAGAGGAATAAATCGCCCTGTTCATAAGAAAAATCGGCCGATTTTCCTCAAGAACAGCCCGATTTTCCTGTTGTCGCAAAACTAAGATCTAAATTCTCAGGGTCCTAATGTTTGAATGAGTTCAGTCTATCATCATCTAAGCCTTAATCATCAACTATTCTCCCCAGAATCACAAGGTTTTTATCCAACCATTTTCAAAATCGAATCAAATTAATTATTGAAGAAGATATCGCAAAGAAACCAAATCTTGAATGAAAAATTTCTATAACTCTTAAATCTGTAAAACAATCGTCAAATTTGTTCAATATATCTCTCAACAACTTAATTTCGTGTTCATAAACCACAAACAAGACAATGGAACAAAGAAATCTCACAATCAAAGATCAAGAATGACTTTCCGGCAAAAGCTCTTCAATCTCTCTCCAAGAATCGTTGATTTCTTCAAAACGTGTAAAGATTATCTGGTGCCACACCCCCGTCTTCGTTCGTAGGGTTCTCTTCTATAGTTTCTTGCAGATGGGCCGTTTGGCAAAACTCCCATCTAGTCCAAATTAATTGGGCTTTATGTCGTCTTTTCATTTGGCCGAATCGTGAAGTAAATCGACCCAGTCGATTTTGGTACAAAACCGTTCGATTTCAATGTGTGAAAATCGTCCGATTTATGTGTACATTAGAACGATTTTCTTCAACAGAAAGTGTTCTTCCTTTGGTTCGTCTTCTATGCTTCTCCTTTGCAATCCCTTAGCCTTTTGTGTTCCTTCTAAGACTTCTTTAGCTTCCTTAACATCCTTAGATGCCTCTTGCTCCATTTTTGCTTCCAATTCAACTCTATTTACCTGCAATTCATCAAAATCTCATGTAGACCTCTATTTCCGACAATTGGTTTAATAGAACATAAAAGTTATGCAAAATCCCTCTAAATGCAAGGTAAATAGAGATAATGTGCTACAATATGCATGAATATGATGATACATAATTCATGTCATCAACAGGCCGAGGACTCTCGTGCATTAGGTGGTTGGTTTGGGGTTGTTGTGTTTCCCCTCCTGCGCGAGGATGATCTTTTGTACCTCCTATGTGAGGATGTCGTTTTATATACTCGGCTATGTTGTTGTTTACTTTGGGTCGTACAGTTTATACTATTTTATGTATTTATTTTATATCTGTCAGTGTCATGTTGTAAGGTCCAGTGAACTTGTTGTCAGGGTAGGGTCAGGATCCATTGTGAGATCCTAGCCCAATGTGACATCCCGAGTCCCGCGGATTCGGGGTGTTACAGAGTTGGTATCAGAGCCCAGGTTGACAACAATGGCACTTGCTACCTGCAATGAGGTTTGATAGGTAAAATAAACAGAGCCCACATGGGATCTGACGTTTTCAAAGGTTTTGGTTTTAAGTGTGGTTTTGGGATAGAATGTACGAGGAGTCGTCACCTCTGCCATGGATCTCTGCAACGTAGATATGTATATATATATGTGTGTACTATGGATTATGTGGATGTATTATATACATATCGATACCTATGGCATATATATAGCCTTATAAGATTAGGTGCGTATATCCTACAGATGACTCAGACTAGAGCAGTATCTGTAGTGAGATGAGGTAGGGGTACACCCCCTCTTCCTCCATTGGTGATAAGTCAGGAACCAGTTTCCGTTGTTGTTTCGCCTATGGCAGAGAACGAGTTTGAAGAGGCTGATCGTGTCTCCATGAGTAGATCCAAGTTTCAAGAATATATGTAACAAGTATATGAAGCGGTGATAGCGGGTAGATCCACACCGGATTTACCAACAATTGTGAGATCAACTGAAGCTTCTGGATCCGGAAAGAAGCAATGGGCTGAATCAGTTACTGGAGAAGCAAAGATGATGAATGGGGAACCAAATCCAATATCAGGACAATCTAGTGATCCTTTGGCCATGAAGATGACTAGCAAGGAACTACAGTGTTTTAATTGCGTGGAAGTTGGGACACTGGCGAGCTCTGTGCCCAAAGGCGCCCATCATATGCTTTATGAGTGGTAAAGCAGGGGCATAGAGTGAAGTTTTATCGACAGGGCAAGGCATTACCTTTACAGGTTCCCTTCAAGAGGGAGATCATTCCAGGTGGACGACGAAGGTCGAGTTACCCTTCAGTTGCACAGGTTGCAAGGATGGGATGATTATGTTTCAGTTGTGGCTATCCAGATCATTTGCATTCTGTGTGCCCTTTGGCACTGATAGCTTGTTTCACTTGTGGTGAGCTAGGCCATCTGGCCCTTTCTGTCAGCACGGTGGTGTTTCTTCCCAGCAAGACCTTCCTCTTTCCGGTGCAGAAAGAGTGGAAGTGGAGGCTATAGTAATGACCTCAGTGATACCTGAGGAGCATGGATCTGACATTGAGTGATGATATGTAGTGGAGCTACGAGTGTTAGCTGTTATAGGTACCATTCTCGTTAATGGTTTACCTGGTGGAGTTTTGCTTGTTGTGAGTGCTATGCACTTCATGTCTTTCGATGCATGCGTTAATGGTTGACTTTTTGTATATAGTAGAAGGTGGATTTTCCTTTACAAGATTACCTTTTTGGGTCTGAGATACCCGTGAGATGCGTGTTTGTTTCCTTATTTCAGGGACCCGTGTATGATTGTAGACTTCTTTGTCATGTTGTAGGTGCATGAGGAAGTCATTATGTGTATGGTTTGGATGAATAGATATCATGTGGTGTTAGCTTTTAATAGTAAGACTATTATAGTCTTTACTGAGTTGAGTTAAATAGAGGTCTTCTGAGGTTAAGACCTTTGAGGAGATGGGTTTGTCATCAGGACTGTACGAGCAGCGAGCTGATAGCACAGGGATGTGACGCCTTCTAGTTTTATACCATAAAGGAGCGAGATAGTCCAACAATTGAAGGTATTCCAGTTGTTTATGAGTTTATAGACGTGTTACTGAACCGTCTAGTTGCCACCTCAACGGAGTGTGGACATTGTTATCGAGTTGAAGTATGATACAAGATTGAATGGGAAAGCCACACTATATGGTGCTTGTTGAGATATTGTACTGATAACTTGAAAAGTTTACTGAAACGGGTTTACCCTAGTGGGTTCCATGTTCCGTATTGACGACCTGACGAGTTAACTTCAAGAAGCAATTGTGTTTTCGGGATTCCTTTATGCTCAAGATATCCCTAGTCATGGATGAGAGAGTAGCATGTGTATGAGATAGCATCCCATACCCGTTATGGACACTACGAGTTTGTAGTGATGTCATTTGGGTTGACGAATGTTTTAGTAGTTTTTATGGAGTTGATGAATAGTATCTTCATCGACTTCCTTGATTAGTTGGTGGTGGACTCCATAGATGACATGTCGGTAAACTCTCATAGCAGAGAATTGTAGACCGATCGTCTGAGGACCGTTCTACAGATTTCGAGAGATAGAGGGTTGTATGCTACGCTCTCTAAGTGTAAGTTGAGATGCCAGTGGTAGCCTTTTTAGGCCATGTGGTCTCCACCAGTGGGATCATGGTTGACCTGGCGAGAATTAAGTATGTTGTAACATGGGCGATACTAATGAACATTAAGGAATACGTAGTTTTCTCGGCTCAGCCGATTGCTACCAATGCTTTGACGAAGGATTTTATATGATTATGTATTCATTTGCGAGTCTTTTGAGAAGACCACCATAACTACATGATGAAAGCAGTGTGTCTATGTTCTGAAGAGTTGAGGAGGCATTTGACCTCTGCTTCCATTCTGTTGTAGTTAGAAGATTTTTGGGATCCCGTGATTTACGGTGATACATCCCAGCTAAGTTTGAGATGTGTATTACTACAAAGGAGTAGGGTTATTGATATGTGTGTTTACAGCTGAGAACGTATGATGAGAACTACTCGACTCATGATTTAGAGTTAGTAGTGGTAGTTCAAGCCTTTAAATTTTGAAGACCGTACCGGTGTGATCTTCATGTCAGATTTCTATAGATTATAGAAATCTGAAGTATATTTATGCAACAGGGGTTGAATAACCGCCGTTATTAAGAGCTTAAGTTGATCAAGACTTTGACTTGAAGATTTCATATCATTCAGAGAAGTTGAATGTTGTCGCCGATAACTTGAATGGAAAGATGCTCCAAGAGAAGATGATTGTGAGACTGATAGTTCAACCTCATCTTCAAAGAGATCTAGCTTGGCTAGAGTTGGACAATCAGTTCCTTGATAAGGATACCCATTTATTCCTCAGAGGTTCTACCTGGTCTGTTGGATGAGGTCCAACAGAAGCAGGAGACCTGCCGGGCCTTGACAAGGTTTAGAGAAAGGATGTCTCATACTGAGGCACCATAGTTCTCCATAGGAGTAGATGGACTGATGAAGAGAGTCATGACCGCTTTTGTGTTCCTACTGATGCAGATGGAGACAGAATATTACGTATACCCATTGTACGCCTTATTCAGTACATTCAGGTACGAGTAAGATGTACCACGAGATGAGACGATTATATTGTATGAAGCTGATATAACCAGATTTGTGATATAGTGTGTGACATGTCAGCAGGTCCAGATAGAGTATTTCCGATCTAGAGATAAGCCCCCACCCACTACCAGTGCAGTAGTAGAATTTGGGAGGACATCTTTATGGACTTTGTTATGGGATTGTGACCCTGTAGAAGATTGATGTTATTTGGATTGTTGGTAACAGATTAATGAAACCGGCACGTTTCATTTCTATCAGAAGGACGTGGCAAGTGAATGAATTGGCTGAGGAGTACACTAGACAGATAGTGAGACTCCATGGTATACCGAGAACGATCATTTCTGATCGAGATGGATGTTTTTACTTTGAGATTTTAGTAAGCAGATTCAGACTGCTTTGGGGACGAGTCTGTACCTCATGACTACACTTCACCCCCTGACAGATGGTCAGTTAGAGAGGATCATCTAGATCTTAAAGATCTATTATAAGTTGTAAGTCGAATGGGAAACGTGGATGGTTATATTACCTTCCATTAATGAGTTTATTATATAAAAATGAAGGACGTGCATCTTTCTGGGATGGCCCTATGAGGCAATATATATAGACATAGATGTCGTATATCCTTATGCTAGAAGTGATCTAGCAGTAGTAGTAGAAATAACACATGACCAGACTCAGGATTTTATAGTTCAAGTAACAATGATTAAAGGAAGAGTGTTGGCTCTACATAGTCGCCAGATTGTGTGTGTAGACAAGAGGTGTTAACCTCTAAAGTTCAAGTGAGAGTTCATATCCGGCTGGAGGTATCTCAGCTGTGAGACGTTTGTTGTGTATTATGGAAAGGGGAACTGAGTTTCCAATATGTCGGTTACTTGAGATCTGGGTCAGTTTTGTGAAGGCAACATGATGTTTAGCTTTCACTCTGAAGTTGGTGGATGTTCACCCAGTGTTTCTTATGTCTCAACTGAGGAAGTATATACCAGACTCGAGACACCTTGTGAGTTACGATGATTTGGTGGTTGAGTTCAACCACACTTTTGTTGAGCATTCGATTACATTCTTGGAATGAGATATGAAACACTTGCATTCGAAAGACATTCCCATATTGAGGATATTATGGTCGAGATGAAGACCTGAAGAGGCTATGTGAGAGACTGAGGATAGTGTCCTGAGGAACTATCTAGAGTATATGTTGGGACAAACCCATTTGTGGGAGCACGAGTATATCTTAGTGTTATCTTGATGAATGTTGTGCTTATGTGCTTATATGCTTTATGCCTTGATGTATTATTCCATGCTAGTTGTGATGTGATTTATGATCTTAGTAGATCTTGATGTGCTAGCGTGATGTATGTTATAGCTGGAGATGATTACTTCCTCCACGCTACCCGAGTATGATTATATTTATAGCTGGAGATGGTTCTTTCCTCCATGCTATTTGGGTGGGATTAGGATTCAGCTGGAGATGGTTCTTTCCTCCATGCTACCTTGATGGACATAGTTTAGTGGAGATGTGATTCCTCCATGCGATATATATGTTTATGGGTTGGCTAGAGACGTATTTCCTCTATGCATGTGATATGTTTTGGCTAGAGATGTGCTTCCTCTATGCCTTGTGATGTGGTATGGCGAGAGACGTGATTCCTCTACGCCTTTGGGTAGCGTTATGGCCCTGTTTCCTGGAGTGATGATTCCTCCATGTTTATACTTGAGGTTATAGATTGTTATAGGTTGTGATCTTTTGAACGGAGATGTGATACCTCCGATAGAAAGAGTGAGAGTTATACCTCGGCGTATGGGCCCGAGAGGATTTAGGAATTGTTCAAGTTTCGGGACGAAACTTTTTTTAAGGGGTGTGTGATGTAATAGCTAGGATTTCCGAATTCTTATTAATTTTGATTAACTTAATCGTTGATAGTAATTGACATATAACTCGCGAAGATTTCGCAAGTGATGAGTAAGAGTCCCACCGTTATGTTCCTCGCGTAATTTTGGACGTTTGGGGAAATTTTTACTTTTTCCCCCGGGTAATTATTTTTACCCTCCGGTGTTATTTGGAGCATTTGGAAGCTCCAAATAATAAAAATGCAGTTGAGAGAAATGATCAGGACATCGGATATGTCTTAGATATGAAATAACATGGAGAGGCAAAACGGCCAAAAGAGTCGCTATTTCGTTTCTTAACGACTAAGAAAGACGGCTTAGGAATACACGTTTTCCGAGGCAGTTGTGTAATAATTATCCCTACAATATTCTAGATTTAATGTTCCAATCTCGAAAAGTTTGGAGAAAGAGGTTCGACCCGCCTTTGGATCGGTTAAAGGATAATTATCGACTTTACTAAAGGATAATTATCGTCTTCACTATAAATAGCGGAAAATCATTTATTAATTCATTTCCTTTCACGTTTTCTCGTAAAAGCTCTGATTTCTCTCAACCTTCAAACTCAGATCTACTCTCCGTTTCTAATCCGATTTCAATTCCGTTTGAGTTTCTGGATTCCTCTCTTCATTCTCTTCATAACGGTACCGAGTTTCTGCATTTCCGAGTATATGGAGGGCTGGTCGAGCATATATGTCACCAGGACGGTTCCGTCGCTCAGATTCTGATGAATTTGATGCTGTCCATGCGTAGCCTGCGTCGTTGTGATTCCGAATCTTCTTTCAGATCGTCAATCGGGTTAGTAACGAATAAGTTATGAATTTATTCGTTTTCCGTACTGCGATTTGACCTAAATTGACTTTAGGCTTGTCAAATAGGACAATTAGAAATTCCATTATGGTCGTTATATTATTCTGGTGATTATGGGTTCTTGTTTGATGAATTCTGATGACAGGGGGTTTAGAAATTGCCTGCGGGCAAAACGTTATTCTGGCGAAATCTAATTAATCAATTAAAGGTTAATTAATTAAATTAGGATTAAAATTGAGATTGAGGAATGTTGATTAGATACTACCTTGAGATTTGAGGAATTGTGAGCTATGTTGAGATATTGAGGTTTAGTTGGTTGTGAGGCTCATAGATTGAGTATGATCCTTATGGATCCCTTTGGGTCTAGGTGTGACCCCTTTGATGAATAGAGGTTGATATATCTCTTTATGCCTTTTTATAGGCCGTGTCGTCCCTCCAGTGTAGAGGTGATCGTGGTTGATTTTGTACGAGGTTGAGGTAAGTCCGTAGGACTTACTTAGCTACCATCCCTATATTGGGTGTTTGCATGAGTGGTGTGTGCTTTATATGTTTGCTATGATAGCATGAGTTGTCGTTTTTATCGACCTATGTTCTATTGACTGCCCCACTGCGTGACTGTGATAACCTTTCCCTTTCATCCCGCCGTGGAGTCTAGGAGGTTCTCTGTTGTCAGGCCAGACTGGTTTACAGGAAGGGCGCAATCCACTCCCATAGGGTACACGGATTGTGTGACCGATACTCGTACAGCTGGACATTGTACTCAGAGGCGGGGATGTATCGGTCCTCGTGTCACATACTTTCATCTATCTATATATATATACGGTTTTTGAGTGAATGGTTATTATATAAAGATAATAAATGGGTAAATGTGTGATAGCATGCTGATGTGTTTATCTTTCATGATTGTGCTTGTGCTTATGCATTACCTCATATATGTATGGTTAGCTGACGGTTTCATACTGTGTTGTAGATGTTTACAGGTTAGGCGCTACTGGGTGATCTGGCAGGGTGACAGGTGTTCGCTCAAAAGGGTGTGCGTCAAAGTCTTAATATTTATATCTAGAACTCAAAAGCAAAGCGAGGATGATCTTTTGTACCTCCTATGTGAGGATGTCGTTTTATATACTCGGCTATGTTGTTGTTTACTTTGGGTCGTACAGTTTATACTATTTTATGTATTTATTTTATATCTGTCAGTGCCATGTTGTAAGGTCCAGTGAACTTGTTGTCAAGCTAGGGTCAGGATTCATTGTGAGATCCTAGCCCAATGTGACATCCCGAGTCCCGCGGATTCGGGGTGTTACACGTTTCTTGACCTCTTTTGGAAGCCCTTGAGACCTCGAGTATGTTGATTGACTTGGTGGTTTAAACTGGATTATACATGATTGATTTCGATAATTATGATTTATTATGCATTCTATGATTTTATGCAAAGATGAACAACTTTCTTATATTTATAAAATGTTTTGATCATGTCTTGATTTTATTTGCCACGAAGCATTCTCTTAGGGTGATCTATGAATGGAGCACACCACCAAAACGTTTTCAAATATTTTTCATTGATCTTTTTGATGACGTATAGTTTATTCTATCTTGTATCTAAGATTTGGATCTTGTTTGGGGACAAGCAAGGGGCAAGTATGGGGTATTTTGATAGCATGAATTATAGTTTATATTTTGGGATTGGTTTATATGTTTTATCTTCATAAATCTGCATGTATGGATGTATATTCTTTGATCATTATGTTGTTTTGTTTACCTTTGCAAGAATTGAGGTCTACACCTAGTTTTGTTGTAATTGTAGGGAAAATGGCACGTTTTGGAACAAAATGGAGCTAAGGAAGCTCAGGAGTCATTGGAGCTACATTGTGGAGCATTGAGGAGCTATAGGAAAAGCTCAAGAAACATGGAAATGAGATGGAAGATTTACTTTGGACCAGATTAGAGAGATTTACACTCAGCTGAGACTCACCTCGGGTGGCTACAGTGTTACCTCAACCGAGGTGATCTTCAGGACAGGCTCGACCGAGGCGAATAATCTAACGGTCATAAGATCTTTATTTTTCGCTGAAATCTTCTATTTTTGGAAAGAGAATTACCTATATTTTAGGATGGATTTCTGGATGGAAGCATATCTTTTTTCTGATCTATTTGGAAGATTAGAAGATATTTTAAGGAAGGAAATTGCCTTTGTAGATATTTTATCAGGAAGGTGATTCTCCTATATAAAGAGGTGTATTTTCTGGAGAGAAATTATCTCGGAGCTGCAGTTCTCCAGATCAGAAAGTTGAAGGAAGTTTGGAAGGAAGTTTGGAAGGAAGTATCCAAGGAACCAATACTCAGTTGGTCTAGTGGGATGTGGTGCTAGACTCCTTAAGTGGTTAGCCTGGAGATTCGAGTTCGAATCCTCCTGGCGGCATGTATGAAAAAACTGATATTGGGAGGGTATCCCCCATCAATGGGCCACGAATTATTCCCGTCCCGGATGTAGAGCGGCGAAGCCAATCGAACCGGGAGTTACTTATCAACCTTTCAAAAAAAAAAGAACCCAAGGAAGTTAGCTTTGAAGGCTTTGAGGGAAGTTGTAAGATATTCTTAGTTTGTTTTGATTTGTTGTCTTTCTGATTGTGAATGAGAAACGCGGTTTGTTTGTTTGATTGAGTTATTGAGACCTTTGTGTTAAGGTTTTCTTGTTTGAAGATTGATTCCTTTCTTATATATTTGATTATTATTATCATGATGATTGTTGGCTAAGTTCTTTATGCGATTCTAGGGTGATTGGCTGAAGGTTGTGGGAAAGACGATGAAAGAATGAGCCTTTACCCTAGTGGACCTTGAAAGCTCGAACCTTTACCTTAACCGACGAACACCTCGGTTAGTCGTGGAACATCTCGACCGAGATGGCACATGAACTGAGCGAGGTGAGACCTTTCCTGATCCTTATCTGAGTTGAGGTTTCAATTTGTCAAAATTTATCCTTGTTATACCCATCCTGGTTCAACGCAAGCCTAGGATGAGACTTACCCGGTGATTCCTTTGTTTGTATACCCAAGATCATGAGTGTAGGTAATAAATGTTTATCCTTTCTTGGGGTTTGAGTGTGCATTCATCCCTTCTTTCAGAGTTAGTCTGAGACTTACCCGGTAAAGGTTGATTCTATCCCCTTGGGTGGTGTATTGGTTTGAGATTATAGTTAATTTCCTTAGTACCTTGAGACTTACCCGGTGAGAGGATCTTTGGTTTGGGATAGTGAGTAGTGAGACTTACCCGGTGATCTATTCCCACCTTAGAAACACTTTCCCTTTGCAAACCTCAGCTTTGTCCACGTTATCCTTTGAGATCTTGAGTCGGAACCACAACTAGATGCTTTAATCTCTAGAATCCGCATTCCCTTTACTTGGTTATTACACCATCTCTGATATCTTTTCTTTGTTGCTTGTTTTTGTTTGACAACCTGAATTACCGATCTTTGTTTCACCATAGTCCCTGTGTTCGACCCTAGAATTTTTATTGTTATTACAATCGATCCGTACACTACGGATTCGCTTTATTGCAATTGTTCTTGGTATAAATATTAAAGCTTGCACACACCTTTTGAATCGAACAAGAGTACATACGTGACTGGAGACATGTTGTCACTCATAATGATCTAGTGGTAGATGAGGAACCGATAAGGCTAATTGGAAGACAGAATCGTCGGGTTAGACCTAGTTCTTCCCTTGGCTAATTTATGTGCATGTGTGATGTTATGTGTAGTTTGTGCCCCAAGCGGAAATGTGCTATATGACCTGATACATCTTGTGGTGGTAGTTTTAGTAGTTTGTGTGTATAGATTAGAAGGTTTATGCCTTCTTAGTTTGAGAGTTCATACCTTGGCCTTAGGGACCGAGAAGTTTGACTTGTGGCAAGTTTCGGGACGAAACTTGTTTTTAGGGGGATCTGATAAAATGTCCTGTTTATTTGGTGCGTTTTCGATATTTTATCGTAGTTCTATCGATATTTTTAATAGCTTAAATATTTTTCGAGTATATTTTTACGTTGTAAGCCAAATTTTACGAGAATGATTTCAAATCGGAGAATATATTTGAGAAGATTAAGGAATTGGGGTAACTTTTTTTCTAAGAAACAAATTAGGCCCTTGATTGTTTTGATTTTACAAAAAAAAATAAATTAATGTATTAATTAGGCTGATGAAAGTTATTAATATGGTAAAATATTTTAAATAAGCCCAAAAATAAGCTAAAATATCGGAGAGATGGTTTTAAGAAGGTAACCGGAAAAATCATCCTCATTAATAGCCCACAAAATCCGCCTTTTCAACTTCCACGAAAAACCAAACCAAAATCGAGAGTATTTCGGAAGATTCTCGCCATAGCATTTTGAGAGTTCAACTTGTCGGCGACTTCCAGAATAGCACAAGGATCACAATCGTTCGTCGTCTATTCCTTCTTCTTCAACAGGTAAAACTTAGCAAATTGTTTAACGTACTCAGAAGAAACTCGCCATAGCTAATCAAACGCAGGTATGATTTCTTCATTGCCTTTTACATGGTTTGATTGAAAAAATTAGTTTTTTCGTTAAAACAAGGTTTTGAAGATTCGATATAATGCATGTTCAAGCATTAATTTGGGATGTTAAATCTTGATTCAAAAGAAACAAACACTGGCTCATACTGACGAATTTTTTTTGGTAAAGCTGACATTTTTTTCTAGATCTGGGAATTTTGAATCGAAATTAAAGCTTTGTTGTAGAAGAATCCCGTATACTTTAAGCTTGCATGTACAAATGTGTACTGATTTTGGTTTGTTGGTACACTATGTACATAAACTGATTTTAGAAGTTTGGTAGGAATGACTATGTTTAATTTTAGTACACCAGTCTACAACTGTGATAGTGATTGTTTACATTTTACAAACGAAAATAGTTGGAATTGGTTGCTATTTGCTCTGTTTGATGTTGTATTTAGTAAAAAATCTAATTTATGTACACATTGAATGAGATATGGCGATACACAAGCAGATACTATATGTACTGACAGAGAATATATGTTTTAGATGTGTACATACATTATGATACACAAGCAGACACTATATGTACTGACAGAGAATAGATGTGTTAAATGTGTACATACATTATGATATTTCATAGGACTAAATATATTTTGACAAGAAACGTAGATTGTGTACAGGTTGGTGTGTGTTAGATATGTACATTAGATCAAACATTGTTATAAATTACCACAATATTTATATCATTCAATTGAAACTGACACATGTAACTGATATATTGCAATTGTCTGAATATAAGAAAGACAATGGCAAGAAAAAAAAATGATAGGTATTAAGCCTCACATGAGGAAGCAACAAGATAAATCAGGTGCTGGGTCTTCCTCACAGGTATTTGTAATGATTGATTTGGGAAACCATAAGTAGAAAAGCATGATATGATAGAACCTTTATCATGCGTTACATATAGACAGTAAAGCATATAATGAATGATTTATGTATACACACTAAAGCAAATCATGGTAGAACATTAATTATGTGTACAACTAACAATAATCAAGAATGATGTATGACAACCACACTATGCACAACTTTACATAATCATGGTAGAACATTAACTATGTACAGCATACACATGTACATTATATACATATCTATTATGTACAATATATTCATGTGTACACATTTACCAATCATCAAGCTTTACATAATCTGTTTTATGTACATCATACACAAGTACAGCTTTTGTTGTTTACATAATCCATGAATAAATTCAATAATTGTTTGCATTGTAATTATAACAGAGGATGGCTGACACCTATACCCAAGATGTTGCATGTATGTATGACAACCACACTACCCAGCTTAAGGTGTGCATTTTAATATAAAAAAATTAGTTCTCATCTCATATGTACACAAACTCATTATGTACATAATACTGACTTATGTTGTTACAGTTTACATACAGATGGGATGAGAATGACAAGAATGAGCTGGCTAGAATCAATTACTTTTGTAGGCCAGTTATGATACCCACTATAATGGACGGTTTGAGTGAGGAAGACAAGACCAAAGTAAGGAACGGACCCTTTGCTCCGTTAATTCATATGAGCATAAGGCTCAAGATGAGCAATCAAGTAATACACTTTATGCTTATGAGAGAAGTGAAGACAAGGAGAAAGCATTCAATGTGGTTCGGCATCAACAATGTTCTAATTAGATTTGGACTAACAGAGTTTTCCGACATTACTAGACTGAATTGCTCTGACGATTCTGGGCATTCTATTGATGATTTACCAGATGTTGATATGAGAGGGTGGTTGGGATTGAAAGATGTACAACCAAAGATTTGGAGGAGATATACGCAAGAACACCGAAAGAGTCATCACAAAAGTTAAAAATGGCTCTAATGATGCTCATTGAAACACTGGTCGTTGCAAAGGACAAGAAAACAATGGTTTACCAATAGACCATCAACATTGTCAATGATATGGGTATGTTCAATTCTATCCCATGGGGTCGTTTGGCGTTTAACTAGACAATGAGGTTCTTCCAATCATGTGAAGCCGGCAAAGAACGACATAGTGGAGGGTACAATATTGGAGGGTTTCCCCTTGCATTACAGGTTTGTACTTTTCATATTGTTTTGATTACATATCTATACATATTATTTGTGTGTACATAATTTATACAAATATACGGTGCTTACATATTCATTTAACTATATTGAATTTTCAATGCTTTCCATAGATTTGGCTGTTTCATTCTGTTCCAAAGCTTGCACATTATTACGCAAGCATTAATGATGAGGAGGCAGAACCAATGTGTATGCGGTACGTATCAAGATCTGGGAAGTCTGACAAGCCGTTCCCCGAATACGCTGAGATAAAGGGCATTGTGGATAACCTAAAGAAAGAGGATATCAAAACTGTTGAAGGACTTAATGAAAACGATGACACTGACTGGTGGCCAATTGAGGGCGAAGATGATATAACTGACTTCCTATTTGATAATGGATTTCAAGATGTAGAAGTGATAATAACAAGGTCTGGTGAAGTGAATGCTAAAGAGGAAACATTCAGGTTTGGATTAAATAAATTTTATGTACACACAACATTAGGCACTTCCTATTTGATAATGTTTTTACTTTTTCAAATATAGGGCTGGTAGCTCTAGTGTTGTGATCAGAAACATTGGTGCTGTCATTGGTGTAGATGAAACAGATGATGATGCATTTGTTGATCCACCTAAGAAGAAGGGTAATATTCAACACAATTGAACGTATGTACATAAGTCTTCTTATTATGTATAAACATATCTATTTTTTTGTCAAAATGTAACAGAGGAGGACAAGCAAAGCAGGAAAAGAAAACCAGATGCAAACATTCATAATGTCCAAACAAAAAGGTTTGTATCAGCACACGATATATGTACCCAATTATATAAAAATATTGTGTCTAAATATTGTAACTTGTGTAGGGCTTCAAACAGGACAACAAAGGGAAAGGATCCAATCCAACCATCAACTGATGAGCATAGGCAATCACCAATCGAGGTGAAGAAAAATGAAAAGATGGAAGGTGAAGTTAATATGTATGTTGAAGGCAAGGTCTATGAACGGACAAGGTTAGTTATACAAGTACACAATTACATAAAAGACTTTATGTTTCTGATTGGTATATTTATGTACCCAATTATAAACATGAATATTGTGTCTAAATATTGTAACTTGTGTAGGGCTTCAAACAGGAGAACAAAGGGAAATGAGAAAACCCAACCATCAACTGATGAGAATACGCAATCACCAACCGAGGTGAAGAAAAATGAAAAGGTGGAAGGTGAAGTTAATATGTCTGTTGAAGGCAAGGTCTATGAACGGACAAGGTTAGATACACAAGTACACAATTACATAAAAGACTTTATGTTTCTGATTGATGTATTTTTTGTAGATCATCAAAGAAGATATCAAAGGGAAAGGATCCCATTATTCCATCTTCTATTGAAGAAGCTCACGCACAATCAGTTGATAATGAGAAGGAAAAGACTAATGTTGAAGTTGGCAAGTCGGTTGACGCCATAGTTCAAGAACAAACAAGGTGTGTTTCACTATTATGTTTACATTATTACACAAATATATCAATAAATATCTCCATACTCATAAGAATAAACTTTTGTGTGTAGATCCTCAAAGATGACAACAAAGGAAAAGGACAATATTCAACAGTCAATCAATGAAGATACCCTTACACCTCCACCTAAGATTGCAACTGAAAACATTAGTATCGACATTGGCAAGTCTGGCGAAGACAAGATCAATGCACACACAAGGTTAGTTCATTTAGCTAGTTCACAAAATAAATGATTCAATGATATATTTATGTACACAATGCTTATTGTTTTCATATGTACACAGATCATCGAGGAGTAAAACAAAAGAAAAGGAAAAAAAATGATCAATCAAATGTGGAAGCATACCCCACACTTTCACCAAAAAAGAATATAGATGAAGTTATTGTTGAAGAAGGGAGGAAAGGCGAACATAAAAGCAATGTACCAATGAGGTATGTACATTTTTATACTCTATGCATAACAGTTATAGAATCTCTTAATATTCACTAATTTACTTTGTGTACATAATAGGATGGATACACATAAACCAGCGTGGGTTGTTGAACTTATGGATAAGTTGGACACCATTCAACGAGATCAGAAAGAAATTGCTGAGAAAGTAGAGCATCATGGGATAATGATTGAAGAACTCACCACATATACCAGGGATTTGGGCACTCTATACGACAAGATGGACACAACAATTTACCAATCTTGCAAGCGTACGGAGATTAAAATCAAGAATATTATCACAGAAAATGTGAAAAAATCGGCTGCTCCCGAACAGACTTCTACACGTGCTGACGTTGACAAGGAAGACATTATTGATGATGCAAAAATCGAAGAATTAGGGGGTGGATCCAGTGAGGTATGACCACCATAAATATATATTATGTAATATGTAATGTTGATTCCAGTAGACACTTTGAACTATGTAATGTAAATCAACTAATTGTAATAGCACAACAAATATTATGTATCAAAATCTTTTGTGAAAATATGTATGGAAACTTACATATTAAAATTGTTAAACATGGCATAGAGGAAGCCCAACAAGCACACAGGATTGGGTTACGGTTTAAGAAGGACAGTAAATATATACGTACACCGTACAGGAAAAATGTGAGCTTACCGAAAGAGCCTTCCAACAGCATTCTTGATTTGAATGAGCGTCAAAGTCTATATAATTGGGTGAAGAACAAGGACTGTAAAGGTTCGATAAGGGGTTATATCAAGAACATTACAAGAGCAGCAATTCAGGATATATTGAAACCTGGTTGTTGGATTAAAGACGAGGTAAGCTGTCAATAACATTGTGTACATTAAGTGATTGTGTACATATTTATATATGCACATAAGAAAAACATATCCTTGAAATTTGCAGGCAATTGATGAGATATTGGTGCATATGCGCAAAAGTATTGTTCAGTATCCAGAAAGATTTGGAAGGATAGCTGTGATTTCTACTGAATGGACAAGGGCATATAATAGAACCACATTTGCTAAATATGTAGCTGTGAAGAATGAGAAACCCAAGTTGAACGAAAAATGGTTCCAGGTCATAACTGGAGATGCCCCAGCTATATTCAGGAAGCTTTTGTACGATGTTGACAAGATATATGCCCCCTTTAACCTTCTGGATTCACACTGGGTATCGCTGGAGATCAACCTAATCGATTGGACCATTTATGTATATGACCCACAAGTTATGTACATAAAAGAAGAAAGAGTTCAGCATTTACTCGAACCTTTGGCAGTTATGTTCCCTCAGGTGTTAAGGATACATGGTAGACACACGAAGTTAGGCGAGAATTTGAAGAGGCCATTCAAAATTATCAGAAAATCTGGTCTGAAGGCCAATGCTGACGGGTAAGTTACATTATTACATAACATTTAATGTGTATACATAATTATATGTACATATGTTTTGCACAAAATAGGGGTAGATGCGGGATATTTTCTATCAAGTACATTCAGTACCTAGCTTCGGAGAGAACAGATTTATCTGGCATTAGCGATGATGGGTTGCAAGCTGTGAGGGAGAAGCTTGCTCATGTTATATTCTCAAGGGGATGGCCAGATTGGGTTGATGAGAGTTGAACACATTCCAAGACAATTTACTTTAGTTTTCTTGTGTAACAGATTCATTAATGCGGACAATTTTTTCATGTTATGTTATGTTGATTCGTGAAGTACACATTTAAATTATTATGTCATCCTTACAAACAGATTCATTAAGGGGGACAGCTTTATCACGTCTTCGTGTTACTTCAATCAGACATTTTTATCATTATGGTGTATTTAGAAACAGATATGTACATAACATATCCTAGTATAACATGTCCTAGTACTTAGAAACAGAAACGTACATAACATGTCATAGTACACAAACACAAGAGAGAAAAAATGTACATAACATGTCCTAATACACAACCATACAGAAACAAAAATATACATAACATGTAATAATACACAATTTATGGCGTGTGTACAAGATATTAAAGTACACAAGCAGAATGTCATGTTTTCGTGTGACTTATTAATGAGACATACACATGCAATAATACTTTATACTGAGATATATTAATACACAAACCTATCTAATGTACATCCAGTTTATAAATATTAATAATACACAATATAGGGCGTTTGTGTACAAACTTGTATACTTCTCGATTAAGAAGTCTAACGAACAAATCACAAACAGAATGTGTATTTCTCGTTTGACTTCTTAATGAGAAGTACACACCCAGATTCGAACTACATAATATGTTTAACATTTTGTACATGATATTTAAAGAATTGTTTATACCCAATATAGAAATTTTGATAATATTCAAATATTCAATCAAATAGGATACCAGGATGTGATGTTCGTACATAAGACAAAAACCATTTATTCAGAACTATACAATTTTTCTTCGTACATAAAGCATATAATTAACTAAAACCCGTTTCACATTGCCTTCTTTGGTTGATTTAGACAAATCTTTTTCGTGTGTCCACTAAATCCACAACAGCCACATCTTCGCTTACTCTTTGGTTCCCACAAGGCCCGTGTTCTTGCTTTAGGCAACCTTCCACACCGTTTACGCCTTATTGGAGGATCACATTTCATTTCCGATATGCATGTCGGGATATTCCACTCCGACTTGTTCTCTACTGGATAAATTATCTCCGAATATGCAGCCCTCCAATTTTCAGTAGAGTAATACATACTAATGAGATAAGAATGACTCATACCAAGATGTTTTGATGCAGCTACAGCATGTATGCACGGTATTTCTTCCACATCAAACTCCTTGCATTCACAAGACTTTGTTTGCAAACAAACGATTACATGCTCGTCACCCCTTTTCACTTCAAACTCCATTATATCCGCATCAAGGACATAAACAAAGTAAGAGGCAGAATCGTTGAATCTTTTCGATCGCTTCAATTTTCGGTGTGGAAACCTCTACACAAGATTGAGACCTTTGTCGACGCTCGGCAAACCATCGCGACATGAATTGTCTAATCTCATCAAGCAACGCTAAAACTGGATATTCCCTCCCCTCTTTCATCAATGCGTTAACACACTCGGCGTTGTTACTTGTCATGATATTGTACCGTTTTGCCAGAAATAATGACCGTGCCCACATTGACAGCCCTATCTCATGTAGCAGAGATCCAACTATTGGTTTTTCTTGTGTATGAAAATCAGCTTTAATGTACACAAAAGCAGGCAATGTCGCCATGCAAAGCATTATGTATACGAATAAGGGTAACATAAGAGGCATTATGTACATAACATACTGAATTAATATGCCCAAGTATTGACATGCACTCAGATTCATTACATCTCATGGCTCCATCAATGAACAACTGCAGTATTCGGTTGGATCTTGTCCTCTTTCTGAGATTCCCTTTAAGGTGCCAAATACAGTATGCATGAAATGCTTTTTTATAGGACGACGCTATACCTTTCTTGATTGAATTATGTCTATCTGATACAAACACAAGGTCGTCACTGTCCGGCACAATGCGTTCCAGATTTTGGAAAAAAAACTCCCACGGCGCATCATTCTCACTGTCAACAATGCCAAATTCCATGGGATATATCTGCTGATTTGCATCTTGGGCAGCTGCAACAAGCAACACTCCCCCGTACTTCCACTAAGATGTGTTCCGTCTACTGTGATAACCTACAACATATTCCACTTGTACATAATCTACCTACATAAATGAACAATAGAACACAAGATGATATTATATGGTTTAAGAATATGTACCTTCCTCATCGATTTAAACCCTCGTATTGACTGATCGAATGCTACAAATACATACTTGAAACGATTATCATCGTCAACTATAAGTCCAACATATGATCCTTCATTGGCTTCCTCCAGCATATACAAATAGGAAGGGATTAAGTTGTAATTATCCTCAAAAGTTCCTCTAATCATGTCCTTCGCTTCTTCTTGGGCCTTCCAGCACTTCCAATAACTAGCATCAATACGGTGTAAACTTTTCATTATTGTTACTATCTGATTTACCGATGGTAGTTTCTTGGAGTTGGCGTACCTACATAATGCACGAATTACACAAGATATGTACATACACAAGATATTTACATAATAGTATTGTATGGAAAAGTAAAGTAACATACATTGATTTCACTTTCTCTGCTATGACGTGGTAGGAAGCGCCCCTGTTACCTTTTCGCCTCAATTGATACGAACATGTATGTGTAGAGACGAACTTTGTTATTGTTAATATACTTGATTCATCAAGCATACTGAAATGAACTCTCCATTTGCATGCTTCATCAATACATATTGCAGTGACAGCCTTCCTCTTTGACTTAACAATTTTATACTGTGAACATTCCGATATAGAATGCAGACACAATGCATTCTTCAGCTCGGTTTTTGTACGATATGTTTTCCCAACAACAAGTTCATAATCGTTTCCAGCAGGCACATAAGATTGACTTTGACGAACTAGTGTGATTGATTCACTCCACGTATCATATACATGATCGTTGTCTAACACACTTGACATATGTATACACAAATCAATTTGTGACAGCCCGTTGTCAAGACATTCCGTAGAAGTTCTCAAGCAGTTAAGCTCTTCATGTAAATCAGGTACAACTACTAACTCCCCGCCAGTATGATTATGTCCTTTAAAAGTAGTTATACACAAAGGAATACTCCACTTAAAATCCGGCAGTTTATTTATCCGGATAAATGTATCCAAATCATCTCTTGTTGTAAGTTGAAATGGTTGCAGTCCTGGATTGAAAGGATTCTTGTAGGACAGGTCTAAAACGGATTCTGATTGAGATATTTCAAATTGGCGTGCAATATCACTCCTCAAATCAACAAAAGTGCAAGATAAATCAACGACCATGGGCTTGCTTTTCACATCTCCGCTGTAGGTCCATACATCTTTCAACAGTTCTCATTTCCCCCCGCAATATAATGTTATGAAAACACTCGACATCAGATGTACACAAACTGACTGACACACAAGGAAAATAAGAAGTCATACATAAGTACATATACACAAGTAAATTAAGAAATCATACATATGTACATAATTTAGATAATAAAAGAAAAGATACCCATATATGATAAATCAACAAATATGTACAAAACATATCCTAGTATAATCATGTCCAGATACAATGATGCTTCATAATCCATTATGTACATATACACAAAATACAATGATGATCATTTGACACAACGATGCTTCAGTATCAATTATGTACAAAAATCATGGAAAGTATAGCGTGGATGATTATGTACCCAAGCAGATAAACATGCTTATTGTTTCCAAAATACAAGGATCATCATTTAACACAACGATGCTTCATTTTCAATTATGTACACAAATCATGGGATTTATCGAGGAGAGCGTCCGAAGAAGGTTAGACAGGAGAAACATAGACTTACCAGGAACCAAATACGAAAAAAATAGTAGATCGAAAACATTATACTTCGATGATTATGTACCCAAGCAGATAAACATGCTTAATGTTTCCGAAATGCTGCAATTGTATTGACGCCGTGAGGAAGAAGATGCATATGAAGATGGAGACGAATATATTGTGGCTGCTGTTCGTGTGACGCCGTGAGGAAGAAGATGCAGATGAAGAACCTATGAGATACTTCCCTATAAACGCCGCAGAATATATCGTACAATTGGAGAGAGAAATATCCTTATTTCCTTAATTGATTTTTCTAATTTTAATAAATCTTTTTTGTATATAATGAAGGGGTCTATTTTGCACACAATATTAAATTAGGGCCCTTAATATGCTAATGGAAACAAAACATACCCACTACCCCATTTTACCCAATATATTTTTAGGAGTATAATTATTTATTTCATATGTACATATATTCCGTATTTTTTTTTTAGAAAATTTCGGAAAATTTTCCGATCCGAAAATCCCGTTCCGATTAAAATTGATCAGTTTATATCATATTCATTTTAGATTCTTATTTTCCTTTATTTTATTTATTTATATATTTTCCCATCTCTTTTCTAGCCTATGTCTCTCCCGACCTACGACCTCCCTCCTAGCATCGCACTTCATTCTGTGCCGCCCGCACTACTCCCTAGCCCGACCCCTCAGCCCTCAACCCTCACCCGATCTACTCCCTCTCTCGGACACTCAACCTCCCTCTCATTATTCTCTCGCCCTTGCAGCTCCACCTCTCCCTCTTTGAGCACTCTTTCACGCAAGCCCTTACATCCTCCTCTCATTTGTTCCTCCTCCACAACAACCTCCACCATCAGCACTCGATCTCGCCTCCTCTGGATTGATTCCCAACCACACCAACAAGCACCACCAACAATCTGCTCTCCCCTTCTCACCACCGGTCTCTCTCTCGCCGTTTCCTACATTTATGGAAGCAAGCAGCCAACAACTCCTCTGTCGAGCCAGAAGCACCGTCGGAGTGCCCTCCTTCACCCTGCAACAACATCCTCCGTCGACCACCCTAGCCTTTTCCCTCTGCTTTCCAGGTTCGCAGCCCTGCAGCCTCATCTCTCTTTGTTCCTTTCCCTTCTCCTTCGTTGTGCAAAGGTCCCTAAACAGGGAAGCCACGCCTTACCTCGCCGCTTTTGTTAAACCACCGGAGCCGGAAAGCCCTTCGTGCCTCGCCACTTCCATCGGAGCTTCAGTCGAAGCCCGCCGGAGGGCCCACCGCCATCCCGTTGCGTTTCGTCTTCCTTCCCCGCCGCAAGCAACCATGGGATCTAAAACCCTTCCTTTTTAATTAAAATCGGCCCCATTGTTTAGTTGTTATTGCATAAATTAGCCTACAATATGTATTTGCAGTTTATGACACAACTTTTATGATTTAACTATTATGCCTTTGTTGTATTATTTTCAGAATATGGCCCAAAGATTTATTTGTGGGTTATGACCCAAGTTTATAAAATTATATAGTTTGCCCGGAAAATGTTTGAGCGATTTTAACCTTGGTTTTGAAAGCGAGTTTTCCTTAGATTTATATATGTTAAATCTTCCGTTCAAATTTAGCGTATAAGCTAAATTTGTTTAGCTTTGGTTTTAGGTTCGGAAGCGCACCGATAAAGGCCAACAAATCGATACTCGACATCCGTAGATTGTCTTCCGCCTTTGACCTTGTGCGTTGAGTATCTTCCTTCACGAAGCGAGAGCAGCATTGTCGGTTTAGCATTGAGAAGAGGTAAGTCCCCGAACTTACTTAGTTTGCTTTTACGTATTAGTTGGATATTT
This sequence comes from Fagopyrum homotropicum, assembly GCA_033239125.1. Lineage (NCBI taxonomy): Eukaryota > Viridiplantae > Streptophyta > Magnoliopsida > Caryophyllales > Polygonaceae > Fagopyrum > Fagopyrum homotropicum. Next base: position 34,215,793 of record BSWB01000008.1, read on the forward strand.
GACGGTTGTTTGTGCTTTAGTTTTGTTATAATCATGAAACCGGACTAGGACGACTTATATATGTATTATTGGCCCAAGTGTATATTTATCGGGCGGTGACATCACTGCTCAGCTCCCGAGGGAGACTGAGAGGTTCTCTATGACCAGACCATACATAGTATACGGGAGGGCACTACTCCATTCCATATGGTAAACGAGAGGTGCGCCACACCACTCTTGTTGGTTACATGGGGACAGGGGCAAGAGTCATATGACTTCTCGTGCCACAATCTTAATAATTGGAACTAGTAAGGTGATTAAGGTGATGGAAGATAATGACCGATTGTGTGCAAGTATGCTTCATGTGTTTATGTTTACTTATGTGTGTATGTGCCTTTGCCGTCTAATCCATAGAATGTTAGGTAACGGTTTTATACCTCCCTTGTAAATGCCTTGTAGGTTATGGACGCCGTCAAGTGACTCGGAGGAGTGGACAGTTGGGGTTCTCGTACATTATAGGACGGCAATTTGGGATTCTCTATTATGTTTTGTTGTCGTGTGTACTTTGGTCGTTATGGATGCATGTTGTTTTGGGGACTCGACTGAAGTTTCCGCTTTGTATCGTTTTTTGGTTATGTCAAATTGCACTAAAACTATTTTGGTTTTGCCTTTTATTTGTGTCATGTTGCAAGATCTAGTGAATTTGTTGTCAAACTAAGGGTCGAGACCCATTGTGTGTTTCATCCCGTAGCGCTCCGAGTCCCGCGGATTCGGGGTGTTACAGTATGTGTGTGCGTGTGTGTTTGTATATATATATAGGGTGCGGTTCCCATGAGAACAGGCTTATCATGTAATCATGAGAACAATCTTAGACCGTCGGATGGTGAGTTTTAAGGGTCGAGATTTAGAGTAGATATCATAATTAATAAGAACTACGAATAATAATAATTAGGAATAATCCATACAACCAACAATAACTACGAATAATCCACTCAACCAACAAAAAAGACGAATAATACATTAAACAATATGACACCTTCGTAACAAAACTAATAATAATTACGAATATGTTCTCATGATTACACGATAAGCCTGTTCTCATATGATCTATACCATATATATATATATATATATATATATATATATATATATATATATATATATATATATATATATATATATATATTTATTTATTTAAGTTCCGGTGAGGAGTAAGCTTATGGATAGGAATTAGGAGCCCTGTGGGCCATTGGATGGATTTAAATCAACGGCTCACATTTACTCGTCATTAATGGCATTTTGGTAAATAGAGATAAAAGTTTGCAACAAGTAAAAATTAGGTTTTGCCTCTCTCGCACTCGCAGTCGCAGCCGTTCAACTTCTTCGCCTCTTCTTCTCCTCTCTCGCAGTCGCAGCCGTCTCTTCTTCTCCTCTCTCGCAGTTCAGTCGAATTTCTCTTCTCCGTTCAACTTTTTCGCCTCTTCTTCTCCTCTCTCGCAGTCGCAGCCGTCTCTTCTTCTCCTCTCTCGCAGTTCAGTCGAATTTTTCTTCTCCAGCTCTTAACAAGATTCATACAAAATTTCCACCAATTTCATTGCACAATGGTTAAATCAAAGAGAAACAACGATTCAGGTATGTTTTTTTTTTCAATTTGTACAATTAATTTTAGATTTTAACTCTTTAAATTTGAGTTGGTCTATCTTCCTACGCTTAGTTCTTCTCCTTCACTTCCTTGTCTTTTACAATAGTCTACGCATTTACGGACCATAGCATAACTTTGTTGTCTTATATACGAAATGAATAGAGGATATTTGAAACATTTGGAATAATCAGTGTCAAAGTCGATGATGGAACAGAGATTTGAGTGGTATAGATGAATAGTAATGTTTTGCTATGGAGATGCAACCTTAGGTTAGGCCCATCAAAAAAGTCAAAAAGCGGCTAATACTTGGCATTTTAGATGGTGGGTGTGAGCTTGTCTATATTCTTTGTATGTAATCGCGTTAGTGTTAAGATGATGGACAAGATTTGACCGTAAGCTTGTTGGTTACTATCTATGATTGTTAATCGGCTAAGGGACAAAAAGCATGACATCCGGTTGGAAGGACTGTTCAAACACTAGCCACAAAATGAAAACCCTTCCCTTCTTTTCCTTTCTCAATCAAACAACTATGCTTTATGTGCCATTTTGTATTCATTTCTAAGATTTCTTTAGCATTCAAAATATGAAATAAAAAGAATGAAGAAAATCTCAAAAAATTGGCTTTCAAAGTTGAAAGTAGAATCAAACAAAAGCTTGTCATGCAGGAGAAAAGGAACCGGGAAGCATAGAGACATAAATAGTTTATATTATTTTTCATGATTTGTGATCAATGTTCTAGAACTTCATCTAGTTGATTGCTTGCTCCTTTAGTTTCATGATTTGTGATCAATGTTCTTAATCATCATAATCCTAGCTAGATTTGTCTAGATCTACTTGATTGCTTGCTCCTTTATTTACATTGTCTTTTTATTTTATTTTTCAGATACACTTGCATCTTTCCTACAAACAAGAGGGAAGAAACAAAAATGCATACAAGATTCTGAATCTGATGAAGATTTTTCTGAATATGAGGCTAATGTGGGCTCTTCAACTGAAGAGGAGCTAGATCTTGATAATAAACAAGCCAGCTCTGATGATGATGTTCAGAAAAAGAAGAAAAGGCCATACAAGGATGTTAAGAAGAACTTCAAGAAGATTTTAACAAGGACAAACCCGAAAGGATTTGTGAATTCTCTGAAAACATTGAATGAGAATCAGAAAAAAAGCATTCAAGAGCTTGGTTTTGGAAGCTTGCTGCAACTAGATATACAAGGGCTCCCACCATTCTTGTCATATTACCTTGTCGACTGCTTCGATAGTACAAAGGTTTGTCTGAGGTTTTCAAAACATGACATCATTTACATTGATGAGAAAGATGTAGAACTTGCTCTTGGATTTTCTCTTGGAGGGAGAAAGTTGTCAATCTTGGAAAAGAATGTTAATTCTGAGGCTTATGATGAGTGGAAAAAGAATTTTTCAAGCAAAGGAGAAGTACAACCATCAATGGTAGCAAAGAAGATGAAAAATGAAAAGGATGGTGGACCAATGTTCAAGAAATGCTTCTTTGTCTTGCTGATTTCATTGTTAGTTGAAAGTTACTCTCGTGGAAAAGCAAATGACAAATATATTCGATGTCTTGAGAGTGTAGATGACATCTCACACTTTAATTGGTGTGGCTTTGTCCTTGATTGTTTGGTTGAAGCAAAGGTTCAATGGGATAATGAAAAGAAATCTTTCTTCAATGGATCTACACTTTTTCTAACGGTATGTCTTCTAAAAATCATTATTCTCCTTATTGTTCATAGCTTTTTGATTCAATGTTCATGTTTTTGTGTGTTGGTGTTCATGCTTTTTGGATATTTGTTATTGCTTCATATTTCTATTTTGATGATTGTTTGCTTCATTGCTTGCACTAGCTACTGTATGTGGACAGGGTTCAACCCTTGAGAACTTTGGCTAACGAAATTCAAATATTGAGAAGGAATCCTATATTTTTGGGTTGGACACAACAATCGTTGAAAAAGAGAGAAAGAGAAGAGATGGAAAGCTATGGTTTTGGTAAGGAGAGATTACTTGAAAGACAAAACATAGATCCCGAGCATACAAAATGTGGTGGAAATGCAATTCCTCAACAAACAAATGCTTCAACAAGTCATGCTTCCACCCGTACTCCAATTCAAGTGAGTAACAACCCTAACATTTATTTTTGCTTTTTTTACATACTCTATAATTTTGAATCATGTTTTTTTGGCATAGGAATATGTAAAAAAATTGACAAGTGCAATGAAAGAAGCTTCTGAAAAAATATATGCACTTTCAATGATTGTAAGAGATATTCCCATAGAATTATTGAATGATGCAAAAGTGAAGTCCATCCATGATACTTCAATGAAACTAATTGGTGCAAGTCAAAGTGAAGATGAAAATTCAATGAGGGGTACAGGAGTTGAGAAAGTGCCTGAATCACAAGATCCATTTTGGCAATGCCTTGAGCTACTAAGGTGCATGGAGCAAATAGAAAAACAATTACAAATGAAGGCTGAACTAGAAAAAAGGTGCTTCAAGCCACCTTCATTTAGTCTTGGGGTGGAATTCGATGATTGGGAAAATGTCACTACAATTGCTGAAGCCTATGAAGATGGTGTGTCGCACAACGTTAGTGGAAATCCAAGTTCATCAACCCTCCACACTGAACAGGTTATATTCTCATATGGAAGTAGTTAAAGCATTTGTTCTAACTCAATAACTTTTTTAGTAATTTATTAAGAAATAGTTGCATGATACAATATTTGTTTCGTGTTTAGCCAAAAGCACCGGAGGAGATAGTGAAAGGAGCGGGTAATCAAAAGGAAATTGTTGTTGAAGGCTCAACAAAGAAAGTCATCAACACAAGAAGTGAAAAGGTGAAATGTTCATAATTTATAGCTTACTTGTTCATAATTTATAACTTACTTGTTCATAATTTATAACTTACTTGTTCATAATATATACAACATATATTCAAATCTATTTTATGCAAAGGTAAAGAATAAGATAAGGAAGGAAGGAGAAATCAAGATTGCATCTATTGTTGAAGTTGAAAAAAGGAAAATTGTAAGTGAAAGGTAACTTGTTCATAATTTATAGCTAACATGTTCATAATTTACAATTAACTTGTTCATAATTTATATAATATTGTTCATATTTTATAAGACACAAAAAGTTTAACTTCTATTTACTTGTTTTATTTTATAATTTCAAATAGGCTGGACGGAGTCCAAGTAAACTTGTAACTCGATCTAGTGATAAAGTTATGCCACGAAGCAAAGTTGTCTTCAAGAAGCCAACAACACCGAAGAAAACCGGTACAACATCATCCCCACCAACAAAAAAGGTTTGAGATAATATAAGGATTATTATCATCCAGTATGTGATTTTAAGATAGAATGTTCCATTAGTTTTTGTCCTTGTGCTTTATCCAAGTATGTGACCTACTTTTATTACTTCGAATATTGTTTGTAATGGATTTGTGTAGGTGTTAATAGGGGGTTCAGTTCATCAAACAGTTGGACCAACTCAAGCTGTCACCAATGTACCAAGAAGAAATCAACCAAAAAGAGACGTTGATGTCGGACCATCGATGAAAAGTCCTTTCAATGAGAGGGCGGTTCAGTTGGTGAAACTAACAACTGAAGAGAGTCATATCATCAACTTTGTCTACAACACAACGATTGAAGCCAAGTATGATTGTTTTATTCAAATTATGATTTTATGTTCATAATTTAACAACAATTTATTCATTTATTTATTGTTCATTGTTCATTTTTCCATAATCTTTAAAAATATTTTGTTTCAGCTCCGTAATCTTCCGCTATGAGGATATCGGTTTGACTTTACATACAATGCGGTGCTTGAAGCCTGGATGTTTTGTTGATATTAAGTTGATTGATGCATGGACAGTTTTCTTAAACCACAATGAAAAACTTAGAAGCGTCAACTCTCCATTGAGATTCTTCTTTACGACAAATACATCTGTAAGTTTTTCTGTGTTTTAATTTAAATTTTTTTGTAAATAGTTTTTTATTTTACAAGCTCAAACTTTGAAATTAATAAGATTTGTTAATGTAATATGCAATTTAGGACAATTATTGATGTACCCCCTAAATATGGTGTTGCTTTTGACGAGTTTGAGAAGAACGTGAATAGAGTTCTTTCTCATGCACCACATATGAAGCTAAGAGATGTTGACATGGTACGTAAATTAATATTTTGGTGTTTCTTATACTATATTTTTTTAACATTATGTGATTAAATAATAATAAAATATCATACGGACAACAAAAATGCAGGTGTTCTTTCCTATGCTCTTTGAACAAGGTTATATTGTCATTGTTATTGATTTCAAGAATGATACGTTTGAGATCATTGATAGTAGAGCACCACGAGTTACATTGGGCGATGTTCCAGAAACAAATTTTGAAGAGATCACCACAAGATTGGTAAAATTCTAAAAAATTGTTATAATTATTCACTATCAATTTTGTTTCCGTCATATATGTTAATTTTTTTATTAGCATATCTTTTATGTTTAACATACATTGTATATATCTTGTTTGTGTAGAAAAAAATATTTTTGGATTACTTGGGGTATCATTCTACAAAAAAATGCGGGATGCTAAGGAGCATGGATCCGACATTCATATGTTTATCATGGGCAACTCACAAGCCTATTAATGATTCTGCAGTATATGTCATGAGGCACATGGAAACATATATGGGAGGTGGGACAAAAAGTTGGAAAGTTGGGTTTGGTAAGAAGAACAATGAAAAGCTTGTCAAGCTTTGTAGAGAGAAATATTTGTCTCAATTGCTCAGTTGGAAGAACAATGAAGTGAAGGATCTAGTACTTCAATCAATTGGACAAACAAGAAACATTTGAATTGTAAAGTTGTTAAAACTTACATTTTGCTTTGGAAGATGTAAAAAATGATGTGGTTTGTAAGATGAAATTGTGTTTGCATCAGTAATTTGAATGTTGAGTTTTTAGGTACAATTTAAAATTTACTGCTTCGATGCTACTATATTTTATCATCATTTTTTAGGTACTACATAATGTTTATATTATTATACATCAACGTTATGTATGTGCAGAAATTATAGAAAAATTATTGGTGTTCATACTTGTATGCGTCATTGTTCATGTTTTTATTAACCGATGTTCATTTTTTTGAAAGATGATGTTCATCGTATTCAAAAAGAGTTAACCAAACGTTTTTATTACATAGATGTCTCTTTGTTCATATTTACTTATTTTGGTATTCAAATTATAAGAGATTGATCCCGTGAGTAGCCCTAATATGATCGTCACTTCAAAAGTACAATTAGAGAATGCATGTATGGACTGAGATATGTCATGATTTTATTAATCGGTGTTCATACTTTTATGCTCCATTGTTCATACTTTTATGCTCCATTGTTCATGTTTTTATTAACCAATGTTCATACTTTTATATAGTTAGCTGATTATTCATACTATTGTTCGAAACTATGATTCTTGTAAATTAAACATTGAGATATTTTCAACAAATACACAACATAGGGTAAAATTATTTAAATGGAAACTATGGTTCGAAACTGTAAATTAAACATGTTTTTATAATCGGTGTTCATACTTTTATACGTCATTGTTCACAACTTTATGCTTCATTGTTCATGTTTTTATCAATCGGTGTTCTTACTTTTATACAATCAGCTGATTGTTCATACTATGGTTCTTGTAAACTAAACATCAGGCTATTTTCAACAAACACACAATAGAGGATAAAATTGTTCAAAATGAAACCACGGTTTGAAACTATAAATTAAACATGTTTTTATAATCGGTGTTCATACTTTTATACATCATTGTTCACAACTTTATGCTTCATTGTTCATGTTTTTATCAATCGGTGTTCTTACTTTTATACAGTCAGCTGATTGTTCATACTATGGTTCAAAACTATGGTTCTTGTAAACTAAACATCAAGTTATTTTCAACAAACACACAATAGAGGATAAAATTGTTAAAACGGAAACTATGGTTTGAAACTGTAAATTAAAACATGTTTTTATTAATCGGTGTTCATACTTTTATACATCATTGTTCATAATTGTATGCTCCATTGTTCATGTTTTTATCAATCAGTGTTCATACTTTTATAGGCAAGACATTGGTGTTCGTACTTAAACGATGCTCTTTCTAAGACAATCTCATTGTACAAAACATATTCAAAACAAAATAACAAACTTAAAAAAACATAAGAAAAGTATATAATAAGTCTCAAAAATAAGTTTGTTCATATTTATTTTACATGGTGTATCATTCGTACTTGTTAAACTTTTCACAGTTTCTACTGTCATGTCCACTCTTGCCACACTTTTTACACTTTCTTTCACCCTTCTGAGATTCTTTCGAATGTATTTCTTGTCCATCCATGTAGCGTCTCTGGCTCCCTTTGTTCTTTGCTTGTTCAGGTGGCAATACAGTGACAGTAGTAGGTTCAGTTGTTGTTGCAAATGCCTCAAAGAAATCTCTTTTAGAAGGTGTTGTATAGTCAGCTGATTTCACCACCGAATTCTTATACTGTTTAATTATGTTGGAGAATTGCTTCAAACGTTCATTGTCGTTTTCGACAAGTGTCATACAACTATATATGTCAGACCATACATCTTTCACTATTGCTCTCCTTTCCTCCATCACAACACACTGCTCAATAACCGATCCATCAATTGAGAACAAAGGAGACAAACTTGCATCTTTTGTCCACCGAGAAAGAATCAAACATTTAGGCAATGTTTTGAACTTCATATCCTTCAATGCAAGGAATATATGGCTGCATAGAATTTCTTTCTTCTGAAACTTGTTGCAACTACACACAATTTGGTCATTAGAAGTACCAACTTCAATAACAAAAACTCTACCGTTCTCATCCTTAATGTTGAACAAATTCACAATACCACTATCATCAAACAAAATAACTCGACGATCATTCCACCCAAAAACCATCTCATCTTGCATAATGTAAAAAGCAGTCAGTGTGAATAACCGGGCACAACTTCTTTCCAACTCCAAATCACTCCTAAAATCAGGAACTTTTGTGTTTGACTCAAAATTCAACTTGTTCTGTTCATAACGCTGAGTATCCATGGCACTATCATAATGTGTAATCAACTCAACGAGACTAAAGTAGTGATCTGTATACTTCCGAAAGAAACTATTTTCAGACTCAGAAATAGATGTAGTTCTTACCAATCCACCAAGCAGTATATCCCGAAAGTAAGCAGGAATCCATGAGTCGCGAATGCCATACAATTGAGTAAACCACGGCTTCTCACTCAAGTTAAACTCAGAACCCAATGCAACCCACTTTTTTCAAATTCTTCACATTCAATTCTCTCACTCCACACAACACTACTTAATTTTGACCAAATATCAGGTGAATGTTTAAGATCTGGACCGACTTTCTTCGACACATTTTGCATAATGTGCCACATGCAATACCGATGACGAGTGGACGGAAAAACACTTCTAGCTGCTATTTTCATTGCAGGATCTTGATCAGTCACCAACACCCTAGGTGCATGCCCCATAGCTTCCTTAAAGCTCTCAAAAAGCCATTCATATGAGCTTACATCCTCCTTCAGTAAAAGAGCACCCCCAAATGTCACACATTTTTTATGGTTGTCCAAACTAGTGAAAGGGGAAAAAACCATGTCATATCTGAAAAATGCAAACAACACACATTATAATAACAACCGTTCATTTCCTACAAAGAAGATGTTCATAAAAACTAAGGCTATTGTTCATATTTATACATACTTGTTTGTTCGGTAGGTGGAGTCGAACGAAACAACATCTCCATATATAGTATAGTTTTTCATCGAAATTGGGTCAGCCCAGAATATTCTTGTCAGCTGATCATACTCATCAACATCATACCTAAAGTAAAACGCACTACTGACCTCTTGCTTCTTGAACAATATGTCTATCATCAATTGGGCATCACATCCACTAAGATAAGCCAAAAGATCTCTCCTGAAATTTTTGAACTCTGTAGCCGTTGCACCTATGTTTTGATAACCCCCAACAAACTCTTTGAAAACCTTATGACTTCTTGTTGGCCCAATCTTTGCTCTTCCACAATTAAGAACAAAATTCTTAAGACCAATGTCCATTTTTCTATTAGATTTGGCAAATTGTTTCATTGTAGGAGCCAACATTGCATGATTATGAGCTTCATGAACCCACTTCACAATATACTTTCCACCCTCCATAATCCTAAACGCAACTCCTGCGTTACAACCACATCGATTGGAAGTTGTCTTCCTTTTGCCCGTACTATGTTTGCCATTTTTTTTACCTTCCCTTGTGCATACAAAATACTTCTTCAACACAATATTGTTGGATTTGTGATTACATGAAACACGAATCTCAAATCCACAAATAGAGGCATACCTCCTATAGAAGTCCTCAGCTTCCTCCACACTTAAAAATTGTTGACCAACATGTGGCTTCAATGTATCATCACAAATTGGAACCCAGTTGGTAGAGTTATTTGGAGTTACTTGTATAATAGTTCCACCTTCATTACATGGAGCATTCGCCCTCAATCCAGACACAATGATTGGTGATGATTGCGTACCCAACATCATTGAATCTGTAAAACAATGTAAAAAAAATACTAGTGTAAGTTCATACTTTTTATTCATTGGTGTTCATACTTTTATACGTCATTGTTCATGTTTTTATTCTTCGGTGTTCATAATTTTTATGCCATTGTTCATGTAAATATTATAGACTATTTTCATATTTGACATTTTGTCAAACAATTGGCGTGCACACTAAAAAAAGCTTATACATTGTTTCAATTGGAAGTATTAGACCAACTCAACATATGTATATACATGTATGATCTCAATCAAACCTATCAAACCAAAAAATGATTCAACAAATTTGATTTCAAAAATAAACATCAATGAAACCTAAACTATAAGAATGAAAAACCTAAACCTTAAGAATAGAAATTTCGATGAGACAATACCTGAATCGTCTTGTATTCTCTTTGATTTCATCATTTTTATATAATCTGTCTTTGATTTGGTTGAAAATCGGACAAATATAGATCTTGTTGAATGAAGAATGTGAGAGTGTTTGAGTCGGTCGTTCAGTAGTTGTACTCTTTTTTTTCAGATTTATGTAATTACAATATGTCATTAATGATGAGTGTTTGTGAGCCATTGATTTAAATCTGATCCAATGGCTCACATAGCTCCTAATTCCTATCCATAAGCTTACTCCTCACCGGAACTAGCCTCTCTCTCTCTCTCTCTATATATATATATATATATATATATATATATATATATATATATTTTAGTTCAGTTGAGGAGAGAGCTTGTAGATAGGAATTAGGAGGGTTGTAAGTCATTGGATGGATTTAAATCAAGGGCTCTCGCACGCTCATCATTAATGGCATTTTTGTAAATTGACTTAAAATGTGGAAAATTACCCTTACATTCAAAATAGTCATCGGTGTTCATACTTTTATATGTCATTGTTCATGTTTTTATACATCGGTGTTTATAGTATTTTTATTCACAAAACGTTAAAAGATGATCATAATATGTTATGTATGTGTCAAAGTTATAGATAACTCATCGGTGTTCAAACTTTTATACGTCATTGTTCATGTTTTTATTCGTCAGTGTTAATACTTTTTATGTCATTGTTCCTGTAAATATTATAAACTATTTTTTTATAAGGCATTTTGCCGAACAGTTTGCGTGCACACTAAAAGGAGCATATAGATTATTCAATTGGAGCTATTAAACCAACTCAACATATGTATATACATGTATTTTCTCAAACAAACTTATCAAACACAAAATGATTCAAACAAATTTGATTTCGAACACAAACATCAATCATAATGAAACTTAAACCTTAAGAATGAAAATCTAAACAGTGATAGTAGAAATTCGAAGAAACGAATCCTGAATCGTCTTGTATTCTCTTTGATTTCACAATTTTTTATGTAATCGATCTCTGAATTTTATAAAGAAACAATTTGGTTTACTAGGCTTTTTCTAGTTTTGTGTTTAGTAAATGTACCCCTTGAGAGAAGTGTGTGTAGAAATAGAAAATAAATACAAAAGGTTGGGGTATATTTACTTAATTGAAACATTAAAAAGTCTAGTTACTACTCTAGTTTTTCAAAAAGGCCTAGTTACCAAAATTGCCCTATTATAAACACGATTTCAAAGAAAAGTATAATTTTCAAAAAAAATGAACATCATATTATAAACACCATAACTGTAAAAAAAAATGAATACATGTAAAAAAATGAACATAATATTTTATTAACACGATTTGAAAGAATAGCATAATTTTTTTAAAAAAATCCGAAAAAATGTTTAAAAAAATGGAAAAATGACCAAAAATAATACAAACTATCACATGTGAACCAAAATTAATACGAACTTTAAAAATTACTAATTCGTATATAAACTATGATCTATTAAACCAATTTTGATACAAAAATCTTTCCGGGCAAAATTCTGGTCACAATTGTTAATTTAGCTACCGGGAAAAAAATTGGGCTAAAAAATGTAATTAGCAAGAAGTATAAATCTTGATTGTAATTCATGTGAATTGAGGTTATATTTGTCGACTAGCCTTCTTCTCTAATATATCCCACCATGTCTTCCTCAGTTCTTCATCATCGTCTCTTCAATGCCTAGTGTATATATACTTACATATGAAATTGATGCAAATTTAATGTTACATTCCTTTTTCCATTTTAATTTGTAAAATTTTGATCTTCAACATGGTTGCAACTAAAGAACCCTAAAATTTCACAAATTGCATCTATAAATTAGGGTTCTTGAAACTTAGGATTTCCCTATTAAAATTTGATTTGAGCATACGAGTCTCTTGGCGGCAGTGGCTCACGCCGGAATAAGATGGGGTGAGCCACTGATGGAGCACCGGAGACGGTGGTTGGTCTTGACATCTGTTAAAGACAGTAAGGTGGAAGACGAGCAACAACTTCATGAGATGGCAAAAATGTTTGAAGAGATCGAGATCGAGATGAATAAGAAAGAAGGAATAAAGAAGTGAGGCTCAAAGCGGCAATTTCAGATGTGGATTGATGAAAATAGTGAGAAAACTTCATGAGAAGGGAGCACCAGAGACGGCGGTTGGTCTTGCTGCTCGTCTCCCACTGCAGTGCCTTCGATCGATGTTTCTTTCATTATATGGGATACCAAACAAGTCCTAATTTGTTGATTCCTCTTTAGATTCTATTGCGCATCCACATTTCATCTCTTGTAATCTCTTTGCTCCCCTCCAAACTTTGTGAACATTCCTTTATGAAAGTTTCATTTATCAGAAAATAAAGGTGGAAGATGATGTTTGATGAAGATGAGCATATAAATGATAAATCGAAATTAAAGAAACTTTGTCCCTTAATTAGTTTATATTTACATTTTCAGCCCCAAACTTCTTTTCCGACTGCCACGTCATCAAAATTGCCGGAATTTTGACCGGAAATAAAACCGTATCAAAATTGGTTTAATAGGTTATAGTTTATACACGAGTTAGTAATTTTTAAAGTTCGTATTAATTTTGGTTCACATGTAATAGTTTGTATTATTTTTAGTCATTTTTCCAAAAAATACAAAAATGAACAATTAATGTTAAAAAATGAATAGTTAGTGTTGAGAAAAAAATAAACATTTATTGATAAAATATGAATAATGACTCTTTAAAAATGAACACATACTTATAAAAATATGAACACCAATTTTTATTTACAAAAAGAAAATCTGGAGAAAAAAAAAGCGGTAATGTGGCATGTCACATGTCACCACCCCGGCTCTCCTCATTCATTGCTGCCTGACCAAAAAAATTGATGACCAATTTCTTCGATTTCGTACTCCTTTCTTTTGTCTCCTTCCTTCTTTGATTTCTTCGATTTGAGGTTAATCGATTCAATTTCTTCGATTCCAAGTTAATCGAGTCGGTTTCTTTCAATCAAATTTCTTCTCTCATTCTCCTCTAGTCTCTATCGATGCATCATATTAAGGTACAAAATGTTCAGAAAGAGAAAGCGATAGTGTACAAAGTTCTACTACAAATCAATGGATGATTTTGTTAACTTTTACAGGAAATATTTTATTTGAAACATCAGCTTTTGAACAAACATGTAATATAGTTGTGCAAATAAGTTGTATACTTGAACAAATCAGATTTTGAACATATCTGCAATATAGTTAAACAAATTAATTGTATACTTGAAAAATTAGGTTTTGAACAAATTAAAGTTTTGAACAAATAAGGTTTTGAACAAATCTCATATAATATAAGCACATTATTTTTGAGTTCTTCATTAATCAGTGATATTATTTAAAAGAAGCGCTCCATCACAACCCTTCGTTTATTAAATTTTATTTATACTTTTAATCATAAGAATCTTTTCACCAGAATCCAACCATATACACTATAATGATATTTAAAAAAAATAAATAGTCCAGTTAAATTATCCGAAAATCATTTGATTATTTGAAATAGTTCATAAACTCTATAAACTAAAGTTTTATATCTTTGTAATTACAATTACCGATACACGTTACTAATACAGCAATGATGAGTTAGAGGTTTCAAAACTTCCTCATCTTCTTCCTAGTGCGTTTGTCTTTGAACGATTCAACTTTCTTCTGAATTTATGGATACAATATTATTATATTCAACTTTAATTGGAAAAGGGAAAGTATTTGGTCTCCTTTCAAATTTAATCAAATACCTGCCCTCTCAAAATTTTTCCGCCGTCGCCGTTTCATTATTTTGTTCGCAATCTCAAATTTGAACATCTGATCTTTGATTTTGTGTTTGATGTTTTATTATATTAATTTTTCATATTTTCAAATTCAGTTGACCTTCTTTCGTATATATAATCTGTTTCTGACATCCACTACTCACTGTAAAACCCACCCACAATGGGGAAAACCACAAGGTGGTTGAAGACTTTGTTTGGGATCAAAATTTCCAGGAAACACCCAATTCCGACCAATTCTGCAACTTCCGGCGGCGAATTAACCCCGGTGGAGCTGGCCTGCCTGAGACCTAAATACTACCAAGACGAGACAGACCGGAACAACAGCCAGGCGATTGCTGTTGCAGCGGCGGAGGTCGTTAGGCTCACTTGCCGGAGGAAATATAACTTGTTCGCCGGAGACAGCCTTAACTGTGCTGCCGTTAGAATTCAAACCAATTTTCGTGGCTACTTGGTATTTGCTTCTCCATTGACATAAGCTCTACTTTCCGATTATCTTTATATAATAGTTGAATTGATTTTTTGTTTGAAAATATAGGCAAGGAAGGCAGTGAGGGCACTAAAGGGAGTGGTGAAAGTACAAGCGTTGGTGAGAGGCTATCTCGTCCGCAAGCAAGCCAGTGCGACCCTCCACGGAATTCAAGCCCTCTTCCGCGCCCAAGCCACCGTCCAGTCTATACGGGCCTTAGCCGGGCTAAATAAAGCCCAGGCCCGCCCATTCCGAAACGGGTTGGACATAGCACCGACATCGACAGCAGTGATCATCCTAATTCTTCATTTTCGGACACATTGGAGTACAATGATCATCCTAATTACATGGCCAATACGATGTCGTTTATGGGCAAAGTGAGGTCTCAAAGCGCTCCGAAGCAGAGGGCGGAGACTATGAATGGCAGGAGACGTAGTGTAAGTGATAGGAAGAGAATGCCTTTGAAAGAGATTATAAAGGAGCGTAGGAGTAGTTTGAGTGAAGTGACATCAATGCAGAGATCCTCTTCCCATCTCGAAGTTGTGATTGGTAACATTGGAAAGTTTCCTTTCTAACGCTGATTTAGTGGTCGAGGTGGTACTAATCGGATATATTTTGCCCTCTAGGAATGGGGTGAATTTGATTCTTTCTCTCTTTGTATTGAGTAGTAAGACGTATAACTGTTGGAATAATCAAATTCCTTAAACCGTAAACGCAAGGATTAATATCATACTGGAGTTATTAAGGAATCTAGAATTGCATACCTGGTTCCATAATAGCAATTGAATCAAGCCTTAGTGTGGAATCTACGATCTGAATGAGCGCCGCGGGTATACAATTTTCCTCAGTCAAACCTCCTTAGGGTTTCTTTAGATTTTCTCTATGATGGAAAGAGAATAGAAAACTGTTGATTGATTTAACGTATTGGGAACCATAACCTAATAACGTTTATATAATGACCTAATATGATTGGTTATCATAATAAGTAAGCCCACTAATAATAATAAGATTAATAAAAACTTACAATCTCCCACTTGGGCTACATATTAAATAAACAACTATATTATCCAAAAATCTTTATGTGTACACGTAATGACTAATTTTATGTAGACTTATTCTTTATCAATCTGGTCCACCTCATATATTAATATGAAATCACAACGGCTTTCATCACACTCATCGTGACTAAACCTTCCGTGTTCACCACATTAGTATATTCGATGACATAGATCAAGTATGGATGAGTAGCATGAAAATTACATGAAATGTGATCTCATAAACATATCTATTTTCAAGTGGTTCTTATTTATTCGGAGATCAATCCAAAACAACCTTTAGTTCAAAATGTAAATGACGACAACTTTATTATGCATAAACTATAAATATAGAACATCTAATCAAACTCCCACTAAGTCAAGGGATTACAAAACTGTCAAGCCCCATACGAGCAGTGTGCTCATGAAAAACCTTAGGAGGCAACCCATTAGTTAACGGATCCGCAATCATGGAGTTTGTGCTTATGTGTTCTATACAAATCTGCCCACTTTGAACTTTTTCCTTCAATGACAAGAACTTGAGGTCACTGTGCTTCTCCTTTACAAAGCTTCTATTGTTATTGGAGAACAAAACTGCAGCCTTATTGTCACAAAATAACTTCAATGGCCTCTAAATTCCAGTAACCACACGGATGCCTGTGACAAAATTGCGCAACCATATCCCATGAATGGATGCTCCGAAGCAAGCCATGAACTCTGCAGCCATAGTGGAGGTAGCTACAAGTGTTTGTTTGACACTTTTCCAAGATACAACTCCTTTAGCCAACATTAAGACATAGCCTGAGGTGGATCATCTACTATCAATACAACCGGAAAAATCAGAATCAGAATATCCAACGATCTCCAATCTGTTTGATTTCTTGTAAGTCAGCATGTAGTTCTTCGTTCTTTACAAATACTAGAGAACCCTTTTTGCTGCTTTCCAATGATCCGATCCAGAATTACTTAAGTATCTGCCAAAAGTCCCACAATAAATGCTATGTCAGGACGGGTACAAACTTGAGTATACATTAGACTCCCTACCACTGAGAAATAGGGAACCTTTTGCATCTCCTTTATTTCAAGATTTGTTTTGGGGCACTGTTTGAGACTAAACTTGTCTTCTTTAGCTATTGGTGTATCTCCAGCTGAGCAATATTTCATGTTAAACCTGCTTAGTACCTTTTCGATATAGCCCTTTTGTGATAACTTGTGTAACACCCCGAATCCGCGGGACTCGGGATGCTACGGGTTGGGACCTCACAATGGGTCCCGACCCTTAGCCTGACAACAATTTCACCGGATCTTTCAACATGGCACAAATAAAGGCAAACCAAAATTCCTTTTAATGCAAATGATAAGAAACCCGAAGGAAAACAACAAAAGACTTCAGCCGATAATCAACACCAAGATTAAAACGCCATACACACGGCATACCAACATAATAAACGAAGAATAAAACACAACCCGACTCCAACCAAAACCCACTCCTAAAATGTACGGAACCCCGGCTGCCCACTCTTCTGGATCTCTCGGCCGCTTTCCTAACCTGCAAGGCAATCTACAACAATATCGGTATAAAACCGTTAGCTAGCATTCAAGGCATTAGAATCATGGTATTGGCACATACACACATAAGGCATCATAAACACACAACATGTTCCAAAACACACAATTCGGTTTATTATTATTTTTTTTTTTTAAGTTATTCCATTACTAATTTCCATTTAGTTGTGGCACGGAAATCACAAGGATCCCGCCCTTGTCCCCTTTCACCAAACAGGTTTGGGCCAGATGCGAATCAGCATCACCTGTTGGACTGGTCGCAAGGCACCTCCCGACCATCCCCATTTTGGGCCGGACATAGTGGTCACCGCCCGTTATCATACACTTGGGCCAAATATAAACATATAAAGTCGGTGGTCCTATTACCGGTTTAGATGTTATAACATAAGCAATAAACACACACATAAACAATAAACACACACCACCAAACACGCATTGAAACTAATACAGAGAATACGAGCTAAGTAAGTCCGAAGACTTACCTGTCCCTAAGATAAACCGGCTAAATCCCGTACTCAGTTTCCCAGAGGAATGTAACTCAACGCCTGATCAGACAAGGCACACAATCAATAACTAACCAATAAGCTAGAAGCCCTCGGGCTTCTAGTCTCCCAAAAACTATACGAGGTCACAACCCTAGCATGCTAGGTCCAACTCCTAATCCCGAAGATCATCCTATGATCGTACCGAAACATCACAATACTCATAACCATCCAACATCTATATACGGTTCAAGGCCACTACTTGGCATTTCCACTAAGTTATGCTACATCCCTCCTAGCATGATACTAATACTAAACATAACCATATCGAGGGAAAAAAGGTAACTCACACGATGTCAAAAGACGGAAGATTGTCAATGGATGTCGACTTGGACTCATTAGGTCTTTATCGGGACGCTTCCGAACCTAACACCAAAACTAGACAAATTTAGCTCGAACGCTAAATTTGATCGAAATATATTTAATATATAAAAACTAAGGAAAAAATCGCTTTCGAATGCCCTTGTTAAAACCCGTAAAACCCTTTCTGGGCAAAAATATGAAATTCTAGAAACTTGGTCTTAAACCCATAATTAAAACTTGAGCCATAAACCGAATTTAAATCCAACTAAACATAATATACCGAGTATAAAAATGTAAGAATATCCCGTAACTAAAAACCCAAGGTTCAATACCGTCAAGCCATTTTCCGGGCAAAATACACATCACAACACGCATCGTAAACCCGCAACCCAAACTCCGGGCCGTAAATACGGAACTTAAGAACATAAACCATTTCCAGAAAATAACTTTTGGCCAAAACATAAAATATATATATTCCAACAGGGGCATAAATTCAAATTCCCGAAACTTGGGGCCATTTTCTATAATTAGTTTCTGCAGGGGTATAAAGTGCAACTTCCAAAGATGGGGACAAAACTGCAATTATAGAGATAGGGTATATTCTGCAATTATACCAAACTGAAGGGGGCCGATTGTAATTAGGGCAAAAGGTATCCTCTTCAACCTCTGGAACAGCGCAGAAGAGAAAGGTCCGATCGGGTGGCGGCAGCCTTGGCGGAGGAAGGAGGTTGCATAGGCGGCGTGGTCCCGGTGGAGAGCGGCGGCGTCGGACCCAGGCGGTGCGTGACAGAGGAGGCTGCAAAGTGGAGCCTCAGAGGCGCGGCGTTGGATCGATCCAGAGGGAGACGAGGTTGGCGGTTCCTCTCCTGCAGCGGGCGAGGCGAGACAGTGACTAGGGCGGTTGTTGCTTCCTCCAGCCGGCTCGTGCAGGCGGCGTCGATTGCAGGCGGTTGTGGTTCAGTTCGAGATTAGAAGAGAGGGAGAAGGGTGAGTCGAGAGATTGCGGTACGAGATGGTGAGAAGAGTGGGAGAGAAAGGGAGAGATCGATGAGGACAGTGAGGCTGCTTGGGGGTAGTCAACACAGGAGGGAGGGCGAAGGGACGCCTGGCCGGTCGCAGGCCGTTGCAGACGGGCGAACGAGGGGTTGGGTGTGGTGAGCGAGGGGTCGGAGATGGTGAAGCAGCAGAATCATCATCACACTAGAGCAGGAAGTAAAGAAAGAAGGGAGGAAGAGAGAAAATAAATAAAAAAAAATAAAAAGGATAAAGTATAATAGAGTAAACTCGATCAAACCGAATCGGAACGGAATTTCCGATTCGGAAAATTTCCTACTTTTCCGTAAGATAATATACGGACTTTATATATGTATCGAAATATATATATATATATATATATATATATATATATATATATATATATATATCTAAAACTTACGGAAATATACTTCCGATATAGGGGTCATTTTCGTAAAATACATCGATAATAAAGTATCGATAAAAGTAAGAAAATAAAAATCGAAAACGCGCCCAAAAAAAAAAAAAAAAAAAAAAAAAAAAAAAAAAAATGGGGCGTTACAACACATCCTCCTAAAAACAAGTTTCGTCCCGAAACTTACTATACGTCGAACTTCTCGGTCCTTAAGGCCAAGGTATAACCTCACAACTAAGAAGGCTTAGATCTTCTCATCTATATACCCAAACTGCTCAAATCATCGTCGCCATATATACATATCAGGTCATAAAACACAATCCCGCACGGGGCACACACAACATATAATATCATACATAGACACAACCAACATAAGGGAAGGACTAGGTCTAACCCGCCGATTCCAACGATGTTGCTAGATCAACGTCAAACTCAACCAAAGATACTATATCATGTCCTCCCGGTAGCCTTATCGGCTCATCATCTGCCACTAGATCATCACGACTAACCTCATAACTCGAATAATGTATATACTCTCATGACTGGTACGATAAACACATCAGAAAACACTCTCCACTCTTACTGGCAACACCAATATGTAAACACAACCTACTTGTTCTCATCTCTCAAAAAGGTCCGTAAAACGGAACTTAACTTCCCTCTCGGGTCTTTTTCTATACATCATTTCCATATGTTTCTTCTTTGCAAGTCTCCAACAACGAAGATCAAACTTCCAATTTACTCTGTTGGCTTTGGTTCTTGTCGAATAAAATTTTGATGTTATGTTTCCTCAATTCTTGTTGCAAGTTCCAAGTAATGACAAAAGTACTTTACCCATACTACTTCTATTAACCAGACACGTATGCTATTACTTTTACATCGCTCCACAATACTCGATCAAGACCTTGTCTTGAAGAATCACTTGCACACTTCAAACTCATAATACCACAAGGTAAATCAAAACAATTGCACCAATGAATCCCCTCTTAACTCCCAGCAACTCTATTGTCAATTCTTCGTCTCATTCCATACTCCATTGTCATCTGGAGTGGGTTACCATAATTGGTGTTATACAACTTCTCTCTTCGCAGATCTGGTAAGGCTTAGTACATCTAAGAAAACCGGTAACTTCTTTCACATCTTTCGAGGTTTGCCGTCTCGAGACAACTTGTCACACCTCTTCTCTCTTTTTCAAGAGTAGACCCAAATATCTCATCCGGCATCAGTAAGCCCATATGGAGTGACTACAACTCGGGGTGACCCTGGTTGGTCCGGAATGCCATATTTGAAATATTCCAGTCTCAGATTCTGAATTGGTGACAATCCGACCTTAAATCATTCTTAGTAGAGACTACCGACCCTTGCAAATGGTCAAGTAAATCATCTATCTGTGGTGAGGGATACTTGTTCTTCATTTTTATCTTGTTCCGCTCACGGTAAACGATGTACAAACGGAGATAATTGTCTCACTTTTTGCAAACCGGTGTTCTCCATAACAACTTCAAATCAAGAGTTTAAGATAACGTTTGGTGTTCTCTATGGCATTTCACTAATTCTAGTGAAATCTTATCACTAAGTTCTTGCAATTTCTCCTTTACTTGCTTCCACCACTCGTGTCTCTGGACAGTTGTTATTTCATATGGCGCCTTACACATTGGAATTAAATCAAGCTCAACCGTAGTCGAAAAATCCACATTCTGGCGTATTGGAATCCATGATATCTCAAGTTCCATATTTTCCCTTCCCGTCACATATTGTAATACCGACACAATCTTGTCTTATCACCTTACAAGTGGTCATGACACTAATAATCTACCCCGATTTGTTGGGATGACATCGTTTAGACACATGCATTGTTCCATCTGCAACTATAATTCCAACCGTCCTCTTTCAAAGATCCTTCATCTCTTGAACTCGAGCGACTTGCTCGAGTCTTTTGACTCTTGTAGCCTTATATAAGTATTCTTTTAACTTAATCCCGTATTCCCTCTTAAATGACATGACTGTAAAAATCCTCTAAGGTTTCCCACTTATGTGCAACCATAGGGGTCCATACTGCAGGACTTAACCGTGCTTCAAAATAATTAACCTTATCTTCTTTGCTTTCCCTGACATCTCAACATATGGGATGAACTCCTTGTTTTCTACATAAACTTTCCCCCTAGACGTCCTTTCTTCAAGTAGGTATAAAACCTTAAACTTCATTTCCTTATGCAACGTCAACCGACTATAGAGGCTCTAAACTCTCAATCTTTCATGTACTTCTTGTACATCTCATAATAACATCGAACTTCAAAACTTCAGTCCTCTCTTTCTCTTGTGGGTCACCTTATGCATCTTTTGGTATTACAAGAACAACTTCACAACCGTACAAGTATGCCATTAGGCGGAGTTCCCCATTCACAATCACCGAAAGATCCACTCATAACTCCACCAAGTACTAACATCATAGCTCTAAGCTTGCCGCGTTGCCCTAATCCAGGTTCCTCGTTTCACGTTATAGCCACTATGGCTTCGCCATGCGAGTCACAAAAACCTTGACTTAACTTTCGCTCGTGAAAACATGACATCCATAACCTTAGAACAAACATATCATACCTCCTCTTACATATATATACCCCCTTTTCGCACAACAACTATAGAAGACTCACCTTCCTCTTCGTTCTTCCAATTTGATTTACCTTGATCCATGTCATTTCTCCATATAACAATATCATGACCTAAGAAGGTCGCACCAGATCGTTACAATCCCTCTCAACAAGGTACATTATCATCACTTGTTGAAATCGGTAAATTGTTACTTGATTAAGATATTTGCACTTCCCTTGATATGCTTCTTCATTGCCGACATTCAAACACCACGAATATTATGAGTTCTCGTTACCCTTCTTCATGATCCCACACCTAGATTACTCTCCCCACCTACAATCACCAGTATACAACCCGCACCTGTGGATTTTTGGTGGTCACCGATTAACTCCTTGATGACCCTCTCCAAGATCAACGACTTACCCTGCTACCACACTTCCATGATACCATACTCCTGATGGATACCTTCTCATGGTACGTTGTCTTAAACTTCACTAGCTCATTTTTACTCTACTTCCAACTCCGTTAGCTCCAACTACGCTCCCCTCTTCCTTCCGCTTCTGTAAGATAACTATATCTCCCCCAACTCTTTCGTGTCATATGACCCAATTTCATAGGCTTAACCGTTCTTCATAATATCTTGTAAGTGTCTTCCCAACATATCTATTGTTAGTAACCACTCTCTCTTCTTTTGGTTGGTAACTTGAGTCTTTCAATCCAAACTCCTTGTTTATCTTTCATCTTCTGAAGATCATCATCCACACACCCTTCCTCCTTCTTAGCGTTGCTCAATCTCGTTTCAATGACGGAAAATGATTGACTCCACCAGGTAATTCTACTATGTGAACTTTTACCATGTGATCCTCCTCTTAACCCTCGTATTTTTGACTCTTCACTTCTTGGTACCTCGCAAGCTTAACTTACGATATTTTAAATCCTTCCCACATGTTTCGTTCATTTCCCTCATCTTAACTCCCATGGACTAGAAACGTCTAAGGAAAGCTTTAGTGGAACACCACCTAAACCTTGCTAGAACGTACTCATCTCCTCCTCGATTTACATCTTTAGTTGTGCACGCTTCTTCTCGAAGAAATTAAGTTCGTAATCTACATTGGTCTTGTTGTCTTTAAATCATGGTTCCTTTGGAACCACTTCCGCACATTAATGTTACTCCATTTTCTTGTATGGTCTCCATCTTGATTTCTCTTAAGTTGTCTCGAGTTCTTCTTTCTAATTGTCCGTCCTTCGTTTATGTCATCTCTAGTCCTCCTCTTTGATGTCCTTTTATAGGAATCCGAGAAACGCCATGGTGTTCGTCTACACGAAACGCTCAACTCGATACTTGAGTGTACCCCTCCACGTATGAATGATATCCCAAGCCAACAACGTCGTCTTAAAGGTGATGCTATCTTTCCGTCATCCTAACTATAAGGTCCATACTATATACTACTATATATAAGAGTCCGTATATAAGCCCATAAATGTCCTATGTCCACATAACTACTAATATAACACATACGGTAATTCATTACAACACAACAAGGTCCAAAGCATATATTATAGTCAACATATATACTATACATATAAATCAAGTCATCATGCAACTACAATCCACATATAATAATAGTCCAAAAACATCCTAAGTCCACGATACCTATCTACATATATACATATATACATATATATACTAAAAATCAATAAACTATGCTGCCGAGATCCGCGGAAGGAGTGGTGGTCCGTACATTCTACTCCGACTCATGCATGTGATTTTGAAAACAAAAACTCAGAACCCGCGGGGTTCTGTTTTATTCCTTATTCGGCCTTTAGAAGATTGCGAGTGCCATTGTTGTCAACCTAGGGCTCTGATACCACTATTGTAACACCCCGAATCCGCGGGACTCGGGATGCTACGGGTTGGGACCTCACAATGGGTCCCGACCCTTAGCCTGACAACAATTTCACC
The DNA here is from genome assembly GCA_033239125.1 of Fagopyrum homotropicum. Lineage (NCBI taxonomy): Eukaryota > Viridiplantae > Streptophyta > Magnoliopsida > Caryophyllales > Polygonaceae > Fagopyrum > Fagopyrum homotropicum. Next base: position 34,240,100 of record BSWB01000008.1, read on the forward strand.
GGATCTTTCAACATGGCACAAATAAAGGCAAACCAAAATTCCTTTTAATGCAAATGATAAGAAACCCGAAGGAAAACAACAAAAGACTTCAGCCGATAATCAACACCAAGATTAAAACGCCATACACACGGCATACCAACATAATAAACGAAGAATAAAACACAACCCGACTCCAACCAAAACCCACTCCTAAAATGTACGGAACCCCGGCTGCCCACTCTTCTGGATCTCTCGGCCGCTTTCCTAACCTGCAAGGCAATCTACAACAATATCGGTATAAAACCGTTAGCTAGCATTCAAGGCATTAGAATCATGGTATTGGCACATACACACATAAGGCATCATAAACACACAACATGTTCCAAAACACACAATTCGGTTTATTATTATTTTTTTTTTTAAGTTATTCCATTACTAATTTCCATTTAGTTGTGGCACGGAAATCACAAGGATCCCGCCCTTGTCCCCTTTCACCAAACAGGTTTGGGCCAGATGCGAATCAGCATCACCTGTTGGACTGGTCGCAAGGCACCTCCCGACCATCCCCATTTTGGGCCGGACATAGTGGTCACCGCCCGTTATCATACACTTGGGCCAAATATAAACATATAAAGTCGGTGGTCCTATTACCGGTTTAGATGTTATAACATAAGCAATAAACACACACATAAACAATAAACACACACCACCAAACACGCATTGAAACTAATACAGAGAATACGAGCTAAGTAAGTCCGAAGACTTACCTGTCCCTAAGATAAACCGGCTAAATCCCGTACTCAGTTTCCCAGAGGAATGTAACTCAACGCCTGATCAGACAAGGCACACAATCAATAACTAACCAATAAGCTAGAAGCCCTCGGGCTTCTAGTCTCCCAAAAACTATACGAGGTCACAACCCTAGCATGCTAGGTCCAACTCCTAATCCCGAAGATCATCCTATGATCGTACCGAAACATCACAATACTCATAACCATCCAACATCTATATACGGTTCAAGGCCACTACTTGGCATTTCCACTAAGTTATGCTACATCCCTCCTAGCATGATACTAATACTAAACATAACCATATCGAGGGAAAAAAGGTAACTCACACGATGTCAAAAGACGGAAGATTGTCAATGGATGTCGACTTGGACTCATTAGGTCTTTATCGGGACGCTTCCGAACCTAACACCAAAACTAGACAAATTTAGCTCGAACGCTAAATTTGATCGAAATATATTTAATATATAAAAACTAAGGAAAAAATCGCTTTCGAATGCCCTTGTTAAAACCCGTAAAACCCTTTCTGGGCAAAAATATGAAATTCTAGAAACTTGGTCTTAAACCCATAATTAAAACTTGAGCCATAAACCGAATTTAAATCCAACTAAACATAATATACCGAGTATAAAAATGTAAGAATATCCCGTAACTAAAAACCCAAGGTTCAATACCGTCAAGCCATTTTCCGGGCAAAATACACATCACAACACGCATCGTAAACCCGCAACCCAAACTCCGGGCCGTAAATACGGAACTTAAGAACATAAATCATTTCCAGAAAATAACTTTTGGCCAAAACATAAAATATATATATTCCAACAGGGGCATAAATTCAAATTCCCGAAACTTGGGGCCATTTTCTATAATTAGTTTCTGCAGGGGTATAAAGTGCAACTTCCAAAGATGGGGACAAAACTGCAATTATAGAGATAGGGTATATTCTGCAATTATACCAAACTGAAGGGGGCCGATTGTAATTAGGGCAAAAGGTATCCTCTTCAACCTCTGGAACAGCGCAGAAGAGAAAGGTCCGATCGGGTGGCGGCAGCCTTGGCGGAGGAAGGAGGTTGCATAGGCGGCGTGGTCCCGGTGGAGAGCGGCGGCGTCGGACCCAGGCGGTGCGTGACAGAGGAGGCTGCAAAGTGGAGCCTCAGAGGCGCGGCGTTGGATCGATCCAGAGGGAGACGAGGTTGGCGGTTCCTCTCCTGCAGCGGGCGAGGCGAGACAGTGACTAGGGCGGTTGTTGCTTCCTCCAGCCGGCTCGTGCAGGCGGCGTCGATTGCAGGCGGTTGTGGTTCAGTTCGAGATTAGAAGAGAGGGAGAAGGGTGAGTCGAGAGATTGCGGTACGAGATGGTGAGAAGAGTGGGAGAGAAAGGGAGAGATCGATGAGGACAGTGAGGCTGCTTGGGGGTAGTCAACACAGGAGGGAGGGCGAAGGGACGCCTGGCCGGTCGCAGGCCGTTGCAGACGGGCGAACGAGGGGTTGGGTGTGGTGAGCGAGGGGTCGGAGATGGTGAAGCAGCAGAATCATCATCACACTAGAGCAGGAAGTAAAGAAAGAAGGGAGGAAGAGAGAAAATAAATAAAAAAAAATAAAAAGGATAAAGTATAATAGAGTAAACTCGATCAAACCGAATCGGAACGGAATTTCCGATTCGGAAAATTTCCTACTTTTCCGTAAGATAATATACGGACTTTATATATGTATCGAAATATATATATATATATATATATATATATATATATATATATATATATATATATATATATATATATATATATATATATATATATCTAAAACTTACGGAAATATACTTCCGATATAGGGGTCATTTTCGTAAAATACATCGATAATTAAGTATCGATAAAAGTAAGAAAATAAAAATCGAAAACGCGCCCAAAAAAAAAAAAAAAAAAAAAAAAAAAAAAAAAAAAATGGGGCGTTACAACACATCCTCCTAAAAACAAGTTTCGTCCCGAAACTTACTATACGTCGAACTTCTCGGTCCTTAAGGCCAAGGTATAACCTCACAACTAAGAAGGCTTAGATCTTCTCATCTATATACCCAAACTGCTCAAATCATCGTCGCCATATATACATATCAGGTCATAAAACACAATCCCGCACGGGGCACACACAACATATAATATCATACATAGACACAACCAACATAAGGGAAGGACTAGGTCTAACCCGCCGATTCCAACGATGTTGCTAGATCAACGTCAAACTCAACCAAAGATACTATATCATGTCCTCCCGGTAGCCTTATCGGCTCATCATCTGCCACTAGATCATCACGACTAACCTCATAACTCGAATAATGTATATACTCTCATGACTGGTACGATAAACACATCAGAAAACACTCTCCACTCTTACTGGCAACACCAATATGTAAACACAACCTACTTGTTCTCATCTCTCAAAAAGGTCCGTAAAACGGAACTTAACTTCCCTCTCGGGTCTTTTTCTATACATCATTTCCATATGTTTCTTCTTTGCAAGTCTCCAACAACGAAGATCAAACTTCCAATTTACTCTGTTGGCTTTGGTTCTTGTCGAATAAAATTTTGATGTTATGTTTCCTCAATTCTTGTTGCAAGTTCCAAGTAATGACAAAAGTACTTTACCCATACTACTTCTATTAACCAGACACGTATGCTATTACTTTTACATCGCTCCACAATACTCAATCAAGACCTTGTCTTGAAGAATCACTTGCACACTTCAAACTCATAATACCACAAGGTAAATCAAAACAATTGCACCAATGAATCCCCTCTTAACTCCCAGCAACTCTATTGTCAATTCTTCGTCTCATTCCATACTCCATTGTCATCTGGAGTGGGTTACCATAATTGGTGTTATACAACTTCTCTCTTCGCAGATCTGGTAAGGCTTAGTACATCTAAGAAAACCGGTAACTTCTTTCACATCTTTCGAGGTTTGCCGTCTCGAGACAACTTGTCACACCTCTTCTCTCTTTTTCAAGAGTAGACCCAAATATCTCATCCGGCATCAGTAAGCCCATATGGAGTGACTACAACTCGGGGTGACCCTGGTTGGTCCGGAATGCCATATTTGAAATATTCCAGTCTCAGATTCTGAATTGGTGACAATCCGACCTTAAATCATTCTTAGTAGAGACTACCGACCCTTGCAAATGGTCAAGTAAATCATCTATCTGTGGTGAGGGATACTTGTTCTTCATTTTTATCTTGTTCCGCTCACGGTAAACGATGTACAAACGGAGATAATTGTCTCACTTTTTGCAAACCGGTGTTCTCCATAACAACTTCAAATCAAGAGTTTAAGATAACGTTTGGTGTTCTCTATGGCATTTCACTAATTCTAGTGAAATCTTATCACTAAGTTCTTGCAATTTCTCCTTTACTTGCTTCCACCACTCGTGTCTCTGGACAGTTGTTATTTCATATGGCGCCTTACACATTGGAATTAAATCAAGCTCAACCGTAGTCGAAAAATCCACATTCTGACGTATTGGAATCCATGATATCTCAAGTTCCATATTTTCCCTTCCCGTCACATATTGTAATACCGACACAATCTTGTCTTATCACCTTACAAGTGGTCATGACACTAATAATCTACCCCGATTTGTTGGGATGACATCGTTTAGACACATGCATTGTTCCATCTGCAACTATAATTCCAACCGTCCTCTTTCAAAGATCCTTCATCTCTTGAACTCGAGCGACTTGCTCGAGTCTTTTGACTCTTGTAGCCTTATATAAGTATTCTTTTAACTTAATCCCGTATTCCCTCTTAAATGACATGACTGTAAAAATCCTCTAAGGTTTCCCACTTATGTGCAACCATAGGGGTCCATACTGCAGGACTTAACCGTGCTTCAAAATAATTAACCTTATCTTCTTTGCTTTCCCTGACATCTCAACATATGGGATGAACTCCTTGTTTTCTACATAAACTTTCCCCCTAGACGTCCTTTCTTCAAGTAGGTATAAAACCTTAAACTTCATTTCCTTATGCAATGTCAACCGACTATAGAGGCTCTAAACTCTCAATCTTTCATGTACTTCTTGTACATCTCATAATAACATCGAACTTCAAAACTTCAGTCCTCTCTTTCTCTTGTGGGTCACCTTATGCATCTTTTGGTATTACAAGAACAACTTCACAACCGTACAAGTATGCCATTAGGCGGAGTTCCCCATTCACAATCACCGAAAGATCCACTCATAACTCCACCAAGTACTAACATCATAGCTCTAAGCTTGCCGCGTTGCCCTAATCCAGGTTCCTCGTTTCACGTTATAGCCACTATGGCTTCGCCATGCGAGTCACAAAAACCTTGACTTAACTTTCGCTCGTGAAAACATGACATCCATAACCTTAGAACAAACATATCATACCTCCTCTTACATATATATACCCCCTTTTCGCACAACAACTATAGAAGACTCACCTTCCTCTTCGTTCTTCCAATTTGATTTACCTTGATCCATGTCATTTCTCCATATAACAATATCATGACCTAAGAAGGTCGCACCAGATCGTTACAATCCCTCTCAACAAGGTACATTATCATCACTTGTTGAAATCGGTAAATTGTTACTTGATTAAGATATTTGCACTTCCCTTGATATGCTTCTTCATTGCCGACATTCAAACACCACGAATATTATGAGTTCTCGTTACCCTTCTTCATGATCCCACACCTAGATTACTCTCCCCACCTACAATCACCAGTATACAACCCGCACCTGTGGATTTTTGGTGGTCACCGATTAACTCCTTGATGACCCTCTCCAAGATCAACGACTTACCCTGCTACGACACTTCCATGATACCATACTCCTGATGGATACCTTCTCATGGTACGTTGTCTTAAACTTCACTAGCTCATTTTTACTCTACTTCCAACTCCGTTAGCTCCGACTACGCTCCCCTCTTCCTTCCGCTTCTGTAAGATAACTATATCTCCCCAACTCTTTCGTGTCATATGACCCAATTTCATAGGCTTAACCGTTCTTCATAATATCTTGTAAGTGTCTTCCCAACATATCTATTGTTAGTAACCACTCTCTCTTCTTTTGGTTGGTAACTTGAGTCTTTCAATCCAAACTCCTTGTTTATCTTTCATCTTCTGAAGATCATCATCCACACACCCTTCCTCCTTCTTAGCGTTGCTCAATCTCGTTTCAATGACGGAAAATGATTGACTCCACCAGGTAATTCTACTATGTGAACTTTTACCATGTGATCCTCCTCTTAACCCTCGTATTTTTGACTCTTCACTTCTTGGTACCTCGCAAGCTTAACTTACGATATTTTAAATCCTTCCCACATGTTTCGTTCATTTCCCTCATCTTAACTCCCATGGACTAGAAACGTCTAAGGAAAGCTTTAGTGGAACACCACCTAAACCTTGCTAGAACGTACTCATCTCCTCCTCGATTTACATCTTTAGTTGTGCACGCTTCTTCTCGAAGAAATTAAGTTCGTAATCTACATTGGTCTTGTTGTCTTTAAATCATGGTTCCTTTGGAACCACTTCCGCACATTAATGTTACTCCATTTTCTTGTATGGTCTCCATCTTGATTTCTCTTAAGTTGTCTCGAGTTCTTCTTTCTAATTGTCCGTCCTTCGTTTATGTCATCTCTAGTCCTCCTCTTTGATGTCCTTTTATAGGAATCCGAGAAACGCCATGGTGTTCGTCTACACGAAACGCTCAACTCGATACTTGAGTGTACCCCTCCACGTATGAATGATATCCCAAGCCAACAACGTCGTCTTAAAGGTGATGCTATCTTTCCGTCATCCTAACTATAAGGTCCATACTATATACTACTATATATAAGAGTCCGTATATAAGCCCATAAATGTCCTATGTCCACATAACTACTAATATAACACATACGGTAATTCATTACAACACAACAAGGTCCAAAGCATATATTATAGTCAACATATATACTATACATATAAATCAAGTCATCATGCAACTACAATCCACATATAATAATAGTCCAAAAACATCCTAAGTCCACGATACCTATCTACATATATACATATATACATATATATACTAAAAATCAATAAACTATGCTGCCGAGATCCGCGGAAGGAGTGGTGGTCCGTACATTCTACTCCGACTCATGCATGTGATTTTGAAAACAAAAACTCAGAACCCGCGGGGTTCTGTTTTATTCCTTATTCGGCCTTTAGAAGATTGCGAGTGCCATTGTTGTCAACCTAGGGCTCTGATACCACTATTGTAACACCCCGAATCCGCGGGACTCGGGATGCTACGGGTTGGGACCTCACAATGGGTCCCGACCCTTAGCCTGACAACAATTTCACCGGATCTTTCAACATGGCACAAATAAAGGCAAACCAAAATTCCTTTTAATGCAAATGATAAGAAACCCGAAGGAAAACAACAAAAGACTTCAGCCGATAATCAACACCAAGATTAAAACGCCATACACACGGCATACCAACATAATAAACGAAGAATAAAACACAACCCGACTCCAACCAAAACCCACTCCTAAAATGTACGGAACCCCGGCTGCCCACTCTTCTGGATCTCTCGGCCGCTTTCCTAACCTGCAAGGCAATCTACAACAATATCGGTATAAAACCGTTAGCTAGCATTCAAGGCATTAGAATCATGGTATTGGCACATACACACATAAGGCATCATAAACACACAACATGTTCCAAAACACACAATTCGGTTTATTATTATTTTTTTTTTTTAAGTTATTCCATTACTAATTTCCATTTAGTTGTGGCACGGAAATCACAAGGATCCCGCCCTTGTCCCCTTTCACCAAACAGGTTTGGGCCAGATGCGAATCAGCATCACCTGTTGGACTGGTCGCAAGGCACCTCCCGACCATCCCCATTTTGGGCCGGACATAGTGGTCACCGCCCGTTATCATACACTTGGGCCAAATATAAACATATAAAGTCGGTGGTCCTATTACCGGTTTAGATGTTATAACATAAGCAATAAACACACACATAAACAATAAACACACACCACCAAACACGCATTGAAACTAATACAGAGAATACGAGCTAAGTAAGTCCGAAGACTTACCTGTCCCTAAGATAAACCGGCTAAATCCCGTACTCAGTTTCCCAGAGGAATGTAACTCAACGCCTGATCAGACAAGGCACACAATCAATAACTAACCAATAAGCTAGAAGCCCTCGGGCTTCTAGTCTCCCAAAAACTATACGAGGTCACAACCCTAGCATGCTAGGTCCAACTCCTAATCCTGAAGATCATCCTATGATCGTACCGAAACATCACAATACTCATAACCATCCAACATCTATATACGGTTCAAGGCCACTACTTGGCATTTCCACTAAGTTATGCTACATCCCTCCTAGCATGATACTAATACTAAACATAACCATATCGAGGGAAAAAAGGTAACTCACACGATGTCAAAAGACGGAAGATTGTCAATGGATGTCGACTTGGACTCATTAGGTCTTTATCGGGACGCTTCCGAACCTAACACCAAAACTAGACAAATTTAGCTCGAACGCTAAATTTGATCGAAATATATTTAATATATAAAAACTAAGGAAAAAATCGCTTTCGAATGCCCTTGTTAAAACCCGTAAAACCCTTTCTGGGCAAAAATATGAAATTCTAGAAACTTGGTCTTAAACCCATAATTAAAACTTGAGCCATAAACCGAATTTAAATCCAACTAAACATAATATACCGAGTATAAAAATGTAAGAATATCCCGTAACTAAAAACCCAAGGTTCAATACCGTCAAGCCATTTTCCGGGCAAAATACACATCACAACACGCATCGTAAACCCGCAACCCAAACTCCGGGCCGTAAATACGGAACTTAAGAACATAAACCATTTCCAGAAAATAACTTTTGGCCAAAACATAAAATATATATATTCCAACAGGGGCATAAATTCAAATTCCCGAAACTTGGGGCCATTTTCTATAATTAGTTTCTGCAGGGGTATAAAGTGCAACTTCCAAAGATGGGGACAAAACTGCAATTATAGAGATAGGGTATATTCTGCAATTATACCAAACTGAAGGGGGCCGATTGTAATTAGGGCAAAAGGTATCCTCTTCAACCTCTGGAACAGCGCAGAAGAGAAAGGTCCGATCGGGTGGCGGCAGCCTTGGCGGAGGAAGGAGGTTGCATAGGCGGCGTGGTCCCGGTGGAGAGCGGCGGCGTCGGACCCAGGCGGTGCGTGACAGAGGAGGCTGCAAAGTGGAGCCTTAGAGGCGCGGCGTTGGATCGATCCAGAGGGAGACGAGGTTGGCGGTTCCTCTCCTGCAGCGGGCGAGGCGAGACAGTGACTAGGGCGGTTGTTGCTTCCTCCAGCCGGCTCGTGCAGGCGGCGTCGATTGCAGGCGGTTGTGGTTCAGTTCGAGATTAGAAGAGAGGGAGAAGGGTGAGTCGAGAGATTGCGGTACGAGATGGTGAGAAGAGTGGGAGAGAAAGGGAGAGATCGATGAGGACAGTGAGGCTGCTTGGGGGTAGTCAACACAGGAGGGAGGGCGAAGGGACGCCTGGCCGGTCGCAGGCCGTTGCAGACGGGCGAACGAGGGGTTGGGTGTGGTGAGCGAGGGGTCGGAGATGGTGAAGCAGCAGAATCATCATCACACTAGAGCAGGAAGTAAAGAAAGAAGGGAGGAAGAGAGAAAATAAATAAAAAAAAATAAAAAGGATAAAGTATAATAGAGTAAACTCGATCAAACCGAATCGGAACGGAATTTCCGATTCGGAAAATTTCCTACTTTTCCGTAAGATAATATACGGACTTTATATATGTATCGAAATATATATATATATATATATATATATATATATATATATATATATATATATATATATATATATATATATATATATATATATATCTAAAACTTACGGAAATATACTTCCGATATAGGGGTCATTTTCGTAAAATACATCGATAATAAAGTATCGATAAAAGTAAGAAAATAAAAATCAAAAACGCGCCCAAAAAAAAAAAAAAAAAAAAAAAAAAAAAAAAAAAAAAAAAAAATGGGGCGTTACAACTTGAGGATACCTTGAGATCGATCTCTTAGTATCTGAATTCCTAAGACAAAAGAGGCGTCCCCAAGATCTTTCATCTCAAAATTTCTAATGAGAAATTTTTTGGTTTCGTGCAATAAGCCTATATCGTTACAAGCCAATAGTATGTCATCAATATACAATACTAGAAAGATAGATTTGCTCCCACTGAATTTGTGATACACACAATCTTCAACCTTATTCACCTCAAATCCAAAGGATGTGATCACTTGATGAAATTTATAATTACATTGCCTTGATGCCTGTTTAAGCCCATAGATGGATTTCTTTAATTTACAAACCATAGATTTTGAATCTTTGGATTCAAAATATTCTGGTTGAACCATATAAATGGTTTCATCAATGTTTTCATTGAGAAACGCTGTTTTTCACATCCATCTGATGTAACTCTAAATCAAAATGAGCTACTAATGCCATTATTGTCCTAAAAGAGTCCTTAGATGAAACCGGAGAAAAGGTCTCTTTAAAATCAATACCTTCCTTTTGAGTGATTCCCTTTGCAACTAGACGAGCCATATATCTTTCGATATTGCCTTTTGCATCCCTTATGGTTTTAAATATCCATTTACAACCAATGGGTTTTGCACCTTTTGACAACTCGACAAGATCCCATACGTCATTGTCCTTCATGGATTTCATCTCCTCTTGCATGGCTTTAATCCAGTATTGAGAGTTAAAACTTTGAAGGGCCTCAAGAAGATTAATTGGATCATCCTCTGCAATGCCTGTAGAATCTTCTTGTTCCATAAGATACGCGATGTAATCATCTGATATCTCTCCCACATGATCTTCTTGTTCTACTAGATATACAATGTAGTCATCCGGAATTGCATATCTTCTTTCTCTACCGGATCTCCTTAGAGGCACTTCTTGGGGTGGTTGAATTTGCTCTATGGAAGGAACTTCATTGTTGTCTAAGACCGGAGTTCTTTCTTGAAGAGTGTTAAGAGTTGTATCTTGATCACTTTCAATAACAATATTGAGAAGAGAGATTAATTCCTCTTCCGTAGAGACAACTTCGTCAAGAGTGACGTTCCTCAATCCTTCCCCTCCAAATTCTACATCCTCAAGAAATCTGGCATTTCCCGACTCAAAAAATAATCGGGTAGCGGGATCATAAAATTTAAACCACGAGAGCGTTCAGCATATCCAACAAAGTAGCAACGAGTTGTCTTAGAGTCCAACTTTCTTTTGTTAGGCTTGTAAGGCCTTGCTTCAACTGGACATCCCCAAATGTGTATTGCTTTATGTTGGGCTTTTTCCCAGTCCACATTTCATATGGGGTTTTAGCTACCGGTTTGCTAGGTACTCTATTAAGGATATATACTACAGTTTTTAGCGCTTCTCCCCAAAGTGATTCAAGTAAAGAAGAATGATTAATCATACTTCTCACCCTATTTAATAGTGTTCTATTCCGTCTCTTAGCAACACCATTCATGTTGGGTTTGCCCGGCATATTGTACTAAGGGACAACTCCACACTCCTTTAGGAAGTTAGCAAAGGATCATGGACGTTGTTCTCCTGATCCATCATATCTGCCATAATATTCTCCACCACGGTCAGATTTGACGGCTTTAATCTTCTTACCAAGTTGAACTTCAACTTCAGCTTTGTAAGCCTTGAAAACATCCATAGAATGTGATTTCTCACGTATCAAGTAAAAGTACCCATATCTGGAGTAGTCGTCTATGAACGTAATAAAGTATTGTTGACCATTCCACGTATCTGTAGGGAATGGACCAGAAATATCCGTAAGTATTAGTTCTAAGACTTTTGTACTTCTGTTGGCACCTAACTTCTTATGTTTGTTAATTTTCACTTGACACACTCAACACAAACTTGAAAGTTTGTTAAATCAAGGGAATCAAGAATTCCTTCTGACACAAGGCTTTGAATTCTTTGTTTAGAGATGTGGCCTAAGCGCTTATGCCATAAGAATCCAGAATCTTCATCCAATTTTCGCTTTGTACCTCTAGAACCTGTGTGCAGGATTTCAACATGAGAAGCAACCGTTTCTAGCATATAAAGAGGATCAATTAAGATACCGGTACCAACAAGATCTGAATTTAAGAAAATACCAAATTTTCCATTTCCAAAACTACAAAGGTATCCACCTTTGTCCAAACAGGAAGTAGAAATTAAATTATTTTTAAATAACGGAGAAACAAAAGTATCCTTTAAATCCAAATAACATCCAGTACTTAAATTTAATCTAAAATGCCCTATTGCTTCCACAGGAACTTTATTGCCATCGCCAACATAGATGAATCTTTCAGCATCACTTGGTGGTCGACTCCAAAGGCAACCCTGCATTGACACACAAATGTGAGTAGTAGCACCAAAATCTACCCACCACATGTCATTAGGTACATAAGCTAAATTAGCCTCAGAACAAACTAGAGTGAGAACTTTACCCTTCTTTTCACGCCAAGCAGCGTACTTAGAACATGCTTTCTTCATATGTCCTTCCTTTTTGCAGAAAAAACAAGTGAGTTCATCACTTTGCTTCTTCACCTTTTTTATGTAAATGTGTACCAACTGCAGTATTCTTAGCCCTTTTCTTTGATTTGTTTTGAGAGCTTGATGTAAAGTGAGCACTTTATGTCTTAACTCTTTTTATCATGTCTTCTTCTTGCACACATTGCAAAATGAGCTCATTAAGAGTCCATTTTTCCTTCTGAGTATTATAACTCGCCTTAAAATGACTAAATTGTGTGGGAAGAGACAGGAGAACTAAATGCACGAGTAAATCATCATTTATCTCTAACTTTAGTGCCTTTTGTTTTTCCGCAAGATTTGACATTTGCATAATGTACTCCCTTATGTTTCCTTTTCCTTTGTACCTCATAGAAATCAGAGCAGCCAAATGGTTGCTTGTTTATGCTCTCTCATTCTTAGCAAAATATTTCTGAATTGCCTCAAAGGATTCCTTAGCATCTTTGCTCACAGAAATAGAGCCCCAAAACGCTTCCGGAATGGAACATTTCATGATCATAAGACACATACGGTTAGAGCGATCCCACTTCTCTACTTTCGCTTCATTGGAGTAGAAACATTAGTAGTAGTTGCTGAAACTAAACATAAAAGCAAAGAAATAACACAATTAATCAATTAATTTTAAAACAAGATACCCAACACAACTTGACATTCAGTGTTTGCACAAAACATCAATTGTAAACAGTACTCTCAATGCAACAATCAAACATTGATAATAAATCCGGTCAAATAATAGCCTTTCTTTGAACCGACTATTATTCACATGGATAACCTTTACATTATCGCTATTTATTGTCACATGCGCTTTCACTATTTGTCCAAACATTGACCTTCCTTTGAGCCGATCAATATCCGCATAATTGATGAAAGCACAAATGATTAATCAATATATTATCCTTAGTGTGATTTTGTTTGGCCAAATATTAACCTTCCTTTGGGCCAATCAATATTCGCATAAACAAGTATAATCACTAGTGTATTTAATGTTTGGCCAAATATCAAACTTCCTTTGGGCCGATTGATATCCGCATAAACAAACGATACACTAACCCTTATAATTTTAAATTAAAATAATTTACACAACATAGACTACTTTGGTAGCGTATCGCTTCAATTATTTAATTTAAAATAAAATTTAAAATATACAAATTCTTAAATATATCTCGTGTAATTAAAAACTAAATATTACACTCGATGATCTTTAATCGATACAAGATATAGTGGAAAATGCTGAATTTTACGTTCGTATAAACAACTACCAGTAAACTCCATATCCAGCCACATATATGCGGCATTTGAAAATTTTACAAGCATGCAACTTTATAAAACAAAACATATGATACAATATTTGTATATAAAACATGATATTATTTTATAAAGCAATATACTTTTCAAATAATATCTCAGCATAAAGAAAAAGCAATAGGCTTTTTCAACTTAAGTTCTCAACATAAAAAAAAAAGCATAGGCTTTTCAATTTAAGTTGCAGATAGGTAGGATTGCCATTCTGATAGGTGATGGAATCACTATCATTTAGGATAGTTTTTAGAGTATTTTGATTGCATTTGTGTCGGTTTATGCTACTAAATCCTTGGTCCAGAAGAAGAAGACTAAAAGAAGCCAAGGAAGGAGTTATAAGCACTTAGGAGTGAAGATCGTTCACGAAGCAAAGCTTTAGTTACCTCACCGTCCCTGCGCAGCCTTGCCACCGCCCCTGCGGGTGACGCCTTACACCGGAGCGCTCCCTGCGCCTTCACCAGCGCCAACCATGAAGAGTGTCACCGCCCCTGCGCCACTCCCTGGCGCCCCTGCGGTGACCTACCCTGAAGAAACGAAGACCAGCCCCCCTACGTCTCTCACTGCGCCCTTGCCTGCACCTCAACCTGGGAGTTGGAAGGCGAAGAGGCTGTGTCACCGCCCCTGCGTCGACATAGGGACGCCCCGGCGGCTTGGCATCAGAAACGTCAGGAAGTTGAAGGGTCAGACGTTTGAAGAGCATTAAAGATCCGCCCCAGCGGAATTGCCTAGCCGCCCCTGCGGCCTTGAAAAAGATCAAGCGTTTTTGCCTCCACCGCCCCTGCGGCTTAACGTCAGAAGCTTTACTCCGGCTGTTTACACCACCTTTATGGCATTAAAGGTGGCTGTTTTGGGCCGGCCATTTACTCCTATTTAGTGCCTTTTGTAGTATAAATAGTCCTTGGTTGATTGCTAGAATCATCCATCTTATCATCTTGTTAGCCAACAAATTATCCACTTAGATTGTCTTGCTACCTTGTAATGAGTTGCTAACTCCCTTGCTACATTGGGTTGGTTTGAAGCTGCATTGTTACTTTGGTTGTAAGTTCTTTTTAATATAAGTTTTCATTCAATAATACTTTGTGTCTCCTTGATCTCCATTGTCTAATTGCATGTTTACTATTGCTTGAGATTGATCACCTTAGGTTCTAAAGTGCATGTAAACAACTAGGATTAATAGGTTCCGGGTTCGGGTCTTTAATCTAGTAGCAACTTTAAGTAATAACGGGTTGTGATTACTTAAAGAAAAGGAACGCAAATATAAAGATAAGTTTAACGGTTTTAATCTTCTCTTTATATCCCTTAGTCTTTGTTTGAAAGCTAACTTGTTATTTGTTCTTGTAGGTTTACGGAACTTTAACCTGTTAAGTTGTGTTGATGCCGGTTGGCTCAACACATATATATGATCGAGACGGGAGATTACTTGAAAACTTGTAAAGGGAACTCACCAAAGTAGCAATTGCATGCTTAGAATCAACCTAGTGTAGATTCATCCATTATTGTCTTACTTGTCGCTTTAATTGTTTTCATAAGTTTTTGTGCATCAATTCCACCAACCCTCCCCCCCCCCCTTGTGTTACTTTTCACTATAATCGATAATCGCATCGAAAACACCTTAACTCTCTTGGGTTCGACCCTTACTTAATCACTATACTTGTTCTTAGTGCTAAGTCGGGATTTACTTTTGATTGGGTATAGACGACCATAGAAATACCTTCGGTCAAATTTTGGCGCCGTTGCCGGGGAGTTTTAGTGTTTTATTGTTATTATTGATTATTGGTTTGAACCATTTTTATGGTTCAAACCCGTGCTACTAACTCCGGCGTTGCTTCTTTTGATCCAGAAATTGAGAGGACGCACATCCGGCAGCGAAGACAACAACAACTTCAACAAGAGATGGCTGACCGTACTCTTCGTCAACTTACGCAGCCCACCTTGGCTCAAAACCCTCTTGCGGTCACTATACCGGCACTGGGGAAGGAGTTAACTTTGAGCTCAAGCCGGGCCTCATTCACTTGCTCCCATCCTTCCATGGGCTAAGTGGTGAAGACCCCATCAAGCACCTTGGGAAGTTCCATACCATGTGTATGAGCATGAAGCCGGCCAACATTACCGAAGGACAAATCAAGATGAGGGCATTCGGCTTCACACTCAAAGATTCGGCGGATGATTGGTATTACCACCTTCCATCCGGAAGTATCAACACTTGGGAGAACCTTCACAAGGCGTTCTTGGAGAAATACTTTCCAGCTAAGAAGGCCAATAGCTTGAAGAAAGCTATAAGCAACATCGAGCAAGAGGCAAACGAAACTCTCTACGAGTACTTCGAAAGGTTTGCACGCCTCCGATCCAGCTATCCTTTTCACGGATATTCAACTCAAGATCTAGTCTTGTACTTGTACAATGGCTTGCTAGACAATGAAAGGAGGATCGTCGATGCGGCTTGCGGAGGTAATATTCTTAACTCTACTCCTGACCTTGCTTTGGAAAAAATACAGGAACTAGCGGAAGGTACTCGGAACTTTGGAAGGACCCCGGCTAAGAAAGGAGTTCATGCTGTGAGTTCCGGGAAGAGTGAGATTTTCACCGAGCTCGCGGAATTGAAGGAAATGGTGAAGAGGCTATCACTTATGGAAACACCGCAACAGCTCAAAGCTTGTGGAGTTTGTGCTGACCCGTATCATCCAACGGACATATGCCCACAAGTCCAGGATGACGATGCTGAGGTAAACGCAATGGGTTATGGACAACCACATCAACAAAGACCTAGGAACGATCTCTATGCACAGAATTTCATGCCAAATTGGCGTGACCAACAGAATTTTCGTTGAAGGGATCAACAAAACCAACAACAACAACCCCGCCAAGGTAAGTATCACTCAACTGAGGATATGTTGCAGGTTTTGACTAAACACTTTGCTACTCATGTCCAAACAATAGAATCTAGCATCAAGAACCTTGAACAACAAGTTAGTCAAATGGCGGAAGCTATTTCTAGGACCGAATCAAGGCTTTCCGGAGGATTACCTTCCCAGACATTTATAAACCCCAAGGAGAATGTTAGTGCCCTAACATTAAGGAATGGGAAGCAAATCCAACAAAAACCAGCCAAAGAATCACAAAGCAAACCTTTTGTCGTTTTTTCTGCACCCACAGCCGCCCCTACGGCTGCAACTGTGCCCAACACAGAACGGGCGACGCCCCTGCGGCTGGATGTCCCCGCCCCTGCGGTGATAACCCCTGAGCCGCCCCTGCGTTTTCAAGCTGACGCCCCTGCGGAAAACACAACAGAGGGTCCTGCTGAAAAGGATACATACGTCCGGCCTACTTTCCGCCACTGTACTCCGAGAAGCCACCAACTCCTTTTCCTGAGGCTTTGAAGGAGAGAAGAATCATTGAGGACAAGGACCTCTTTGAGACTTTCTCCAAATGCGAGGTAAACATTCCCCTCCTTAAGTTGGTGAAAAGTATCCCTAAGTATGCTCGTTTTTTGAAGGAACTTTGCACTATCAAGAGGAATCAAAAGCTAAAAGGGAAACGGAAAGTGCAAGTGAGTGAGCATGTGTCGGCAGTTTTCCAATGGAGAATGCCCAAGAAGTGCAGCGATCCGGGCATGGTAAGCATTCCTTGTGTTATAGGGGAAACCCGCTTTGACAAAGCAATGCTTGATCTCGGTGCTTCTATCAATGTTTTACCATATTCGATTTACAAATCACTTGGCCTTGGGCCATTAATGAAAACTAGGATTGTAGTACAACTTGCTGATAGATCTAATGTGTACCCGAAAGGGATAATTGAAGATGTATTAGTAATGGTAGACAACCTAATATTTCCTGCTGATTTCTTTGTAATGGATATGGAAAATGATTCACATGCTGCACCAATTCTGTTAGGTAGGCCATTTCTGAAAACGGCTAGGACAAAAATTGATTATATTTGTGGTAAATTGACCATGGAGTTTGATGGAGAAGTAGTGGAATTTGACATCTATGATGCAATGATATTTCCTAGTGATGATCATTCTTTGTGTGCTATTGACATTGTTGAACCTTTTGTGCAAGATGTTTTTGATAACTCTGACGTGGATGAATTGAGAAATGTGATTGAGCATGACAATGATGGTTTCAAATCAGATTATGTGTTGACATCTAGCATGAAAGAGGTCCTAGCCCAATTAGATGGGCATAAAAGGCTACCTATCTCCAATTTGGCCATTGGGCCCACTTTACTAACCCAAGCGAGAAGCTTGTTCCGTCCATAGTGAAGGCACCTGAAATAGAATTGAAGGACCTTCCGTCACACCTCAAGTACGTTTTCCTTGGAGAACACAATACCTTTCCGGTGATTATATCCAACAAGTCGACCACCGGACAAGAAGGAAGTGTTGAAGCTCCTCTAAGCGGATATGATCTTTCCTATCTCGGATAGCACTTGGGTTAGCCCAACCCAAGTAGTTCCAAAGAAGGGAGGCATCACTATGGTGGAAAATCAACATGGAGAGATGGTCCCAAGCAAAACACAAACCGGATGGAGAGTTTGCATTGACTACCGCAAGCTCAATAAGGTAACACGAAAAGACCATTTTCCATTACCTTTTATTGATCAAATGTTAGAACGTCTTGCAGGTCATCAGTACTACTGTTTCCTGGATGGATATTCGGGCTATTTCCAAACAGCCATCGCACCAGAGGATTAAAAGAAGACGACGTTCACTTGCCCATTTGGCACTTTCGCATATCGTAGAATGCCATTTGGACTTTGCAACGCACCAGGCACTTTCCAACGGTGCATGATAAGTATTTTCTCCGAATACATAGAAAATTTCATTGAAGTCTTCATGGATGATTTTACCGTCCATGGAGATAGTTTTGACGCATGTTTAGGGCATTTGAAACTTGTTCTTGAAAAATGTGTTGAAACCAATTTAGTTCTTAATTCGGAAAAATGCCATTTCATGGTCGAACAAGGAATTGTGCTAGGACATGTAATATCTTCAAAAGGGATAGAGGTAGATAAGGCAAAGGTTGATGTTATTCAAAATTTACCTTATCCTACTAATGTTCGGGAAATCCGATCTTTCCTTGGTCATGCAGGTTTCTACCGACGTTTCATCAAAGATTTTTCAAAAATCTTGGCACCCCTGTGTGAATTGCTCAAGAAAGATGTCACCTTCATAGTGGATGAGGATTGCAAGAAATCTTTCGACACTTTGAAGGCATGTCTCACCACCGCACCAATTATCTGTTCCCCGGATTGGGAGAAACCTTTTGAAATCATGTGTGACGCCAGTGACTACGCCGTTTGAGCTGTCTTAGGCTAAAAAGACGGATGGGCCTCCCATGTAATCCATTATGTGTCTATGACACTCAATGGAGCGCAAAGGAATTACTCTACCACCGAGAAGGAGATGTTAGCAGTGGTTTTTGCCCTTGAGAAATTCCGGTAGTACCTACTTGGGGTAAAGGTAATTATCTTCACTGACCATGCAGCTCTTAGGTGCCTCATGGCAAAGAAGGAGGCAAAACCACGATTGATCTGATGGGTGCTTCTTCTAAGTGAGTTTAACCTAGAGATAAGAGACAAGAAGGGGGCTAAGAACCTGGTGGCCGATCATTTGAGCAGACTAATGCAAGAGGAGAAAGATCCAGAAAAAAGAGAGATAGCCGGAAGTTTTCCAGACGATACCTTCTACACAACTCTCTGTTGTGTAACCGCCCCCACGCCTCACACCATCCGCCCCTGCGGCTCAGTCTAGGCGCCCCTGCGGAATTATCGACAGAGGTTTATCTTAAGCTCCAATCTTTTAAGCCTTGGTTTGCTGACATTGTGAACTTCATTGTCAAGAAGGAATATCCTCCAGACTTCACCAAGGTACAACGAGAGAAGGTAAAGGTTGAAGCTCGACACTACGTTTGGGACGATCCTTACCTTCGGAAGCATTGTAGTGACCAAGTGATCCGGCGTTGCATTCCGGACAATGAGGTACAATCCGTCCTAACTTTCTGTCATTCTGAAGCATGTGGGGGCACTTTGGGGCAAACAAAACTGCAAAAAAAGTTTTGGAAGCCCGTTTCTTTTGACCACACATTTTTCGAGATGCTTTTACATTTTGCAAAGTGTGTAATAGATGTCAAAGGGTAGGAAATCTTTCAAGGAGACATGAAATGCCCCAATCCTCTCTTATATTTTGTGAAATATTTGATGTTTGAGGAATTGATTTCATGGGGGCCGTTTCCTACTTCATTCGGGACCACATATATTTTGCTTGCGGTGGACTATGTTTCCAAGTGGGTGGAAGCAAAGGCCACCAAAACTGATGATTCAAAAGTGGTTGCAGCTTTTCTGAAAGAAAATATCTTTGCAAGATTTGGAATCCCAAAAGCCTTAATCAGTGATAATGGTACCCATTTTTACAACAAGACGATCACAGCTCTCCTTAAGAAGTACCACGTTCACCAAAGAGTATCAACAGCTTATCATCCACAAACAAACGGCCAAGATGAGGTGTCCAACCGGGAAATAAAGACCATCCTTAAAAAGACGGTTTCTTCCGGGCGGAAGGATTGGAGTGCAAGGCTAAATGACGCCTTATGGGCATATCGGACAGCCTACAAAACTCCTATCGGGATGTTCCCTTTTATGCTTGTGTTTGGGAAAGCTTGCCACCTACCGGTGGAGTTAGAGCACAAAGCTTGGTGGGCGGTAAAGAAGTGCAACATGAACATAGAGGAAGTGGGAGAATTCCGGAAGCTCCAATTGCAAGAGTTGGAGGAACTGAGACTAGATGCATATGACCATGCTACCACATACAAAGAAAATACCAAAGCATGGCATGACCGGAACATTCTCCGGAAGGACTTCAAGGTAGGTAATAATGTACTTCTCCTTCAATCACGTTTGAAACTCTTTGCAGGTAAGCTGTGTTCGAGATGGACAGGTCCGTTCATAGTAGCCGAAGTATACCCTCACGGGGCTGTGGATCTCTATGATCCCCAAACGCACAAGGTGTTCAAGGTAAACAGACAAAGACTAAAGCTCTACCTTGAAGGAGTCAAGAACGATCCAATCGACGAGATGGTGCTAGAGGAAGCACAGTCAAAGAAGTAGAGACCCTACGTCGAGTCAACAACGTAAAACAAAGGCGCTTCTCGGGAGGCAACCCGAAGGAATAAGAAGAGGAGCCTCTGTCAAGAAACCGCCCCTGCGGCATTGTGTCCCTGCCCCAACGGTGACACTCATGCCCAATGCCGCCCCCGGTGCTGGGCCTGTGCCTGCAAAACACCTGTCACCGCCCCCGCGGTGACATCCCTATGCCCCTACGGCGGCCATCCTTGACACGAATTCCCAGCGCCGCCCCCGGCGCTGAGCCTGCGTGCCCCTCCCCCTTGTCGCCACCCCTGAGGCGACAAACTCCCGCCCCTGCGGGTTTACCCAGAAAAAAAAGAGGATCTCAAAAATGCCTACACCTATCACGCACCACCCACCACCCAGCAACCTTCTTCACCAAACACACAAACCCTCCAAAACCCCTCTTCTTCAGAAACACTCTCACGCCCCTGCGCCCTCTGCCCAACAACGCTCTCGCCGACGCCCCTGCGCCACCTCCGACAACCAGCCACCAGTCGCAACGCCCCTGCGCCACCCTCTCCCACTACCCCTTACTCACTCACAGTCCTACGACCTTCATCATCACCCACTTCACACATTCCACTCCAGCTACACCGCCGGCGACGACTAAACCACCAAGGACGTCACCGGAGCAGCCTCAGCAACACCACTTCCATCGCTCCCCAGAAATTGCCTTTACAATTCTCCTGTACCTACGGCTGCAAGCATCCGCCCCTGCGCCTCACTGCCCCCACGCCTGCACAATCGCCTCTACGGAAATCACACCAGAGAGGTCGTTTTCTTTTCCTTATTTCGACATTTGCTAATCTTTTGCTTCAATTACTTTCAAGAATGGAAGCCCCAAGGAAATACAAGATGACCGACGCAGAGAAGGAGCGTTACAGGATTGTGCAGGATCAAGTTGTGTATGCAACTCGATTTTTGCATATTCCTACTCTAGAGAAACTAGGCATGCTAGAGAGCATGCAAGCTTTTTTAGCGAATGCCGGGCTCGGAGACTTCCTCCAAAAGAGTGCTCCAACATATCCCGAGCTCAACAGACAGTTTATCTCCACTTTCACAATGGAGAAGGAAGATCACGTGTGTATCGGCCTCACCTTCAAGTTCAACAAGGTGAAATACACTCTTGATTACGCCGATCTACGGGAGGCCTTTGGGGTGACTCTAAACCCCTCTGCAAACTGGTGGGATCCAATCCCGGCCCCGGATCTGTGTGAGTTTTGGCAAGCAACTACCGGGTCAGAATTCCATGCTGGGGGTGAGTACTCCAACAAACTCACTCACCCCAACTTGAGGCTCATTTCAAAGATCCTCATGAGTGTCTTCTGTGGACACAAAAAGGAAAACAAGGTCGCCCTCAAGGACCTCCCAATACTCTACTCCTGCCTTCCACAAAGCGAGAAGGTGATGGATTGGCCCTCTCTCTTCCTTGCCGCTTTGAAGCGGATTAGGAGGGATGAGCCGAGGGATATTGTCGGCAGTGGGGTCATCTCTTTGTTCGTCTCACAAGTGATGGACCTGTCCGAGTTAGAGGACGGGATGGCGACTCCTCTCTACACTGAGGGGATGCTTAGGAGGTGCAAGCTCCTCCGGCGGGACGGGGAGAACCTATTTTGGATCTCCCTTGCAAATGGAAGCCACCTCACCTACCTTCCCCGGCCTATACCATTAGGAGGTGAGCTCTCCGAGCTCTACATTCCGGCAGATCCTTTCGTGCCAAGGAGGCCACTAGTGGCCATTGTGGAGAGGCATGCTGCCAGGTCCAGCCGGGCTCATCAGGAGGAGCACCTGCCCATCCCAGATGACGAGGAGATGCCCACTGCGGCACCGGAGGAGGATCTATCCCTTGCGAGCCTTCAGGCTCAGATGGCGGCTATGACGACCCAGCACCGGACATGGCAGTCCGATTACCAGCAGACTATGCTGGAGCAGCAGCAGAGCTGGCAGACCAGTTTTACCACCTCCATAACCTCCCACTTTGACAAGAGGCAGGAGGCCTGGCAGGCAGCCCAGCAGCAGCAGCTGGAGGCTCAGCAGCTGGCTTGGTAGGCTAATTTTGAGACCTCTTTTGGCCGCCGGATGACTTCCCAGCAGGACCACATAGATGACATCTACCGCCGGCAGGAGCACTTCTTCAGCTATTTTCCTTACCCACCGGAGGAGGGTCCAGGTGGTCCATCCGGACCACCCCACTAAGGGGTACATTTCTTTTCCTTTCTCCCACATTTATCTTTGACTCATTTCCACTTTGAGGGCAAAGTGTACTTCAAGTATAGGGGAGGGATATATCATTGCTTGTACAGTTCATTGAGTTGTTTTGAGTTTGTTTTGCATCTTTTGAATTCAGATTGAAATTCACAAAAAAAAAAGCCAAAGAAAATGAAAAAAGGCATGAAAAACCTTGGATAAGCCGAAAACCCGAAAGGGTGGTTTAGGGAAAAAGAAGGTAGTCCGACCAACCTTAGGTTGGTGCAAAATTGGACTTGAGGGATGTGAGTTCAAGTGAGAAAAGAAGAAGAGTGGAAAGGTGAAAACCCGAAAGGGCGCTTTGGCAAAATGAGCGACACCGAGTGTAGGTTTCCCTTCCGGCGTTTGGCGACATAAGAAGGGGAGTCATAAGGAGGTTGTCCGGGTAGGCCACTCTTGGAGCAATAAGGATGGGAGTTTCTCTCTTTTTCTCACATTTTCTCTCTTTTCATTCTTTCTTTCTTGGTTTTTCTCTTGTTTTCATTGTCTTTTCTTGCTTACCCATGCTTCCTGAGGCCTTTGAGTCTAGTTGTTGTCATTTGTTTTACTCGGGACGAGTAAAAGGTCTAAGTATGGGGGAGTTTGATAGGTGATGAAATCACTATCATTTAGGATCGTTTTTAGAGTCTTTTGATTGCATTTGTGTCGGTTTATGCTACTAACTCCTTGGTCCAAAAGAAGAAGACTAAAAGAAGCTAAGGAAGGAGTTATAAGCACTTAGGAGTGAAGGTCGTTCACGAAGAAAAGCTTATGTTGCCTCACCGCCCCTGCGGGTGACGCCTTACACCGGAGCGCTCCTGCGCCTTCACTAGTGCCAACCATGAAGAGTGTCACCGCCCCTGCGCCACTCCGTGGCGCCCTTGCGGTGACCTACCCTGATGAAACGAAGACCAGCTCCCCTGCGTCTCTCACTGTGCCCCTGCCTGCGCCTCAACCTGGGAGTTGGAAGGCGAAGAGGTTGTGTCACCGCCCCTGCGTCGACATAGGGACGCCCCGGCGGCTTGGCATCAGAAACGTCAGGAAGTCGAAGGGTCAGACGTTGGAAGAGCATTAAAGATCCGCCCCAGCGGAATTTCCTAGCTGCCCCTGCGGCCTTGAAAAAGATCAAGCGTTTTTGCCTCCACCGCCCCTGCGGAGCTGAAGGGCGCCCCTGCGGCTTAACGTCAGAAGCTTTACTCCGGTTTTTTACACCACCTTTATGGCATTAAAGGTGGCTGTTTTGGGCCGGCCATTTACTCCTATTTAGTGCCTTTTGTAGTATAAATAATCCTTGGTTGATTGCTAGAATCATCCATCTTATCATCTTGTTAGCCAACAAATTATCCACTTAGATTGTCTTGCTACCTTGTAATGAGTTGCTAACTCCCTTGCTACATTGGGTTGGTTTGAAGCTGCATTGTTACTTTGGTTGTAAGTTCTTTTTAATATAAGTTTTCATTCAATAATACTTTGTGTCTCCTTGATCTCCATTGTCTAATTGCATGTTTACTATTGCTTGAGATTGATCACCTTAGGTTCTAAAGTGCATGTAAACAACTAGGATTAATAGGTTCCGGGTTCGGGTCTTTAATCTAGTAGCAACTTTAAGTAATAACGGGTTGTGATTACTTAAAGAAAAGGAACGCAAATATAAAGATAAGTTTAACGGTTTTAATCTTCTCTTTATATCCCTTAGTCTTTGTTTGAAAGCTAACTTGTTATTTGTTCTTGTAGGTTTACGGAACTTTAACTTGTTAAATTGTGTTGATGCCGGTTGGCTCAACACATATATATGATCGAGACGGGAGATTACTTGAAAACTTGTAAAGGGAACTCACCAAAGTAGCAATTGCATGCTTAGAATCAACCTAGTGTAGATTCATCCATTATTGTCTTACTTGTCGCATTAATCGTTTTCATAAGTTTTTGTGCATCAATTCAACCAACCCCCCCCCCCCCGTGTTACTTGTCACTATAATCGATAATCGCATCTAAAACACCTTAACTCTCTTGGGTTCGACCCTTACTTAATTACTATATTTGTTCTTAGTGCTAAGTCGGGATTTACTTTTGATTGGGTATAGACGACCATAGAAATACCTTCGGTCACATTCCATATGTAATAAAAAAAAGACTTAAAAAAATGCCTATGAACAACAGGTTTACGCTTTACAAAATTGAAAAGTAGTGTTCAGATTTTATATAAAACAAATATA
This sequence comes from Fagopyrum homotropicum, assembly GCA_033239125.1. NCBI lineage: Eukaryota > Viridiplantae > Streptophyta > Magnoliopsida > Caryophyllales > Polygonaceae > Fagopyrum > Fagopyrum homotropicum. The sequence goes on from BSWB01000008.1 coordinate 34,265,349, forward strand.
TAAAATACAAAAGCATACTTTGCACGCCATAATAGAAAAGCAATTGAAAATTGCAGGATTTGCACAGAGGACTAAAGATAATATATATATATATATATATATATATATATATATATATATATATATATATATATATATATATATAATGTACTAGGGACTGCAGAAAAAATGAAAAGAGCCGGCACAAGACTCCGAAACTGAATACAAATATACGTATATAAATCCGTTCATAAAAAAAAAGGTTTCCTAATAACCTACACTACTACAAAATTGGGTTTATATTCCATAACATATAATCCGGACGTGTAATATATGGATTATAAAATAAGAAATAGGATGAGTAAATAATTATAATCCGGATTTAGTTATGATTCGGAATATAAAGTTAGCTAAATTATGTGATAAACAGTACAAATACACCATAATATAAACGCCCGGATTATTTGATAACCCAAATAATCCAGTTTCCTAAAAACCGGATTATTTGATCTATATGTCTAGTGAGAATAGAAGTACGCCCGGATTAATAAGCTCTCTCGATATCAAAAAAAATTTACTCTCCCGCTTGGCTTTTTCCCTGCGTGCCCTAGCCCCTTTTTTCCCCTTCCTCTCCAAATCACGATTTCTACTCTCCCAACCCTAGGTTCCCAATTCCTTCTTCTCAATCGCCATCGTCGGCCTGTGGGACTTCTTCACGGATTCCTTCTATCTTTTTTGGCAAATACTCGATTCAAGTTAGTTCTTTTCTCATCGACTCTTGATTTATATCTTCATCTATTTGAATTTGCGGTTTTCAATTCCTTATTTAGCTTGTTTGGAATAAAGTTGTAAAATACAGGATTTCGGTTGTCTCGCTTGCTCGCTCGATTTCTTCTTCCCTAAAACGATAGATACCTTCTTCATTCTCTCTAGATTTCTTCTTCTTCGTGTGAATCGGCGCCGGCATTCTTCAGTTCCCTAAGTGATTGTCTTCATTTCCATTTCCTTTTCTGACTGAATTAGTTTGGCTTCATTGTATTTGTTTTGCTTCATTTCTTGGATAGACAGTATACTACAAAAGAATATTGTGAATTTGTTTCACTTGATTAAATTGGCTTGGCTTCATCATTATGAATATGTGTGTTTTGTTATTGTTCAACTGTATTTCCATTTTATTTTCTTAAATTTGTTTGGTTGTATATAGATAGAAAGTAGATTGCATAGTAATCTTGTTAATTTCTGTGCAATTAGTTTGGTTATATATAGATCCACAGCAGACTACATAGTAATCTTTGTAGACCATGGAAATTACTTTAGACAACCTACATACATATTGGTAGAGGCTTTAACGGACAAAATCACAAAAGGCTTCTTCCTCCAGGTAGCCTACTGGCCCTACTTGGATGTTTTGTGTGGTTGAGTTTGGATGTAGTAAGTTTGTAATTTGGATGATAGAGGAATATGTCAGCTAATGGAATGATTTCCTTTGGAAATTTGTAGTTGAATTCTGTATGTTAGTTTCTTTATCAAGCCATTGATGTCTATGCAAATGGATGCTATGCCAGAATGTTTTTGTTTTTATGTTCCACTTTCATAAAATCTAATATATCATGACAACTCTTAGTGTGATGTATCTTATTCATAAACCAGAACATTGAGATCTCAAAGAATCCCTTAGAGTCGTGATATATTAGATTCTATGGATGGGTGTTATATTAGATTCTATATATCATGGCAGCTCTATATATCATGGCAGCTCTTTCATAAAAACTAATATATCATCAGCTCTTGTAGTGTATAAATACTTAGTCGTGATATATTAGATTCTATATATAACAAAAACAACAGCTCTTTGGAAATTTGTAGTTGAATTTCTGTATATTAGATTTTTTGGGATGTGGTCAAGGACTCAATGCACAAGGACTCTAAGGGATTGCCCGTTCAACTCAACATAAAAGAGGATGGAGTGGGCCAACTGTCAAAGCACTCTCCTCGACCTTTGTATTTGTCAAAATCTATGGATGGGTCATTAGGATCCACAATGAATGGAAAGAATGACTTACCAGCAGATCTCAAAGAATCTCTTAGTGGTCTGGCTAAACTAAGAGAAAATCCTAGGTATTATTCTGAAAACCAACATGCAAGATTGTCACATGAGATTAAGGTTGGATCTTCGCTTGCTATTTCAAGAGACGCTCCTAGGTATTCTTATGACGGGAGGGCGATAAGTCGCTTGTCTTTTGAGCCACGAGACTTCTCTAAATCCAATAAAAAAATGATCTCCCAAGACTCTCACTGGACAGTAGAGAGAGCTCCATGCGAAGCTCGAGCTACGACTCAAACTTAGCTTATCTTCCCACATATTTACAGAATGGTGATGATAGCTCTAATGAAGATCTTTTGAGTATGAAGCAATTATCTCGGCCTCCTAGTGTTGTAGCAAAGTTGATGGGTTTGGAGACACTGCCAGATAATAAACCATATAGGGATAAGCATTGTGGTTCAACCAATTCTCTTGAAAAGTGCCATCATCATTCAATGCCTTCAAAAACATTTGATCCATGCAGGCCTATACGGCTTCCTGCCTCCCCAAGGAGCTCGAAGAAAGACCCAACTTCACCCCGTTGGAAAACTGCTGAGATGCGACCAATTTCAAGTTCAAAATGTTCAAATGAACCAGCTCCGTGGAGGTATCTTGAAGGTAGTCGTACTTCTCAACATCAAACAACAAGACGACTTAAATCCCCCGAGAGTTCATCAAAATCTTCTCCCTCTGTTATTAGTGAGATTGAGAAAAGATTGAAAGATCTCGAGTTCAAGCAATCAAGAAGGCAATTTAGTCGCAAGCCAAAGTCCAATATTTTACAACAGAATGCTGACCAACTGAGTGAAGTAAGTAATGAGACTAGAAATATTAGTAGCATGGGGGATGATATATATGTGCAATCTGGTGGTGTTGCAACTCTGGAACCTATGAGGGGCGTGGCAGTCGCAAGCAACAAGAGATCTGTTGATGTAGTTGAGCGCGAGATCCTATCCCTCAAGTCTTTGAAGTACCCAGATGCTAGTGAAATAAAGACGGTTAGAGTCATTGAGAACCTCCTTGGTATTGCTTAGTCACTTATATATTTTGTTCTGTGTTGAGAAATTTTGTGCATTTTCATTGTAGAATTCAAGCACCAGATCAAGTTGTAATAACTTAGTGGAAGAACTTCATCCTATCGCTCCTGAGCATCCCAGTCCTATCTCGGTGCTTGATGATTCGGCATATAGGGAGAATTCTCCCCCCCCCCTCTGAAACAGACATCACATGACCTTGAAGCACGGACGGATTACATTGCATCCTTGTGCGAGAACTCAAACCCAGATCACAAGTACGTGTCAGAGATACTCTTAGCTTCTGGCCTCCTACTTAGAGATCTGAGCTCCGGATTGGGTAGCTTCTGTAATATCCGGAATTTTTATTCCGTCTATTTCCGTAGCTTACTGAATTCCGATCCCTTGACTTCACATAAAATGATAAGTTTAGCCCAAACCCTAATTTAGAACATGACTTGTCGTTGACAAGTCATGACATCCTAGTGACGAGGTCGAGACGAGCCCAAGACAAGGTCAAGACGAGACCATGACGAGTTAAGCCTTTCTCCTTGGCCATTGTAGTTCCGTCCATTCCGTGCACTCTTTAGTCGGTGATCTCGTTTCCGGACTGTTGCTCCCTTGCGCCAGTGCCTAGCCCAGCTTGTCCAGCAGCTCAGCAGCCGGCCCAATCCGTGACCTTCACCCTAGCGTGCCCAGCTTCAGCCAGCATGCCCAGCTTCAGCCAGCGTGCCCATCTTCAGCCCATCTTTAGCCCATCTTCAGCCCAGCGTGCGCAGCCTACCCGCAGCCCAGCAGCGTGCCCAGCTTCTCCGACCAGCGAAGCAGCCTTGCTTTGGCCCAGTAACGTGTCCAGCCCAGCAGCTAGAAGAGAAGATCAGCAACGCCTTGTTTTCCCTCTCAATTCCCACGTAACAGCTGCTATTTTGGAATGAAGATCTCCTTCAGTTCAGCCTGAAATCACGCAAATCAGATCACCCTCCTCTCCTTACTTCCGTCCAGATTCACGAAGCTAACCGTCGCCTTCCTTCTACTGCCCACGTTTCTGCACTCTCCCTTCCGTCGTCAACAGCAACGTGCAATCATCGATCCCTCCAGACCGCTTCAAGCGTAGGACATAGAACAGTGAGAAGCCAGCAGGCTTCGTAACAGGAGACCATCACCTCGACGTGTTCCTTTTGCACTAGGAGTGGTGAGTTCTCGTCCCTCTTCTGCCTTCTCCCCTCCTTTCCTTGATCTGAATTGGACCGACGTGCAATGACAGCGGAGCCCTCCTAACAAGCGTGCACGTACTGAACCGGCAGACCCTCCAAGGACCGCAGTGTAAGTTTCCGCCAGTCTTACTCTTGTCCTATTGTCAAACGTACCTTCTAGACCATAACTGACTTCCAGTGCAACTCCTTGACACTCCTCCCTGCAGTTACATCGAGCCATTCCCTTTTGAGATCTGTCGAGAAACCTATAGCTAGTAGCTGCTGGAAGAAGTGAGTACCTCCTGTCTGCAGCCTTGTGTTTATTTTTTTGGTCTTCTGAAGGATGTAGCGTAGTGTGTATGTGTGATTGCTGTGAGAGATTTTTGACCTAGTAGGCTGGGGTAAGGGCTGATCTTTGTGAATGTGCCCTTGAGAATCAAACTTGTGATCATAGGATGACATTAAGGGTAGAAACAAGGGCTGTTGTTGTATACATTCGTTTCTTTCAGTTTTGAAGTGAGGAGCTGTCTATCTTGTAGATCAATGTTAGAGAGTTTGGTTGATGATCCACCGTTGAAATTTTAATAGGTAATAGGTGGATGTACGTAGTTTACTGTAGTAAAATTTGAGAAGAAATGAACGGTCGGATATAAGTTATAAGCTTCCAAAGTGGGGTAGTTAGGCAGTTTTTGCAAACATTGAAATTTTGGTTAAGTATAGAAAATGTAAGTAACCAACTTTGAGAATTTTTATAAAAATGATGGATGAATAATTTTGAGAAATTCTTGCTCCTAAGGATAGATGGAACATCATAGATGATCTAGAAAATTATTTCGGAATTTTTATAAGTTTATACGAATTTCATATTTGAAGCCGAAGTTGGACCTTTACGATCTCCCGGAAAATAGGAAAATAGGTTAAGTGCCAGTTTGTAACCAAACTAAGCTGTAGGAGTTAGAATATGACTTTGTAGTCTCAAATAAGAGTTTAGACATGAATTTCGGAAATTTTGGAAGTTTCGGGACCAAGGGTAAAATAGTCAATTTACCATAAATTAGTACTATAATCAGTTCTGTTCGGATAAGATCTTCTATCTTAGAAGTCTTAGACTTCTAATCACCTAGGAAGTGTGCTGACACACTTGCCTCATTTGACAGGCCACGGAATTCCTACTATTACAGATTGAGTTGCACATTCGAGAATCGAGATCTTTTTAAGCTAAGTCCTTTGGGCTTACTTAGTTGACTTCTGAATATGAGCATGAATAATGATAGTGGTGTGTGATTGAGATGTTTAGAGTTATAGGTTGTGATAAATATTTACCGACCTATACTTGGCCTAAGAGTAACGGACGGTGGCATTCTGCTCAGTTAGCTTGAGGGCGCTGGGGGTTTCTTTAGGGACTAGTCCACACTCGGTTTGTAGTGATGCTACCGGCGGAGGTCAGCTAGACCTACACCCAGTTGGATAAGGAATGGAGGCGAGAACTGTTAAGAGTTCTCGTGCCACAACTGTAAAATTGAATAAGATGAATCACCTAAATAATAGATAATAAACGGTTGTGTGCCAACATGATGTTTGTTTATGTTATTATGAGTGTGTTTGTGCTGTTATTATTTCTGCTTATATTTGGTTAGTTAGCTAACAGTTGTTATGTTGTGTAGACGTACCACAGGTTAGAGCAGATGCCGAGTGATCCGGATGGTAGTGGTCAGCCGGGGTGTCGTACTTTTTAGGGCGTGTTGCAGTTTCTTTGTTTGTGGGATTTCCAGTTGGACCTCGGTTCCTTTTTGATTCGTTATGGTTATCTTATGTTTTCCGGCTTTTGGTTATTCTGGTCACATTCATACGTTGTTAGGACTTAATTTATGATTTTCGGTTTTTCCTTATTTGTGCCTTGTTGTAAGATCTTGTTAAGTTGTTGTCAAACTAAGGTCGGGACCCACTGTGAGGTCCTAGCCAGTAACTCCTCGAGTTGTAAAATTTGGGGTGTTGCAACATGGTATCAGAGCTCTAGGTTGGCAACAATGGCACCTGAAATCTTCTAAAAAGGTCATATAAGTAAATAAGCAGAACCCGAAAGGGGTCTGAGTTTTCCAAAGAAGATTTTGGTTTTAAAATGCATGCATAGTCGGGATGGGATAGAAAGTACGGATGACCACCACTATGTCCGCGGATCTCGGTATTCTTAGTATGATTATCATGGACTTTTATTGCTTACGATAGATTAGTTAGATTATAACTGTAGTTGTTACCGTTCGTGCAGATGGCACGTACTAGGGCTACACCAGCGACTGGCTGAGGTAGGGGTCGTCCCCCCTTCCCCCAGTTAGACAGGATCGAGCTGATAGGACCCCTGCTGTTAGAGGGTGTGGTCGTGGGGGTAGACCTCCACTAGGGAGAGGTCGAGGACGAGTTCCTTGAGAGGATCCACCTGCAGCAAGCATGCCAGAGGATGCTGTGGAAGAGGTAGCTGAGAGTGTAGGTCCCGAGGTCAGGCATGAGACTGCCGCTAGGTCTGGAGCGCAGGGGGCACGTTCGACTGAGTCAGGACGTGTTTCTATTGGAGCATCTGAGTATAGAGAGTACAGAGCATACGTCGAGCGTATGGAGGAGGCTGCTAGAGTTGAGAGGCTTACCCAAGTACCGCCAGTGGTACCGGCCCGGTCATATCAGGTGACACAGGGGGTGTCTCAAGTGCCAGCTGTACCTGAGAGGAGAGTTAATGTTGATAGAGCGCCTGCTGGGTCTAGAGCACCGAGACCGGATGAGTGGTTGAAGGCTTTCAACTCTCAGAAGGTTGCCTCATTCAGTGGAGAAATAGGGCTAGAGGTGGAGCACTGGATAGGAAAGATAGAGACTGCCTTAGAGGCGATACGTTGCCCCGAGGATCGACAGGTGGATTTGGTGCAGACATGTTTCACAGAGGATGCTCATTCCTGGTGGCGGACCATTCGTAGCCGAGTCACCAGTTGGGAGCAAATGAGGAGCATTGTTAGAGATAGGTACTGTCATGTCTCGCTGAGGAGAGAGAGATTCCAGGATTTCATTGAGGCGGGATTTGAGGATATCCCGATTGATGCTGCCATAAAGAAGTTTCAGAAGGAGTTGACCCTACTTGGACCAGCTGTACCTCCAGAAGAGCAGCATGTTTACCTTTTCTCCAAGAGATTGAGAGAGAGTACCCGATCATATCTGGCAGGATTCCGCTGTGAGACTTTGTCTGACTATCAGGATAGGGTCTCTGCATATGAGAGAGATAGGCCAGCTTCGAGGAAAGCAATTCAGTCTAGTGGGCCGGATAAGCGGCAAAAGACAAGACATGTTGGTAGCAGTGCAGTAGTAGCAGGTTATGGTCGAGGACAGACTCAGGGGAGGCCCAGCTACCACCCTACAGTTCAGACTTCCGGTAGAGATCGACAATGCTTTAACTGTGGTAACTACGATCACATTAAGACGGACTGCTAGAGGCCACCTACTACTTGCTTCACTTGCGGGAAGCCGGGACATAGGGATACTTTCTGCCGTCAGGGTAGAACTCCTTCACAGCAGGGATCTTCTCCTGCAGGTGCTGAGAGGAGTGGACAGAGACCTCCTCAATACCGAGCACCGAGTCAGCAGCAGCAACCGTACCGAGCTCCAGGACATCCTGCTTCATATAGTACGGCACAGGGATCAGGTCGTGGCAGGGGACGTGGTAGTACTACTGACACCAGAGGAGGACCGTCAAGAGTGTTCGAGCTGAGGAGCACTGAGCAGCCTGTCGTACCCGCGACCACAACTACTATTTGGATCCATGACTTACCTGTGCGAGTTTTATTTGATACGGGTGCTACACACTCCTTTATATCAGATGCATGCGTAGATAGGTTGTCCTTAGCTACAGTAGACGGTGTACCTTTTGTGGTTGGGTTACCGGATGGGGGTAAGGTTAGAGGATCCCGAGAGATTTATGACTGCCCTATTCATTTGGGGGCCGGATTTGGTTGGTAAATTTCCTAGTCATGCCCTTAGCACATGAGGACGTGATATTGGGGATAGATTGGATGACTAGACATGGAGCAATCTTAGATATTGGTAGGAGAACTGTGAATGTCGCCACTGAGGAGGGTCACAGAGTGATATTCCAAGGTTGGGACCTCGGAAAGTCCGGCACAATTATCAGCGCAGTGAGAGCAGCCAGACTGATAGCACAGGGTTGCGAGGCCTTCAGGTATTATGCCATGAAGAAGCGCAAGAGCCTCACAGTAGAGGAGATACCAGTTGCATGCGAGTTTGCAGAGGTATTCAGTGACGAACTGCCAGGGCTACCTCCACAGAGGAGTGTTGATTTTAGCATTGAGTTAGAGCCGGGCACGAGACCGATCTCGAAGGCCCCGTACCGTATGGCACCGATAGAGCTGCTTGAGCTGAAGAAGCAGTTAGAGGAGTTAGCAGAGAAGGGCTTCATACGCCCTAGTGTTTCTCCCTGGGGAGCACCAATACTATTTGTGAGGAAGAAGGATGGATCGATGAGGCTGTGCATTGATTACCGGGAGTTGAACAAGGTCACCATCAAGAATAAGTATCCACTGCCTCGCATAGATGATCTACTAGACCAGCTGCAGGGAGCGTCAGTGTTCTCGAGGATAGACTTGAGATCGGGTTATCACCAGCTGAGGGTGAGAGACCAGGACATACCTAAGACGGCATTCCGGACTAGGTATGGCCACTATGAGTTTGTAGTGATGCCATTCGGGCTCACTAATGCACCAGCAGTATTTATGGAGTTGATGAACGGGATTTTCATCGACTTCTTAGACCAGTTTGTAGTGGTCTTCATTGACGACATCCTAGTTTACTCTAGGAGTCGAGAGGAGCATGCCGGACACTTGAGGACAGTATTACAGATTCTACAGGATAGCCAGCTATACGCTAAGCTATCCAAGTGCGAGTTCTGGATGTCAGAGGTGGCCTTCCTAAGGCCATGTAGTGACTGCTGAAGGGATTAAGGTCGACCCGACGAAGATTGAGTCAGTGTCTTCTTGGCAACCTCCGAAGAATGTTAAGGAGGTTTGCAGCTTTCTTGGATTGGCAGGTTATTACCCCCGGTTTGTGGAAGGGTTTTCCCTGATTGCCCGACCACTTACTTGTCTTCTGAAGAAGACTACTCGGTTCGTCTGGTCCGAGCCGTGTCAGCAGAGTTTCAAGGAGCTGAAGAGGAGATTGACGTCTGCTCCGATCTTAGCACAGCCTGAGGGTACAGAGGAGTTTGTAGTGTACAGTGACGCATCCAAGCTGGGCTTGGGGTGTGTCTTAATGCAGAGGGGTAAGGTCATAGCATATGCGTCTCGACAGCTGAAGACGTATGAGGAGAACTACCCCACCCATGACCTAGAATTAGCTGCAGTAATACATGCCCTTATGATTTGGCGTCACTATCTCTATGGGGCAACTTGTCAGATCTTCACAGACCATAAGAGTCTGAAGTACATATTCACTCAGCGGGAGTTGAATAACCGCCAGAGGCGGTGGCTAGAGTTGATCAAGGATTTCGACCTTGAGATTCTCTACCACCCCGAGAAGGCGAATGTAGTTGCTGACGCTTTGAGTCGGAAGACGCCTCGGGAGAAGGCGATAGCCCGGTTGACAGTACAGCCACAGTTACAGAGGGACTTAGCTTGGTTGGAGGTAGAGATCCAGCTCCCCGATACAGCTCATCAGTTAGCCACCTTAGAGTTACTTCCTGATCTGTTGGGTGAGATCCGACAGAAGCAGGAGACATGTCCGACTTTGACCCGGATCCGAGACCGGATGTCACGAGATGAGGCACCTCAGTTCACTATTGGTGCCGATGGAGTGATGAGACGTCAAGACCGCATCTGTGTACCGTCAGACAATGATTTAAGACAGAGGATACTAGGTGAGGCTCATGCTACCCCATACTCAGTACATCCAGGAGCGAGTAAGATGTATAAGGACGTGAAACGTTCCTTCTGGTGGAGTGGTTTGAAGCCTGATGTGGCTCGGTATGTAGCCCAGTGTGCGACCTGTCAACAGGTCAAGATTGAGCATCGTAGGTCCGGAGGAGAGCTCCACCCACTTCCAGTACCACATTGGAAGTGGGAGGATATATCTATGGATTTTGTCACAAGGTTGAGGCTCAGTAGAGGTTTTGATGCTATTTGGGTGGTGGTAGACCGTCTGACGAAGACCGCACGTTTCATTCCGATTAAGGAAACGTGGCCGGTAAGTCGTCTAGCTGAGGAGTTCACTAGACACATTGTGAGATTTCATGGAGTACCGAAGACTATCGTCTCCGACAGAGATGGACGTTTTACCTCGAGATTCTGGCAGCAGGTACATACTGCTTTGGGGACGAGTCTCCACTTTACCACTGCCTATCACCCACAGACAGACGGTCAGTCTGAGAGGACCATTCAGACCTTAGAGGACATGCTGCGGGCGTGTGTACTAGATTGGGGACAAGTATGGCCAGATCATCTTCCCCTGGTAGAGTTTTCATATAATAACAGCTGGCACGCGTCTATTGGGATGGGACCTTATGAGGCTTTGTACGGGCGGAGATGTCGTTCACCGCGGTGCTTGGAGGAGCCTAGCAAGGCTGATGGGCTAGTACTAGATCAGATACAGGATGACATCGCCCGGATTGCCTTAGTCCGGGAGCGGATGTTAGCAGCTCAGAGTCATCAGAAATCCTACGCCGATAAACGGCGTCGACCTTTGGAGTTTAGAGTAGGTGCACAAGTGTGGTTGAGAGTGTCACCGACGAGAGGAGTCCGGCGTTTCGGCATTAAGGGGAAGCTGAGTCCCCGATAAGTCGGTCCATTTGAGATCTTAGAGAGAGTCGGAGAGGTTGCCTACCAATTAGCACTGCCACCGAGATTGGAGGGAGTCCATCCAGTTTTTCATGTATCTCAGCTGAGAGAGTACATACCGGATCCTAGACACGTCATCAGTCATGAGGATCTGATAGTCGAGCCAGACCACACTTTTGTGGAGTACCCAGTAGCCGTCCTAGAGCGTAGTACTAGGCGTCTGCGTTATAAGGAGATACCGATGTGGAGGATCCAGTGGTCTAGACGAGGAGCTGATGAGGCTACCTGGGAGACAAAGGAGGGTATTAGACGTAACTATCCTGAGTTCTTTGCGGAGTTAGCCGCTACCTCAGTACCGACGGGTTAGTACTTAGACGATACTTTATATGGCTTCTGTGATTATATGTTTAATTGAGTGTTTATGTTTACATGATTAATAGCATGAGTAGTTTGCATATTTTGGAGTGAGACCAGAGTATACCTTTTGAATGGAGATGGTTGGGTAGATACCTTATTCTAAGTTTCGCGACGAAACTTATTTTAAGGGGGTACTGATGTAATATCCGAAATTTTTATTCCGTCTATTTCCGTAGCTTACCGAATTCCGATCCCTTGACTTCACATAAAATGATAAGTTTAGCCCAAACCCTAATTTAGAACATGACTTGTCGTTGACAAGTCATGACATCCTAGTGACGAGGTCGAGACGAGCCCAAGACAAGGTCAAGACGAGACCATGACGAGTTAAGCCTTTCTCCTTGGCCATTGTAGTTCCGTCCATTCCGTGCACTCTTTAGTCGGTGATCTCGTTTCCGGACTACAGCTAGCACCGGATTGCCGCTCCCTTGCGCCAGTGCCCAGCCCAGCTTGTCCAGCAGCTCAGCAGCCGGCCCAGTCCGTGACTTTCAGCCCAACGTGCCCAGCGTGCCCAGCTTCAGCCAGCGTGCCCAGCTTCAGCCAACGTGCCCATCTTTAGCCCATCTTCAACCCAGCGTGCGCAGCCTACCCGCAGCCCAGCAGCGTGCCCAGCTTCTCCGACTAGCGAAGCAGCCTTGCTTCGGCCCAGTAACGTGTCCAGCCCAGCAGCTAGAAGAGAAGATCAGCAACGCCTTGTTTACCCTCTTAATTCCCACGTAACAGCTGCTATTTTGGAATGAAGATCTCCTTCAATTCAGCCTGAAATCACGCAAATCAGATCACCCTCCTCTCTGATAACACGATTTATGACTAGGTTTAGGTGATCATTTAGATAGATTTCTCGCTCATTCATGCATGGTTTAGCACTAGTTAGCAACGTTTGCACTCAATTCACGTATTATGTCGAGATAGACGTCTACACGGACTTGTGCATTGCTTTGTAGGTATTTCGGGAGATTTAGGAGCTAAAACGATATGTTTGAGGATCGTTCATCAAGATGACACACCCTCGGACCCATTAGGATGCAAGCTAAAGGCTAGGGAGGACTCATGGAACCTTGCCAACACAAACCATGCACCAAATCGAAGCTTAATGATCAAAGGCAAAGCTGAAGCACAGAATCACGGTTCACTGGTAAACCACGGCCGTGGTTTCAACCGTGGATTTTGCCAGGTTTTCGTGACAGCTGTGCCACGATCTCTTGGCCAGCTCTTGCAAGGTTGTAGTATAAAAGTGGTCCTGCATTGGCTGAGAGAATCATCTTGGAGCAGCTCTCCATTATCCACTATCATCCAATCAAAATATTCTCTTAACAAGAAGATTCTTGGGAAAAAGATTGGAGAAGAAGGCTACCATTGGAGAAGAGCTTGGTTGGAGAAGAAGAAGAACACACCATTGATAGACTTTGATAGCTTTGTAGAGAAGAATTTTGGAATCGATTTCTAGATTTGTATGAACCATTTGAACCTTTTTTATGAAGGGTTGTGAGTCATTCTAATTCCATTTTCAGCTTGGATTTGTTTACTTCACTTGCTCATCTCTTTATTTTCATTATCTTGCAAATGGAAGCCATGATTTTATGTTTGATGATTTTGATTTCTATGATGAATGTAGTAGGCTAAATAGATGTGATTCTAGGGTAAGGAAGGAATGGTTATGGCTAGGACTATGATAGGATGGACTTAGATCAACCCTTGGATGACTTATGTGCTTGAACGTAGCCTCTGTTAGGATCCACGGTTTGTTCTTGCCAAACCACGGCCGTGGACTTGGTAGAACAACCCGTGATCTTCCCTGGTTCGATGGATCTAGCCTTAGTTAGTTAGAATGTTGAAATCCTAAGTGTTTGTTGAGTTAAATCTATCCTAGGGTGACCTAGTGTTAGCAACTAAGTGTTAGGAGAGACTTACCCGGTAATCCTTACTCTTAGATTTCAAAGATAACAAACCCTAGGTAATGGTGAGCCTCATAAGCCGCCATTGGACTAAGTGTGCTAGGATAATTGCTTAGAACTTCCCTTTCCGAGACTTACCCGGTAAGGATAGGTTAGATCTCTAGGTAACAATCCGGCTTGTGTAGAATTCCGTCCCTTAGGTTCTTAGAGACTTACCCGGTGATGAGACCTTAGGAATGGACTAGTGGACCATGAGACCTACCCGGTGATTGATCCCAATCTAGAAATGCTTACTCCCAACATATCATAGTTAATCCAAGGAACGATTAGATAGCTTGAGTCTTATGCCATAATCGGACTTTCCAACCCCTAGAATCCGCTTTTCTACTTTGATCTATATCTCGTGTCTAGCTTGTTTGTTTGCATTGATTTGTTAGCATAGTTGATTATTACATTTCGCATGATTTGTGATCTTTGATTGATCACCTAAAAACCAACCAAAAACATTGAAGTTTTCATTTCTTTATTTCTTCTCTTTTCTTAGCCTAGATCTTCACTAATCTTTAATCACTAATTGAATCAATCTCACCTTAGTCTTTGTGTTCGACCTCGGAATACTATCCCTACTACAAATGTCCCGTACACTGCGGGTTCGCTAGGAGTTAGGATAAATATAACGAGAATATAAATTTAAAACCCATTGCGTATCACATCCTGAGCGTAACACTCTCCTTACTTCCGTCCAGATTCACGAAGCTAACCGTCGCCTTCCTTCTACTGCCCACGTTTCTGCACTCTCCCTTCCGTCGTCAACAGCAACGTGCAATCATCGATCCCTCCAGACCGCTTCAAGCGCAGGACATAGAGCAGTGAGAAGCTAGCAGGCTTCGTAACAGGAGACCATCACCTCGACGTGTTCCTTCTGCACTAGGAGTGGTGAGTTCTCGTCCCTCTTCTGCCTTCTCCCCTCCTTTCCTTGATTTGAACTGGACCGACGTGCAATGACAGCGGAGCCCTCCTAACAAGCGTGCATGTACTGAACCGGCAGACCCTCCAAGGACCGCAGTGTAAGTTTCCGCCAGTCTTACTCTTGTCCTATTGTCAAACGTACCTTCTAGACCATAACTAACTTCCGGTGCAACTCCTTGACACTCCTTCGTGCAGTTACTTCGAGCCATTCCCTTTTGAGATCTGTCGAGAAACCTATAGCCAGTAGCTGCTGGAAGAAGTGAGTACCTCCTGTCTGCAGCCTTGTGTTTATTTTTTTGGTCTTCTGAAGGATGTAGTGTAGTGTGTATGTGTGATTGCTGTGAGAGATTTTTGACCTAGTAGGCTGGGGTAAGGGCTGATCTTTGTGGATGTGCCCTTGAGAATCAAACTTGTGATCATAGGATGACATTAAGGGTAGAAACAAGGGCTGTTGTTGTATACATTCGTTTCTTTCAGTTTTGAAGTGAGGAACTATCTATCTTGTAGATCAATGTTAGAGAGTTCGGTTGATGATCCACCGTTGAAATTTTAATAGGTAATAGGTGGATGTATGTAGTTTACTGTAGTAAAATTTGAGAAGAAATGAACGGTCGGATAGAAGTTATAAGCTTCCAAAGTGGGGTAGTTAGGCAGTTTTTGCAAACATTGAAATTTTGGTTAAGTATAGAAAATGTAAGTGTTGTAACCAACTTTGAGAATTTTTATAAAAATGATGGATGAACAATTTTGAGAAACTCTTGCTCCTAAGGATAGATGGAACATCATAGATGATCTAGAAAATTATTTCGGAATTTTTATAAGTTTATACGAATTTCATATTTGAAGCCGAAGTTGGACCTTTACGATCTCCTGGAAAATAGGAAAATAGGTTAAGTGCCAGTTTGTAACCAAACTAAGCTGTAGGAGTTAGAATATGACTTTGTAGTCTCAAATAAGAGTTTAGACATGAATTTCGGAAATTTTGGAAGTTTCGGGACCAAGGGTAAAATAGTCATTTTACCATAAATTAGTATTGTAATCAGTTTTGTTCAGATAAGATCTTCTATCTTAGAATTCTTAGACTTCTAATCACCTAGGAAGTGTGCTGACACACTTGCCTCATTTGACAGGCCACGGAATTCCTACTGTTACAAATTGAGTTGCACATTCGAGAATCGAGATCTTTTTAAGGTAAGTCCTTTGGGCTTACTTAGTTGACTTCTGAATATGAGCATGAATAATGATAGTGGTGTGTGATTGAGATGTTTAGAGTTATAGGTTGTGATAAATATTTACCGACCTATACTTGGCCTAAGAGTAACGGGCGGTGGCATTCTGCTCAGTTAGCTTGAGGGCGCTGGGGGTTTCTTTAGGGACTAGTCCACACTCAGTTTGTAGTGATGCTACCGGCGGAGGTCAGCTAGACCTACACCCAGTTGGATAAGGAACGGAGGCGAGAATTGTTAAGAGTTCTCGTGCCACAATTGTAAAATTGAATAAGATGAATCACCTAAATAATTGATAATAAACGGTTGTGTGCCAGCATGATGTTTGTTTATGTTATTATGAGTGTATTTGTGCTGTTATTATTTCTGCTTATATTTGGTTAGTTAGCTAACAATTATTATGTTGTGTAGACGTACCACAGGTTAGAGCAGATGCCGAGTGATCCGGATGGTAGTGGTCAGCCGGGGTGTCGTACTTTTTAGGGCGTGTTACAGTTTCTTTGTTTGTGGGATTTCCAGTTGGACCTCGGTTCCTTTTTTATTCGTTATGGTTATCTTATGTTTTCCGGCTGTTGGTTATTCTGGTCACATTCATATGTTGTTAGGACTTAATTTATGATTTTCGGTTTTTCCTTATCCGTGCCTTGTTGTAAGATCTTGTTAAGTTGTTGTCAAACTAAGGTCGGGACCCACTGTGAGGTCCTAGCCAGTAACTCCCCGAGTTGTAAAATTTGGGGTGTTACAGCTTCCAACTCCACCAATCTGGTTACCCGATCAATCCCGAGATATTTCTAGTTCTAGAATAGACGAAATGGAGCAACCTCATTTGTAAAGTAGAGTGCAACCCTGATGAAGAGCGTTTAAAGCTGAGCAAGGTGAAGTTCCACAGGAAGCTCATATTTGATGTTGATAACGAGATTGTGTCACGGAAATTGGCGGCATTAGGGCAAGTTGTTGAGCCATGGTTGAAGCCTAGTAAGCTGGCTCAAAAGACACTTAATACTCAAAAGCTTTTAGTAGACTGTGTGGTGAGATATAAGAGTTGAGTGGCAGTGAAAGGCAAGAAATGAGCGTAGAGGAGGAAGAGGATGATTCTTTGAAAACCGTTTTGTGGGCGGATATTACGCACAAATTAGAGAGTTGGACGGACTTTCGTGGTGACACCTCAGGCATTTTTCTAGACGTTGAACGCTCGATCTTCAAAGAGTTGGTTGACGAGGTCGTCATTGGAGAGGCAACGTCTGGAAAGCCCAGTAGTAGACGGCGTAGGCAGCTGTTTTGATTTGTTTTGTTGGAAAGAAATATTATAAAATTATGTTTTTTCAAAGGGGAATGGAAATTAAAATTATAACCTTTGATGATATGTTGAATCATTCTATTGTAAACATATAACTTTGGTGTGGATATGTTGTTTAGTGTAATTTAATCAACTCTTTTGAGTTAGAAGATGAAGCAATTCCTTTTCTTTTTCCTGGTGTGAAGAACTAGTTTTTATTTTGAAAGCAATTCCAAATAATAATAATCCAGTTGTAAGTATCCGGTGTATATTAACCTCACCCAATGGCGCCACCACTAAACTTCTTAATCCGTTTCTCTTATTCCGAATTATAAAAAAATGAAATATTCTGGTGTTTTACACAACTATATAATCCGGATGTTCCTCCAGATTATAAACGTTTCATATAATCCGGATATTTGATCACTTATATAATCCGGATGTTCCACATCCGGATTATATGTAGTCCAATATCCGGATTATAAAATGTCAAATAATCCGGGCAAACAAACGATCCAAAAACAGGGCAAAATGAACCTAGCAAATACACCGGTGCTTGGCAAAAAAACGCCTGGATTATAAAACCTGGGGGCAAATACACCTCTAACCTTTAATCCGGTGCAGGTCCGGATTATAAACCCTGAACTAACCGGATTATAAAGTCCTTTTTGTAGTAGTGCTAACATGATATAAGCTGTGATACCACTTGTTGTAATAATCAAATTTCTTAAACCGTAAACGCAAGGATCAATATCATGCTAGAGTTATTCATGAATCTAGAATTGCATACCTGGTTCCATAATAGCAATTGGATCAAGCCTTAGTGCGGAATCTACGATCCGAATGAGCGCCGCATGTATACAGTTTTTCTCAGTCAAAACCTCCTTAAGGTTTCTTTAGGTTTTCTCTTTGATGGAAGAGAATAGAAAACTATTGATTGATTTGACGTATTGGGAACCATAACCTAATAACGTTTATATAATGACCTAATAGAATTCCATTAAGCCTATTGGGCCAAAGTCTGGTCTCCACTCATTAAGCTCATACCACTTAATTAAAGTTTACGGGCTTTACTCGATTGAATCACTTTTATTAGCCCACTAATATTTTTAGTCATATAATATAATTGGTTATCATAATATGTAAGCCCACTAATAATAATAAGATTAATAAAATCTTACAATAACCTCATGGATCAAATAATTTGGAGATCAATATAAATTAGCCTTTATCACTACACTTAAATTGCTTCATTATGGTTTTTCTTTTCTAGTGTAAGATTATAGAATCCGAGTCATCAATCTCCATTTTATAGAGTAATCTCATGATATAACAATTTTTACATAAATTTGTACAAAATTATATAATATCTAACAGTCTCTCTCTCGATTGTATTCGGAGGGAAACAACTTCAAAGACGTGATAAAAAATAATAAAGAATTGAGTAAGGAGTCCTTTCAAGAATATCTAGAAACCCATGAGCATATGAAACATGGTGATACAAGGCGATTGCAGAATTTTTTATGTTTTATATGTGTAAAAACATTACAGCAAGATCAACACAGGACTTGTTTACGCATGTCAAGTGTTAAAATTTCACTATGCCCATAATCATCACACTAAAATGTAAACTATAAAGTTTCAGAATTTATCTTTCATTATTATAACAATGTATGATGAAAAATATTCAATTGTACATAAAATTAAGCCAAACAAATCAGCAATATAACGTCACTAAGACATTAAAGTATAATGAAAACAAATTTACATTATAAAGTGAAATTGTATTCACAAAAAAAAAACGATATACAAAACTTATTCGTACATACAAGCATATATTTTAATAATTAGTAATAGGCAGCGGAAAAAAATAAGCAAGAAATTTGATAATATATTAAAAACAACTATTCCCATTAAAAATGATAAATTTATATAAATCATTTTTCTAACGCACGTATGAGAAAAATTACACAGATCTGTGAGTTGTGCCACATAGGCGTTTCTCAGTTAGTGTCACCGACTAGAAACAATCATAGCCTGACGCACTCATGCCGATACTAAACCGATGAAGGCGTTTCACAGCGATGTTCTCAAATGGGAATAACTATGTGTGGCTTAGGGATGATCGACGCATGACATACATGTGTACAACTTGTAAGAGACAAACTCGAAGTCTGGTGTTTAATACACAATCAAAAAAGAAAAAAAAACAATGGGATAATTACGGTACAAAACGATAGTCGGGACAAAGGCCGAAACACGTTTGACTTTGATACCACTGTTGGATAATGTACTAACCTTAACGGTACTCGTACTGGTAGTGCTGTCCTCAGTCCATAACGTTAACCCGATAACAGACTAGAAGTATCCACACCCTAAATCCCAAAGCCACTAATTAATGGTAAGCTTTCTTGTGTTTTCTTAGAAGTGTATTGTAGTAAGTGGTTTATTTACATAGAATAAATGCCTATATATATTGCTCCAACATGTGGGTTACATTTGAGGAGATCAAGGGGTAATTAAGGAGAATATTGGATATTTATTTCCTGTCTTAAAAACCAATTAAGAACCCTTAATTTAGCAAAGGAATATGTAACAACCAATCGCCATTAATTATTTCCTGTCTTAAAAGCTAATTAAGACCCCCATAATTTAGCAAAGGAATATGTAACAACCAAGAGCCGTTTAAATTACAATAGAAACTCGTGTCAAAATATGTTAATACTAATCCTAAAAATATAATCTAAAACCTAATAAAAATATTCTATCAAAATACCCCATACTTGACATTGCTTGTCCTCAAGCAAGAACCAAATCCAAAGTAAAATGACACCTAAAAATATAAAATATCAAAAATAAATACAAAATATCATAATAGTGCTTCAAGTATGATCACTCTCAATATGATTGTTATAGTTTCAAAAACAACCAAATCTCCATCACTTAGCCAAGCACATGTATACATAAATTATGGGGACTTTAGAAGATGAGGCCATTGAGAGATGATTAAGGTTGGAAATTTTTTTAGCCTTGTATTACTAATCCGAGAAAGAGGATTTCCAACCCAAATTTACACAAGTTTTCAACCAATGCATCCACTCTTTTTATTTGCTTTTATACACTTCTTCTACTTGAGAGATTGAGCATTGGTGCACAATAGCCGAAACCTCAATGATTAGTAAATTTTAGTGTCCTAAGATGCCTCACATCATATGCACATACTCAAATCTCCATCTTTCACAGATCAAGCCGCCTTTTGACCCGAATACAACTCAATTGTGATGAGTGTACTGGTTATTGAAAGACTCAATCCATGACCCAAAGATCTTCTTTATTGTTTTTTTTTTCTTTTTTTTAACTTCAAGGAAATCTCTCCATACTTATTTTAATAAACTCCTTAATATATCAATTCCAATTTTCCGGATGGGTAAAAGGGAGAATATTAATAAATAATTTGGAGGAGCAAGTCAATGAACATGGAAGAATAAAATACAAAAAGTGAAATGCATTAGTCATCTTCATGCAATGCACAACACCTATATTTTTTTATTTTGAAAAGAGTCATTCAAGCAAACATGAGACAAAAAAAACTTTCATCATTTAATGAGTTTATGACAAAGTATAACAATCTCACATATGTCACGCTATTCATGCTTATTGTCCTACATCCACAAACATGCCATGCTATTCATGCTTATTGTTCTAATACATGTTCTTTATTTTTTTAAAATTGTTGTTGTTCATAATTATTTTTAAAAATCATATGTCATCCACAATTTTTTTAATTCGTTCATATTTCCATGGATTTTGTTAGATGATCCCACATCGGTTATCAAATAAGACTGGTTTGAGAACTTGTATAAATAGAAGGTTTGAATATTAAACAAATTATATATTTCTTAGTTTTTTGACTAAGATAAAAAAAAAATTGTGTATATGTGTGTTGTTGACCTACTAGCTTGAGGGTGTTAAGATCAAGGGTAAAGTTGAGGGTGTTAAGATCATGAATTCAATGCACACGAGCATTGCACTATTGCATAGACTTTGCATTTACTAACTTTAATGATGGAAATTATTAAAAATATATAAAAATTTATGAACTCATATTTTCTAAGATCATATTATACAACTAAATTATCGCACATCAGTTAACAAGTAAGACTAACAATTTGAGAGTATCTACAAAAAGAAGGTCTACATGCTAGGCAAATCATACATTTCTCGGTTTTTTAGCTAAGATCAAGTATAATATTAGTTCATTATATTATATCAAATATAGGTAATTGACCTATTGATATGTGGGGTCATTGACCAACTTTGATATTAAAATAATTTTTTAAGGATGAGTCACGAAAAGAACTTTGAAATAAGTATCTAAAAAAATAAATCTAAGGGACTTATTATATATATATATATATATATATATATATATATATATATATTTATATATATAGATCCTGACTCATATGTAAACAACTCTTATTGTCTGAACGTGTAAACACCGAATATATGTGAGTATACCGCCGAATATATGTGACTATACCGTCGAATATATAGAGGTCCGGCGAATCTTCTTCCATTAATAACATGATTTTTTATATCTTTTAATATCGCCTAATCTCAACCATCTATTTAACGATCTAACGGATACAATTTGTTCTCATTTTAAATGATAAGAGATGTTTACATGAAAGTCAACCTATATATATGAGAGAAAGAATTTGGCAAAATAGGCCCTTTTTCTTTTTGCCTTTTTTATTTTCTTTTTATTTTCATATTAGAAAATTCATAAAAATTCCGGACTTTTTTTATTTTCTTTTTTTTTTTCTGATATGAAATTCATGCTAGAATTTTCAGCGGGATCCACTATTGTACTAATCGATTCATTTGCAATCATATTCATAAACATGTTTGACATAAAACCAAAGAATAACAACCTCATAGGGGCAAACAAAGAAAGATATTATGAATTGTGTATACAATTCATCCTTAATCCTAACCCTGACTTTCTCCGATTCAACCGCCTCTAAAGCCGCTTCAAGTGCCGATCATCTCTCCGAAGTGCCATCCGTCTGTTCTCTCGATAGCCTGAAGTAAATAAACGCCAGACATTCTCCAGGGATAACGTACTCGAAAGAATCTCATCCAGGATCTCCACGTCGTAAGGGGAAATCCTTGATTGCTTTCGCGAGATTCCGAGCTCCCTTTCCATTGAAGCTATAAACGATGAGGTATCGAGCGACGGAGGCTCGCTGAGAAGCGTTGAGGAGGCGGATTTCGTAGAGAAGCGGGGCTCCATTGGATCAAAATAGATGAGGAGGTTGGGATCAAGTTTGTGGCTTTCCGGTGAGTCGGGATCGGCGATGGATTGACGAACTTGAGCAGCGGTGACACGGTTCTGCTCAACACCGGTAATTCCGGTGAGTTGTTCGACTGAGGGAGGAGCAAAGCCTTTGTGGAATAGTGCGGAGATGAGAGGAGCGTATTCAAACCAAAGACCAAGATGGTTAGCCAATATTTGATTCTTCCCGAAATGTCAAGATTGGGGTACTGCGATGGAGAGGGGAAGGTGGCGGCTGGAAAACCCATGCCAGGGGAGATAACAACCATTTCCTCCATCCAAGAAGGTTCTACAAGAAAAAAAACTCCTTAGATTTGTGGATCCAGTGGCTTCAAAGTGGTGATTTTCAAGGCAGCAGTAGTTTCAGCACTTTCCCATCGACAATTGAGGGTTTGAGAAAGAAGAAGAAGAAGAAGTCTGAATTTTCTAGCGATGGCTTGCAGAAGAGGGAGGTGGAGTTACAGAAAACGGCTAGGTTTAGGAAATTTGAACGGTAAAAAAAAGGATAAATTTACTTAATACAAAAATATTGTTGGTATAGTTAGTAGAGTGAAATATGAAAAAGGCCTACTTAGCAAATTTGGCCTATATAAAATTAAGGAAAATTCCGGATGGTACCCCTGTGGTTTGGAGCTTTCCAGATTTTGCCCAAGAGTTTTTTGGAGTCTGAACAGTACCCTTAAGTTTTATACTTTGACTAAACATGTCAAATACTCCTTTAAGTCCTTATGTTTCAATTAAAAAAAATATAAACAGAAAAGAAATAAAATAAACACGGTAGAATTATATCTAATTGCATCGTAGGGTAGGGTGGCCCGGCGGCAAAGACCGCCAACACCGCCCTCTACATCACCTTCACCATCTTTGGTATCCTGGGTGGTGGAATTTTCAACGTTTTAGGCCCTAGGTTGACCTTGGTTGTAGAGTTGTAGGGCGTTCGATATATTGTCTCTATGCGGGATCCTTCCTTAAGAGGTGTAATAGCTACACCCCATATTATAATAATGATTGGGATATTATAGCAATAAAGCAGAGATTGTCATGCCTCCTGCTCCTCTTTTACGTGCCACCTACCACTGCCATCCCCTAGAAAGCCCAAGCTAGAATGTCTTCTCCTTGCTCCAACCTTTAGCTAGCCTGACTCTTCCCTTCATTCACTTCCCGAAAATCTCTAGCATAGTCCTATCTTTCAAGTGCTTTAATACTGTTGGAATATATATATTGAGATATCACATTTCTAGAGAAAAGAATAAGATTGACTATTAATAATAAAATTAATAAATTAAAAATAAAATAATATATTTATTGATGCTTTCGGTTGATTTTTTTATGTTTGTTAAACATTAATAAAATAAAAAAACAATCGTTAGTCTTAAAAAAAACAAGCTAACAATCGTTAGCTAAAAAAATTATAGTCTAACGATCGTTAACTTGTGTTTAATTATCGTAAAAGTCATTTAATGATCGTTACATATTAAAATAATAATAATATATATTTTTTCTACGATCATTAAACGAATCTGTCGATAATTACTTTTTTTTCTATATACGTTCTATCAGATCGTTAGCGCAAGCTAACGTCTCTAAGTTCTATTATTTAGATGAATCTGATTGTTTCATGTATCCGTGTTGATATTCTTACTATAATAAAAGAGAGAGTTTCCCAAATGAATAGGGGAATTCCGAAAATATCCTTACAAACATATTTTTTCCTGTTTTGCCCTTGTCTATTTGCGTCAATTACTTTTCGCTGTTGGTTTGTTTGCAACAAGATGTATTAATTTCGGCCCAGTTTTTTGGCCCAGGTTTTGTAATTGCTCCTATATGTGCAACCCGTTTATTTGGGCCTGTTAATGCTTCAGCATAGTTGGTGGATGAGGGTTTAAGAGGGAGCTTTGGGTTTTGAGCGACTACAAGTGCAGCCTGTGCTTAAATGTCCTTTCATCTGTCGTTTTTGAAAGAGGGGAGGAGCTCGATGTAAACACATGGCGGAGATCGTCCCGGTCCATTAACCCCTGTCGCTCGGTTGTACTCATTTTCTCCACCAAGTTAATGTAGAGGGTAGTTTAAATTCTGAGATGGGCTATGATCCTTTTTGTAGTCCCAAACCTAAATTTTCCCAGTACAGATCTTTGAATTGAGGGCGAGGCGGCAAAGAGGCTTCGATCCCGGTGTAGCAGCGGTCTCCTCTAGCAGTGAGGGCGAGAGGGCGACAGTCAAAGTAGCGGTGACGATGAGGCAGTGGTAGCGACGACGGCAGCAACAACGGAGCTGGGCGGCGGGCAGACGGTCCTGTTCTTCCCACATCTTCAGTGTAAGTCTTTTCCCCTTTGAATCTGCCGATTTTAATCAATTTTTGTTTTAGGGTTCGTTGTTATCCTTCCATGCTTGACGATACTCATCGTCCCTCGATTTCCTAATCTTCCGCCTCTGCGCTTTTCACCTTCTTCAAGGTTTCTTTCTTTCCTTTCTTGGTTTTGTTGGAGCTCTATTTCACCGTCTCTGCGTTTGGTTTGTGACATCCCCTTCGCTTTTCACCGTCTCCCTTTCTATTCTGGATTCCGGCCCCGAGCTTACTGTCGAGCTTTAAGGATAGTTTATTCTAATCTCATATCCCAGGTAATCACTAATCTTCCACTGACTTTGGCGGTAAACGTCGTTGCTTCTTGCTCTTCCCCAGTTTTTTTGCCCAGCTTTTCTCTTCTTTACTTTCTCAAACAATTTGTCATTTCTCTGGCTTAAACTTTAGGTTATAAACTTATGGTATTGTTTAAATCGAATCAAACTCATTTCTTGATTGGTGTTCAAATACTCAAGTTTGATGGTCGGATCGTGTCCCTTGTTCAATTTTTAGATTCCATATATGCTAAAGTTCAGCGAGCTGTTGCGTGACCATTGAGGACCCTTGCATTTAAAAATGATGCTAAAGTTCTGGTATAAGCTTATTCTAATACTTACATAAGAGGATCTTGCCATACATTTACGAAGCTTTCATGCTGTAATAATAAATATTCAATTGCTTAAGCTTTCTGTTTTGTTTTAGTTCCTGCTGCTTTGACACCCAAAGAGAAGCATATCTACTGCTTGTGTAAGACTTACAAACACTAATTTGATCTTTTTTTTAATCATTTTCCATCAATGAATATTTACATGAAATTGATAATTGCTTTGATCTGCATCATCCTCCTCAACAACTTCTCTCAACCAACAAGGTACAATCACTCACTCTTTTCTCATCATCAATTATTAGACTCGGTATTTTACATCTTACTTTAGATAACAATTGAAAGTTCTGCCCTTTCAGTCAATCTCTTTGGATTCTCTACAAAAGTTATGCATGGATATAAGATGTACTAAGACTAAAAGTAAGTCCTTTTAAATTTTAATATGCTAATATTCTCCTTCCAAATGTGCATATCTACCTTTTAATCTGCTAATACACTCCTTCCCAATGCTAGGTGAGTCTCGGAAAAGCAAGGTGAAACTATTTGTCAACTACATATCTGATCTTGAAAGCAAGTATATAGCATAAGGAAAGTATTCCTCTGGGCCGACGGATCTTGCTCAGTGAAAAGCAACTTCTCAATAGTCTCCAGTGAATAAAGCAACAACTGCTCGCCCTGAGGGAGCTTACAGATTGCCATAACAGCAAGAATGCCACTTCTCCTCACAAAAGGGTGCCTATGCTCTAGATGTCCTATCACAGATGGTATTAACGGCTCAATGATCTCAGTTTCATTCAACCGACAAAGAAACATAAGGGTCTCTCTAAGATATTCATTTGAATGCTGAAGTTTGTTCCTCAAATTCCTACAGACCAGTATCATTTCAGGGAGAATATTCCCCTTTGAATTAGTCTTTTGAATAATTTTCAGGTTGAGAAGTAATAACTTTTGAATAGTGTGATCCACAGAAGGCAACAAATACCGAATAATGGTGAGACTTCATGGTATTGCAGTAGCAGATATTTCTTCAGCAAGTAAAAATATGATCTTAACAACTTAGCTAAAAATTGTGCAAGCAAGGATATGAATGACACATACAATACACAATATAAATCAATCTTCGCAAAATATGACCTTAACGCCCGGATTTTTCGTTACGCTTAGATAGAGTTAGATGAGGGTAGAAGCCGGGCGCAAGGGCTCACGCCCTTGCGGCTTTGGCGACGCAGTCGAGTAAGCCGCAGGTGCGGCTAGGATTCCCGTTGGGACGGTTACACGCGTGGGCGGGGTAGCAGCGTTTTGGGCAACCGTTCACATTCCGATCCTTTCAACTCCCCTGTTAAATTCCATGAGGAGTTAGGGGCTGAAGACCTTTGGTATTCTTCCTCTTTTATGCAGCCAACCCTTCTCCTCCTCTCATTTTCCACTCACGTTACTTTCTTCATCCTACCCACTTCATCCTCTTGCACCTTCCTCTTACATCCTTCTCCTCCGTTCTTCCCTTGGAGTGCTCCAGCTTGGATCCACCATTCGTGAGGCCAGGACTACAGTGACGGAACGTGGGTAAGGTTCCTCCCTTTCTGCTTCTTTCTTTCTTTTTCTTCTTCTTCTTCTTCTTTCTTTCTTTCCCTTCCATGGCTTGAATAGAAGAGACTCTTGAATCCTTGCTCAACGATCTATCGTTGTTTTGTGGGTTTGATGACAAAGCTAGACCTAGAGGGAGGCTAAGACCAAGTGAGAGAAGTATAAGACGTTCATAGCACCAAAGGAGACCCTAAAGGACCGGTTGCACAATCGAAGAACTCAGCAGACGGACTTTCTGCACAGACAAGCGCAGGGGCGGATTCACAAAGGCACAGGGGCGGCTTCTGTTAGGCGCAGGGGCGGACCAGATCGACGCAGGAGCGGACCCAGATAGGCGCAGGGGCGGCTCAGGCAGGCGCGGGGGCGGTTGTGCTCCAATGAGTCCCGAATATCGTTCTTTCCTTTCCTTCTTTCATTCCTTAGAATCGTTATACCTTAGAAGCATGTTAGGCTGGCTTAGGGTAGTTGAACTGGAATGCTTTAGAGTGGTTGGACCTTAGAAGTCTAGTGTGAGTTACGTGAGGCTTGTGGTGGTATGTTGTTGAGGGTTCGTTTTGAGCTTTGTGGAAGTAATCTTTGTGTATATCGTCATGATGAGAGTTGGATAGGTCTTGGACCGAGAGTGTAGTCTTCTTGGACTAGGTGGTTGAGGAGTTGAGCCTAGAAGTCTAAAGACTTCTAGTGGACTAGATTGTGGTTTGATTGTGTGCCTTGTCTTGAACAGGCATTGTACGTTTTTCCGAGGGAACTTACGAGTGAGGTGTTCGTATGCGCTTCGGAGACTGGTAAGTCTATGGAATTACTTAGCTGGCTTCTTGTATGAGTGTGTTGTGTATGAGTGGTGTTTGCTAGTTAGGATAATAACGAAACCGGATTAGGCCGACTTTAATATATATTACGTAATTGACCCAAGTGTATGATAACGGGTCGTGACATCATCTGCATAGCTCTTGCGAGAGTCTAGGAGGTTCCCTGGACCAGCCCAGGCAGGTAGACGGTCAGATGCATTAGCACCATTCCTTGTTGGTAAACGGGATCAGGGGCGAGGTTTGGGAATCCCTCGTGTCACAAAATAAGTATCATTAGTAATGACAGGCTAAGGGCCGGGACCCATTCCTTGTTGTGTGTTTGTGCTTGTACCTTTATACTTATGCATAGATTGTCAGCTAATGGTATTATACCGCTTGTAGATGTCTTGCATGTTAGAGAGGCGATCGAGTGATCCTGCGGTAGTGGGCAGTCGGGGTTCCGTGCATTATAGGACGGGACAGTTTATCTTATTTCATGAATGTTGAGACTTATGATGTTACTTTGGTTTTGAGACTCGGCTGGACTGTTTTTCAGATTTGTACTTTGTAGTTCCGCTCATGTTATAAAACTATGTGTTTTGCCTTTTTATTTGTGCCGTGATGTAAGGTCCGATGAAGTTGTTGCCAGGCTAAGGGCCGGGACCCATTGTAAGGTCCCAGCTCGTAGCATTCCGAGTCCTCTAGGAATCGGGGTGTTACAATATGGTATCAGAGCCCTAGGCTGGCAACAACGGCACTCGCTATCTTCAAAGGCCGAATAAACAAATAATCGGAAACCGCAAGGGTTCCGACTTTTTAAAATGAATTTTTGTTTTCAAAACCATGAGCATAATGGGTTGGGTTAGAATGCACGGGCCGCCACTACCTCCGCTGAACTCGATGGCATAGTTTATTGGACTTATGTTATAAATTGTGTTTAATAGTTACATTGTGACCTTTAGAAGCAACCTAGAGTAGTATGATAGTTATGTCCTTACTAACCATTAAAGTAGTCTTACACCAATCACATCTCTATCAGATGGCACGTACGAGAGCGACATCTTACGTTGGACGAGGAGGGGGCCGACCTCCCCTTCCTCCTGGAGCTTCGAGACCGGAACATGTGGGCAGGCCTCAGGGGGGCCAAGGCCGGGGACGTGCTCCCGCTGTAGATCCTCCAGTTGCGGACGTTCCTGCTGAGGAGGTAGCTGAGAGCATTGTTCCCGAGGTTAGGGATGGGACCGCTACTAGGTCTGGAGTACGGAGTGTGGGGCCTGCTGATTTGGGTCGTGTGTCGATTGGTGTATCGGAGTATCGAGCATATGTCCAGCAGGTGCAAGAGGCATACAGGGCTGGAGCACCACCTCCGGTACCGCCGGTGCCAGCTAGGTCGGCTGAGGTCTCTCAGAGGGTGACTCAGGTGGTATTTCCACCGGTGGTAGCTGCACCAGTGAGGGTTGTTGAGGATGACCGAGTGAGAGAAGAGTTGAGGGTACTGAGGCCGGACGAATGGTTGAAGACTTTCAACCATCAGTGAGTTCCCACATTCGACGGAAATGTTGGACTTGAGGTAGAGCATTGGATTAGCCATGTGAAGTCCGCACTCGAGGCTATCCGCTGTCCTAAGAGCCGTAAGGTGGAGCTGGTTCAGACCTTGTTTAGAGACCATGAATAGTTCTGGTGGAGGACCGTGCGGGGTGGAGTATTCCGATTTGAGTTGTTAGTGAGCCTTGTGCGGGAGACTTTTTGTCCTACCTCGTTGAGGAGAGACCGAGTGCAGGACTTCTTGGAGGCATTATATGAGGATGTTCCGATAGCTGAGACGATCAGGAGGTTCCGGGAGGAGCTGTCACTGTTGGGTCCTGCTGCACCACCTATGGACCAGCACGTGTACCTGTTCTCTCGGAGACTAAGGGAGACTAGACACTCCTATTTGGCAGGCTTTTGCTGCGACTCCCTAGCCGATTACCAAGATCGGGCTTCGGCGTATGAGAGGGACTGACTGGGTCCTAAGAGAGCTATGCAGTCTGGAGGGTCAGACAAGAGAAAGAGGACCGGACCAGCCAACACAAGAGCAGGAGGTTCAGGTCATTGGCTTGGTCAACCTCAGGGCCACTTTAGCTACCAAGTTGTATCACCGACTGTTTCTAGGGGACGTCAATGCTACAACTGCGGAGAGTATGGACACATTAAACCGGAGTGTAGGAGACAACAGTTACGTGCTTCACTTGCGGCCAGTTGGGCCATAGAGCTACCTTCTGCCGACAAGGCAAGGTAACATCACATCAGGGGTCCTCGCCTGCTGGTACCTCGGGAGGAGGAAAGAGGCAGTAGAAGCGAGCTCCTGGTCAGGCATATTCACAGGGTTCGGCTCAGATTCCCGGCAGAGGTAGAGGGCGTGGCGGAGGCACTTCAGATACTAGGGGTGCTCAGGCTCGAGGCTTTGAGTTGAGGAGCTCCGTAGAGCCAGCAGCGCCCGCAGCCACATGTACTATTACGATTCATGGCTTTCCAGTCCGAGTACTTTTTGATACAGGTGCGACACACTCTTTCATATCTGATAATTGCATAGATAGGTTGACCTTAGATACAGTAGAGGGGGAACCTTTCCTTATAAGGTTACCCGATGGGAGTAAGGTTCGCGGTACTCAAGAGATTCACGGTTGTCCCATCTACTTGGGAGATCGTGACTGGTTAGCCGACTTCCATGTCATGCGCTTAGTGCATGAAGAAGTCATACTCGGGATGGACTGGATGGACCATCATAGAGCTATTCTGGACGTCAGTAAGAGGACAGGGACGGTCACCATGGAGTCTGGGCAGGAGGAGGTCTTTCGAGGGTGGGACCTCGGAAATATCGGGATAGTCATTAGTGCAGTCTGGGCCGCAAGGCTCATAGGTCAGGGGTGCGAGGCCTTCTGGTGTTATGCCATGAAGGAGGAGACGAGATCATCTTTAGCAGAGACCCCGGTAGCTTGTGAGTTCGAGGACGTCTTTGGCGAGCCGCCTGGCTTACCACCGCAAAGGAGCGTAGATTTTGGGATTGAGTTGGAGCCCGGAACGAGGCCGATCTCCAAGGCTCCATACCGCATGGCACCAGTTGAGATATTTGAGCTCAAGAAACAACTCAAGGATTTAGCAGAGAGAGGATTCATCCAACCCAGTGTATCTCCCTGGGGTGCACCTGTCCTCTTTGTCAGGAAGAAGGACGGATCCATGAGGCTTTGTATCGACTATCGGGAGTTAAACAAAGTTACCGTCAAGAACAAGTACCCGTTGCCGCGTATTGATGATTTGTTGGCTCAGTTACAGGGAGCTACGGTGTTTTCCCGTATTGACTTGAGGTCAGGATACCATCAACTGAGAGTATGGGAGGAGGACGTACCGAAGACGGCATTTCGGACTAGATACGGTCATTATGAGTTCGTGGTGATGCCTTTCGGGCTCACCAATGCACCTGTTGTCTTCATGGAGTTGATGAATGACATCTTCATCGACTTCTTAGACCAGTTTGTGGTAGTCTTCATCGACGACATCTTGGTATACTCCCGGAGTAGGGAGGAGCACGCCGGACACCTGAGGATGGTGTTGCGGGTTTTACAGGATAGAGAGCTTTATGCTAAGCTCTCTAAGTGTGAGTTTGGATGCCAGAGATTGCCTTCCTTGGCCATATTGTCTCCGCCGAAGGTTTCAAGGTAGACCCGGCGAAGATAGAGTCAGTTGCATCATGGCCGCTTCCTAAGACGATCAAGGAGGTACGCAGTTTCCTAGGTCTTGCCGGATACTACCGTAGGTTCGTGAAGGGTTTTTCTGTGATTTCCATGCCACTCACTTCCTTGTTAAGGAAGTCCATCAGATTTACATGGTCCGAGCCCTGTCAGCGGAGTTTTGAGGAGCTGAAGAAGAGATTGACTTCCCCTCCCGTGTTAGCACAACCAAAGGGCGTTGAGGAATTCGTCGTTTACAGTGATGCATCCAAGCTAGGCTTGGGATGCGTCCTGATGCAAAGGGGTAGGTCATTGCTTACGCGTCTCGACAGATGAAGGTGTATGAGGAGAATTACCCTACTCACGACCTTGAGCTAGCTGCAGTCATTCATGCATTGAAGATCTGGCGTCATTATCTCTACGAGGCCACCTGTCAGATCTTCACAGACCACAAGAGTCTGAAGTACATATTCACTCAGCGGGAGTTGAATAACCGCTAGAGGAGATGGCTAGAGCTGGTTAAGGATTTTGACTTAGAGATCCTTTATCATCCGGGGAAGGTGAATATGGTCGCCGATGCCCTTAGTAGGAGGACACCCCGCGAGGCTGCGATAGCTAGATTGACCGTTCAGACCCATTTGCAAAGAGATTTGATTTGGTTGGAGGTAGACATCCGGTTTCCGGATACTGACGGCCATTTGTCAGCGTTAGAGGTTTCACCGGATCTGACGGAAGAGATCCAGCAGAAACAGGAGGATTGTCCCGCACTGGCGAGGATCAGTGATAGGATGTCCAGAGGGGAGGCACCATAATTTATGGTGGGTGTAGACGGGATTTTGAGGCGCCAGGAGCGCATATGTGTACCCTTTGATAGAGAGTTGAAGCAGCGTATACTGTAGGAGGCCCATTCTACACCTTATTCCGTCCACCCAGGCGCGAGTAACATGTATCAGGATATACGACGAACTTATTGGTGGGGCGGGCTCAAGCCCGACGTGGCTAGATATGTAGCCTAGTGTGCGGCCTGTCAACAGGTCAAGATCGAGCACCACAGGCCCGGAGGAGAGCTCCAACCACTTCCGATTCCACAATGGAAGTGAGAGGACATTTCTATGGATTTCGTTACCGGCTTGAGGTTGAGTAGAGGCTTTGATGCGATATGGGTTGTAGTGGATCGGTTGACGAAGACGACACGATTTATTCCTATTAAGGAAACGTGGCCGGTGTCTCGTTTAGCCGAGGAGTTTACCCGTCAGATTGTGAGGTTCCATGGAGTGCCGAGAACGATCATTTCAGATAGGGATGGGCGTTTTACCTCGAGGTTTTGGCAGCAGGTACACGCCGCCTTAGGCACGAGCTTACAGTTCACCACGGCATACCATCCTCAGACGGACGGGTAGTCTGAGAGGACTATTCAGACCCTTGAGGACATGTTGAGGGCATGTGTGCTCGATTGGGGCCAGGTATGGCCCGACCACCTCCCTTTGGTGGAGTTTTCTTATAACAATAGTCGGCATGCGACTATTGGGATGGCTCCTTACGAGGCACTATATGGACGGACGTGTCGTACACCCTTGTGTTGGGATAAGCCTGGGAGGATGAGTGGTGTGGCACCCGAGCAGGTGCAGGATGATATGACTCGGGTAGCATTGAACCGAGAGCAAATGTTGGCCGCACAGAGCCGTCAGAGATCTTATGCTGATAAGAGGCGTAGGCCTTCGGAGTTCAGGGTTGGAGCCCAGGTGTGGTTGAGAGTGTCGCCGATGAGGGGTGTTAGACGTTTCGGCATTAAGGGGAAGTTGAGTCCCCGATATGTCGGGCCCTTTGAGATCCTTGAGCGGATAGGAGAGGTTGTGTACAGATTGGCATTGCCACCCCGAATGGAGGGAGTTCATCTAGTATTTCACGTGTCGTAGCTGCGAGAGTATGTGCATGACCCGAGACACATAGTGAGTCATGACGACCTGGTAGTCGAGCCAAATCATACATTTCCAGAGCCCCCGATAGCAGTTTTGGAGAGAGGTGCGAGACGCCTTTGATCGAAGGTAATACCCATGATGAGAGTGCAGTGGTCGAGACGGGGGATTGACGAGGCCACTTGGGAGACGGAGGATAGTATCCGGCGGAACTATCCTGAGTTTTATGCGGGTCTAGAGATGTCTATAGGATTGTCAGGTAGTCTACCTTCTCGTTTTGGTTGCTTGTAGTGTTGTATGTGTGATATATCTAGTGTGCTTGTGTGTGACCCTTAGGTGGTCTTGATGTGGTAATTTGTTAGTCCTAGGGCTTGCTTATATCTTATAACCGCGGTTAATACCCCCTAAGTTTTGTTACACTTGGATAGAGTTAGATGAGGGTAGAAGCCGGGCGCAAGGGCTCAGGCCCTTGCGGCTTTGGCGATGCAGTCGAGTAAGCCGCAGGTGCGGCTAGGATTCCCGCTGGGGCGGTGACACGCGTGGACAGGGTAGCAGCGTTTTGGGCAACCGTTCACATTCCGATCCTTTCAACTCCCCTCTTAAATTCCATGAGGAGTTAGGGGCTGAAGACCTTTGGTATTCTTCCTCTTTTATGCAGCCAACCCTTCTCCTCCCTTTCTGCTTCTTTCTTTCTTTTTCTTCTTTCTTCCTTTCCCTTTCATGGCTTGAATGGAAGACACTCTTGAATCCTTGCTCAACGATCTATCATTGTTTTGTGGGTTTGATGACGAAGCTAGACCTAGAGGGAGGCTAAGACCAAGTGAGAGAAGTAGAAGACGTTCATAGTACCAAAGAAGACCCTAAAGAACCGGCTGCACAATCGAAGAACTCAGCAGACGGATTTCTCCACAGATAGGCGCAGGGGCAGATTCACAAAGGCGCAGGAGCGGCTTCTGTCAGGCGCAGAGGCGGACCTAGATCGACGCAGGGGTGGACCCAGATAGGCGCAGGGGCGGCTCAAGCAGGCGCGGGGGCGGTTTTGCTCCAGTGAGTCCCGAATCTCATTCTTTCCTTTCCTTCTTTCATTCCTTAGATTCATTATACCTTAGAAGCATGTTAGGCTGGCTTAGGGTAGTTGAACTGGAATGCTTTAGAGTGGTTGGACCTTAGAAGTCTAGTGTGAGTTACGTGAGGCTTGTGGTGGTATGTTGTTGAGGGTTCATTTCGAGCTTTGTGGAAGTAATCTTTGTGTATATCGTCATGATAAGAGTTGGATAGGTCTTGGACTGAGAGTGTAGTCTTCTTGGACTAGGTGGTTGAGGAGTTGAGCCTAGAAGTCTAAAGACTTCTAGTGGACTAGAGTGTGGTTTAATTGTGTGTCTTGTCTTGAACAGGCGTTGTACGTTTTCCCGAGGGAACTTACGAGTGAGGTGTTCATGTGCGCTTCGGAGACTGGTAAGTCTACGGACTTACTTAGCTGGCTTCTTGTATGAGTGTTTTGTGTATGAGTGGTGTGTTCGCCACTTAGCGTGCGTGCAATCAAGCTTTAAATTTATAAAACTGACATTAAGCAAGCGAACCCGCAGTGTACGGATCGACGTAGTTAAGCAAGAATTCCAGAGTATCGAACACAGGGATTTGGGGGGTTAAATCCAGTTATAAATCGTCAAGCAAGAAAAAGGGAGAAAGCTTTGCAAATGTATTGGGAAAACAACAACCCTAAAGATCTAGGTATCTAATTGTGACAATCGATTCAAGATATACTAAAGAACTAAGGACAGAGTTAAGAGTTGCAAAGGTATGCTAAGGTAAAGCAATGTACGGTGAAGTTCCAAGGCTTTATATGACTTATCTAAAGACACTCTGTATAAAGGTTGTTGAGGCTTCAGTATAGAAAGGATCTAAAGATAAGAATTAATATCAAATACCCAAACTTGTAACCCAAGGATCAAGACTAACTAAACCGATTAAGGTTGTGACGCTCGAAATCGAAGTAGAGGTTGTTGATGCTTCACTACTACCTAGAAAAGGCAAGCCAAGACTAGATTAAAGCTAATCTTTAACCTTGGATCAAAGTAAAAGCAAAGTTCGTAAACTGATGTAAATTACGGGTGGATCTTGAGTTCCACGGCCGTGGAACCTCAAGAACAGGCCGTGATTTTGGTTCGTCGGGGAATCTCTCTAACTCTCAGGGTCCAATTTGTTTACGATCGATCTATCATTATTTAAGCCACAACTATCAACCCTTCACCTTAGAATTGTTAAAGGGTTTTAGCCAACAACAGTCATTATGATATCAAATTCAAGATTAAGAAGAATGAAAGATGAAAACCTTCGAAAACCTTCAATAAACTTCAAATCAATCTCAAATCCACAAACAAGGGTATAATGTATATCAGATTTGGAATAACACAAACCAATCACAATCCTTGATAAGAACGAAGAGCGGGATGTCAATCCGTCTTCTAATCAAACCTAGGAACAAAAGTGCAACTTCCAAATCTTCAAGCCTTCGTAAATCTCCGTTACAAAATTGCAATTCTCCGTACGTCCAATGAAACCCTAGGCACGTGCAAGCGAGCGTAAGCCAAGGTGCCGAATTCTCCCTCCTTCAGTCCTTTTATAAGGAAAGATAGAATAACCGTCCGGCCCATATGCGTAGACAATGTGTCTATATTTTATTCGTCAAAAGATTGCCTAAATCACGGTTTCATGGAGTTCCACGGCCGTGGTTTAGAGCGTGGAAGTGGATTACGGTTCTTCACAACTTCCACGACCGTACTTTATACCGTGTAACTCTCTGGAATGCTCCACGTTCATGTTGCCAAGTTCTACGGCCGTGGTTTAGAGCGTGGACTTCATTACGGCCGTATTTTAGAGCGTGGAAGTATAGATTGCTCGTAGTTTCCTTTGTTTCGTGTCATTCCTCATCCTAACATCTTCCTTGGCCTCTTTGTGGTGTCCTCAATCCTTGGATGTGCTCAATTCATCTCCATCCTCTCTTAATTTGTTCGGTTTTAGTTCTTATTCGCCTACAATGAACACAAAGCTTATGTAGACCTCTATATCGACAATATAAATAAACTAGCCAACAATTGCTTCAATGCCTTATCAATGAACACTATAATGGATGAAAAACATCTAGAAAACGTGCCTAAAATATCACAATATTTCATGCTAATATGGTGTTTGCTAGTTAGGATAATAACGAAACCGGATTAGGCCGATTGTATTATATTACGTAATTGACCCAAGTGTATGATAACGGGTCGTGACATCATCTGCCTAGCTCTTGCGAGAGTCTAGGAGGTTCCCTGTACCAGCCCAGGCAGGTAGACGGTCAGATGCATTAGCACCATTCCTTGTTGGTAAACGGGATCAGGGGTGAGGTTTGGGAATCCCTCGTGTCACAAAATTAGTATCATTAGTAATGACATACCACCTAATTAAAGATAACAAAAGGATTGAGTGATGCATGCTTATTGTGTATGTTGTGTGTTTGTGTTTTTACCTTTATACTTATGCATCGATTGTCAGCTAACGGAATTATACCGCTTGTAGATGCCTTGCAAGTTAGAGAGGCGATCGAGTGATCCGGCGGTAGTGGGCAGCCGGGGTTCCGTGCATTATAGGACGGGACAATTTATCTTATTTCATGAATGTTGAGACTTATGATGTTACTTTGGTTTTGAGACTCGGCTGGACTGTTTTTCAGATTTGTACTTTGTACTTCCGCTCATGTTATAAAACTATGTGTTTTGCCTTTTTATTTGTGCCGTGTTGTAAGGTCCGATGAAGTTGTTGTCAGGCTAAGGGCCGGGACCCATTGTGAGGTCCCAGCTCGTAGCATTCCTAGTCCTCTAGGAATCGGGGTGTTACACACATGCACATCCTCCATGATGCTCCATACAACCAAGAGCAACCAACGCATCCTTAACTATTTGACGTGATCCCTTGTTTTCCAGGTGAGCGATAAACCCAACCCCACAAGCTCCTCTGTCCGCAAGTATGTCCTCTAAATTTACAGCCTAATAAAAACCAAAGTTAAGGTCATACAAAAATCAACGGCAATATTCACACTAACATACATCAGCGGGCTATTTAAGAAATAGACAGTCAAAAATTCAGAAACCAAACCAACAAATGATCAACAAAGTCTTAATATTGAACATATCACACCAGAAAACCAATTTGAAGCATTATCATTGATCATTTATCACAAATTGAGAAACATTGGCAAAAGTTGACAAAAAGATGTAGTAAAGCATTTAAAAGCCAAAGAGTTAAGAAATATTCACGGAAGACCTCTATGAGACTATAACAAGTCAAAGCTTCCGTGATTATTTTTTATTATTGTTATTAAGATCAGTGTATCTCTACAAAGCATGCTTGTTAAGGAAATTCTGCAAGCCACCAAAATTTCACCACTACTCACCTGTTGAACTCCTTCGCGGGAACTAACATTGTTGGAACCGTAGTTTACACACTCAATATCAAGAACGGCATTGATCGCAGCCACGGAGGAAGGAGCAACGCCATTACTGGCAGAGAATTCGAATCCACGGCGGAGACGGGTCCTTGAACCAGTGGTTTACGAGTTCTTCTTCTCTGGAAGTTTTGTAAATGTTAAATGATCAATTATATTTTTAGGTCTTCTGTCTTCATGCTTGTTCTGAAAAAACGTTAACTTTGTTCAGGGGAAGTGGGATTATTTTTCCTGAGTTCCCTCTACGCTAGATTGGCTAAATACAGCTCCTCTTCAGTTCCGCAGGGTGAATCACTTCCGTCCCTTCAGGCTAGATTGACTAAATACAGCTCCTCTTTTGTGTGAATTCATTATTCTTTTGTTCTACCTTAAATTTTGTCTTTTTATTGTTGTTTATAAACTATTTCGGGTTTAATTTTGGTCACTACTTAAGTAACTTCACATTGTTTGTGTTGATTGGGAGCTGATTTGTTGCTAAGGTTTTAGTGTTTTACGCTTTGAAGTGACTTGGCTCTCATCTTAATTTCTTGTTGAATTTTATGGATTCGATTTAGTGGAGTTTGTTTCATATTTGATTTTGCTCAATACTTTGAAATCGTCAAGTCCTTGATAAACTGACACTCCTTGGTAAATAATTGATGGTCTCTTCGAAGTAGCAAAGGTCAAAGCTATCAATCTTCTACACAACAAAATCAAAATAGAGCAAAGATCATAACTAGGGGCGGCCCTTAGGGGGTAGGGTGGGGCAGCCGCCCCATCCTCCAAAAAAAAAAAAAAAAATTTTTGAAAAAAATAATTTTAAAATGGGTTGTGGCTTCTCGTTTATAAAAAAATTTTCTACAATTTATTAATTTTTTAAATATAAATATTCTTGTGTTATATTTAAATGTTGTTTAGGATGTTTCGCCGAAGTAAACGAAACTTCAAAAAAAATTTCCGTTTTAGGCTCGGAGTGAAACAATTCACCAAAATGCACGAGATTTGTTGTTTGAAGTAGAAGCGTGGTCTTAGACCGCACTATTATTTATAAAACGCGTTGTCTAGGACAAAGATAATAAAAACACAAATAGAGGTGCGGTCCTAGACCGCGGCTATAGTGTAACATTTTTGAAAGAAAAAAAAACTAAAGAGTCGCGTTTATAGATGCGCCTATAGGGCAGCAACTTTTTTTAAAAAAAAAATTTATAGGCGCGGTCGTGGATCACGCCTATAAATTTTACTATTTGTCAGTTAATTTAATGATTAAATCACCACATAAACCAAACGTGAATTTTGGGATCTATAATTTTATTTTTATTCATTATTTTTAATTCAAATAACTTTCATGTGTATCCAATGTTGCTCTACCCATATAATTTAAGTTGATCGATATACAACTACGTATATTCATCCTGATATTTCCGTTTAACAAAAAAATAGAAATTAGTTTGACCTCGATATAAAACTATTTTTAAACCATAAAATATTTTATTATTAAAATAATAAATTTATAGAAACCAAATTTATTATACTTACTAAAACAGAGCACAAGTTGATGACGTGGCGCGCTGTGGACGCAGTATTTTTAAAATTGAGCTCCCACAATTAAAGCCAATAAATCTTTATTTTTTACACTATTTTTAAACCGTAAAATCTTTAATTATTAAAATAATAATTTTATATAAACCAAATCTATTATACTTACTAAAACAGAGCACAAGTTGATGACGTGGCGCGCTGTGGACGCAGGATTTTTGAAATTGAGCTCCCACAATAAATCTTTATTTTTTAAACTATTTTTTAAACCATAAAATTTTTTATTATTAAAATAATAATTTTATACAAACCAAATCAGCTTAACAACCAAATCACCTTAACAACCAAATCAGTTTATTATTAAATAAATATTTATAAAATGATATTAAAAGATATTAAAAACGTTCGAAATTTAATGCAACTACTATTATCATCTAAATAATAAAGTAGATAATCTTTTACTATTTGTCAGTTAATTTAATGATTAAATCACCACATAAACCAAACGTGAATTTTGGGATCTATAATTTTATTTTTATTCATTATTTTTAATTCAAATAACTTTCATGTGTATCCAATGTTGCTCTACCCATATAATTTAAGTTGATCGATATACAACTACGTATATTCATCCTGATATTTCCGTTTAACAAAAAAATAGAAATTAGTTTGACCTCGATATAAAACTATTTTTAAACCATAAAATCTTTTATTATTAAAATAATAATTTTATAGAAACCAAATCTATTATACTTACTAAAACAGAGCACAAGTTGATGACGTGGCGCGCTGTGGACGTAGTATTTTTAAAATTGAGTTCACACAATTAAAGCCAATAAATCTTTATTTTTTACACTATTTTTAAACCGAAAATCTTTAATTATTAAAATAATAATTTTATATAAACCAAATCTATTATACTTACTAAAACAGAGCACAAGTTGATGACGTGGCGCGTTGTGGACGCAGGATTTTTGAAATTGAGCTCCCACAATTAAAGCCAATAAATCTTTATTTTTTACACTATTTTTTAAACCATAAAACTTTTTATTATTAAAACAATAATTTTATACAAACCAAATCAGCTTAACAACCAAATCACCTTAACAACCAAATCAGTTTGTTATTAAATAAATATTTATAAAATGATATTAAAAGATATTAAAAACGTTCGAAATTTAATACAACTACTATTATCATCTAATCAATAAAGTAGATAATCTTTTACTATTTGTCAGTTAATTTAATGATTAAATCACCACATAAACCAAATGTGGATTTTGGGATCTATAATTTTATTTTTATTCATTATTTTTACTTCAAATAACTTTTATGTGTATCCAATGTCGCTCTACCCATATAATTTAAGTTGATCGATATACAACTACGTATATTCATCCTGATATTTCCGTTTAACAAAAAAATAGAAATTAGTTTGACCTCGATATAAAACGATTGTTTCAGATTTGTAAAATTATATTATTAGAAAAAAGATATTATGCATTTCTGATATTAACATTATTTTTGGTTTAACAAATCATTTTATTTTTATGGAACATAAAATCTATTTTTATTTCTTTTTCTTATTTTTAAAGATATGATACGATTTTTTAACCGAAATTCGACCGAAGATTCTACCACAAATTATTTATAACAAAATTCAAGCGTAGATTAAGTAACCAAAATTTTCGGATTAAATTTTTATAAAAATATTATACATACTAAAATAGAGCACGAGTTGATGACGTGGCGCGTTGTGGAAGCAATGTTTTTGAAATGGAGCTCCCACAATCAAAGCTAATAAATCTTGATTTTTAAATAATTTTTTAGGCCAACAAATCTTTTATTATTAAATTAACAATTTTATAGGAACCAATTCACGTTAATCGAACGAATCTTTTCTTTGAACAATTATTTTATAATAAAATTTTGAATAATAAAAAAAAATAATCGAATTAGCTTAACATCAAATCACCTTAACAACCAAATTGTTTTTTTAATAAATAAATATTTATAAAAATATATTAAAAGATATTGCGATTTTGATTTCCCTTTTAATTATATTTTCGGTTAGGATTTTTATTCGACGGATTTTTTTTCGAACGTTCCATCAGATTTTTCCATGGTTCGTTTAGAACTTTTACGTTTTACAAATTTGTCGAACAAAATTTATTTTTTTGGAACTACAACTTTACGTTATGTGTGAGTTTTAATTAAATTGATTTCGAATTGAATTTTATTTTCGAACGTTCCATCAGATTTTAAGCGAACAATTATTTTTTTGATAAAATCCATCAAAATTTACGTT
This sequence comes from Fagopyrum homotropicum, assembly GCA_033239125.1. Taxonomy (NCBI): domain Eukaryota; kingdom Viridiplantae; phylum Streptophyta; class Magnoliopsida; order Caryophyllales; family Polygonaceae; genus Fagopyrum; species Fagopyrum homotropicum. The sequence goes on from BSWB01000008.1 coordinate 34,306,808, forward strand.
GTTTTTTTTTTTTGAAAAATTCCTATAAATATATAATAAATTTTTACATGATTCCATTGGATTTTTTTGATAGTTTTTTAAATAAAAAACTTCCATATAATCAACAAAATTGATTTCCATTTTGACGGTAAATTCATTTCCATTGTTGTTATATCTTTTTATTATGGCTTTTAATTAAATTGGTTTCGATTTCATTTCGTTATATTTTCTGTTAGGATTTTTATTCGAACGGAATTTTTTTTCGAACGTTCCATGTGATTTTTTTCATGGTTCCCTTAGAACTTTTTACATTTTACAAATTTGTCGAACAAAATTTTTTTTTTTTGGAACTAAAAATTTTACGTTATGGGCGAGTCTATATCTACTACTAGAGCAGTATACATGACAGTTTACGTGGTACGTTGTGAGAGTAGTATTTTGAAATGGAGCTCCCACAATTTTTTTTGAAATTGTATAATTAACAATCGTTTTTCTATTTCTTCATCAGGGATTTGATTTTTAACCGTAATCCCGTGTATATGATCTATTTTCAAGTTATTAAAAAAAAATTGACGTGTACACCTTTTTTTTATGTTAATTTTATTTATTTATTGATTTTCTTCCACTCATCAACAATAAGTTATTTTTAGATAATAGTTATCGGACTTTGAAGTTAATTTTGAATTAAATTAAATTTTTGTTAATTTTTTTATATTGTAGATATAGATCACGTTATATTAATTAAATTTTTGTTTAATTATGTTAAGTTTATTAGCTTGTAGATCACATAAATCTTTTGTATTTTAATAATTAAAAATAAAATTAACTAATTAACTAATAGATTTATAGTCCAAAAATAATTAATTAAAATAAAATTTTTAATACACCAATAAGCATTATAATCCCAAAAAAAACAAAAGAGTTGTTAAATACAAAAAAAATTATAAAATCAAATTGTTAACCATTAACCAAAAAAAATCCCTAAACTCATTACATAATCGGACAAAAAGAAAAAAGTTGTTGTATATATATATATATATATAATATTATTATTATTCTATTAAGTATGTCCATAGTATAATCTCATTTAGTAAATTTATCCTTAATAAAGTAATATTGGTAAGTCGATTAGATTAGAGAAGTATACAAAACAAAAGCACCTAAAAAAACCTATTTCACAATATTATTTCTTATTTTTTTCAAAACCCGAACAAGGTGCGGGTATTATACTAGTTCAGAAAGAAATGTTGAGAACTGAGATTTAAAAAAAAATAGTTTCTACTTTTAATCATTTGTAAAACTCGTTTATATGTAAAACTTCCTTATCTCGATCACTTAATTACAGATTCTCCGTTCATTTTAGTAAAATAGTTTCTACTTTTAATCATTAATTGCCGTAATATACGATTGTAGACTACGGCGCGCGTGCGTAGCACGCGCGTCCACACTAGTAAATTAAAACGTGCAAGGGCTCGATATCCTTACGTTTAAAGTGTTATGTCTTCAGATGAATATCTAGGGTTATTAAATTATACGTACGATTTTCGTTTTAAAATTCGGAATGAAAACTATGGGGTTATGGAATTTCTTGGATCTCCGCACGACAACGTGTTTCACACTTGATTGTATACAACGACAAATACAAATTGACTATTTATTGATTCATATCCAAAGTCGTGGTTACCTCAAACAATGAATGAAATTGAACGTTGATGTAATATATGTGCCAATCCCACGTGTATCTCGCCCAAGTGACCCAAACATAGAGGTAATCACATCAAATAACCAAATTTCTATTCTTAATTCATCGTCGTATTTTCTTTGTTTTAGTTGTAATGAAATTTTCACATTTATCGTGTACTTTATAATATCGACATTTATGTCTTCGAAACTTGATACCTCATAAATATAAACGATAACACACTCAAAATTGCTATTGAATTAAAATACGAGTTTTGATCAAATGTTACAATTATTCGGTTTTAATTTAAGTTTATGAATGTTACAATTAATCGGTTTAAATCGGTATCTCTTGCCCATGTGATCTCCTCCCTCGAGATGCCCATATGTTGCTCATACAAGTCTCCTATTGACTAAACGAAAGCCTCCCAAGTGTTCCCCACCCCCGGATCTATCATATTCATCGTCAAAGAAACTGTTTATCACCATTATGTTGCGGTAAGTATTATATATATTATGAAGTTAAAGCATTAAACAAGACATACGAACTGCACATTCAAATGTTTAGAACCTTTCGTGCACAATATGGTTGTCATGTACCTTAAACATTCACATAAAGTTGGATGTTGTTTTTTATCAAAAAATTGCAGGATACTTGGATATTAAATAATACTAATTAAAAATAATAATTATTTATTACAATTAAAACTAATTACTAACAATAATAATAATGGTTATTATTAATTACTACTTCAAATAATAATAATTACTAATAACTAAGACCAATTAATAATTATAATAAAATGGTTACCAAATACTAATAATTAATACTAATTAATAATAATAATAGTTAATACTTGGTAATAATTATTAATAACTATTTTATAATATAATAATAGTAATAATAATAATAAGTACTAATTACCTAATTAACACTAATTAGTAATCGTAAATAGAAATTCGCATCCACTATGTAAAATGGTTAACAGTCGTGGGGCCCATATCCTTGCTCTATAATAATGATTGAACTATTTGAGGGAATTGAAATTTGATTGAGTAAATATAATGAAGGCTGTATTATTTAGGGGTCAACTTCCTTAATTACAACCACCATCATAGACATAGTCAACCATTTGTTGTTGTGGCCAAAGCCTTGTTGGGTGTCGAAGGTGGGCTTCTATAGGTAGGGTAGGGGGCTTTGATGACCTCGTATCCAAAGCCTTGTTTTGGAAACCCTCTTTTCAATTTGGAGGTTGATTCCTTTCCTGTTGAATCATAATAGGAAGACTATTGCTTCTATTAACGAGATTGGGTTTATGTACTTTATGACATTTGGAGCACATGGTTCATTAGAGATTTTGTCAACAGGAAAGGAATCAGTTGAAGGACCAAATTCAACAAAAAAGGGTATGTATCTCTCTCATAACTTCTTCTACACATACCAATTCAACAATGTGAATGGGGAGCTATTCAATTGAAGGACCATGGGGTTCAATAATGTTTTCTATTGGGGTGCTCAAATGATGGGTTTAGGATGAAAAGAGGGTTTGGGGGTCTTGCAAATCAGTTGAGGTATTCGAAATTGATACACTTGGCAAGTTCGATTTTAAGAGGTCCTTCCCTATTTCAATTATGGATGGTTGGATTCCATGTTTTAGAGCATGATATACTGAGTATTTGGTTCCTTGGCTGATGATTCCCAAACATTTAGCAGGTAATTTCTTGTGAACAATTGATCTATGATATAAAAGTATATGTTAGTTGATTTGCAGGTGAAATTGATTATGAAACTTGTCGCAGGTATAGTGGATTCTATCAGTGAATTCAAAGTGTCGGGCCAGCAGTTGAGTGGGAAATCGATGTGCATAATGTTATCTTATATGAACCCGTTGATCATCACTTAGGTCTTCACTTCAGTGAGTTACCCACTTTTTTATTGTGTTTGTTTTCTTTACAGTTTAATTGAAAGATAACGACAGGACAAATTTGAAGAAAGTATAAAACTTAAGGTACCGTTCGGACTCTACAAAATTTTTGGACAAAATTCGGAAAATCCTATACCACAGGAGGGGTACCGTCCAAAATTTCCATATTTAAAATATAAACTTTGTTTTTGTAGTTATCCTCAACTATGTTGAAAGATAATTATGTAATGTAACTTATTATATCTAAAATAAATTATTTGTTTCTGTTAAAATATAATTATTTTTATATAATTTTTTTCTAGATGATATTAAAATATAATTATTTTTATAACTAAATATTTATAGATTAATATATATGTATAGTACATAAAATAAATCTTATAATATTTTTTGTATATTATAACTAAATATTTATAGATTACCTGCAAAAATCATTTTGTATATTAGAGATTATTGTCTCTTGAAATGAACAAGGATTGCGTGGATGTAGACGTACCAACATAATATATGCGAATAAATCATATCATATGAATATTAAAAGTATATGGACCAATTGTAACTTTGATTCCTACTTAGCACTTGTCCTGGCCTGTGATATTATACCAAACACAAAGAATGTGTATAAGTAGAATATGAAAGGGAATCTTGGTGCATTTAGCGCAGGATATAAATGTGTATAAGAAAAGAGATGATGGATGGATACATGTAGGTCTCACTTTCCAGCTGTTGCATGCAATGCCTTGAAGCAAACTCGGCAAGTTGGTGGAGCAAAATTAAGATAGGCTTTCCCTTTGCAAAATTTGCGATTCCTTTGTTTTGGGAAAAATCCATGGATTGTCACGTTCACCCACCCATGATGGTGATGATGGAGGACAGGTGGAGTTGGATTCGGAGCTAGGCTATGCAAATTGAAGAATTTTATATAAAACTAATCAGACAAATACCACACATTTCTGTGCCAGATATGGCAATATAGCTCAGAAATAGGGTTGTCGTTTTGAGGGTATTGGGGTGTGTGTTTCAGAGCTCAAAGAATGTGAGGAGTGAAATCGGGAAACACAGAGAGGGATATATACATAGAGAGAGGAGATTCATCTCTTGAGTGGGCTAGTCGGACAGAGACATTGATCTATCCTTCACAAATCATATCAACTTAGCTTCTCTGAATTCTCTCTGAGTTCAGGCCACAGATATCTCCCGTTTAATCCGCTTCCCTAAAAAAAGCTCTTTGCTTTCCCCAATATCATCAGGTTCCTTACTTTCTGCTCTTTTTTCGCTTTCGGCATCACTTTGGAGCTGCCAACCTATTTTATCTGTCAGATTTTGATTCCGAATTTGCAGGGAGGTGAAATTCAGAGATGGGTAAGAAAGTAGTGGTCGGCGCCGCTGTGGTCTGCGCGGCTGCCGTCTGTGCTGCTGCGGCCCTCTTGATCCGCCAGCGGATGAAGAGCTGCGGTCGCTGGGCCAGGGCTGCCGCGATTGTTAGGGATTTGGAGGAGAAGAGCGCCACTCCTCTCTCCAAGCTTCGACAGGTGGCCGACGCCATGACCGTTGAGATGCACGCTGGTCTCGCTTCTGAAGGTGGATCCAAGCTCAAGATGCTCATCAGCTATGTCGATAATCTTCCCACTGGGTATTTCCCCCAACATTCTCCCATCCTTTACACTTATTCTGATCATTTGTTCTTATCAATGAATGTGATGTTAGGGTTTTCTGTGTGTCTAATCCATCTATTGCAATAAGTAGTAGTCTCTTTTGAATTCAAGTTCAGTGATTCACGTCTTGGCTAGTGAAGCAATGTTGAACTCTAAACTCCTTTTTTCTAATTGTGAAACCAAGTAGTGATGGGGTGCACTGGACTAAAAGAACAAAAATGATGTTATTGACTTGTCAAACAACTCTTGCCCACTTTCTTCACTTATACTGATCGAATTTTGTTCCTACAGATTAATCAGTGAGATTTATATTAGCTTGGTTTTATCATTTTGCTTCTTGGATTTGTAATTCCCTTCGTTTAAACTATGCCTATATGATTCTGGATTGGGAATTATTCAAATTATGCTACTACTACTACTATACATGTATGATAGAACTACGATAGATATTCCTAATGCTTTCTTCTAGGTTAGGTGTTTATAAGAAGCAATGTAAAGGTGGCTGAAGCAGTTGTTATTTGCATAATATAGTATCAATGAACGTTTAAGGAAACACTTCATGCCTCATCCCATTACATTGATTAATGAATTGCGTTACAGCTTACAATGATGGCATGTTAATTATCTGCACCCCTATCATTGTATGTACCAGGAACTTGAACTGCTTTATAGTGTAACATGCTCTATTTGTTTCCCACTAGTGTAAATGGGACCTTGTCTTCTGTTCGCTTGGATGTTCTGAAATTGGTACCTGTACTTATTTCTAGAGGACAGTGGCCAGGGATATCCATTGAGCTTCAGAATGTGAAAATTCAAATTTTGACAGACAAGGGAGAAAATCTATTGAAAAAAGAAAAATTAAAAGGAATAAGCAGGATAGGAAAGACCGAAAATTTCCTGTCCACCATGAAGGAAAAAATTTGGAAAATCTCTTTTGGATAGGTGATTGTCAATATATTCATCTGAGAATTTTATCCTAACTCGCTACAGAGATGTTGCTATGATATAATTACTTATCTTCATGGTTCCTCACCACTATGTATGTGTTTTGCAGAGATGAGGAAGGGTTGTACTATGCACTGGACCTTGGTGGCACAAACTTCAGGGTTCTGCGTGTAAAGTTAGGAGGAAGAGAACAACGTGTTGTGAAGCAAGAATTTGAGGAAGTTTCAATTCCTCCAGAGTTGATGATTGGGACTGCAGATGTAAATACCATCTATCTGCAGTGTTCAGTTTTTTTTTTCTCTTTTGCCAGTTGCTATGTGGTATATTGCTTCCTAACATCATCTTTCTTTGGATGCTGTAACTTCAGCAACTATTTGACTACATAGCGGATGCTCTTGCAAAATTTGTTGCAACAGAAGGGGAAGGACTTCATCCTGCACCTGATAGGCAGCGAGAGCTAGGCTTTACATTTTCTTTTCCAGTTAAACAGACGTCAATTTCATCTGGTTCACTCATAAGGTGGACCAAAGGTTTTGATATTGAAGACATGGTAAAATCTGTTGCTTCAAGTAAAGGATAACTTTTTGTTCTGAATAATAGCAACTCTATTTCTTTTCCTAAATTTCTCTGTATCATCACTGAGTTTTTGCTAAAAATTCAGTAGCTTAAGTTGAATCATGCCTTGACAAGGCATGCAATATGTAAAGCCCACTAACCATGAGGGATTGCTGAATCTACAACACAACCTAACTTGTAGACTTGTAGTGGAAGTGGTTGAATATTCTTCTAGGACCTTGCTTTTGGTATGTATTTGATAGTTGAAGTAAGCAATGAAAAGTGAGGCAATTTCTTCTATCTTGAAACAAAGGATGAATTTTTGTTCTGGGAGGGCTGTTTATTTGACAAATTCTCATGGAATTGACAGCCAAGGGTCTTAGTTCCTTTAAAGCTCTAGATGAATGATAGTATTCAAAAGCTCAGTGGATTTAAGTCATACTATAATTAGTTTCATGCACACATGATCATATCTGAAGCATTGTTGTGATCACCCCTTATTTATGCTGTGTAGGTAGGAGAAGATGTGGTGGCAGAGCTAACAAAAGCAATGGAGAGAAAGGGGCTTGACATGCGTGTGACAGCACTGGTAAATAATACGCGGTGGTTCACTTTTGGGTTTTACAGGGTGTTTAAGATTACCAACTAAATCAAGTTTCTCCTTTAAATTTTGACCCAGGTCAATGATACTGTTGGAACTTTGGCTGGGGGAAGATACTCTAACCCAGATGTCATTGCTGCAGTTATCCTGGGTACTGGAACGAATGCAGCTTATGTAGAGCGTGCTCATGCTATTCCAAAGTGGCACGGCCTTCTACCCAAATCAAGCGAGATGGTAAGCTCATGTTCCTGCTCTTCGTTGAATCTGTAGGGAAAGTTGTTTGTTAGCTTTTGTGCTTTTAATATGCCATCTATGGGATTGTCCCTAAAGGTTGCACATTGATATTTTTGTGATGCAAAATAACTAGCAGAGCTCTTAATGTCACTGATCGGGTTTAAAGCACCGACTTTCTATTATAGGTGATAAATATGGAATGGGGTAACTTCCGATCATCGCACCTTCCTTTGACATTGTATGATGTAGCCCTTGACGTTGAGAGTTTAAACCCTGGGGAACAGGTAAATCAGCTCTCCTACTGATTTTTTCTTACCACTGGTCATTGGTGCTAATGTTGTGAGTGACTAATACTCTCTCATTTGCAGATATTTGAGAAAATGATATCCGGAATGTACTTGGGGGAGATTGTAAGAAGAGTCTTATGTAGGATGGCTGAAGAAGCTGCTTTCTTTGGTGATACGGTTCCGCCAAACCTCAAAATCCCATTTGTATTAAGGTATGCGTAATGTCTTCTGCTGTGTTCCTAAACACACAACTATCCAAAACAAGAAGCTGTATCTTGACTTGGATCAACTCTCATGGCGCTACTTTTATGTACTTGCAGGACCCCTGTCATGTCTTCAATGCATAACGACAAGTCACCCGATTTGAAAGTAGTGGCAAACAAACTAAGGGATATCTTAGGGGTAAAAACGCAAAACCCTTTCTGAAAAATTATATCATCGCCAGTGCAAACTTTGAACATGATCCTTGTTTTTTGAACCTTGCTATCAGATAACGGGTACCTCATTGAAGATGAGGAAACTTATAGTCGAAATCTGCAACATTGTGGCCACGCGTGGGGCTCGCATTTCCGCAGCGGGTATCCTGGGCATCCTGAAGAAGCTAGGAAGGGACACGGTGAAAGATGGGGAGAAGAAGCAACAATCGGTGGTTGCATTAGACGGAGGGCTGTACGAGCACTACACAGAGTTCCGTGAGGCTATGGAGAGCACTCTCAAGGAATTGCTAGGCAGTGAGGTCGCAGACTCCATTGTAGTTGAGCACTCCAACGACGGCTCGGGTATTGGTGCTTCTCTCCTCGCGGCGTCACACTCCCAATACCTAGAGATGTAGTAGTCTTTGGTCCTTGAGTATAAGGGAGGAGCAGGCACTGCAACTGAAAATAAGAAAGAGGGATTTTATATGGTTACCTTGTTGAATTTGGCTTTTCTAGGACATTGAACAAACTTCATATGGTTTTCGTAGAAATAATGAGGTATTATTATTCAGTTTCTTTAAACTCCGGCAACTGCTGTCCCTAATTGCAAGAAATCAAAGTTTTTATATTCTGAATGACAGAATGGAACAAAGTGCAATTTCATCCAACATGCTGATTTGTTCTGAGAATTAACTAAAACAGGCATAACAAAACATGATCAACCTCAGAAAATCCAGATATCGGCCTTTATTTGGCCACAAAGATACAGAAGATTTGTTCTGAGAATCAACTAAAACAGGCATAACATGATCAACAGTTGGGATATCGAAATAGCAACAACAGTGGTAATCCAGCAAATCATCAACAAACATGTAAATGCAACAGCTTGTAAAATTCCCAATGACCCTCACTTAGCAAGATCAAGGGAGACATTGTTGATCCTCTCAAGTGAGAGAATGAGAGCTTGAGTTCCTAGCTTCCCTTCGCCATGAGCCTTGAGAGACAGATAAAGCTGCTGCGCAAGAGCTAGCCCTGGAAGCGCAATCCCCATCCGCTCACATTCCTTCAAGCAAATCCCCAGATCCTTGACGAAGTGATCAACGTAGAAACCCGGCCCGAAATCCCTCTTCAAAATTCGGTCTCCGTACAATTCCAACGATTTCGAACCAGCAGCCCCTTTTGAAATCGCCTCCAGAAATAACCCTAGATCTAGCCCGGCTTTATGGGCGTACACCATCCCTTCAACCAGCCCCACCATAGTCGAAGCTATGGTGATCTGGTTCGCTAATTTCGCAAACTGCCCCTTCCCTGGGCCTCCCATGTAGTAAACGGTTCCCAGTAGCTTGAACAGAGGAGCCAATTTGGAGACGATTGACTCATCTCCGCCGGCGAATATGGACAGAGAGGCGTTCCGGGCACCGCGATCTCCTCCGGAAACGGGGGCATCGATTGAGTAGCAGCCTTTGGAGGAGGCAGCTTCGGAGACGGAGACAGCTAGAGAGGGATCGGAGGTCGTCATGTCGATGAGGATTCCGCCGGGGGAGAGGGAGGAGAGGGCGCCGGTAGAGGGGTCGAGGAGGACGGATTGGACGTCGGATGGGAAGCCGACGATGGAGAAGACGACGTCGGAGTTGGAAGCGACGGAGGCAGGGGAGTCGGTGAGTTGGGCGCCGAGGGAGGCAAGGGGTTGGGCTTTGGAGAGGGTGCGGGTGTAAACTGTGACGGGGTAGCCAGCGTTGAGGAGGTGTGTACACATAGAGAGGCCCATTACGCCGGTGCCGATCCACCCGATTCGGGTGGTGGAGGGGCTGATGGAGGCGGCAGTAAAGGATGCCATGTGGCGGTGGAATGAGGAGAGACAAGAGAGGGGAGAGGGACGGTGGACAGACAGTGAGCGGACTAGGACTACCAATAGTCTCATTCTGTCTGCTTTTGTGGTTTTTGTATTCCTAGGCTCATTATTGTAATAAATCTGATTATTACAATCTTACCCCAAAACATATTATGAAAATAATTTCTTTAAAAAATTAGAAAATTTGAAGGGATATGTAACAATATTCTTCTATGTATTTTACAATAACACCAAGCGTTTAGAGCAGTAAAAAGGCTAAGAAAAGACACACATGAGATTAAGAAGAGAGAAATAATATGCCTTGAATTTGCGCAGTTGGAGAGATATTAGGGATTGGTTTTGGGTATGGCTAAGGCTATTAAGTGGATCAAGATGGGCCTCAAAATTTGGATGTACTCTTGTATAGGATGCACTTTGAAACTTCAGATTATGCCTCAACATTTCTTGAAAACTGAACAACATTAGCTTTCTCGGCTGAAAATCTCGGCCGAGATTCTGTTGTGAACTAGCCGAGATTATTGAAAATTTGATACTTGATGTCGATATTCAACAATCAATGTTGGGGATGCTACTTCTTGGTTGTATTGGGATCCTTTATTGCTGGAGAAGCATCTATATCGTTGATCGAAAAGAATGGATAAGATCTTACCTACTAGATAAGATCACAACTTTAAGCGCAAACTTTTAAGCGCAATCTCCGAAGGGCCGGGGAGGTTTCAACGTTAATGGCGAACAAGAATGGTTAAGATCTTACCTACTAGACAATTCAACGCATGTTAAACTCAAATAATCTCACAAAAATGGTGAACAAGAAAAGACTCAACTTTTATATGACTCAAAGAAGACAAAATGAAAATTGACTCAAACTTGATACGGACTTCAATCGCTTAGCTCTGATACCACTTTGATGCGGGGTTGATGCCGCAGTTCCCGATCTAGATTGAAAGTCCTCGACTGAAGCAAATCTCGGTTAGATAAAGAAAATCTCGGGCGAGATTTTCTTTATCTAGATCGAGATTTAGTGAAACTCATAATCCGGAATAATGAATGATATGAAAAGATAAGAAGATGATAATATGAAATGATAAATGATAAATATAGGAAGATAGGACTATTATAAGACTTGCAAAGAACCTTGCCCAATTATGTGTCAAAACCTAATACAAAGAATTATCTTTCATCATTCCTTCATTAACCATGCATAAGCCTTCTAAATATGACAAGCACAAGGAGGGACTAGTTTTACTTGTAGCACCAACCTTCAAAAAGATTAACACACAACAACAACAACCTAGTAAGGATTCATAACTTTTTTCAATAAAAAAACTCTCCTTTTGATTGAATAGGAATGATAAAATGCGAACTTCACGAATGAAGCCACAAGTGTCTCACAATATTGTGGAAATCAAATTCAAAATTGAGCTAACTAAAAATTTCTCATTCTAAGGCTATTTATAAGAGAGACATTCCTATTTTAATCTAGGAAATATATCTTTTAAAAGATAATCTAGGAAAGATATATTTTTAAGATAATCTAAAAATAATCCTAAAAAATAGGACACAAAAATTACAATTACCTTAAATAATGTTTGAGAACTTTTAAGGTAATATAATAATAAAGATAGTTCTTCCAAAAGTAGAAGATCTTGGCTGTATCTTCTACATTGCGCCAGGCTCCAAATCTCGGATGAAAAATCTCGGCCGAGATTTTACACTGTTGGTCGAGACTTTGCATCTATCATGCAATCTTCAACTCTATCGATTCCTCCCATGTTTGCAACTTGTAAGCGATATTTTCCTGAGTTTCTCTTACTCTTGGGTTAGTGAATGGTCCATGTAATGTAGGTGTAGATGCTATCAAGGATAGTCCCAAATCTCTAGGATTGTCGATTGTTTGCAACATGTAGGGACACTTAAAGAACAGGTGCTTGGAACTTTCCATATGATGTTTACAGAATTCACAATTCATCACTACAAGATTTTTTTGTTAGGTCCCTTGTTCCAAAAAAATTAGGTCCCTTGTTCCAAAAAAATTTCTATTGAGTTGGTCTAATTCAAGGTGAATACTTGTTGGTAGCAAGAATGTCTACATTAGGTAGCTCGGTTTGGCATTAAGGTTAGCTTTAATTAGTGTTATTTTACCTTCATGTGACATAGACGATGCTTTCCACCTAGTAAGTTGTTGTTTGGTTTTACGTTAACGGAGTTAAAGATGTCCTTGTTTACTCAACCATTAATGATAGGGCATCCAAGATATTGTTCAAGATTAGTCACGACATTGATTCCAAGGTGCGCTTGGATTCTTCTTTTGTTACTTTGGTCGATGTTTGCGGTTGTTTGAAATGCGGATTTATGGTAGTTTATGGCCTGTCTTAAGATACCACAATAGTCATTTATGGTCGAAAGAATCTTGTAACTAGCTTCAATTGATGTCTTAGTAAATATTATTTTGTAGACAGTTGAGCATAAGCTTTTTTGTCTATAATGGGTAGTTATTAAGGGTGAGCAAAAAAATCCGATCCGAGAAGAACCGACAAAGTGTTATCCGAATCCAATCCGATCCAGACTATTTTTTCGGATAGTCGGATCGGATTGGAATGAATTTTTTTTGGTTGGATATCCGAACATCTTATACATATATTACATGTTTTAAACATATATTAACAAAAATCACCAAGCACAACTGGTTCTGGACTTCTAGGTCTTTTGTCCGATTCTCCCAAAGTCTTTGGTTCGATTCTCCAAGGTTACAAGTGTAGATGTTTTTTTTTAATTTCATAAAAAATAAGGGTAAAAATGGTAATTGACATTTAAAAAAAATGAAGACATAATCAAACCTTCGTTTAGGCCTCACTGTGTTATGTCTACTTGGCGAAATCTTCGTAACATACATCCATCCCGTTCTCCCATCGCACTCAACCCTAGCCATCAATTCATCCATAATTAACCAACTCTCATCCGATATCAACTATAAACCATTTCGCTTAATATTAATGCAAATCTAAAATTCTGATCGAAGTTTGCAATTTTCTAGGGTCTTACTGTACTAATAAGGCAATAGTGAATTGTATAAAAGCTCATGATTGATGTGGCAGAATGTGGAATCTACCTTTTTCTTATGAACTTCTTCAATCAGCTGCTTTCTTTGATTCCAAGTGAAGAAGAAAGTTGTTTAATCTACCAAATTTGAAGAATCACACAACAAAACAAACAACAACAAATCAAATCAAGCAAAAACCTAGTAGGAGATTGAGGAGAACTGCAAGGAACGTACGATTAATCTCTTCTACCATTCATTATCTAAACTTACAAGAATCCTCACATGGGATAAGCAACGTCTCGATGTCGGCACTGTAAGAGCCTAGTTGTTGAGAAGTGAGTTGAGAACTTGATTTTAGCCTCGACCGCCCCTGCGTGACCTAGTGGCCGCCCCTATGGTTTTCCTGGGCCGCACCTGCGCCTTACAGGGTCCGCTCCTGCGGCTCTATGTGGCTGTAGTCATTTTTGTTGACCCTTTGACCCGTGTTTTACCCTTTTCATCCCTTTATAACATTCTTCTCTTTCTTTCTGATGAGGATTCTTCATCTACAACTCCATCTCTCTCCCTACGTTCTTCTCCCTCTCATCTCTTCTTAGATCATCTTTGATATTCTCTTGAAGTTTTGTTGAGTTTGAGAGCTTATGCTTGGCTTTGCTTGCTGGTTGATGGTTGTTGTTGTTGAGCTTGGTGTGAGCCAACTTGAGGTGTTGTGGTGTTGTTTTTGATCTCCTAGAGAGCTCAACTTGGTAAGCTTCCATGGCTTCTTTCCTATCTTTCTTCTTTCCTTCATCTTTTCCTCTCTTTCCTTAGTCTAGCTTAGATTCCTTTAGGATGAATCTTGTTCCAGCCATGATTGGCCTATGTTGATGTATGTATATGTATGCTTATGTATGTATGGTGTTGGAGTGAAGAAGGAGTAAAGGAATCGAAGGAAGAAGTGAAGAAAGGGCTGAAGTGGTGTATTATGTTGTCCAGCCGCCCCTACGCCACCTTGCAACCGCCCCAACACCGGCAGTGAGCCGCCCCTGCGCCACCTGTGAGCCGCCCCTGCGGCCACCTGCACCAGCTGGTGTTTCCACTTGGTTCTATAGGCGTGTGTTTCTTCTAGGCTTACTTTAGGATGCCTTTGTTCCCTCCTTTCCTAGTGTTAGTGTATAGGATCATGCTAGATGTGTAAGGATGGGTTTTGATGAGGTTATGATCGGTATATGCCTTGTATGACCTTTGAGATTTATTAGGTTACGAGGTTAGGTTAAAGATGATCCTATGGATCCCTTGGGTATAGGTGTGACCCCTTTGATGAATAGAGGTTGATATCTTTGTATGCCTTGTTGTTAGGTAGTGCCCCTCTCTCGGGAGTGGAGGTTGATTCTGATTGAGCTTTGTACGAGGTTGAGGTAAGTCCGTAGGACTTACTTAGATATCATCCCTATATTGGGTGTTTGCATGAGTGGTGTGTGCATTATGTGTTTGCTATGATAGCATGAGATGTAGTTTATACCGACCTATGTTTTATTGGTGCCCTGTTGCATGAATGTGATAACCTTTCCCTTTCATCCTGTCGTGGAGTTTGGGAGGTTCTCTGATGTCAGGCCAGACTGACTTTATAAGAAAGGCGCAATCCACTCCCATAGGGTACACGGCTTGTGTGACCATTACTCGTACAATTGACTATCAGGCTCAGAGGTGAGGATGTATTGGTCCTCGTGTCATATACTTTCATCTATCTATATATATACGATTTGAGTGAATGACTATGATATAAAGATAATAAAATGGGTAAATGTGTGATAACATGCTGATGTGTTTATCTTTCTATGATTGTGTTTGTGCTTATGCATTACTCTATATATGTATGGTTAGCTAATGGTTTATTACCATGTTGTAGATGCCCTACAAGATAGGCGTACTGCCTGGTTATCTAGCAGAGTGGCAGGCCGTGGACCTCTCGTACATAGGATTGTTGTTGGGGTTGTTCACTTTTCCCTCCTGCGTGAGGATGATCTTTTGTTGCCTCCTATGTGAGGATGTTGTTGTTTATACTTGGTTATGTTGTTCTTTACCTTTTGGTTGTACAGTTTATACAGTTTTATGCATTTGTTTTATCTATGTCAGTGCCATGTTGTAAGGTCCAGTGAACATGTTGTAAGGCTAGGGTCAGGATCCATTGTGAGATCCTAGCCCAATGTGGCATCCCGAGTCCCGTGGATTCGGGATGCTACAGGTACCATAACTCGTACCTTCAGAATCAAACCATCTACTTTGAAGCTCAACGACCACTTCTTCAGTAGAGGTGTCGATCGCATCGCCTCCTCTGTTACTTGGAAGTCTCTTCTCTCCTACTTCGCTCGCGGCCTTTTTACTGGAATCGGCGGTTCACTTGCCCTATGTCGATGTCAAGCTCTGTAAATCTAGAGCCAAAAGTATTGTATTGGCCTTCATTCAGGAAAGCAGAACAAAACCACCAAAACATCCTATCGAATATCGGTCGGATACCCAGATCGGATATCTGATCTGAGCTGGGGCCAAAACTCCGGATATCCGGCCATGGTCGGGTCGGATTCAGATACTAGTTTTAGGAATTTTCCGAATTGGATATCCGGAGGTTCGGATCGGATCGGATCGGATATCCGACTTTGCGCAGCCCTAGTAGTTGTTGTTGGATTTTCTTTTTTGGGAAGTAGAGCAATAAATGTATGATTGATTTGTTTTAGGATTTTACAAGTTCTATAAAAGATTTTGACTGCCCTGGTAACTTGCGGTCCAACAACGTGCCAATATTTTTTATAGAACCCAACAATCATACCATCAGACCCTTGCGATATATCACTATCAATGTCAAAAAGGGCATTTTTAGTTTCCTTTGTGGAGAAAGGCAATGTTAGGTTGATGCCGTCGATGATAGAAATTTCTGATTAAAGGACTTCTAGTTGATTTTGAAGTTTGATCTTGTCTATTATTGATGCTTTAAAACGGTATTTGTAGTATTCTAAGAATTCATCATTGTTTTTATTTTCTTTAGACGCAATCGTACTGTCATTTTTGGTAATCGTTGTAATGATTTTCTTATTTCTTCTACCATTTTCTTTCCTATGATGAAACTTTGTATTCTTATCACCTACCTGCAAATTTTTCGTTATAGCTCTTTGAACCCAATATTTGTGTTGTTATTCCACTAGGCATTCTCTTTTTCTGTTTAATCTGTTTATTTTATCATTCTTGAGATTGTATTAAGATGCAAAAATTTTGTTTTTGCATAATTCCAAGTTCATCATCCACATTTTGTAATTGTTTATGGATATTCTAGAATTTTTCTCGACTCCACTGTTTTAGTTTTTGTTTAATTAGATTTGTCTTTTTTGCGAGGTTGAACATATGAGTGCTTGAGAATTGTGTTCTCCATACTTGCTTTATAAGGTATTTACAATCTTGTCTTTGGATCCACATTGTTTCAAACCTGAAGGGTTTATTATTGACGTTTTTATGTGCGTTTTGAAGGTAAATAGAAATCATACAATGGTCAGAGGTCCTAAATGCATGATTTCTAGTGTGTATCCCAAGGTATTCTTGAATAATATCGAGAGATGTCATAACTCTATCTAAGTTTTCGTATATGTTATCAACTCCTTTTTTCTTTTTCCACGTGAAAAATTGTCTTTAGTGGGGAGATCACTAAGACTAAACTGGTGGTAGAGTGCCTATAAGGGAGTTAGGAAGAATGCTAGTGTGTGATGTAAAGGCGTTGTGATGTTGAAGTTGAAAAAGTGAAGTGAAGTGTGTTATGTATAGAAAAGCAGGTTTGGGGATGTTGATCTTGATGATGAGTAACTCGGCACCACACATAACCGGGTGTTTGTGTCTTGCCAAAGTCTGATTGATCGATAGTCCTAACGAGTCATGGTATGTGCATCCGGTTTGAGGCACCTCGAAAAATAAGAAGCTTGCTGATCTCCAAGGCTTCTGTTTTTGTGCACTTCTATCCATGTTCTCAAGTGAAAAGTAAAGAATGAAAAAATATTATGAAGTGAAGTTTGCTTATTTTTTGTGGATGTGTTGTGAAGTTTATCAATGTTGTGGAGTTTTCCTTTTTCCCGGATTTTCACCACATATTATATATGCATCATACCCATAATACGTTTCTTTGGCCTCTTTATGTTGAAAGACCTTGAGACCTTTATGCACATGTTTAAGGCCTAGTGGTTTAGATTTGTTTTCTCTTGATTATTTTGACATCTTTACCTTACCTTTCATATATGCTTTTGAGTAAATTGTTATTTTCTTTCCATCCTATGATTTTATTGATACATATATTGTCTACCTATGCATTGAAACATCACTTTGAGGGTGATCCATGAATAGAAGCACATTCCAAAAAGAATTTTTGTTTTTAAGCATGCATAATCCATGCCATCTTGTATCATAGACTTGGACCTTGCTTGGAGACAAGCAAGAGGCGAGTATGGGGTATTTTGATGATATGAATTATGTGCTAGCATATTCATGCATATTGCGAGTATTTCCCTTTAGTTTTGCATACATATGAAGGATCTATTGCCTTTAAGCTTATTCAAATACATTCCAAGAATAGAGGTCTACACAGATTCTTGTTGTAATTGCAGATAATTTGGTGGATTTTGGAGCGGAAATGGATCAATACTAGACTAAGCAGCATGGTGGATCACTAAGGAGCACAAAAGATAAGGATATGATATCATAAAGGAGGATAGAAGGACGAACTAAAAGATAATAAGCAGTATGGTGGATCCCTTTAGTTTTGCATACATATGGCAAGGATCGTGTGAGCCCGAGATTTTACAAAATATCACCACAAGATAAAGTTTCAAAACCCTAGCTTTCTCCAATAAATAAGGGACATCCAGCAACACCTAAAGGATGTCTACAACCCTACAATACAAATCTTTATACTCAGGAAGGAGAGAATCATCATCATCAACAACAACAACATATTGGAGATTAAGAAAGATTGTGAAGTTTCTTGAGGAATACTTAGTTTTTAGAATTCTTTTGCTTTAGAACACAATACCGGATCTTTGATTTCTGCTTTCATTCAGTTTTGGATATTGAAGACTCTTCTTCAATAGCAGTCATATTTGGGCCCCACTTAGCTTTAGGTAGGCTCCTTTGAACCTTCCTAACTTTCTCTTCATTTGTGAAGATCTTTCCTAGAGAGTCCAAATTGTTCATGATTTCAGTGAATCTGGTGAACATTTTTTTGACTGTTTCATTTGGATTCATCTTGAATAGCTCGTATTGTCTGAGGAAGATGCTAATCTTTGTTTCCTTGACTCGACTTGTTCCTTCGTATGTGACCACAAGCTTGTCCCATATTTCTTTTGCACTCTTGCATGATGAGATGCGATTGAATTCATTTGCATCTAATCCACAATATAGTAGGTTCATTGCATTGTAATTCTTTGACACACTGTCCAGGTCATCCTGTGTGAAGTCACCTTCCTTCTTTGGGACTTGGACATCTTCAACCGTTGTCATTGGAACTTTAGATCCATTTTGAATGATGCTCCAAAGCTCCATGTCCTGGTCAATAATGAACATACGCATGAGTGCTCCACAATGAGCAAAGTTGTTGCCACAGAAGAGTGGTGGTCGAGATGAGGATCTTCCTTGAGCAAATCAACCATCACCTACAGGATTCATGATTAGTCTCACTGATGGTTAAATCAATATACATGAGTCTAGCTCTAATACCAATTGAAGAACCGGTAGGTGAAATAAATAAGTTAAAAGATACTCTAGAAGGGGGGTTGAAAAGAGTATGAGAACTTTTCGCAAACCAAATCTCAAGGCCTTGAAACTCCTTTCAAGGGCCTTGATGTCGATCTGTGCTCTTTGTGAAACTTTAATTTCAAGGGCTTTGAAACAACTTTCAAGGACCTTGACTTCGTGCTCCTACAAAACAAAGTTAGTCACAATATCGAGATATAGTGCGGAATGTAAAAGATTGACACGAGGATATGTTTACGAAGTTCGGCTCTAAATAGCCTACTCTTCATCCCAAAGTATAGCCTTAGGATCTAACTATCTATTATCAGCTTCAAAGAGTCCTAAATACAAATTAGAAGAAATCTCCTTCTTCTCTCATTGTAGCCAATGCTACGATCTAGCTCCAACTCTCAACCTAGCTATAATAGCCTAGTTACTTCGCAGAGTAACACACACTCTAGTATAACACTATTTAGATCTTCCAATGGAGCTCTTGTGTTTTCTCTCTCTAAGGGGATAAAGCTTTTGGGTAAATGAGAGAAAGAAAAACAACGAATCAAATGAAGATGTTTCGGTTGCTTGAAGGCGTAAAGATGTTTTCCGTATATGCTTGTGTGTCTTTTCTTCTTTGACCATCATCTTCATTTATACTCTTCTATAGAGAGGTCTTCTAGCCGTTGTAGAGATGATCGTTTGAAGATGAATCTTCTTCTCCATGAAGATCGGTTCCTGTTTTGAGATAAGGTAGACGTTGCAGATCTTCTATTCCTGAGAACACGTCGAAACCCTAGCTCCTTAATCTTCTCGTTTTCTGTTGAACCGAACGAGAAGAAATCTTGACGCTTTTGGTTTCTAGAAAATCTTCTGAAAATATTCTCTAATCTTCGGTTGAAAAAGATCTTCTCTGAAATCTTTCTGTTAAGCAAATCATTCTTGGAAAATCTTCTTTGCATTTGAATCCTTGTTTCGTGCAACTATATAACTCCAAGGCCTTTGAGATCGTCCCTTTGTAGCACTATCTTCCTTGTGTCCTTGAGTTATACTTCAAGGCCCTTGACATCAAGGCCTTTTAATCATTCGATAGTTCCTGCACTGAATTCAAACCAACCAAGCATCTAGAGAATATAATCAATACATTGTTAATGTATAAAACTACTTCATTTGTGTTAAATCTTCCTTCATCAACACCTGTAAAACATTATAAACAAGGTGGAGTTTTCAATTTCCATTAATTTCATTCCATTAAATCATCTTCTTATCTTTCCATTATCAATCCATCAAAATCACGTTCTTTTGTTCGTGTTTTCATAAATCTCGGCCCACACCCAAAAATCTTGCCAGAGATTCTAGACCGAGATTTATTCTTTAAGATTGTTCGTGGACGTTCAATCTAGATCGGGAACTGCGGATTCAAACCCGCATCACTAATGACCTTAGATCGAATCCCTAAAAATAAAATGTCTCGTTTCCCTCAACAAGCTTTGACTTTGCTAAAAAACTAGTTACCCTACATCTCAAAAACAAACAAAAGACACGGGGTTACAAGAAAAAATCGATTAGATAGTATACACACAGTGTTAAAGCGAGAAATCAAATAAAAAGGGGCAATAGGAAAAGGAAACACTCAAAGAAGTATATGAGCATCAAAAATCAAGTCAAGGGGTGGATTTTTTGTGATCACAACATTTGAAAATTTACAATAAAATGTAAACCCACCACGGGTTGCAATATTAGCAACAAACGGAATATAAAAAATGGACTAATGCTCATATAAAGCAATAAAAGTCATGGAATATTTCCATTCTTTGGTAATGAGGAACGTAGTGATCTCTCTTTTCCGGGTATTTTTTCATGAAGAGAAAAACAAACCAATTAATCTAGAAATAAAATCGATATTTTTTAGTATAAAAATTGCTCATTTGTGTTAAGTCTTCCATCATCACTTATTCAAATATATAATCGAGGTGGAGTTTTCAGTTAGTACCTTAGTTTTCTTACTAGGGTTATAATACCCACCCTTTAGGCTTTGATGATATTGGATATTCCTTGTTTGAAAATTGCTTCTTCATTTGTAGAATTCTTGCAAGTCCTCTTGTAATCAAAGCAAATGGATATTCTTCATCCTCCTCACTTTCTTCATCCTCTGATGGAGTGTTTTCCTTTTTAGATTTCAAGGCTTGGTTCTTAACGTTTGAGAAGGGCTCTCCATCTGTAACACCCCGAATTCTCAGAACTCGGGACATTACTAGTTAGGACCTCATAATGGGTCCCGACCTCAGTTTGACAACAATATTACTAGGATCTTGCAACAAGACACAAATAAGAAAAACCGAAATTCATAAAAATGTATTTTTAAAAGGGTGAATGCAACAAGGTCTAACAGCCTATCGTACTTAAACAACGGAAAAGACTAACTGTCTTAACAAGTGGAAAAGATAACAAAGCAACAACCCAAACCCCCACTCTAAGGAGTACGAAGACCCGGTTGACCACTACTTCCAGATCACTCAGCTGCTGCTCTAACCTGCGGTAAATCTAAAAAAAACAACAGAACAACCATTAGCTAGCTATCTAAACATTAGAAGAATAATAATAGCACACACACACATAACAATAATAAACACTCATCATGCTTACAAACAATCCATTTATTATCTTCATTTAAGTCATTCACTCTTATTAATTGTAACACCCCGAATCCTAGAGGACTCGAAATGCTACGAGCTGGGACCTCACAATGAGTCCCGGCTCTTAGCCTAGCAACAACTTCATCGGACCTTACAACACGGCACAAATAAAAAGGCAAAACAAAGAGTTTTATAACATGAGCGAAATAAAAAGAATCCAAATTCTGAAAACAATACAATCAAGTCTCAAAAACCAAAAATACCAACATCAGTCTCAATAGTCATAAAATAAAATATAACAGTCCCGTCCTATAATGCACGGAACCCCGGCTGCCCACTACCGCCAGATCACTCGATCGCCTCCCTAACCTGCAAGGCATCTACAAACGGTATAAAACCGTTAGCTAACATTCTATGCATAAGTATAACGGTAAAAGTACGAACACACAACATACGCAATCAGCATGTAACACTCATTCCTTTTTATTATCTTTAATTAAGTGATACGTCATTACTAATGATACTTATTTTGTGACACGAGGGATTCCCAAACCTCGCCCCTGTCCCCGTTTACCAACGCGGAATGGTACTAATGCATGTGACCGTCTACCGGACTGGGCTGGTCGCAGGGAACCTCCTAGACTCTCGCAAGAGCTAGGCAGATGATGTCACGACCCGTTATCATACACTTGGGTCAATTATACAATATACTATAGTCGGCCTATTCTGTTTTTGTTATTTATCTTAACTATCACACACCACTCATACGCATCACACACATGCAAGAAGCTAGCTAAGTAAGTCAGTGGACTCACCGAATCAAATCTTGTCTCTCTTAACAACACTAAATCCGTAGCTGCAGGAACTCAGTTGCATGTCAAAGGAGGCACGTGGGTCAACACTTTTCCTTGGATACTTAGAAGTCTAAAACTCCCAAGATGTACGATTCTATGTGCAGAAGTTAGTACAGTGTTTATTTAAGGTAAATTGACTATTTTACCCTTGGTTCCGAGACTTCCAAAAACCCGTAAAAAGTACTTAAATTCTTACTTGAGGCTAACTAATCGTATTCTACTCTCTAGGATGATTTTAGGTGACAACTATAAAAACTACCCATTTTCTATTTCCCGAAGTCACGAAAGTCCAACTACAGCTTCAAATATGAAACAAACAAAGGAATTACCGGGTAAGTCTCATCCTAGGCTTGCATTGAACCAGGAAAGGTGTAATAAGAATAGGATTTGGCAAACTCTAACACTTAACTCTCAGTTTCGGATCAGATAAGTCACCTCGGTCAGACGAATTCCACCCCGGCCGAGATGTTCATCGGTTGAGCGAGATGCTTTAGGGTTAAGGATAAAGACTCGAGCTTTCAGGGTCCTACTGTGATTAAGATTATTCTATCATTGTTTTTCCCACAACCTTCAGCCAATCACCCTAGAATCATACAAAGAAATTAGCCAATCATCATCATGGATGCAATAATCAAATATAAGGGAAGAAGGTGAATAATTGAACACAAAAACCTTAAGAGAAAGGCTTCAATAACTGAATCAATTATCAAACAAACAAGCGTTTCTTGGATCACAATCCAACAAGACAATCAACAAAGAAGGGAATCTAAGAGAATCTTACAAAACCCTTCACAAAAGCTATAAAAGCTATCAACTTTCTTCCTTCAATCTTCCTTCAACCTTCAAAAAGGTTCTTCAAATCTCCCAGCTGTAGTGGGTGTATGCGGGGTTTTGCGGGTGATAGCAGATGTTCCAACCGTTAGCAGATGTCGGATTTGTGGAAAATCCAACCCTTTTTATAGGAAAATTACCCTCCAAAGATAAGATATCTTAAAAAGATCTTTTCCCATAAAAATAGGTAAAATATATGGGCTAAATTATCTTCTTCCTTCCACAAATCCAGCCAAAAAATATAAGATCCTCTTTCCAAAAATAAAAGATCTCAGCCAAATAAAATATATCTCTCGCCGCGTCCAAGGTGTTCGCCTCGGTCGAGCAGCTCCTTTGGATCACCTCGGTCGAGATGGTACTGTAGCTAACCGAGGTGAATCACAACTGAATGTGAAATTTCTCAAATCTAGTCTAAAGTGAATCTTCAATCCATTTTCATGCTTCCTGGATTCTTCTCTAAGCTCCTGAATGTAGCTCCAATGACTCTTTAGCTCCTTTTGCTCCATTTTGATGTAAAACGTGCCATTTTACCTACGATTACAATGAAACTTGGTTTAGACCTCGATTCCCGCAAAGGTAGATGAAACGACAAAATAATCACATAATATACATTCAAACATGCAGATTATTGAAGATAAAACGTCTAAACAGGCCCTAAAATATAGACAATAATTCATGCTATCAAAATACCCCATACTTAGCCCTTGCTTGTCCCCAAGCAAGTTCCGAATATAAAATAGAAGATAGAATGGATTATAAGTCATAAAGATCAATGAAAAAGTCTTTCAAAACATTTTAATGGTGTGCTACAATCATAGATCACTCTAAGAGAATGCTTCATGGAATTTAAAATCAAAATATGTTCAAAACATTTTATAAATATAAGAAAGTCGTTCATCTTTGCATAAAATCATAGAATGCATACTAAATCATAATCATCGAAATTAATCATGTATAATCCAGTTTAAACCACTAAGTCAATCAACAAGCTCGAGGTCTCAAGGGCTTTCCAATTGAAGGGTCAAGAAATGTGTGAGGGTGGGATGTATATAAGGAATGTGGTGCTAGAATCCGGGAAAAGGATCTTCACTTTACTTGCTTTGAATTTCACATCTTCGACCAATAAGCTTTGCTTATTTACTTTTTTTTTTTACTTTACTTTTTGGGATGCATGGACAGAGGTGCACAATAACCAAAGCCTAGGAAATCAGCAATCATCAATTTCTCGAGATGCCTCAAACCCTTGATGCACATACCATGACCCGTTAGGAATATCGCTCAATCCGACTTTGGCAAGACACAAACACCCGGCTATGTGAATGGTGCCGAGTTACTCATCATCATGATTGACTTCCTCAAACCTATATGTTTCTTTCTAACTTTCAGCCAACATCTCAACTTTTCTTTCACTTGCTTGCTTCCAAATTCCCGGATAGGTAAAGGGAGGCAAATATGTATATGAGAGGCTAAGCATGATCAAGAAGAAGAAGAGAAGAGAATGAATTGCCTTGGTCTTTCCAGGAAGAAAGTGAGAGAACTCATCATGTGGTGTCAACCTTCAAATTCAACATAATTTGGATAAAAACAAAGTATTAAACATGCCATAATTTCAAACAAAGCATTTAGCAACTTAAATACATTATAAAACCTTTCAAGTATATAAAGATTTCAAAACCAGTCAGCAAACAAAATCTTCACTGAGGTCATATCCAGATAAGAAGCACAAAATCGTTTCGAAAACTGTTTCAGTTAAACCACCTCGGTCGAGATGTTCTAAGTCAACCGAGGTGAAACACCTCGTTTGGCCAGAATCACTTCGGTCGAGGTCATAAATTTTTTTTTTCAAACCAGTTTTTGACGCACTTCTCAATCAAATAACCTATATGCATGCATGTAATCTCAGACAAGCACATAAAGCAAAATAAAACATAAATATCCGATAGAGTCAAGTAATACATCCATAGTCAAATAATACATCAAATACCCCATACTTGGGACACATTGTCCCAATGGGTCAAAATAAGTCTAGAGAAACAAAGTACTCACCGGACAAAGCTGAGCTGCATAATAAATAAAGAAAGAAAATCCTACAAGCTCTCAATAATCACGATCCGGTGGTGGTGGTGGTGGCACATACGGGTGCTGAGATGGGTCGAAAGGATAGCCCATGACATGCTGAAACTGAATCTCAGCCATCACGTGCTGGTAGTGTAGTCTCTCCCGCATCTCTCGGATCTCCAGTGACATGGCAGCGTAGGAATCTATCATCTGATCCGTCAGATCATCGATCCAACGGTGAGCAACTGGATCCCTCTGCCTACGTACCCTATGCTTAGCCTGACGTGCTGGTGCTGCAGCCGGCTCCTCCTCAGTCTCATCGTCATCTAAATCAATGACCGGCGCACTAGTCCCATCTGTATCCGTGCTCGTGTCCATAGCAACACCGCCATCCTCATCATCATCATCCTCAGCCTCATCCTCCTCAGCAGGCCCCTGAGCTGCTGTAGTTGCTGCCTCTCTAGCATCCTCCATCATCGGGATCCACGCAGTCTGCCAGTAATGTGGATCAAACACGGAGAACTAAGCTGACCATCTGATCTCTTGAGGCGTAGTCGGCTCCCATGGCATCACCACATATGGCGTAGTAAGTGCTCGGGGAACCAGTATCCTCCGAGTGATCATCTCCTGAAGTCCGAGCGGCTTGGCAGCCGCCACCATGGTACAAGCACTGAGATCCAGATCCATGTAACTCGCTATATGAGTCACTATACCTCCACAACAGATGTCGCCCTTGGCTTTCGCCTTGATCTTATGCAGATCCTCCGCCAGCATCAATCTAGAATCTGGGACTCCTCCAGTCACCATGCAGTATAGACTCAAAAGCTCACCCTGCCTGATCTTCTGGGGCGTCTCAGTACGCGCCAGAAGAGTCTCACTGAAGATCCTGTGAGCTAGTCTAAAAGCAAGATGGAATATAATCCTCTCCCTGGAATCTCCAAGTCTCCATCTATCAGCGTGCTCAACCACATGAGCAATCTGTCCCCAGAACTCTCGAGCTACAGCTCGAGAAGGAAAATCAGCAACAGTAGGGATCGGGAAGCCAAAGATGTCCCGCTAGTGGTCCAAGGGAACTATGTAGTTCCGGTTCATCAACCGGTACTTGATGGCGCACTCGGTGGGCAAGTAAGTGACGGAGCTGACAAACTCCAGGGTCGGCTCTAAGTAGGCCGGAGCTCGGATCTCAGTGAACTGCTCTAGGCCCATCATGGAGATCATACGCCTCAGATCATCATCAACGTGGAGGCAGTCAAATGCAGAGATGTCCAGAAAGCGTGGTGCAATGACTGGACGGGCCGCAATGCGGTCATAGTCGACCTGGTGTCGCTCGTGGATCACCGGTCTAGTACGGCGGGAGGAAGAAGAAGGAGAAGGAGAAGATCTGTCTCTCAGGACCAACTGCCTGTCAGAACTCATTTTTTGCAACCTGTTAGATCACCTCGGTTGCCCTGACAACTCTGTAGAACACCTCGGCCGAGGCGCAGGCCGACTGGACCGAGGCGAAACACTGCTCGATCGATTCCCTCAAAAATCCAGTTCTTTTCCCCCAAAATCACTACCAAAGGTTCCTATGTGGTACTTAATCCTTTTCTAAGCAAATGCAGGGGCAACCATAGCCCAAATCGAAAGGAAACAGTGGAGAAGAGGAGGGTTAGGGTTTTTTCAGATTTTACCCAGATTCGGTCGATTCGGTTTGTTTTTGCTGCAGATTTGTGCTTGCAATGCGATCCTCTACCCTTTCCTCTCAGTTTAGAAGCAAGAATCGTCGAAAATGAGCGAAGAACGAAGGAGCGAGGTGAGAAGTGCGCCGCGGTCGAGAAGGGAAGTAGAGGAGGAGAGAGAAGTTTCAGCCCCCTTTTATACCATTTTCTGGAACTGCTGTCACCTCGGTCGAGATGGTCTCGACTGGACCGAGGTGTACGGACCGAGGTGAGTCTTCAGAAACCCTAGTCACCTCGGTTGCTCAAGAATCATCTCGGTCGAGGTGTTGTGACAGCAACCGAGATGTGTCTCAGTCAAACTCCGTCTTTTCAAATTCTCAAACTTCTGTCCTTCCAGTTGTGCTCCTGGGTTGTATTCCTTCCTTAGATGTCACCTGTTGTCTGTATAGGACATCAAAAACAAAACAAAGCAAAGCAAAAACAAACTATCTAAAGCTAGACTAGAAAAAGGGAAAAGAAAGCAATACCTTGGGTTGCCTCCCAAGAAGCGCTTGATTTAAGGTCGCTAGTTGGACCGTACGGTATCTCTAAACGTGATGGGAGGTGTCCTCACCCCATACTTCACCTCCATCGTGGGGTGAAGTAAGTAAGTCTATCAAACGCTCCAACAAGTGTAAGTGCTCATCGGGGAATGAATCGTCTATGGGTGGGTCATCCTTCTCGCGTGAAGATGCAGGTAGCCGGCTGAGGTGATCCGCAACAGAATTTTCGGATCCCTTCTTATCGCAGATTTCTAGGTCAAACTCTTGAAGCAAGAGAATCCATCGAATAAGGCGTGGCTTGGCATCCTTCTTAGCAAGCAAGTAACGAATGATTGCATGGTCGGTGTAGACAATGACTTTTGCCCCTACTAAGTAAGAACGAAACTTTTCGAAAGCATATACAACCGCCAACAGCTCTTTTTCGGTGGTGGCGTAGTTACGCTGGGCTTCATCTAGCGTCTTGCTAGCGTAGTAAATGGCGGTTGTCCGCCCATCCTTCTTTTGTCCAAGCACCGCTCCTACTGCCACATCACTCGCATTGCACATGATCTCAAAGGGCAAGGTCCAATCTGGAGGCTGGATAATGGGAGCGGAGATCAACGCTTCCTTAATCCTGGAAAATGCATCAAGACACTCCTGCGAAAACTAAAAAACGACATCTTTATTCAAGAGGTTAGTTAGAGGTTTAGAAATCTTCGGGAAGTCCTTGATGAATCTCTTGTAGAATCCTGCGTGCCCGAGAAAACTCCTCACACCTTTAACTAAACAAGGGGGAGGGAGTTTCTCAATGGTCTCGATCTTAGCGCGATCGACCTCAATACCTCGATTAGAAACGAGGTGTCCTAGCACAATGCCTTCATTAACCATAAAGTGACACTTCTTCCAATTCAAAACAAGATTAGTGTCTTCACATCTTTGTAGTACTAGAGAAAGGTTACACAGGCAATCATCAAAAGAGGAACCATATACTGAAAAATCATCCATAAATACCTCCATGATCTCCTCTATATACTCGGAAAAGATCGCCATCATGCATCGCTGGAAGGTAGCGGGTGCATTGCATAATCCAAACGGCATCCTCCTATAAGCGAATGTCCCCCATGGACAAGTGAAAGTGGTCTTCTCTTGATCATCCGGATGGATAGGAATCTGGAAGAAACCACTATAGCCGTCTAAATAGCAGAAGTGTGAATGTTGTGCCAACCGTTCGAGCATTTGATCAATGAAGGGAAGTGGAAAATAGTCCTTCCGAGTGGCCACGTTCAGCTTCCTATAGTCGATGCAAACCCTGCAGCCCGTGACGGTCCTAGTTGGGATTAACTCGTTGTTCTTATTCGTCACAACGGTCATCCCTCCTTTCTTCGAAACTACATGTACTGGGCTAACCCACTTGCTGTCCGAGATAGAAAATATGATACCTGCATCCAATAACTTAAGAATTTTCTTCTTCACAACCTCTTTCATGATCGGATTTAATCATCTTTGAGGTTTCCGTGAAGTCTTATGATCGTCCTCCATTAGTATTCTATGCATGCAGAAAGAAGTCTTAATGCCAATAAGATCATCAATAGTATAACCCAAAGCTTTTTGATGCTTTCTCAGGACATGCATTAGTTTAGATAATTCAGATTCGGAGAGGGAAGCACTAACAATTACGGGATAAGTAGAATCCGGTCCAAGAAAGACATACCTCAAGTGACTTGGGAGTTGTTTAAGCTCCACAACTGGGGGTGCTTTCTAGGGGGATCCTTTCTTCCTCCTTCCAGTGGAGTAGATTGAAGAACTGGACTTCCAGAAGTCTCAGTTGACATCATCTCGCTTTCGACCTCGGTCGAGGTCCAGAGAGGTTGACCGAGAAGTTCTTCAGCCACCTCGCTTGGTCCAGAAAGTGCCTCGGTCGAGGTATTGCAACTGGAACCGAAATTGGAGATCTTCTTCTCCTGGATTAGTCTTTCAGTTTTAGCTCCTGGATCTTCTTTCAGTGCCTTTAAGCTCCGTATATCTGCATCACAAAAAGCATCTATACCTTCCTCCATTAAGCTAAAACTAATAACTTTTTCAAGTGGATCATTAATAAGGATAGAGCTCACCAATTCTCTTGATTCTTCTTCATCATAGATGTTGAAGATATCATCTCCTAGCTGCTCTCCCTTCATAGCCGCAAGTAATGCAAATTCCACTTCATCTCCGCCAATGTTGAATTTTAACTTGGCGTTCTTACAATCCACATTGCAACCCGAAGTTGCTAGAAATGGTCTCTCGAGAATGATAGGAACGGGATAATCTGCGAGAATATCAAGTACAACAAAGTCTATAGGTAAATACAAGTTACCTAACTTAACCGGAACGTCTTCCAAAATGCCCACGGGATTGGTAATGGAGCGATCCGCCATGTATAACCGTATCTTCACCGGCTTGGGCTCTCCAAGTCCGATCTTCAAACATAGCTCCAGCGAGATGATGCTCATGCTGGCTCCTAGATCACATAAGGCTTCACAAGTGACATCCCCAACTTGAATGGGAATGCAAAATGAGCCGAGATCTCTCAACTTGGGTGACATCTTCTCCTTCATGATTTGAATGAGCTCCGAGGATTTAGATGTCATCCTTACTTCACCAAAGTCTTCCAACTTCCTCTTCCTTGATAGAATCTCT
Source organism: Fagopyrum homotropicum (assembly GCA_033239125.1). Lineage (NCBI taxonomy): Eukaryota > Viridiplantae > Streptophyta > Magnoliopsida > Caryophyllales > Polygonaceae > Fagopyrum > Fagopyrum homotropicum. The sequence goes on from BSWB01000008.1 coordinate 34,336,947, forward strand.
TTCAAGAACTTCCCATAGGCGGGCATCCCTAGAATAGCATCAAGGAAAGGGATATTAATGTGTAGTTTATTCATCAAGTCAAGGAACTTACCAAAATGCTTGTCTAGATGTGCTCTGGCCCTTGACTGGGGGAATGGAAGTGGTGGTTTATATGCAGGAGGTGGAATATAAACTTCAGTTTTCTTATCCGCTTTCTATGGCTCCACCTCGGTTGGCATCTCGGCCGAAGTGTTCTTCGACTGCACCTGGACCGAGGTGGTCTTCGTCGGTACTGGAATCGACCGAGGCACTGGATCTGCAGTCTTCAGTCCACTCCTCGTCGTTATTGCCATAATCTGACCCTTGGGGTTGCTTTCCGTCCTTGCTGGAAGCTTCCCTGGATCTCTTGGCGCTTCATTCGCCTTGTTAAAGAATTGTTGTTCTAAGGCTTTTTGTGCCTTTGAAAATGAAGTCATGGATGTCTCCATAGAGTTGAGCTTGATCAAGATGGCCTCCAGCACCGCATCTTTCTTTTCTGGCTGGGACGAACTCGATCCTTGCCCGAATTTTGGTTGTTTGCCCTCCAATTATTGTTGTTGGATCCTCTATTGTTGTTGTAGTTGTTGTTCCGGGAACCGTTGTTGTTGTTACGGTATCCATTATTGTTCCTTGATCCTTGATCTTCCTTCTTGGTTTGAGCAACTAAGAGTTCCTTCAATTGTTTCACATCATTCTTCAAAGAAGTGAGTTGATCATTGTTTGGTGGAGCATCTTGAAAGTTGACTCTTTTAACTCCACCTTCAGCTCCTTGGTGGGAGTATTTCTCCATGTGCAAAGCTTGCTTCTCTATGAACTCCCAAACTTCGTCAATCGGCATGTCCATGAACGTGCCGGCGGATAGTAGTTGAAGGTTGAACTAGGTGCTTCCGTCCAGTCCCTTGAAGTATATCTCCAACAACTCTATCTTTGGAATCCCATGATGTGGCAATCCAAAAGAATGTCTTTAAATCTCTCTCATGACTTGGACAAGCTCTCCTTGTCCTTCATGATGAATGCATTAATCTTCCCTCTCATTTCAGCGGTTTTAGAGGCGGGAAAGAATTTAGTCAAGAATTCCGTCGTCATCTCCTCCCAAGTATTGATTTTTCCTAGAGGAAGAGATTGATATCAAGTAAGAGCTCTATCTTTCAAAGAGAAGTAGAAAGACCTTAGCTTGTAAATGTTGTTTTCCAGCCTTGAAGGTCTCAAGGTCTCCATCAAGATCTCATAGTTTTGTAGATGTTGATGCGGAGATTCCCTCTCTAGCCCTCCAAACTGGCATTGGCGAATCATGGAAAGAACTTGCGGTCGAAGCTCATAATCATGGTCCGTTGGATCACCTAGGTTGACTCCTGGATGCCTCAGTTGTTGATTAGGGTCCATCCTCTGCCCTAGGGTTTCTGGAATACCTACAAAAAGAACGTCTCGGACTGGCATCCGAGGTGGAAGTATCTCGGCCGGGGCGACAGGTACTGGATTCTGCCTCGGTCGAGGATCTGGAACAAGGTCTTGCCTCGGTCGAGGATCTGGGTTCGGTCGATGTAGATACTGGTCTCGTAAAGCCGCCTTATCTGCTTCGATCGCCTCAGTCCTTGTGCGAGTTTCTTCCCTTTCCAGTCTCAGTTCTTCCTTGCTGAGGCGTAGCTGTTCTAACGCCTCCTTCAATTCGGCCTCAAGATCGCGATTGTCTTGGTTGGCCATCTTCGCTTCTTTCAAGCGTCTTTTGTATGTCTTTTCTGGTTCGGGATCGTAGGGAACGATTTCCTTCCCAGCGCGGGTTCTTCGCATAAACCTAAGAAAAAGAACCTGCGAAAGTCACTCAAGTAGAGTGGTTAGTAGAAACAGGGCCAAAAGCCCCTAAAGCAAACCGCAACCGGCTCGGTCTAGACCAAGTCCCCGGCAACGGCGCCAAAAACTTGTTCGCTCCAAACGGTGTGTGCAAGCTTTAAATTTATAACCCTAGATGTAAGCTTAAAACAAGGATGCGAACCCGTAGTGTACGGGTCAATCGTAGTAAAAAGCACGAAATTACAGGGGTCGATCACAGGGACTTAGTGAAACAAAGCAGGTATAGGTTGTCAATGCAACTACTAACCACAAAAGCGATTAAAACAATCAAAGATGATAAAAAGTCAATTAAGGAAATATGCAATTCTAGGGATTAAAGAATCTAGTTGTGGTTCCAACTCAAGATCTAAAGATAAGCGGACAAAGCTGAGATTTTTGCAAAGGGAAGGTGTTACTAAAGTGGAATAGATCACCGGGTAAGTCTCACTACTCACTAATCCCAAACCGTAATTCCTATTACCGGGTAAGTCTCAAGGAATTAAGGAAAAGAACTATAACCTCAAACCAACACACCACCTAAGGGAATAGAATCAACCTTTACCGGGTAAGTCTCAAGCTAACTCACAAAGATGGAATGAAAGCACACTCAAACCTCAATAAAGGATAAACCTTTATTACCTATACTTATGATCTTTGGTAAACAAACAAAGGAATTACCGGGTAAGTCTCATCCTAGGCTTGCATTGAACCAGGAAAGGTGTAATAAGAATAGGATTTGGCAAACTCTAACACTTAACTCTCAGTTTCGGATCAGATAAGTCACCTCGGTCAGACGAATTCCACCCCGGCCGAGATGTTCATCGGTTGAGCGAGATGCTTTAGGGTTAAGGATAAAGACTCGAGCTTTCAAGGTCCTACTGTGATTAAGATTATTCTATCATTGTTTTTCCCACAACCTTCAGCCAATCACCCTAGGAGAAAGGCTTCAATAACTGAATCAATTATCAAACAAACAAGCGTTCCTTGGATCACAATCCAACAAGACAATCAACAAAGAAGGGAATCTATGAGAATCTTACAAAACCCTTCACAAAAGCTATAAAAGCTATCAACTTTCTTCCTTCAATCTTCCTTCAACCTTAAAAAAGGTTCTTCAAATCTCCCAGCTGTAGTGGGTGTATGAGGGGTTTTGCGGGTGATAGCGGACGTTCCAACCGTTAGCGGATGTCGGATTTGTGGAAAATTCAACCCTTTTTATAGGAAAATTACCCTCCAAAGATAAGATATCTTAGAAAGATCTTTTCCCATAAAAATAGGTAAAATATATGGGCTAAATTATCTTCTTCCTTCCAGGAATCCAGCCAAAAAATATAAGATCCTCTTTCCAAAAATAAAAGATCTCAGCCAAATAAAATATATCTCTCGCCGCGTCCAAGGTGTTCGCCTCGGTCGAGCAGCTCCTCTGGATCACCTCGGTCGAGATGGTATTGTAGCTGACCGAGGTGAATCACAACTGAATGTGAAATCTCTCAAATCTGGTCTAAAATGAATCTTCAATCCATTTTCATGCTTCCTGGATTCTTCTCTAAGCTCCTGAATGTAGCTCCAATGACTCCTTAGCTCCTTTTGCTCCATTTTGATGTAAAACGTGCCATTTTACCTACGATTACAATGAAACTTGGTTTAGACCTCGATTCCCGCAAAGGTAGATGAAACGACAATATAATCACATAATATACATTCAAACATGCAGATTATTGAAGATAAAACGTCTAAACAGGCCCCAAAATATAGACAATAATTCATGCTATCAGTTACTCTTCTCGTCTCCACTCCTCAATAGACAACTCGCACATATGCATTCCTAGTTGTCACCAATTAGCTTATAACTGACCTTCTCTGATGTCGACGACTTATTATTCTACTACACTTCTCATGTTACCATTCTCAGGAAGGCTACCCTTCTTGGGGTACTATACCTTAAACTTCACTTGCTCATATCACCCTTCAAACACTCCATTAACTGTTTCTACTTTCCACACTTCCTTCTTTTTCTATAAGGTAAATATAACTTCTCGGGCCTTGTTGTGTCATCCGACCCACTTTCATAAGCTTAACCGCTCTCCCATGATGCCTTGTAAGCTCATTTTCTCAAGAATTGTGACTTTAATTAGCATCCACTCACGCTCCCCTTGATTGGTATCTTAAGTCTCTCGATCAAAGCTCCTCGTTTTGTCTTTCATCTTCTTTGGATCATCAATTATACACACTTCCTCCTTTTTGGCGTTTCTTAGCTTTATCATTATAATGGAAACCGGTCAACTCCACGTGAATCCCCACCATGTCCTTCTTCTCATAACTATAGGAATGTTGACACTTCACTTATTGGTACCTCGTAAGCTTAACTTACGGTATCTTAATCTTTCGTCAATGGTTCGTTCACTCTTGTTCATCTTGAATCAAATGCTTAGGAGCTTCTAAGGAAAGCTCCACATCTTAATTGAATACCACATTTAACCTTGCTAGAATGTATACCTCTCCTCCTCGATTCACATCTTTAGTTGTCCACGTGTCTTCTTGAAGAACTTATGTTTGTTATCCCTATTGGTCTCGTTGTCTTTCTAATCGTGAATTCTTTGTAACCACTTCCACACCTTTGTGTTACTCCTTTTCCTTGTCTGTTCCCCATCTCAATTTCTCTTAAAGTTGTCTCGAGTTTTCTTTTACTTGATTGTCCTTCGTTTACGTCATCTCTAATCTTCCTCTTCGACATCCTCTTCAAAGGAGTACAAGAACTCCAAGGTGTTCGCCAGAACGTAATGCTCAACTCGGTACTTGAACATACTCATCTTCGTATATATACTATCCTAATCCCAAAAAGGCGTTTGTCCAAGGGCGATGACAACTTCTTATC